>HG993146.1:217500-2717500 GCA_905231865.2 Boloria selene | reverse complement strand
TTTATCTTAAACAAGCGCTCACCTTTACTTCGCTCGGGTTCGTCCATAGATTAAGTGCGAGCGAAGCCGCGGGTTCCACTAGTATTTAATAATATTTTGCTAACGTGAAAAGGGCCTAATTCAACTTTGTAAAAGGGTTGAGTTAAAGTTCGGAACAACCAATAAAAAAGGTGCAAACCGGTTATTAAGCTTACATACTTACAAATTCATTTCTATAGTTGAGACTTGAATAAGGCAAATCGCGTGCAGTAGATTGAAATACTGGATCACGTACTTCTGATATTTATTTAGATATATGCAAATCGTTTCTATGATGAGTACCACTTGTATTACAGTGAAAATTCATCGTGAGGAAACCTGCGTGGAAATTCGTATATTTATTATTATTTATTATATTATATAGTTTTTTCAATTTTTGTCTGTCTGTCTGTCTGTTTGCCTGTGACCACTTTAGTAGAAAACCACTGGATAGAGATTGGTATGATAATAGCTTGTTGTTTGGATCAACTATAGTATATTTTAATGAAGGAAAATATCTCTTTTCTGAGAAATCTACGTGAATAAGTATGTGACGAACCCGAGCGGAGCGAGGGTGAATCGCTAGTCTGATAAATATATTTTATTCTCGGTGCATTTTTAAGAACATGTCCAAAAACTATATAAAATTTAATGTAATCAATTACAATAGATACAATAATACGACTATGAGTCTACGAGCTTTTTTGAGCATAGAGCTTTTTTATGAAAATATAACATCTTGTGAAGTGACAGCATCCCTGCCTATGTTTACTAAACAAAATCTCTCAGGTTCACTTTTTACGTGACGCAAATATTTAGATTAAAAATGAAAATCTCCCAAACAGTATAAATTATTATCAATGTAATGGTGAAACCCCCATTCACAAATACCTTAAGAGATTCCTTTGACCCCAAAGTGAACAGTAAAAACTTTATACCGGTTTTTCCTTCGCTTTAAAATATATAAATAGATTCCGATTAGAAAGCGTTTATCAAGGGTAAGAGATATTTTAATCATCTACAAACTAAATAAATAATCCTTTAATTATAATAATAACTTATTACCCGTCTAAAAATAATAAATATAAGTATAATTTAAATATTGGCTAATTTGGATTTACGAAAATCGGTTAAAAAACAATCTTTTTGACAACACTACAAGTACACAATTGAAATTCGATTTTAGAAAAATTATATTATTATTACAAACTTACTTTTACTTGATGTACACGTGCGCTTTAAAGAACAGCCAAAGTTGGACTAATGAAGCTTTAATATTTATCGTATAGTCACTCGCATACCAAAGAGGAAAATCTCAGGTTACTCTACTGTATTACTGTATATTCTCGGATGCTTAAACAAAACGGAAAATTATGATTCGATTCCAATTTAAAAAATGAAAATTCTTATTTTTTATCGGTTAATGCTTGCGCGTTTTGCCAGACGCAGTTAAGTTATGAATAAATTCATCCCTATACTAACAAAAAGACAAACACCTGTGGCCAAATATAGTCAATTTTTAATTTTAGAATTTTACCAATTCGCTCCCACAATAGCTAAATAGATACAGAGAGTGTCAAAGAAATATTCATACACGCACACATACATACATATATATTAAAACAAACACTCTTTTTGCTGCGGTCGGGCAACAGAAAGCTCAAATAAGACTCGCAGTTTAAAAGCTTAGCACGTATAAATGAACTAAATTTTCGATTTCATAACAATGGCTAATCTTTGAGACACGCCATCTACATAGGAGATATTACAGTGCAGCGCGTGTCGTGTGCGCACAGACAAATGCACTCTAGTCACTGTAACTGTCATTGGGACGACTTCTTGATAAGACCAATGACAATTTAAATGCAAGAACTTCATGAGCTCTCTGACATGGAGGTGTAATACCGCCAATTTGCCAACTCCGGACTGGTACTAAGGGTAAACAAAAATACTCAATAACTAAACTTGGCGCCATCTGGAACTTGAATACAGGACCTCTGCATTGGTCTAAGAGCCGGTGGAAGATCGACCTTCACCGATCTGATAACCAGATGAGACATATTTTTTATCAAATATAATTTATAAGCAAATATGCCTATAATTACTTGCCTATCTGAAAGTGCTCATGGCTATTTTTAATTAAATTAACTTTAATCGATTTTTTTTCATCACTTTCATTCTTTTGATCATTATCATCCGAGCGTTTGTCCCGGTTGCTGCCGTGGCTTTCCCCATCAGAGCCCGGGGTCCGCTTTTCTAGTCATCCGCCTCCACTTCGGCCGATCTTGCGCATCCATGTGGGTTAGTCCATTGGCACGCATGTCAGCCATTACGACGTCAAGCCAGCACTTCTTGGGCCTGCCCCTCTTTCGAGGTCCCGGCGGGGATGCCATGGCTAGACATCTGTTACCCACGTAGCTTGCCGGTCTACGCGTCACGTGGCCGTACCAACGTAAGCGACATTCCTGCATTTTGTCTGCTATGTCACGGACATGAAGGCTACCACGGATGCGGGAATTACGCACGCGGTCTTTCCGCGTGACCCCACACATCCATCGCAGCATCTTCATCTCCGTGACACGCAGTTCTTGCTTGTGTCGCTCAAGCACGGGCCACGCTTCGCTGCCATATAAAAGGACAGGTCTAATGATGGTTTTATAGACCTGTCCCTTCAGTTTGACCGGCATTTTGGGGTCGCAGAAGACACCACTCACCTCACGCCATTTTGCCCAAGCTGCTGAAATGCGTGCCTTGACGTCGCAATCGATGTCACCCGACACATGAAGTATGGACCCTAAGTATTTAAACTGGTCCGTGCGCTCGACCATGTTTTCGCCTATGCGAACGGACAAGGGGTCGTTGGAGTTGCAGGCCAGGTACTTGGTCTTCGCCACATTCAGTCTAAGACCACCGTTCTTAAGCGAGCTCTCCCAACCCTTCACGCGTCTCTCAAGGCGGTTTCTGTCCGAGTCTGCCAGTGCAATATCGTCCGCGTACATGAGCAACCACGGGGGTTGCTCATGTGCATCTCTGATGCTGGCGGATAGTTCGTCCATTATCACACTGAACAGAAACGGACTGAGAACCGAGCCTTGATGTACTCCGACGGTGATGGGAAAGGGAGCCGTATCGCCAACAGCCGTCCTGACCACAGACTCGGAATTCAGGTACATGTCTCGGACTATATCAATATAGATTTCTGGTACCCCTTTTGACCTCAGTGCCCACCAGATCATCACGCGAGGAACACAGTCGAAGGCCTTCTGCATATCTAAAAAGAGGAGGTGCAGAGGCGTATTCTTCGATCTGTATTTCTCCATGACGGTCCTTAGGGCAAAAACAGGGTCCATGGTGCCGCACCCAGGGCGAAATCCATATTGGCAATCCGAGACTGTGCACTCCTGCCGGATCCGGGAGTCCACAATCCGCTCAAAGAGCTTCATGGTGTGGGACATGACCTTAATGCCCCGATAACCGCTACACTCCTGCACCGATCCCTTGCCTTTGTAGACTGGAGTAATAATACTCAGCCTCCATTGGTTCGGGATTTTGCCGGTCAGGAGTGCGCGGTTAAAGAGGTCAGTAAGGGCGCCCACACCACGCGGGCCTAAGGTCTTCCAGGCTTCAATTGGGACTCCGTCGGCACCGACAGCTTTCCGATTCTTCATGTAGCGAAGAGCTAGCTGCGCTTCTTCAGGCGTTATCGGGGGCACGAGTCCTTGGTTCGGAGGGAGATCAGGTGGGCTCACTACTTCGTGCTGCTGGTTAAGCAGCTCGTGGAAGTATGAGCGCCATCTCTCCTTCACCGCGAGGTCCTCGCATAACAGGTCACCGCTAGAGTCCTTTACACAGCGGCACTTGGAAATATCTAGTGCCGCTTTGACTCGGGACCGTGCCAATTTGTAAACGAGCTTCTGCCCCTCAGACGATTCCAACTTGTCGTATAACGGTTGCAAGTCGGCCTGTCTGGCTCTGGCTACAGCTCTCTTGGCGGCCCTTTTCGCGGTCCTGTATGCGTCGTGGTCTTCAGGGGATCTGGACGCTTGCCACTTTTTGAAGAACGTCTTTTTCACTCTGACCTCCCCCTGGACTGTGTCGTTCCACCACCACGTCTCCTTGTCACACTTGCGCCCGCCCTTGGACGTGCCAAGCACCGCCTTCGCCGCCTCCATGATTGCCGCCTGAATCCTATCCCAGTGTTGCTGGGTCGATTCGCCATCAACCGCGGTGCACTTGTCACCAACGGCTGAGGCGAACTCCTGGGCCCTTGATTCAAGCCGCCACCACCGAGTCTGGCGTCGGCAGCGCTCGGCACGTTTCTCCACGGGCTTCACGCAGAGATCCATGACAAGGAGGCGGTGTTGTGCAGAGAGACTCTCACCGGGTATGACCTTGCAGTTGGCTACTCTGCTGATGTGGTGCCTCCTAGTTAACAGGAAGTCGATCTGAGTGGCGTGCCTCCCGCTCTTGTAGGTGATGAGGTGCTCGGGTTTCTTTTTGAAAAACGTGTTCACGACAGCCAGGTCGCTGGCCGCACACGTCGTCAGGATTTCATTTCCTTCCGCGTTGCGACTCCCGTACCCAAAACCACCGTGAACACGCTCAAAGCCCCCGCTTACCTCGCCCACGTGACCATTCAGATCACCACCCAGTAATACTCCCTGGGACAACGGTATGTCGCGTAGCACATCTCCGAGTCTATTCCAAAACGACGCCTTTTCAGTGTCGCTACAACCAGCCTGTGGCGCATAGGCACTTACGAGGTGAGTTACCACCCCCTCGATAAGAGTCCTTACCACCATAAGCCGGTCGCTGATGCGGTTAACCTCCAGGACGCCGTCTTGCATCTCCTCAGAGAGCACTACTGCCACCCCGCCCTGCCCACTAGGTGCACCGGTGTAGATCAGTTTGTAGCCATTCCCAATGAACCGGGATCTGCTGCCTTTCCACCGAGTCTCCTGCAGGAACGCCACGGCCACCCTCCGCCTAGCAAGTACATCGGCCAACTCTCTTCCACGTCCGGTTAGCGTGCCAATGTTCCACGTGCCGAAGCGTATCTTGCGGGTTTGGGCTCGCGTCGTTAGCCGCGCCCGCCCCTGGCGCGGTAGCCCTTGCCCATTTGTCGCTGGACTCGGGCGGGGCTCCTGCGCGCCGTTTTGCGGCGGCGCCCTATCCCTGCGCAAATTCCTTTTCTGACTTCCCATGTTTTGTGGCGATGTGTGCTAATTACGGGAGCGACTGCCGTCTGACCTCCCAACCCCGAAAGGAAAGCTTAACTACAAAGATGATGTGGTAGTGAGTTCCCTTTGTCGCCTCGTACGACACCCACGGGATGATATGGGGTGGCGACATTTGTATTCTAAACGCCGTCGCCACACGGCTAATTTTCATTCTTTTGATAACCAAATGAATTTTACTTCACTGTTAATTTTAACACACAGAATATGCCTCAGTAGGCTTGCCTACTCATTTTTGTGTATAGCTACCTGACAAGCCGATGTGAACAGGTAAGTCAATATAGGTGACTCCATCGTTCTGCTAACTTATCGAAAGTTATATCAAATTTTAAATTATTTTATTACAAAATCAGTCATATAGACAAGCCTGCAAAAAATCATACTTAAAGCACTGTTGCCTAGCTAAAAATAGCCATGAGCACTTTCAGATAGGCAAGTATTTATAGGCATATTTGTTAATATAAATATTATTCGATAAAAAATATGTCTCATCTGGTTATCAGATCGGTGAAGGTCGATCTTCCACGGTCTCCTCTACTATATGTGCAGCCGTACATGCTAACCACTGTATCTCCGAGACTATATCGATATCTCACTTAATGTCCAAACTTTCATGTTTTATAATTTTTGAAATAAGTATACTTTATTTATATTATTGAAATTCTTTGAAGTCCAATGATTTAAGCATCCCTTATACAAATCACCGAATTTCGCATATTCAGTCTGTTAAATAAGGGCCCTGTATAGTATTTTGGTAGTATGTTAGAGGAGTAAAATGAAAAACTTTGTTCTTACTGCATTTATCATTAATAAAAACATACATGGCACGACATTATTGCACAACTAACAACTTTCCTTAACTCTTTTCCCAAGACAAAAATCGGTTTTAACTAACCCTTCTAACATCAACTATCTGCAAAATCAATCCAGTCTGTGAAAATTAATCCAGTCATTACAGAGATAAATGGAGAAGATGGAACTACATATAACATGGATATACATTAAAGTTGCACAACTTTTTCATTTATTGAGATATTTTAATAATTATTTCATAATATTTTACTTAATTTTTTATAATTATTAATAAAAAAGGGGACCTATTTCGGAGATCCTCGGACATTGGAACGAACTGGCAAGAATTTTTATTGCTTACTAGCAATTCCCGCGGCTCCGCCCCGCGATTTAATCACTATATAAAAAACTAGTGGAACCCGCGGCTTCGCTCGCGCTAAATCTAGGGACGATCCCGAGCGAAGTGAGGGTGAGTCGCTTGTTAAGATAAACATTTCCATCATACATTACATATGTATAACTCTAGCGGTTTTGGCAGCGCACGCCAGAATAGCTCGCAGATGGTAGATTTTTTACTACTTACTTGATACTTATCGTCATATTTTGGACAATTCACACAATATCTTTATAAATTGTAGCCTATGTGATATTCTGATGTATAAGCTATATTATTGTAAAGTTTCATTAAAATCCATTCAGTAGTTATTACGTGAAAGAGTAACAAACATCCATACATTCATACATCCATACATCCATACTTACAAACTTTCGCGTTTATAATATTAGTATAGATATAGATTTTTGATAGAAGGATGAAATTTTTGAGTGATTAGTATTTTTTATATTAAAATATACTATTTAATATTAAAAAAAAGTCAAAAATAAAAATCTGGAGAAGGCCACCCGTATCACCTAGGTCCTAGGCGTTTAAAACATGCCTACGACCTATTCTCAGACCTACCAAACATAGGTACATAAAAAAATCATAAAAATCGGTCAAGCTGTTCCGGAGTAGTTCGATAACAAACATTGTGACACGAGATTTTTATATATTTGTTTATAAAATTAAGTGCGATTAGTTAAAAGAGGTTTAATTATCCATTTCAAAATCGTTTTTGTCACTCCAAATATAATTATAGAGGGGTTTTGCATGGGTAGTATATCATAGTAGTCATACTGACCCTACGATATGATGAAAACTCAAAAAAAAATGTTTACAACAAAAATATAGGTTGTTTGAAAACTGGACAGTAAAAAACATACTTTTGACAAAACAGCTTTTTATATGAATAATATTTTCCGCCTAAAATGAATAGCTGTATGTTTATACAGGTAACTACTAAAAAGTGTAACTAGTAAAAATGATATATATGATTTTTTTTTATTTTATCTAGTACAGACATATTGCTTTGTTTGTTTAAGCCACCAATACTTGTTGTACTCGTTTAATAGTGTTCAGATTTGACGACACGTTTGGCGCAGTTTGTAGTGACCCTACTTTTTTGCGCCAGCGGTCGCGGGTTCAAGTCCCACTGGGGGCATTCATTTGTTAAACTCAGATGTTTGTACTCCAGTCATGGGTGTTTATATTTATATATTTAAAATTATATGTAGTATATCAATTATCTGGTATCCGTAACACAAGCTTCCTTCCTAGCTTACTACGGAACTAGATGGCGCTGTGTGTAATAATTTCCCAAAAAAATAATATAGGTAAGATTTGTATAGGTAGGTAATAGAAATAATTGATAAAACACTTCTTTCTGATTTATATATTTGAATCTGTATTTTTATGAAATATGTACATTTAAAAGTCACCAACTCTTTATTAAAAACTCTTCCGGTAAATTGGTAGTTTGGAAATTGAAAAATGAAGCACTGAGACTACAATTAGTCTCTTACAAAATTTATTACTATAATTAGTCGTTAAGCTTATGTTATATGTTATACAAAACTTTGATCAAATAGCTTATTCTAAGAAAAAAATCTAATAACATATTACATATTATGTATTTCTAATTAGCGTCTCAACCTCGTTTCAAGGTTCGTCTCAAGAATAAGTGCAGCGAAGCCGCGGGTTCTGATAGTTATATTTTAAAACCTTCCTTGAGAACTACTCTATCCATTGGTGAAAACAGCACGAAAATCGGTGTAGTAGTTTTTGATTTTATCGCGAGCAGACCGACAGAGAAGTAGGGGATTTTTTTATAACATGTAGTGATTGCATCTCTGTGACAAGTGTATGTCGATCTATGATAAGTACCTATGGAGATATATAGGGCCCAAATTTTACTTAATACAGAATATAACTCCCCAATACAAAAGTTCATTCATAAATTATCTATACTAATATTATAAAGCTGAAGAGTTTGTTTGTTTGGTTAAACGCGCTAATCTCAGGAACTACTGGTCCGATTTTTTTTCGAAAATTCTTTTTGTGTTGGATAGTCCGTTTGTCGAGGAAGGCTACATTACATCACGCTACGACCAATAGGGGCGGAGCATTAATGAAAAATGTTGCAAAAATGGGAAGGGCGGGCGTTAGTTCTTTCTAATTTGGCTTGCTGTCTGTGCGCGTGCGATGCTAGTTGAGTAATAAAATTGTACGTCAACATTTATTCACTAATAATATTCATGATATCAATAAATTATAATTAGTAAAACATCTCAGATATCGAGCCTTCTTCTCTAGCATTTTCTTGTAATAACTTCTGACGACGAAGAGGATGTAAATGTCAAAAACTGAAAAATACAACATATTATATTAATATCGATGCACCAACATTAAGTTATTTTATAAATGAAACTATCTTTTCGGATTTTGTCGCGGATTTATTTTGAGTTTGGGTTCCCGTAGGTTTTGAATGCTTTAAACCAATCATGGTCACGAGAGAGACTTGAATGAAAAGATAGTTTCATTTATAATGTCAAATATTCGCTTAAACCTAAGAAAGTATTATTAAGTTATTGCGTTGTGTATTACCACATTTTTAAGAGACAAACCGTACAAACCGTATCTCTCTCTCTCTCTCTCTCTCGCTCTACAAACTTTTAAACTTTAGTAAAAGTCTCTTTATAATCTGTCAATCCCAAAGGTTACCCCCGACAACAGCAAACACGCAGGCAGAGATCTTAAGATAGGTTGTTCAGTTAATGCTATCATAAAAATAACTTTATGTACCTACTTAAGAAAAGACAGTGGCAGCGCAGCGGTAACGCATTCGCTTGGATAACCGAGTCATGCGGGTTCAAATCCGGTATTTCATATGCGAATCATTTCTATCATGATTACCAATTGCCTTACATTGAAGGAAAACATTGTGAGGAAACCTGCATGTCTGAGAAAACCTAGCTAATTTTGGAAGACGTGTGAAGTCCGCCAACACGCACTAGATAAGCGTGGTGGACTATGACCTGATCCCCTTCGTATTGAAGGAGGCCACCTGCCCAGCAGTGGGACGTCGAAAAGAGCTGATGATGATGACTTAATATAGCAATTTTGATATCACAGACGTTTTAATTCTACTTAAATTTTATAGGTATATTAAGATTTATTCTTATATACTAATATCTGAGCAGATGAAGTAAAAACAACTGTATTGGAATCTCTTCATGTACATAAATATAAATTACACAATTAAAAAGCGATTGTTTTTACGTACCCAAATAAACTATTTGTGTGTTGGAACCGTACCAGCCTATTATAATCTCGGCAGCAAGAAGAACAGCACTCATAATTAGAAAAATCAGGTTATATTTTAAATAAGCCTTCACATACCCTGATTTATTCTAGAAAAAAAAAAGAAAACGTTACTATTGTTTTTTAAGAAAATACTAACTTTTAAGAAAATAATATACGTACATTGTAGTTTTATCTATACATCTATACATAATATAAATAAAATTGGAGTGTCTCTTTTTAATTTTAAATAAACAGCTTTTCACTAAATGCATATGAAAGTATGTACGATACTAGTAACAAAAAACAATTTTTAAAATTTTGGTCTGTCTATCTGTTTCTTCCGGCTAATCTATGAAACGGCTGGACCGATTTCGACGGGACTTTCACTCGCAGATAGCTAATGTTTTACGGCGTAGCTATAGGCTGCTTTTTAACCGACTTCAAAAAAGGAGGAGGTAGAAATTTTATTTATTTTAGCTTCGCTGTCGCTAAACCTATAACCAAGACTGTTGGAAAGCATTCGTAATGGTACTATTTAAAATGTCTTACAGTTCTCGAGGCATAAGCTCAGCTTTGCATTTGTGTGAGTGCAGTGTACGGATAGGCACGACCGAAGGCGTAGCGCGTTGCGAGTTGGTTTAAACCTGTTTTAACTGGTTTTTGATGCGCGGCTATTGGCTATTAGCTATCACTCACACAAATGCAAAGCTGATCTTACGCCTCGAGTACTGTACATGCGCATAAATCTTACGAAGTATGTATTATGTATATTGTACATATATGTTGAAGCAAAAGTTTAATTCACTGACTAAAACCCAAATCCAGTAAAGTCGTCTTTGGTTACATATTCCCATTTATTAATGCTCTGAATATTTTAGGCCGATTTGATCGAAAAAACTTGTCTCTCATCTCTTTATATGTAAAATGGGTTTAATATTAACTGTACAGTTACAATAATAGTATAAAGGTACTGTTTTTCTTATATATGATACATTTATATTATTTAAATATTTACCTTATGTAATCCCATGAGGAGAATGATACCAAATGCAAGGGCTATAATAAATAACGCCGTGAATACTACACAGATGCCAACTAATATGTAAACCCTAATTGCTTCATCCTGATCTCGACGTTTTGTTATTATAAATGCCGAAACTATGATAAATATTGACCAAAGCAATTTCACAAATGTTTCGATCTGAAAAATAAGAGAAATATAAATACTTGATAATATATAAAGAATTAAAATAAATATGTCGGGACTTCAAACACAACATAAATAAATAAATAAATATGTTGGGACATTTACACACAGCACTATCTAGTTCCACGGTAAGGTACGAGCCTTGTGTTATGGATACTAGATGGTTGATATACTACACATATATAAGTTTAAATACATACATATTATAAATATAAACATCCATGACTGGAGTATAAACATTCGTGCTCAACAAATGTATGCCCCCCATGCCGCTTGCGCAGCAAGTAGTTTTTTTACTATTTTTTTTACTATATCCAATTTTGTACATATATAATCTGCCTGATTTCCTGTCTGTATGTCTGTTCTTCAAAAGAAAACACTGGGCAGATTTTGATGAAATTTACTTATATAAGATTGTTATCTGGGTCAACGTTATATTAGGGCCATAAGGATTAGGGCTATCTCCAGAAGGGCACACGGTCATATTGCCATATAATTACTATGTAAATATATTTAAAGTTACCAATTGAAAGTATCCTAGAATAAAGCATCCCGACTTCAGTTCAATACACAAACAGCATTTCTCAAGAAGAACCATTTTTCACTGAAAAAAAAATGTTTACAATTAATATATGGTTTTAATTTAACAAACTCTTAAATCAAAAAAAGACATTAAAATCGATCTCACTGTTGTCCCTACAAGATTCAACGTGTGTGCTAGCAGTAAATATTTGTAATTTATTCTATTACACAATATTAAAAGGCAGCTATTTTTTCGCTTGATGAAATAAAAATAAGAATTTCCCCACAAAACAACTGTAAAGTTTCTAAAAACATACTCGTAGCTTATTCGTCTTATCGCTGTCTGGTGATGAAAGCTCTCAATCTTCTACATTTAAATGAATTTAAATCAAATGAAAAAAAAAATGTCATTCATTCATTCATATCGTGAGTAGGGGTCACGAAAAGCGTTCATTACTACTATAATTTGTTGAAATGTACGGTCAAGCTTCCCAACTTAGGGCTTTTAGCACTTTTAGGGCGGAAATATACATATAGGGCTATTTTAAGGGCTAAAACAAAAAGGCTATTTTTAGGCATAAAAAATATTTAATAATCAATATTAGATGTATTTCAAACATCACGCAACAGATGGGAAAAAAGGAATAAGAACAGAGTAAAACAATTATTATACCACTAATTACGAAGCATGGATGTGTTACGAAGTATTTTTATTTACAACTATTGATAATGAAGATGTTTAATTAGTTAAATAAAAAAATTAAAACTACGATATATATATTTTTTTACGGAAAACTAATTTAAAATACCCGAACTTATTTAAAATGTTCATTAGGGCTTTTTTAGGACTTTTGAAAATGGCATTGAGGGTTACTTAGGGGTATTTTATCTTGATTTTAGGGTGTTTTATTTTAGGAGTTGGTAACACTGTGTACAGCGTCCTCACAACATTTCTATATTCGATATCGTGGACCGAAACTTGTCAAACTTTAGTCACTGACTCTACTTTTACCATTAGTTATAATTACATCTACGTATTATAACTCCTACAGCACTTTCAGTGCAAAATTGATTTTTTCTTTTATACTATTACTTATATAACTCAATTTTTTAAGTTAAAAGAGGTTTTTTACCATTTCAAAGAGTCAATGTAAATCAAAGATAGCAAATTTATATATGATACGTATTTTATATATACTTTAGATATACCGTTATTAATATTAATTACTAAATATTCTAAGTATTGAGCATTTCTTACTCAGTTTCGTTATTAGTAACATTGGCAAATACGTTGTTTTGCTACAAATAACCCCCACTTTATTAATATCCGCACACTACACAACGAAATAAATATAATATAATAACACTACACAATCCTACTCATATTTTAAACTTATGTACATTTCAAGTCTTACAAGTAAAAAGAGTTCAATATAGTAAATTTTAGAATATAAACAACATAAATATTTCAAGGTTACTTTTGCTACGACGCACGTGCAGTCTACAGAACAGACTACATTGGACTAATCAAGTCTTCCATTTAACTGTTAACATAGTATCGTCGCGTCGTTTACATTTAGATATGAGTAGGTGTTCGAGTATAATAATATTAGGTATTTCCCAAGCAGTAAATTTATATGGCCGAATAGAACCTTTTTCCGCTTTGAGTTTTAATTTTTATTTCAAAAAGTTTCAAAATCTAATTCATTTCGTTGTTGTCTAAAGAACATGATAACTACTTTATCGATTTAATTCATGAAGATAATTAAGTTCCTGAGGTACCTTACTATCAAAGATATATATACTTCACCTACTAGTTACTACTATATATCTACATAGTACCATAGTACTACTATATATCTACATAGTACCAAAACTAAGTGTTTAACGTAAAATAACCTCGCCACTGACGAGAAATAGTAAAATAAACTATTTTTATTTATTTATTATGTATTATATTATACAACTGCTACTTGGAAACCATCACCTATTCACTTTCCTATTAGTATAATATTATAATGTAGGAAGAAACTGATAGAGAAGGACTTTATGTAAGCAGATTGAGCAGAATATAGTATATTATAGGTAGTGTAAATAAAAATAACGCCTGTTAAAAAAATAGCGCACTCTCTCTCCATGCAAAAAGTTTCCATTGAATATTTGCAACGGGATTGGACATTCGTTATTATTATTGGGCATTAGAAAACTCTTACAAAAGGACTTATCTATTACCAAAATTAGGCGAATATAAACAAAAAATATTAAAGCAAACACTTTCAGAGACGCTATGTGTAATATAAAAATATTAAATTGACAAAATATATCATTTAGCGAGCGATTTTTCACCACACCGAGACTTGAGAAAAATAATAAATATAAAATTCATAAATTATAAGGAATTCAATATTGTAATTTAAAAAAAGATAAAAGTTTCTTTAATGTTGGTAAATCGCAAGTGGTTATGTGGGACCACTGGCCAGAAAAGCCAGTCCTATCCACTAAAACTCATCAGATCTCACCCGTCTTAGTGGAACGTCACTGGTTGCTTACGCATTCAACCACGACTGACGCCCCGTCGGCCCCATAAAGTAACTTAAATATATGGTATAACTGGTCGGCCCGGCTGGTCAAGCAGACCACCAAGGGGTTGCTCCATAGTCTACTCTACTATAAACTACTCAATTTCGATAAAATTCGGCAAAAACATATATTGTAACCTGGAATCTTAATATTGTTTGAAATAAATTTCACTGTACATAATTTATTTATTGTTTCTTCCAGTTGCTCAGTGAACTGGCACGAGCAGTCCATGAACGCTCTGACTTACATACTGTTCTTGTTCGCTATGGGTCAGATAGTGCCGCTCTCAATCATCACCTTCAGCTATGTTAACATCATCAGGACTATGAAACGGGTAATGCTTAAAGCTTTATCTATTTAAGTATGGTTTAATAATCAAAAATGACACGACCAAGTAAAGGAATGATTAATATGTACAATTTTTTTGGTGCTTCCCTCAAAGTATTAGATTAGAATAGTTTTTTTATGTTTTGGATTTTTATGGTTTGGATTTTGGATATTTTTTATGTTGTGATAGCCCCTGTGGTAATTATGTGGTGTTTAGAAAACAGAGCTAAGCGGGTTCAACTCCTGGGTCTTGCATTTCTGATATTTTAATGTGTGACAACGACATCACACATCGTGCGGAAACCTGCATGTCCGAGAGAACCTAGCAAGTTTTCGCAAGACAGTATAGTCCTCCAACACGCACTTGACCGTGTTAACTAAGATCCTATTCCTCCTCGTATTACCCGCACACAACATTGGATAGAGGGACGAAAAAAGAGATGAATTAATCTATATTATATGTATATGAAACATTTATAATATAAAATATATTAATTGTAAACTTTTTTAATAGAATTCGCAACGTCTAGGACGAGTCAGTCGCGCTGAAGCAAGAGCGACTATCATGGTGCTCATCATGATAATCTCATTCACGGTCGCTTGGACTCCCTATTCGCTATTCGCACTCATGGAGCAATTTGCAACTGAAGGAATCGTAAGTCATTTAAATTAATAATTTATATTTTTGCTAACCATTAGTTTCCATAATTTTATGATATAGTAATATAAATAAATCTATATTTTCTTTTCGGATTTTGTGGTGGATTTATTTTGATTTTTGGTTCCCAACACGACTTTACAGCAATCATGGTCAGTCCTTCCCGAACCGTCACGGGAGAAAGCATTCGTATAAACCACAGAAAAGATTATTATTCCGTGGTATAAACCTAACAAGGTATTATAGTAATTTAACTTTATATTTGGTAAATTAGTAATTAAATAAACAAATTGGTACGATGTTTCAATAAATCACATTTCCCCAGGTGTCCCCGGGCGCTGGAGTCATACCAGCACTCGTGGCTAAAAGCTCAATCTGCTATGACCCCTTAATTTACGTCGGTATGAATACTCAGGTAAATACAAAACATAATACCTTTATTAACTTGTACAAGATGATATGATATTAATAGTTTTAAATAAATTTTACCAAAAAATTAATACAAATAAACTTATAACAATAAAATATTGTGTAATTAATAAAATAAAAAGTAAAACATTAATTAGTAATTAATAAAGTAAAATAATGTGTAATGAAAATGTTTAATACAAGTTTGATTTAGTTTCTTTTCCTTTTCCAGTTTCGACAATCAATCAAACGCATTTTTGGAATGCACTCAAAGAGAAATAGTTCTCAGACGGAAAAAGGTAACAATAACACCATAATGTCTCCCGCACACAGACAGTCCGCCTATAACGACATCACAGTACGATACAACTCTTCAGAAACCATTGCTTCTACTCCTAAAAGACTAAAAGAGAGGTTTACATTTTCGTCTGAGGACTCGGATAATCACTCGATTTCATTATGCATCAATGAAATTAATCGACCTTCAGCTAAGATGTGTGAATTACGCACTATACAAGAGAATAAAACATTTTCTGATGCTGAAAGATCAGGAGATACAGTTTGCGATGAAGAAAGTTGTGCCAGTAACAAAAAGCTAGACCTTGTTTTCGGTGATTCCTGTAAAGTAAAGGAACCCTCACCTATACTCACTATTGTTGATACTGACAAGTTAGTATTTAGCAGGCCACAAAATAGTGCACAAAAAGTCTTAGATGATGTATATGGCAATGAGGCTTTAGAAAATAGAAAAATTACAGATAAAGCAGACAAGAACAAAACTGATTTCGAAAACAAAGTTAGTGTGACTATACTAAAAAAAACTTTGAAACATAGCTTCTCATTGGACTTAGGGAAAGTTATAAATGAAGGTAAAAAAAGAAAGTTCTCAATTGAAACTAAGCTCGATACTTTCAATCCGCCTAAAATTTTTTCTAAGGATCGGGTCGTCAGTAAACTATTCGATTCTGAATCTTCACGTCATGATAGTGTTACAAGTTATTTGTGTGAAAATTATAAAGATGATGATGAAAACATTAATTTGTAGTCAGAGTATGAGGAATGGGGGAAAAGCACAGTAGTCATAAAATAAGCCAATGGAGTTAAAGTCGAAAAGAAACTTGAGTAAATCCCAGTTGTAACCGTCTTTTAAAATTTTTAAAGCGTCTCTAATTAATAAATTATGTGGAACAATGTATAATAATTATGTGTTACAATGTAATTTAAAAGAAATATTCCTTCGTAAAATAATGAGTGCCATTTTTTGTAGGGATATGAATTTTGTATCACATATGAAAGATTTTTTATTTTCCTATATTTACACGGTACCATCAAGTTCCATGGTACTTACTAACTTTAAATTTATAATACACATATTTTTTTAAATATTTCAAGACTTTTAACATTGTATAGTGAAATATTATTTAAAATCTTTAAGGGGCGGTTTCAAATGGGAGTAAGTTTGTAAGAATGTTTTCGTCGAGGATCTGTGATAAAGATATCAGTGCCAAGAAAAATATAGACGTACACGTATATTTTGGATTGATAAAATCGAATTATTAGACTAATATAATATGATCAATTACATTTAGCGGTAAGAGTATTTTTAGGCTCGGGAAAATGAAGGAACAATTAACTTAAATTATTTATTGTTAGTGGTAAGTTAGATATTGGAGATTTGAACAAAAAAAAATAAAAAACAAAAAAAATGAATGTCAATTCTTATATATTTTACAGTCAACTATTATTCTTAATAAATATTTACTAATAAATTAAAATTTTGTATAGTTGAAAAGTTTATGACGAAAAAGTAGTGAAAGTTGACGGACGTAATAATATTATGTACCTATTTATAAATAATTATAAGTTATAGTAATTACTTACTCCGTAATTCTATAACATTGATTTAAATGTATTTGTAACTGTCTGTGTAAGATATTATCGAAATGGCAGAGTTGTAAAAAAATATTTACTTAGTCCCTAGAGTCAAGTAAAAGAAAATACCTACAAAGATTTGTACGGAGGTTACATAATATTTTGTAATTTGTAAAATTCTTTTTAATTATTAATGAATCTTTTTTAAGGCCTCCAGGTATATTCTATGCTGATACAATATGCTTAATTCGGGTCATTTTTATTCATAAGAAAAAAAAAACAATGTCATTTGTATTTCCTTGTATTTTTAATCTTATATTATAAATAAATTTGAATATTGTAAAGATTTACATTTTAAATTCTAAAGCGTATTGTTGTCGATCTTTTTGAAGCTATACAATTTTTTGAATATACCTTAATTATGTCTGACATTGTTTTCAATATATATTTGGAAAGTGAGGTAATGGTTTACGCAAGACTTACCCTTAAAAGTACTACAAACTAAAACCCAACAAATAAGATGGCAAGTCTGCAGAAGCACACCACATAGGCATGAGGTTGGTCCAAAGTCAACTCTGCTGCTGCCTCGGAGGGAACGTAAAGCCGTCGGTTCTGCGCCTTGGCTCTAACTGGTCGTGTCGAGCAGTCGTCCCACCGGAGTATGAGAGTGATAGAAATAGAGAGTGCACTTTTGTCTACGCCTACACTCGTGCACTATAATATCTCCCGCACAAATGGCTAGTCTCAATGAGATTGGCCGCCGCGGTGGCCGGAATCGGTCGGGAAGACATTATTATTACCATAAAGTAAATCCTTTTTTGTATCCATTTGTTTCTGGGCTCTAAAATTCTTAATGTATTTTATTTATCTGTAACAAATATATTCCAACATACTGTATATGGGAGGATCAGTCCGTGTTAAGATTTTGATTGTAATGTGATGGTGTTGTAGCTTGAATAATAAAAATTAACTATATTACTGTAGCTTCAATCCCACCCAGTGTGTCAGACGAAGACGTCTGTACTACAGCGTCCGTTCCTGATAATATCCGGAATAAATCTCACTGGTGTGTAAGAAAATCGTTGGCAGAAAAAGAAGTTTTCTGTGGGATATATGGTAAAAGTTAAGTTGAAGAGCTTTATAGAGGATTTGTTATTGTGAGATTGACAGGTGGCAGATATAAGAAGTATCGTTACAACAAAGTAGCGTAATAGAATATTTCGTGTCTATTTTTTTACAACTAACGAAAATTTGTAACACCAAAGTTTTATCGGTAATGGATTTTATAAGTATGTACCTGGCTTTAAAGTTCGTAGTTAGGTATATTCAATGTTGAAACGGTTACGTCCGTAATTAATTATTATAACTACTACTATACTATTTCATATTCTGCGGAGTCACAGGATATTTGTAGGGTATTAAGAATTCTTTTTTTTAATAATGTAATAATTTTTAAGGATATATATTTTAAATTAGATCGAATCGCCATTTCATATTTTGCGGAGACAGGATATTTGTAGGATATTAAGAATTCATTTTTTAAATAATGTAATAATTTTATATAGTCTTAATTCTTAAGCAAGATTGATATGAAAAACATTAGAAAAAATTTTTTAAAAACTTTATTTTATATTAAAATCATAAAAAAATAATATAATAGACATATTTTCACAGTACGTTTAAGTATGTATGTGCATTTAAATTTTAATCATACTCGTATAAGTGTGTCATTCCATACAAAAATAAAAGTTCACTGTAAAACTAGATTAGCATTCGAAGCATCGTTCGAATCCACCATGTCAGTTTTACGAATTTGTCATGATTATGTCATGTTATAGATGTTTAAGTTAATAAAGATCTTGAATAAATATATTTTATTTTTTGTTTTATTCACAACCTTCTAAATTAAGAAAGAACTTTATTAAAATAACTTTAAAAATGTATCATAGATATTATATTTTATATACCTACAGTCTACACTCAGATTAAATGTAGGTATATCATCACTACATAGTATAAAACAAAGTCTCTTCCCGCTGTCTGTCTGTCCCTATGTTTGCTTAGATCTTTAAAACTACGCAACGGATTTTGATGCGGTTTTTTTAATACATAGAGTGATTAAAGAGGAAGGGTTATATGTATAACTAGAGAAACTCGCGGCTACGCTCGCGCTGAATATAGTGAAGTTATTATAAGTTGTTCACAATTAAATCGGTTATTGTACTATATTATACATACATTAGTACATGTACGTAGTATACCCTTTACAGTGGGAACCACTATGCCCTGTGCATACATCCATCCCAGTCCTAATAGAGCATTATAGGGTATCACAGAACCACGTACTTACGTACTAAACCACGAGTCCCCAACTCAAGTGGTAGTGCCATGCTTGTTACCTTCGGGTAGCAGCCGAATGGACCGGCACGCCCCGTATAGTACCAATCTCTCACAGAAGACCGGCGTTAAGTGGCAGCTATGCTGTCGCGTTTCGTCCGGTGAGTGAGAGTCCGGGAGGCCCACTCCCCATCCCTCTTCCCTCCCTCCTACCACTCTCTTCCCTCCCTCCTCCCTCCCTCCCTTTCCTAAAAGGCCGGCAACGCATCTGCAAGCCCTGTGTTGCAGATGTCCATGGGCGGAGATAATCACTTCCCATCAGGTGAGCCTCCTGCCCGTTTACCCCCTTTATACCATAAAAAAACGCCTACTAACGCAGACCACAATAACCATGGGTTGTTCTCTCGATTCAGAATCCATCCTACTATCGAAGCACGACATAAATAATTGCAAATAAAATAATTGGACGACACTAATAATATCTCTAACTTCCAATATCTAATGATAGATTTTCTGTCACAGTCAAGTTACTCCCTCATGGATATTAGGATAACTTCATTATCCCTAAGCTTAGTGCTTTTTTGTTGTCATTTTAAAATATTAATATAGCAGAAAGTTTCTAGCCGCTCTTGCATTATAAAAAACAAAAGCTCCTCTAAGTACAAAGAAGAAGTAACTAAACAAGCCTCATATATTTTACTTTTAGTAAATTTAAAAAGCAGTTTCATTTTTTATATATCATCATAATTGTAGCTTGAAAAGCGGTAATATATTAATTAGTGTCTGCTTCTGTTTTAACGCAACTTTCATTTTAGTCAGGAAAAAGTTTCGAAAAGTTTTGAAAGCTAGTAAACTTTAACAGGGTCAATGCTTAAATTTACTATTTTAATATTTAAAAATACATAACACAAAACATCCCTAGGTCATTTGAAGTTGCAAATTTATATGTAATAGGCTTGGGTTGAATAAATATTATATTTATCAAATCTCATTGAATTGGATCCGATCTGAAAGTATTTTGTCGGTATATCCTCTGTCTTTGGTATGATGATTTTCTGATTTCCGAAAAGTGAAATCTGTACATGGTTTTTTTAAACAATGATCGTCTTTACATATTGGGTACAAAATATAAGCCCGAAAACAAAGGCAATAAAAAATATTTATCTGTAATTTTTATGTAAAGGTACCCTGAATATATGTGTGGACGAGTATGCAGAGTCTTCCTTAGTCTCATTAGCAACAGCAATCCATCCGGCCGTGAAGCTAACAAACGCACAAGTAGGTGACCTACATCGGTGATTGGTAGTTTACCATGCAGGTACTTCTCCAATAGCAGTGGACGGTAAAGCAACCGTCGGGGCATCGTGTATTTTCTAGCTGGTGAGCCCAACATAACGTACCACCTGTTACCTACAGGCGGTATGCGTGAATGTATTTACCAACTTTAAGAAAGGATGGTGTGAACAGGACATCTGTAGAGTAAGTAGTTATACATTAAACATAAAAAACCGATTCATTTACTAAAATAAATAACGCTAAAAATATTACCCAAGTTGTTAATGATAAATGCGAGCGCGGTCTGAAAAATCAGCTTAAAACTTCATTTTATATTTCAGAATGTAAGCAGATTCTTTTCAGTCATTAGAGTGTAACAATAAACGCTTGTCCGGCTAACGAAGCCATGCCTTCATTATCGTTGTGTTTTAGACGAAGCAGCCGAATAATTGCGAATATGTAATTATTTTTGTATTTCGTAGCTTGGCCATGCAATAATAAGTATATAATTTACAAGTATACCAAAATGTTATGAAAAGTTTTTCGGGATAAGAACAACGAGTATTCTAGTGTTTCAAACTATCTCCATTCGACATGTATTTAAATCAGTTTAGTGATTTAAGCGCGAAAAATAAGCAGTTACTTTCGAATTAAATGTTAAGTATGGATATATATAAAGATATATAAAGCTATATATTGTAGTTTAGTTATAAGTCTAAGTCCGTATTTCAGAAAATCCTTCTTGGATATTTAAGCGCTAAAGATATATTTATCCTTCCTTTCTTCCATTGCAGTTTGGATGTTTGACTACAATTTTCTTTCAAGTCATCATCATCCTGTAGCTAAGATCAAACAACAAAAATAATCATAACCGACCGTAAGATGAACATAGTTTATCTAACAATATCAATCTAAATTAAAATTATTATTTTAACTTTTATACAATAATATTGCTAGTGTTAAAAAAGTCACGTTTATAGGTACCTAATATTACCAAACATATTTATTTATTATCAAATATCTATCATCTATACCTACTTTGTAGATAGACATTAGAGACAGGTATATTGAAAACGATTTAAGCCTATAACTGAAAACGAAAACGAGTTGACATGTAAAGAGATTGTTGTCTTTATAAGAATGGGTTCTGAAAATAAATCACCCATTGTCACGTCTGAAACACTGTCTATTTCAATTTACGAAAAAAACACATTTGTTCGTGACAGGTTATACAAAAGAAATAACTTCTATTTAGCATTGTACTTAGAAGCGGCTTCTAATTTTCATCTGTATAAAGTGTTAACAAGATAGAAATAAAAATTTCCATCTATACTAATATTATAAAGAAGTAAAGTTTGTCTATTTGTTAAATTGTAAGGGGTAATCTCGGGATCTACTGAGCCGATTTTAAAAATTCTTTCACCAATAGAAAGCCACATTATTGCTGAGTGTCATAACTAGTAGGTTATATAAAAAACCGAAAAATAAAAAGGCTTTTACGAGGTAGTCCGTTTTGCAAAGTGAATCGGAGAAAAAACAGTCGAATGAAAGCGTTTCTTACGAACGCTGCCTTAACTATGAAAGATATATTTTTGAGTTCTAGAGAAAAGATGTGGAGCTTAAAAATACCTACAAAAAAGTCAACGACAGCATATGTCTAACTTTTATGTTTAACTGACAAAAAGTAGTTTTTTTAATATTAGTATAGATAATTTAATTTTTAATTTTTAATATTAATAAAATAATTTAAATTATTTAAACACTCTGTACTAATTAGTAAAAAAAGGATTATTAACATTATGCCCAACGAAGTGGGCACGGGTCAGCTAGTGTTAGATAAAAATAAAAATTCTAAAATTTAATGAAATTTGTACTTTGAGAGCTTTTCTTAAATTCAAATTAAATTCTATTATTGTGAATGTTAGTATTTACCTTTAAATTGGAAATAAAACTTATTGATGATACAAATTTCTACTTACAATGCTACATAGAAATTAGATATCGCTTATTCGGGCTATTCTGTTGTGTGTTTGTTCTTAAAAATATACTAAACTTTATTTTCCAAACATAAAATAAATTTCTAAAGATTCCAAAATGGTATCATATAAAAAAGTACCCTCAAAATAATATTTAATATTGTTAAGATAATAATAAATAAATATTTTGGGACATTATTTCACACAGCGCCATCTAGTTCCGTGGTAAGCTACGAAGCTTGTGTTACGGATACCAGATAGTTGATATACTAAATAATATATAAGTTTAAATACATACATATGTAATGAAATGACATTTCATTCGAATTGTTATTGGTTATCTGTGGAAATCAGAGAGGACGCATCGGGGTGACGCACAATGGCGGATGAAGATGCTCAGATTATTTTGCATATAATTGTAAACTTGTAGAGGGATAAAGTAAAGATATAAAGTAAAGATATAATTGAGCGGTATTAGTAAACTTTCAATGTCGTTTCTTTGCTTTTCAGGTGAGATTGTAATTTGTAATTTGTAATTTAATTAATGTAATTTGTGGTTGTAATTTTGTAAAGGCGTGTTAAATAAAACAAATCTTTGCTTTTCAGAGAAACAAATCGTGGTTTATTTTGAAAATCCTCAATAATTATATCTTATAAAACGACATTCGTTTTATAAGATATAATTATTGAGGATTTTCAAAATAAACCACGATTTGTTTCTCTGAAAAGCAAAGATTTGTTTTATTTAACACGCCTTTACAAAATTACAACCACAAATTACATTAATTAAATTACAAATTACAAATTACAATCTCACCTGAAAAGCAAAGAAACGACATTGAAAGTTTACTAATACCGCTCAATTATATCTTTACTTTATATCTTTACTTTATCCCTCTACAAGTTTACAATTATATGCAAAATAATCTGAGCATCTTCATCCGCCATTGTGCGTCACCCCGATGCGTCCTCTCTGATTTCCACAGATAACCAATAACAATTCGAATGAAATGTCATTTCATTACACATATTATAAATATAAACATCCTTTTTCTAAATAAGTTGTACTATGCGTCCAAAAAATATTTTTGAAGTATTTTTTTAGAATATGAATGGTAGTCTATAATTTAGAAGAAAAATGTTGCAAAAACGGGAAGGGCGGGCGTTAGTTCTGAGAGGTATCATAATGCGCGACTCAGAAAGAATTTTGTTTACGGTCTTTAGAGTTCGTGCGAAGCCGTGGGAAATGCTAGCTTATTTTATAAGTTAGGGGAATATTCAACATCCTAAGAGATAAATAATACTTCAAATCAGTTCCAAGGTTTTATTTAAATAGTATCTATTAAGGTATGATAATACAATATACTATACGCTTAAGCAATACTGAACAAAACTATAAAATTTACATATAAACTTCTATAGGTACTGTAGAATAAATTATTAAAAACCATCGCGGTAACAAATTGCATCGAATTAAAAATATTATTTACATTAACTCAAAATCACTAGAGCTTTACTTATACAAAAAATAAAACAAATTAAAATCAGATCAGAGTACATGAAAGTATGTAAAATTACAAATTGTATATGTATCGAAAATTCCAAATATGGCCTATAATTATAAACGTGAAAAACGTTAAGAATACTTAGGCATAGATATCAATTCCTAATCTATTCGTTTGATGCGAGATGTGAAACAATTCCAATAAATGACTGTATATTTAGCGTTACAGAGTAAAATCCACGTAAACAATACTACAGTTTTCTAGGCGTAAGCTCAGCTTCAGCATTTGTGTGAGTGATAGCTAAAAGCCAATAGCCGCGCATCAAAAACCAGTTAAAACAGGTTTAAACCAACTCGCAACGCGCTACGCCTTCGGTCGTGCCTATCCGTACACTACACTCACACAAATGCAAAGCTGAGCTTATGCCTCGAGAACTGTAAGTAAAGTTCCAGAGAAAAATGTCGCATCTCGAAGAATAAATACTAGTATATTAGTTTAGTGAATCATTAAAAATGGTATAACTTTATGTCTGAATTCAATTCAATTCTCTTGTTAGTGGTTTCAAAATGGCTAGTTGAGCATAGTTTACTTCGCCAATGTCACATATTATGTTAGTGAACTATAATTCACGTCATGTAAAAAGAACGCTGGCTGTCAAGTTGCGCAGAGGCGATTTATAGGCCAATTTGGTGGTAAGACGCGGGGCGCGGGGCGGCGAGGCACGCGTCGCATGCTTTCCGGCTCGCTATTGGTTTGTCAGTTTAAAATACCGTCGCGAACACAAAAGTTATTAATTACGAAATAATTTTATATAAAAAATACTGAAAAAATATTTTTGACGTATATTGTTTTATAAAGAGAGAGTCTGATAATAATGCAGTTAATAATTAAAAAATATATATTAAACGAAATAATTAATTTTTTGTAAGTAGATTAAACATTCTACACTGAATCAAACATATTTTATTAAATAATAGAATTCTATTAAATGACATTCTATCTAATATATTTTTGAATGTACCTACCAATAATCAATATACATCGTGAGCGAAAGGCTAGTTCAAAAATAAAAGAATAGGCTTAGGAATTTCGTATGCGAATGTACCGATGCGCAAACACACCCCCCACCACTTTCTTCCAGCGTTCTTTTTACGTGACGCGAACTGTACAAATTTATTAAAATGTATAAAAAGTAAATATGACACAAAATTAATAATTAAAATTCAAAATTGCATAAAGTACTAACGCTTTTAAAAAAATCCTATAATTAGTTTTAGCGATATACGACTTTCTTCTCCAAAACCTTAAAAGACCATATAATTATAATTTAAAAAATCGATAAATATAAAAGCGAACACTATATTACGTCATTCGTCGTTACGTCGGTTCATAAATCACAGATCAATCTGGTCGTCCAAATTTTCATTTATTTAAACGAATTAAAAAAGAATGAATGTGGCCGATATGTTCTAACTTTACTTCATCGGTGTAAACTGTTAAAAGTACTTAGCAATATTGCTGAAAATATATTCTATGGTCCATCACAATACAATACTAAATCAAATACCATGCAGTCTTAACTTTAGTCCAATTCAAATACGTCAATCAATGACAAATTAGGCTTTTTAATATGAAAAATATGAATTTACATACAAAATTCAATTCAAAATCAGTTACATAAGTCTTTTAATAAATACAAAAAGTATAGGAAATGTAATTTTCATTTGTTTATGCAAATCGATACATAATAAAATCGATTACGTACATAATATGATTATATTTGACGTCATAATACATAATTATGACGTCAAAAATAAGTTTTTAAGTTCTATACAACCCGGTCAAAAGCTTTTTACACGCTATTATATACACTAAACCATAAACTAAATTTAAAAAATAGATCCACAGACTAATTTCGTCGATGGTTTTTTTAATTAATACATAAAGAAACCAAATATTGGCACAATCTACAATTTCGCTACATTTTGTGACTTGGTTATTAATCTACGTCAAAAACTGGGAAATATCACTTTATACGGGATTATATCGATGTTTTCATTATAGAAAACTATTGCGATTACGAATGATACAATTATTTTGTTTAATCTATTAAGTATTACTAAATGAATTTTAATTAAATTTTAATCTATAATGTTTATAAAACTCATAAAACTGTGTAAAATAGGCAAGATTTTGCCTAGCAATACTCAATAATTGAGCAATATGGCAATTAAAAATTAATATAATTATCATCATTCGTAATCACAATATCAATATATTTAAATATAATATACTAAGCTCAAACTCAATTCTGTTTACATTTCTTTCTTATAACATGTGTTAGTTGATATTAAAGGGCAGTGATAAACAAACCCAAGACCAGTCTGATCGATAGCTTTAATTACGCCAAAATGTGACAGAAAATATAGAATTTATTTTATATATAATAATATTATAAGCAAAAGTAAACCGTCGTGATCCAAAGTGATAAAATATCCAAAGAACATTAAAGATAAGCAATCAAGAAAATAATATAATAATAATATAATAATATCAAGAAAAATCAGTAGTATTAAATTTTTGGAAATCATTAATCTAAGAACTATTCCGTAGTACAGATATTTTGTGAAGTCTTCCTTCTGCATTACTTCTAGAACATGAAGAACACCGCCATCTTAATTTACATTATGTGACAAGTGTACTATCTCACTAACATTTTGGCATAATTATGCTATCATTTAAAAAAGAGACTCAAAATAATCTATATTGTAATTCAATTCTTCTGTCTCTCTCTCGAGTCCTCCCTACAAACGCCTCTAGGCGGGGAATCCCTGCCTTTTTTAGTAGTTTTCCTTGACCTTTTAAACTTGGCGACGTCATCACCGAAAACGTCACCTGTCCTTAAGGCTGATATGAGGTCATCAAATTCTCCTTTTTGTCCATTTGTCAGTGTTCCATCTCGGGAATTATTTTCCGAGTGTCCATTGCAGTCGGTACTGTTGGATTTCCCGAGGGACTTCCCCACTGAGCTTAGTAGACTAGAGCTTTGTTTCCTTTCCATTGTACGCTTCTTGAGCTGTGGAAAATTTTTTTATTATATTTTTTGTATTATAGGTATTAAAATAATCCATTAGAAATATTTAATAGACAATAATAGATATTTATTCCTTTATTTTAGTTGAACCTTTAAAAAACAATACTTTCTGTCTTGTATTAAATATAGACTTTGACGTCATAAACACAGCGACCTAAGGTTAGAGAAATCAGTATGCAAAATTCTCTCTTCTTCTCTCTCTCTCTCTCTCTCTCCACCCCTCTCCATCTCCCTCACCTCCTGCTCATGCCGCGTACGCCTCTCCTCCTCTTCGCGTCTTCGGCGCGCAGCATCACACTCAGCGCGCGCTTCACCCAGCTGCTGTAAGAACGCATCCAGCGCACCGAACAACTGTTCGGGAGACGCACTGGGTTCCTCTCCGAATGCGTGTGCGCATGCTTCTAGACGACTTTTCATGTCCTGGGGAGGATACGTACATATGTAAATATTGGTTTTATATATCGTTATATATTATATCATTCATCTGTACCAGAACTTCTCTTGAACGGCTGGATCCATTTTGATGATTTTTTTCGTCAGTTCAAGTGGATTCGAGATTGGCTTATAATCACGATGGGGTCCACAACAAAATTTTACGTTTTTCTTAATTAAAATATTTTTTAAATATCAAAACGCTCTAAATTATTACAATTTATTTAAAAAAATATTTTGTAAATTTAAGACGTGTGTACAAGGATTACGTCTGTCGGGTCTGCTAGTTATAAAATGTAAAAATATATAAAAATTTTACAGTAATAATATTAAGATTGTTACTTGGGTCATCACCTATATGCATAAATTGATTGCTCGATCAGTCCAAAAACCAGCCAAAAAAAACACAAAATGAACACCTAAGTTTGTTACTAAGAGTTTAGGCCATATTTTTATGAATAAATTGATTGCTCGACCAGTCAAAAAACCAGCCCAAAAAACCACCAACCTGGAACAGATCCTCGAGCTGCGTAAAGGAGCACATTGCTTGCGCGTTGAACTCTCGGAGTTTAGACCATATCTACATGAAAAAATCGATTGCTCAACCAGCCAAAAATCCAAAAAAAACCAGCTACCTGGAACAGATCCTCGAGCTGCGTAAAGGAGCAGACGGCATGCGCGTGGAACTCCCGAAGTTTAGACCATATCTACATGAACAAATCGATAGCTCAATCAGAGCAGCCCAAGAATCCCCAAAAACCACCAACCTGGAACAGATCCTCGAGCTGCGTAAACGAGCAGACGGCGTGCGCGTGGAACTCCCTCATGACTGGCACGAAGGCGTCGTGCGGCTGCGCGGCCGGCAGCGACGCGTGGTAGTCCAGCTCGCGGGACACCTCGCGCAGACCGGTCCTCAGCGCGCCCACGTCCTTCTCTAGCTGGTCGACGCACACTTTGGCGGCTGCGCGTACGTGGGGGAGATCTTCTTCGAGCAGCAGGATGTCTTTGAACTGGAATAAGTCATTATATATGTCATTGTTACATTGAAAGCGAATTCTTTGCTATGGGAATACTAGCTCCTGAAACACAGGTTTTTAGTTCAGGAGCTAGGGCTGTGTAAGATTGTGCCAATGTATTTGTTTTTCAATAAAGACTTTTTTTATTTTATTACAGACTATTGATTAAAGCCATTACACGATAGCAAAATACTTTGAATGTAAAAATGTATGGGACTAATGTCTAATTGGGTAAAAAATCTATTTGAATAAAATATATTTTGATTTAACTTAAAAATGTTGAGATTTCACTAAGTTTATTCTTTGTATAAATTATATTTCATAAGATGATAACACTTGTTGTTAAAGCGAGAAAAATCTAGAAGTGTATATATTTATCCAAATTTTGATGACATTTATTAATCCCAATGATATTTAATGTAGCAGCTGTTTAGCGTAAGCGAGTACAATGACTTCGAACGTAATAAAATGTAATACGTGCAATATTGTAGTGAGTGAGATTCTTGCCTTCGTCCAAACAAAAATGGACGTTATGGATGAAGAAAGCATTACCAGAATCTGTAATACTGCTTTCTCTGAGGAGGATATAAGAAAAGCTAAAAGTTTGTTGTTTGATTCTGTGCCGAATTCCAAGCGTAAAATACGAAAAGGAGAAGGGAAGACACTGCGCGACATGGATGACATTATTACACTTTTAAAAAGCGTTGACCCCGAAGAATTACCTATGTTTGTTGCGAGAGATCTGCACAAATTACCACCGGTTACTTTTGATCATGTGGATGTGACTCGGCTGTTAAAGGACATTCTTCTACTACAGGCAGATATACGTAATATTAAAGAATCGTACGCGACAGTTGAACAATTAGTAGAAGTTAAGAATGACCTCAAAAATATGAAGCGTTGTATAATACCTACAACGGATAATATTGAAAGTGCAAAGTCAACAAACTCATTGGAGGGTAACTTTGCTTTTGTGAGTAGCAAGAGAGGTGCTCAAGTATTTGATAGTTTTTGTATTGATAGTGGTCCTGTGGGTCTCCATCTCATTTCACCGGTGTCGCCATCAAATGATGAAAAACTGCAGAATACACCTAATTTACAAGATTGTAAAGATAATAATTCAAGTACCCACATTACAAAAAATAACTCGTCAGCTGTGTTACAGCATTTGAATATGAAAGCCAAGGTCGACGCCGTCTCGAACGAAGAAAATGCTACCATCCCGTCCACGTACATGAAATCACCTAAGCGAACGAGGCGGCACCAACCTGGATCAGTCCTGGCGGCTGCAGCTTCAAAACCAGTCTCGAACTGCGCGATCTTAAAACACACTCCAAGTACACCAGTGTATGGCTGTCTAGGCAGCGATAGATCTGTCAGTCAAATGAATGAACACTGCCCTGTTGTGAATTTAGAAAACAAAGCCGTACCTATGAGGAAATCTATGGCGGAAGTTGTAAAAGATGGTGACTGGAAACGTGAGAAAGTTAATGATGAATGGATCACGGTCCAAAGAAAAAGATTACGAAATCGTTTTCTGGGAAAACAAGGGAAAGCTATTTTAGAACCGGGAGTAAATTTCAAAGCGGCTGAAATTAAAGTGCCCATTTATATTTACAATGTAGCGAAGGATGTAACAGAGTCTGATATAATACAATATATTCAAAGTAAGACGAATATTAGTGTTAATGTTGAGAAAATGAACATGAAATTGCAGAAGGAATATAAGTCTTACAAAATATATGTACCTAAGCTCAAAATAGACACTTTTTTAAGCGATAATCTCTGGCCTGAAGGTATAACCTATCGTCGGTTTATTAACTTTAGTAATAAAAATAGGAATACTGACAATGTAACGGCTGGAAAGCCAACTGCTCATTCTCAAGATATAAGTATTAATAAAAACTGAATATTATAATATAATATTATAACAACAAAATGGCTAAAAACATAAGAATAGCAAGTTTTAATTGTAAAAATGTTATAACATCAATGGAATGCGTTAGAAGGCTTTGTTGTTCTGCCGACGTGATAGCTCTTCAGGAGACTTGGCTGATGCCACATGACCTACCGATCCTTGGGAGTATCGACAAGGAATTTGCGTTCACCGGCACCTCAGCTATGGATACATCTGACGGGCTCTTGCGGGGCCGACCGTACGGAGGTGTAGCGTTGTTATGGAGAAAAAGTTTATTACAAAAAGTTAGTGTTGTGAAGTGTAGTAATGTGCGTCTGTCTGCTATAAAAATATATCTAGCCGATAGAAATGCGTTGTTCTTTACTGTGTACATGCCTACAAATACAAAAGTTAAAAGTGTTTATGTTGATGAAGACAGTAGGCATGACAACTTAATTACTTTCACTGAGTGTCTAAGTGAAATTGCTGCAATAATAGAAAGTGAAAATGTGGAATCTGTTTTTGTACTCGGAGACTTTAATGCCCACCCCGGTGAGTCCTTCGCTAGTGAACTATTAAATTTTTGTAGTGAACAGATGTGGTCGTGTATTGACTTAGAACTATTACCAAGTGATACTTATACTTTTGTAAGCGATGCGCACGGTTGTCGGCGCTGGCTCGACCACTGTGTGGTGACCGAGGCGGCGCGACACACGGTAGCTAATGTCCGTGTGCTTTATGACACTTATTGGTCTGATCACTACCCTCTAATATTAGAATGCAACTTAAGTTGTATAAAACCTACAGCCCCAGTTGATAGTAATATTAGTAAAAATAAAATCATATGGGGGGAGCGTAATAGAGAGCAGACCGAAAGGTATCATAAGCATTGTCACTCCAAATTGAGAGAAATTGATATTCCTTTGGAGCTTTCCAACTGTGCAGGTAAAATATGTTGTGATCAAAGCCATAAATTACTGTTAGACAGAATGTATGATAACATTATATCGATTCTTAGAGAGGCCGCTATTAAAAGTTATAATATTAAACCAAAAAGGAAAGGTAAATATATAACAGGCTGGAACAGGCACGTTCGCGATGCTCACGCCAAGGCCCGGCTTTGTTTTTTAACTTGGAATTTTTTCGGTAAACCTACCTCGGGTCGTATTTATATTGAAATGCAAGAGTCTAGAAAAATTTTCAAACAAAAGTTGAAGTGGTGTATAAGTAACCAACGTCAAATTAAAATGGATATTATTGCTGAACATCGTGCAAATAAAAATTTCTCTAAATTTTGGAAAACAACAAATCAATTTAATCACAAGCCGAGTCTTCCCGTGAGCGTTGCGGGAGTGTGTGAGCCCCATGAAATAGCCAATATATTTCAAAGGCATTTCACTGTTAAGTCTCCTTTAGTAGGGGTAGTAGCGGAGCAGGTGTTCGATGATGGGACCAACACTGACAGGGAATTGACTATTACTTTCACAGAGAAAGAAGTCACATCTGTTATAAAAAACATGGTTAGAGGGAAGTCGCCTGGTCATGACAGCCTTAGCATCGAGCACCTGCAACAGGCCGGAGTTCACTTGCCGAGAATTTTGTCAATGTTCTTCACACTGTGTATTGGTCACTCTTATCTTCCTGACAACTTGATGCGAACCCTAGTTGTTCCTATTATTAAAAATAAGACAGGTGATCCGTCTAGCATATCTAACTACAGACCGATCTCACTTGCGACTATTGTAGCTAAGGTCTTGGACAGCCTGCTTGACCGACACTTGGCTCAGCACCTCCAATTGAACGACGCTCAGTTTGGTTTTAGGCCTGGTCTGTCCACTGAGAGTGCTATCCTCTGTCTCAAGCAGACTGTTCAATACTATACTTCGAGAAGAACTCCGGTGTATGCATGTTATCTTGATCTGTCGAAGGCATTTGACCTTGTATCATATAATAAGCTATGGGACAAATTAAGAAAAGAAACTAGTGTACCCAATGTAATAATATCATTGTTTAGTTTCTGGTACAAACACCAATGTAACAGAGTACGCTGGGCTGATTCACTGTCTGATGAGTATAGGTTAGAGTGTGGCGTGAGACAGGGGGGTTTGAGTTCGCCCAGACTCTTTAATCTGTACATGAATGGTCTGCTCGATGAGCTCAGCAGTACACATATAGGGTGTCATGTTGGAGGTGTTTGTGTAAACAATATAAGTTATGCTGACGATATGGTGCTGCTGAGCCCATCGATCGGTGCCCTGAGGAGACTGCTACAAATATGCGAGGTTTATGCGACGGTCCATGGCTTGAGGTATAATGTTAACAAAAGTGAATTCATGATGTTCAAAGTGCGTAAAAAACCCTGTTTGCATGTACCAACTGTGTCTCTTTATGGTACAGCTCTAAAGAGAGTATCACGTTTTAAATATCTCGGCCATTGGGTCGTCGAGAGTCTAGACGATAGGGAAGACATGGAGAGGGAGCGCAGGTCGCTGTCCGTCCGTTGCAATATGTTGGCCCGCAGATTTGCACAGTGTAGTAAGGAGGCAAAGATCACGCTTTTTAAAGCATATTGCCAATCGTTTTACACTTGTAGTCTGTGGGTGAACTATACGAAGAAGGCATACAGTGATCTGCGCGTCCATTATAATAATTCATTTCGAATATTGATGGGGCTGCCTTGGCGCTGCAGCGCTTCAGGTATGTTCGCTGAAGCGGGGGTGGACAGTTTCGGCGCTATAATGCGCAAGCGTTGCGCATCCATGTTGCGACGGGTGCGAGCCAGCGCCAACACCATTATGGGCGCTTTGACGGATGGTTTTGACTCGCCGATATTGGAGCACTGGATACGACTGCATGCAGTCAAGTAGAACTATAGAACTGTGTAACCTCTATCTTACCATCGGCCAGGCAAAAGTATCCTAGGTAATATTAGGTAATTTATTTTAACAATATGTAATTTGATATTTATTATAATAATTGTTACTAACATAGTTTTATAAGAACATTGTTACTAACACTTTCTAACATAGTTTCTTAAGATCATTGTTACTAACACGTCTTAACATAGTTTTATAAGTTCATTGTTACATACTAACACTTTTTATGGACAATGTTCTTGTCTGAAATAAATGATTATTATTATTATTATTATTATTATTAATGATATTGATAATAATAGTTGATTAATATAAGAGCGCTAAGAAAGACTTCTGATACACACACTATAAATAACTATAATGGTACCCGATATGTAACGCGTAACTTAGTACATTTGCAAACCAAAATTGAACCAAAAAATGTGAGTTTTAATAGAACTTTTACTGGACAATCAAAAAACCAAACAAACCTGTGTCTCGAGCAGCTCGACGAGGTAGTGCAGCAGCGTGGTGTTGCGCGTCACGCTCGACTTGGTATCCGCCAGCTTGTTCAGCGACGACAGCCGGAAGCCCGACGCGTTGCCGCGGGCGCCACTGTTATAACATAAAATATTATTTATTTATATGAATCGCTAACTCACAGTTACTCTCATTGGATGCGCTATTTCTGTTTCAATAAGACTTAAGAAAATATTTAATGTACAGATTCAACTCAGTTAAAATTTTATTATATGTATAGATAATATATATTATGTATCTATGTTATATTTATTAACATGTGAAATTCTTTCAAAATTTAAAAAAATCTAAATCGTATTAAATGAAAAGCTGTAAATTTGAAATTACAAAACAGACACTTCACTTATATTTATATATACACTAGCAAACCCGGCTCGCTGGGCGTAAGTTAAAATAAATTAAACGGTTTTTATATATATTTTAATAAAATAAAAACTACTACTGTGGTAACTAGATGGCGATCTACCGGATATTTGGGCAACTTAGATGCCAAACCGCCATCTATTAGGATTTTATAGAACTAAAATAATATTGCGACTATAAATTAAGATGTAAGCTATCCTATCTTTCAAGTTGGATCAAACTGCGCACGGTGTGGTAATTTGATTAAAATCGGTTAAGTAGTTTAGGAGTCCATCGCGAACAAACAACGCGACACGTAATTTATATATATTAACTAGCTGTACCCGCGGCTTCGCTCGCGTTCATTTTTTTAATTGCTAATCAACCTTATTGGGTTGATCTGTAGGAAAAAGAATTGTCTAAAAAATAAAAAATAAAATTTAGGGGTGGACTACCCTTAACATTTAGGGGGATGAAAAATAGATGTTGGCCGATTTTCAGACCTACTCAATATGCTCACAAAATTTCATGAGAATCGGTCAAGCCGTTTCGGAGGAGTTCAAGTTCGAACCCCGTGACACGAGAATTTTATATATTAGATTGAGACCGACCGGTTCATGTAGTTGCCGAGCGCGAGCACGATCTCGAGCAGCGCGCGCAGGCGGCGCGAGCGCGTCATGTCGCGCGCCGCGCGCAGCACCACCGCCGCCCGCGCGCGCGCCTCCGACACCGCCGCCGAGAACTTCTTCTTGAACAGCAGCGTGCGCACGCGCTGCGAGTAGTGCGGGATTCTGGGGACAACGTTATTTAATATAAAGGCATGTATTCACTTTGATTAGTGCGAGTGCAGGTGATTAGTGATTGGGAGAAAATAGGTTTAGACGGGGACTGATTAGTGCGAGTGATTAGTTGGCTGCGTAGTAGACTGATTAGTAGCGAGTTAAATTTTTTTTTTCGAGTGGATTGCGAGTAGCCCCGTCCCGCGCACCCTCCCTTCCCCTCACTCGCAGCGTGCCTGCCACTAAACACGTCTAAAGTGAATTGGACACTACTCGCACTACAGACCTGCACTTCGCAGCCTCAATTACTAATCACCTGCACTCGCACTAATCAAAGTAAATACAGGCTTTAATAAGTGCCTATAAAATTTAAGAGTTGCCCTCGATCTGGGATCCCATGTTCAGATCCTTCATCCTAACTTGGTGATAATGGGACCAAATCCCTCCTTCATATTTCCAGTTTACTCTTTCGACCAAAAACCCTTGAAATCAGACAACAGTAACAAAAGAAATATAACCTAAAAGGAGGCCCTTTTTAAAGTCGGTTAAAAAAAACTTTAATAAAACTATATTTTCTGATATAGTCGCGGATGTATTTTGATTTTAGGTTCACGACGTTTAGAATACTTTTAGCAATCATGGTCACGGGAGAGAGGTGTCTCGTCAGAATCCGAAAAAATAATTTTGTTTAAAATGTCAAATATTCTAGTTAATCTAAGAAATGAATAAATTCTTAAATTATAAACTAACTCTGTTGATTATCAAATAATATTTAATGAGAATTTTAAAGAAAACATGATTTTGCCAAACCTTAAATTGCCTGACGGCGCATGCTGGATGAACCTAATAAGGAAACAATCCTCACGTTCTTTCATCAAAGCGAAACTTTTAAGAACGTATAGAAAAATGTTTAAATTTTAAAAACCAGGGTAAAAATTAAGATATTATAATTGAAATAAAATTATAGAAGCACACACTCACTTAGATATCTCATATAGAAACCGATCAGCTCGCGCCATGCTGTCCAGCTCGTCCTGGTGCTCCTCCAGCAGAGCCGCCTCCTCGGCACTGGGCGTGAACTTCAGCAGCTGTTCCACCATGTCCAGAGGGAGTTGCTCGCTGCTGTCCATGCGGAGGATTGCTCTGGAATACCATGTATATATGTAATAAGAAATATAAAAAAAAACCCTATAATATTATAAAACCGCGAACAATTGTCAGAATGTAAGGATGGACGTATATGTGATTTTTGGTAGTGAAGTGAACAAATACAACGTCACTTTCACTACCGTTTTTATTTTTCCGAGCACTATATGTAAATATATCACCATGTTGTCTTTCATCGTAATCAATAATTTCACGTAAATGGCAATCATATTGAAAATGATTCACACATGAAACATCATGGTCGTGGGACCTGGGATTTGAACCTGTTCACTTAGACTTCCCAAGCAAGCATGTTGCCTATTACTGCCTTACGTATATAATAACTAGCGACTCGCCCTTGCTTCGCTCGGGCTCTTCCCTAGATTTAGCACAGGTAAAGCCGCGGGATCTGCTAGTTATGCATATAAACCTTCCTCTTGAATCACTCTATCTATTAAAAAAACCGCATCAAAATCCGTTGCGTAGTTTTAAAGATTTAAGCGCACATAGGGATATAGGGATATAGGGACAGAAAAGGCGACTTTGTTTTATACTATGTAGTGAGATACTTGTACGTATAAACCAGATACCTACAAATAAGTAATTGATACTCACCTACAAATTTCCTCGTCAGTCATCTTTAATTTGGAAAGTAATATAGTGCAATTCTGAGCGCGACGTCCGTCTATGACTGATAGGATTTTGGTACGTGGCTTTGAACCCAGTTGTCTTAGATCTTCTACTGAGCCCTCGTTCTGAAATAAAATAAAAAAAACACTTTGTAATATGAATTTGCAGTTTTCGATTTTTTAGTCTCCATCAAACTAGAAAATCTTTATTCCAAGTTTTTTAAAGAAAAATTATGTTTGTATTTTTTAATTTAGATTATGCATTCTTGCATTCAAAGAATAAAAAAGTTAGTGTAACTCAAACAACTTTCAGTTTGTGAACTGTAAACAGTCAAATAAATTAAATGGTGAATTATTAAATAACAGAACTGGTGGAGTACTCTTGGTTTTTTACAGGACTTAAATCAATTTTACTATAAGTTAAAAATGTTCTTGAGGTGTATTAGATATTTTTTCTTTTTATTCAAAATAAATGGAATATCAGTCTATTAAGTATAACAAAACAATGTACCTGTACACCATTCTTCTGATACGCACAAAACATTTTATCAATACCATGGAGATCAATAGCATTGTACAACTTTGTATCGTCCAACTCTTGCCATATTGTTCCATGTAGCTTCGTGTCGGGGAGTTTGCTCCAGTTGAAGCTCTTCAGGGGGTTCCCGGGGGTAGGTACGTTCTTCTTTGGGCGAGGTGGCGCGGGGGCGAGCGGTGCGGGGGGAGCGAGGGGTGCGGGGGGCGGTAGGGGCGCGGGGGGGCACAGGGACGGGGGAGGTGGGGGAGGGGGAGCGGTACAGGTTTCTATTACTGCGCTCTTCAGATTGCTGACCTGGTTAGAGTTTGTATTGGTTCAAATCGGTAAGTTTAAAAGTATTCGACCCTCGACGAAGGTCTAAAAATTGGAACAATAAAATGGAAATTTTAATGGCGCTGATTTGTAACAAATTATTAATTATAAATTATTTGTAAAATATTACTTAAAAAAATTGACGCTTAAACAGAATTTTCGAACTACTCTTCCAACCCATTTACTACCTCCTTCAGTAAACCAAACATACCTTAGCGTCATCAGGTATGCTTCCTTCGCTGACCAGTTTCTCAAACCTCGAACGTTCTGCTCGCTCTTGGTTCAACTAAATATTTAGAAAGTAAAATTTATTTAAAGGTACATACTTGCAAATATTGTAAGGTAATTTTCTAAATGTTTTTTTCATTTTTCATTAAATAAATTATTAGAAAGAATGTGGTGGATAAAATAAACATTATTACAAATTACATTTTATAGATATTTTAACTTAAACTGTGCTCTGTGTGCCTGTGTCTGAAAGACTACTATACCCTTCTCTTTCTCTCTCCACTTCTTTTTCGCTCTCTTTCTCTCACCTGCTGCTCAAGCTGATGCGCGCGACACGCAGCAGCTCGCGCTCTCTCCGTGCACTCCATATGTGCCGCCGTCTCCCTCTCCAACCTCTCCTTCAGTCTGCCCACAACTCCCTCCAACTCCTCCCTCTCCTGCGTGTGCTGGTCCACTTGCTTCTCCTGTTAGTTGTTAGTATGATAATGGAATGTTAGGTTCGTACTGTGAGCGATGGCGATTTCAAATTTCACCAATTTCGTATGACATATTTTTAATGAAGACAGTAATAATTTTTATTTTTTTAACTATATACTATATTATTTATCATTATATTAATAATAATAATCGTCCAAGTAAACTTCGCTCACAGTCAATTAAAATGCATGTAAAACATATTATTGAAATTAAGATGGATATTTAATATGTTAATAAATGTGATATTAAATAAATAGTAAATCCATAACAAACATTGATAATAATAGTATTTTGTAAGTGTGTCCTTCTCCACAGGGCTTTAGAAAAGCCAATGGGATGGCGTTATTCAGTTACACTGAATTATTTATGAATTTGTCACTTAGTAAAATGGTTTTCAAGACACCGCTATCCCTTATTAAAAAAAATTGACGACTCAACTTATCTTTATAATCGACATCTTTTTAGACTTTTGGTACCAAATATTTTTTTATATAATTAATTACCAAATGGTGAATCGTCAATATTTCATAGGCAATGTTTAGATAATAGAATTCTCTTTACCTTTTTAGCCAATTCCGTGGCCAAGTCAACATTTTCTCGTTCCAGATTTTCCGCTTTGGTTCTCGTCGCGACTAACTCTTCCTCCTTGGCTAGCAAATGAACGATTTCCCCAACGTTTATCTCAAGTGGTGCTACATCAGGATCGTAGACCTGGAAAATGAACATAATAATATAAAACCTTTAAAACAATTAATAAGTAGGTATAGGTAGGTAGGGTAGAAGTAAAGCTGAAAAATTGGTTGGTTAAAAAAATTACTTCATCAATGAAGCTGTTAATTATACAAATAAAAACTAAAATCTCAATTTATCAGAAAACGAACTTAAATTATGAAGTTCTTACAAAATAAGTAATTTCTTCAATTCTCAATCCTATCACTCCAAACATAAAGCTGAAGAGTAAGTGAAGCTTAATAATATAATAAAAAATAATAAAAAATAACCCAATCTGATCACTATTTCTAAAACAATATGACTTGCTCAATGCTCATATCACTATTTAGCTTTATAATAAAACAATCGTATCTAAGCCCTATTTTATTAGCCATAGCTTAGCAGTGTCTGAACACTACTACTTAACTTATATAACAACACAACCGAATCTCAACCCTGTTCCACTAACAATAAGACTTACTTTAGCAGTATCTAAACCATTATCAATACCACATAAGACACAATTGAAAACACAACAGAATCTCAACCCTAATCCATGAACAATAAGACTCACTTTGGCAGTATCGGAGCACGTGTCAGTTGCGCTATCACGGTCACTATTCGCGCGAGAAGGCTGCTGCAGCACAACTTGTTGCACGACGCGGTCCAACAGCAACCAGTGTTGCGAGTGCGGGTTGTATTCCACTAGAAAAAGAATAGAGAGTTAAGTTATATTTTATTATTTAATAGTCAACCATGTTTGCTGTAAAGCAGGGTAAAGTCGAAATGATGAAAGGAAATAAATTAAACCGCAAAAAGGGTCTCAATTTCTTAAGTGTTGGACGTGCTTCTAAAAATGATTCCTTTTATTATATTTGATATCACCAAAATACAGATTCATAATATTATGTCAAGTATAACACGGTCACAATATCTGTGGACCTCGCTCGATGACGTCATATCAGCGCTTCGGTACGGTGTGCGCGAACTGTACTGACAGGGCGAGCGCGGCGTGGTGAAGGGCAAAGAGCGAGGGGCGTGGCATTCCAGCGAGGTCCGCAGATATTGTGACCGTGTAAAAGTTAGCTAGACTGTGTATTTGATGTGCATAGTTATAGTAAATAACATATTATAAATGACTGGATAAAAATAATCTCGATAAATCAATTAATTTTGTAACTTATGCACTCTTTTTAGCGTCCTATTGGGCAACGCCCTTTAATACGAACGGGATCAGTCTACTACGTTAGTCAAGTGCAGGCGACCTGCGAATGTCTTTGTTACTGTTAATTTCTTTCAGACAGGTTTTCTCACGATGTTTTCCGTAACCGTAAGACAAGTGGTAATCACATTGGGAAAGAAATAAGAACTTTGTAACTTACACGGAAGTAATAGAAGATGTTCCAGTAGAGACAACAAATGTGGGTAAGCCGCGGTATGACTTAATTTCCGCCGCAACAGTTCAAACATGGCCGCCGCACTTTTAGTATCTATGTGCTGTTTGTCGAACCTTCTCGCAAGTTCTCTCTCGTCTTCGTTGCGGACCATTTCGAAGAACTCGATGTGCCTATCGAGTGTCTCGTTTTCGTACTTTCGAAGTTTCTCGATTACTGAAATTAGGCAAATCATTTTTTTTAAATGTTTAATTTAATTGAAAATAAAAAATCACACATGTTTAATATATTTTGTAAACCAATCTATAAGTACTCTACTTTTATCCCAAAAAGCCCCATAGTTTCAAGCAATTCTACAAAAAATAAAAAATATCTACGAAACTTACCAGGCTGTATACCAAGCATGAGTAGTTCATATCTCAAGTGTAGTCTAAACTCCAGGCTTTCCTCCCCAGGTCCATAGTTCAGAACGGCGTTTACGAAGGACATGATCGCCGTTTTCAGACCCAGGTCGTCGCGGTACGCGCCCGTACTACGGTCTAACTCATTCACTATGCCTTGGAATCGGGCTCTTTCCCCGGCATACTTTTGGTAGTGGATCATAGCTTCTAAAACCTGGAAAAAATTAATGATATTATAATGTAATAACCTTAGATCGTGTGAAAAATATATAATATATTATATTTTAACTGTACAGAAAAACACCACAATATTTTGAATACTTTAAAAAGTACGAACTGCTCTATGATATGCCCTAATTTCATTTTTTTAGAAAAAAAATATCAGTGGTAGACATTTCTTTGATAAATAAATTTACATCTATACTAATATTATAAAGAAGTAAAGTTTGTTTATTTGTTAAATTGTAAAGGGTAATCTCGGGATCTACTGAACCGATTTTAAAAATTCTTTCACCAACAGAAAGCCACATTATTGCTGAGTGTCATAGGTTATATCTTCTTCTTTGTACGAACGCTGCCTTAACTATGAAAGATATATTTTTGAGTTCTAGAGAAAAGATGTGGAGCTTGAAAATGCCTACAAAAAACTAGGCTCTTCCCTAGATTTAGCGCGGGCGAAGCCGCGGGTTCCACTAGTGTAATATAATTGTGAAAATTTAAGTGTTAAAAATCGTAAAATTCAAATTTAAGTTCTAACAGTTTGTGTATTATCTTACCTTTTTATGTCCCCCTGGTACGAGACAAACGGCCCCCAATATCTCCAAGGCGGCTACTTTAGTCTTAACATTCTCTGTATCCATAGATTGCGCTATAAGATCAATGCTTGTTGGATGCGCCAAAACATGTGCCCGGCCAGTCTAGAAATTATGTAAAAATTATTTAGAAGACGTAGGTACTTGCTAACTAATGTAACAATAAATATCTTAGCTGTACTTTTCTACCATTATCTTGCAAAAGACAGTTATAAATACGAATCACATATCTATATAATTTTTTTTTTCAAATTCATCCAGTCACTATATGTCAAGATGTAACAGACATACACACAAACATCCGCATGATACGTCACAAGTAAATCAGATAACCAAAGTAATAATAAGTAAGCCAAATAACTATTATAATTTTATAAAATGAATAAAACTAGAGGTAAACTTACAGAGTTGTTCATAAGGGCTTTAATCCCAGCAATAAGGTTATGCCTCGTCACAGCGTCATCTCTTGGCGCTCGCTGCAGGGACTCCAATAGCGCTGCAAGACCGCCCTGTTTGATGAACCGAAGGACGAAACTGTGCGCTCTAGTTCTAAGGGCCGTCTTCAGGCCATCCACTAGGGCACACGCTTCTGTTGGTGTTATTCCTTCTGATGACGCAAATGCCTGAAATAATACATCATTCAATTGAGATATAGTAAAAATAATTTTATTTGTTTCATCATTTCCTATACATGATTAATAATTGTTATATTATGTTATAAAATATTGCTTTCTGCCTATAAAAAAGCTTCAAAATATTAAAAAGATTTAAAATATTTATGTCCGTAAAGTAGGTTCTAGGCATTTGAAATATTCTAGGCAAGTCATAGCCATGATTGAAACGGGTGTTCAACGCATGACCCAATTGGCACTAAAGCCTACTAAAAATGAAGCAAATGGGAAATGATGTAGACGCAAAATTTCACTGCATTTTAAAAATTTACTACGAAAACCTACTTTAATCATTTTTTTTGTTTACTACATCGTCATTTCTAAGAAAAAGAACAAATATACTTTTTAAGAAGTAATTTTAACAGATTAATAATATAAACAGATAAAAATAATACATAATAGGCAAATATAACAGTATAAATTCAATTTACATCAGCAATCTCGTTAAGAGCTTTGATGTAATCCTCGACTTGCGGCGCAGTGGCTAGCGGGGGTGCTTGACCGGGTGGCGGTCTTCGACTGCAGTATATTTGCCACTTCTTGGCTGCTGGCAGATCCATCATGGCTGCTTTGTTAACTGCTGTCAGGTCTAACTCTTCCTGCAAACGAGAAAAACAAAATGTCATACAAAAATATTTGTTAAGGGTAGGTATATGAATACTCGATATTGTATATATACAACACATATTTTCGTTTTTTTTTTATTTCTGTCCATTATGTTTCGAAAGCTTTAAAATAACCATGTTAAAGAACGGAAGACATTAAGTGATTGTTATTACAAGCTGTATCGTGTATGTACTATACGAGATACACACAATAATTCCGATTGGAAACGTTGAGCGTTCGAAATAAAAAGTCATAATAAACCGAGAAACCGTAAAAATATCCATAAAAATAGCAATGTTTGAGAAGACTACACTTGTACAGATATATGTTTAATTATTATAATTGAGAAACTGCAAATTTATTTTAATTCATTTATACAAACTTATTTTAATACTAGTGGAACCCGCGGCTTCGCTCGCACTTAATCTATGGACGAACCCGAGCGAAGTAAAGGTGAGCGCTTGTTTAAGATAAACATTTCCATCATACATTACATATGTGTAACTCTAGCGGTTATGGCAGCGCACGCCAGAATAGCTCGCAGATGCTAGATTTTTTACTACTTACTTTACACCTATCGTCATATTTTAAAAAAAATCACACAATATCTTTATAAATTGTAGCCTATGTGTTATTCTGATGTATAAGCTATATTATTGTAAAGTTTCATTAAAATCCATTCAGTAGTTTTTACGTGAAAGAGTAACAAACATCCATACATCCATACTTACAAACTTTCGCATTTATAATATTAGTATAGATTTTTTTTAAATAACATGTTACCAACTAATGAAACAATCAAAATCATATCTAATTAAATCTTTCAGGAAATATAAAATACTTCGACAATACTCTTAAGGAACATTACAAATTCCTTTCCTATAGTACGATTAGTTTATAACATGTTCCGGTATTACAATAAAGTATAAACAGAAACGGTGAACTGGAAATTATTGTACGTAACGTCAGATAGATTAATTATATCTAATATAGTAAGATAAGTTGGAAAAAACAGTTTTCTTACTTAATACCGTATAATCGCATGTAATTTACAAGCATATTTGGTTATTCAGCACATCGAAATAAGAAGAAAAATGCAACCGAGGCCGAATCTTAGGCCCATGAAGACCTTCACACAAATTCATTTAATCGAAACATATGTTGCTCGAAAACAATTTTAGAAGTATCTACCATCGCGTTTTTAATGACTTACAGTCAAATAAAAAACATCAAAAAGCTGAATCGTTCCTGATCGGAATCGCAATCGAATGTTTTTGATAACTATTATAATAACTTTTCCAACGACTTTAAACATGTTAAAAGAACTAAAATAACACAAATAGTTTACTTAAAAAAGAAAATCCAGGCTTGTATGCAAACAGCTTATTTCAGCTTATTAAATCTGTAATTTCAATACTTAAGTACAACACGTACTAGAAAGCAAGGTGTTACAAAGAAAGGAAGCACGAAGATGGGAACGACACAGCTCGGTCAAATAAAGAAAAAAATAGTACAAGTCATCGAAACTAATCTATGACATAACGGACTATCACTAGGCAATTCTCGCTTTCGTTTTTCCCTTACTCATAGTACGTACATTATGTCGCAATCAAGTCATTTTGAATTAAAGTCGAGATAAATTATTTTAATGTGTCAATATTCTAAGAGTACCAATTTACTTATATATTCATAAAACTAGTTAAAAAGACGCCTCTTTGCGATGCAACCGTAATATAGGCTGTTGTAAAAATATACAAGCTTGCCAGTTTACAGCGACAAGTAAGTATGTATAATAATGTATTATAAAAAAGCATTGATCATCGAGAATAGCGTGGAGACAGCCTTTTATCACAAAGAGTAACCAAATCGTCAAAGCGTTTGTCAAAATGGAATGTCAAGGCTTGATCACGCCCATGAAACAAGACATAGTATAGACCTAGAATCGCCAGCCAGACAATTCGCATTGGCATTAGACAAAATTAAACAATGAACGGCTTTGTTGATTGTATATTCAAAATTAACAATGAAATCTTTTACATATTAGTGAAAACTTATGAATTCGCGTAAATATGAGAAAGTACTACCTAATATATCTGGGAAAGTACTACATTATTTTTAAAAAACAACTTTTTTCTTTCTTGTCTACTCTACGTGAAATTGGCGAAGCATAATGACTTACTGCCAGTTTCTATAACCTATCTACCGATAGACCGGTAGATACTTTCATACGATTTTGACAGGTTGTAACTTTTAATGTGTCAAAATAGTATGAAAGTAACTACCGGTCTATCGGTAGATAGGTTATAGAAACTGGCAGTTAAATGGCACACCTTAAAGCGAACTGAATAGACAATAGCTCTAATTCTAAGTTAATTTTGAAGGTACTCGAATTCGAGACTGTAAAGTACTGGAATATTTATGCATAATAAACATGACATCTAAATCTTACACTCAATTTTATTTCAATTATACTTAAGACATACAATTATTATATTATATGCTAAGAGCTCTGAGATAGCTTAGATATTCAAAACATATTCCATATGGAATGTCATAAAACGCGTTGATGTTCGTACATTCGCTAAATAGAGCCATGTAAGGGCGACGTTTATTATAATAAGCGTAATTACCTCATCATCTCATATCACACAGGTCACTAGCTGCGTAGCAAAAATTAAAGTCTTAACAAACGCGAAAAAAGTAGCAAATACTGTTCACATTCCTTTCTCGTATTCTGTTGTTATAAAATATTTTTTGTTTTTTTTTTTTGGTTCATGACGTAAATGTATAAACTTAAAGGATAACTTTCGAGAACTTTCTACAATTCATAATGATTATACTACTAGACAGCGAGGTGTGAGAATAGTCAGAAATAAAGTTCAATAGCTTTGATACATCATCAATGTTGAAAAGTTCAGTAAATTTCGATAAATCATAAATATTTTTGATTTATTAAAAATTCTAAGTCAAGTAAGTGTAGGTTTTATAATATCTTAATGGAATTAGAAAATTAACTTATTGATTAAAGAAAATATGAAAATCATTTAAAGGTATTCAAGCGTAAAGCCAAAATAAGCATCTTCTCTACTTAAACTCGGACAAATGATCAAAGAAAACACCAAAAGTAATGAAAGAACGACGAGAAAGGGTCACGTTGACACTCTTTTGACTTAATTTTCAAAAAAATAATAATAAGTGTTATTAAAGTTATTATTCATATCGTATATATTTTTTGCAAAATTTAACATATAGGTCACTTGGCACATTCGAATAAAGCAAGCGGCTTCAATATTTTTATTAAAGCTTCATATTAAGCTGCATATTACGATGTAGAAAGCTAGTCAATAACGAATTGTTCAAGTGCAAGTTAAACCAACTTTCAACCAACACAACTAGTATACACATAAATTTTCTTCCATTTATATAATTTATTGAAACGTTAAATTAAGCTAAATTTTATTTGAAATTCTTATAGACTAGAGAGTGAGAGAGAGAGAGATTAGAGTAGCAAGCATTGCCCAAGTAAGGTACGTTGACAAAAAATCAACATATTGTTATTCCTAGATATAAAATAAATGTCTGTAAGCTATATGCATATGTATGTCTGTATTCTAAATTTCATTGATTAATTATTTTTTCTTTTACTTATAGATAGACTTCAAAAAAACTCACTTTTGGAAGTCGGTTAAAAAACAGGATACTACATATTAATGAAAAAAATTGTGAGGATTCTCATATTGATTTAACTATTAAACTATAACATGTAAGGCTTCAAAGGTCTTTAGACCCATAGTCCGGGGTCATTTACCCTATCAAATAAATCCTTTGTTGTTTCAACAAGATCCATAAAATTAAAATATATTAACTATAGAGCATTATACCTAATATAAATACATGAATGATAGAAATCGAGTTTGATGCCCTGTTGTTATATATGTACAATGTACATACTGTATCTTTTATAAACTAATCCAAAATATAGCAACATTATTCTAATTATAACTTTATTTATTTATTGATTTAGCTTTATAAAAAGCTTGCACGGATCTGGTATGTCAATATAATATGGGTGACTGGGATGGACGCGCACACAATGAATGCAAATCGTGACTCTATGTTTTGCCAAGGTTGGATCTGTCTAATTTATTCTCGAATATTTTAAACTGTAACATAAATTCACTTCACAACAACAAACACAAAAATATGAACAAAAATGTCTTGATAAATGGGAATAAGTATTTCGTTCAATAATTATCATAATTATCGTGTTCATTAACATATTAAGCTAATTAATGTCAGCGATAATTGCTAAGAGGTATGAAATAATGTTAAATGATTTAAAACGCTTTAATTATTGAGTATAATTAACAGAAAGAAACGAATTTGTTAACACCTACCTCTACAATCTATTTTAGAAAAAAACATGAGTATAAAAGTACCACTTTATATTGTTTCTGTGAAAACCTGCAGTCACCATTGCGCTACTTTTTGGTTCCAAGTAATATAATTCTGAATAAAATGTACGACTTTCAAACACATTATTTATATTTAATATGGACTTGTATTGACTATTTATATTCTATTATTGGTTAACTTTATTGGGAGTTGTATTGACAATCTAATGGCAGCACTTTCAACTTTCAAACTGTGATAGATAATTCATGAATCCGCTATATTAATGGGTGGGATTAAATTTTTAAAAGTTCTGTTTAATCGTTGAGTTATACATTTACGATTCATAACCTGGGACAGTGTAGATATTATTATATGGGTAATTGCTGTAATATTTGCTAAGGTATAAATTAAATAAGAATAAACGAATCCACATTATTTAAATAGTAATTGGAAGACCATCCTGTCGCAGCGTTAACAATATTTAGTTCACATTGATTAAGTGTTTATTTTAACTTAAAGGAACATGTGTTAAATGAAAAACAAGGCCGACATCTTTTTATTGGAGTATTTCTTATAACACTGTTAAATAGGGTATTTAAAGATATACCATTTGGTTAGAAGCAATTATGGTGTATTGCTCTGAATTACTCTTCATATGAAAAGCTACGTTTAAACGACTTCATATGAAAAATACCTTGGCGTTTTCGGAAAAGATATAAAACTGCGTTTCAGAAAACACACCAACATAGGTAAACTTAAAAATCAAATCCTCTTAAGGACCTTATCCACTTTTAGAGGTCAAATATTTGTTTTACATACGTATAGAGATTCTAAGTCACAAAAAACAAAGGCAAAAAAAATCATTTATCAACGCCCGTACAAGAACATGCACTCGCTCAATTCAACTCCTCTGTTCTCAAAAAATTTGCAAGAGTGTTAATTAATCTAAATAATTAATTGAGCTACTTTTAAAGCTATTCATTTATAAGTAATGCTGAAAGGCACTAACCACATGCCGTAACCCTAAGCCAAAGCACGACACGGTCTGCGGTTTAGCTCGAGTTACGATAAAGGACCAGGAACATTACAATATTGCTCAAATGCCTTAATTATGCAATATTATTGTATATTTCGAACACGTAAAATTGCTACTATTAAGAACAACAAAGTTATTTATCCTTCCAGCATTCGTCAAGATATCAACCACATTCAATTTTCATCATCATCATCAGCCCTTTTATAATGTCCCACTGCTGGAGGCACGGGCCTGCCTCAGTACGAAGAGGATTAGGCCATAGTCCACCGCGCTGGCCTAGTGCGTGTTGGCGGACTTCACATGTCGCTTTCGAAAACTTGCTAGGTTTTCTCAGACATGCGGGTTTCCTCACGATGTTTTCCTTCATCGTAAGACAAGTGGTAATCATGATAGAAATGATTCGCACATGAAAACATCAGATGTGCGAGACCCGGATTTGAACCCGCATCACTCGGTTATCCAAGCGAGCGCGTTACCGCTGGGCTACCACCGTAATGCCAAGGGATCAGACTCAGGTCATAGATAACCAAGCTAACCAAGTGAGTACTGGCAGATATGTACTCGTATTTACGAGTATGTCTGAATATTGGACTTAAGTGAATAGTGAAGTTGGCGAGATGGATTTGGAAGAAATTTAGTACACAGAGGCTACTACAGACAAACCTGAGCGAATTCAGGTTAAGTACAGTAGTTAATTGTTTTCTTTAGTAATAGTTGTACCAGAATTTAATATCATATAATGCGAAAGTATGTTTATTGTTTTATTATACTTTCACGCAGCAACAGGTATATAGACATCGATATAACTAGTAACAAACACTTATTACTTATTATACCGTCATTTTTAGGTTCGACTACTTAGTTGTATAGAAATATTCGTAATTCACCCTTCTTGACGTCTTGGCGACGAGCCTATACAATGATATAGGCCATCGCCCACCACGTTGCTTAGCGGACTTCGCATATCATTAAATGTTGCTAGGCTCTCAACGTGCAGGTTTACCCACAATGTGTGACTAGTGGTAATAATGTTGGTGCAAGACCTGGGATACTACTTAGCTACTGAAGCATTATATATAGCGCAAACAATTACTGTATGACTTACGATACCAGTGTATTATTAATTCAAATTTTAATGTATACGGAAAAGTTTTCTCTATACAGCTCGTATAATATGATAATGAATGAAAGTTATATTATATCTATGGTAATATTCTACTTTTCTATAAAATTGCACAAACGCCTTAAGAATATATATTTAACAATGATTGAAATGAAAACTCGAGACCTTTAATTTAATTAAGAGACCATTTATAACTTCAAGTGCCACCGGCCATCACTGCCAGCAGACAGGGAAAGTTACGACATTAAAGGCCTCTATCACATAGATAAAGGTGGAATATTTATTGATTAGTTTGATATTATTCATACTAATGTGAAATTTTCGTACCAACTTATTTATTAATTTATTACTTGAGAAATGTATGATTGCCCAAACAAACTTTCATTCCCCTTATTACGCCCACAAGGGGATAGGGATATAGTTTTTATACCGAATTTTTTTCGGGACAAAAACTATTATATATTCTTTCCGGAACCTCAAACTATCTTCACACAAAATTTCATCTAAATCGGTTCAGAGTATATTTAATTCATGTTACCAACAAACAATGTAACATATTTTTTCTCTTTATAATAGTAGTAGAGCTTGGTCATGCTCTTAATTCTATTTAAGTGATAACTAAAACACATTACATTATAATATGAATCCATGATGCATAAATAAATTATAATTTACATATTTTTAATTCATTTCTTTATCTTCTAAGATACCAAACTGACCTAGACCTAGTCAAATCAAATCAAACTTAATTTAATATACGTTCACAAAAGCCACCAAACTTAATTTAAATTAATTTCAATATGTTTTTTATTACGGTAAGATTTGGCATCATGTCAGCCGCGCTGTTATCAAATGTGACGTCCAATCTACCGGCGGACTACCGGCGCCATGTTATGTATAACTTTTTTTTTTACCTATCAAAATTGATCGCCAACATCTATTCATGTAAAGTTTATTTTTGAATTCCTTTACTTTCTGTAACATAAATCTATATTACTAAAATAGGTATAAAACTTTTATTGCAGTCGTTTAAATTAGTAAGCCTGTATGATCTACATACACAAAGAGAGTATCTCTAAGTAGAGTAGAAGCGTTGTTTTTATATTGAAACACAAGGAAATAATTATTATAATATGTATATTATATTTTATAGTATTGTGGATATATAGGATACCTTTGCGACCGTTCTTGTTCTATTCTGATTTTTGCCATGAAAATGTTTCGTAACATACCACTTTAAATAGCTATTTTTGGGAGATGGCACATAGGTACTAAAAGCCTATTAGTATATATATACAAAGCCATGACACTTGGCAACTTATCTTCCTTCAATGAGCCTTCTTATTTAATGGTTACCCAACGGTGCCTTTGTTCAAACATGTACCTACCACACGCGAATCTCCAATCTATCACCATCATTTCAGCAGTGAAAGTGGCATTCTTATTACATCACTTATACCGCTCTATATCAGACATCAGCTAATCTTATTTAATAAGAGTCATCGACAGTATCGCATGTTACGTGAACTGATATATTTTAAAATTACAAGTTTTATTAGATAATTATGCAGACAGAAAAGAGTAAATTACCCATCTTGCTCAATACTTGAAGCTAAAATTAAATTGTGTTATATTTAAAAATAAATAACATTCTATAATTTATACTCATCGATAAAATTATATTTTCAATAGTTCGAATCGAATTATTTTCAACATGAAAACCATTTGTCTGTTTGCCTATAAAGGGAAATTGTCGTAAGCAAATATGCATGTCCGAGAAAACCTAACTAGTTTTCGAAAGGAGAAATAAGAAGTCCGCCAAACCTCACATCAACGCACTTATAGCTAGCGCGGTGGCCTATAGCATAATAACTACCTTGCATTGATGAAAGCCAATTAAGGGATGTTACAAAGGACTAAAAACTTAATTGTATGATATGGGCATATTAGAAGTAACTAAAAAATGCACAATAAAGCTCCATTGAAAGTTCTACTGTCTAGCAAAGCAAAGCTTCGGTACTTATTTGAAATAATTGATTTATTTACGTATAATAGATATGAGTACATGCATACAAACAAAACACTAAAGAATTCCGAATGATCGAACCGTGAAAGTAGAATAAATATTACATCATTTTACTATTCCATACGAAACATAATCTGCTTATCACGTCTATCTCACCACACTTCAATCACTAATATACCTGTCAAAATTGAGCTACTTTCTTTTTTATGTAAGAGTAGTTGGCGTATGGATAATCGTTATCGATTTGCAACGTTAGTTAATAATGTTAGTTATAGTGTTCACTTATTTAATAACTTGTTGTATTTATGATGGAATTGTTGGAGACGAATTCGGATTAAGATTACAATTATCATACATTTCTCCTCATAGGGGTTCGTCCCTAGCTTTACGCAAGCGAAGCCGCAGGTTGCGCTAGTTAAACGATACTTACATTCACCTATATTTTTTGGTAGACTATCTATTGATGAGCCCTCGTGTAATTAGTTAAATGATTACAGTGAAGCTAAGAAGGAGTAATGCAGTTTAACAAAAAAGGGAGTAATGCAGTTTAACAAAAGAGGCCCATTGTCCTTCCCTCCTCCCTCCCTCCCTCCGTATTCCCTTCATCCTCCGTTTTCGTTCCCCCCTACCTCTTCCCTCCCTCCCTATCCTGAAAGGTCGGCAACGCATCTGCAACAAATCTGCGGCGGAGATGATCACTTCCCATCAGGTGAGCCTCCTGCGCGTTTGCCTCCTTTTTACCATAAAAAAAAAAGTTCTAATTAAAAGCTTTTTCATCTTTCGTATATAGAAATATTCAATTAACCCTTTCTCTAGTTCTCGTCCGCGAAAGTTTCTGCTGTCCAATTACCTCTTTACTTCAATTTATTTGGCGCCGGGTACCTTCGACCAGTTTTCCCTTTAAGTGAAATTATTTACACCAGCGTTCTCTATAAACTCTATATAATATATTTTCTTGCATTGCTTCATGTATACACATACATATTATGGGTTAATTAAGTACAATAAAAATGTTAAACAATCGTTATTTATCCAATGTTGAAGTTAAGGGTGGTGGCACACTATACAAAACATACATTATTTTGCATAATAAAACAAACTCAATGAAACTAAATTTTTAAGATGAAAATTATAGTACACATATTATCTTATAAGCAGTCAAAAGTGTAATGGATTGGGTCAGTTTATGACACTTTGTGCTTTTTCTAGCAAAATTCTATTCAGGATGTTATACTTGCTTTTAGCACCCTGTATTATATTTTAAAATATATGAGTCCAACTTTACTTACAACATATTAGTCAGTAAGTTTGCAATTAGGAAAGTACCATGTAACACATAAAGAAAAAACAACACACAACAATATCCTAGTTGGATACCTTTTTCTTCTTAAAATCGGTTTAAATTCTAAATAAATATAAACTGGACGCAGAGAGAGCAGACCTTATAGTCCACCCACTGAAATAATTAAAATATAGTGTTGATACATAAATTGTACAATTTACGAGCCGCTAATATCTTAATTGATCCACAGCGAAAGCTTCTGTTACAAAACCGCACAATTTTAATATCAAACAAAACAAGTTCTCACTACTTCGTCCCAGTGCATTCCAAATATTATGTACATCGGAAGTATTACGAAAGTCATTGAGGTTATGCAAATAATGTGATTTGGTCTAGAAAAAGAATTTATTGCCTGGGTCAATTACTAAACTAGATTAATGATTTAATATTATCACGTGAATTTATTAGAAATTAGTAACATATATTAATTAAAACAAATTATGACTTTTTAAAACCGATACGAAACTTTTAAAGCAGTTAATTTTTAAATCAAAATAAATTATTATTAACTAAATTGGGCAAAACACATGGTTCGTTTTTATTTCATTTAAATATATAATGTATATATGTACAAGTACATAACTTGAAACATAAGCACATTTTATTTATTTTTTTATATACGTCATGAAACCACAAATAGGTTTAAAATAGAACCTGAATGTCATATTATCTCGATATGGATAAACCAATCACATGATATAGGCCATAAAGCTTGCAAACATCGCAAAATCACCATTAATAACAGTTTTGCGAACATTGTCGCTGAGACTATCAGAAATAGAAAATATTAATATATGTACGTTCATATCCAAAGAAACAATTTGTATACTTCATAGAAGTGAAATATCCCTTACTGATTAATAATACAATAATCTTTATGTGTATATCTATATAGGAGGTAATTCAACCCAACCAAAAAGGTTAATAGGGATGAAAGGGGTGTAATAAGTTACTATTAAAGTTACATTAACGAAATTCAATAATTGAAAGTACATTTCAAACTTTCAGGTAATGGATCCTCGGGAGATGAAAAAGGTGACTACTCTTTTTCATCTCTGACACTAAAGAGCAAAGCAAATTAACATAAACTATGCAGAAGGCGGAGGAGTATAAGTAAGCAAGCTATTATATAGTCGCATAATATACAAAAGTGTTACAATTAAAGTATTGATATGTACATATAATTTTATGTTCATTTACTACTTTAATAACTGCATAACTCGTGATATTTATGGAATAGAACTTTCTATCCAAAAAATACTAATTTTAGAAATTAAAATTATATTAGAAATTGTAACACTTTATAATATTTATGCGAAAGTTTGTGAGTAGATAAATGTTCGAATGAGCATGTTTGTTTATATTTTTACTATATATTTGCATTGTAACAACTCAATAGATTTGAATAAAATAGAATTGCGAATTAGTAACTGTTGTAAAGTTTAAATTAAACAAAAACTGTTAAAAAGTACTAGGTTTAGCGTCCACTTCATTTTATACACGTCCATTCCACTAGTTAAAATAAATACATTATCTACCTCCTCCTTTTTTAAAGTTGGTTAAAAAGTAGCCTAAGTAACGTCTTATAACATTAGCTATCTGCGAGTGAAAGTCCCGTCAAAATCAGTCCAGCCGTTTCAGAGATTAGCCGGAAAAAACAGACAAAAATTTTAAAAATTGGTTTTTTGTTGCTAGTACCGTATATACTTTCATATGCATTTAGTGAAAACGTGTTAATTTGAAATTAAAAACAGACACTCTAATTTTATTTATATGTATAGATATAGACTTGTTCTTCAATTACATAGAAAATTACAAAGGAAAATCACAACGCAGTTCAAAATTAAAAAGCACTAGATATTTGATATTTTATAAAAAAATATAACGTCTTAAATTCAAAAGATCTTTTCATTTATCGATATTATTGGTATAACTAAAAAAGTCCCATGACTTCCAGTAAAATTACCAAGGTACAAGAGTAAACAGTGAAAGTTAATGTAGTGAAGACGATCCTAAGTGTGAAAGTAGCTGAGTTATATCTTAATAATTCGTTCTAACGCCCTTTGTATAAGTGCGTTTTGAATTCATAGCTTAATTACGCCTAAGTTAATGACTTTCTCACATGTACTATACAACATACCTACTCCATACGAATAGAATATGATTTCTAAACGCCATTACTTTCATTTAATTTGCATTTCTTAGTAATAAAATTCAAGAAATACATTATATATTTAGTAAAATCATTTATTACAAACAAAAACATTCGTATTCGTTTATTAGATCAAATAATGATTTTAATTTCTTAAATATAAAATTATTAATTTTGACCCAAACAAGAACTTAATTATGGATATCTACCAAAGCTAATTATATACTGTTTACGTACTGATAGTAACTAATTACAAGCGTCACATTTAAACACGTTTTTTTCCGCTGGGTATACCTAATAGTTTTTCCTTAAACAGCGTTATTTCTAAAATAAAACATAATTACAATATAGCTATATCTTTAATTAGTCGATATGTATATCATTTAAATGATGGAGATCTAAGTTTAATCTTACTAGGTTTTTTATCAACAATCAAACAAAAATCTTTATTCAGAAAGTTCATCCAGTGTTAGCAACATTTTTAGATGGGTACTATTTTTAAGGATGTTAAAAAATTAACGGTAATTTATGTAAATTATTAAAGCTATAACATCTACTTACCACAAGCTCAGCGAACTTTGCGTCCAATTCATCTTGCGGTGGCATGGGGTGCGTGGGGGTGACTGCTTGCAAGGCGAGGCCGCCCTCACCGCCCACCACACAGTATGTAATCTCGGGTGGCTCGTCATTCTGAAGCAAGAATTACCTTATATTATTACCATTGAATTGAAATCAACAGTTATCTAGTTTAAATAAAGTATCGTAAATTTATAATATGTTCGTCTTTAAAATTTGAAAGACCTAATAATTGTTAAATATTCATAAACTTAAAAAAATACTATGTTCGACCTACGGGAGAGATTTTCTGTTGCTCTTGTCGCCATAATTACTTAAAACATTCGAATCATCCGAAAAGATAGTTTTATAAAACAAACACATTAAATATTTAAAAGTTTTGATACATAAATTTCAATAATTCGTCATCATTTTAATCATTGATAAATATGTCATAAAAACAAACGTATTTATAAAGACGAAGGCAAGATTAGTAATATTTACTATTTACAAACGATAAGCAATATAATACAACTGATTCATAGATAAGTGAGTTAACAAATATAATAGTTACTAGTATCCTATAAAATAAGTACATTTTCAATTACATAATATTTATTAAAAATATTTCTCACAATTTTCTCTATAAAATTGTACATAAGTATATAAGAAACAAGTTCTGGTAAAAAAAATAAAATAACGAAAGCACTCTTATTTGAATAAAATACAGAACATTTATGTAGATAAAGCTTTCGTATATTTAATTAATTGAATTTTAAATTACTCAACGACTTATATATTTTCCAGCATATAGTAAAACTTAAACGAGGTAATGTGCATTTCATACCCTTTCAATACGATGTTGTTATAAATCACTGCTACATAGTATAAAACAAAGTCGCTTCACGCTGTCTGTCCCTATGTATGCTTAGATCTTTATAACAACGCAACGGATTGATGCGTTTTTTAAATAGATAGAGTGATATAAGAATAAGAAACGAAACCGAGCGAAGCGAGGGCGAGTCGCTAGTGAGAATGTAAATTAAGATTAAAGACCCGGTGGAAAGCAAGAAACACTTGACAGAATAATTAAACAATAAAAACTGCAGTACATTAAGGGTGTAGCACTTAATCAGTTATTTACAGTAGCTATATAATAAATTTTTCGATTTGTCTGACCATCTGTTCCTTTATTGACCGTCCCGACGACTATCCTTGTAAGGACAACATATAAACTTTTTGCATTTCAATTTCAATTTGCAATTTAAATTGAATTCTCAATATCTTATACTTTTCAATTTTGGACCAGAGGCACATCCCATATGGCATAATAAAGCTATAACTTAAGTGACCAAATTGGCTACTTATGAACACAAGAGACTCACCCTTACTCCGCTCAGGTTCGCCCCTACTTGCATTGTTAAGATTACTCTATACATTTCTCAGCAGTAAAACTAAAAATATATATTATAGTAAAAATAACCTGTATGTTGACCCGAAAGATCAGCTATCATCATACTAAGTTTTATCAAAATATATTCCGTGATTATCACGTGCTGTAGATTAAATAGACAGATTGACAGGCAGACAGAAAGACAGACAAAAAAATTCGGCCTCTGTATCAATAATTATATGACTATTACAATAAGACTTTCCAAAAAAATATTTTATGTATTACAGATTCGAATCAATTAGATTTTTTTTAAAAGAGTATGTATGATGTATGTGTACGTGCGTGCATAGAGTATATATAAGAATGGAGGGTAGAACTACACTGAAAAATCATAAATATAAAAAACATTAGTACACTTAAGTGTTAACTTTTTTAAATTATCGCACAGACTTTTAAAATTTAAAAATAAGACATATTTTTTACTTTTCATACAAAGCTTATGTAAACAATGCAACATGCGGGCATGCTCACAATCACACGCCTGACTCATGCAGTTGAATCAGGGTGGCGCCTGACGCATTTCTCCTACCGTCATGTCTCGCGAATTCATTGAAGACTATAGGGTTGATATGGATTTGAAATATGATCCAAACGTAGCTATATAAACAATAGATTATATAATATGCGTAGTAAAATAGAAAAAATAATTCGTAATTTAAGTGTGATATATCCTTGTATTTACGAGTAGGTACTACAGTCATTTTTTTATTTAACTATAGTTAAAGATACACCCTAATAGAACTTTGTCGGTTTATTCATTAACGGTCAAAATGTTCATATCGAGTCTGCCCTTATGTTAAGTATTATTTATCTCATTGATAAAATGTTATTAATTTCAGCCATCACTAACTTTGCCCAACAGGCTTTAATAATTTCATAATGCATATATGTATATTGTATTATATTTATAATGGTATCAATTTAATCGTGTTAATAATACATATACAATTATAGTTTAATTATTAATTAAATATTTATAATTGCATGTCAAGCTCAATAATAATATGTACACTCTTACTTACATATTAGCATAATTAATACATTAATGTTTCTCTTGTAGATAAGATGCACCTAGCATGTATGGAAAAATACCCAAATGAAATAAGAAATCATAGCTAAAAATAAACAAAATTTATGTGCAGTATAAATAACAAAATTGTTTATAGAGAAAATTATTTGAAAGTTTTGATGTGTAAGTTATTTTTAATACTTGTCGATTTGTAGAGAAATTCAATGAACAAAAATTAATATAAACACAATTGATATAAACAACTTAATTGAAGCGCTCAGAATGTAAATATAATTACAGTTGCCGAGAACAATAACAGCTTAATATTAAGGCGAGAAACAATGGAATATTTAAATAAGATTTATTTAATTATTATCAAACATTAATGGTGTAGAGAGACTGTTACTGAACTTTTATGTCTAAAATTCAAACAAATATATATTTATAAATATATAACTTGCGACTCACTATAAATTTCTCAAAGATGATAAAGAAATGATCTTTGCCCACAGTAGAAAGAAGGTATATCTCTTAGATAACCTATCATCATACCAAATTTCACTAAAATCTGTCGTTATTTTCTCGTGGTACGATCAGGACAGACAGACAGGCAGACAAAATTATAAAAACTATACATTTGGCCTCTTTATTGATAAGAATTACTATTTCAACAAGATTTCCCAAAAATATTTAATGTACAGACACGTCTCATTAAGAATGTTATTACGTGTATAGTACAATAAGAAAACGTTGCAAAACATACACAACAATCCTCACTAAGCATCCGCTTTTGAACTTTGGAAAAAATTTACGCTTAAGATTATTTTTTGTACCACTAAATTATCACTCATTACAAATACGTATGACATAATACAAAGAAAGTTTTATTTCATTTATTAACTTGTAGATGTACTCAACCAAGTTGTATGAGGTTATTAGAGTCACGAGATAATACACATTTTAAACATTTTTAAACGTTCTATATTTAATAGTTTTTGCGTATTACGCAAACCAGATACAAAGACAAGTCTGTTAAAACTGATGCAAACTAATCACCCTAACTATTGTCACTGCATTTTTTTCCATAGGTATAACTCAACTATTATTATTTCTAAACAGAAAATTTAAATGGCAATATCGCATTCATAATGTATTGATATACAAGTAATATATTAGTAGGATCGTTTGCGAATATTAATCTTGCCAACCCTGATCTTAAGATATGAGAAGGCGATTCAGTATTTTCGTCGATGACTTCACCGAGGTTGTCCCGAGAGAATAAATTTATTTATGACTGCAAGCACTTTTATTTTTCCAAGCATTAACATTTATGCACTCTTTAAGAACATGAACAGAATACGAAAGACGTGTTTGTGATGTTTATAATATTAATTAATCAGTTTTTAAGTAGGTATGGATGAATCTCCTTACAACTTTACCTAATCGATCAAAATCGCAAATAAAAGAAGAGCATAAGGCGTAAGTTCATCACAAACGTTTTAGAACAAAATCAAAAAGTGCATAAATTATTAAAATTATAAATTTAAATACATATTAGACTACTTGCAAAATAAGCATTTATTCTACTAAATAATACTTAAAAAAAGTTAACAATTCCAAAAATCTTATTACTCACACCATTAAAAACTTAATTACAAAGATTGAAAACATCCTGATTAATTAAAAGACAATGCAAGGAAGAAAAACAAAATTCTCATCATAATCATCTATAATTTGCAAGGCATCGCAGACGTCAAATAAAATCTTCCAAGAAAATTTTAAGTGCGACTTACATTAGGCTTAGTGGAACATCTTCTTTTTAAGCTTGAGGTTTGTTTAGTTTTCCTTTTCCTCGAAAACATCTGAACCTTTTCCAAATGAATATAAATACACTAAAATCCAAAGTATGTAAAAAATCTACGAAACCAACAAAAATAAAAAAATATTATTTTCGTAGTATTTGTTTACGCCGTTGCTTATTTAATCACTGCATAAGAAACTGTAATGTCCGTAACAAAAGCTGACTTTTTACATAATTTTACTTGAGAAAGCAGCACTATGAATTCACACCTATTGTATGAAGAAAAATAACCCAAAAATACACGTTCACGTCATATCCGTGTCCCGGCAACAGTGTATCTCAATCAAACCGTCCGTCAGTCTGTAGTAATTAGTTCCTCCATCCATGTGTATTGTCTCGCTCTAATTCGATAAACAATTAAATAGTCATTAATTGTAGACATATTGCTGTTATGGAATGCTCTGACAGACGTGTCTGATAAGTTACGTGAGTCATTTGAGCTTATATTGTTTTAACGAATGTAATAAGTAGGTACTTATAAAAGCTTAAGTTGATAAGCAACCAGTAATATAACTTCGCTATATTTATTTCATAGTTTTTATGCGTTTTAATCTAATACATTTAATACATTGCAATTTACATTTCAAACATAATTAATCGAGGCATATACTACGTAGGGATTGCAATCCGGCGTCATTTTCAATCCGGCCGGATCCGGCTGAATTTCCATCAATCCGGCCGGATCCGGCCGGATCCGGCCGGATTGACCATCGATATAATTTTCGCCTTTTTTGGTTCAAAATGAACTGTTAGTAAGTTCTTCAAGTATCATTGTACTTAATATAGGTAAGTAGTTCATAAAAAAAACTAACGGAACTCGCGAAAACATATGTTTGGCTATACGCTTTTACTTATAATACACAAAAAAATGATTCCCCATTTACCATTTCATCCCTTTTGTTATGAGGACTACTCTTTAAACCAGTTATTCGGTTTTCTTGGCGTAGTTGTAGTAGTAGATAGACCTATGCCTACTATTACAAACTTTTTGTTGAGTTGATGAGAAAAGTATTAAGTATTCAAACATGTGCAAAAATAAACTTTTATTTAAATCAAAAGCACTAAGAAGTTTTTAATGACAGACAGTGGTAGCCCAGCGGTAACGCGGTCGCTTGGATATCCGAGTGATGCGGGTTCAAATCCGGGTCTCGCACCTCTGATACATATTTTCATGTGCGAATCATTTATATCATGATTACCACTTGTCTTTCGGTGAAGGAAAACATCGTGAGGAAACCTGCATGTCTGAGAAAACCTAACAAGTTTTCGAAAGACATGTGAAGTCCGCCAACACGCACTAGGCCAGCGCGGTGGACTATGGCCTGATCCCCCTCGTATTGAGGGAGGCCCGTGCCCAGCAGTGGGACGTTAATAAGGGCTGATGATGATGATGATGATGATGATGACTAAGAAGTATTGATTTCGTCTTCGATGTAAGTTACCCCCAAATTACTGTTTACCCCTTTTTAACCCCGCAAGGCAATGGGTTTCAATAAAATACGAAACACGTTTTTCATCAATTCTGTTAAAGTATCTTTATGCTAAATTTGAAGTAGATTGGAATCACACCATACAGACATTGCTCCCGTTTTTCACTCCCTTAGGCATAAAATTTCGGAAAATCCTTTCTAATCCGATAACTACGTCATAAACTATAAAGTCACACACTAAAAGTTTCAGGTCTCTACGATTAGCAGTTTAGGCTGAGCGTTGATCCATCAGTCATTCAGGATGGAGCATTTTCTAACCCAATGTTAAGATTAGGCAACGAGAAAACAATTAAAATATAGCGGTGGCTAGTGTAGGCAACTAGGTAAAATTTTAACGTTGTAACGAGTAGCTCAGTGTTCCTAGATGTCACTTTCACAGATAGATCAATTATTTTTTATTTATAAAGTAACTTTATAAAATCTAAACCTTACTTTACTGATATGAGACCATTATAATTATTAAAGTATTCGATAATGCTAACAAACAAGTCTTATATTTATGTCAGACACCAACTCGCACGCATGAACACCACGCAGTACGCATTTAAAGTACCAACTCATGCAAAAGCTCTATTATTTTGCCAAAAATTAGTAACACCGGATCCGGTCGCCGGATCCGCCGGATTACCGGATCCGGTTTTCCGGATTGCAATCCCTAATACTACGTAGGGTAACAGCTCCTTAAACACAAGCCTCTAGTTCTAGAGTTTATGGATGTTTTACAATAAAATTAGCTAAAATTCGGCTAAATTCGGCTATATTATTTATATATGCTTATATGATACGCAACATGTTGACCAATTATTCATTATTCTTTCCTTAACAAATAATTGTGTGAGGTACCTAGATACGGTATATAGATATTTTAAAACCTCTAACAGTAAAATAAATACTTATAAAGTTGGTGTACTTTTTTAGATAAAAGTTGACCATTTTAATTTAACAATTAAACTTTAATCAAATATCACCTCTTATCAACTAGCTACTTACAATGCCTAAATGAATCTACAGAAAATCCCAATTCATAAAGGTCAAGTAAAATGCCACTGCCATATTCCACTCACAAATGCGAGCCAGATTTAAGACTCACAATAGCAATATTTACGTAGATTATCCATTGATGGTAATGATTGCTATTGTTATATTTTGACAGGTGCTTTGAAAACTGTTATGAATACTTAACGTCCAATTAAAACTAGTTCCAACCTACGATTTCCTCTGCGTGGGTTTCTTGCCTCGAAACCACTGATTTTATAGTCAGTCTAATCAAAACGTCTCCTTTCAACAATAACGTCGACTAATATATGTGCGAATTCGCACCATAAAACGGCAATACTAATCAGTGAGTAACACTATTCACTATGATAACAATCTATGGTTATACATTATTAATTCGAAAGTATCACTGTCTCTCGCAACAAGCCTTCGCCTTGTTTTCGCTATTTGGTACGTAGTAAGTTGCTAATTTTAAATTTTTATGAAAAAAAAAATTAAATCTACAAACAGACAGTCATATTTATAGTATAAGTAATAGGATAAGGATTTAGGTCATCTTATGTTTCAAATACCGCACCTCTGCCACGCCTAGGTGGTATAAAATACATATCTATCTGTATGGTATAAACAAATGTTTACACTTCGTGGACATTAAGCCAGCGACGTCCTGTGTTATCAGCAAACAGTATTTTATAAATAATAGTGACATTTGTTTTATAGAACTAAATTTAATGATTAATAAACCACAATCCCTTAAATTTGTAACCAATAAAATATCAAATAAACTCGATGGTACAAAAAAATTGTGTATTGTGTACTATAATAATTTTAAAGCGAATTGTAATAATGTAAATAGTTGTAGTAATAAAATAATAATTGGAACTACTAGACTCTAAGGTGTTAGTAACTCAGTAACCAATATTCAGTTAGCATCTTATAAGTAGGTAAACATAGTAAAAGCATCAACTCTACCTAAAAATATCGAGTAAGTAAAGAAAGAACCAAGTTCGCGGCGACACCGGTCATATACTGTCGTTGTGCCTAATTGAAATTAATTAAGATTAATTGTTATTACGTCCTCGAGGTAGAGGTCACGGGTAGTTATTTAGCATACCCAGAAGTAACACTACCTAAGTATTTACATTAAATATTCTGCATAATATATAATAATATTTTTTACTTACACGAGAAACGTGTTAGAATAAAATACAATGTTTTTTTTTTATTATTAAGAGTCAAGAGATAACGTTGGTTAAAATGAAATCGCTGAACACGTTTAAATATAACGGCATTTTTGACGTTGTTACTTTAAACATAACAAAATTATCATATTAATTTAATACAAAATTAAATACCGACTTCCGAATATTAATTAATTCACAGAAAATTAATGTCATATCATTGCCATAAACATGAAGTTAAAAGACAATAAAGTACCCCCAAGGCAATAAACTAAGGCGATTATTACAAAAACTGTTCGTGCACATGCAACGGACCATCAGTCAGATATCTCAATACATAAATATATTCTGGACCGACATCACTGCCGGCTTTCCAATACTAACAACTGGTTCGATAGATGCTGCTTGTTGATTTCGGCCCTAACTACGTATTAAGATAAATCTAGATAGTTTATACAGTATACTTTATAAGCTTTAACTCATTTACCCATTATATGCTAAAATACATATAATATATGTATACATATATTAAAATAAAATACTGTTATTTTACTGATTTTTACATCCAACATCTATACAATTTATAAAGTTTAGAAATAAAACACAATATATTTAAAATTTATACAATTATCTAATTTCTGTTCAAGGTGCTTAGGAAATTTCATCAAAAAGCAACAATCTAAGTCGCTTACTACTAAAAACAAATCTAAAATTACACAAATTAACACAAATTTTAACAAAGAATTAGGATAAAATCATGCAACAGTGAATGAGTCAAGAATTTCAACAAAATTACATTACTATATTACAATTTACACGTACTAAACATTATATTAATTAATAAGCTTAATTAATGCTACGATCACTTATTATATTTTTACATAACAAAATAAAAATTTAACACAAAATTTTGTAATGAACACTGACTTATAACTATTTATACTTAATTTTTATGCTAGACTAGCGACTCGCCCTCGCTTCGCTTGGGCTTGTTCCTAGATTTAGCGCGAGCTAAGCCGCGGGTTCCGCTGGTAAAAGCATACAACGTTGCCAAATTATATACTAAAACTTTCCTCGAGAACCACTCTATCCATTGGTGAAAACAGCATGAAAATCGGTGTAGTAGTTTTTGAGTTCATCGCCAACAGACAGACAGACGCGGCGGAGGATTTTCGCTTTTAATTTGTAGTGATGTAAAAATACACGTGCTACACGTAGATAGATCATTGATCCAAATTATAGCATCTTAACACCTCACGCGATGCAATCGTGTAAATGTAATTGCTATCTCGATCACCAACAATCATTTGCACCGTTTATAATACTTGCTCGTGAAATAACTCAACATTATTTTTTATAGTCCAATCGTTTATCATAATTTGATATTTTTTCAACATCATATAATTTAGATTTTTAAAATCAAACTGAGTTTGATTGATTCTTCGGCAAAAAAATTATTATGTAATATAACTATTAATTATTTAAAATATTCAAAAGCTTTACGTGTACTTTCTTTCTCTTTTTTTTCATGATATACTCGTATGTACTCAGTAGGTACTAAATCAAAAAAATAAAAATTTATGTTTTTGCGTAATATGTTTGACATAATTTCTTTACCAATACTCAACAATATATAACATTTTAGTTAATTATTTATACAGTTAAAATAACTTAATAGTCAATACGTATGTTTTTCAAAAAAAGTAAGTATAATAAAACCACCACTTTAAGCAAAGTAATGCTAAATTAAACAAAGGCTAGCTAACAACACCTCTTAATTCTAACATATTTAGACATCACCATCGTCTAGACTCTAGACACTAATAACTAGTGTTGAGGTGAAAGTGGCACATGGATCGAACCTGCGACCCAAAGGAACCCGATATCCGGTGTAAGGTTACGTGATCTCTGGGACATGTGATAGGTTCCGCAACGTTGCACATACAGTCTAGAAACATTGATACGATAAAATACTATTAATTTATCATAGTTACACTAAAGTATCCCTTTGACCGACTTTAACAAAAATTATGTAAACATACATAAAGGGTATACATACGTAAGAGGTAAGGTAAGGTAAGAATATAGTAATAATGAGTAGCGTGATATCTTTACAACTTATGCAATTTTATTTTTTTCTATTTTAATTAATAAAATACCTATAAACTCAGTGACCTTGTTTCAAAGGATATTAATTAAAAACAAACATATTAAAAGTGATTAAGTTGATGTTTTGTATAAAAATTACCTATAACCTCAGGGACCTTTTTTTCAAAAGATTTTTAAAAACAAACATTAAGTTGATGTTTTGTGTAACTTATACATAATATAACCTCCAAAGCACAGCTTTATTGTAAAGAATTAATTGAAATACTATCCTCATTTTTGCCTCGTGATATTTAACATTAAAATTCATACATATAAATGAAAGTACTTTACACATAATTAAATATTCTCTAACTACGTACATATACTGTATAAAAGCAGGTATATTTATTTAAAGTAATAAAAACAACATAAGAAAATAAGTTTGCAAGGTAACCTACAAAAGACAATAATATTTATAGCTATAGAATAAATGAGCATTTATACATTACAATGAACGGAGAGTGCTCAGGGCAATAAGCTTCGTCCTCTCATCCTATTACTTAAGGGAAGTATAAAGCGTGAAAATAATAAACAAACCATCGTTGTTATCATTGTAAAAGTACTGAAAATGATTGCGTTTAGCATTTCCTTTATTCATTCGTTGCTTTATATTTTACGTTTAAGCTAACTAGAATGTTATTTTAAGTTAACTGTTAAGAGCAAATTTACAAAATGTTAAAAATATAATTGTAAAAAAAATTATGTAAATACTCGTAAATTATTAAGGGACTATAAAAATATTCAAATCTAATATAATATCATGAAAAACAAAAAAAATTAAGAATTTTAAATTACACTTAAGTTTTATTTAGAGATGAACATTTTTGAAGTTTTATGAAGAATTAAATAATTGTTTAATATTATTAAAAATATCGTAATAAAAGCAATCAATGTAATACATATGGCGAAAACAATAATCATTTTAATTTTGTATCTGTATGCATTAATAAAGATTGAGAAACACACTTAAATGCCACAACAAATGGCAAAATAGTGCATTACAATAAGATTTATAGCTTACGTCATTAAAATAAAGCGTCAGTGACAGGCGTCTCAACATCGAATTTATGTTCGAATGGCGTTATATGAAATCGATTTAATCCACATTCATAGCACTGCATACTAATATCTATGTCTATGTGTTTCAAAATTGAAGTTAATGTTTAATTAATAGTGACTTCAAAACGACTGTAGCATTTTGATGAAATTTTCGAGCAACCTTCAGGTTAGCTTAGCGGATAGTAGTTTGTTGATAGTATTCGGAGTAACAGATAAGTTTAGATGATCGTATGATCACAGGCTGAGCCGCGAGCAATGCTAGTTGATTACAAAATTTCAAAACATGTTTTTTTTATTTTAAATATTTGTTTTTGTTTACAAATGTGGTAGCCCAATGGTAACGCATCGCTTGGATAACCGAGTGATGCGGGTTCGAATTCGGGTCTCGCACCTCTGATATTTTCATGTGCGAATCATTTATATCATGATTACCACTTGTCTTACGGTGAAGAAAAACATCGTGACGAAACCTGCATGTCTCAGAAAACTTAACAAGTTTTCGAAAGGCATGTGAAGTCCGCCAACTCGCACTAGGCCAGCGCGGTGGACTATGGCCTGATCCCGCTCGTACTGAGGGAGGCCCGTGCCCAGCAGTGGGACGTTAAAAAGGGCTGATGATGATTACAAATGTAAACAGCAAATGATGGCAACTCCAATTGTACGAATAAGCATTTGCTTGCAACACTCTCGCATATTTTTACTAGCATCATAAAAAAACCATCTAGGAACACAATGATTTGTTATATATAATTATAGTTTATAATATATCGTACCTTCGGTAGTACAAGGGCACAATTGTCAAAATTGGCCAAAACAACTTTGTACCCCCTACTTGAAAACTATATTAATTAAAAAAAAACTAAACGTTTTTAATTCTTGCTAACATGATGCGAAGAACACCTATAATATGTACTTTATTTTATAAAAGACTAGCTGACCCGGCAGACTTCGTACTGCCTCAATCGATAAATAAAAGACCTAAACTTTTGTATAAATTAATTTCAAAACAAACAAAACGTATGTATAATATACTAAATTGCTGCACTAAATTGCTTAGACAACAGTGAGTGATTATAATTTAATATGAACTTTATTGAATAGCAATAAAGTTCAAATTGACTCTAGAAAACGTTTGTATGGGAAATAGAAAAGGGCTGTTTTTAGGGTTTTCCCGCAAATTATTCGATTTTTTCTCGCCTTTTAAACCTTCCCTAGACCTCCACGAACATTTCAAGACTAAGATAAGATAAATCCGTTCACCCGTTCTCGAGTTTTAGTGAGACTAACGAACAGCAATTCATTTTTATATATATAGATAGATAATAACTTTAGAGCAATATAAAACAGAGTAAAACCATTTCAAAATCAATGCAAAAAAAATCTTTAAATGGCTCTCCTCTAAAGTTGGGAACCCAACAATTGTGCCCTTGTACTACTGAAGGTGCGATATATTTATGTGACAAACTTACTTGTAAACAGGGGCACATGGGCCACCTGCGGCGCAACGCGTGGGGCATCTTCTTGCGCGGCGGCTCTGTGTCGGGCGCGTCGCCGCACGCCCAGCGCACAAGGCGCGCGCGCGCCGCCTCCGCCGCCTCCAGACCTCGCGACCAAGATGGGAGACCCTGATAACAATATCAATTCAAATTAAAAACAATTTAAAATATATTTCTTTCAAATAGAGTTTTATCACCACTCTTGAATCGTCTTTTTTTGGATTCTACCATGGTCTCTGAATGTAATTTTGCTAAGAAGAGCCGGCGAGAAACTCAACAGTTGAAACGACATGAGAATAACCAAAATATGGTGATTTATTAGATTTGATGCGAATATTTCACATGAAATATTCGACTAAGTTTAAAACTTACTTAGATTATAAAATTTGCTTAAAATTAAAATTAACATGATAGAACAAGTTACTTGGTCTATTAAGAAATCATAAACATGATAAAGTAAATAAAAGAGCATATATATGAAGATTACTGAAATACCTAAATTTAATCTCAGCACTAACAAGTACTTTCAAAACTAGCATAGCTACGAATTTTTAAGCGAGTGAACTGTAATAAATTAACGAAACAAACACGCAAATTTTGAAATTACATACTAAAATTAGCATTTGTTTTCAATAGTTTCGGAAACAGCAATGATGACACCGCTGTTCGTACATGCTTGCTAAACTCTAGCATATATTTTACACCCTATTGACTTTATCGATTTTAAATTGCATGATGACTACTAGAAAAACAAACTTTCGCTAGTAATAATACTACATCTACTGTATGTAAGTAAATAAATAATCTGTTGTGAGAGGATCATTAAACTATGTAGGTATATTCCCTAAGTGAGAGGAAGAGATAGAGCAAGAAGAAGAATAACAAAGATTTTCTCATTAAGAACGCTTTTTTGGACATTTTCTCTTCAGAATTAGAAAGTAGTAATGACACAAATTGAAATTAAAAGGTGTGAGACCCATTTTTAAACCCGCTTCTGATAGGTTTTCCAGCGAGCATTTTCCCAATTCTTAAAACTTATGTGACAATAGTTAACTTAAAAACCAATCATCATATACTATTTAAAGCCGTTAATTAATTTATTACCATACATTTTCACATGTCAATATTATATCGCTAAAGCAAAAAATCATCAACAAATAGCAATTCATGTTACTAGAAACTGGATGTAAAAATGTAAACAATTTCTCTCATCTCTATATGAATAATTTAAAAATAAGATATTTTGAATACAAACATTCGCTGTGAAAAAGTGAAAATAATTTGATCAGATTTGTGGAGCTGACGCAATCAGTTAAGGAAGATATCTTTCACATGTTACTTAAAAGGAATGCCCAAAACCAGTTAAAGAGTATCACAGTTTAGACTGTTAACTTATTCAAGTGACTATATTTATTAGTTTTATTGGAGTGACTATAATTTGTTAGAAAATTAATATTCATATATTATAATTTATATGGCCCTTCTCACTGACTTTATTACTACTTATGCTAATCGTTACATTTAAATCTGTTTATTAATTATGTTAACCAATCACATAAAGGAAATCTTCATGATTTCACATAATTACAAAAAGATGCCGAAATATTATGTAAATGTAATGAATTATTTTATCATTAATCATTGCTTGAATTAAATAGGCATTGGCAATAATAATATGTTAGAATATGTCATAAATTTAGCGCAGTATCGAAATAGGAAGCATTTTCTTGCATATATAATGTCGTTATGCATCACTTTTAATCTTTTGATTTACTAATACTTTTATTGCAACATTTGATTTTCAGAACGTATTAGTTGAGTAATACGACCTTAAAGAATTCCCGACCCAATTCCGATTCTAAACAACCGTGGTTGAACCGTATCGGAGGCATTTCGTCACAATAAAATGTATGTACTATTGTTCGCTTGAACTTTGTTCGACATTTAGCAGAGTATTGCGGGAGATCGGAACGGATGATTAGCGAGTGCCGATGGCGTTTCCACCTTACACTGTTTACTTGAAATGTTATTTCAACGTGTATAAAATACAAATCTTGTGAATGACGTATAACAAGGCTGATAAGATGTATCGTGGGATAATACTTATTTCGATCTATCTTTAATATCTACTTTTATTATTATTAATGCGTAGGTAATATACTAAGTTGCTTAAGTTTCAAAAATTAATAGAATATCATAAAGAGTTTCAATATCAGTATTAAAAGATCACTGTATTAAATTAAATATGTGTGAATTATTAACACATATTTATTGCTTCAATACTAAAACGAATATGCATAATTATACAGTGTAGCTGAACAAAAATCAATTTATACACGCAGCCGCAACAAACATCTTCACAAATCGCAATTTCCAAATCATATACCAAACTATCCATATCAATACAAAGTATTGCAAGGTACGTCAATGTGGCAAATCGAATCAGACGTATCGAGTCGATCACCGCCGACCATGAACTTTAATAAAGCCGCAGGAAACAGCTGTCAACGATCTCCACACGCACAAAGTACTCCCCTCATGATTTCAAGTGATATTAACAAGAGTGAAACGACGAAACGCAAACTAATCAAGAACCCCTAATAAACTAATTAACGCATTTGATTTTTTAAACTAATTGAAATTATAACATAGGATAATTTGTAACTGACATAAAATTGGTTAATCATTAAAAAAATTCGTTATATTTAATTGTTCTATGAACATTTAAATTTTAAAACAAAGTTAGAATAATAAAAAACATACATAAACATATACTCGTAAAGATTAACATCAAAACCAACAACAATGCTTTCTATAAAGGAAAGTATACTAAAATAAATTTAAAACGAAAAAATAAATGTGTAGAAGATCAATATTCCAATCATGCTATCTAAAACTATAAACATTATTTAGAAGCCACTACAAATAGCTTACTCATTATCCCGTTATGGATAGTAATAGTCAATAACTCAATACATATTTGTGGACTCACTACATATTTGAATTTAAAAATATTATCATACTAACTACAGATACAATACAATAGAACAATTAGTGATAAATAATATTTATAATCAATGAGCATGGAAAGCGCAAATTTCGCCAACAATCGAACAATGGTTGACCACTTTCTTCTGACCGTGAACGATGGCTGCGCTAGTGTGTCAGGGGGTCGGCATCGCTATGGATATCACGTAGCCATAGGAGATGAGCTCACGTGAAAGTGAATTTAAGGCATTACACGATGTGATGGAGAGAATAGAAACGATTAAAAAATAATATACAGAAGTAGTACTATACTTAGTTATTACACGAACCAGTGCGTTTTGAGCTATTTTTTTAAGTATGCGGCTGTACAATTTCTCCATATTATAATGTGTAAATTTTATCTATTATGATAACTATTTATTAACGTAGTAGACTAACGCGGAATTTTAAAGCATGCATTTTCGAAATCAATAATAACATCAATCATAAAAATATTATGTCTCTACATTGTACACAATAAAAAATAATTTAAATCTCATAGAATAATTAAATAATTTAATTAATTAAATTTAATTTTAGCATTCTGATTTTCTCTAATAAAAATATGTATTTAGGCAAACCGAAGCACCAAAGTAAACTAATAGTTACGATAGAATGACTGCTATGCGTATACACATCTAATCAACTACATATTTAATACATACAGATTTAGTTTCTTTGTAATAATAATATTGTTTTCTACGATATGAATATATTCAATTCAGATCAATAAAGTAATATGTGTCACGAGATCGTCATCATTATGCACATCACGCAACTAGTGCAATCGCAAGAGCAATTGGGTGAAAGTAAGTTTTATAGTTCGTACAAACCCATATGTATACCAGTGGGCAGTACTAATTAACATATATTATAGTATAAATAAGTAGTTGAATAGATACCTAATAAAAAATTCAAAATAAATCTACAGTCTCTTTTAGGACTGGAAAATCCTTTTCCGAACTATGGATGGTTTCAACAGACAATGGTGGGTCAAACTAAAAATTCATTTGCTGTACTTATTGTAGGTATCTTCAAAGATATCAATGTATTGATAGTAAAATCACGTTTAGTTTTCGGCTTTTGTCAAACAACTAGGATTCCCATTAAAATCAATTCTTAGAATCTTCAACCTTCGACAAAAAATAAACACCTCAATGATGAATAGTAATCGTAATTATTCTCAAAGTCTAATGCATCCTTGACACTATTGACACTCGGACACCGAAAAGTAATTACTTTTCAAATTATTTTCCAGCTAAGGCATCTCTATAACAAATTATGCATTGATTTATTATGGCCAAGAGTAATATTTCCATTAAAATTAATTGCATAGTTGAATATTAAATATTAACATAAGGAATATTTTAGTTTTTACACCAAATGCCTATCGAGTAAATTGACAATAATAATAAGATTTTCGAGCATAAATGTCTAATATTGAAGTATTCAGCTCTTTTTAACCTCCCACTGCTGAACACGGGCCTCTCTTCAATACGAGGAGGATTAGGCCATAGTTCATAGCTTGCCGCACTTGGTTGGCGCCGTTGGCGGTTTACACATGTCTTTCGAAAACTTAATAGGTTTTCTCAGACATGAAGGTTTCCATACATGAAATTGTCAGAGGTGCGAACCCGGGATTTGCGCCAACTTCATTCAGTTAACTAAGCGAACGCGTTACTACTGGGTTACCACTCCCTTAAAAAATCTATAAGTAAATGCAAAACTCTAAGTGTGCCGAGTAAGAAATGTGTACCATGAATCCGGTTCAGTTTTATGCATTGAATTCAACACGTAAACAGTGATAAATTGATGAACATGCTGCATTGAAAGTAAAACAAAAGGATGCTTGCATTATTCATGTGACAACATTGTGAGACAAAAGGCCGATAGTAGTCTCTTTCGATTTACTATATTGAATTTTAGTCCTTAATTTAGATCATCGATAGGTAATTGAAATGTAATTCTAACAAGAACTATATCATTATTCATTTTTAATATGATTATTATTATTGTTTGCCTTATAGTATACTATAGGAAATAAAAAAAAAACACATTTTGAGATATCCTCCTGTGGATGACATTTGAAGGCTATTTTTTTATGATTTACTCTTATTTATTGCGCTTGATGGCTCATATTTTTACAGTAAGCAAAGTAAATAAATCTAATAAACAATTAACAATTAATTTATCAATTGGTGAAAATCGAAAATCAGAAGAGCACGTACTTAGAATCAATCAGTTGTAAAACAACGTAATGATTGTAAGCGGAAACAGCTACCGGATCTACCAGCGCTACAAAGTTATATAACCTTACGACCCCAATTATTTAAGTAATTGACATTGTTATGCCCGCTTACGGGCTTGTTCTATTTTCTCTCCACTTACTTTTCCTACCGTTTGACATTTAAAATAAAGTACTCGACTATTAAGTATTTAAAATATTTTTCGTGTACTGTCAGTATTCCGGTTACATCTACTTTTAATGCCACATTAAACATGTGTTATTTACGCAGTCATATTTTGATTTTTTCCTTTTTTATAGTGTACTCTAAAGATGAAATGTTTAAAATAAAATGAATATTCGGTTACAATAAAGATGTTAATATAATAATTATTATTAAATAGAAATTTGAGTCGAACTATATTACAATGGCAACAATTTTAAGTTTTCCCCAATTTAAGGCAAAAATAAAAAATATAAATCTTTTATCGATACCGTTAGATTCTAAAACTAATTATATAGCAGGTGAAAGAATATTTTCGTTCATCAAAACCTTGCCAACGTAAGTCCTTAATCACAAATTTTCCTAATTCCTATCCTCATCGATTGTTAGGCTTGTCAACATTTAGTGACCTCTACTAAACCCTGAGTCATCAACAACATATTGACCTTCATGCCCCTGTGTACAAAACTTCTGTCAATTAAATAACCGTAAATTACTCGACAAGATTTGACACCTGATAAGTGTTAATTTATGACATTAGAAATGAGCTATGACCATACATAAAACCTTTTTAGTTGCTAAAATTATTTTAATGTATACGCACTACGCTATATCCTTGTTAACTTTATTAAATAAAGGTTTTAGAAATCTTAAAAATTATTTTTAGTTTATACTAGCTGACCCGGCGAACTTCGTACCGCCTTAGCGTAAATTTGATGCACTACTTTATTCAATTTGAACTGGAATCTATACCTGAGAAGGACTTTACTAATTTTATTAAATAAAAAATATGTTTTTGTTTTAAATTGAATGACGTTGACATTTGTTAGCGCGGTTATGTCTGTGGTGTCATAGATCACCACAGAGTTTTTTGTTTTAAATTGAATGACGTTGACATTCGTAATGCGCTTTTTTTAAAATATGCAAAATTAAATGTATATTTTTCAATCTCTCTGAGAGATTTTCTTAATATTTTTTCCGTAAGAACCTTGTACAGAGTATTAGAAAACTACAAAAAAAATCAGCCAAATCAATCAAGCTGTTTTCATGCTATGTCGTGACAACGGAAAACGGGTTTCATTTTTATATATATAGATTAGCAACTCATTCTCGCATCGCTCCGGTTCGTCCCTAGGTTTAGCGTCAGCGAAGCCACGGGTTCCGATAGTTAAAATAAATGAAATTAGTACGTCCTCCATTTTGAAGTCAGTTAAAAATTAGCCTAAGTTACGTCTTATAACACTAGCTATCTGTAAGTGAAAGTCCCGTCAGAATCAGTCCAGCCGTTTCAGAGATTAGCCAGAACAAACAAACAGACTAATACAGACAAAAATTTTAAAATTCAATTTTGGATGCTAGTACCGTGTAATATATTCTTTCATTTGCATTAAGTCAAAAGCTGTTAATTTGAAATTAAAAACATACACTTCAATTTAATTTATATGTATAGATCTTATCATTCATAATACAAGACTAAATATCTGTCTGATCGTTGAAGTAGACGCGCAATTGAACTCAGAGCTTCCCACTCACATACGATGAGGGTACCGCTAGTTTTAAGTGGGTATTATGGGCTGTTCTAGGCAACGCAGTCCCACACACCCACCTGCATGTAGCGGAAGGATATAGTAGGTGTAAATTCACCATCATGATCATAAAAAATGCTCAACTCGGTCTACTTCAAGCTTACTTTCAATATTCTCAAATAGCTTATCTTCATTAATAACATTTAAATTTTATTTCAAAGTAAATAAATGTTACGATGAAATATGAGTTACCTAAACAGATATAAATAGCATATAGAGAATGAGTTTTCTAAATCTTTTTTCTTATATTTTATGCAATATGAACCCGATAGTAAATAAAAAAGCAATTTAACCCACATCTTCACAAGCGTAGCTATCTACGTTCGAAACTATAATATATTCGCATGTGACAAAATCATGTTTAGTGACATTTTATATTCTCATATAACACCTACATTATTATAAAAGCAGCGCAGTAAGATAATTTAGCGACAACAATAAGTCTACATGAACGATAGCGACTCTTCTCACGCGACTGTACGTACATAAGGCGAATAATAGGAGTAATAATACTAATATTATAAAGCTGAATGTTTGTTTGTTTGGTTGGATGCGCTTATCCTAGAAACTACTGGTCCGAATTAAAAAAATATGTTTGTGTTGTATAGTCCGTTTATCGAGGAGGGCTATAGGCTATATTACATCACGCTACGACTAATAGGAGCGGAGCATCAATAAAAAATGTTGCAAAAACGGGAAAGGCTGGCTTTAGTTCTGCGATGTATGCGTGACTCAAAGAATTTGGCTTCCGCGGGAAATGCTAGTTTGTAATATAGAGGCAGTGAGAATATTATATTTGTCAAACAATACTCAACTGTGCTGATTGTTATGTACAAAAAATAGAAAGTATCAAAACGAGGTAATTTATGTAACACCAGCTAACCATAATACTTTAAAAAGATGCTTTATTTTTAAATCGATATTTTATTATGTATTAAGAACAATATTTCTTAAGAATAATAACATTTTGAGCTCATTTTACTCGATAAATAAGAACTAGGCTAGAGCTAGGCTTCATTTTATAATAAACAGAAACAGAAATGGTTTTGAATAATAATAAAAAATAAAATACACCAAACGTCTTATCGCAGGTACCGTAAATAAGTTTAATAGGCTTACTAAGTAACTGTACCTGTTCATTGAACTGAATTGTTGAATTTTAATTATTTGATACTTCGACTACAAACGATATTTGCCGAGTCTTAAACTAGGTCGATATAAATTACCATTTAGTTATCATTTGTTGTATTTAATCTTTCTTTTCCTTTATAATATATTAAAACGCTGGTCTAGATTTCAATGTTAATGATATTTCTATCAAACTTGTAGTTAGCATTACACGAACATAGTATTAGATATCACATCTTCATAAAACAACGATATGCTCACAAAAAATCAATACATCATAAGAGATACAATATAAAATAAAACCCTTCATTGTCAACTTTGAATTTTCCTTAACCTACTCGTACCTACGTATGAAGTACATCTCTACAATAAGCGACTCACAACTCGTCCCTAACCATGTAAAGGTTAATTATTACCATATTTAGTTTGTAGCTTTTTTTGGGTACAAAACAAACATGCATAAATTGCATATCACGAAATCAAACTAGATTATATTTTCGCTAAATATATTATAAAAATGATAGTAAATAAAAACGAAAGTCACACTACCTACACGAGTTTAGAAGAAGGTCATTTTGAAATCAATATTAATATTTCGACGATGGATCGAAAATAAAATCTTTAAATAAAATTTCACTTAAGAAAAAACTAAACAGCGGATACGATTGAGCAAAGCGTCCTTCGACAAAAAACTGGCAATATGTGACATTAGGAGAAATGCCTAAGTAATTTCTAGATTCCGCTGGGGATATAAAACTTGATAGTTCACTTTCGACGACGATAAGCATTTCTCAAGCAAAGTGTGATTTCTTTGATATATTTCATTACGAGTGAGCATCAGATACATCACAGTCATTAATCAGTGTAGTCGTAATGGTTACGACAATTACGAGATGTGTGCTCACTTTTGTTCCTATTTTCCCATGACTCTTTCTAATCTTACTTAACAACAATAAACATCGGTTTGTGAACTAGGTAACTCAAGTATACTTTGAGCACTAAAATCGTAGATCTTTAATTTACATTATATTGTTCTAAAGATAATTTATACATAAAATTAGAAAAAATAGAACTAATCATTAAAATTTAAATATTTTAGATATAAAGCCATCATCTACATCATCCGTAATATTTAAAATGCATATATATACGTACAAGTACAGTACTGATAACATCACTAGCGTATATAATAACCCTGGTTATCTAAGGAAATGCTTAAAACAGTACATTCACAGATGAAGGTTGCGGCAACCTCTCGTTAACTAGACCGTTAATTAACACATCAATCATATATTATAATGTAAGTATACACTTAACTCAGTAAAAGCTTCTTATTGAAAAGTCAATGCCGCATTAGATTAAAAGCCCCTTAAGAGCCAAATGAGAGGAAAAAATCGTCTTCTTATATTATGTAAATAAGAACACAGTAGCTACAAAAATGTATTTAGTTAATCGAATAGATTATATAAACTTTAATGCTTATCACTATTAGCCGTTCGCATTATGTATAATTGCTCCGCTGATGAGGGTCGTAGCGTGATGATAAATATCATATATTATGCTTCCTCAATAAATAGGCTATAAAATGCTAAAAAGTAAATGTTCAAGTCTTATTGGAAGTTTTAAAGATTAACCAAAAATATCAGTATTCCTATGTAAACAAAAAACCCATCTTATTATAGGAAGAATAAATAGCAAGAATATAACTTTCATATGAAAACAAGACAGGAACTTGGAGAGTTTTATAGTGGCGCCAAAAGTCTACCCCACACATAAAGAGATACAATGCATAAAAACTATTTTGTGAAGGGGAGAAGAAGCTACTGATAATATTTTTTATAACAGACATCTAGTTTCATGGTAAGTTACAAGTGCAATGGGAATTTGGTGTAATTGATACACATTTTATAAAAACAAGTGGGGTAACTACAAATGAAGCGAACGTCAAATTATGGATGAATCTCCTTACAAACCAAAACTATAGCTTAAAAAATATATTATTCAATAGATTTAAGAAAATTCACTACAATAGTCAAACATTTATAACAAGACAGCAGCAAGAAAATTTAATGTTATTACGCGATTAACATAAAAAAAAGAACAGCCCCAAAGACTTAAAAATAAATCAAGCCAATGATTAATTCTTACAAATTTTAATATATTCATGAATTTAAGTTTTTGTATTCATTTCTATTAAAATCCTAAGCTTAATTTCGTCATAAATCAAAGATCATAAGTATTAAAGACAATTACAGGACGACAGACGTAACAGATCGACATGATTGCGGCCTTTGACACTATAACACAAAACATAATCACCTCAAACACCACACAAATTATTCAGTATATTTCTGATTAAATAACATTAAAATGGTTTTAGAACATTGGTATTATAATACTATGTTAGCTTCAAATTACTTAACGGCTTGCACCTACCCTTTATCTATAAATTTATATCATTTAGATATAAATTTATAGATAAAGGGTAGGTGCAAGCCGTTATAAAAATATATTTGCTTACATAAAAAACTTATTTTTCCATAATTTTAAATATAATACATATTATAAGACAAGCAAAGCAATTCCTGTAAACTCTTTAATAAAACTACTCAGCTGCATTGAAATTGCCCTAATTAGAACACGAATGACTGAATGACTTATACAAGCCAGACAAAAGTAAGCTATTATTCAAATAAAACAGCATCAGTGACAAGTTACAAAGCATGCGGAAGCACGAACAAGTGGAGCGGGTATAAAGATAGGCAACGATCGAGAGTGCGTGAGTGACGCACAGGGCTATGTAAGATGACAAAATTTCGAAAAGAAAGACTTTAATTGATTTAGGTAATAGGTATAGATATCAAAGAACATCATTGGACTTACTTAGAGAAATTTTAATATACTTTAATTATATCTTCGTTTTAATATATAGTTTAAGACCTTAAATTATAATAGTACAACTGTTTAAATAACAGGTAAAAAATATTCTAGTCCAATCAAAACCACAGACTCTCAGACCTCTTCCTGCGTAACTCGTAATACGATGTGAGACAATCTTTGAGAAATGTTAAAGTTATAAGGTAACTATCAGCCCTGAAGCAACATTAACTGCTTCTAGTGTCCATTTATGCACTATTGAAGGATATTGTCTTTTTTATACCATACAATTATAAAGACTGCACGACTTTGTTTAAATACCGTTAAAATGAAAATCGATTTGCTGACTAGATCCATAGAAATAAACTGGGTATTATTTTAAATATGTACTCTTAAGAATGTAAGCTAACTCTAAAACATTTAAGTATAGGTATTTGTAAGAAATTGAATAAAATATTGTTAATGATATAAATTATCGTTTTCATGCATAAAATATATCGTTGTATTAATAACCACTCAAGCTCATCTAATAGAATTAAGCAATACAGCTTCATTAAAATCGACATAAAACAAGAAGAACCACAAAGGTCAGTCGTGACGGTGAACGGGAGCAAACATTCTTGCGAGTGGACACCTATCAAAGAAAAACACTGGTGTTGAAATATTGATGTTATGCATTATTACATAAACCTTGATTTATGTAACCTCAATTTTCAAGAATATTTATAATATTACTCATGTATACATCTATCCGTGTGTTACAATGTGTATTCTACATTTCAATGTATATCCCTAAGTATTGAGAAAGTCAAATAGAAAGAATTTAGAGTTAGGAGACGCAATAAAAAGCAATGAAAAATAAATATAATAAAAATGTTGGTTAAATTCAATAATAAATTTTCTTTTTATTACATACGGATCCTCATACAGGAAGATGCAGTATCTTTAGAGGAATGTACAAATAAAGCCAGTGATAAAACTTTGATAATAATGTGACCGTCAAACAAAGTTATCTTGTTATCTGGTATCTACTGTTCCGGAGATAGTTAAATATAAATGTTTTTTCTACTCAATCACAACTGCAGCACTTTGAGTGTATTATGCAATACTATATGACAAATTTGTTGAAGTTTTATTTCATTGTTAGCCAAAAAGTTATTTTCCAAAAGGTGACATTGAGAAAGTTTCAAAACGTTATCTAGATTTTAAATTATGCTCCAAAACACGTCTCGTATATAATTTTAATATAAGGTATTCTATTTCTTATACGACGTTAAAGAAAGTGAACTCACGTATCAAAAGTTGTAAAAGTGAACATGATCTTAAGTTATAATTGAAGGAGATGACCCCAGAGTGAAACGAGCCCATCAAACCACACGCTAATGACATTTCTTAATAGGACATAAGAAAATAAAGTAAAAGTTGCTTTTGCAGTTGATTCAAATCTTTAACTGATGAAGGTTACAAAAGTGTAATTTCGGGAGGAATTTTGAAAGTCAAATGTCATGATGAAATAAAGATAATTTGTATGTGAATCTTTACGATAGCTATATTTTACATGTAAGTCACCTTTTGCACAAATTCTTGCCTTTACGACAGTTTAAATAGCCGGAACTGCTTTCAACAACATATAAAAATACTACTATAATATTTTTTATTTAACCGTTTTGTTTAAATTCTTATGAATATGAAGTGCAACTAATCAAGTTTTAAAAATATAAATATTTCGTGTATATTTTTAAAATGCAGTAAACAATTTCGTCTTAATAATTTATACAAAATTAATTTAAATAACGCATGGATGGCAAACTCTAAACTTATATTAAAATTTAATAGGATAAACTTTTAAAAGCAGTCACAAAGGAATTTAAATGCGATTTTTTACAGCTAGTTATTGAAATCGTTGCTTTGGAAAGAAAATTCAAAATTGAAAATGTACATACGAGTATTATGCACCAGTGCTGACAAAAGAAAAAATATGGTAAGGTAAGGTACATATGTATTTTAATTTTCACATGCAATATTGGTAATTTTACCTACACATATCTACTTATAAGGCAATTAATATGAATTTACAAAGTCACAATCAACCATTTATATCTGAGCTAATTATATGCAAGTAAAAGTTATGAAAGTTTTAGACCTCTTTACCATATTTTATTAGGCATCCATCTGAGTTATATCTTAATGTTTCAGAAAATATTTATTATCCGGTAAACAGTTGGATGAAGTACGACGATACTCCACCTCTTATAATATTATTGATTGCTAGTTGAGGTCAACTAAATAAATAGTATCGCCTAAATTACATATTTATAAGCTCTGTCACAATTTTACTAAACCAATTTCGAGTTCGTTAGTGTTGCGAAATGACTAATATCGATTTAAATGTGTTATGGTTACAAAACTACACTATTTGTTAAGTTAACTATACAAATTAAATAAATCTACATTAAACGAATTTAATTATACATTGGTTTTTTATATGAAGCAATATTTTATTTATTCAAATTACTATGTAAGTCTCTATGTACAATATAATGTAAGGATGTATCATTCAAAAGAAAAATGGACAAGAGAATTAAAAAGGTTTAATAAAGAAGGTACCTACTTTAAAATAGAAAAAAATATAGTCATGTTAGAACGGGCTAGAACGAAGTTACAGAAATTAGTCGACAGATTTCAATATACGAGCATCCACTGAAATATTACTGCATCTATTTTATTATGCACAAATGATATTATAATATAAAAAAAACTCACCACATTAATTTTTCCAAGAATATGACTTATCTGGTCTTTGCTGCACATTTTGAAGTTGATGGAGACCACTACTAAGTTAACTCACTGGCACAACCACGTCATATGTCCATAAATGTTACCATTCTAAGTCATTTCATGATGAGGGACTAGGTTTTTCCATCTTTATGATCTGAGAGTACTTTTAGAGGTCAAGATTTTTATTTTTAGTATGTTTACAAGTAAATAATATATTCGAGAAGCCTTAATTTAACTTCAGCCGAAGCTTAAGCTTCTTGCATTAACATAAATCAAAAATTGTAATTTCAAGCATACCTAGTTCTGCTATTAGCTTAACGACCAATTTAATTTAACGAAAACTAAACTAAAATACTAAAATGTTGTTGGCCGCTATAAATATATAAATAATATAAACAAGCACATAATATATTTATATTTAACAACATATTTGTCTATTTATCTGTTCGATTAATTCATTCGCTTACATTATTCTTAATTAAAAACACACAGTTCCAACTAAGAAACTCGCCCAACAAAAAGCCTACATTTAACCAATTATGTTACTTGCAAATTAGAATTTGATAGATATTATTGACTATCGATACGAATTTACTATCGGCAGTTATAATTGAACTAATAATAAGGTTACGAAATATATCGGAATGTTGGCGTCGTGGCCCATGCTTGGGATATACGTTAATGATCGGTATCAGCACTTAATTGTTAATTTAAAATGTTTTATTACTGTTATTATGTTTTAAGAATCAAAATACTAGCTGATTGATTGCCTTTCAAATTTTTATTTGTGTAGTAGGTACAATACTCTCTAATGAAATGAACGTGACAGTTCACGATCGATGTTTGCAACTCTTTCAGAGAAAAAATACTGAAATTTTGGTGACAGTTTATGTTAGTTAAAGGTATAGCTTGTACACCCTAGTACCATATAATAGGTAATACGTTATCGAATTACAGGTGTCGTTACAGGTGTGGGGCGTGGGAAACTGCTAGTTTAAAAATACGTATCCTAGTTTTTAAGTAAATATTTTGATTTATTGAAAAAAAGGGAGAATGGATAATAAACAAATATTAGAACGCAGAGTTGTGCATTCTGATAACTTGTAATCTCTTTCTTTTTAAGTTTATAATTTAAGTAAAATAATAATATAATGTGATGATTAATATGATGTGACATTATATTATTTTTCTTAAATATCGTATACAAATACGTTCCATAGATTTACAAACGCAAGATAAATTTACATATACGCCTATCGATCATATTTGCATGTTTTCTAAATAGCATAAGTGAAATCGCAGGTCTAATACCTAATTGTTTTATATCTCGTTGTTTACCATAAGATATTTGCTAAAAGCGCCGCACGTGTTCATTTGTAAATAACAGCTTCAAAATGGTCACATAACCATTTGGTTCTTTGTCGATATTAATTACGAAGATTCCGTAATTTTCGATATATAAATGAGAATTAATATAAACTCATACACAATTTTTTAAAGAGCCGACTAAATAAGTTTTGAATGTTAGGAAATATTGGTAGGTATATCTATAAAATTATTAAAAAATATTTATAATGCACTTAATATCATAAATTATATAAATAAAATGTTAATTGATCTATTCAATGGTTATTCTCAATTTAAACAACTCATAATAAATACCGTTCATTATTTTTTTATGGTAGTTAAATTTATTATTTATGGATAGTACAATATACGAAGGTTATACTTAAGTCATTTAAAAATTTTGCAATTAATATGAAAGCGAATTCATAAAGCCGGTGTTACTTTATAAATGAAACTATCTTTTCGAATTAAACTTTCGAACCAATTTGTCGCGGATTTATTTTGATTTTTGGTTCCCGACATTTTGACATAATTATTTATATTGTATTTTCGAAAATATAAACGCAGGAAAATACGCGAATAACTTATTCATAGTACACCATTTAAATGATACACACGTAAGCATCTACAACTATAACCGTTAGTACGATTGTTGGTCAGATGATGAGGCATCATGTTGTTTGATGAATATTGATGAAAGGTCCGAGGTCAAGTGAAAAGGCTGTAGCCGGGCGTAAACGTAAAAGTTAAACCACTTTCGTTCCAACATAGTTTTCTATCTTTAATGTGACGTCAATTAAAGAATTTATATAAAAAAGTAGGTATAAAAACTATGTAACTATCTTCTATGTAAACAAATTATACATATTCAAATTAGTTGTAGTTTATAGAATATGCATGTATTTAAAATGAAACAACTTAATTCGAGGGAAACTGTAAAAGTGTTCCCCTAAAACAATTAGATGAATAAAAATAAACCAATATTAATCAAAACAATCAAGTTAACTAAATCATATGAAAAAAATATGAATCACCTTACAAATAGATACCCACTTCTACTTTAAGAAGGAAACATAATATAAATTCAATCTATTTTTACTTTAAACGTGATTAGATTAAGCATAGCCATAAGATATTGACCCCTAAATCCATCCGTTCTTTAGGATGGTTCTCAAATAGTCTATACACAAAAAAAAAACAAGTCTTAATGGCACTATAAACTTGATTATATAGATCAATTCACTAATAAAACAGTCCCCTGTCTCAATATACTATTAAAGTATTATCGTATAGGCGCCTATGATTTTAACTTTCGACGTGTTTACATTCCAATGAAAACGAGAGTGGTCTTATTATATCACAGTCATAGACCTGTATTATCTATGTACGTAAGGCTCAAGTCAAAAATTCAAACAACAAAGACTAGATTCAAACAATATGCCATTTCATGCATTTGAACAGTCAAATAATAATTATTGGAAGATCGCTTTCACCGAAAATATAATTGTCTTTGCGTAATTTTGATGTAACATCAATTTTTCTAGCTATATGTAAATTGCCTAAATTTACTTTAAATAACCTAAACTTATTGATTTACGTAATCCAAAAAATACTTTAAGTTTTAACTTGCTTTGTTATTTTAATGAAACAAAACATAAAAAATATGATTTACATACAAAAGAGAGATGATGTAATGCTCAACCATAATCATCCCACGGTTTTCACTAAAATCACATTTTTATCCAACATTATTATACAAAACTGTATTAAATACTTTCACCGTTACGTAAGTTAGGTTTTGGTAAATTATAATTTACGAAAACCCAAATAATATTTAAAACAACAAGCGCATATAAATATTTCTTACAAATGTAGCCGTTTGGTAATTTTAATATTTATTTCTCAATAGTACAATAGCAGGATGGAGAAACACAAATTTCTCGCGGTACGAACAATTTTCTTGTTTCTGAGCACCAAGTTGCACCAGATCAAAAATTGCACCACCTAAGTTTTTGTAACTAAATAAGTAGGTATTTGTAAAATATGACCTCCCTAGAAATATTTCAAATAATATGTGTCAATATACTGTTTTACAGCGTGATATAAATAGGCTTTATAAATGACTTACATGATTTATTAATCAAATATCTGTTCTGATAATATAAATATAAATAAACAAAGAACCTGATTGATTCGTATTGTAGCCTTATTTAAGTTGTACCTCATAAGTTTCCTATACGTATACGGTATAGCTATATAAACATCTTATTTATTATCTTAAATAACGTATATATTTTATCATACAAATAATCAAACAGTGTAATTTTCACGTCATTGTACCGTATTGTAGGCTGTGACAAACGTTGTAATGTAGGAACTGACGTGCAAATGAAGAGTAAAATTGCCATATTGCGTCGCATAACTGCAGTGGCGTAAGTTAATGGCACAAATGAATGGAATATTTTTAGGATAGATAAAGAAAGATAAGGCAAATATAACATAACAATATAATGAATAGGTAAACACATTTACGTGTAGACTCACTAATACGCATGAATATTTGATAATTTACTAAAATAATTTTCATCTTTTTTTAATATGTCATTAATAATATAGGCCAGTAAAAATAGCCGTTTTTTTGGCAACCTCGCGGCCCAAATCTTAGAAACTATGCAGTTTAGAGTTAAATTAAAATATAATAAACTTTCGCATCTTATAGGTATTTCGTATAAACTTTTTTGTAAAACTCACAGGACCAAAAACTTTCTTTCAAGATGGAGATTGAAGCTCCACCTGGATCTGTCAACATTTTATGATTTTACACTCAATCAGAGACCCTAAACCTTATAAGAAAAAAAATATATTAGTGCGCGGTTAAATTCTAATTTTACTGGCCTAACAGGACAATGGACAGCAATGTATAATGCGATTCAAAGAATTTTATTTTACTGAGGTAATTCAGCGGCGGTTTTAGTTTAAAAATAAATGGGTAAATGGGAACTGTTTATCCGTTAAAACATGACGGAACGCTTAAGTTCAGAACTATTAATCCGTTAAAACGTACCTACCGGCAAACCCGAGCGAAACGAGGGCAAATCGCTAGTAAGAATTAATAAAAATACATTTCGTGGGTGTACCTGAAGATATGTTCCAACGACATAACATCAGTTAAGTATATTATATGACCTGTTTGTATTTTTACTACTACGAAAATGCTATCTGCTTAATAATTCAGGAACTAGCGTGCAAATGGAGAATGCAACCATGCCATTTCATGCAACACGTGGCGTAACTTGTGAATCGTCGAAATTAGCGACTTGCTTTTCCGATAAGTTAATGATAAGTAAACGTAGGAAGCATGTGTCGTTCCATATTCTACTATATTATTAGGTAGGTGATGTGTTAAACATACCAACAAATTCGTTAATAATATTTTACTTAAAATTACTTTAAAAGAAATGAGTTCTAACTAATATTTGTATTGGATTCACTTTTAGGTCATATAAATAAATAAATAGAGTTTTAATAAAAAAAAACAATACAAGAGATAAAAATAAATTTAAAACACCTACCATTAAAATGTATCCTCCTAAAGGTCGTCTACTCGTTAAGGTAGGAGCAACTTCTAATCTCTAATACTAATGATAGGTAGATTTTAAATATAATATAAATTCAAACAAAAAATTAAAACCAACAAACTTCGAAAGCACCAGAAATATAATGAACGAATGAATACTAATATTAAGTGCACCGTTACTTACACGTAAACGTTACTTTAACGAAACTAATCTTTGTTAGTCATATAAATGAAAGAGGGTACATAGAACTTATCCCAAAATAGTACGAACTTTTATTTAATACCTTCTCAGATTTACGCAACTTTTAGTGTCAGTCCATTATTAGAGGGAAATTCGAGACGTCAAGATGGGAACCAAAAATCAAAATAAACCGCGAAAAAATCCGAAAAGATAATAAAAAGATATTTTACTGTATAAAAACAACCCGGCGGCGCTAATTTTATTAATTATCAACGTCTAAATTAATCGATTTACGATTAATATAGATACATGAAGAAAGCAAATAGAGCTAAGAAAGTAAAATTATATTATATATTCTCTTTTGAGATCAATAATAATGATCGCAGCAGTTTACATCTACATAAATAAACATATCGTATTCAAGATCGAATGGTATGCGAAACAACAATTAATATTAATCGCTACGCTTTCCTCGTTTACTTAAAAGGTCACCAAGTCGAAACTTGATCCACAGACTTATTCTAGGTTAACTTCATATTTTAAGGCTTTTCGAACAATTATTTTTATTATTCATCTATGAGATTGTAATATAATCTACAGCTAACGCAAAACTATGAGAAAATATAATATAAACCATTTATCTTGTATCGAGACAGTACCTGTGCATTGAAAATAAAAATCCTAAATTAAGAATCGAGACCTCATATGGCAACGATCACAAATCACTCGCACCTCACTATTTTGTATATACATAAAACTTTCGTCCATCCGTACGAGGCGCGCGGTTCGCACAGTACGCGGCAGGTGACTGAAGGTGCTTGAGGTTTCGCGGCGACTCGGCGATAGTGCAAGTAGGTAGCGATGTCACGGTATGCCAGAGAAAAGTTAGAAAACAATCATTACCTTGTCGATCTCCGATGCCGATTGAATGCAAACTGGACAATTGCTTGGAATATTGAATAATCGTTAATCAATTGTCCTTAACGTAATCTGTTTTAAGTGCTCTTAGTGTAGGCTTACAAATGACGATCGAATAAAGAAAAGCTTTTTCTTAAGTTGTTTAAGTCTTTAAAGGCGTTAAAGAAGCTTTAAAAGTTAATTAAACTATTTATCTAACTAACTCAGTTAACTGAGTTAACTGTTATCCACCTATTTGAGTTATATAACAAAAATATGGTAAAGAAAACATTTTTTTATAAATAAAAAAATCTATTCATTATATCTTTATTTTCTTTGTTTTAGGAAATAAGGAGACAACACTTTCAATCAAGATAAAGAGATTCATCTATCACGATAACAACAGTCACGGTCATTGAGCCGCATACTTGCTGCGACGTGAAGAAAATTACATTATATAATACCCACATAACATTTCATTTTCTGGGAAATTTTTCTAATAAATAAAAAATATCTTGTCCCTATATATTATATAGAAATATTGGGTAATAATTATTTTATATTATTTTTTGTCTTTGGTTTAACTTTAAACACACATATTGTTGTCTGAAAACGGGACTGATTTTGAATTCCATAAATATTTCAAATGCAGAGTTTGGGTGTATGTTATTGAATCACGCCAGAAGGGTTAAACGGATCTAAATACGGCACACGAGTAGATTACATCCTGGAATAGCAAATTGGGTACTTTTATCCCAGAAAAATGGTTTCTGCGGAAGATTTGTTTGTGTTTTTCGTTAAAAACACATACTTTTATTTATAGGTAGGCGATGGCCAAGTCATTCTGGCATAAATATTGTAACGACCTTATGTTAACTATGGTTTGAATAAAAATACTCACGTCAATGAATATATATAAAAGTCCTTACGTTGTGAGAATGAATAAGACATATTTAGCAATTCAAAAACTACTATTTTTACTTTTTAATTACCTTATTTTTATATACATAGGTATATACAATTCTAACTTGAATGTGTTCATATCTTAAATGTAATTCTTAACAATTCACCATACCTACAATTTATAAGATAACAAACATTTTTATTTTTGAATAATAATTAATTATCTTGTTTATCAAATGTTTGATTTCATTATCAAAATACAAACAGAAAGCTAACAGAATATTCAATATGAGTTTTGTAATAAGCCTTTTTAAACGTCCCTGCCTGGACATGGGCTTCCCTTATAATATCGAAGGCCACCACGCCGCGCTGGCCAATTGCAAGTTGGCGCAATGCACCTGTCTTTCAAATACTTGCTTACTTCTCCAGACATGTAGGTTTCCTCAAGACATTTTCCTCCACACGAGATGTGAACCGGCTATACTCGGTTTCCCCAAGCGAGCTCGTTATCACTGGGCTACTTAATTAAATGTTTGAGTAATAAATGCCAGTGGTCCAATATATGTAAATATATAATTTAGAGGAAATATCCTTTTTAATTTATTAGATGGGAAATGGAATATTTTTTTCCTTGAATATATATAGGTACCTATAATATCAAAAGAGGTGAAATATGCTTATTATACACGTGATGCGTGTAACAAAAATAAAACAAACCAATTAAATTTCTTTCATTTAAACTCGAGCAGTCTTAAATACACCTCTAAAATATTTTTATCTAGGACAAGACTCTATGTCAAAATGTAAAAGATATTTTCTCTGCGAATAGTTAGTTCTCAACTAGTACTGAAAGTTGTCCAAAAGCTTTCCTTTTCCAACGAACTAGCTAGTGCTTTTGTGATTTATTTCCTGCAAATTTAAAAAAGCCGTACATATATTTGTTTCACTTTTTGAGGGCACTAATTTGGAATCTGAACGATACCAGTCAGATTTAAAAACTCTATTTTCGCATTGTCTACTCATTTTGGAAGGTTCGCAACCTTAAAACGGGGAATTAATCTATACTATATGTACAAATAGGCAAAGACTAATAATATTAGAATGAATAATAGGCTTATTAGTCAACTTAAGTAAAGCTTAAGTAAGTATTATATTAAGTAACACAACTGTAACATTTGTGTTACACAAACTAATTACTGGTGACTCCTATGTGAAATTTGTTTGACCTACAACAAATAAAATTCAAGAACATTTTCTATGGCTTTACAATATTTTAAGATGTTACATAGTGCTTAGTGACTTTAAGTGTTGAAACTACACTCCATCAGCTGTAGATATACTGACTTTTATTTTCCACCGTTGTAAATAAAAAAAGTGTAGCTATTATGTAAAATAAAAGATGCATGTTTAATACCAGAAAGAAGTTGGCGCGGTACTTTGTATTTTTTTATTTCATTATACGTCAAAAAATTGCTCCTCAAATGCTCCAGCAGAATCTGTAATTGCTCCAGCGCTATCATTATTGGTTAATTAATAATACATTTTTTTAGAATCCATTTTTGAAAAATTAAATTTTTCTTAAAAAGCGCGAAAATTCATTATTTCTTCTTAAACTATATCTCAAAAAATTGCTCATCAAATGCTCCAGCAGAATCCGTAATTGCTCCACCGCTACCGTAATTGGTTAATTAATAATTATTTTTTTTAGAATTAATTTCACCAAAAAGAAGTTGGCGCGGTACTTTGTATTTTTTTATTTCATTATACGTCAAAAAATTGCTCCTCAAATGCTCCAGCAGAATCTGTAATTGCTCCAGCGCTATCATTATTGGTTAATTAATAATTAATTTTTTTTTCCATTTTTGAAAAATTTAATTTTTCTTAAAAAGCGCGAAAATTCATTATTTCTTCTTCAACTATATCTCAAAAAATTGCTCCTTAAATGCTCCAGCAGAATCCGTAATTGCTCCACCGCTACCATGATTGGTTAATTAATAATTAATTTTTTTAGAATCCACTTTTTTAAAATTTAATTTTTCTGTAAAAGCGCGAAAATTCTTTTATTCTTCTTCAATTATATCTCAAAAAATTGCTCCTCAAATGCTCCAGCAGAATCTGTAATTGCTTCAGCGTTATCATTATTGGTTAATTAATAATGAATTTTTTTAGAATCCACTTTTTGAAAAATTTAATTTTTCTGTAAAAGCGCGAAAATTCTTTTATTCTTCTTCAATTATATCTCAAAAAATTTCTCCTCAAATGCTCCAGCAGAATCCGTAATTGCTCCACCGCTACCATAATTGGTTAATTAATAATTATTTTTTTTAGAATCCATGTTTTGAAAAATTATATTTTTCTGTAAAAGCGCGAAAATTCGTTTATTCTTTTTCAACTATATCTCAAAAAATTGCTTTTCAAATGCTCCAGCAGAATCCGTAATTGCTCCACCGCTACCGTAATTGGTTAATTAATAATTAATTTTTTTAGAATCCATGTTTTGAAAAATTATATTTTTCTGTAAAAGCGTGAAAATTCGTTTTTTCATCTTGAACTATATCTCAAAAAATTGCTCCTCAAATGCTTCAGCAGAATCTGTAACTGCTCCAGCGCTACCATAATTGGTTAATTAATAATTAATTTTTCTAGAATCCATTTTTTGAAAAACCCCATGCGTGGGGAGCATTCGTACAAATTCCGCATCGTAGAAAATTGGCTATAACTCTTTAACCTTGTAACATAACAGTTTCAGACTTTTTTGTAATTAACTACGATATATTTGTTACAATAAGATGCAGAAACTAGATAATTTTGACGACTAATCATAGAGTAAGAAAATAAAATTTAAAAAATGTACGTGGAGCAAATACTTTCCATTACCTTAAAAGCTTATTGCACTACACAGTATTAAGGCAGTGTTAAGGGCCTGTTACACTACGCAGTATCAAGATAGTAACTATTACCAAGTTTTAGCGTAGTGTATTAAGAGTAAGCAAGTTAGTTTGTCTATTTGAACCGATCGACTGGATTAGACCGTGCTTGCTTGCTGAATATCGCGTGGTCTAATAATCGTAAGACTTAGCATGCTTAGACCATTCAGCGCGCAGCAGCGGCAGAGTGAAGTCACGAGTTTGTTTTCTATGGCATGCACAATGGCTTATTCATTAATATTGATGCCATATTTATAGCAGTATCAGAAAGGTTATTTAAATCTATCACTTCGTGTAGAAGGATTCCGGGTCATGTCATAAAGTATGAATGGTAAGGTAAAGTCATATGGTAGACTTTTTCGTAATGAGTCCATGGTTGGGTCCTAATGAGAGATCTCCTCAGCAATCAACAGTACAGACACAAAATATAGTATTAGTATTTAATATTTATAGCCCGTTCCAAGATCTATCATAATTTAAATACATTCACGGTTGACTCCTAACGAAAAGTCTCCTCAGAATTCAACAGCATAAGTATGATTTTTATACAAATACACTTTATACTTGGAATAGGTTATCTTAAGATTTACAGCTGCACCAAGGGTATATGAGATCTCTGCAGTCAACGGCACAACGCATTCACACTTTCGAATACAATGATACGCAAACTAAATAATTAGATTAGTTAATAACAAGTTAAAATATTTTTTTAGAAGAATTTAGTCTTACTGCATCGGGAAATCAAATTTTAAAAAAGAGAACGCATAAAAGTTTCTTTTTAAAAATATATTATGTATTTAAATTCAATAATAATACATTTTTAAATCATACATACGAATTAAGGATTCTGTTGGAGCATTTAAAAAGCAATTTTTTGAGATATAGTTCAAGATGAACAAACGACTTTTCGCGCTTTATCAGAAAAAATATTTTTTTCAAAAAATGGATTCAAAAAAAATAATTATTAATTACCCAATTATGATAGCAGTGGAGCAATTACGGATTCTGCTTTAGCATTTGAGGAGCATTTTTTTGAGATATAGTTGAAGAAGAAATAATTAGTCTTCGCGCTTTTTAAGAAAAATTTAATTTTTTCAAAAAACGAATTCTAAAAAAATCTTTATTAATTAACCAATTACGGTAGCGGTGGAGCAATAACAGATTCTGCTGAAGCATTTGAAAAGCAATTTTTTGAGATATAGTTCAAGATGAACAAACGAATTTTCGCGCTTTTACAGAACAATTAAATTTATCAAAAAGTGGATTTAAAAAAAATTCATTATTAATTAACCAATTATGGTAGCGCTGGAGCAATTACAGATTCTGCTGGAGCATTTGAGGAGCAATTTTTTGAGATATAATTGAAGAAGGATAAAAGAATTTTCGCGCTGTTACAGAAAAATTAAATTTTTCAAAAAGTGGATTCTAAAAAAATTCATTATTAATTAACCAATTATGGTAGCGGTGGAGCAATTACGGATTCTGCTGGAGCATTTGAAGAGAAATTTTTTGAGTTATAGTTGAAGAAGAAATAATAAATTTTCGCGCTTTTTAAGAAAAAAAAAAATTTTAAAAAATGAAAAAAAAAATTAATTATGAATTAACCAATTATGGTAGCGGTGGAGCAATTACGGATTCTGCTGGAGCATTTAAGGAGCAATTTTTTGAGATATATTTGAAGAATAATAAAAGAATTTTCGCGCTTTTACAGAAAAATTAAATTTTTCAAAAAGTGGATTCTAAAAAAATTAATTATTAATTAACCAATTATGGTAGCGGTGGAGCAATAACGGATTCTGCTGGAGCATTTAAGGAGCAATTTTTTGAGATATAGTTGAAGAAGAAATAATGAATTTTCGCGCTTTTTAAGAAAAATTAAATTTTTCAAAAATGGAAAAAAAATTAATTATTAATTAACCAATAATGATAGCGCTGGAGCAATTACAAATTCTGCTGGAGCATTTAAGGAGCAGTTTTTTGACGTATAATGAAATAAAAAAATACAAAGTACCGCGCCAACTTCTTTTTGGTGAAATTAATTCCAAAAAAATTAATTATTAATTAACCAATTATGGTACCGGTGGAGCAATTACGGATTCTGCTGGAGCATTTGAGGAGCAATTTTTTGAGATATAGTTGAAGAACAATAAAAGAATTTTCGCGCTTTTACAGAACAATTAAATTTATCAAAAAGTGGATTTTAAAAAAATTCATTATTAATTAACCAATTATGGTAGCGCTGGAGCAATTACAGATTCTGCTGGAGCATTTGAGGAGCAATTTTTTGAGATATAATTGAAGAAGAATAAAAGAATTTTCGCGCTTTTACAGAAAAATTAAATTTTAAAAAAGTGGATTCTAAAAAAATTAATTATTAATTAACCAATCATGGTAGCGGTGGAGCAATTACGGATTCTGCTGGAGCATTTGAGGAGCAATTTTTTGAGATATAGTTGAAGAAGAATAAAAGAATTTTCGCGCTTTTACAGAAAAATTAAATTTTCAAAAAGTGGATTCTAAAAAAATTAATTATTAATTAACCAATTATGATAGCGGTAGAGCAATTACGGATTCTGCTGGAGCATTTAAAGAGCAATTTTTTGAGATATAGTTGAAGAACAATAAAAGAATTTTCGCGCTTTTACAGAACAATTAAATTTATCAAAAAGTGGATTTTAAAAAAAAACATTATTAATTAACCAATTATGGTAGCGCTGGAGCAATTACAGATTCTGCTGGAGCATTTGAGGAGCAATTTTTTGAGATATAATTGAAGAAGGATAAAAGAATTTTCGCGCTGTTACAGAAAAATTAAATTTTTCAATAAGTGGATTCTAAAAAAATTCATTATTAATTAACCAATTATGGTAGCGGTGGAGCAATTACGGATTCTGCTGGAGCATTTGAGGAGCAATTTTTTGAGATATAATTGAAGAAGGATAAAAGAATTTTCGCGCTGTTACAGAAAAATTAAATTTTTCAATAAGTGGATTCTAAAAAAATTCATTATTAATTAACCAATTATGGTAGCGGTGGAGCAATTACGGATTCTGCTGGAGCATTTGAAAAGAAATTTTTTGAATTATAGTTGAAGAAGAAATAATAAATTTTCGCGCTTTTTAAGAAAAAAAAAAATTTTAAAAAATGAAAAAAAAATTAATTATTAATTAACCAATTATGGTAGCGGTGGAGCAATTACGGATTCTGCTGGAGCTTTTAAGGAGCAATTTTTTGAGATATAGTTGAAGAAGAAATAATGAATTTTCGCGCTTTTTAAGAAAAATTAAATTTTTCAAAAATGGAAAAAAAAATTAATTATTAATTAACCAATAATGATAGCGCTGGAGCAATTACAGATTCTGCTGGAGCATTTAAGGAGCAGTTTTTTGACGTATAATGAAATAAAAAAATACAAAGTACCGCGCCAACTTCTTTTTGGTGAAATTAATTCCAAAAAAATTGATTATTCATTAACCAATTACGGTAGCGGTGGAGCAATTACGGATTTTGCTGGAGCATTTGATGAGCAATTTTTTGAGATATAGTTGAAGAAGAAATAATGAATTTTTTCGCGCTTTTTTAAAAAAATTAAATTTTCAAAAATGGATTATAAAAAAATTTATTATTAATTAACCAATAATGATAGCGCTGGAGCAATTACAGATTCTGCTGGAGCATTTGAGGAGCAATTTTTTGACGTATAATGAAATAAAAAAATACAAAGTACCGCGCCAACTTCTTTTTGGTATGTTTAATATACATTTTATTGTAACTATGTGCATCAAAAACGATCATTTTGTCTGTTTGTCCCGCCTATTTGCAACATCTTGCATGTAGGCGTTTAGAGGGAGCCGGAGGAGCCTACCTTTTCCACAAGCTGAGAAAGAATTACCCGTAGAATAAAAGTTGATCAGCTCTTAAAGAGACATTTCAGCCATGAAAATGATTAAATTTTTATTATATATATGTATCTTAATATTGCATAATAATATATTTTAATATATAAATACTTGACTAACAGCATCCCTTATTAGGTTCAAAATAACACTTTTTATACTTAACTCAACATTGTACACAATTTAATTAATCGATTCTATTCGATCGATTCTAAATTCACAACCATCATTAACTGTTTCAAAATAAAGCACGCACCTTCATTTTCATTCTTAGGACTCAATAATTTTGCAATGTAAATGACTTCATTGAGTTGTGTTAGTTTAATTAAATAATTTTAATTGAAAACAGCGACCATACGACTTATAATGTTCACAATGATGAATAACATTTTATGTCAGGAATATTAGAAACTGCTATTTATCTCGCTTCGTTCAAATGTACCATGCCTAACCTAAGTCTATAAGTTACTTCATACTCTAAAGTCAAGGTCAAGTCTATCAGTATATTTGTACTAAAATTCATCATAATATCATTCACATAATAGTGGACCAACAATTGACAAATTGAAAAGAGCTTTTGAAAGACAATAAAAAAATACCTATTCGTTATAGGTAATTGCGAGAAAGCAAAACGTAATATGATTTGTACTCACACGATATGAGATCATGTCATGTTCAGATCCTTGACACAGATGATAACAGATTACTTCTAACTGGGTTGATCGCTTATTGTAATGCTGGGAAATTTTCATTACCATTAAAGAAGTCAATAAAGTGTTGTTAACTTTATTTGAGGCTTCGATCAATGCACGGCATTGAGTTTATGTAACACTAGCGTTTTCTCGCAGCTCCGCTCGCATGTTTTTACTTTGGTTAATTTTATATTTATTAAAGATGTTATTGAAAACCTGTCTTAATACGAACAAAAGACATTTTACAAATTAAACCAGTAGACCTAGAGATTCAGACAAATTCTTAAGGTAAGAATTAGTGTAGATAAACCTAGCTTCTGTCGGTGACTTGGTCAACTTAATATATTTTTACCCAAATGTGTTGAATTGAATAAATAATAATAATTTTTTTATGTGGTATTGGCCAATTTTAATTATTAAGATGTAAATATTATTAATAAATTTTCTGAGTTCTCTTATTTATTCTCATTTGAAATATATATATGACTCACGTAGTCAATATATCTAAGCGTAATATTTATATAAACGTATACCGAGGTAGTTGAATGTTTTTGCAGTGTTATCAAATCACTTTCACCTATCGATAGTTAAAACGATAGCCAGGTCCGCCTAACCTCTCGATCAATCACTACCAGAACACCTGCTTTATCGGCCATTGTTAGCGCATGTTTTCTATAAAACTAAAAAAGCTGAAACTCAAAGGTAGCCTAGACACAACAAGTCTAATAAATAGAAGTAAAATCCTTTCACATTCCTAAATAGTAAGAAAGTAGAAAATTGTCGACGAGAATTATTTTCACGGTTAGCGGTTTTACAATTTGGGTGGTCTTGACCTTAGTACGCAATAATATGTGTGAAATTAAACAAACATTACAATGTATATCCATCTACCTACAGCAGGCAAAATTATTTTGGTTATTTTATTTTGCTTTAACGATCAATCGGTATTTTAGTGCTAGTGTATCTTTTCTGATAATAATTCTTATTTAACACGGGGAAAATGTCAACTGAAATACCTTCGTCACATTTTATCACTTTAAAAAAAAAAGTAACTAATATATAATATTAGTAAGAATTTGGTAACCAAAAAAGGTATTAGACTTATAGGTCACAGATTTACGACGATCGAAGAGAGTATTTTACACATCGTAATATATTTAAACAAACATTATGTTATCAAAATGTTGGGACCAATTTAAATAAATAATTCATCAATTAATTTACGAGAAATAGAAAAAAAATCTAAAGGTTTTATTTACTTACGAAAACCGAGTGACTTTGAGGGAACGTCGGAGTCATTAACTCCGACGTTCCCTCAAAGTCAAAAATGAAAACTCATAAAGTATGATATGGGAGTATGTTTCTGTTCTTTATATGTATACCTATGTTCGTGTCAGACTATACTTCCTGCATGAAAAAGTAAAACAAATATATTAGTAAAATTTAACTGAAAATGTGTCAAGAATCCGTTAATAATTTTACTTCGTTTTCGAATTAAATAAAAATACAACATTTTGTAAGTAAAAAATTGAGAGAATAGGTACATTTTTAGATCAAAAAAAAATACAAACTGGGTACGAGTCACAATGATTGTACAAGAATCAAGATACGCCACGAAGGTTTAAAAATTATAATCATTTTAAAATCGTGCTTCCTCCAACACCATGAAGATGGGGTAAATAACCTCGAAATGCGTGAACGAGATTTCGTCATAATTGCTCCTATTACAAAACGTTATTGAAATGTCTTGCATTGCACCGGTAATTTATTTCTATCTTCTGACTCTTCTGCTTTGAGGAAACACGCATTTTCTGAAATTTTTCTTTTGTCTACACTAATATTATAAAAATCGGTTAAGGCGTTTAGAAGTTATGGTGGAATAAAGACACTCACAAACATACATACATGAACTCTGAAAACACTTCTCTTTTTGGGCAGTTGTGTAAAAAAGTAAGTAATTTTTAACTTTTAATGTAGAAGACAATGTCCGAAACTAAAAAAACTATAGAGTTGCAAAAATTTTAACAAATATTATACAAACTTATACGTATAATATAAATTAGCTTGTCGTTACTTTCTAGGGTTACTCACCCTACTTGGTAGGTTGCATACGCGTTAAATGCATTAAGCGTGAAACCATCCTAACCTAATTGAAGCCAGTATGGTGAGCACTATGTGACCGTCAGACATGCGAAAGACTACATAATGAGCGTACTTATGTAGTGTCAAGTGTGGGCTTTACGTTTTTATATTAGTTTAAAATGAGATATAAAAATATTTTTACTTTAATGTATGCTAATTTATTTTTAAAATGCTTAGAAAACTCTTCATCACTTTAGGTAGAAATGATGGTAATTTAAAAAATTAAGATAAAAATGGTATAGTTTTCGAAAAGCATAAGAACAATATAATTTAGCTTTTACTCATAAATTACAAAAACATGAACTCGACATCTTACCTACCTAAAGACCTAAAGCATAGAAATAAACCGAAAATTCCAAAAAAAATTACCAACATTCAGGTCGTAGGGAGTTAAAAAATGGATATTATTTACATTTCCGCATTCTCATATTATCAGAAATTACTACAAAACGTGCCGAAACAAGTGTGTTTACATGTTATAATGAACTCAAGTTATAAGAGTGACTTAAACGTGGGACCGAGAATAATTGGAGAATAATATCGCAGTCACGAAACCATTACGGTCATTGAGTCAGAACTCAGAACGGAGCAAGTCTTTCTGGGAATGCCAATATGTTGGACAATGGCCTATTCAGAATTATTGATTTAAAATAATAAAAACATATTCATAACCATTGTGTAACGTGATGCCGTTAATGAATTTTCATAATAAAAGGCTATGTATGTTGTTTTTGTATGGCGGTCTCCTGAATGGTATTTTTTGATAAACATCAAATATTGAGGATTAATGGTGCATATTTGCAAAAACTAAAATAAATAATAAAATCTTATTGATTAGTAAAATTTACTAATCAATAAGAGCTATCAGTATATCTATATTTAATATAGAATCAATAAAAGAAATCAATAATCAATATTTAATATAGAAAATTTTATAATTTTTATATCTTTACATATTTTGTCAGTCTTATCTCAATTAGCCTAATGTTTTTAACTTAAATTACACATTCTGTATGTTTGTTTGGAATAAAAATGTTACTATCATTTATCAGAAAAAAAAATTCTACGTAATTTCTATTGATAACATATTAATCAATCATATTTAGAGATCTCAGTTCGTATGATTATTATGACTTATGAATGAACTCTATTTATATTACATTATTATATAGCTAGATATAAAGTATATATTATGCTATCATTAACGATTAAAAAAAAAGAATGACAGAAATTCATTAACTTGATGAAAAGTTTTTAAATAAATTTAATATATTTAAATCATATTAGTATATTATATATCGCTCGGTCATTCGAGTAACTCGATGAAACACTTAACTAAGCCTGACGGGGACACACAATTTCCTGGTTAGGTACCACACACGATTGCTTATCGAAGCGTAAAAAATATATTAACAAAAGCAGTCCATATAACACAATATTTATCATATATAATATATAATATTCGAAGTTTTAGACCAGTCCTAGACAAAATTGAGTAAGGCGTTACACGCAACAGTGGCAAGCAGAGCACTTCTTGAACATCCAGGTTAAAGTAAATTGACTAGAAAATAGTAGTTAAACCAACACATCATAATACACGTTTGTTCTATTGTAAACGGAACATTACTTTTTCGTTTACTAAACATACTATTTGTTTATATAATTTCTATTTATGACTTCCGGGATGTCATAATTATTATTAGATAACTCACTAAAAGAGTAACTTGTATCCGTGACTTAAAATGGATCCAATATTACGTGTATTTATTTAACTTACCGTGTTCGCATGTATGTCTGTTTATTTACAGTTCAGTAGGTAATTTATTTCTCAAGTTGCTTTATATTATCCAATTGAGTTATAATTTCAATAATAATGATATCTGAGACACTTTTAATTAGTGTTGCCCAAATGCAAGAACAAGACGAGACTTAGCCAGTCTTGGTCTTGGTCTTGCGCCAACACATCTGGTCTTGGTCTTGGTCTTGGTATTGCGCCTCCCAGTCTTGGTCTTGGTCTTGGTCTTGCGCAAGAGTCTTGCAAGTCTCGCAATTACCTATTAGCCTATTGCTATTTATTAAACGTTACTTTAAGTCTTAGAACAACGTAATGGAGTAAGTACATTTTGAGATTGAATTATGTAATATAGCCATAGTAAAGTGCAAACAAATTAATAAATGTCTAAACATTTAATGAGAAATTCGAAATTTGAAATTGAATTTATTGGTATTTCTTTAGGCGCGTTATGAAAAAATGATGAGAGTGAAATTTTAAGAATCACTGTACCACAAAAGTAACAAGTTGAAATTGCCTGCTAAACCGCTCATAGCAAGTTGAAGTTGCCTCTGATCACTGTTTTCATATTATTTATAATTATTTTAATATTATACAGGGTGGTGACGCTTGATCAACGTTCCTTCAAACCACATATAGTATAAAAAATTACGAGTTGAATACAAAAAAAACTAATTGAAAATATTCAAAAATGAAGCCACAGGAAGTTTTTTTCGTTTTAAAATTTAAAACCATCATCGTATGTACGCGCAAGCGTAGTTCGCCGCGAAACTCAATAGTCATGTGATTTTGATCATAGTAATAACATTATCAATTACTATAGTTAGTTAAAATGCTTACGTTTATCAAAAAAGTATCTGTATAGTAATTTATTTCCAAAAAAAAACTAATAAATTATTTTCAATTTGTCTTTCAGAGAGAAATAAAAAGATTTTTTTAGCGACTACTTTATTACTAATTATTATAAACATCACATCATTAAATTATTTTAAAAACCTCATCATTTTCGACATACGAATAATTACAAATTTTTTAAATAACATTTTTACCTCAAACTACCACCTCATTTTACAGCCACTTTTGTGTGACAACATTACCTACTAACTTAGGTTAGTGAACCGCATTGATAGGCACACAAAATTATTGACTGTCATAATTACAATAATATGGACTAGAAGTAGGTAGGTACATAAATTATTATCATAACATCATCAATATCAAAATTAAAGCTTAGTACTCGCTACGCATTAAGAGGTAGGTATGGATGTATAGGACCTGCATGCCTAGATAATCAATGACTTTATTGTATTTTTTAAATTTTTAATAAAGCAATTTCAAAATCTACTACTTAACCACTTTTTAATAGGCCAATTAGGTACCTACATGTTATTAATTCACACAACATAAGTTCGTTAAAACTTAGTAAATGTCTTACCTTCAGATAGGTACCTACCATAATATGCACCACGACGATGATATTAGTCAGTAGTCAGTACCTATCTAATTACCTCTACTTAATTATTTTTTTTAAAGATGAAAAGGCATATTATTATGTATGTGAATTTCAAAATACATCTACGCTTGAGTCCTGTACCTACTAATTTAAGAACACCAGTTTTTTGCGACGTAAGTAGACTAAAACAATAGATTTGTATCAGGTCCGGGTTGTTAACAGTTGCAGAACTAGTCTTCTACAACCAATCAGTACTTTACTGAAAACAAAGCATTAAGTACATGCGATAGGTAAGTAGGTAATTCGTAGATACAAGATGTATACCTACTCCCAGATATGCATAGGCAGAGCTACTTGTACTAGAACACTGCCTCGTAAGTCGTAACAAGCGTTGACACCGAACCCCTAAATGTTTTTTTGTTCCATCCACCTTGGCAATTATGCACCTAGTAGGTATAATATTTTCATAGCACAGATGTAGTCAGTAGGTAGTCACTAACTTTTGTACTTCTTTCAGATAATTTATTACGAAGTCTTTAAGGTAGTCCTAGTCATTAATAAAAGCAACTTTTCTTTACGACATTAAACTTAACTAAACTAAAATCAAAATAACTTAAAAGCAAAACAAACACAAACCACCTTTTCAATCAAATTCCGACGTTTAGAGTGCGGCCGTAGCGATTTCGAAAAAGTATTGAAGAATTCGTTTTATTATTATTAAAACTACCTAAATATTAGATGAACATAAAACTCTTAGTAAATCGATTGTTATTTATAGTTAATACTTAACATCAATTTTTAACTAAATTAAGAGCAACAATAAATTAGAAACATGTAATCGAACCGGGATTCGAACCCACAACCTCTATCTGTGGGCCAATAAGCCCACAAGGGCGGCAATTTTTTCTGCGTCGTGCTTCACAAACACGGTTTTACACAAGCTACTCTTTCAATTTTCAAAAAATCTATTTAGGTACCAATAACCTGCGATTTATTTATCAAAATGCCTATGAATTTATCTATTCGATTTATCATTTTACGAGAGACAAGAAAATATGCGTGCAAGAAAGAAGTTAAAGGTTCTGTTAGTGGTATCAATACTTAACATTAACTTAAATAAAATAACAGCAAAATTAAAAAAGTAAAATGTAATCTAACCGGGATTCGAACTTGTGACCCTGGGAGGTCAATTAGCCTATAAGGGCGGCAAATTCACGATGGAATAATATGAAATTTATTTAATAAAATAGGTAGGTAGGTACTAACTTTTCTATTTAGTGTAACTTTATGCGACAGGATAAATTAAACAAAATAATATTATTAGTTACTACTTTATTACAAATTATAAGACATTCGTGTAGCATTAAAATGATTTTAAACCTCCATCAATTCACACAAATATTGATTAAAATAATACACAAAGTTATAATATAAAATTGTTAAATTGAAAGATGCAATAATGAATAATGCAATATTGAAAAACGTTCACTAGAAATTACAATCTATTACAATATCTCGTTACATACTTTAAACAAAACACTGTTTAATTTACTTTCGTAAAAATTCTTAAGTGTACTTAAAATTTAAAAATAACAATAATTGCAAAATTATTAGGCAAAGGCACTCGCTAAAATATTCGTAATACCTATCAAACATAATAATTATAATAAAATACATTCAAACTGTTATGTATCTAGAATGTATTCACAAGTTTTTAATTCGAAACGAATGTCGGCGATCCATTTAATACTTAAACAACATAAATAATTATTCTGATAAAATTACAAGGACATTTACGATACCTACGAGCATATTTCAAATATTGTAGGTATGACACAGTCCACAGAAAAAAATTAAATAGGTACATTGGCACTCGAGTTTTGACTCTTGATTTCAATTAATTTTATCTGTATCACATAACTACACACACTAAACAATCGAAGCAAGTCTTGCTCGGAGTAAGAGTAGGCGAAGGGACTGGGCATTGGCCTTCCTCTACCAACCAAACAGTTCCTCAAAACCAAGTACCAGGTACGCGCAGCGGTAGATAGCCGTTGATACCGCCTTGTACGTACGCAGAGCTCTGTGGTCATCTCACATTCCTTCTTCCGCCGCCCACGACTATGAGCGCGTCACTAGGAGGGTACTATCTGGGACCCTTGAGGCTTCGATCGAGTAGGTAGCCGCCCGGGCGATCAGCCCATCCGTGTGAGACTCTATTCAGGGAGGCCCAGCCAGGCGATCAGCGACCGATCGGCGGCTACTCTGGCGTCTCAGGTGAATCTGCCGAATTTCTTGCAGAGCTCCTGATGTTGCCGTTTTATATCATCTCCCGTTAATGAAACAGTTGACACCGTTAAAATATGTTTTCGTGCCTTCGAACCTTATCAATGGCAACCACTGCACCACTTGGCAATGGTACCAAATACCATCGCCATGACGGGGCTTCAGTATGACACTTTCACTATTAGGTACATCGATTCATTAAAATCAGTCCTTTGCTTATGTGCGTACTGCGTGCTCCCACTTCAACACTTTAAAGTCAACTAAAGAGTAAAGAAATAGAAAAAATAAAAATACTAAATAGGTAGTAAAAAGCATATTAAGCCGCCTTGTCAAAGAAATGCCGACATTGGGGTGCTAGTGTAAGCGTAGTTGAGGCGGTAATTCCATTGCTTTATTTAATATTATTATTGGTATTTTTAGGCCTATTATTATTAAAAAAATATTCTAGTAAAAATAATTCAAATAATTATTTTATAAATGTTTTCCTATAGGAAATGTTTTAAGAAAAATAAATTAATTCAATTACTTATTCCGAATTCGCTATTATCCCCGCTATCGCCTATGACACCTCACCACACCTCACAATTCTGTCGGTACATATTCAAAGGGCGGCGATGCTTACACGTGTCTTTAAATTTCTTTGAATTTTACCGATTTGACAAAATGGCGCGACTCTCAAGGATTTTTGCGTCATAGACTAAAAAATACACGGTAAAACCTACTTTTAATTAGTATTTAATAATATTGCAAAATGATAATTTATAGTATGAAAATAGTAAAAGCTTTTCCTGTTTTTATTACATATTAGATTATTTTTTAAATACCTGGTGATAAATTGACATCAATGAATTTTTATAACCATCTTCAATTTTTGTTTTTTATAAGATTTAGGGTCACTTGATGGGCATAAAAAACACAAAATGCTGACCAATCTAGGTGGAACTTCAAGAAAAAATGTTTTGGGCGATATCTCAGAAACTATGCACTTCAGAGCAAAAGTTATTGAAACCATTATTGTAGAGAATAAAATTTCGCATTTTTTATTTCTTGTAAACTTTTTTATAAAACTTATCGTTTACGATTTAAGGCTTTTAATGAACCGGATTTTCTGTCTCGGTCGACAAATCTCACCGACAGTGATTAATCAATAAAATGCGTGTTCAATGAACCGTATTATGCTCATAATAATGTGATTATTTTCATGTATTTTATTTACCTACTTTACAAGATATTTTACTCAATTCTAAGACATAATATGCTATGCCACTCCTGCGAATTCTTATTAATTATTCTATGCAAACGTCGCTAGGGCTAGTAGTACCTACGGCTGCTCGGGGACAGTGTGATGTTGCCGCCTTTAGCTGGGGTCAACAAACTCTGATCTAGTAGTGTTTATTTTTATGACCATTTTTATTGTATTTATAATTTATTTTGTGTGAAAAATTCACTTTTTTATTTGAAGGTGTTTTTTCAAATTGTCAATTTTTATCGACTTATATCATCTCACCCTACATGCAGTTTAAAGGAATGTTGATTAAGCGTCACCATCCTATACCTATATAGTATCTAAAAATATGATAGCAAAATACAATTGACATTTACTAAAATTAAATACCTAATAAAAATATTAAAAACGCCATCTATGAGAAATAATTATACGTCATTTGATAAGTGAAAGTACGGAATTATGAGTTAAGACCACATTATTATATTATTCTTTTTTAAAAGTATATTTTACAAACGAAGTAGGTATATTTTTTTAGGAATTAAATATTCTGTATCTGTTTGAACGACTTCATCTTTCTTACTGCAGAGATTGATTTACAACTAGAAAAGAAGTCTAACTACTCACGCGCATACATGAAGTACACGCACCCATATTTTTTTATTATTTTTTACCTACAAAAATCGGTCGCCCAAGTACTATAACTTTAAATACATACATATTATAAATATAAACACCCATGATTGGAGTTCAAAACAAACATTCGTGTTCAACGAATGAATGCCCTCAGCGGGACTTGAAACCGCGACCGCTGGCGCAGAAAGTAGGGTCACTACAAACTGAGCCAAACAAAACTCAGGTCGTGACTTAGGATACTTTTTATTGCAGAAAAATAATTCATTTCCACAGGAAAACAAAATAGGTACCTAATTGGTTTTATTGAGTCATCTTTAGAAAGCTAGCGGTGGTTAAATCTTAAGAGATAGGTACATCATATATCAAAACTATGTAGTAGGAAAATGTAGGTAATAAAAAGCCAATTACAGAAAAGTCTATTACATCAAATATCTTTCTCCTTAGCGGATCGATGTGCACGTTTCGAGTAAAAAATACTTGTACCTACCGATTTAAACTAAATTAGGTATAAAAATATATCTGCACTTTACGTCTTCCTATTTTCTCCCTATTTTCTTCTTCAAAATTCTATGTACTGGTACTTTCTTTTGTTTTGTATCGTTTGTTTTCTAAGTGTCAATTTTTTGTATTATAAATTAAGCCTGTCCGCTTCCTGAAACGACACTCAGTCCTACTTGCAAGACGCAAGAGTCTCGCAGACTTAGTCTTGTTCTTGCTCAAATCTTGCATGGTCAGTCTTGGTCTTGGTCTTGCTGAAATTAGGCGGTCTTGTTCTTGGTCTTGGTCTCGCAAAAATGCAAGACCAAGACCAAGACTGCAAGACCAAGACCGATTTTGGGCAACACTACTTTTAATCAACAATAATTGAAAAAACAAACCAATAAATATAAAATATTTATATATTAATTAATATTTTTATTAATATATTAACTAAAAATGCAATAAAAAATTACTACTCAAATCTATATTCTTACTAGAATTTTCTTAAAAGATCATTAACGATGATAAACTATCACTTTTAAAATCAGTCCGTCCTAGATACATTAAACAACTAATATATTTTGTTTGGAATCCCTCTTCCTCCAGCTTCCGCGTACTATTTTAGAATCGTGTAAATAAGGAATGGACTTTTTCAATTCGGGGACAGATGTTAAGCTCACGTGTAAACATGACACCGCTAAATAAATCGATGGGTATTCAGTGGAGAGAGCTTTCGTCTGTGACTACGGTAGGAACTTTTACATCTTTGCTTGGTTATGCAAATCGTTAAAATGTACGACTGTTTATTCATTTTAAAAATATAAGTACACAAATTTACTTAGTTTACTTATAGGTATCTAAATTAACCATACCCAGAAAAATATTTATAGGATAGGATGACAATCCTGATAGCAAAAGCATGTCTCTATATGTATAAGGGTATGATTAAAAGCCATAGAACATTATTATTTTTATTATGCCTGTTCTAAAATGTACTCTTATTTAATTCCACAAACATAGTTTCGATGCATACTCGTAATAATTTTATGTACTATAGTAGGCATTAGGCAAGGAAGAATTTAAAAGCTTCTACAAATATAACTTCTATAAAAATAGATTTAAAGCCATACTGGAAGCGATGACGAACAAACAAACTGTCTGCGTGAGTGACACGACAATCATTATATCTCAAGAGTGTTAGACAAATAGATACGTTATACTTTTTTTACTATGACAGGGACCCCGACTTCACTTCATGAATTCCGAATTCGACACTTCTCTAGATAAATCAATTGCCCAGTCGGTATCTAATCAGTACATATTTACATACGTAAGACTGACGATATTTTATTTTTTGGCTAAGTTTGTGTATGAAAGCTATTATATTTTAAGTTATATTTTTTATGAAAACAATACCTACCGAAAATAAATAACATGTATAATTCTCAAAAACCCTTTTAAGACTATACCTCTTATCATCATAAATCTAACTTGGTCCTTTTATATTTTGATAGTAGTAAAATAATATTAGACTAATCTATTCTAACAGTCGTCTTATAGTACCTATGTCAATTTAGCTGTAAAGCAATAATGACATGCCTATTTCATTAATCACATACAGCCTTGTAGCTGAGCTGTTGTAACTAATTAGTTAAATGTTCCATTTACATAGATTTGAGTATTGCAACAATTTACATGTAATCCGATTTGAAGTAAAGCCAATAATGGGATATGCTTGCTTGAACATCCAATTTGACTATTCTGTTTTTAAATACGAGATTTTATGTACAAGCTCCATGTCTTTCCTAAGAATATAATATTTTGTAATTAGTAAAAGTAAAAAGTAATGTATGACTTTTTAACATATAGACAATGATTCTTCAAATGGATATGTATAACTTATTTTCCATCATGGCCTGGAATCATAGGAAACAATAAGATAGGATTTTTCATATGTAATGAAATACAATGTACAATAAAGAAATTGAAATTTGTATATAAGAATAAAGAATTCAAATCCATAAAACCAAAGTAAAAGGAAAGTTTAATAGTATTTACTTACTTAGGTTTTCGATTTTAATTTGCCAAGATGCCTTCAAATACGAATATGTACCTACAAAAAATACATTCTATTTCAAGTTTCGAAGAGAGCAATATAATATAAGAATCTCTCTGGTTATATTTTTTAATTAAAATAATTTTTAACAATGATAACAAACAAATTCAACGGCGCGGTGCTTAAAATACTTCACACATAATTACGAGTATACCTGTCGAATACTCTGATTATAATTGTGTTATAAGGTCAACTCAAACTTTCTATATAATACTTGAACTCAATAAAGTACCTACGTGGGTGGGTGTCCATTTGATGTGTATTCATAACCCATCGCAAAGAAATCACATTTTGTATGTGTTAACTTTACCACTATGAAATAATTTATTATGACATTAACAATTTTATAAACACATATGAGCATTTTTAATATGAAAATAATTCATTCTTATTTTTTTTACTACGTTATGTTCAGTTATAGTCCATAAACAAAAAAAAAGAATCGGAAGTAAAATGAATGCGATTATATAGCGCATTCAGAAAGTAATAATCTCGTCATTTAATAACGACAGAGTTTTCAAACTGGTATTTTGTTCCATAATTTTAGTGATCATCTAAACTGGCCGCAGTAATACACCGTAAGACGAACTAATGGGTATCGTCAATCATCGTAAGTTAATTTCCGCTCAATATCGTTTACGAAGGTGAGAAATTTTTGGCTGACAAGTTTTTAGACTTTACATAACTTTTCGAAAAATTTTTTTTGTCTGTGACCGTAACAAGAAATATACTAGATATATTTTGATGAAATTTGATATGATGATAGCTGGTTATCCGGGTTAACATATAGTATACTTTTTATAGCGGGAAAATTTCTGAAAAAGTATATGAACGAATTCGAGCGATGGTCGCTGGTATTTGCTATAGGTAAAACTGGTTCTATTAATTATCAAAATAAACAAAAATCCAGCTAAATTATTACATGATTTCCACCTCTTTCTAACATTCATTACCTAATATAGATATTATGTGCTTCATAATCGATAAATCGCTGTAGAACAGCCCTAGATAATATTACGACCATAATACCTTATGTAGCTCTATCATATATATTATAATCAAATACATAATATGCGTATGCTTCAGAATATAATACATTATTTCCTGTAGTAATACTCTATTCTTGGAACTAAGTTTTATTGATAACATGTCGTAGCCATTTCAATCATTTTTGATTTTTAATCCACATTTCACATCTTTCAACTTTAAATTCAAGCATTAAGCACATTTGGAGAGCTATTTATGTAATTATTATAGTTGCTCGAAATATATGTATCTAAAATGTCTGGGGCCAGAAGGCAACGTGAAACCACTGCAACTATTTTCCCAAGAAAGTCAGCATGGAAGGAAGTCATTTAAGAGGATAGTTTATACTTCATAGTCAACAAAGGCTTGAGTAATATCATAAATTTAAATTAAACTTTCACAAATATTCGTCATAAACAAACCTGTTGGGATGGATTGAATAACCATTGTTGTTACTATTTTTATAACATTTTTGCGAAGATACTCGTAACTCTTCTTTCCACGCAATCGATTACATGTGCACGCCGTGAACTGGTTTCGTCCAGACGTAAAGTAAAAACAGAAATTGGTCACCGTCACTTACATTCTTAAAGGGAAGTTTCTTGTCCAATAAACAAGCGTCTCTAAACCTTAGCAAATCAGTTACAAACTTATATTCAAAGATCGAGAAATATATGGATTGTCTAAATAATATAATTAATTAATGAATTTACTGAATAACAGTGCAATTTAAAAAATATTTTAATAATGTTATCTAAATAAATAAGCAAATTTTAATTATATTAATTTCTTAAATACTACGTATTATTATGTGACAGAAAACCCAAGTTTTTAAACTACTGTTACAATATTTGCAGTTACGCGTAAGGAAATCCAGCGGAAGCGTTCGGTGGGCATGCTACAGTTTTTCTAAAGTAGTTAATGACTAATCACTGTGGAAAACAATTTATATCGTAATTATTACTAAATAATAGTTAATTATTCTTTACTTGTTTGCACGCATTTATCGATTATGAAGCATTCTTTAGAAGTAATCATTATTTATATTTAAGTAATAGAATTAGTTTTATACTATGAATATGTCAATATGCGTTGAGATAGTACATTTTATACTTCGACAGGAAAAATATGGAGAGTAGGTAATATATTTACGAGTATTTTTAGCGGTTAATGGGCCAACACTGAGCAAAGGTCTCTTTTTCCCTTTTCCTTTCCTTCTACTCTGTTCCTGGTGGCAAAGTACACCGAGGTATCATTTCACGTATGAAGAACTCCAAAATTTAGATTTCGAATTAAGAACATCAATAACTGTAGAATACCTTAAAATATATAAAAGGCGAAAGTTATTTTAAATAACAAATATGTAAGTACTTAATAGAAAAGCATGCTAAGTAATTCAAACAATACGTCCTACTCTATTTACCTATTTTTTTTAAATAACGAAAATAAAACGTATTACGTCGTCATGTTCGTACCACTTTCCACTTAATGTTGTTTCCTTTGAGAATAGTTAAATATGCATCTGTTATGGGTTAGCAAGCAATAGCACTTTGTTAAGTGCACTCTTGTGTACAATAATTTAAAGGAAACACATTTCGAGGAGGATATACTATGAGGATAATATGTATGGAATCAATTAGTAAATGGGATGTAATATTGTTGGGTATTTCAACATCGTGTCAAAATAACTATCTGCATTTAACTTAACATGTTACTAATACTCGTAGGTAAAATTATTAAACGTATTACGATGTAACTCCAGTGGTAATATAGCTTATATATCAGAGTAGCACATAAAAAGTCTTAGTTGCATATTTTTGTAAATAAATAACAAGAATTTTAAATTCCACACAATCGTTATTAAAATAATGAAAATTTATCTGTAATGAGAAGACATGAGCATATCAGATCTCTCTCTCTCTCTCTCTATCTATCTCTCTCTATCGCTCTCCCCCCCCCCCCCCTCTCTCTCTCTATCGCTCCCCCCCCTCTCTCTCTCTCTCTATCGCTCTCCCCCTCTCTCTCTCTCTCTCTTCCTCTTGTTTATTTACCAGATATCATTCGTATTTAAAAGATATAAGTACACATTTCGTAACGTAAGATTTTTTATATGATACATAAAAAATTGAAAGCAAAAATTTAAATATAAATAAATCATTACTTATATAATATTAATTTTGAAATTATATAATATTTAATAATACCTTTGCCTAAATTGCAGTAGTAAAATATTTATGAGTTCTACTGTTGTATTAGGTATTACAGGTTTTCATAATAACCAAATGTGCCTTGAACTAATTTGTGCGTCCGCGATCATTACTAAAAAGCATTAAACTATTTTATTACGAATAATAAAAACAATATACAAAGTTTGTTTAGCACTAAAATTAGCGTTCTCGCGTGAATTTAAAGTTTTTTTTATATAATTTTCCAGCAAACGAATATATTTGATGAAACTTATAATAATAACTCTACGTAAACTCTTATGACATAGATTTGTTCAGTAGCTTATGCAGTTAAATCAAATTAATTTTGTGTACAAGAAGTTATAATAAAAAAAATATTACTAGTAATAACACATAAAAACGTATATAAAGTATAGATGATGGACAAAGATATATAAAGTTTTGCTATTTACTACCTAAAACTCTACCTTCGTATTTATATTTAATGTAGTGTAATGTACAACCACAAAAATTCTCTTGCTCTGTACATAACACACACACCCGAAGAATATTACTAACTACTAACTTATAATATAAACTTTAGTATAACTATAGAAATTCAAGAGAAGTAAAGATTCTTCCATCAGTTTTAAATGATTCGCAAATGCTAGGGTGACCTTTTGCCTCTGTGAAGAGGCAAAAACGACGTATAACTTCTGTTTATTTTTTATTAAAATGTTTTAATATATGTCTTATAGCTATAATAATTTAGCTATTCAAATAATCTATAATTTCATTTAGTTTTGTTACCATTTTCTTTATGATTATAATTTGTAAAATATTGGGAACACTCGTCGATTCCATAATGTAATAAAACAAGTGAATAAAACTGCTATTTACAATTAAATGGCATAATAAGTAATACATAACAGGTAAAACTATAATACATAACAGGTAAATAAATCAACAGGAAAAGTAATTATAGATGTTCGTACTTCGTATTAACACTTCGAAGTAAAAAGACATCAAATTATTAAAATATATTATATTAATTTTATACATAAATAGTTTGGAACGAACGGAGACGTGTGCAAGAGCTAAGTTTTTAAAGTAAAAACGCATAATATCGTATTATCGGCTAAAGTAATAATAAATATTAAGCCTTATCTGCATGAGGAATGTTGTTCGGTGAGTGGGTGCCGCTTAATTAGCAAATTAACGAATAACTATCAATTTTAACCTAAATTACAGTTTTTGCCACAAAATCTTAATATGACTAGAATTAAACAAGCCATTATATAAAAGAATTTAAAAATGTGATCAAATAAAGCTGCATGAAGAAACAACTAAGTACCTACTTTACTGTTGAATAGAATGAAGAGCAGTGATTGAAAAAGATTAATATCTACAATATTTTTAAAATAGTGATTATGTTTAAATCCCAACTTATAATAACTTAAAATAACAAAAAAATATTACTTTCTTTCTTTATAGTACTCGTTTTTTGCTTCAAAGAAATGTATAAAAAATATAAAACTATAAATGTATAAAAAACAGTTACTACACATATAAAAAACAGCAGATTTTTTGTGATATGATAAATATTAGATAATAAAATCCATGCACATAAATTTAAAAAAAACACACACGGAAGCGTCAAAGCATGAATGACGGCAAAAAATATCGAATTATCATTTAGGCACGCCCAGCTTAAATAACGTTTTGGTTGATTAATTGACACACATATCAAATAATATAATTGATATCAATGTTTAAAATGAATATATTATCTTGTACAAAAAAACAGGATTTAGTAACTTAAAATTGAGATAATACGTCCGATATTGTACTCGGTTGTACGGTACATGCCAACACGCACTAGGCCAACGCGGTTGACTGCGGCCTAATCCCCCTCGTACTGAGGGAGGCCCGTGCCCAGCAGTGGGACGTTGAAAAGGGCTTAAGATGATACGGTACATCGGTCTATAACAGTATTATACTGTATTATAGGTAGAAGATCGATGTCTAACTTTACATTTTTTGGTCTAGTCTTCTAGGAAGGTACTTACACTGTGTTTTAATTAATTCCAATTGTAATTGCACTTTGTATGGGTAAGAAAATATTTATTTAGGATAAACGGCTATATTATACACATGCTTCACACACAGTTCTTTCTTCATATATTTGCAGAAATCTGTTGGCTAGAAAGCCGACCTGCATGGCAAATTCGATGTTTTATTTACGTGATATACTTCATTATGTTATATATAATATCACTTTAAAACTTGTTAACATAATCTTTAAAAGCAGAACTAAGATTCATTACTGAATACGCATTAAGTCAATAGCTAAAATAATAAAACACCTAACTCTACACTCTTTTGGTTAACGTTAGTGTCGTTATAGGAATTGACCGCACCTGGCCCTAAATATACATTTGTTTGATTATCTGAAGTGATTGCTTTAACTCCACAAGTATTTTTGTTATATTATTATTTTAAAATAATGTAAGCGATTAGGAAACATACTGTAGAATTTGTAAGTTTTACCAAATAACTATAGAACAGTCAAATATAAATATATCTATGCGTTTAAAATGTAGATTTTGAAGTAAAAAAAATCATACTTTACATTTAAGTCTTTAAAATACAACCAATTGTAATTTATTAACTTCAAGATAGAGATATTACATAAAATATATGTAACACATATAATTCATCATTCATAGGAACATTTAAGATAATTTTACGTTGTATTGTAGAGACCTTGCTGTAAAGTGCCCCCTCAGGCTTTTAAATGGGCGTAATAATAAATCATAGCTATACATGACAAATATATTTAGATGAAAGCCTTTAGACATTCTTCTTGCTCAACTTGTTGGTTCTATGTAAAGCATTTTTTTTAATATTCAAAATTAATTTAAAACTGTAACACTTGAAGTCCCTAATATTAAATATAATTAGTACCTAACCATGTTGGGTGCATATATGAAATTGAAATAGTACCCTGTGTTTCTTGAATACTATGTTTTTTTACTAAAAAATACCCTTAAGCCTACACTCTTCAAGGCAAGAGTTCTTCCGTCTGTTATTTTTGGCAGTAACATTAACAACCGTCGTCACTTTAGCATACTCTACGAAACTCAAGTTCACGCGTGCTCTATAGTAGCAATAAATGCAGACAAAGTCTGGACACAAGTGCACTTGTTTCAATAACTTTTACTGAGAAAACCAAACATTTTATTTAAAAAAGGGGTGCTATTATCACAAATAATTAAAATGAATGGAAGTGACACTCATATTGTTACGGCGCGTGCATTCATTATTCAGCAAGAGCAAACACAATTAACTATAATATTTAAATATCGGTTGCATGTGAAAAACGCACAATGGGTTCCCTTCTACCCCCATTACACATGCAAATAATGCAGCAAGGTCTAAAAGCTTTAAACGTATCACTGGCGAACAGACAGCATGGACATACTAATAGGTATTGTTACTTCAATTTACGAAAATATATTCAAAAAATTTTAATGAATTTGTTAGCATAATATACCAAAGCATATAAATATGCAGTAAATACAGAAATACATATTTCTATAGACCAAAAAGTATTACAATTTACAATATATTAAAGCCCCAAATAAAACCCAAAGCTGTGTCACACACACTTAAATTATTCGCTCCTTTCGGCTAGAAAAGTTCACACGTGCTCAGACTGTTAACGAGGAGAGCAGACGCGCAGTCTGGTAATAAGGGCCCTCGCTGTTACTGGCAATCAGTAACTGTTCGGCGAGAACGAAAGTACCGTACTTTGAATTTAAAAAGCAACAATTTCTTTGCAATGCTTAGGCTCAAAACTAGTAAAAAATCTAGATTAGAAATATAACACTAGATTAGGTATAAAAAAATATTTAGAACAGTAATTATTATGTAGTCATGTATGGCGATTGAGTTTAATTTCACTTTGAGTCACTCATCTACTACAAGTGATCGCTTGCGTATGATAATATAAATAAAACGTTTTACGCTTAACCGCAATGGCGCGGTTCCCCATAACTCATAGGACTTTGTGTACCACGATAAAAACAACCCAAATCATTCTTTCCTAATCTACACATATTTACATTATAAAAAGCAAAAATATGAGAACATAAAATCTTTTTTAAAAAGGCACATATTTACTCGTAAAACACGGTATGTATTTAAAAACTGCTAACTATACCTGGTTTCATATAGCACCTACCTCATTCGCCAGTGGGTGTTGCAAATCAATGAGTAACCTTGTAAGTTAAGCTTACTTCGTTGTTCTCAATCACCCATTGTTTTATATTATGGCATGTACAGCAAAACCAACCTTATTCATTTTCAGAAATCGAACGAGCTAGTAGGCTTAAGCGGAAATAATAAATTTAAGTTGACGTAACGTAATATAAGCTCAATATTATACTAAACATATATCGTATATAACAACAATCTACTAAAATAATACATATCTCTGAACACCTATTACTCGTAATACCTAAATAATTAACAATTAAATTGATTTACAATTAGCGTAAAAATATATCGTGTTACACATAAAAAAAAACAACCAAATTGTAAAACGCCATCGTTTTTTAAGGTCCTTCAAAAATTATTGTAATTTCCATGGTAAATAATGGTATGGTGTTTCAAACTTGAAATTACCATGGTAAGTAAACCATGGTAATTTCAAGTTTGAATCACCAACACCTTACAAACGATTGTAACGCTACAATTAGGTTCAAAATGCTTCCCCACTCAATACCGATATCAATGAAACATTACATTAGATCGTATAAAGGCTTTCACATTCTTCAGAGACATGAAACTAAACACGGGTCGCGAGGGTGTAATTAGCGAGTGAACAACTACAAAGTGCTCGCCCGGCTTTCTACTAATATTCCTTAGAAGCTTACTTAAGCTCTTTCCTGAATAGTGTGGTTACTAAATATAGCTATACTGTTGTTTTTTGTGAGAATAATATTATTATAATTTATAACATTATTTGTTTAATTTTTTTTTAATATGTAAAGTTATAAGACAATAGCCTAATTAATTGGAGTAAATTTTTTAGGTTATAATATAAAAGTATGCTGAAATCTGTTAAAGAATAATAAGTGAAACGTTATTTTCTGCATATTATATATGATAGAGAAAGATATTTTATGGATACAATATATACATTCGTATTCTATTATTTCAAATTGTAGGAAAAGAGCACATAAACATATGTAACATTTTTGTATCTTTCCTTCTTTTTGTCACAGCCGCATTTTAGCATCTTCCAAAGAATTTTCCTTTCCTTAAAAGACTTGTCAATCGTGAAAGAAAAAAAGTCTAAATAAAATCCATTCAGGACTTAATAAGTATGTACAATTTCGAAACGGCTATAACAGTATTTTTTTTTTATATTAGTACTAAGAAAAATTTTGATTTTCATCTAAGTTTGTCTGTCTGTAAAAACGCAATGTTTACATCTTTTATTTCAAAGCAAGATCAGCAAAGAAGCAAAGCTCGATCATCCTATAAAACCAAAAACTATTGGGATGGAATATTTTTTAGAATGGTTTCAACATATAGGTAGACATAAAAATCGTAGTGCAAAACTATGCAGAAGATGTAGGCAAACAATATAATTACTTAGATTCTATTATTTCATGGACAAATATCACTGGAATATAACCCGCATTCGACATCCGTATCGTCTGTGACCCTCATTCGATGGGCACGTAGTGGCTGGCCTTCGTTCGTTTTGCATCTTGTGCATTCGATGCGTGGCCGTGTTCGTAACTTAGTGTTGTGCATCTATCGATTACCAATCAGATGTTTTAATAATCCTAAAATATGTTACAAATATGGCTAATAACGTAGTTCATATTGGAAAATATTTTTTCCAGTAACATTTAAATCAATTTTATTAAAAAAATCACACTTTTGTTGAGAAGCCTTTGCAATATTTCTCAACATATATCGATATATATACGAATACTTCTGCAGAAAGTACCATAAAATAACTAAAATTACTTACTGTAAACATTATACACACATACATTGTAGTACCATTAGCTTACAACTTAAAAGCTTTTTGTATAGAAGCTTACATTTTCATGTAATTTCACCTTTAGATACTATTTGCTTTTATAATTAAAATCAAATTATCGATATGAAATATAACTCGATATAATCGATGGGTAATTAAATACTGCACGCCATTACAGAGTTTATCTAATAAAGCTATCTACCCTGATATTATCTTTGATTACACTAATACATACATACATGTCATGTACTCGAGTAATAAAATCGATAAATGGTACCACACTAGGCGGTCTAACTCGTAGTGTACGAGGATGTTAAACTGATTGTTATTCTATAGCCACGCTATTGTCCCCTTTCTCCAAATTACATTGCTTCCTTCTGTTATAAAATATAACAATAAATATCTTTCCAAAGGTTTTCGCAAGTTTCTCTTTTAATAATGCAACGGCTCTACGTTTTCACGCCGTTAATTATTTTATCATCTATAAAGCTAAATCAAATTAAATTTAACAATAATATAACAGCTATTTATAAAATGCATATATAATTATTGAACGGTAAGTACCGTAAAGTAAAGAAAAACACAATATAAAATATTTTCGCACATCTGTCTGTTTATTTCCGCTAATCTTTGAAACGACTGTTCAGATTTTGAGGGGACTTTTCTAGAGTAAGGAGTTACTTATACTAGAACGGAAAAAGAATGAACATTCCAAAAACGTACGTAGCGACGAACCCGAGCGAGACAAGGGTACCTTAAACTTAAACTAGAATCTAGTTTAATAAAACTCTTTTCGAATTTTTTCTCAATGTATCTAACACTTTCCTATGACCATGATTGCTGAAAAGTGTTCGAATCGTCGAAAAGCAAAAATAAAAATAAATCCAAGCAGATAACTTTATTTCAAATGTAAAATATTTGCAAAAATATATTTATTTGTTTATTAACCCCTGGTTTAAAGCAGGCGAGAGGTAAAAATTCGTATAAAAACTGACAGAGACAAAAATAATTCATTAAAAATTAAATTGAGAAAATAATTAAAAGTCCATACAATGGAATTCTAAGGTCAATGTCACATAACTATTTACTTATCAACAGTCTTATTTTATAAACGTGTTTAATCTCTTCTCTATTAAAGCAGGCACCTGTTTAAATTGTTTTTCTTTAGTTTTTATTCATTTCCGTAATTAAGACTATTATTAAAAGAATTTGCTTGAATTTAACATTTTAAAACAGTCTGCAAATATGAAAAGAAACTGGATTGTACAAACTCCTTTCATGTTTCGATACGATGTTAATCTGTTTTACATACAATACTGCAATAAGTTTGTGGTTGTTCGCACACAAATTCAGGAGGGTCTGGACAAAACGTAAATTAGTATTAGGTACATTATTATTATAAGTACTTATATATACATGTATAGTATACATGTCATAATAATAAAACAATATAAAAAAAAATTATAAAACACTACGTATGATATTTTAACAAAACGAACACAAAATGTAACATGACGTTCAAGAAAAAAACTTTTTTTAAATCAAATTTTTTTATTTTTTTAACGTCCACTCATTAACACAGTTACAGTCTAAACAACGTAGCAGTTCCGAAAGAAAACACCTTAGCGGGACTATTTATATTTGTTTATTTTTTATCAGCAAAGAACTTAAAGAGATCCACTTGCTTTTATCAAGGCAATAAGCGCGAAAGCGAAAGTGACTGCCGTCAACTAACAGGCGCAACCTGTCATAACAAAAACAACGTAGTGTAGAAGCTTCCGTTTAATTACGGGTTTCTTTTCTACAAAAGCACATTATAAAAGTTAACAGTGAAGCTGCATGAAAACGGCTAAAAGATACTTATTTATTTTTATTTTATTATAAAATTATAAAAACCGTTTAATTTATTTTAACTTACGCCCAGTTAAGCGGGCCGAATTTGCCAGTCTTTTTAATTTCAAATTAACATCTTTTCACAAAATGCATAATATGAATATTATATACGGCACTTACATTAAAAACACAATTTTAAATTTTTTTATCTGTCTGTCTGTCTGTCCGTCTGCTTGTTCCTACTAATTTCTGAAACAGCTGGACCAATTTTGACTTGACTTTTACTCACAGATAGCTAATGTTGTAAGGAGTAACTTAGGCTACTTTTATTTTATTAGGAAAATTAAAAAAAAACTGTTTGGTTTATTTTATCTTACGCCCAGCGGAGGGTTTAATAATTATAAAATAAATGCAAACAAATCCGAAATATAAAGGCCTAATTGCCTTTAAACTCGATACTTTACTTGTTATTACGATATTGCAAGCTCTTTTCATAACCCAGTCTCTATGTAAACACTGAGCCAGGTGATTTCCATCAAACCGTACGGTTTTAACACAGCAAGCTTGCGATAGTGAGAGTTTCGTACGGAGCAGGCGCTTCCTGCATGCAGCTGCGTGAATCACACAGCTGTTATATTGCTTTTACATCGTTCCGGTCGATTTATTTTAAGACTGCTTGTATGGTTTTATCCCATATTCGAACGTAAGAATAAACTCGTAATTCATTATAAAAATGAAAGCTACTTTTTTAAATGTAGAGGCCATCATTTATCACATTAGTCAGTAACAGAGTGTCATTTCAGAGAAGTGAAATAATTATTTCATATCCAAAAATAAAGTTAATATTTATTATTTAATTTTTATTTTATTAACATGTTCTTAATATTTCGAAGTTTTTTAAAGAATAAATTTGAGAAATCTAATCGTATGGAAGGTTCTTTTTTACTGTATATTTTTGTATAAACTACAATTTAAAAACGGCTTAAAGTTAATAACAGTCTGTTCGCGGTAATAATATCGGACTACATATTAAAAATTTAATATTAATGTTGAAGTAAAAACTATTTGTATGATTATTAAATATGATAAGTTAATTTATACTATATTGCTAATAAAAATAGAGAAGGAAACGTTTATATTAAGCCTTGAAACTAACACTCCATCCGGTGCTATTTTCTTTGCTCTAAGAAACGTGAATCATGCGCGGGCGCAACTCTAGGCACTGTACCGTATTCAATGTATTCTAGCGACGCGACATTATCCTATTAATCGTTTTATTGCTCCTGCCGTTTTTGCTATAGTGAAAGAAACTAAACATGCTGTAACGTTAACTTTCATAGACTATCAGCGTAGATATATTTTTATAAAGATAAATAATATAGTAGTACAAGCATGTAGATAAGTATTAGAAATATATTTTTCTTATAATAATACACTTTTTTCCAGTGAAAAAATAAATTTCAGTATGCTAAAAGGCTTTTTACTTCCGGTATAATAAACAGTTTCTGTAAGATTAAGAGTTAAGACTAGGTATATTAGGATACAATTATCTTACAAATAGAATCTAGTGTCTAAATAACAAATATTTATGCCTGTGTCTTTTACTCTACTTATAACCCAATCATCAGTTTTTATCAAAATTTAACACTAAAACTATTGAATTAATTAAAATACAAACCAAAACTCAATGACAACTAAAAACAGTTCATCATATTCCAATTAAGAGAGCGAGAATATCAGATAATTACGCGTGTACGTAATACGTTTCTTTTGGTATGATGACTGATGCGATGGCGCCAGCTATAACATTAGAACTCTCATATTTACTTACATGTAAGTTATAAAGCCGATGTTCATTTAAGCTAAGATAAAAAAGGTATCAAGAAACGTGACAAAGATATTCTACTGTGAACGTTGTGACATGTACAATTAGTGTCAAATTAGTGATAGCCATATGCACTATAGGAAAGTCATGTGGAAGCTTCCTACTCTACTGCTCAGATATAGCACGTACGTAACGCAATTAGCGCCGACTCACGTGTTCTACGAAGGATTAACTGGATTTGTTTTAACGGACCGGGCTCCAGCCCCGGATCTAAGGGGGGGCAAACCGGGGCACTTGCCCCGGGCGGCATATTCATGGGGGCGCCAAATCCTTGAGACATGAATTCGAAATATCGAACAAATAAGACCTCTTTTCCTAGAATCTCATAGGTTTTTATTAAGTAATCTTAATAATATAATATGTTTGAAAAATCAACTTTTCTATTTCAGTCTCAAGACTAAGCCCTCTATTACATAATCAGTATCCATATGCGGCTGCCATAACTGATGTGGTGCATCAAGTGATGGAATATTTTATGCCATTCTCTGATGTACTCGTTGGTGGCAAAGCTCGCATGCTTGCAAGCATGGCTTAATACCGAATGCACCTTTGCTGAACTTACCTTGCCTGGGTTGATGCTCGAGACCGCAAAGCTCCGGATGTAAGATCCAAGAAGAGAGCCTTTAACTTAGCCGCCAAGTCCTATAAAAAGACATTAAAGAAGGCTCGTCTTGACCGAATTACACATATTGGCGCAAAGCTTTCTGCCAGCAAACCATCTGGCAGCAGAGCTTTTTGGTCCCTTGCCAAAGCTATCATCATCAAAGTATCGGAGCTTTAGAGAGTACACATAAAGTACTAGGTTCTTATTTACGAATACAAACAAATAATCACCCATCGTCTTGGAGTTCATGGTTACCATATTGGAGTTTTTCATATAATACTACTGTTCATTGCGAAACGAAATATACTCCATACGAGTTAGTTTTTGGACATTTATGTAGAATACCAAGTAATTTATGTCAAAAAGTAGAACCATTGTATAATTTCGATAATTATGTATCTGAATTTAAGTATCGATTGCAAAAAGCTCAAAATGATGCGAGAAATAATTTAATTAAAAGTAAAGAGACTAGAAAAAATAATTACGATAAGTCAATTAATCCAATTGTTTACAAGCCAGGTGATTTCTTGCTATTGAAAAATGAAACCGGCAGTAAATTAGATACTTTGTACTTAGGACCGTATGTTGTAATTGAAGATTTGCGTCCTAATGTAAAAATAAATATGAATGGAAAAACTGTAACTGTTCATAAAAATAGAACAAAACTGTATAAGGAATAAATAGTTTTTAATTTTAATTTGTATTCTTATAAGATAAACTATTTAGTTTGATTGAGTAACTATAAGTATATATATATAAAAAAAAAAAAAATGTATATGATAATTTTTTTTTTTACCCTTTGGGGGATGATGTAGTGTGTGTAGTATGTAAGTATATTATGTTAAGTCCTTATTCAGCATTAAATCGATGTATTGAGCATTGGCCGTTTTCATATTATTAAAGTGGGGAAACTCGAGTATAACGGACGTGTTTATTTTACCTGTCATGACTACTACTTAACTGACTAACACACCACAACACATGGCGACCCTGCCATAGAACTGGCGGAATCATCATTTTTTTTTTTTTTTCTTCAATATCTCTCTTCATTCGATACCCTTATTTGAACATGGGGAAAGGTCAAAGTAAAGAGGATGTTAAAGAACAAGTTATCATCGCGCAAACATCGTCTGGTGGCGACAATCACGGAGAAGCAACCCTGGCGCACATGAAGTCTAATAATATTCTTCTATCAATTATCTGCGGTTTCATTATTGTGGGGGTGCTGATTGGAGTCTACTATTTATACAAGAGGTGCCATAAACAGTGGATCCAGAAGGAGCTGAGGAGTGCGGCCTTGGAGCGTATCCTGTCGCGCGTAAGCTACCGCCGCCGTGGCCGAGATGCCCGTGACCGCTGCGACGACATCGAGCCGCAAGTATAAAGTGTTATAGTCCTAAAGTGCGTGAGTGCGTAGTTATACGGTATGTTATTGACAATATCAAACTATTATGGACTTTAAAAATAACATAAGTTTTCTTTAAATTTGTTAATTCTTTAAAATTAATTTCTTTAAAATATTGTTATTAGCTTTTAATCACTAAGTTTTTCTGATTATGTCAATAGAATTAGAGTTAACTACTATATTTGAACAGTTGAAATATCTTAAGGAAAATATAATTAAATTAGGTCCTAGTAGGAGAGTAGGTAGTAATTTTGAAAAAAAGGTTTCTGAGGCAAAGGCAATTTATAAAAAATTTAAAGATATATTGAAGTGCTTACCGACTGACGTTTCTAAGAAATGCATTTTATTATGCGCTTCTATTGACGAGACTTATTATAAAATAATATCATTTGAGGAGAAATTTGATTCGTGTAGTAGTGGTCAGTCAGAGATAGAAAACATGTCTGGAGAAAAGTTTAGTTTAAAAACGGCAGTTAGCCTCTTGCCTAAAATGACCGATGACGAACAAATTACGAATGATCTTATTGACTCAATAGAGTTGTATGATTCGATGCTCTTAGATGAGGATAAAAAGCTGTTAATAAATTTTGTTTTAAAAAGTAGATTATCCAGCGGAGCAAAAATGCGTTTAGAAAGTTCTTATAGTTCTATTAATTTACTTTTAAAAGATATGCGTACACATTTGCTCACTCGAAAATCGGATACAGCCTTGCAATCGAAGTTACAAAAAGTAAAGCAGGGTGATAAGTCTGTTCAGGAATATGGAGATGAAGTAGAAAAGTTGTTTGTGGATTTAACAATTTCCCAGGCTAACGGGGATCAAACTAAGTATAAGGTGTTGCAGCCTCTAAATGAGAAAAATGCCATTAAGTGTTTTTCGGATGGATTAAAAAGCCAACGAGTAAGTACCATAATTGCGTCGCGTAATTTAACTTCTTTAAAAGATGCCATCAGAGTCGCGGAGGATGAGTGTGGCTCATCTTTGAACCACAAGGATCAGATTTTCTCGTATAATAATAATCGTAGGAATAGGCGTAGTAATAATTTTAACTACAGCTATCGTGGATATCGTGGTCGAAATTTTTCGACATATTATTCAAATCGACCGATGTCGCAATACCGACAGCAAAGCACGTGGCGCGGAAGCGGTTCACGCGGAGCGTCGAGTTACGGTGCAGCGGGACGCGCTTACTCTGCAAATCGCGGTGCATCGAGGTATGTCCATAATTATCGCGGTAAACGTAATAATAATGTGAATAATTCTAATGATAGAACTTTAAATCATTTTACTTCGAATGACCAAGGTGAGGAAAACGATAATTTAAGTCAGTTTTTTCGTGCCTAATCAGATTTTAGCTTGTGACAGCATTAATTGGGTTAATTTTAAAATAAATAATTTAGAATTAGAATTATTAGTAGATACAGGGGCCTCTTTATCAGCGATTAAATATGAATTATTATTAAGCTTAACTAACGTAACTTTACATAAGAGTGAATTAAGTATAAATGGCGTAGGTGGTAGTTTGAAATCCGAAGGTTTTGTCTATTTGACATTAGAATGGGAAGGATTTAATTTTAGTCATAAGTTCTACGTATTTAGGAATTTACCATGTAAAGCTATAGGTATATTAGGTCAAGATTTTTTAAAAATAAATAAAGGTGTCATAGATTATAATACAGATGTACTATCTTTAAGAGTAGGTCGGAATAAGGTATCCTTACCAATGCATTACTATAATCATAATTTAACAATCGGACCGCGATGTGAGGTAATAAAATATTTACCTACACACGTTAATTATGATTGTGTCATATATCCAAAAGAGATAAGGCAAGGAATTTTTCTAGCAAGTGTAATAGCTAGGCCAAGAAACGGTAAAATACCCATAAGACTTTTGAATACGACGGATGAGGAAGTAACATTGAGTATAAATGAGCTAGAAATAGATTCATTACAAAACTACGACTTTTGTAAGTTTGAAAGACCGAATGTAAGTGTGGAACGAGTGCGAAAGTTATTTTCTATGCTTAATTTACATTCATACCTCGGAAAAGACGAACAAATGTCAATTGAACAGATATGTGCAAAATATTCTGATATTTTTCATTTACCAGGTGACAAACTCACAGTAACAAATATTTATGAGCAATCTATACATTTAAAGGATAATGTAACGCCGGTTTATAAAAAACAATATAGAATACCATTTTCACAAAAAGACGAACTTAATAAACAAATTAATGAGATGTTAGAAAATGAGATAATAGAAAAAACGAGTAGTGAGTGGTCCAGTCCGTTGTTGTTAGTACCTAAAAAGGAAGATAAAAACGGGAAACGTCAGTGGAGAGTAGTAGTCGATTATAGGCAATTAAATGAAAGGATACAGGATGATAAGTTTCCACTGCCTAATATAACAGATATATTAGATTCCTTATCGGGAGCTTTTTATTTTAGCCATTGCGATTTAAGCCAAAGTTATTATCAATGTAGTTTAAAAGATGAGTCAAGAAAATACACAGCTTTCACTACCGGCATGGGACAGTTTCAAATGTGTAGGTTACCTATAGGGTTAAAAATCAGCCCTTCAGCTTTCAGTAGATTAATGACTATAGCAATGTCAGGCCTTAACTATGAAAAATGTATTGTTTATATGGACGATTTAATAATTTTCGGTAGAAATCTAATCGAACATAATAAAAACTTAATGACTGTATTTTCAAGATTACGAAAAGTAAATTTAAAATTAAATCCATTAAAATGTGAATTCTTAAAAAGACAAATACTTTACTTAGGACATGTGATATCCGCGGAAGGCATGTTACCGGACCCTGAAAAGATTCGCGTAATTGAACGCTACCCGACACCGGAATGTGCGGATGACGTCAAGCGCTTTGTTGCATTTAGTAATTATTACCGTAAATTTATTCGTAACTTTGGTGAAATAGTTTTACCATTGAATAAATTATGTCGAAAAAATGTTAAATTCGAATGGACACCGGAATGTAACAACGCGTTTGAGCGCCTTAAAAAATTACTTTCTAATCCACCTGTATTGGATTATCCAGATTTTTCATCAAAAAACGAGTTTATTTTACAAACTGATAGTTCAGGTTTTGCTATAGGGAGCGTACTATGTAATGGTAACGAGAAACCGATTGCATTCGCGAGTCGAGGTTTGAATAAAGCTGAATTGAATTATGCGACAATTGAAAAGGAGCTATTAGCCATTGTATGGTCGATTAAATATTTTAGACCTTATTTATATGGCAAGAGATTTGTTATTAGAACAGATCATAAACCGTTGTTATATTTATTTAATATGACTAATCCATCGAGTCGTTTGACAAAGTTTAGACTTTTATTAGAGGAGTATGACTTTAAAGTAGAGTATGTTAGGGGTAGAGATAATGTGGTGGCAGATGCCTTGTCTAGGATCAGATGAGTTAAAACAAATGAATAGTAAGATGGTGTGTGTGTTAACTCGAGCGCAAGCGAGAAAGAATGAGAGCAAGATTAGTAATTCTTCTACTTCTAGTGATTGTAGGACTGATCAACCTAAAATTGCTGAAGTACTTAAGAAATGCGATTCAGATGTAGAGTTTATTATTTTACCTGACCAGAAACTGCGCAGTATATTAAAAAATCGAGATGAAAGCATGCTTATTTCAAGTAAAAAAAAATTTATGTTATTGTAAGAGTAAGAATACTATATTTGCAAGCCAATCTTCTTTATCAGTATACTCGCGAGACGATTTATTGAAAGAACTGGCAATTTTGTGCAAGGACTTAGAAATAAAAGAAATAATATTAATGAAAACGCGTAAAAATAAAGAATTTATTGAATGGTTAGCTAAATATATTTCTAGAAATAAAGAAAAGAATTTACCTAGAATATGTATTGTAAAAGACGTACAAAGAATATTCACAGGTGACGAAAAGAAAGTGATAATGAATGATTTTCATTTATTACCTAGTAGTGGTCATGTAGGTGTGAGAAGAATGCTAAATAATATTAAAAAATATTATTACTGGCCTTCATTAGAAAAAGACGTAAAGATTTATGTAGGTAAATGTACTCAGTGTCAAAAACAGAAATACACAAAAATTCATAAAGAACCATTGTCTATCACAACAACAGCATCATCATCATTTGAAAAACTTTTTTTGGATATAGTTGGTCCTATTGATAGGGACGATAGTGGTTTTTGCTATATCTTAACACTACAATGCGAGTTGAGTAAATATGTCGAAGCTTACCCTTTAAAAACCAAAACAACTACAGAAGTAGCTAAAATTTTTGCTGAAAATTTTACTTTACGGTACGGAATTCCAACAGAAATAGCTAGTGATAGAGGTACGGAATTTGTTTCTAAAGTAATTTCAGAGTTGTGTAACCTTTTGAATATAAAACAAACAATAGCATCAGCCTATCATCATCAAAGTATCGGAGCTTTAGAGAGTACACATAAAGTACTAGGTTCTTATTTACGAATACAAACAAATAATCACCCATCGTCTTGGAGTTCATGGTTACCATATTGGAGTTTTTCATATAATACTACTGTTCATTGCGAAACGAAATATACTCCATACGAGTTAGTTTTTGGACATTTATGTAGAATACCAAGTAATTTATGTCAAAAAGTAGAACCATTGTATAATTTCGATAATTATGTATCTGAATTTAAGTATCGATTGCAAAAAGCTCAAAATGATGCGAGAAATAATTTAATTAAAAGTAAAGAGACTAGAAAAAATAATTACGATAAGTCAATTAATCCAATTGTTTACAAGCCAGGTGATTTCTTGCTATTGAAAAATGAAACCGGCAGTAAATTAGATACTTTGTACTTAGGACCGTATGTTGTAATTGAAGATTTGCGTCCTAATGTAAAAATAAATATGAATGGAAAAACTGTAACTGTTCATAAAAATAGAACAAAACTGTATAAGGAATAAATAGTTTTTAATTTTAATTTGTATTCTTATAAGATAAACTATTTAGTTTGATTGAGTAACTATAAGTATATATATATAAAAAAAAAAAAAATGTATATGATAATTTTTTTTTTTACCCTTTGGGGGATGATGTAGTGTGTGTAGTATGTAAGTATATTATGTTAAGTCCTTATTCAGCATTAAATCGATGTATTGAGCATTGGCCGTTTTCATATTATTAAAGTGGGGAAACTCGAGTATAACGGACGTGTTTATTTTACCTGTCATGACTACTACTTAACTGACTAACACACCACAACACACGGCCCTCACTCCCACCGCTGGTAAAACCTGACGGATCCTTGGCTTATACGGCAATGGAGAAGGCGAATTTGCTTGCCTCTCTTTTTGCCCAAGATTCATGTCTAGACTCTGGCAATGCTACTCCACCTCGCTGCGGGATTATATGCCTAAAATTCCCATCATTAATAAAAAGGTAAAGAGAGTTTTGTGTCGTCTAGATGTGAATAAAGCTTGTGGTCCTGGTGGTATACCAGCGATAGTGCTTAAAACATGTGCTCCCGAGATGTCTCCGATACTGACACCTCTGTACCGCTTTTCTCTTAAGACTGGAATAGTGCCTAAATCCTGGAAGCTTGCCAATGTGCAACCTGAATGTGCCCAAGAAAGGTAGCCGTGCCGACCCTGCCAACTATCGTCCAATTTCACATTCTCACACTCAGGACAGTCTCTACTTGGGGCGATGTCAATCTTGTGAGTTTCAATGCCACTTGTTTCAATGCGTACTTGTTCACCTCCATACTCTGCAAGATTATGGAGCGTGTATTGATCACTCGTCTTTTAGTATACCTAGAACAGAATGATCTCCTCAGTGATCGACAATATGGGTTTCGCCGGAATCGGTCGAGTTACCTTTTAGTAGTAGAGTGTATGCTAACCACACCATTGGCGGAGCTCTTGAGCGAAGTGGGCAGGCGATTGCCGTCTCCCTCGACATCTCAAAGGCCTTTGACAGGGTTTGGCACGCTAGCCTTATAAGCAAGCTTATCATCTTCATTCATCATTCAAAGCACATCTCTTGGCCTGATCGGCTGTATTAAAGACTTCCTGAGGGACCGATCACTCAGAGTTGTGGTTGAAGGATATTCATCACAACTCTTAAAGACCAACTCTGGAGTTCCTCAGGGGTCTGTTCTCTCAGCAACCTGCTGCATTTTAACGATCTGCTTGTACCTGGTATCCATGGGTACGCAGACGAAAGCACTATTGTAGAGAGATACCTGCCGAATGCCTGGGCCTATAGAGATCAAATTCAATCCGAAAGAGAGGCCATGGTAGAGCTGTTGAATCTCACACACAGGACAGTCTCTACTTGGGACGATGTCAATCTTGTGAGTTTCAATGCGTACTTGTTCACCACAAAAAGGAGTCCCTTTATCTTGACTCCTACTTTCCGAAATGTGCCTCTGGAATACACTGACCGTCTGCAGTTGTTGGGAATGGACATTAGCCCCAACATGAACTACGGGCGGTTCATCGAGTCTAAGGCTAATGTAGCAGCAAGTGGTTGTTGGTTGGCATCCTCGCTAAGGTCCGACAGTATTTTTTCACGCCGTGACAGCTTCTTAATCTATATAAAGCTCAAGTCCGTTCGTGCGTGGAATACTGTAGTCACATATGAGCTGGTGCTGCGAAATGCCATCTGTCAGCCTTGGACTCGATTGAGAGGCGTGCGCTGAGGCTTATTGGTAAATCTACCCTGGTAAAAGCTAACTTACAAAGCCTCGATCACTGACGTAGGGTTGCCAGCCTTTGCGTAATCTAAAGGTTGCATTTCATAGAGTGTGCGCAGGAATTACACGAATTAATTCCCCCATCCCCTTTCCATCATCGGACGACTCGACGAACGGCTGGTCTCCATCCTTATGTTGTGGACATTCCATCCGTCCGGACGAATTATTATACGTGCGGCTAAGGACTGGAACAACCTGCCTGCGTCAGTGTTTCCGACCGATTACAATACGGGTTTCTTTAGGCCAAGAGTGTGCTACTGAATTAGTGCGACTTACCATCTTCGATTACGTAACCATTTAACATTAGGTGGAACGTAGTCAAGCACTAATTCAGAATAAAAAAAAACTTGGATCACCAGCACATATCAAGGAACCCAGAAAAATCATCAATGCCCCAGCTACGCCATATTTTATATAATATTTCTCACAAAAACGAAAGTTAGTAGTTATTTGATACTAAAAAAATATTATTTTCACTAATGGTCACAATTTTTTTTACTTATTATTGACACTGAAGAGAGGGGGCGCCACTATCAAGGTTTTGCCCCGCTTTGAAAAAGTCGTAGATCCGGGGCTGCCGGGCTCTACTTGTTTGTTCACATTAATAACGGAGTGAAAATATTTGATGTGTACTTTGAAAGCACTCCAAATGAGTCACGTGAAATTATTATCTTTTTACGAAAAATCAGGATGTTTAAAGTAGATTATAAATGTCATTGCCTTGGTCTAAGGACTTTTATAATTCATTGTGCCAATAACATTAATTAGTTATAATATAAAATTTAGTATTTAAATGATCTATACAAATAAATAAAATTGGAGTGTCTGTTTTTAATTTCAAATTAACAGCTTTTCACTAAATGCATATGAAAGTTTATACGATATAGCAACAAAAAACAATTTTTATTTTTTTGTCTGTCTGTCTATTCCGGCTAAACTCTGAAACGGCTGGACCGATTTCGACGGGATTTTCACTTGCAGATAGCTAATGTTATAAGGCGTAACTTAAGCTACTTTTTAATCGACTTCAAAAAAGGAGAATGTATATTTTAGAAATTTTATTTATTTTAACTAGCGGAACCCGTGGCTTCCGAATTTAACCTGGAAGAATATATAATAAATATAACTAAACCAGGTGACGTATTCAATTTACAAAATTCGTCAACGGAAATAATAACGGATATGACTAAATAGTGATGGCACATACCTACTCAACTCAAGCATTCATATTTATAATAGCGACAAAAAATGAATTAACATATGCCATTATAATGACAAGCTCATAATAAGTTCTTTCAAATGCTAATTAAGCTAAGGCTGAAAGAGACAGATACATAGATTATACATACTTGAACACTAGGAACGAAAATTGATACATCAGACGTAATGAAATACTAGATGTCCGTGAGTTTGCCGTTTCCTATTACCTGGCCTTATGGGGAAACAATATAATACTTTAAATTCCTTTAGGGTTTCTGTGAAACTTAAAGACTTGATACATATTTATTATATTCCTTAGAAATATTAAACATATTTTTAGATTTTTCTTTGAAAATATTAGTTAATTCGAATACATCAATATAAGAAATAACAAACACAAGCCAAGAATTATAAATTGCGGTGAGTCGTTTCAACGTAATTCTAAATCTATTCGAATCACGTCCTAGACAACAAGAGAAATCACAAAAGCAGCCAATTGCAAAAGGATGACCACTTCAGATGATCTCGCACACTGAACTATTCTGAAATAAAAAGCCGTCCTGACAATCGAGGAACCAGATCGAGTGCTCGCTCAAACGGAGGCAGAACGCGTGATTTATATGCAGTCAAATCTTTTTGTTCTAACCCTTTGTCTTACTTCACTAAGATATTTTTGCTATCCGTAAAGTATTACAGTATTAAGAGTAATTGATATACAGTTGATACAGCGATAACTTATGTATGCATAATGCAGATGATTATGAGGACTCGGTTATATATAAATGGTAGTGATAAAATCTTTACAACCATAATATAATTATTATTACTGTAGCTTACGCGCTTTATTATGAAAATACTGAACACTATCCATTCGTTATGATTTACAAATCCAATATGGTATGATATGCTCTCAAGGATAGCATACTTAAATTATATTATTATAATTATTAACAACTAACATAATTAAATAATAATTAAAACAATTCATATTTATATATAATATACAGGCATACACATATAGTATCTAATGTTTGTCGTCTATGTCTAAAGTCTAATACTCGTCATATATTAATAATTACCTAATATTAATCGTTTTTTAGAAAATACATATAAAACTAAAGGAAAACCCTTATATGTATAAAAGAAAAATTTGATCCAAATCGCCGTTACCGAGATTTAGGTACATAATAAATTTGTTAAAAAAGATTTTGTTGGTTTGGTTGAACGCGCAAATCTCAGGAAGTACTGGTTCAAATCGAAAGATTCTTCAGTGTTGAATAGCCCATATATCGAAACTATAAGGCCATCATAACATCACATTGTATAATAAGTTTAATATATAATAAGATTGTACGTACTAAAATGAGATCCTTTGACTCTTACACATAATAATTATCGTGAATTGCCAAATGAGTTAAAAGACTAGAACACATTGTAACAAATTCCTAGATTTTGAGTAATAATAAGTTCCTAATTTGGTAAGAACGTGCAGTTCTAAATATAGCTTATTCAACACTGGAGGGGAAATTCGAGGTTCAAAGACCTGGCGAACCGGCCTTTCTTAATAATGTAGCCATTTATTTATACTAAGAAAGTTCAGGGACAACTGTCGATAAATAATATTGAGAACGAGACCTTTTCGCTGTACGGTTGTATCGTTGAATGAATTCCTCATTTCATTCAAACGTAATCTACATGTTTAGATGTAGAGCCAACTTCATGAATATAATGTTAATATGTAATCTCAACGGTGCTTTGTGTTCGATCATGTATATATGTATTTTTACACTCATAAAAATACATATAATAAATAGATTTTGTTTGTTTTGCACTGTAATGGCTGAACGAATTTGAGTGAAAATTAAAAAATATATAGCTTTTACCTTGCGTTTACAAAAAGTCTATCAAACAAGCGAAACCATGGCAAAAAGTAGTTCATAATATTAAACATTTTAAACAAATTAATATGCAATGTATGTGCCTCTTTGTGCCAAACATTTTCTAATGTATGTCACAACTTAATCCAAAATGGATGTCTTCCAATAATGAATACTATTAATTCGTATTAGTACCAATTAAACGTATCGTAGCGACATTACTGGTACATATACAGGTATGCTGTCCTACTTTATTTCACACGTAATTTACTAATGGAAAATCACTTATGCGGTGTACTTTTCCCTTAAAATAGGACATTTAATTGCTTTATTGAATAAGTCATACTAAAAATTGATTGTTATAAAACTCAATAAACTTCGAGGCTCCGCTTAATTATATTAGCTCGTTTAACTACAGTTTATATTCTAAGCCATACTCTATAGTGTCACAGGATACTATTATGTAAGGACGTCTTGTTAGTTGGCACGCATCCAAGTTTATTAATGTCTTCGACTGCATAAACCTATAAGATGTAATTCAGCATCCTTTGTGCTAATCTTCTAATATGAGTCAACGTACCTACTTTATTTTTTTTAATTTCGCTGTAATATCTGTAATCTGTAAAGTACTTATTATGTCATTAAAGAGTTTTTAATTTCACTATTCACTTTGTATATTTTAGAAACTAGATTTATTTCTAGATACATTGTTAACATAACATACTGTGGTAATTGCTTTAATACGCTACGAACAAGCAAAAAAAGTCTGCGGGAGTCTTTTTTGATAACAAAAAAATCTAATCCTGTGTTTGTTGATGTAATTTTTACAACAAATGTAGATGTTTATTTTACACAAATGTAAATGTATGGTTCTAGTAAATCTACTAAGTAGTAATTAAGCATTTTTTTATATTTACTAATAATGTTTTTAAGTTAGCTTTATTTTACAAAATAGAGCAAGTCTTGTTCTTTAGCTGGTTTGGTTTGACCGCTGACGCATACGATTTAAACATTATGATTCATTTAGCAATACTTCAAAAAATATGAATTCTCTATACGAAATTTACTAATATTTGGCCATAATTTAACAATCTACTGAAATTCCAAAATAAAATCATATGTAGTGTGGAAAGCATTTGCAATTTTAATTTTCCTTAAATGATCTATTTAAAATAGACATTGAATGAGAGCATATGCTTAACATTTTTTTAATAGCTACTAACATATTTTTTAAGCTGATATAATTGCCTTCTTTGACATGAAATGTACCTAGACTTCATTTTTAAATCGAAAAAAGACGAAGATTTAATGGACCACATTATAAACTATAAAATTCCCCTTTTTGTACTAAAAATATGGTTTTTCATACATGATTAGATGTAGAATGATACTGATAAGAAAGATGCGTGTCTTTTCGTCCTTAATGAATGTGAAGTAATAATAAAACAATATTATGTTTTAGTAACTAATCCAGTTTATCAAATAATAATGTCACTGTACGATAGATCGTTATATCTACCTATATAGTACAAGTAGGTATATCCTTTATAGTATAAGAAAGGAGTTAAATATCGTCATATTATCATGTCATAAAAGTAAAGTTCTAATTTATATAATTTATCTAATAGGAATTATTATTTTTTTAATGTTTGAGGAATCCTTTGATATGATCTATACGTTAGGTACGTTGCATAAAACATTAAAGATTCGTAATTCATTTGCTGATTATACTTGAAAATTTATACAAGGTCGTGAAAGTGTTTATTTAGGTACCTTAAATAAAAAAAAACGATGTAGAGTCCCATTTTATTTAAGAAGTGATGATCCTTTGATACTTAAATTTATAAATAAATAAAGATAGGATAGTTAAATTAAAATAATTTTGATGTAGGTACCTAATACCTATTATGTGTGCACATTTTTACATTTTACAACCATTTGATTAAGATTTCCTGTACGAAAAAATTTTTTTTATAACAATATAATCAGTAAACTGTAATTTTACAGTGTTGTAGTTAACATATTATTAATAATTGGCACACTTTGACTAAATTGTCATATTATTTATATCATAATCACATCTCATTATGTTAAAATTATAGAGTTGTCGAGTTTAGTGAGCACAAAAACTCAAACCGCGAAGTACGTAGAGAACTCTAATTAAGGTACTTTTCCTGCAATATTGCGTGGTTATTTCTATTCCGCATAGGCACATCGTTGAATATTCAACATTTTTTTCCTTTGTACTAGTATACAAACAATTGTTGCGTACACGGAATAAAATATACTTTATGAAGTAATCTAGCAGAAATGAAATATTAGTATATATTGTGATCAACATGTTATTTACCTTCTTTTTAACACAAATATATTAAAATCATAATTTTCAATTAACTTAAATAAAAAAGCGAATATTTACTCGACTTTATTATCATGTAACTATTTACTTCATTTTCTAACATTTATCTCAGTTAGATACTACTAATGAAATTTTATGAAAACACAGCAATGAAAATTGTACGTTAATCCGAGGGTAACATTATTTGGCAATAAGGGTGTGTTCGGGGTGCATCGAAATCTAGTTACAGGGGTAGAGTTTAACGCCGGCAATCCGTAATAAATCGCAAAAACTAACATCCCAATATAAAATTATTATTATTTTTAACTTACCTTATGAAAACAATAGCGTTCGTACGCTAGTATTCCAAACACTCACAGTTAACACTCCACTAAAAATAACACTTATGTATTAAACACTGCACAGCTGGTTATATTTTTCGGGGCTGTCAAATACGTCCTTGCACGCCATGTTGTTTAGAGGACGGGCGCGTGGCGACTGCGCGCAGCCGCCCTTGCGCGCGCATGCGTCACCCCTGACTCGCCCGCGCTCCCATCCTTCCTTCCTTCTTCCTGGTACACAGATTAACAGAGCAGAAGAGATATTAGACCTCATTTTTATTATACTCTTTTAATGTAAGCCAATTTGATCCAAATTACATATTTAATTACATTTTTATAATGTTTTTAATTACGATTTGATTAATGTATAATTCATTGCGATAATCGCTTAGGTAGTACCCAGAGAATTCATAAATATATGTTATTTTTCTATGTAGAGCACCTAGCTCTACCTATCATTACCCTTTAGCATAACATACCTTTATATAAGTACCTACCATGGATTTTATCCTCCTAGGTACCTACCTATTTAATTTTCAAAAACGGAAAAGCAATCATATACGTAAATTTATTTTACCTTAATTTTAAATGAGCAACTCTACATATAATTTTGTGTATCTTAGAAACGACTATAATTTAGAACAAATTTTATTTCTAATAATATTTTGAGTTTAAGTTTATCGGAAAAAATGTAATTTATATAAGTATATATTGAGTACATTATATACTCTACATACATATATTATAAATATATTTTCAGAAAAACACAGTCGCCTAGGTAGGTAGGTGGTACATCATATTATCTACAGGTAATATTCGCAGATAAGATTCATGAGTAAAATCTCAAAAAAGTAAATATTACGATGTTTGCACTTTCGTTGAAGTATCACTAAACACAGTGAACAGCCATAATCAAGAACACAAAGAACAATGCTATGTACAATAGTTGATTTGTTGCCCTTGTTCCCTTCCATTTGTAAAGCACCCTTTTCATTGTTTTTATCGTAAACATACAATGAAGCTGTCTGCCATAAGTTGTTATTATGTTTCAACGATGGGACACCGAAAAGGATTTTATTAGGCACATGTAGGTATAGAATACATTGCTATATGACCTTGTGATCTGTTCCTTATAAACTATTCTCTTTGAATAATGCATTCTATGGTACAGATAGAGTTATAAAATGTTCGTACTCGTACATAACTATACTATTAAAAAAAATGGGTGTGTACTTATGTAGTTAGAAGTTATACTTCTTTGGCATCATTAAATAATACATACTCATTTTCGCAATTAGCATCCCGAAAAACCTAGAAAATGACACCCATGTAATTGTTGAAAAACAAACCGGATGTCCGCCATCTTGGATTTTAAAATAAACCTCATTTTCGTAATCAGCACCCCGAGAAACCTCGAAAATTATACCCCATGTCATTGTTGAAAAAAAAACCGGATATCAGCCATCTTGGATTTGAAAATGGACCTCATTTTCGCAATTAGCACCCCGAGAAACCTCGAAAATGACACCCATGTCATTGTTGAAAATAAATATCGTGAATATAGTTGCAAGTCCACTAAACTGTTGACTGTTAGCTAACTTCTCCCGTGAGAATTGTGTGTCTCGCTGTGCGCGCGCATCGTAAAATTTCACTCTCATCAATTTTTCATAACGCGCCTAAAGAAGTATAACTTCAATAATATTTAACAATACCCCACGCGTGAGCTGTAGGCATCATGTCGTGATGTGCTTGGGATGACTACCTACGCATCTTCATTAATACTTTAACAGGTTTCAATCCTAATAAAACCTGTCTTTTTCCCATTGTTAATAAGCACATATTGTGCCTACACATTTCAGCAGTGGTAGATCAGTCGTATAACGTATTACGCTTCCTTAGAAGATCAAACGGGTTCAAATCCCAGTACTCGCATCTCTTAACTAAAACCTAACTAGTTTTGAAAAGACTAGTTATTGATTGATAGCTTATTGTTAGAGAATTTTGATCAAAAATATCCTCGTCATTACCTGCTTTTACAGAAAAATTTCACATCATAAATCAGTAATAATACGTACGTACATCCATTTACTAATCGACAAAGGTAATTATTTCCCTCATGCGTAAAATATAAATACATATTTATTATATTGTTTCATCAAATAGCCTTTTGTGGTTAATTCTTGTTTATTAATCTTAAATGTTGGGTTCTAATGATTAAACAAAGTCCTAGTTTGTCTATTCCTAGTTTGTATATTGTCCTATTGATCAATGAAAAATCTAAATAATATTACTAAGCACGTGTTTACTTGTTGTTTGTTCCTTGACTTAATTGTTGATCCTTACCTACTGTTATAAAATCTTCAATCTCAAGATTATATAAAAATAACCGACTCCTTGAAAAGTGAATTCAGGAGATGAGAATAAATCGCTGCGAGTCTTGAAATGTGTGTAGGTGTATATCGTAGGTTCATATTGTATAGGATATGACCTACGCTCCTTCGTCGGCATAATCATGTGTCATTTTTATGCAGTCAGTTTTTTTTTTGGAAAAATATTTTTTGCTTTAAAGCGTTAAACTCTTGATCAGTTAAAATCTTTTATATAAATTCTAAATATATGTATACACTGGTAGGTAACGCGCTCGCTTGGATATCCGAGTGATGCGGGTTCAAATCTGGGTCTCGCACTACTGATATTTTCATGTGCGAATCTTTTTTTTAACATGATTACCACTTGTCTTACGAAACCTGCATGTCTGAGAAAACCTAGCAAGTTTTTCAAAGACTCTCGTATTGAAGGAAGGACACTTGTCCACCAGTGGGAAGTTAAAAGGGGCCGAAGACATTTTAATCGCCTCTTTTAAAAATGTATTTTGATAACCCACTCGACTATTTAGGACAAATAAAATTCTTAAGGCGCTATTTTGAACTTTAATGGAATGTATTACTTACTCAATATCAAGACGTTTAGTGATTATGAAGAAACATTAGGACGTACCTACTTACAAATACACGTTTACATATAACATACATAATAAATATGTGCACAGTGCAATGTATTGACATATGTACAATGTACATACATAGGTACGTACATAAATACAATACAGGTACATTCTTCTCATAACCATCCTTTAGGCTGCAGTTGGGTAGTTAAAAGGTACCTATAATTCGCGTCATGTAAAAAGAACGCTGGCTGTCAAGTTGCGCAGAGGCGATTTATCGGCCAATTTGGTGGTAAGACGCGGGGCGCGGGACGGCGAGGCACGCGCCGCATGCTTTCCGGCTCGCTATTGGTTCGTCAGTTCAAAATACCATCGCGCACACAAAAGTTATTAATTACGAAATGATTTTATATCAAAAATAGAGAAATAATATTTTTGACGCATATTGTTTTATAAAGAGAGAGTCTGATAGTAATGCAGTTAACAATAAAAAATATATATTGAACGAATTAATTTAATTTTTTGTAAGTAGATTAAAAGTTCTACACTAAATCAAACATATTTTATTAATTTATAAAATTCTGTTTAATAACATTCTATCTAATATATTTTTCAACGTACCTACCAATAACCAATATACGTCACGAGCGAAAGGTTAGTTCAAAAATAAAAGAATAGGTTTAGTAATTTTGTGTGCGAATGTACCCATGCGCAAACACACCCCTCACCACTTTCTTCCAGCGTTCTTTTTACGTGACGCGAACTGTACTTACACATATGTCATTTGCATTTTATGAGCACTACATTTATTTCCTTTCGAAGCCTCCCGCTTCCGTATTATTTTCACTCCGTATTGTCTCCACTTAGCATACCTACTAAGTATAATAATACATATAATATTGGCCGTTTTCTTTAATAACGAGCCTGAATAAGAATTTAGACTTAGCCATAATTACCATATTCTTAGTAAGACTTGGAAGATTAAGAATTCTTCCAAGAGTAAAACCTTGGAAGAATAAAAGCATGGAAGCCAGGCTAAAATAAAAACGGAGTTATCTATAGTTTACTCATTTAGTTCAGTTAGCATGTCATAAGGTGTGAGTGAAACAAAACGTGGCTGTTTGTTTTTATTATTTTGGAACGTGTCACAAGGCAAAAACTAAATGGTCCCCTTTCGTCATCTTATAATGCTAACAAATACAAAAATTCTATCTAAGACGTTAAAAACTTTAAGTCGGCTATCAACCTAATTTTCAGTATTATGTTTTGTTGATACATGTCTAGTGATGTAAAAATGATTGTCGATAATAATTTCAATACTGTTGCAGATTTCCTAACGATGATGAAATGAAAATTAAATGGATTCAGTGTATCAATAGGTTCTGTTAACTGTTACATATAGATTATTATAGATGTCATAGGAAGATTTCACAAACAAATATTTCGCAAAAAATAGTTTACTTTTGTGTTATACAATAGTTCTTGTAGTAACGAACGGCCAAGCCACATATTTTGACTAAGGTGTAGAGTTTGTGAAGTTAGGCCTTGTAGAGTTAGGGCGTGTAGTGTTAGAAGCTTGGCTCTACATGAGATCTGATAACTTTTTGACAGTGCGAGTCATATGGGCTCGTCTTGGCAACATTTTACATGAAAATGTTTTTGGTGGGATTTCATTTCTTTTTGTAAGTTGTTTGTAACAAATTTTTTTTTTATTTTTTTCTTCTTTTTTTTTTTTTTTTAACAAGGAGTACCTATACATATATATATATCTGGGGGCACCAAGTTTTAGATTATAGATTAGACCTCTAGCGTAATCAAAATTTAATTTAAAATTACAGGTCTCATACAAACTCCCATCCCCTAGTTTAAGGGGTTGGGGGATGAAAGTTACAAGTTTTATAATTTTTTTGTTGTTTGTGTGCTAATACTAGCTTACATACAAAATTTCAGCTTTCTAGGACATTAGGAAATACCTTAAGAATTTTGATGATCATCAGTGAGTCAGTGACGAAAGCAGCGTTTTTTGGATATAAATAAAATCTGAAGTATAAAAGCTAATGTAATTAAAACTTAATATGTTCAATAAGTCCGCTATTGACAATATATCCCGAAAATTTTGTTGATCTAGCATAATCCAAACCCAAGTTATGAGGGTTCAAAAAAACGACGAAGCGCTTCGAGAAAAGGTAGGTAGTGCCCGTGCGCTTCGCTTGGCTCGTCTTGGCGGGGGCACTACCGTGCCCCCAGATCATAGCCGCTAATCTTTGACATTGCCATTTATATAAAAATTATATTGCTGTGAGCTGTCAGTGTCAGTCACTCTCACTTCAACGTCAGTACTCAGCTGTCGTTGACTGTTGGTGTTGTACATAGAGTATATTGATACATAATACATATATGTATTTTACAAGTTTTGGGTTGCTTTACATTATTTTTTTTTATTATTAGGGTTACACATGTTTGTGACAACTGGCAAGTGAGTGCTGCTTCTTAATAGTGGCCAAAAGAAAGCAAGAAATTGTAAAGTATCGAACAGGTGCTTCTATAATTTAAATAGAAATGCCTGAAGATACGAAAAAAAATTCGTAAGTAATAATATGATCGACATCATCATAAATATTTGATTTAAATGTCTTCTCTATATAAATTCAATTACATTTGCAGGCAAAAAGGAAAAAATGATCCTAAAGAAAAGCGACAAAGACGAGGCCGACAGCATGCCGCTCCAGTCGAGAAGAAAATAGAAAACAAGCCAGAACCTCCTAAAGGTAGTTAAAATTGCAATTATATCGTAAAATAATTAATTTGCCTTTTCTTCAATGGTGCATGCATGTTTTAAAAATAGCACAATTTAATTACTTTTAACCTTGTTTTGTAGAACCTGAAAAACCAGCTGTTGAACCGCCTGGTCCAGAATTCTATAAAAGTTTAAAAAGGGAAACTGATGAAATCTTAAAGATTACGGAAGAAGCTAATAGTAAATATAAGAAAAAAGAAATTCAAAGTAACTGGACCAAATATGAAATGCCAATTGAAAGCTATGAAGAGATTGATGAACAAGAAAATTTAGGTGCTGACTATGAGGTGTACACTTTGTGCAAATTACAATCACAATTACTTATAAATACTTGCCCTACTTTTAATTATAATTTAAAAGAGAGAAGTTCAAGAATACTGATATTATTAGCATCTTCATAATTTATTTCATTTATTTTTTCAATTTCTCAAAAATGTCATTGTAAATTAAACTTAAAATGTGCTTTTATAAATTTCATTTTCTAATTTCTATATTATGAATTTAACTATATTGTGTTTATATTTTTATGTTTGCCAAAACTCCACAAAATAAAAAATAAATTTCTCACTTTCAGGCTCTTATCCAAGCTCCTCTGTCAGTGGGTGGACATTTTCAATTTAAACATGAAAAATCTTGGGACCTTACCTCAGGGCCCTCAGAGTATGACAAATATTTTGATATAAATATGGAAAATCTTAACCTGGCTCTCTTGACTATACCATTCTATGAAAGAAATAACATTGAAATAAGTGTATTCAATGAAAGTGATTTACAAACTATGAATCATAGGGCTACTAAATATAAACAAAAGTACTATAGCAATAAAAATTTTACCACACCAGAATTGGAGGCTCAAGAAAAAATATTAAGTACTCTGAAGTCAGAGGTTAAACTTGGAATGGATCAAAATATAATGGTTAAAGATAATAATGAAGATAATAATGACGTAAAATTAAAACAATATAAGGACATTAATCTTGATCAATTTGAACCAGTACCTGAATGTGAAACTTCTAACCTTATTATGGACTCTAATTCTAAAAGTGAAAAAAATGATGAGATAAATAAAACATTTAAACAAACTGTAATAAATGAGAATACTGAAGTATCTAAGTTTAAAGAAAGAGGTGTAATATCAACAGAGAGTAAAGAAACAATAAATTATGAAAATAAAATAAATGATAATGATTTTGATGAAATGGAGAAAGAAATAATAGAAAACAAAACAAATGAACCTAAAATTGCAATAAAACAAGTAGAACCAAGAATTGAACAAAATCAAGACAAAGTAGTTTCAATTCAAAAACAAGAATCTGTTGTAATTTCTCCAAAGAAAGAAGTTCCACCTAAAGGTTTTTTTTTTCATATTGTTTTGGCTTACTAGCATAAATAGCAATACAATTTTTGATCATGGTATCTCAATACCAGACTATTATCTACCATTAAATAATTTTGCTCATAAAATCTTAAAAAGGCAAATAATTACAAGTTAAATAATAATGTAGTAGGTTTGATTTCCATTCTAGTGTTTGTTATGTTATCATTATCGCTTTCTTCACTTAGTTACTTAGTAATTACATTTACTTTAGATAACAACTTAAAAATGATTTCTTATTTCAGTGGAAACAATTGTTGAAAAAGAGACAAAAACACCAATCATTGAATCTCCTGAAGACCTTGAAAAGTGGTTAGATGACTTTTTAGATGGCTAAGTTTTCTCATTGTGATATTATGTGTTATTTTTATATGTAATCAATCATAGAACGCTTATGATGTACAAGGTATGTTTATAATGAAACATTTTTATTTAGAAAATAAATATTTATTACTTGACTTTGTTTTTCTCCAATTTGTCTTTCAATCTAAATATGTATGATAAATAAACAAATTTTAATATGCCTGTAAAATGTAAAATAAAATACCGGAATAAGAATAAGTATTACATACATACTGCCTAGGTGGTGTTGTGACAAGCATGTACGGCCCCACATCGAGCGGTCTTGGGTTCGAGTCCCGGGTTGGCCCAAATTTAGTTATCGAGTGTTTCCATTTAGTAATTCTCAGTAACAGCCCGGATTGTGGAAGTTGGCGGTGTGTCACCCCCGTGCCTCGGAGAGCACGTAAGGCCATCGGTCCTGCGCCTTAGCTCTCACTGGTCGTGCCGAACTGTCGTCCCACCGGAGTATGTGTCTGCGCGTACTCTTGTGCACTATAATAACTCCTGCACAGTTGGCCAGTTTCAATGAGATAGGCCGCCATGGCCGAAATCGTTCGGAGCACATTATTATTATTACATACATATATAATAAAAATATGTTAAAATGTAAAACTGATTTTAGTAATAGCTTACCATACCAACACCTGGTAGATAGGCAACGCATATTTACAATTCAAACAAGTTTTAATGATAAAAATAATAGCATTATATCTTGTTTAAAGTAAAGTTAAAGAATTAATGTAAAAAAAATTGTAGCAAAATACCTTTGTTCAATCTTCTGCCACATCTGTTTCATTTGTTACGTCTCCAAAATTGTTAAATCCCGTTAGAATTATTATATTAAATTACTTTCAAGTTACTAATAAAAATAAATGAAAATGCCAAGTTTATCTCTTTAATTATTTATTCAAATTAATAATTACAGTTTTGCGACTTTAGATATTCATTTCTGGTACTTCAGTAAAGATGTTCATTTAGTTGTACCTTTTCTCTGCAACATCCATACATTTTCAATTCTTTCTTGAAAGATGATTCCTTCTATCAAAGACTTGATATGTAGTCCATCAGTTGACTTTTCAATGCAGAATCTGATTGACTTTTTTAATTCTTCTACCAAGTTACAAACTTCATAAATATCAAAATCAGGAGCATATTCTTCAAACACAAGATGGTTTCATTCTTCATTCCTTTGTGGTCATTGTAACTTCAGTTGCGTTTATATAACAACACATTTAACGAGGGTACAATCAAAATTAATCTCAGTAAAATATTGTTTTCTTATTAATATTTATTTTGGTATTGTAATAATTGTTTACTAACACAAATACACATATTTAAAACACTTCAAACTAAGCAACTTGTGCACCACATTATATAAAAAAAACCAGTCACATTCAAGCTATAAAAAGCCCAAGTTTTATTTTAACCCCATAACACTAGAACAGTTACATCTAAATATTATTTACATTTTTAAATGTATAAGTACTTAAATAAACAAATCGAAATAGGTACTAACACATTAAGATGATATCTTAATTTTGTAAAAATTTATCTTTTATAAATCATATTATAATCGTAACTCATAAAACTTATTTTAAACCATAAATCTATAAACGAGACAGTGAAATAATTCAGAGGTAAACTTTATTTTTTACATTCAAAATAAAGACTTAGGCTTTGCCTTGCTTGGCCGCCATAATCTTGGTACAAAATAATTCATGGACAAATAATAACATTTAATAACGATAATTATTATAGTTTCGGTATTGATCGCCTCGGCCGTCGTAGTCGTATCTGCCATCATGTCGAAACTGGTTTGGAAGATGCTGATCCGACTGCTTCAACGTCTTCGCCCGCGCTGCCAACTGCGACACCAATTGAGCTGGAGTCATGTGAGCGATGGAAATGTTAGCACCTTCTGCCATACCGCCCGTCGGGTTAAACACTGCCTTGGAACTATACAGATCTTGCTCCACAACTTGCGTATGGACTGTCGACGTGAAGTGCTCAGGATCGGTCGATGTTGAAGCGTCACTATACTTTGTCGCTTCCCTAATTTCACACATTTCACAGAAAGGTTTCGTCGTCTGCACTGCTATCTCTCTCGTTTCCTTTTTTGATTTCTTCTTCGGTATACCAACAACTTTTTCCATGTTCAATTTTGATATGATGCAGTCCACTATTTGCTTGTTCTGCCGAGCGATTACTGATGGGTTGAATTTGGTGAAGTAAAAATCTGACACAGCTTGACGCTTCAGAGGAGAGCAAAATTTTGATACAATTTGTTTCTGTTCACTGCCAATTAGATTGTTGTTTATAAACAACCGGTTTGGCAACATCATGTTGCATAACCGGGACATGGCTTTGTGGCATCGAGTCAAAACTGAAAACACAATTTTCAGACAATGTTCACAGAGTTTCTCTTTTAATATTTGACGAAAATTTATTATGAACTATATACAAGCAAAATGTATATATAAAATTAAGACTTAATAGATTTAGATCAAAAATATTAAACACAATACAATGGACTTAATAAATATGTACCCACCGGCAACCCTTGTATGGGTGTCCATAATCTTATTAGCACCTGTAATGACAAAGTAAAGTTTTACAAAATAAAGTTATACAAAGTTTTTTTAGATAAAAAAGATATTGTGTATTTAAAATCTTAAAATAATTAGGTAATTGCTGAAAACACTCATACCTTTGTTTGGAGCAAGTTTCAAATAATCTTCATGAGATAACTTGCCATCTGCAACCAGCTGCAATTTGAGAGTGTGTGTAAATATATAATAAAATTAAATATTTATTATTCAATAAGAAAGAAGAAAATAATTTTACTTGTGCTAAAGCATCTGTTGGTGTAGTATGAGAAGTATTAGGTGTATAACTTGTGACTGTCTGTAGAATTTTCTGAGGAGGCGGCACCATTGTGGGTTGTTGCATGGGATTCATTACAGATGGATCAGAAGTGGTTGAAATCATGACTGGAGCTGGGACAGGTTGTGGTGCTGGCATAACCATGGGAGGAGGTTGAACTTCATATTCATAAGAAGCTCCATAACCACTGTAAGCTGGACCAGGAGCATAGGAATAACTTGATGTCCCATACTCAACTGGTGTGGGTTCAGCATACAGAGGTGCAGAAGCAACCGGATATGATTGTTCACTTACAACAGGATATTCTGTAGGAGGAGGAAAGTAACTTTTTGGATACAGAAAATCATCTTTGCCAGGTATATGATTTGGAGATCTTGATGGGGATCTTCTGCGTGTCTCTCTTTCAAGTCTTCGTTCAAAAGAACGTGAACGTGAACGTGAGTGTGTTCGTCGTACGAAGCGCTTATACGGTGATCTTGACCGACGTTCACGACGCACTATTTCCGGACTTCGCCTCCTCGGACTGCCTCGGTGAAAATTGCGAAAATTTTTATATGGTATGAAATTCCGAACATTGCGATGTGGACTACGCCTTGGACTTCGATGGGGACCGTAATACTGCCGCTTTGGACTAAAGTGCATACGATGATGATAATATTTTTGAGGCGGCGACTCACGTCGTCTGATAGGAGGCGATTCTCGTCGATATTTCATAGGCGATCCTCGATGTTTTCGTAATGGTGACAAATCAGGATCCTTTTCTGCAAATTTGTGTTTTTTTATTTCAACACTTCTATGTTCCCCAAAGAAATCATCCAACTCCGTTCCTGGAGGTCGCAACTCTTCACTGGATTCTAAATGCTTTGCCAGATACTCTTTCACTTTTACTTCCTTATCTTTTTTAATAGCTTCATTCGTCTTACTGGGATCTCGTCGACTGCCAGGCTTAATATACTCATCCATGTGACTCACGCTGCCATCTCTATGTTTAGATTTCTCTCGATTCGGTAAGTCTTGAACATTCTTTTTCCATTTTACTTTTTCTTGATATTTCTCGTCATAATCTCTTTTCCTTTCTTGGGACTCCCTATCTATGAGATCCCGAAGATCTCGTACGCTACCTAACTTTTCCGCATTAATCCTAGAACGCGAATTATTCCGCTTCTTTTCATCGTCATCCCAACTATCTATTACACTAAGACCTTCCATAAACTCATCTTTGTTAAAATCGTCAAAGAAATCACTCGGTATATCCTCATCTGAAGAACTTTTTTGAGTTTCCATTACGTTATAATTAAAAATACAAGCTTATTATTTAAAGATTTGAATAGATCACAGCCTGAATCTCTATTTATAATAATAAGTAGCAAATAAATTAATAATAGATCATGAACATTTTAAACAATTAGAAATCACCGCAACCTCTAAGTAACTTAAAACTTACGAAATTGCAATTTCAAATTTCAAACATATTTAATAAGTCTTATACATTATACAATAGTAACATTCTTGCAAATATAATACTATTCTCATTTACACAACAAGTATCACAATTATCGAGATTTTGTCAGAACTCAGACTTATTTTGCTTAGGCAATAGGCATAAATTTTAGGGCATAGACCATAGAGTATATTGATACATGCATAGACTCTATACCACGGTTGACGGTCGTCATTAACGTGCTCTATACTCTATATACTAAAGAGTTATAGATTATATATGTAGCAAAAAAACTCTACAAATATAGGCTATAATCCACGGTCTAGAAAGAAGGTCTAATCAACAGTAGTGGGGTACGTCGGCTTATCGTGACAACAGTTTCCATTTACGGCAGTGGCGTAACGATAGACTAGGATGCTGTTCAACTATTAGACAGAGTATTATTTTGTCTCTTTCTTATCCCACGTAATGAAAGGAAATTGAAGAGGAAATAAAAATCCCTCATCACATTACTCACTCCATTGATTATCACTAAACGGGCGTGCGCAGTCTTCGGGTCATTGAAGTTAGTCCCCCAGGATTTAGTTTTTTTTTAATTTTTGAAGGTTTTTTTATTACATCGTTAGTTCGTCGTTTGTTAAAAAATAAATTAAAAATATATTAAAATTTGCCCGTAAGTTTTTAGCAAGCTATAAAAGCTTATAAATGATTAGATCCCCGATTTTTTAAAGAAACATTAAACTGCCTCGGTTGTAAAGTGGCTAGCACGTACGGTCGCACACCGAGAGGTCCTAGGTTAGAGTCCCGGGTCGGGCCAACTTTAGTTATTGAGTCTTTATGTTTTGCAAGCCTCAGTAATCGCCTGGTGTTGGGAAATTGGCGGTGCTTCCCCTGTGCCTCAGAGAGCACGTAAAGCCGTTGGTCCTGTGCCTTAACTCTCACTAGTCGTGTCGAGCAATTGTCCCTTCGGAATATGAGAGTGATAAGCAATAGAGAGTGCACTTGTATCTGCGCATACACTTGTGCACTATAATATAATATATCCCGCGCAGATGAATAGTCTCAATGAGATTGACCGCCGCCGCGCCGTGGCCGTAATCGGTCGGGAGAACATCATCATCATACATCAAAAGTAGTCGGACGAATAACATATTTTTTATTCATATTTTGATTATTATCAGTTAGACACATCACCTAATTTAATTTTATATTATAGTAGATAGAAATTATAATTTATTATTTATTAAAACCACAAATAACAAAATAATAACTTTGAGATTATTTCAAAATGTTTCTATTTTACATTAGGTAGGTACCTGTCTTTTAAAATATTGATAACATAATTTTATTACAAAAGCTTGCACGCTTTCAAGCACGGTCGAGTAAAAAACGTGCTTTGCCATTAAATTTAACTCTCTTAGAATCTTGAAAGAATAAAAGCATGGAAGCCAGGCTAAAATAAAACCGAGTTATCTCATCATCAGTTTACTCATTTAGTCCAGTTAGCTCGCGTTAGTAGAGTTATCTCATAATCAGTTTACTCATTTAGTTCAGTTAGCATGTCATAAGGTGTGAGTGAAACAAAACATGGCTGTTTGTTTTTATTATTTTGGAACGTGTCACAAGGCAAAAAATAAATGGTCCCCTTTGGTCATCTTATAATGCTAACAAATACAAAAGTTCTATCTAAGACGTTAAAAACTTTAAGTCGGCTATCAACTTAATTTTTCAGTATTATGTTTTGTTAATACATGTCTAGTGATATAAAAATGATTGTCGATAATAATTTCAATATTGTTGCAGATTTCCTAACGATAATGAAATGAAAATTAAATGGATTCAGTGTATCAATAGGTTCTGTTAACTGTTACATATATATTATTATAGATGTCATAGGAAGATTTCACAAACAAATATTTCGCTAAAAATACTTCGAGTTTTATGATTAAAAAAACCTGATCTAAATCTTTTTTCAAAATCTTTTTTCATTATAATTAATTAAATAATATCATAGCCGCTACCTAACTCCGTGTCTTTCAGAAATCCTTCGGTTTTTGCAAAAAAATGGTTTGTCAATCTTCCTACGACATAATACAACTCATATGATGTACAGCCAGTTATTATTTTATAATTTTAAATAAAATTAAATATATATTTTTCATCGACATGGACACGACAATGTCGATAATAAACTCATCACTACCAAAAAATTAACTTGTGACAACCTGCATGACAACGAAACAGAACGGCATTATATGTCTCTTTCCTACGCACTATTACCAACGTAAGAAAAAAAAGATAAACATATGCATTTCATTTCTTATTTTAGCCCGGCTTCTATAAATTGTATTATTATTCTGAGCTTAGAATTGAATAGGGGATCGGACAATTTTTCAGAAAGTGTTTTAAATTAATCTTCATGGATACTTATTCACATAAAAAAATTAATTTAATTTATTTATAGCCTTTTAGGTACTCAAAATCATGTTTTAATATTGTTTGTTTAAAAATACCGCCAAAACGACACGTTATACGCGTGACGTCACTTGTAAATGTCATCAATATTATTGTTCTGTGGTCATTCATAACATAAACAAAACGACTGTATGAACATAAGTTCGCAAGAAGTTTTGTTTCGTGGAAAATATTTGTAGGGAGATTGATATAATAAATCTTCATAATTCGGTAACTTCTATTAAAATCGCATCAGAGTAACTGCACAAGTAATTTATAATTACTAGTACTACTTCGTGAATGACGTCCCATGTTTCGGGGTCTGAATGTGCACTCATAGTGTCTGATCTTGCTGTCATAGTACGCGAGTCTGCGGAAGCAGTATCGGAGCATACGGTCGAGGTGTCTAGACGGTCTAATGACTCGTTCTCATTATTAAGGCCCAATGTAATTTCCGTAATCCGACGCCGTCTCGGCCTTATCCTCATTCAAAAGCCACGAACCTCAAGCAATCCGTCATGTCCCTGGGGCACCGCGCGCAAATTCTTGTGGGAGTATTTGAAAATTCGATTGAAACCACCTGCCATGCTTTTAAGCTCGTAACGATCATTATTTTAAACTTCTGTAATCACGAAAGGACCCCTAAATCTCCTATCCAATTTAGTTCCATTGCACTCGACGTTTTCAATGACCACATAATCATCTTTAGAAAACGGCTTTACTTTTGCGCGACCGCGGTCAAATCCAACGGCTTGAGATCCAGCAGCTTTCTGAACATTCAACGAGGCAGCCTCCCTAGCCGAGTCCAAGAAAAGATCCAAGCGAACTACATTATTTCTATCGGTACTGTTTATTTTGGACATACCCAAAGAATCCGAACGAATCCCGAACACAAGCTCTGACGGTGAACACCCAGCAACGGTGGATCTGGCACTCTCCAGGGTAAGTTGAATGCCACCCAGCTCATCACGCCATGCTTTGTTAGGGTCATTCTCCACTATAGTTAAAATGCTCTTGAGAGTACGCAGCACTCGCTCGACCCGACCATTGGCTCAACTGGGACCCGCCGCGAACCAGTACTCCTTCTGGTCGCTTTTCCTGCTCAGCCTTCCCGTAAAGTCGATATGAACCGTGCGCCAAGGCACAGAAATCCTTGGAATCGGGTGAAGCCGAACAACTTGAGCTCCAGATGGACCCTTGGATGCCTTACAGATGATGCACGAGTCCGAATGCAGCAGTTCAGTGCGAATATGATTTATAAGTCTCAAGATAAGAGATCGTGGAACTACCGGTAGCCAAGAAATCGCCTAATTCCGAACAACCTGTCGGTAGAGGCTGCCACCAACTGATGGACATGAATGAACTGAAAATGAACTGATTCTCCAACATCATAAGTTCGAGCTACGGTCTCTGGGAAACCATTGTTATAGTGCTTTGCGATAAGGTCTTGGATTTCGGTGTCTCGTGTCTGTTCAACCGATAGCCAGCCGTGCTGGAGTTCGATAAAATGAACAGGCTTCATTTGTGCCTTTCCAGGCTCTGTGGTATCGACAGCATCTGGACTCTGCAAGGGGTTTTGAGACAGAAAGTCAGCGTGCTCCATCCCACTGCCTTCGCGACACACGACATCGTAATCGAAAGCCTGCAAATATCCATCGAGAAACGCAAGGAGCCAATTCCCTCCTAGACTTCGATGCCGTTAATGAATTGCGGTCCGTAACAACCACAAAACTCCCGCCATACAGATAATGCTCGAAGTGCTCTACCGCACCTACAAAGTTCGGCCCCACATCTGTCGTCCGGCGGCCATGTATTTTATTACGTGGGGAAGGCTGTTCCTCTTTGGTAAGAGGATCTCTCCATAACCTCTGGAGCTAGCGTCTGTATGCAGCTCTACAGGGAGGTTTGGGTCAAATATGGTCAGTACTGATATCACAAATCCAGTCACTACATCCTCAGGCATCGCAATCCTCGGAATTCGTTCAATCACGCTCCGTAGTGCAGATTTGGAAGCGGTTTCCCCAGCACCGATTTGGTGTTGCAAGATGTCGTCGAAGTAATCCTGCAGCAACCTGGGCCCTGTAAATTTCGCCATAAGAGATTGCTTGACCACGCTCCAGGTCATTTCGGTTAGATAATGATCCGCGAGCAATGCAGGATGCATCTCGTCCTTTCAAGACACTGGCAAGGGCCACGAGCAAGTTCACTCCATCTAGATTTCTCTCAAGAACGACAGCCTCGGTTACATTGCACCAAGCCCCAACGTCAGGCTCCGCGTCATCTGGATTAAAAAAAAATTACAATTCTGTAGAAAGACTAGTGGTCGCAGTTGGTGTTTGCTGAGCTGCGAGAACTTGAGATACCAACGCATCCACACCGCTGAGCAGCCCTTCGGTGTCCGTTTTCGTCCGTTGGTCTCCAGCCTGGGCCCCATCATGTATCCCTCCGAGCTTGCATCAGTATGTAGGCCGATTGGGGCCAAAATCATGACGACATAAACGCATACAACAATATATTCACGAACTAGATTCTCAGCGCGCCCACGATAACCCCTCTGAAATACTGTGATAGCGTTTCGCAATTCAAAGGGCATAGTAAGGTATTCATAGTGACCATCTTAAAGGCACTCGGCCCCTATATTCATTATCTCTGTTATCCATATTCTACAATAATTATTACAATGTGGGTAGGCGTGAGTTGGCGGACGAAGAGAATAAAACGATACTTCACAAATCACACACAATATAATCACTCTCAAAATTTTATATCTTATGTCATGTATAACTATAGAACTCTTCTATATCACACAATGGACCGGACAACTGAACAAAGGCGTCCCTTCGACTAGCCAACATTCGCAATGCTGACATAGACCGGACAACCCCTCAGCGTCCCTTCGACCATATAACACAACTGAACTCCACATACACGACCAGTGATCCCATCCGAAACATCGACCTGCATAAGCCAGTTTCCTGCACCGATCACTGTCTCCAGTATAATGCCACAAACACACCACAGTCTGCCTTAGAACATCGACCCACATGAGCCAGTTCTAACACCCAGACACTTCTCAAACCGTTTCAATTTGTCACGTATGAAGTCATAATATTAAAAGTTAAATTAACTTTAGAAAACCTACATGTGAATACCGATCAAACAGATTCACTATCAAAAAGTAATGAAACGGGCTCACCAGATAATGTAGTTAGCGTGCTCATCGATGACTTGAGCTCGCAGACGTTGACCTCTTTAACTGTCGGCGCACTGCTCCCTCCTTATCTTTCTGGGCATGTTGACGCGAGGTGTCCCGACTGTCCACATACAAAGCACGTAATCACTCGCGTCTTATCAGGTATTCGAGAAGACTGGATCGGTGCCTTCTGTGCAAAACTTCTATGTCCGCGTCCATACAGTCAGTCAAACTGAATCAACTGTGTCGGAGGATTACTCGTAGATTGCGTTTGAGTAGCCGCTAATAATCTAGTTAGTAACATTTCCATATTTTGTAGATGATTGGGCATCTGCGGTGACGTCGACGCTTTGTTACATTGCGTATTCTCTTCAGTTCTTTGTCCTGCGAATCCCACTTCTGATGTAGGGAGATTGATATAATAAATCTTCATAATTCGGTAACTTCTATTAAAATCGCATCAGAGTAACTGCACAAGTAATTTATAATTACTAGCTAGTTCTAGTATAAGAATAATAATTAATTCGTTTGAACAAATTAATTATTATATTATTATACAAAAGTCTAGGTTAAACTACTAGCAGCGTACAACTAGTCCACGGTTGCTCCGGTCCTTTTATACCGGTCAGAATTATTCGAGTACAGTTCGCGTCACGTAAAAAGAACGCTGGAAGAAAGTGGTGGGGGGTGTGTTTGCGCATCGGTACATTCGCATACGAAATTCCTAAGCCTATTCTTTTATTTTTGAACTAGCCCTTTGCTCACGATGTATATTGAGTATTGGTAGGTACATTGAAAAATATATTAGATAGAATGTCATTAAATAGAATTCTATTAATTAATAAAATATGTTTGATTCATCGTAGAATATTTAATCTACTTACAAAAAATTAAATTAATTCGTTTAATATATTTTTTTAATTATTAACAGCATTATTATCAGTCTCTCTTTTTATAAAACAATATACGTCAAAAATATTTTTTCAATATTTTTTATATAAAATAATTTCGTAATTAATAACTTTTGTGTGCGCGATGGTATTTCAAACTGACAAACCAATAGCGAGCCGATAAGTATGCGACGCGTGCACCACCGCCCCGCACCCCGCGTCTTACCACCAAATTGGCCGATAAATCGCCTCTGCGCAACTTGACAGCCAGCGTTCTTTTTACATGACGCGAATTATAGTGGGGTAAGCGAATGACGTACTAGCGCACCGTCACTTCGCTAGGTTGACAGCTTGTCAATCTGACATCCAACGGAAACGCCGTCATATTCTTTATTTGTTGTTATGGAACGAAAAACATTGTATTTAATTGATAACTTAAACTAATATAAGTTTAAGAATTATTTATTAATCGATAGATTTATGTGTGACAGTTTTTAGTATTGTTCTTTTATATTATATATACTGTGACCCGCTGTCAAATGTCAAAATTCAACAAATGACGTCATGCACTGTGTTTTGGTGTTTCAGTACAGACTTAAAATATTGTAAATAACAAAGTTTTATTTCTTCATTTAAAAATATTTAAATGAATTATATTTAACTATTATTCGATAAATAATCGTTAAACAGTGTACTTACTTTATCTAAGTATATTTTAGATTTTTATGTGATTACTGTACGATCCCCTATTGAATTCAATTTGACAGTTGACACTTGTTTGTCAAATTGCGTCATATTTGCGGGAAATGTAAGATGAAGTATTAAGTAATTGTAAAATAACAATTAATAAATACAGTTCTTTAGCAGTGTTAAGCTAATGGAAAAGCTTCATCAAAAATAATGGAGTTAACACAACGACTCGAATGCACACAAGAATTTTCTCAGATAAATAATGATAAAATATTTCCTGATCAGGTTATTCAATGTTTACAAACTTTTCAATTTTATATTATGAACACTTTAATATAAATTTTTACTATTTTATATATTTATTCTTTTAGATTGGATTCTTAGGAATTTGTGGGAACAAATATCCGCTGAAAAAGGGTCCAAACAAAATCGGAAGGGATCCAGATACATGTAGCGTTGTTTTGGATGTAAATGTATGTTCCTACTGGATGTATATATTGACACTTCATAATTTGTATGAAATAAAATGATTTTCAAATGCTAATGTAATTATAATGCGGAGTTGCCAATTAAGTGTCTTAATTATTTCTAAATCAAACTTATATTTTTCAGTCAATATCTAGACAACATGCTGTTATCAATATACTTAACAAAAATGAATTCATGCTTATGGACTTGGATTCTGCCAACCAAACAAAACTCAGTGGTGTAAGTGTATTTATTGATATCAATTCAATTGTTTTTTTTTATTTATTCACGAGATTTTAATATTGCATTTCTTATAATATAATTTTATTATTTTAGAAAAAACTTTTGCCATATATACCATCTCCATTAAAAAATGGTGACATGGTGCAGTTTGGTCAAGTTTTTGGAGTATTCAGGTTATTTGAAGAAGAGAATGATTTACCAATGACCCAAGCCATTAATGTACCGGAAACTCCAGTACAAAGTAGATGTATATCCAAGTTTAACATACAAGCTACTACTATTCCAGAATCTCCAGATGTCAGTGACAGGGTTAGAAACATTTTTAATAAAAGTACACTTTTTTAATAAATTACATGTATCATATATTTTATCTTTCTTAAGATATTAAATAGACATTTTGTACAATATAATGTAATGAAACATTGTGGATTAATATATAGCTAGTTAGTAATTAGCTATTAATTTTTCAATTTATTATTATTTACGTATAAGTTTGCAATTAAGAACAGTGAATTAAATTTTTAAGTGAACTCTTTAATGAAGTATATTTTAAACAGAACAATAATCACATAAATTAACAAGTCAAATATGTTGGGGGGGTAAGTTGTTCGCGTCCGTAGGAAGATTGCCCTTTGCTACCCTACACGTCCCCCCCGGGTGGCGCCAAAAGAGCAACAACGCCGAGCAACGGGCGGCGGTAAACTAACCTGTCTAAGGCCACTACGGGCCTAGAGGAACCAAATACCCTCTAAAAGTGTAGAATGAGACCTTGGGAAAGTCTCATTTTCTTATCCCAACCTCTTTTTAATTATGGAAAGTCTAGATAACGAGAGTAATTTGTCATGCGATCCGGCTAACCCCCGGCGCCCTCTGGTATCCGGGCCAGAGGGTGTGAAATTGGCTACCGAAGGCTGCGTAGAAGCGGGTAACCAGGCTTCTACACCAGCAAATGCTACTGGAAACAAGATGATTCAACAGGTGTTTCATCCTAGCCTGTTTATAAGTAGGCCGAGGAGTTCCTCTGTCGGAACCATACCCAAACCTCCTACTTCCATTATTCAAACACCTACCGTAGTGGAGAAGAATATATTGAAAGAAAAACGCCCTAATGAAACCAGTCCTCACCCTCCAGAATGGCAAAGAGTACCATCAGGAAATAACCGTAAAAGGAAGAAAATCTCTACAACTCCATCTCCTGAAGGAATCAAAACTTCCAATAGATACAGTGATCTACCTGTCGACCGCCCTGAAAAGGATGAAGAGACTATACCAATAAAACAGAGCAAGCCTCCGCCAATAGTCCTGTATGGTGTGGAGGATGTCAGCAAACTAACTGGCCTGTTAGAAACTGTAGTCAATAGGGATCTGTTTACTTTTAAAATAGTTAATCGGAACCAAATGCGAATTAGTTGCACAGATGTAGATGTTTACAAAAAATTAATCACACTTGTTCGTGAAAAAGGACTTATAGGACATACATTCAATAGAAAAGACCAACGAAATTATAGAATAGTCATTAGAAATCTGCACTATTCAACTCCTATAAGCGCTATAAAGGAAGATATTGAAAGTACTGGGAACTCTGTAATAGGAGAAATAATTAATGCAAAATATGGACCTGATAAGCGACCAACATCAACCTTTTTTGTCAACCTTCTACCTAGTCCCAACAACAGAGCAGTGAAGGAACTTAAATATGTATATCACCAATTAGTCACTATAGAAGAACCAAAAAAGAGAAAGTCAATAGTCCAGTGTCAACGTTGTCAACAGTATGGCCACTCAAAAAATTACTGTATGAGACCGTACCGATGCGTTAAATGTGGAGACTCTCATAAAACCTCGGAGTGCACCAAACATGACCGAAACACTCCTGCTACATGTGCGCTATGTCATGGACCCCATCCCGCTAACTACAAAGGATGTGAAGTGTATAGGGAAATCCTAGCCAGAAAAACAGCAACATCAAGGCCTTCAAATAGAAATACCATACCTCCACCAAAACATTCAGATTTTCCTATCCTTGGAACTGACAAACTACAGTTAACATCAAATGCTAACAATGGTACAGTTGGAAATAACCCAAAAGCCACAACATCTAGCAGACCATGGCCAACTATAAAAGAAGCCCCTACAAAAGAAGTCACCCTTGCAGAGTCTCAAGAGAACAGCGCACTAGAAAAACTACTCATAAAACAAAATGAGAAGTTTGAGCTAATCCTACAACACATGAGTACATTAATGCAACTCATAACATCACTGCTCAATAACCTTAACAAATAGGAGCATTACGTATGGCCACATGGAACCCGAATGGTCTAGCTCCAAACAAAGATGACGTAAACTTCCTATTAAATGAACATAAACTCGATGTTATGCTCATCTCGGAGGCACACTGCACCACCTCATCAAATGTTAAGTTTAGAGGATATAAAACATACACGACAAACCATCCAGACGGAACAGGACATGCCGGCACAGCAATAATAGTCCGAGACAACATCAAACACGACATCTTACCAGAATTTAAGACCGCGTATATCCAAGCTACTACGATAGCGGTTACGGATGGTTGTGGTTACTGCAACGTTTCGGCTGTGTACTGCCCGCCCAAACACACTATATCTGAGAATATGTTTAGTAATTACTTTAACACCTTGGGGGGCCGATTCATATCTGGCGGCGACTGGAATGCTAAACACACATTTTGGGGCTCCAGGTTAACCTCAACTAGAGGCAGACAGTTGCAAGCTAGCGTGACAACATTGGACCTGCGCACAATATCGACAGGTGAACCCACATACTGGCCCACAGATCCGAACAAGATCCCTGACCTCTTGGACTTTTTCATTACTAAGGGCTTATGTAGTTTTTATTTCCGAGCTGAATCCTGCCTAGATGGTTCCTCAGACCACACACCTGTACTACTTACTGTGAGCACTATGGTGATTGAAGTTGAGAGACCACTTACATTATGTAACAATCACACCGATTGGGAGTCATTTCGTGAATATCTAGAGGATAATATAAACTTAAAAATAGCTCTTGTGTGTCCTGAAGATATTGAAGAGGCAACTAAAAATATTACCATGCTCATACAAGAGGCTTGCTGGAAAACTACGCCACTACAAACACAAAAACGCAGTATTACCTCAAATTGGCCGCTAGAAATTAAAAACCGAATCCTCGAAAAACGGCGACTACGACGTGTTTGGCAACTTAGCAGAAATTCGGCAGATAAACGCGCATTTAATAAAGCCATACAAGATCTAAGAATTTTCCTCAGAGAATGGCATGATGCCACACTAGAAGCCAAACTAGAGTCTCTTACGCCCTCAACATCAAGTAATTATTCATTGTGGAAATTCATTAAGTCATGTAACAAACCCCAGGTAGCAAAACCACCTATAAGAAATAGCAATAACAGCTGGGCTAAAACCGCTCAAGAAAAAGCTAACGTGTTCGCCAACCATCTTGCTGCTGTTTTCTTACCTAACGAAACAGTCGATTTTGAGGCGCAAAGAGATGTAAGAGAACTTTTAGATCAACCGTATCAGATGGCGTTACCACCACACCCAATAAAAGTAACTGAAGTGTGGCGAACGATCAATGGCCTAAAAGACCGAAAAGCCCCAGGATACGACCTAGTAACTAAGGAAATACTAAAACAATTGCCGAAAAAAGCAGTAGCTTACTTGACCATCCTCTATAACGGAATTCTGAGAGTGCAATACTTCCCTGCCCTATGGAAAGTCTCAAAAATAATAATGATCCACAAGGCAGGTAAACCACCAAACGAAGTCGAATCTTATCGACCGATCAGTCTCTTACCAATTCTCTCCAAGGTCTTCGAAAAAATTATATTACATAGAATATTGCCTATCCTAACTGAGCACAAAATACTACCTGATCATCAATTTGGGTTCCGGCAATCCCACACAACAATCGAACAAGTCCATCGAGTAACCTATACAATAAGAGAATCCCTAGAAAATAAGGAGTATTGTTCTTCGGCATTCCTCGACATACAGCAAGCCTTTGACAAAGTATGGCACGAAGGCCTTCTTTTTAAGATCAAAAAATATCTACCACATAGTTACCACATGTTGATGAAATCTTATCTATCGGACAGGATTTTCCAAGTTCAGGAATCAGGAGAAACATCAGACTTCCATGATGCTAAAGCAGGTGTCCCGCAGGGGTCAGTTTTAGGTCCAGTGTTGTATACAATCTTCACAGCAGATCTGCCAGTGGTAGAGGGAGTCACCACAGCCACTTTCGCCGATGATACAGCCCTATTAGCAAGGAACAAAAATCCGGCCATTGCTTCCCATACGCTACAAAACGGGCTAAACGAAATAAATAAGTGGTTGAATAAATGGAAAATTAAAGCAAGTGCATCCAAATCAATCCACGTAACATTTACATTGAAAAAAGGAGTATGCCCCCCAGTACGTCTTGGAGATAACATATTACCCCACTGTGACAGAGTTAAATATCTTGGACTCCACCTAGACCGTAGACTAACCTGGAAATATCATGTTAAATCTAAAAGAGATGAGGTAAATATAAAATATAAAACTATGCTCTGGCTGCTACGTCGAAACAGCAAATTGTCAATCGACAATAAACTCCTTATCTACAAAATGCTCTTGAAACCAGTGTGGATGTATGGGATACAGCTCTGGGGAAGCGCCAGTAACTCTAATATTGCCATCATACAAAGATTACAAAATATCATTTTGCGCACCATTTCCAATGTACCTTGGTTTGTTACTAACAATGAAATCCATGCCAACCTAAAAATGACCACAGTGAAGGAAGAAATTAGAGCAGCTTCACAAATCTACCAACAATGGCTTGCCCTACACCCCAATCAATTGGCAGCCCAACTTAAAAGTCAAAAACATCCTAGACGCCTAAAGAGGCATGATGTTTTACAACTGCACGAGAGGGTGTAGCACCCTCATAACAAGAGAAGTGCCCTCGTTGGAGGTCACACTCATCACGCCAACTATCGCACCACCTATCCGCTTATAGTCCAGGGACTGATTGCAGATATAAACACAGAAAAAAAAAAAAAAAAAAAAAAAAAAAAAAAAAAATATGTTGAAAATATTTAATTATAGTATATATTTTTTGTTATCTACTGTCCTAATGTATTGCAATTTTATTAAATAAATGTAAGTTTAATTTAGTCAAGCATTGATAAAGTTAAAAATAACACTACATTTTAGGTAGGGTGGAATTTTAATTGAATGGTAGCTTAGGTTTGGAGGGCTAAGGAACATTTCCTAAATAGTAATGTCATCCAAATATATAAAAGCGAAAGGTCTCACTCATCACAAAAAATCCAAAATCGCTTGATGTACAGAGTAGAAATTTTGAAATGAGGTAGTTTATAGTAAGTAGACAGCTGCACTGCTGACAATGGATTCTGTGACAGTGCCAAATAAAGGAGGATTAAGGGCTCTCGCAAGTTTGTATTTGTGTTTCAAACTTAAAATTTCGCTGGGACCTAGGAATGAACCCCAATGAAGCAAGGGTGTGTTGTTAGTTTGGCAATAAAATATTGCTTTTCTCATTTATATACAATTCTGGGTTTTATAAAAATTGGCCATGTGGTTTAAATTTTACTCGCTTATCTTAAACCCTGTAAATTTTATGAATGATGACAATCATATAAGTCTGTATAATGTGGGGAATAAGTGAACCCTTTCATGTATTAGTAATATTTATATGTGGCCAAGTTTAGGTAATGTTTTTTAAAACTTAATCATTATATTAACTATTAGTATAACCTTAAGAAAGGATATTTAAAACTGCTTCTTTTAAATTATATTTAAAGTAACAGCTAAGTGTAAGTACTACATGGACTAAAAACTAAAGTAAAATATTTCTATTTTTTTGTTTTCAGGATGATTCATTTATTGCTGCATCACAGCAAAAGGAAACAAAGAAGATTTTTAAAAGTCCTACAGATAACTTTCTGAAAACATGTGGGAAGACAATAGCAATTAAACCTATTGGTACAAATAAAATAGACAATGTCTATTGGACTTCTTCTAAAAAATCTGAATCATTTACTTCTCAAGCTAACATTTCCAATGATCTCAATGATTCATCTAAATCAATACCTATACATGAATTAGAAACGCAACTCCCATATGATGATAAAGATAATATTAACAATTCTATATTATATAATGCTCTCACACAAGAAGGTGTGGAGAGGCCTCTTGCAATATATGAAATGGAAACTCAACTACCATCTGATTTACCAGAAGTGTGTAAAATTAATTACCAACAAAATGTACAATTAGATTTCTCTATTTTGGATAATAAAGAAAATGAAAGTGTCATAAATAATGGTGAAAAAGAATTTCAGACAAGATCTTTAAATATAGAATGTGTCAATACTGACAAGAAAGAAAACAGTGAAAATTCAAAAGAAAAACTAGATGTATCTAATGATGTAATACTATTTGACGAAATTGATAGCCCGCCTTTAGATGACAATTTAGATTCCCAGTCACTAATGCCTCCAGGTATTATTACAAATGATGAAAACCCATTGAATTGTGAAAATGTTAAAGAGTCAGAAAAAAAAGAATCTAAATATGAAAACAATGATCAAAATATAAAACAAATAGTTAATCGTCGTCAATCTGGTGATTCTACTGATTGTGAAGATGATATTTACATAGCAATGACTCAAAAATTAGAAGTAGTGACTAACGACGATGATGTTACGGACTGCGAGGATGAACCCGAAACAGTTCCTAAAAGTGCTGAAAAAGAAAAAGTTATAGATGAAAATCTAACTGATTGTGAAGATGAACCAGAAAATGCCAAAAGACCCAATGAAATAACAGAAAGTGTAAAATTTGAGGACATGTGCACACAAGTTATTGAAGTAATGCCACTAAATATTGGAAATAATGTAGAAGCTAATGTGTTGAAGAAGCCGAATGCTTTCGAGGATTTAGAGGACATGTGCACACAAGTTATTGAAGAAATGCCATTAAATATTGAAGATAATGTAGAAGCTAATGTTTTGATGAAACCGAATGTTCTCAATGATTTACCGACTCAAATAATTGAAATCGATAAAATGGACCCAAGGTTATCTGACTTACAAACACAAGAAATTGAAGTAGTAGAAGACGCAGAAAAAATGCAAAAAATTTATTCACAAGAAATTATAAATTTTAAAATGCCTGGTCTTTCCCCTTTCAGGAGAAAAAGAAAAATAGTACCAAATATCGAGAAACAATTATGTAATATAATTCAGATAAGTAAAACTGATAGTGAAAGTGAAAAGAAAGATCGTGACAATGATGAAATTTACTATGAAACAACACAAGAACTCTTCATAGATTTATGTACTCAGAGAGAACTATCCCCAGAAATTGTGAAACCACCAACGATAACACTGAATACGAATAAAAAATTAAATTTAAAATCAACGAAAGAAAGCAAAATTAAACATCAAATAAAGAATGAATCTAATGAAAAATGTGATATAGAGGAAAAAATAAACAGTTTTGTAGCTAACTTAAGCAAGTCAGAAATAATGGACGTCGCAAGCACAGAAAAAAATACAACTACATTATTTCAAAAGTCTAATGACGACTCTGATTTAAAGGACCCTCTGAAAAGCAAAGAAAGTAACAAGATAAAGAAGAAATCGTTAAAGAACGAATCACGCAAAGATAAAATTATTCTTAAAAAAACATTGCCTAATAAATCTGAAGTAGAAGATGTCTCCGATCAAAATTTACGAAATTCAAACACAAACGTGACTAATCTTGAACATAAAAAGAAAAGTTTTAGTGACATACGGTCATATTTAAATAAAAATACTAAAGCTAAAGAAGTATTGCCATCAAGAAGTAGTAGAAGAATTAGAAAACCTACATCCAGACTGAAAGATGGTGACGAAGATTCACAGAAACTATGTAATAGCTTGTTTAACACTACCATTTATATTGATGACGACAAAACAAATAAAGACATAGAAAATGTTAAAACTTCGCAATCTAAGAATGATAAGAAGAAAACCAAAATGGAAACGGAAAACAAAAGAAAGAATGACGATAAAGAAAAAGTGAAGGATGAAAGCATAAAAGAGAACATTACAGACAGTGAACAAAAACAACGTAAGAGTAGAAGAACGAAAGAGAAGGATAAAGTTCAGAAAATAAATATTGATAAAGAACTTGACGTGAAAAAAGTTAAAGAGAGTGACGTAAAAAATAGTAGAAATTCGCGGAGTATAAGTAAAAAATCTGAAAAGGATAGTCATAAATCAAAATCGCCATTGAATGATAAGCGGAAAAGTGACAAGAAAAGTGTTGAAAAAGAAAAGAAATCACCCGAAAGAGAAATACGGCGAAGTAAAAGACATAGAACGTCTAAGAAATCAGAAGAGTCATCAAGTGAGAACAAATCGCATAAAATATCAAATGGACATGAAAATAGTACAGTTTATAATTTGTCTTCAGAATCAGGAATAGATTCCCCAAATAAATTAAAAAGATCCGGTAACTTCGAATATCCGAGTGCTAAAAAAACTAGAACTGTGACGTCGCTAAGATCTACTCCGGCCAGAAAAATAAAGACGCACTATGTGTTATTCACGGCATTTCCTTGCGAAGAAGTTAGAAAGAAATTGGAGAAATTAGGTAATTTATTCTGTTTTATTATAAAAGCAAAACTCGTTTGTAATAAAATTATCCTCCTTCTGAATAAATCGTAAATTAACAATATTACTTGTGAATGGATTAATAATGATTAATAAATTATAATTATAATATAGAATATATGGTGAAACGTATTATTAAAATAGTCAATTTGGAGTTGATGTTCAGATTATTATTTTGCAAACATTTTGGGTGAAAGTATTAAAAAAACTGCTTTGTCTAGCTTAACTGCAGCTTTATTCTTTTATTTAATTCGTGGGAAAGATAGAGATAGTTATGGCTTTTAAGACCATGATTGCTTTATAACATTTAAAACTTCAAAACCAAAAAATACAAAATCCGCGCTATAGAAAATCACAAATATTTGGGTAAATGTATGAATATGTAATTAAAAAAAATTCGTATTACCATCCAGGAGCGGTAATAGTGACCGATGTGTCGAAGTGCACAGTGGTGCTGACGTTGCAGATAAAGAGGACGTTCAAGCTGCTGTGCGCGGTGGGTCTCGGCAAGCCCATAGTGGGCCCCGCCTGGGTGCAGGCATGCGCTGACACCAACATGGTCGTCGGTGAGGATATCATATCTATACTAATATTAAAACCGACTTCCAAAACTAAAAAGTTTCAAATAACTTAATAAAGATTTAATTTAATACACCTCTTATGCAAACCTAATACCTTCAATATTAATAATTTACTATTATTTGTGTGTGCTACCTATTGATTCATCCACATGAAATTATGATTATCACACAGTTTGTTTGTTTGGTTGAACGCGCTAATCTCAGGAACTACTGGTCCGAATTGAATAATTCTTTTTGTGTTAGATAGTCCGTTTATCGAGGAAGGCTATAGGCTATATATTATATCACGTTGTGACCAATAGGAGCGGAGCATCAATGAAAAATGATACAAAAACGTGAAGTGCGGCCGTTAGTTCTGCGAGGTACCATACAATTCTCGAGGCATAAGCTCAGCTTTGCATTTGTGTGAGTGCAGTGTACGGATAGGCACGACGATACGGATAAACGTTGCAAGATTGGTTTTAACTGGTTTTGCCTGATTGCTGGCCTGATGAGCGGCTATTGGCTATTAGCTATCACTCACACAAATGCAAAGCTGAGCTTATGCCTCAAGAACTGTACCTTGCGACTCACAAAGAATTTAGTTTCCGGTTCTTAGAACGCGTGCGAAACCGCAGGAAATGCTAGTTATTAAATATTATAAATACTATGTCATTGCTATTCATATGTTTCACATTTTATTTTCAAAATGTATGAAATTTTACTTTTTGTAGTCCATGATGTTTGTATATTTGATGTAATTGTACTACTTTTTAAGCATCCAAATTTATTACTATTTAAGTTTTTTCCTAATGACAACTTATTCGAGCGATGATAACTAAGCTTAAAACATTCGTATTGATACATGTCAAGCTTGCATCGACTGCACGTTAAAAAATCGCTCTGTGTAGTGCATAGAACATTAAGTACCTACAGATCTCAAGTCATAAGCTCAGCTTTGCATTTGTGTGAGTGCAGTGTACGGATAGGCACGACCGAAGGCGTAGCGCGTTGCGAGTTGGTTTAAACCTGTTTTACTGGTTTTTGATGCGCGGCTATTGGCTTTTAGCTATCACTCACACAAATGCAAAGCTGAGCTTACGCCTCGAGAACTGTATTCTATTAATCATCTATTTCCAGATCCATGGTTGTATTTAATAAAAGACGAAGTTACGGAAAAAAGGTTCCATTTCAATTTAGAACGTTCGTTGGCGGGAAAGCGGAACTTTTTAAGTGGATACAATATTTCGTCCACTCCGAGTGTGATGCCTAACGCTGAGGAAATGAAGTGTAAGCTTATTTTAAAAAGTATAAATAATAAAAAAAAATTATGTCGAGTTGGTCCCTAGATATGTTTTAACGATTAGTAAAGACTTCATAGAAATTAGTTATTTTCCGCAATAAAAAGTATCCTATAATATGTTGATTCAAATATCCTATATAATAACCAGCTATCATTATACCAATTTTTATCAAAATCTGTCTACATCACGAGAAAATCTCTGGAGAGTTTCAGATAAAAATTCTAAAAATTATAGATTTAGACTCTGTATCCATAAGAAATATTATTTCAATAAGATTTTTCAAAAAATATTCAATGTAAATTACCGATTTGACTCGGTTGGAATTTAAGTAAAGGTGTATATTATAATTTCAAAAATATTTTTTTAACAGTAATAGTGGAATGTTCTGGTGGTAAATGGAAGGAACAGGGGCCGTTATGGATCTGCGTGTCGTGTGTAGCGGATAAGTCTCTTTGGCCGACTTTGAAGAAGAAGGGTGCAATTATTGTCTCCACCGAGTTCATTTTAGGAGGAGTCCTTAGACAAAAGCTAGATATTGACAAAAATAGGTTAATGTGATATATCATGACGTGTATATTGTATATTATAAGTGGATATGCCCTGGTGGTGTCTTTATGACAGAGAGAGAAAGAGATAGAAAATAAAATTGACGATGGCTCAGTTTGTAACCCCACTGGCAGCGCAAGCGGTCGCGGGTTCCTGCTGGGGGCATTAATTTGTTACCATGAACCATTCTTTGTTGTTGTAGCTTACCATAGACTAGATGGTGCTGTTTGTAAAATGTCCCAAAATAAAAAAATATGACAAAGAAAGAGAAGAAAGAAGGATTTTTTATTTTTTTATAGTGTTTAATGTATGTTACTTAAAATGTCTTGTGTATTATTATTTATCACATGCTTTTACTTTCGCTCAGCAAGAAAAATTGGTTTTAACTTAAATCTAATTATGATATTCATAAATGATAATAATAATTAACAATATTTTTATTCAGATTTTTAACATTTGAAATTATACATCTAAAAATATACGCAAGATGTTTTTTTTACTTTTTGCAATAAAAAATAAAATGGCTAGGGTATGTCCATGTGTTTGTCTTAATGTAATATAGTATCATATTATAGTTATTTTTTATCTTTTATTTGTACTATTCATTAATATTGGTAAATCTGTAGATAATATTATAAATATAAACGATCATCAGCAATTAAATAAAGAAATAAGACTAATTAAAGTGCCATTACTATTCTTACTACTCAGTTGGTAGTGATCCTACTTGCTGCGCCAGTGGTCGCGAGTTCGATTCCCGCTGGGAGCATTCATTTGTTGAGCACGAATATTTGTACTCCAGTCATGGGTGTTTATGTTTATAATATGTATGCATTTAAAATGTATATATTATGTGTAGTATATCAACTATCTTGTATCCGTAACACAAGCCTGGTAGCTTCCCACGGAGCTAGATGGCGCTGTTGTAATATTATCCCAAGATATTTATTTATAAAAAGTCATGTTTTTAATATCTTTATGAAAAGTACAGAGGGTTGAAAATGTTATAAAAACAAAAAAAAATTGTAATGTTAAAAATAAAACATCACTAATAATGTTGACTATATTTTAAAAAATCATTAAATACTTTAAACGTAAATTACATAATATACTAAAATTTAAGGTGTTATACTTATTTTGTTACTTTCGATGAATAATATATTTAATTAATCTTGACATCGATATTATAAGTAGGTACTTTTATATAATTTAGTTTTTATTGTGTTTAAAATTTGAAATAAAAAACAGACTTTAGTTTTATTTATATGTATAGATTGCAATAAAAAAAAGCTGTAATGTGGCAATTCATATTATGATGCTCTTTTAAATCACAAACTATCTGTTAAACGGTTTATGTTTTTACCATAGATTGGAGGTGACACTGCTATTATATGTAATATTCAAAATTAAAATTAATTTTAATGTTAATAATATAATATATTATATACTAACAAACAAAATAAAAAAAAATCATTTATATTAGTTTCCGTTACGTCGATATTTTTTATATAGAAAGAGGAAGTGACACCATCAATTAAAGGTATAATATCCGGCTGCTTTAAATAATTATGAATATTCTCAATCCAAATCAATTGAAATAATTGCCTATAGTTCATATTTTAGTTTTAATAATAAAAAATTGTGACTACCTCCATGTCAACTAAATTCTATCGCAATTTAATTATTTATCTGTACCTGTGTTTTATTTAAGTCGTAAATTTATTAGTTTTAAATATTATTTGTGTCATTCAATATTATTATAAATGGTTATTCTTGCATTTATCAAACCTTTTGTTTTAATTTTTTTAAGTGTTGCCATGAATTTGTTTTTCTTAAATCTCTTAAGGTTAATTAATTAAATGGATTCAATTATTTTTCTTCTTTTTTTTACTATACCATATACCGACTTTAAAATATCCGTCATGTAATGGAGAAATGTACAGTTTGCGTCACGTAAAAAGAACGCTGGAAGAAAGTGGTGGGGGGTGTGTTTGCGCATGGGTACATTCGCATACGAAATTTCTAAGCCTATTCTTTTATTTTTGAACTAGGCTTTCGCTCGATTATTGGTAGGTATATTGAAAACTGTATTAGATAGAATGTCAATAAATAGACTTCTATTAATTAATAAAATTGTTTGATTCAGTGTAGAATGTTTAATCTACTTACAAAAATTAAATTAATTCGTTTAATATACTTTTTTTAATTATTAACTGCATTATTATCAGACTCTCTCTTTATAAAACAATAGGTATACATCAAAAATATTTTTTCACAATTTTTTATATAAAATCATTTCGTAATTAATAACGTTTGTGTGCGCGATGTTATTTTAAACTGACAAACCAATAGCGAGCCGAAAAGCATGCGACGCGTTCACCACCGTCCCGTACCCCGCGTCTTACCACCAAATTGTCCGATAAATCGCCTCTGCGCAACTTGACAGCCGGCGTTCTTTTTACATGACGCGAATTATATAAAAGTGTTTGGAGCTATCATAACTTCTAATATTCTAGTCACCAAAGTAAAAAAAATAAAACTTTACTCATTATTTTAGGATATTAAGCAAACATTCTTTTATATATTTATTATTATGAATATCCTTCTAATAGCTTTCAGCTAGTCCTTGAGATTAACTAACTACCCTCAACATTTTAAATACGGTGCCCAAGTTGTGCGTACAGACAATAAGTTGCTTTTCCTATTTTTATTTTTTATTTATACCTAATCAGAAGCTCAAACTGAAATAGTTTAGTTTTAACTACTTCCGTTATGCATAGGATTCGATGATTTTTTTCAGCGTGATAAATGTGAAACTAATTTTTATAAATTATGAGTAGAGCCTTATGGGCTTAATGATTTTTAGCAAATATTTAAATAACATAAGGATTATAAGTTAAGGGATAATAGAATTAAAACGCAGGTAGACTTTTAGAAAGTTTGATTTTTACCTAATCGATAAAATACATGTGCCGAACAGTTCACGATATTTACATACTAATACTTTAGATACAAAGTTCTCACGATTTACAGATAATATCTTACGTACGTAGTATATATTGAAATCCTTACTTGAAGGTTTAATTTAATTTATACAAATGAAACACAAATATACATGAACAGATTTATTCGTTGACTCTCTGGCAAACTTATTTGGTCCACCTTTATTGCTTCTAACTAAAAGACGCGAATGTGCGTCATGTTGTGGGGGAGGGAAGGCGGAGTGACGTCACGAGGGGAGAGGGAGAGGATGTGGGAGGGATAGGACGTGGGAGAGAGAGGGGGAGGCGACGGGTCGGAAGCGGGGCGCAGGCGGCGGTGGACCAGCGAAGTTGCCGCGGTGGGGCCGCACGCGCCTCACCTACTCTTACACTTAACCTAACTATGTACAAAATTAGTACCCGTGTAATAATTATATTAATTTATATTGAGGGTATTTACAAACTAAGCACAGTCTACTAATCCATACAGTTGTCTTAGAAGGCGTCTAGACAGGGCAATCGTTCGGGTAACGAGATAAAGACAGGAATGACATGTTACTGCACTTCATTCTCGACTGCCATACTTACTTTTTCATATGTCAGTCGGGAAACGTTTTTAGGGTTGACGAGAGAGTCGACCCACGAGATAGTTCAGCAATTAAATTGATATTTTTTGTAACTTTGCATTCCTGTCAAAGTCAATGAGCGATAGCCCAATGTATGGATTTTTATACTGTGATAGAAGACACGTTTTAGCTCACACGGCGACGCCGCCGTCACTTGTCCACGGGGGCGGGGGTGGGCGCGGGGGTGGCGGGCGCGGGGGACGCCGCCGAGGGGGAGCCCGCCGACATGTGCGCTAGCGTCTTGTACAAAGGCGAGTTGACGAAGCGCGGGTAAGAGTCGCGGTGCATCAGTGTATAGATCTGCAGCTGGGCCTCGTCGAAGGTGTGCGGTGTGGGCTCCACCATGTTGCGGTTCACCGTCTCGCGCACGCGGGAGTCTAGTGACACCTGCGGCATATCAAATTTACTTTTAGCATCTTTAAGCCATACTACTATTATTATAAAGGTATGTGTGTGCTTGTTGCTCCTTCACGCCGAAAAAGTCAGGACTCATTTGGATCCAAATTTATCAAACATAGGCTATGCCCAGGAGTCATTTTAATTTTAGGTAGGTTCTATTTTTAAAAAGATTTAAATACACCTATGTATAAATAAATTATAATAAATGTAAGGACATTAACACACAGCGCTATTTTGTTCTTTTGTAATGTACGAGCTTCTGATATGGATATGGGATACCAGATAGGTAATACGGTAAACATATAAAACTTAAAATACAAACATATATTACAAATATTTAAACACTCATGACTACATACTAGATAGAGAGATAGTTCTGAATCACACATATGAATCGTCCCCCAGCGGAACTTGAACCCGCGACCGCTGTTACAAAAAGTAGAGTCACAACAAACTGAGCCAAACGCGTCGGCGAATATTACCAGTTTTCCTGTACAAAATTAAGAATGAATCTATCCGTGGTTTACGCTTGCTCTTTTTATTTTACCCCTTCCATAAGATAAAAAAAAAAACTCATTATTATAACAGTAAAAACTAAAACGATTTTAATAAAAAGTTGATTTTTACCTCTTTAGGTGAGAGTATAGAGATGTAATCCTCGTAGATGAAGCGTGCCTTTTCTTCGACAGCTTCAGGATTTGTTTCTCGTTTGAGCTCTTCGCACGCGAGCCAAAACATTATGTTCTCTTCGGAGTACTCGCCGCGGAGAAAATCTCTGAACACTTTACGTCCCGCTGCAAACAAATAAATTACAATGTTTATATTGATACAGTATACACACATATCTAATATTCTTGCTCTATATATTACTGAACGATTACGAACAACGTACGAACGATTTTTACTAACTTTTGGCGATTTTACCAACGAAATGGTAAATTAAATAATATACCTAATTATACGAAGAAATTAAATATACTGTCAGGAAGTTTACAAAAATTAAATAAAAAATAAATGATAGTTGTAGCCTGTAGGTAACACGTATAATGTGCTCACTGACCGTAACTTGCAAGACCTAAATCTGTTTTCTGACTAGTGACTCTACAACTAGTTTTATAATTAATCATTTTTAATATATTTTGAAAGAAAATAGAATAATATGTAAAGGTTTACACTATATAGAATAAATACCTGCGCTGCGCATGAGGCGATCGAAAGATTGGCCCCAGCTCTGAATCTCCTCCAACGTGGGGCTGTACCGATATGAAACATTAACATTAAGTAATTGAAGGTGCGTGTTATATTTTATGATAATTTCATTCATTAAATATATACATATATATATACTAAGTATGAGATACAAAATATTCAACTAAAATGATAAAATAGTGCGTATTAGACAGGAACAATGGTTCTTATTTCTTAATCAGTCCGTGAGTATGAGTTTTTCCTAAAACAAGAATTAGTATACAATTTATTATTTATATTATATTTTCTTGACAAAGAAGTAGTACACAATTTACGTCTGTTATTTTTGCCTAAGTGAAAGTATCCTTACGCTGCGTCTCCTTCAAGTATCAACGGCTCGTGCGGTCCAGGCTCTGGTGGCTTCTTGCCGGGACCGCCTTCCGAGCTGCGCGCCGCCAGCCTGTACACACACCACCATCATGTCACCCAATACTTCCTACATGGCTCAAAAGAGATTCTTTATTTCATTAATATTTATTACTTAATAAGTTTTGTTATATTATAATATGTAATTATATTTGACTTTATTGTACACTTTTTTTTTGGCAAAAAGCTTATTGAAAAACGTAAACCTAGAGCTGCATTGTGCTGTCAAAAGCTCTATCCATTCATATACCTTACTTTTTACTTCGAAAAAGCTACTTGTTGTTGTGTAATAGGTTCGGATAACTTATCTATTTATATAAATAATAATAACTTCAGAAATATGTACTTTAAGTAGGTAGTTTCTATTTTTGCGCTATCGTATAATCAGTCCTAACGTAATCAAAGTGTGTTATCATACTCAATGCGACTTTAGTGCTAAATATAGTTTATGTATTGTGAATTTGCAAAAGAAGTAAACTCTACAGAGGTCTGTCATAAATCATACAATTGGGTATGTAACCTACTGTACCTATTTCTCATTACAAAAAACCAATGCCATCTACGATTAAAAATGTATAAATTGCGAGGTATCGAATGGACAGGTGTTTGCTTTTTAAAGATTTGTGTAAATGTGATATTTTTCTTTCATTTTCGTAATTCAATGAAATATTATATTCGGTTAAATAAAAAACATTAATATTACTTTAGTAGTCTGTAAAGTAATCTGATTTGAACGAAAGGGATGTAAAGACGTTATTTTCGATTTTCCATAAACACCCCGAAGAGAAGTCATCGCGCATGCCTCTAGATGCTCAGCGTTGTACCCACTTACCACTTGGCCCTGCAAAGATGGATATTCAGAATGTCAAACTACATATTTTTAAATTTCTATCCGGTACAATGTAAGTTACGATTTTCTTTCTAATATTTTTAAGAACATGAAGCTACTCGTTTTTACAAGATAGGTATTTACTGTTTATTTATCGATAATAATATGTATCTACGAGTTTTTAAATAACTAAACAAAAGTAGTATATGTTATTTGTACTGACCAGGAGCAGGAGCAACAGCAACACCAACAGAGGCAGCACGGCTTGGCGGCGGGCCGGCAGCCGCGTGCCAACGCTGCCAGGCTGCACATCTGGAGTACAATATACACATCTGACTACTATGTGCTATAAATACATAATTTCTACGTGTCGTGGCTAGACCGATTTTGATAAACTTTACAATCATCATCATCATCATCATCAGCCCTTTTTAACGTTTTGGGCACGGGCCTCCCTCAGTACGAGGGGGATCAGGCTATAGTCCACCGCGCTGGCCTAGTGCGTGTTGGCGGACTTTACACGCCTTTCAAAAACTTGATAGGTTTTCTCAAACATGCAGATTTCCTCACCATGTTTTTCTTCACCGTAAGACAAGTGGTAATCATGATATAAATGATTCACACATGAGATCAGAGGTGCGAGACCCGGATTTGAACCCGCATCACTCAGTTATCCAAGCGACCGCGTTACCGCTGGGCTACCACTGTCCTCACAAGTCGGACTTTACAAACAAATAGACATTATTTAACACAGGTTTCTAGGTAATTCAGCAAGTATATTGCACAGTCATATGAAATTGTAGCTATTGTAGTTTATTCATTGTTAAACATATACATTAATTAATTAATCGGATTAATATAAATTACGTATTTGATTAAAATATAGTGTAAACTATCACCAGGAATACAAAGACTACTGTTAGACTAACTAGGGACACGACCGATTAAAGCAAAGACATACTAGAGTGTACTTATTTATAGTAATTTTGTTTATGTTTTACAATGTCACATTTTCACCTTGACCGGGTTAAGGAAAACATGTGTTTGTCAAATATAAATAAATAATTTAAGCGGGAATTGAACCCATGTCATCCGTCGTCGTTATGAAAATTTGTTAAATTTATTATTCGGCAGACTTCTAAGTAAGTATTCAATTTTTGTTTAATATTAAGTTAAGTAGGTATGTTAATTTCAAAACTATCTTAGTAATAACTAACTAAGTATATTCTTATTTAATTTAAATGAGAATGTAATAGACTTATATGATAAGAAATAATAAATAAAAGAAAATATAGATTTCACTGATATATTCGTTCGCAAGCCATGATTTTCGCCTAAATTAAAATGGTTTTGATAATTGCAGTGTAGAGTTTACGAAATAAAAGGCAAACTCTACCATTGCTACTAAGGTAGCTGAATAATTTTATCAGCTATAATTTTAAACACTATAATAGGTATCATTAAAGTTATTCTAATATATAACTTAATATACGGCTTCTAAGCTGTTGTAAAATAATGTTCTAACATTCTTGCCAAACGTAACGTTATTAAACAGGAAAAACAAAATAAATTCGTATCTGCTACGATAGATCAGGACAGGGTAAAGATAAGAGTCATTGTGAAAATCAATCACGTACCTACAACTAGACTACAGAAAGGCGAGCTGCTCCTCTAGGCCAAGTTCAGGAGCTTCATGTCACAACACTCATCACTCACAACGTGCACTACTTTAAATAGGTACAATGTTAAAGTTTAAACTACTACTATGTGCGTAGACTTTATAAAATCCTTTACTTTTAATTTAATTCACTATCGAATCTTTGGTATTTTGTACGTAGACAACTACTCGTAGGATCGCAACAACTTTTTCTCACATAAAGACTCTATCTGGTAAAATTCACCTGAATCACAAATGAGTAATGAATATCACACATTTGTATCTGACATCACATAAACATATAAAAGGCCTTCGACAACTCCACGTGGCGTTTTGAACATTTGAGCTGTCAAAATGGACTTAAAATATGATATAAGTAACTATAAGTTATGATCATTTTCAATATGAGAGCGTTTCTTGAAGAGCTGAAAATCAACTAGGAAATGAACTTTAAATCCCGACTTATTTATTTAAAATGGAAAACAATCGAAGAATAAATTATCATAAGAGGCAGCGCTCCTTACAGGAGGTGGAGTCGTCGAGGACCTAACATTAATATTAGAAGTAACGTCATGAGGAGAAGTTGGGCGCGTCCGCCTGAAGAGGCAGCGGCGTCAAGCGAATAGCGCGGAAGAGACGCAACGGTTGGCGACGGATGCGAAAATAAACAAAGTTTGGAGGGTAGTGGGTGAGGGTCGCACGCGTATAAATAGCGCGCTCATTGAGGCGCTCGGCGCCGCGTGCTGTTTACTGCGGCCGCTATATCGGTACCCGCGCGGCCGTCGTGTAAACAAGCGCGCCACGCGGCCTCGCCCGCGGTCTCGCCTGCAGCAGGGCGCCAGGCGCTGCCACCTTCGCGAGGATGGTGCGTCACACTTCACAATGTGGACGCTCGAGCCGCGCTGACGAAGAGGCGACGACGCGGCGGGCGCCACTGAGTCGACTCCGACGGTCGATACGGGCGCGGCTCGCTCCTGCGGCGTCGCGGACTACCGGGACAAGTAGATCCCGCGACCCGGTGAGTTCGCGAGAATTACCCAAGTATGGAATAATCGAGGAACATATAACCTGGTGACTTCGATCAGGGTGGAACAAGGTCGCTAACAAAAGCTATATTTCCGTCTGCCAACCGATTAACTGCGAAAGTTTGCAAAACGATAGGAACGGGGTGTAAATCGTCATTCCGAACTCCGAAGCACAGAGCTGGGCTCACCTGCCCGCGGCTGGGCGGCGGCGGGCGGCTCGCCGGCCATGCCGCGCTAGCGGCGGCGCGGGCGCGGCATAGGCGGGCGCGCGGCCGGCGGCGGGCGAGGCGAGGATGCACGGGGACGGGCCGCGGCCGGGGCGCGACTGAGCGCTGCGGCACGCCGCCCCCGCCCGCCCCCCGCGCCCGCCCGCGCCCTGCGCGCGCCGCCAGTGCGGGCGCGGCGGCGACCCAGATAGCCGCCCGACTACCGCGGGACTCTTCCCGAGCGAGGAGCTCCGCGTTCCGGGTGCGTAGCGCTTCGGTCGATGAACCGTTACGTTGTCGGCGCTAACCTAACCGCCTATCGCTATCTACTTCATACATATTGATTTTTCAACCAGTGCGTCATAGTCCATTTTCATTCATATACAAGAAACGCTAGCGTGTTCGTAGGCGTCTAAGCATTGAGTAGCTACCTATATAACGGCGATTATGGCTACATTTTCATTTCACTCTTTTAATTTTTCTGTATAGAATTTATTATTTTCACATTAGAAGAAATATTAAATTAATTCGTTTTAATTTAATTTATTTCATAGTTTCTATATTAAGTAGATTTACGAATTACGATGCACCGAATTCAAAAAAGAGGTACGTACAACGTTTGATTCGCAATGTCCGAACGGACATTTACATAATTTTCTTTTATTTGAAAGTGTGTTGAGCTGTGTGTCAGAGAATTATAGAATTACTTGTTTACAATTCAAAACGAAACAGTTATAATTTTATAGGATTGCTAAAATAGATATACTTATATGTATACATAAAGGTCATAATTATTATAACGATTTTTGTCAATGAAATTATACGTTATCGGCTTTTGCCCTTTCTACCGGTCGCCATCTTGGATGCAGGGGTGGGAAATACATAATATGTACGCAACATTTCGAGAAAATGTGCCTTACAGAGTTAATCGGTCGTGAGGCGAATTTCTCAGAATCAAAAGGCAAGCGTCGAAATAAATTAATGTTGGCCGTGCGAAGAAAATCTTTGTTTTTCTTCTTCACTTAAGCACTTTACCCTATTAGTAGTTTACTATGATTATTGAATTTAAGATAATTTTATATTTCTACCAACCTCCCACTAATTTTCCGATCCATTATTTTTATATAATGTTTAGCGTCACGTACTGAGAGCCTAAAATCACAAAATTCTGACAGATCCAGGTGGAGCTTCAAGCGCAATCTTGAAACAAAGTTTTTGGCCTATATCTCAGAAACTATGTACTATAGAGCAAAAGTTATTGTAACCATTATTGTAGAGAATAAAATGTCGCACCTTTTATTTTCTATATTTTTTTTTGTAAAGCTTACTGTTTAGTACCAATTATTGAAAATGCATTTTATTGATTAATCCAATAGGTATGTTGTGTTGTCGGCCGAGACAGAAAAAACGGTTCATTAAATTGACCATAAATCGTAAACGATAAGTTTTACAAAAAAATGTTTACAGGTTATAAAAGATGCGAAATTTTATCCTCTACAATAATTATTTCGCGGTATAACATTTGCGCAAAATATTGACCAAAAACTTTTTTCAAGGTGGCACTTGAAGCTCCATCTGGATCTGTAAGCATTTTGTGATTTTATACTCAGTAAATGACCCTAAGTCTAATTTAAAATTTAAAAAAATGGATCGGAAATTTAGTGCAAGGTTAAATTCTATTTTTACTGGCCTTTACGTTAAAATTCTTAAATTTATACTAAAACCCATTAGTTTCATGCCTACGACACGCGATATTATAATCGTTTATGAGATATGTATCTAATGTTTTATGACATCAACATATCTGACATAGCATCGCGCTCCCGATTTACATTATTGAATGTACACAATGGATGTGTTCAGCAACAATTGATTTTGATTCTATAGGAATTCATCATAATCAGTTTTTACAAAGGTAGATGCTATATATAAAGTGTATAGGTATGTATACCACTAAGTAGGTACTACAAAGTGACTAAGTAATTTACGTCTATCTATCCATGAAATGCTAATAGAAAACTATTTTCGATTTGCGATTTTTGCTATCTAGTTATCAATATTTTTATAATATTTTTTTATAAAATGTCCCTATGTGCTTCCTGACAAAAAAAGTTTTGCACGTGTAGCACAAAAAATGAAGGACTTTCATAATATAAATAAAATACTACAAACTTGCGAGAGCCATTAGACCTTCTTAATCCGGTCCTGTCGCAAAATCCGTTCTTACCGGATATCTACTAACTATAAACTACCTTCCTGCCCATTTTTATATGTTATATGTCAAGCGGTTTTCGATATTTCTTAATGAGTGAGTGTTCTTTCGCTTTTATATCTAATGTCCTCCCGACGGATTACAGCCACGTCGGCATATTCATTGAGACTAGCCAGCTACGCAGGAAATATTATAGTGCACGATTGTACGCGTAGACACAAGTGCACTCTCTATTTACTCTCATATTCCGGTGGGACGACTACTCGACGAACTGAGGCTTACGAACAGTAAGACGCAATAACTAAACTTGACCCGACCCGGGACTTGAAGCCAGGACATCCCGGTGTGTGACCGTACATGCTAGCCACTACACCACCGAGGTAGTGCTTATATTATATTTAGATATTTGACCAGCCATAATTACATACTACATACATACGTTTTCTATGAAATATTGAACTAATAAATCCTTAATTTATTATATTAACCTAGGTAAGAGAATATTTTAACTTTTAAGCCTTTAGTTTTATATCATAAACATAGAGTAAAAGCGATGTCATATACTTTCCTTTGTGCTCTCAGCTCTAGCCTACAAAAGAGTAACGTCTTCACCAACCGCCTGTTGCCCTGACACTTGTCAAGTGCAACTTACACGTGTAAGCAAAATGAAAATACTGCTTACTTCAATTTTAATATATGTAGTATTAATATATTCGAACTTAATATTTAAAATAAACTGTTTAGCCAAAACTTATAATTACCTAATTTTTATGTCACCATTTTTCTTTTTTAATAATTTATTTATCTAAGTTATAAAATTAATATATTTGCCTTCGAAAGACTAATAGGACTGCTAATATTAATATTTTAATTAGAAAATACCTTACTAATTGCCTGCAAATAATAAACATTTAGTTTAAAGAGCTCCGTAGCTATTATTAGTAATGTAGAGCTCTCTGGTTGCTACGTCTTAAAAGAAAGCCACTCGCGATTCCCACCCGCACGTATATTAAACAGGCTTACAGCATTTAAAGTAAAAATTGAGTAGATACGTTCATTAAATTTCCTTGAAAGTAATTATTTTACCTGAATTTTTAGGTATTTTTCTGGAAAATCTAATTGAAATGGTCATTATTAACGATACAATCGAATCTAGAGTTTTTTGAATGTCTGCCTGTCTTTCTGTTTGTGACTACATCTCTAGAAAACCACTAGACGGGTTTGATGAAATTTTGGGTGGTCCTAGTTTCGTTATCTAGATTAACAATGGGATACTTTTTTCTGTAGGAAAAATATCTCATTTCTGAGAAATCTATACTGAAAGTTAAAAATTATTTAGCGACGAATCCAAGCGGAGCGGGGGTAAATCCCTAGTGTATAAAAATTTAGCGTGCGTCGAAAATTATTGTAGGTGGAAAAAAAAAATTGATAGATATGAAAGTTCTAAGTTATTTTATCTCTCTATCTAAATGTGATTAATCATTTTTCTGCCATCTGTATATTCCTATCTATTTAATAGTTTATTTTTCTATCAAGCAGGGCGTACCAATAAATGAACCAAATTCAATTTGTTTTCATAAGTAAAATTATATGTTCATATTAATTTTATATATACTTGAATCATGTTAAAATCAATAAAATAATATTCCTTCACGATTTTATTACCCTTGACCGCTACCCCTTCCTGCGACAAGCTATGAGTCATGTCATAGAGCAACGCAACGCCTACGTGTGTGCGTGACGCTTTGCGTTGTGAGGAGGACTTTTAGGAACTGAGTGAGAGAGCTAATACTGCTACTACTTAACTTCTAAACTACTACAAAACATTTAAAAACAATAGAATGAGCCTCTATATTGCTAATAAACTCTATTTCAATTAGATTTTACAAAAAATATTTAATGTACTGATTTGACTCGGTTAGAATTTTATTTATAGAAAGTACGTCATTTGAATGACATCAATTATTTTTGTTGTTTCAAATATTCGACATCAACGCGCAAGAAAACTTATTTGTTTTTAAAGTCATTACTGCTAAGACGCACTTTTATCCTACTGAAAGAATTATTTGTCCATTATTAATTACAAAGTAATTATTTATTTAATATTCTTATTTCTTAAATAGCAGTTAACCTACGTATTGGATCGAACCAAAGAAATCTGCTCTTTACATCTTTCCTTAGAAATCGTTTAAAAATCAAATAACAATTTTAATTAGTTTATAAATGTAAGTGTAATATTTTAATTAATTATCGAATTGCATAAATAATGTCGCCCTTTTAAGATCGTAACGTTATGTAAAATATGCGAGTTCAGGTTCACTGGAGCTAAGTAACAGAATAGTACATTGCAAAAGTTATGAAATATTCATATAAGGCTTATACAATTAATGCTTTTACGCAATTTCCCTCGCGGCGTAGACAAAGAACATTGCGACTTCCCATTCACTTCCCTGGCACTGTTCACGTCTAGACAAAAACGAAAGCTGAGCCCAACAAAGGCTTGTTAATACAAATAGTTATTTTTCTATGTGGAAACAATATGAGACTTCTACGATGTAAGTTCATTTATTCGGAATTAATATCATCACAATTCACATCAAACTTTACAAGTTTAAAAGAAGATGCTACGACAATTGTAGCAGTTGATACAATCCTGTAGCAACAGATAATTTTGATAGAAGATTGTACTATATTTATAGAGTTACTTAAGTGGTAACCGGAGAGCACCTGAAATTATTCAACTAAAAGATTTTAGTTAAGATAGTTCGAGTTTTAATAGTTCTTGCCAAAACAATTTCACTGAGGAAAAATTCAGATATAAATATTGTTTTTAGTAAAATTTTAGAGTAAAATATGTTTAATGATAAATGTAGAGACAAACATAATCGTATTACTAGTATATTTTTGTAAATGTAATGAAAATATTACCGTTGTAAGTATCATAACGAAATATGTTAGACTCCGTCAGACTGACATCGCTGCGTGCACCGCTTAAGAATTAACAAGTTAGCTCGGCGTAGAGCCGTAGCCCGTAGCTTAGCCCGCGTCCACATCGAGCGCGGGAAGTCCACACTGGGTCGCGGGGTGACTCGAGATCGATTGTATCGGCGAGGGCTGAGCGCGCGTATCGATCAGCGAGGCGCGGGGCGGGGGAGGGGGCGGGCGGCGCGGGGGCGGCGAGGGGCGGGCGGAGGTCGATGGGGGGATGGCGGGCGCTAGTAGGCGAGCACCCGCGGCCGGGCCGGCAGCGCCACGCGCCGCAGCACCTCGCGCGCCGCAGGTACGCCTCCTCCCGGCCAGCAGTGCACGCGCCTGCAGCCCGCGGCCCGGTGCACCCGCGGGGGGTGGGTGGAGATCGCTCTCGTCTATACCCACTAGCGATCATATCTCACCCGAATATTACTATAATATTCCCTTCTACGTATTTAATATAAGTATTCGTAGGGAAGGAGAGACACTTGTTAAATTTTCTTTAGACAGGATCAGCTTTGAGTAGCGCGGCGCTCGATCGATATTCAATGTCGTGGATGAGAGTATCGATTTGTAACTTTTCTTAGAACTAAAAAAAGTAAAGTAAACTAATTCCACCCCATCCGTCGCGATAATTTCATTTTTTATGACGATAGAAAAATTAATATTTATTAAAAATTTGCCTTGCCTATTTATTTTTATAATCATAATGTTACTATTTAATATAGTCGCGTTATATCAGTACCTAATTAAATTTACAGAGCTATATAAAATAATTATCGACCATGGAGGGAGGTGCGGGCGTGGGTAGCGTAGCATCCCTCACGATGGATTGCGAGGATATGTTTAAAGAGATAACAAAAAAACTATACGGCGAGGAGGCGACTGTTGGCGTGGGAGTGGGCGTGGGCGGAGTGGTGGGCGTCGAGTTCCCCGCGGCCGAGCGCGACCTGCAGGAGGATGAGCTGCGGCCCGAGGAACACATTACTGCGTGGGGCCTCGCCGCCCTCATGCAGAATGGATTTCCACCGCCGGGGATTTTACAGGTTATATGATCATTGTCATTTATAATGTTTATATTTAATCATAAGTATACATAATGTTTAGCAGAAATTAAATAGGGTGCTAATGCTCAAACCTAAAACTAAGTTACTAAATGTTTCGTGATAAAATGATTAAATTTTAATGTATATTTTCGAGCTTATGATGTAACCTTTATCATTTCATAAGAAATGCGTTCTATTACATGATACATCGTTATCTCAATCTTTATTATGATATGTTATTATGATTTCCATAAGAAAAAAAATGATGTTCAATGACGAAATAGGTACAAATATATTTTTATATAATTTACAATCTTTGTTTTTCCTTGTTAAATTTAAAAATTCATATTTTACTTATGATTCGTTTATTTTTATATTAATAAAACTAAAAATCGAATTATATAATATAAAATAATAAAAAATGGGTATATTAAATGAAAAAATAAATTTTAAATCAGGCAAATTTTACACCCCGGACGGACCCTACGGCGGAAGACAGGTGGACGGCGGCAGAGGAGCCGCTAGCGTGGGCGCACTCGCGGGTGGCGGCGTACAACCCCGCGCAGCGACTGTTCAAGTGCACTGACTGCGAGTGTGTGGGCTTCCTGGCGAGAGTGGCCGAGCACTGGCTGGGGACGCACTCGCAAGCGCGGGCCTTCCAGTGTCCGCTGGCGGGATGCGGCTTCGCGAGTGGGTGGGCGCGCGCTGTGAGACAGCATCTCGCGCGAGATCACCACTCCGACCCCGCGGCCGCCGATCATCTGCTACGCGACAACCCTGCGCTTGATGATCTCACACGTTATCTTCAACGATTGAAGAATAAAGTAAGTATTACCTAGATATAAAAGAAATAAATATAAAATAATACAAAAATATTTTTAAAGTGAGTTTAAATTTGTTTAGGTAGAGGCAGCGCGCACGGAAAGACGTGCGAGCGTCAGCGCCGTGGCGAGTACAGTGGTAGGGGAGACGAGCGCGCCTCAGCCCGAGAGCGGCGGCGAGGGTGGCAAGAGATACGTGTGCGGTGCCTGCCCCTACGCGACCGACCGCCGCGACTTGTTCACACGGCACGAGAACATCCATCGCGACGAGAAACCATTCCATTGTTATCTTTGCCAGAAACAATTCAATCGTGCGGATCATGTGAAAAAGCACTTTCTGCGTATGCATCGGGACCAGCCCTATGATCTAAACCGTATTAGGCGGTCGAGTGGCAAAAATACAACTAATGGGGGTAACCCAGCAATGTATTGCGGTAACCAGGCCGGAGGCGGCGGCGCGGTGGCAAGTGCGAGCAAGGTGGTCGAGACCGCGATGCCTTCCCTGACGCCGGCTCCCGCAGCCGACTGCCGCACTGCTCCCGTCAAGCTAGAGCGTGCGCCACTGGGCAAAACTGACACACCTGCCGGCGCAACACATAAGCCCAGCGCATCGAGTCCCGTTCGCCGTAAAGTGAGTATAAAACTAATTAAATAGGTCGAATAACAACGTTTGTTATACATTTTATTGCTTTACCACATGTTTGATGTTACTTAGTTGTTATTTAACAAAAATACCGGAAACTGTAACATTAAATCTTTATGTGATGTACGCAGGGAGAACGGCGCTACGCATGTTGCTACTGCACGTGGTCTGGTGTGGACAACTGGTGTCTCAAGCGTCATCTCAATACACATTTGAAACCTTTTGCGTGTGCACTGTGCGAGTACAAGGCGGCGCGCGCGGAGCGGCTCGCCACGCACGTGCACAAAGTTCACAACAAGAAGGCTTGCGCCAAGTGCCCCTACCTGGCCGACGACCAGCAGCAGTTGGCACTGCACTTACGGGATGCTCAGTGAGTTGTTAGCAGAATATTATAATAAAAACCTCTTAAATATCGCTAAAAGATAAAATAACACCGCGTAAATAACTCACATTACTACATCTCGCCCTTCTGATACTAGGCTTTTGAATTCATAAATACTAACTAATATAGTCACCTGGTAGTAGGTAGCTAATAATGTCTGCTCTACGTAGGTTTAGCAGGACATAATATCTGGCGTTTTACAATTGTATACCTAAGGGCTAAGGCTAAACATTTACAAGTCCGTCCTGCTAGACTTGTTCGGTTTTCTATCAGTTGAATAACAGCAATACATACATACATAAATAAAAGTATTTTTTTATTCTTTTAAAATCCAATAGGTCAGCCCTTCAGGACAAAATGTTCGACTTAATATCATTATGTATGGCTTTTCTATTTTTACCTGGCAAGTGGAAACCCAAACTGTACAGTAATTATTATCAGTGTCAGTTAGAATTATAAACGAATTGTTAAATAATGGCGGACAATACTGCTATTTACCACTACTGTGAAGCAGTCAAGTACTGTAATTAAGATAAATTTTCTTTCGAGCTCTACATTAAATATTGATTACAGCCACATCGAAAGCCGCAATTTGAAAGTGCCTTCGGGAGTGGGTAGAGGCGGGTTTGCTGCGGCGCCACAGTCCACGACTAGCGCAGTACCGGCGCAGGGCTCCGTGCCGTCTGGCGGACAGCAAGTGACTGCCACCAGTACCAGCGTAGGTACCAGCGTGGTGAGCAATACCGGCGCGAGCGCCGCGGGCGTGCGCCGGCGCGAGGGGCGGGCGGCGGGCGCGGCACGACTCTTTGGCTATTTAGAAGCCTCAGATGGCTCCGGCGATGAATACGAGCCTCCCCCACTCCCCGCAGAGTTCGGCGCCACCCCGCACTACACCCGGGACAAGGAAAACGCCGCGCCCGCGCCCATACATCACGCTCTGCATCACGATCATTGCCTTCGCTATTAGACACGTGCTATCTCATTGTTTTTTCTCCACTGTTAACAAATAAATCTTCTTCTGTAAGATAATGATGTTTCATTTTACCCTCGCTTTTTGCAGTGAATAATCATGCTGGGACATCAACATACAGCAGTTAGCACAACCTATTTCGATGGTAATGTAAAAAAGCTAAAATGGTAAAAAAAAGCTATGAAGTATGAGGCTTGTGTTATATTTACAGAATAGTTGATACTTCACATATAGAACTTTTAAATATATACCTAAAATCTCATGTTATAACTACACACACTCATGACTGGTGTACAAACATTCGTGCATATCACACAAAATGGCGGGACTTGAATCGGCTATGAAGTGAAAAACCCAAACCACATGTGTGGTCAGAATGTAATGAAAAATTTCAGAAAGCAAGCTGCTGCAACAGATCCCAGTGCCTAGTCCAAGATGAACTAGTCTTATGTTCAATGCTCTATTTTTGGTCGAAATAACTTTAAATATAAATAAATTTGGTAAGAAAATAAGACAGTAACGCGCTTGCTTGGATAACCAACTGATCCGGGTTTTGCACCTCTGAGATTTTCATGTGCGAATCTTTTCTATCATGATTACCACTTGCCTTACGGTGAAGGAAAACATCGTGAGGAAACCCGCATGTCTGAGAGAACCAAGCAAGTTTTCAAAAGACATGTGAAGTCCGCCAACACACACTAGGCCAGCGCGGTGGACTATAGCCTGATCCCCTTCGTACTGAGGGAGACCCCTTAAAAAAGCTCTTAAATCTTGCTGATATATAATGCATGCATATGCGCCTATGAATAAAGGAGAACAAATAAAAAACAAAGTCAAAAATTTGATAATACTGTTTATTGTAGGCGTGAGGCGCGCGGGCATCGCGTACAAAAATAATATTATGCTTACTATAAATACAGATAATACAGTACTTGTTATTACATTATTACAACATTGTATAAAAATCACTGACGCCGAATACGATCCCTATCGATCTCAATACTAGATGTTTATGGCATAGAATACACATACACAATTTCGTGATTCGCTTTTCGAATGAAAAATACTTGTGAAATATATCACAAAGTACTACTAGTAATGGTAAATATAAGACTTAACATTACTAGTAGTAGATATAGAATAATTTATGTAAGATGAGTGGAGCCCAATGAGGAAACCGTGTATGTACAACCAACCTTATACTTATAAAGGTACACCTACACGGAGAGTTTATCGCTACGACGATATTATGTAAATAAAGTATAAAAAAATTGAGCAATGTACGATACAGTGACAATACCCAACATGTCTACATTTAGTTTGAGATTTTCTTTCCGTGTATTCGAACCTTAAATGTTTGAAAGAATAGTATTCGACATCAGCTCGTCGCGGTTACATACACTTATACCTAAGAATGCAGCTCTAAAGCTGCGACACGAGCAGAGTGCACTTAACGCACTATATAGACACGCCTTAATTAATGGGAGGACTTTGTGGATATTCTTTGATAGTATCGCCACAAGTACATATAACACATAGGATATGAATAATTCGTTGTGTATTTTTCAACAAATTTTAATTTGAATGAATTTTTCAAAATATTGAATTATCATGTATGTTTTTATGATTTTTAATGATGATGTCTAAATCTAACGAAATTTCGAAAGAATATCTTTTGACAAAATTTGGTTTTATATGTATTAAAAAAAATAGACATCAATTTTTTTCGAACATCATACACGAGTGGCGCCATCTGTGCGTATACAACTTCCCATTCATACATTCTCGATCGTGTGCTGATTACGTGCCGTGGGGGCGGGGGTAAGGGGCGACTTTGACAAAATTGGTGTCTATACATATACAAATATTTAAAAAAAAAACTTCAAAATAATTTATTTTTAAACATCATACATAAGTGGCGCCATCTGAACATATACAACCTCCCATTCATACATTCTCTATCAGATCACGTGCACATTGCGCCTTCCGTCACTGCTGCGGCGCGTCAGGGGCGGGGGCGGGGGCTAGGGCGGGGGCGAGAGGCGGCACGACGGGCGGGGCGGGCGGACGCGGGTGCGGGGTGGGGCGGCGTAGCAGCGCGGGCTTGGCTGCCAGGGCAGGCTTCAGCGAGCCGCCAGTCAGCGTGAGCTCCGCGAACTTGGCGGCCACGCGCATGGTGTTGCGCACCGGCACGGGGCTGCCCCCCGCGCTGCTCGCACCACCTGCGGTGGCTTCCTCAGCCTTGGACTCTCCCCCTCCTTCCGAACACGTTTGTCTGCGAAATGATTCGATTAACAAGTCTTTAGTTACAAGTCGACAAAACTGTACGGGCCAATACATAATATTTATCGCGTAAGCACTTTACGCCATATATATTTCGATTCAGTAGTAGTCGTGAGCACTCGTAGTAGCACTCGTCGCGGTAGTCGTCGTTGTACGCGCTCACGGGTCGTTCTATCAATCTATCAAACTATCATTCTATCATTAAGCTTAGTTAATATACAATCAGTTTTAGCCTGGACTATCATTTACCTATCAATAATTCCTATCAATATATTATCAATATATTATCAATCAAAGACTGTAGGGGTTTTCGTCTCAGCCCGTACATCTTTGTGGTCCTTCGAGCAACGTGACTGTAATCTTTCGAGTGGACCTCGCGTGTGTTCCTAGTGAGTTTTATTAGTGCCGTGTATCACACGTGAGGACATACGTATCAGGAGACGAATAACGTGAACCAACGACAGTTCCGGCGCTTGGATTTATAACCATTGCCTATCACTTTGGTTGGTGGGTACAAAGGGCTCGCCAACGCAACGCAACGCAACGTGTGCAGCTATCCTGATAATTCAAACCAAGGATCCCAAACTTCGCTTATCATAGAAAATGCAGCTCAAATACTTGGTCAACCTAGATCAAGATGTCAGGGGGTGATATCAGGGGTAGGTGTAAAAGAGAGCAACTGTAAGGGCGTCATATCTATTAAATGTGTATCGAAGAATAGCCATTTTGAATTTGAAACCGAAGTTTATATCATGAAAAGCCTTATCAAGAATTTACCCAATTATACATTTTCTAAACCATCGTGGCATTATTTAGAGAACATTACTTTAGCAGACCCCGAATTCTACGTTAGTCGTCCGATTGATTTACTTCTAGGTGCGGATATTTATTCGTTAATTTTATTAAAAGGAATTCGGAAGGCCGATAATCATATATCAATTGCACAAAATACACGTTTGGGCTGGATATTAACGGGAAACGTTAAAACTCTACAGTGTAACGTAATTATCAATAACCTAGAGGAAATACAAAAATTCTGGGAAATTGAAGATATCAGTTTAGAATCAAATTTATCATTCGAAGATCAACAATGTGTGGAGTACTATAAGTCCACCACGACACGACGTGAAGATGGGCGATATCAAGTTCGTTTACCCATGATGCAAAATTTTCAAGACAAGCTAGGAGAGTCGAAAACTAAGGCTATAGCACAGTTTAAGTCCTTAGAGAAAAGATGGAACAAACATACAAACATAGCAAAACAGTATAAATTATTTATGAATGAATATCGCGCGCTCGGTCATATGATACCCGCGCGCGGTAACTCGAGTCCGGAATGTTTCAACACGCATCATTGTGTACAATCTGATGATTCGATAAATTCTAAGTTTAGAGTTGTATTTAATGCCTCTAGTAAAACGACATCGGGAAACAGTTTGAATGACATTATGCAATGTGGCCCAAATTTACAACAAGATTTACAATCACTTATTATAAGGTGGAGACAGTATCAAATTGCATTTACCGCAGATATTGAGAAAATGTTTCGGCAAATTTGGCTTCATCCCGAAGACCAACAATTATTAAAAATAGTTTGGCGCGATTCAGCATTAGAACGTATCAAAGAATATCAGCTTAGTACGGTTACATACGGTACTAAAGCGGCTCCTTTCTTAGCTATGATGACGCTCAAACAGCTTGCTAAGGACGAGAGTACAAACTATGTAAATAGTCAAGCTATAGATGCATTAAATAATTCATTTTTCATGGATGACCTTGTACACGGGTGTCACACTATCAACTCAGCAAAAAAGTTACAGCTAGACCTTATTAATTTATTAAAGTCGGGAGGTTTTCATCTAAGAAAATGGAAGTCAAATAACCAAGAGTTATTACAAGACGTTGAAATAGACCAAGCCTATCAAGAATCATTTAGCTTCAAGCACGCGGAGCATATCAAGACGTTGGGGTTACCCTGGAACCCACAAGAAGATATTTTCACATTCTGTTCAAGGTTAGAACTAACAGATTTAACAAATAAAGTTACGAAACGAAGCCTTCTATCAGACATATCAAAGTTATTTGACCCACTGGGTTGGCTTTGCCCACTATCAACGAAATTAAAAATCCTTTTTCAACAAGTATGGGCGGCAGATATTAAGTGGGATGAACAAGTACCAGCTCATATTTGTAAGGAATGGATTAAGGTTCGAAATGCATAATATCAATAACATAAAATTACAGCGATGGCTACATACCCGCGAGAGTGACAATATTGAGTTACATGGATTCTGTGACTCGTCTTTGAAAGCGTATACATGCGTTATATACTGTCGTATCAATGGGAATAACAAATCAACCATTGTGTATGGTACAGTTATAGTTGAGTGAGAGATGACGTATGTGAGGGAAGGTTATGAGGGAAACCAAACCCAATGAAAGTCGATCCAACACTGAGTTTATTAAGATACATTTACAGTATATATAGGCAGAAGTACAGACGTCATACGTTTCGTACAAATAACAATTTCATTAGAAATCTGTATTAGGCAAATAATAATGTTGTGAGAAATAAGCTAAATTAAGTAGGTGATTACTTTGCATCTGTATCAATCAATAACAATTTCGTAATAAATAAGCTAAATTAAGGAGGTTGCAAGACAATCATATTGCTCAATGTGCGTTGACCCGTACACATTGTGTTATTAGCGAGCAAAGCAAGGCTCGTTCCTATCAACAAATCCGTGACATTACCCAGGCTAGAACTGAGCGGAGCACTACTCCTATCACGACTTATGAAAAAGGTCGAACAATGTTTGCAAGGCCATAATATCAAGGTTTATGGCTGGGTGAACTCAACGGTGGTGTTGGGTTGGCTTAATGGTGATGCGGCCAGATGGAAAACATTCGTGGCCAATAGAGTGAGTGAAATTACTCAAACCATTCCATCGAACTGCTGGCGTTACGTAAAATCAGAAGAAAACCCTGCTGATTGCGCCAGTCGTGGTTTGACGGCTACTCAGTTGAGAGAACATCATTTGTGGTGGCAGGGTCCAACTTGGCTGGCAGCTTTTAAAGAGGATAATAATAATAAGATTATGTATTCAACGGACCAAGAAAAATGCGACGATATCATAGAAAAATGTTTATCAAATTATAGTTCATTTAATAAATTAGTTCGAATAATAGCATGGGTACGGCGATTTATTTATATCAAGAAAAAACAATACGGTAGTTTTTTGTCCGTAGAAGAACTCAAACAAGCAACTTTGTTAATAATTAAGAAAATTCAACAAATAGAGTACTATCAAGAAATTTCAGATTTAAGGAGCGGTAATAAGATAAATAGCAAAAGCAAAATTTGTGAGTTAAATCCATATCTAGATAAATATGAGATACTTAGAGTGGGAGGTAGGTTGAGAAACGCGAACCTGGACCCGGACATGAAAAATCCTATTATCATACCTGGAAAAAATCGTATTGCGGAGTTACTAATTGATCAATCACATAAGCTAACTTATCATGGAGGCCCTCGATTAACATCAGCATATTTAAGACAGAAATATTGGGTTGTAGGTGGCAACAGAGCTACGAAGAAGAGACTACGCCTTTGTATCCAGTGTAGGAAGCAAGAACCTAGCAAACACTATCAGATTATGGGAGACCTGCCTAGTGCTAGAACAAACTAGCTAGCAGTGGATTATACCGGTCACTTATATTTAAAGGCAAATTCAGGTCGTGGTATAAAAACCACAAAGGGATATGTAGCAGTATTTACATGCATGGCTACCAAGGCGGTGCATCTAGAACTTGTATCAGACTTGACGAGTACAGCATTTATAGCAGCCTTACGGCGAATGTCAGCTCGCCGTGGGACCCCGCGTCATATTTACAGTGACAATGGGACCAATTTTATCGGAGCAAACAAGTTATTACAACAGGAGTATGAAGAGCTGATGAAGATATTTACCCCAGAGTTCCATTCAGAAGTTGCCGACATGGGAATCGAATGGCATTTCAATGCCCCGTCCTGGCAATCAGCGAATGGTCTTTGTGAAGCAGCTGTTAAGAGCCTGAAATTCCATCTCAAGAGAGTAGTTGGGGAACAAAAGCTCACATATGAGGAATTCACTACTCTCCTGGCTCAACTAGAAGCATGCTTAAATTCTAGACCATTGTGTCCGCTCACTGAGGACCATGAAGATTTAAATTATTTAACTCCATCGCATTTTTTATCAAGTGGGCCAATACTATACATTTATGAAAGTGAATGGGATTTAAGGACAAGGTGGCATCTCCAACAAAAAATATTCCAGGATATCTGGAAGAGATGGTAGCAAGAGTACCTCACCAACCTATCAGCGCGAAGCAAATGGCGACAACCGCAAGAAAATATCAAATTAAATAACATCGTTATCATAAATGAAGCGAATCTTCCCCCGGGAAAATGGGCGTTAGGCCGAGTACTGGCGTTACATCCCGGAAAGGACGGTCATGTGCGAGTAGTAACATTAAAAACAAAAAGTGGACTTATGAAGAGGCCAGTTATAAAACTATCAATTCTGCCCGTACAACAAGAAACACCCGCAGTTGAAGACAAAAAATGTATACGTGAAAGAAATCCGAGATGTATTAAGAAAAAAAATCAATTTTGCTACAGTCGCTACTTCTATCATATTATTTTTTATGACTTTAATGACAAACGCCTACGGGTTATATAATAATACGTCTTTACGAAATAATCGCGGTCTGTTCCTTGATAAAATTGCAAACATGCATTTAATTCAAGATGATTGGTTGCTAGTCGTATATTATGATATCAACCCATACTAGGAAGGCACTAAGGCGGCAAATAAATACATACAATATCTACAAACCATATGCACAACGATAAGGGAACGTTCACCTTGCGACGGTGTTATGTATCAATTAACACCAGTATTCCGACCTACAACAATACAATAGTAAGTGGCTAGATCAGCAATTTGACGTAAACACGCGTCAGCGCCGGCGACGCCGAGGTCTTATTAACGGTATAGGCAATATAGCAAATTCATTGTTTGGAATATTGGATAGTAATTTTGCAGATAAATACGAACAAGACATTGGTTTAATTAGAGATAATGAAAAACATCTGATTAAGCTATGGAAAAATCTAACGTCGATCATTGAAGCGGAATTTAACCTCATCAAAAGGTCTGAATCTATCATGAACAAGTATCATAAAACAATCAACAAAAAGCTAATGGACCTAAATTCCTCTGTGAATATTCTTAGATCTGAGCTTCAAAATAATTCCTATATAACAGATTTTACTTTATCAGCAATGATCACAAATAATATGCTACATGATCTTAGAAACATTCAAGATTATCTCCTGGACACTATCACCGACGTGTTCCACGGAAAATTTAGTGTACATCTTCTCCATCCCGAGCAGTTACAACAAGAATTGAGTGTCATATCTACAAATCTGCCCAGAGATCTATCCTTACCAACCGACCACGCGGACCTATCAAAATTATACAAAATATTAAAAGTTAAAGCACATCTATCAAAGGAGTTTCTCATATTTGAAATTCGTATTCCCATAATCACAAGAGATTCCTTCGAAATATATAAAGTTATATCTATTCCAAAGCAGGAAGTAAACAACATGATCAGCATTTTACCTTTAAGTGAAATGCTAGCTTTAAACTTAAACAAGGATTTGTTTTTATCTTTAACGGAAGCCGATTTAAATTTATGTATTGAACAAGATATTGATACTGTGTTGTACTCTGTTAAGAAACCGATTTATCATATGAAGAATGACCAAAGTTTGTGTGAGAAGAGAGAGAATTCCAATATATGTAAAACTATTATCAGTCCCTGCAAAAATATTTTCACTCAAACGAACAAACTAAATACATATTTTTATTTCTGTTGTAATAAATGCCACATCCGATTACTGTGCAAGAATCAAGTTACCGCTATACAATTAAATAATACTGGACTGCTGACAGTGGATCCGGGCTGTCATATAAAATCAGCTGATTTCTCTTTTTATTCTCAAAATCAATATATTAGTAAAATGAACACAAAACTGGATTTGATATTACCAGAAATTGCACCGATTAACAATTTAATTAATATTTCGGTACCCGATTCGCCTTCCAGTACTAGTTTAGAAACTGTAATCAATCAGAAACAGCTACTTGCAATCCAAGAGCAATTGGATACCATAAAAAGAAGCGAACCAATTATAGAAGGAGTATCATACCATCATATTCATCACTACACCGTGACCTACCTACTTGTGGCGGTAGTCGCCGCGGCCGCAACGGTATATGGATGGCGGCGCGTCATACGCGCGCGTCGCCGACTAACGCCTCGCGCTCGAGGAGAAAAGCCGGGAGACAGTGAAGTGCACAGTGTAAAGTTACAAGTGATAAGTGACGTAGGGCAGTGTAAGAGCAATGTAGTAAAAAGTGAAGTGAGTGACAAAGTTATCAGTGAGCGTAGATGCCGGCAAGATAGAGGCAGTGCTTCAGTCAGTTTTCACTATAACTGACACCGGGGTTTAGTTTTAAGATTTAATTGTTACTTACATTTAATTATCATAAGTATAGAATTAAGTGAAAATGCCCATCATGTTGTTATTAGTTTAAGTTCACCTCATCAACATTCCCATCTTTCGGCCCGGGAGCATGTACGGGCCAATACATAATATTTGTCGCGTAAGCACTTTACGCCATATATATTTCGATTCAGTAGTAGTCGTGAGCACTCGTAGTAGCACTCGGCGCGGTAGTCGTCGTCGTACGCGCTCACGGGTCGTTCTATCAATCTATCAAACTATCATTCTATCATTAAGCTTAGTTAATATACAATCAGTTTTAGCCTGGACTATCATTTACCTATCAATTATCTATCAATAATTCCTATCAATATATTATCAATCAAAGACTGTAGGGGTTTTCGTCTCAGCCCGTACAAAAACATAGAGTTTTGTTTACTATTTAATAATTTTCCATAATATTGTTAATACAGACTAAATACAGATTTTTTTATATTAACCTTTAAGACTAACAATCATGAAGAAAATAATAGTGATATTTACTTCACGATAATAGACTTTTTTGTCGATTTTTCATCACTGACATGTTCTTTTCCTAGTAATGAATTGATTTTGATAGGACTACATCTAGAAAAGAGGATGTTATATTTAACACTTTGTAATATGCAAGAGAATGAAAGAAAACTTTACAAAAACTGCCGGAGATGCTGACTAGCTTTCAATGAGCCTTTGCATGGAGAGTCAAAGTATTTTTTCTAGGGAAATTAAATATAATAAAAAAAGAATAAAGTGGGAACAGGCTGTTGGGAATTAAGAGGAACAACAGGAGTGAGAAGTGTACAATGAAGTAGACAATGCCCAGTTTTGGCCAGTGAAGAGTAGACAATAGTCAGTTTTATCCAGTGAGACGTAGACAATTGCCAGTTTTATCCAGTGAGAAGTAGACAATAGTCAGTTTTGGCCAGTGACTATACAATAGTCAGTTTTGGCCAGTGAATAGACAATAGCCAGTTTTGGCCAGTGAGGCGTAGACAATTGCCAGTTTTAGCTAGTGAGGAGACGACAATAGCCAGTCAGGAACCGTGGTGCGTGTGCGTACCTGTGCGTGGGCGGCGGCGCGACGCGCTTGCGGAGCGTGTCGCGGTTGTGCGCGAAGGCGTCGGCGGCGTCGCCCGCGCGCGCCGGCAGGTCCAGCACCAGGTCCGGCGTGCTCTCCGCCAGCCGGCTACAACATGACACATTATAATTAGAGGTGGGCGCAACGGCTATATATAGATATAAATTAGGGGTGTTCGTTATACTAGATAGCTGAAAAAATAACCTGCTATTTATAAATAACCAAATCGCCTATTATTTATTACCAGAGGCAAGCGCTATTTTTTAAATTAATTTATTACATATAATACGACCACAACAAAGAGAATGTAATCACTATGGACGAGAACTGCCGCGCTTGACACTTCGTGCTAGCCGTATAATATTTTTGTCACGAGTCGTGTGCGCTAAATTATATAAATTATAAATATTGTATATTATAACTAAATTGAAATGAAATAAATAAATGGTTAAAATAATTAAGTTAAAATAAGTGAAATACGCGTAATTTACGCGCATAAAATAACAGGTAATTTTTTTTCTTAATATTTTTGTGCGCCAAATTATGCTCTAAGACAACTGCATATGAACTGTATTGAAATAGTAATGAAATGAATTTAACTTTAACAAATATTAACTAATTATTATAGGTTATTTTTGTTGCGCCCACCTCTAATTACAATAATACAACTCATAGTACAAAAGCTGAATATTTTGATCTGGGAACACATCATGAGAAAACCATCACATCATGATGTAATTTGGTATGATGCTAGTTTTCCGAGTCAACATATAGAAAACTACAGAAAAATATGTTATCTCTAAGAAGTATATACTTAACGAACAAAGGACAAACCTGAGTAAAGCAAGGGTAACTCGATAGTATTGCATATTAAAATAGCATATAATCAAATACAGATCTCGAGGCGTAAGCTCAGCTTTGCTTTTGTGTGAGTGATAGCTGAAAGCCAATAGCCGCGCATCAAAAACCAGTTAAAACAGGTTTAAACCAACTCGCAACGCGCTACGCCTTCGGTCGTGCCTATCCGTACACTGCACTCACACAAATGCAAAGAGGAGCTTATGACTCGAGAACTGTACATACCTGCAGGCATCGTGTGCGGAAGCTGCGGTAGCCGTAGGCGCGGGCTCGGATACGACCTGTATACATTTATAATTATAGCATTTATGTATATAAAATGAAGAAATTAAATGATTATCACATATTTGTGATCTAAATTAGGGAACGTTTCCATACTACGCGACCCGTTCAAGGGCGGAGGGTAAATTATTATGCTTTGGTCACAGAGACCCTATAAGGGGGACGGTCTTGGGTCTTCGTCAAGCAGTCAATATCCTCTAGCAAAATCTCATACTTTTTCGAGCTATATACAAATTATGGTGGCAACGCACATATTATGTATGCCGAGACTCCAGGTGATTTTAGTCTTGTACCTTGTGTCACCTCTGCAGGTGCTCTTCAAGGGACGAAATATTAGCATATACCACGGACACTGAGGAGGGGGAGGGGAGTAAACAATAGTAAAAATGGGTCACGCAGTTTGGGTACTTTCCCTTAAAACAGAAACAAAAACAAGAAAACCATCCTTAAAACCCATACGTTTAAAAATGCAACTTTACTGCCTATAATACTTAATAAAAATCTAATTTTTAGCGTCAAAATTCGTGTGATAATCTTAACATTACCTAAGAAGCTGGATTTTAGCATACTTTATATAAAAATACTAGAACAACACTACAAAGAACAACATTATAGGAAGAAGTCATAACTCTGCTGCTATATATATAAAAAAAAAATTTACATAAAATATTAAGTGAATTTGTAATAAATATATAGATATATTGATTTTATGAGGTATTTTTATGAATTACGATAAAACCGTGATACTTCTACGCTACAAATATTCTAATAAATGAATAAACAAAATTAAAAATATTCTAATAAACAAATGTTTTAATAAATGAATTATGGGTTTATAATTATTTTTTTCTTTATATTATATCTCTAAGTATACGTACGATAACCTAACAACCCACAAAGAACACACTACAAGGAAGACATTTTGGAATTGAAATTAAGTAAAATAATTCTATAAATAAACATATAAATAGATCAAAACGTAACACAACATTCTGGATGACATTATTAATAAAATAACTAAAAAATTAACTACATACATCAAAGTATTAAAAAAACAACACACGGAATATGGCACATGGCAACACCGCTGGGATTCTGAAAGTTTAAAAATAATCAATATCTCAATCTTTGAATTGCTATCACTTTTAGTTTAAATGTATTATACTGGCAAAAATTTCCATTTTATTTCCATCGTTATTTCTTTGATTTATAAATAAGTACTTTACATTTTTATCTATACTTACAATAATTTTATCATCAACTAAATAGTATATTATATGAACAAGAAAAAAAATATTAAATTTGAAAAATACTACTATTATTAAAAGTTATCAGAAGAATAGATAATTATAATTATTATAATTCCATAACATTTTAAGCTCAATATTATGTACCTGACGTACATATACAAAGAGATATGTTTTCACACGATTACTACAAACTGTATGAACCCACAACCGCAGCCAACAAGCAAAATAAAAATAAAAAAAACTACATAATCAACCCACCTGTCATCCGTCGCTCTATAAAGGCCGCTACACACGGAGCGACCTAGAACTTACTACGGACGGTACAGACTGTAGTGGCGTGTGAAGCGGCCGCCAAGCGCATGCGAGCGACAAATCAAACCCAAGTAGCTTTGAAATTATTTATTTATTTTCTGCGCTTAAATAAAACAAAGCACCGCCTCTGACTCTCCTCGCGACAACCCATATGAGAATATCGTACAAAATAATTCTCCTAAGAAGCGTGAAAACAATATTAAAAATTGCTTAATTTTATAAACATGCAACACCATAAAAGTTAAGTTAAATTTTATAAAAAATATTTTATATAAACGTTAGTAGAATAAAACTTTTTCTCTCCATACAATTGTGCCCAATATATGTTTGTATGTACATATTATTTATTACAACAATAAATCCGATATATAAAAATATGAGTTAACCTCAATGAATGAACACTAGACATGCAATCCTACCAGTGATATGAAAATATCTAACATGTATACATAAACTAATAATAAGACAATAAAATACGAATTTATTTAGATAATCCAATAATAATATTAAGTATTTAAAAAAAATCTGTAATTTATAGCTATCTTCCGATTAATTATTATTAAATACAAAAAATACAGAGTAAAAATTATCATAGATAATAAAAAACACGAGTCTGACTCGCGAATTGAAGACAAGATATCACACTAGCACCTAATTTTCTTGAGATTATTAGGTTTAAGAAATATTTTTATTTTTAACGTCTTCCAAATATGATCGAGACATCGAATGATTAAAATCGAATGGATATCGAGTATTGTATCGCATCGGCGGAGGTCAGGCGAGTACCTGGGCGGCGCGGCGCTCGCTGCTGGACGACCTGCAATTATATATACTATTGTTATTATTGAAAACACGTATTTATTAATAGTTAAGAGATTTTGACAGGTAATCATACACATATTTACACATATACACATATTTTCAAAGTGAAGGTGAATGTTTAGAAAAAATCTTATATGTCATTAATAATAAAAAGCAATGTATTGGGGTTTAAGGGGTAAACTCTATAACTACTGAATAAAATTTACTTATAGGAAACAACAGCATCTTGAAGTCGGGAAAAATTGGGCGTTGGAAAAGCTCAATAAAAAGAAAGATACAAAGACATCTATCATGAGATGGATCATCGAGTGAAGCAAGGGCAAGAAACTAGTATAATTAATACCTTTAGCATACAAAGATTCTAACTTGAAATAACAATATGTTGACTTTGTGGGTGGATGTTAAACTATTTTATGATATATCTGATTATACTCGTAGCTGTGACAATACAGAATAATAAGATATTGAGACCTGTTTAAGTTACTAAACATGATAAATATTCCTTTTTTCATTATAATATATGATTTGCTCTTCTCAGAAAACTGCGTTCCGAGCCGGTGGTAGCTTCTGCGCACATTAATTAAATTCTATACTTTGAATTCGAATTTTTCAATTTGTGATTGTAAAAGTCTATTTGACTAAGAATAATTTGATTTGCTCTTTTAAATCTATCAAAGGTTTCGGAACGTACCTGCGGGGAGGGTCGCGGCGCCACACGTCGGTCTCCGCGTCGCCGTCGCTGACTGCGTCTGCACGCGTTGGTAGAATATGTGGCATTAGTTTACATTACTGTACGTTATATATAAATAGTAATATTAATATCGTTTTTTAATATATTTAAGGTGATTTGCCTTCAGTCATTTGGGTTTACAAACAAAATTTTGCTAGCAAGTTTTGCCTATTTTAACAACTTCTTTATCTAACATATGCTAATAAAAATATACTATTAATTGGATAACATAATTATTTCATTATTTATGGAGAAGAAAGCAAAGAAATGAGAAAAAATTACAAAAAATTACAAAAGGTCATAATTATACCGTCATCATCGTCGTCGTCGTCTTCGTACAGCGACAAGTCACGCGCCTCGTCTTCGTCCAACGTGCTCTCTCCACACCTGAGGATACGCCATTATTTTATACCAATATTGAAAGATAAATTTTAGCACTCTAATATTCTATTATGAAGCCATTTTTCAATATTACTTTTACGTATTGCTACGCTTTAAATTTCAACTCACATACTGGAAGTTAAATATTGCAATGCTTTAAGCATTGTATACAAAACTGGAGCAGAATATTACGAAGCATTTATCAATAATAATTAATAAACTTACGCGAGATCGACGAGCGGCCCGTTGGCGGCGGTCGGCAGGGCGGGCGCGGGGGCGGCGGCGGGGGCGGGGGCCTGCCCGTCGGTCGCGTCGGCCTCCGCGCGCACGTACAGCGTGTGCGGCGCCACGTCCTGCGGGAACACCTCCGCGTGGTGCAGGATGGCGCGCTTTACCAGCTCGTTGACCAGGTTCTGCGCCGCCACCTGCGCGCCGCCCTCGCCCCACGCCGCCAGCAGCGTGGGGCCCAGGCAGATGGCCAGGTTCCACGCGTCCATCATGTTGCGCTCCGAGTGCTCGGTGAGGTGCGCGAGGAACGCGAACAGGTAGCGCAGCACTAGCAGCGAGGGCAGCGGGAGTGCTGCGAGGGTGTCGCGCAGGCGTCGCGCGAAGGCGGCGTCGTCGCGTAGTGCGGCGACACGGAGCAAGCGGTCCTGCAGCTGCGGCGGCAGCAGCGGCGGGCGCAGCTCGCGCAGGTACAGCTTGAGCAGGCCGCACACGGAGTTGATGTCGCTGGCGTCGCGCACGGCCGCCAGCGGGTCCTCGCCGCGCTCGAAGGCGGCCCGCAGCGCCTGCATCTCCACCTGCGAGCCGGACACGCGGAACACGCCCTGGTGGTTGAGGCCGTACGTGGCGATGACGCGCACGCACGACGTGAGCACGGCGGGCAGCCGGTCGTCCAGCGGCGCGGCGAAGTGCCCGCGGCGGCGCGCGGCGGCGCGGCGCGGCGGCGACGGCGGCGAGCGCGGCGTCAGCGCTGCCGTGCCCGCACCCGCGCCCCCCGCACCCCCCGCACCGCCCGCGCCCATCAGCCGCTCGCGCACCGCCATGGCCTTGCTCTCGAGCCGCGCGAGGCGCCCCGCACACGATACGTATGATCTGAATTTCTGCAATTATGAACAAAACACGAAGTTTCATAATATGAATCATGAATAATTTTTGAAGTTATACTTCTTTAGGCACGTTATGAAAAATTGATGAGAGTGAAATTTTACGAAGCGCGCGCACAGCGAGACTCAAAATTCTCACGGGAGAAGTTAGCTAACAGTCAACAGTTTAGAGGACTTGCAACTATATTCACGATATTTATTTTCAACAATGACATGGGCATCATTTTCGAGGTTTCTCGGGGTACTAATTGCGAAAATGAGTATGTTTTATTTAATAATGCCAAAGAAATATAACTTCTAACGCGTGTACATAAGTACACACATTTTTTTTATATGTTAAAACACTGTTTATTCTATTCATAAGAACTGAAAGTAAACATCCCAAGCTGGCAGTAAAGTGAGTTTTTACATGAATTATATTACATTAAAATACCAAAACACCACCTACCGCAAGATAATAATCCTCCTGGTCGCGTCTCGGGGCGTCGTCGTCTGCGGGCGGCGCGGGCTGCGCGGGCGCGGCGGCGAACAGCGCGCCCACCTCCCACGCCGCGTCCGCGCCCTCCATCTGCCGCACCAGCTCCGCCTCCGCCGCGTCCAGCGTCTTGGCGGCCTCGCGGCACTCGGCTCGCAGCGCGCGCGCGTTGCTCTCTAGCTGGGCCAAGCGCTGCGCCAGGTCTCTGGCGGCGGCGTCCGCGGCTTCGTCTCGCTCGTCCGCTGCGCCCTGTATAATACATGCCACGAAAGATGAGACTTGACGAGCGTCAGTAGCGGGGCATTTTCGCACTTAAGTCGTGCTAGTAAGAGTTATGTATAATTAATTTCAAGTCTTATCTTTCGTGGTACGGTCTGTACTCAATTGATATATAAAACTATAGATACGTTGCCCGCGCTCTGTAGTAGCAACATGAATGCAAGGCAATTGCCGGACTTTTATTTAGTCGCGTACCGACCGGTGCCGCGGCAGTACGTGACATTAAAATAACTTTTGTGTATAACTTCCTCAAACAACGAAAAACATGCCGTCCTGTGTTTTTAGGACATGTAAAAATTATAACTTTAACTGTGAAAGATAGAAAAGTATCAATATATATTTATTTTCTTTCCCTTTCTTCGTGCGTCTAACTAGCTACCGACAGTATTTACGGTGTTTTCGACAGCCGTGACGTTCATGCATGACGCGTCTATTTATAATACGTGCCTGTACTAGCTCCTGCATCTCTTTATCCTGTGCGGGGGGCGGGTCGCCGGCGTAGGGGAGCGGGCGGGGCAGCGCGAAGGCGGCGGGGTGCGCGGCCACGAAGCGCTGGCGGTCGGCGAGCGCGTCGAGCGCGTCGGCGGCGGCCAGCAGCGCGCCGGCGGCGGCCACCGCGGCGTGCGCGCGCGCGCCCTCCGCTGCGCTCGCCGTGCGCACCGCGCGACCCACCACCGCCTCGAACCCCACCTCCGTGCACTGCACGAACAAACGTCAATGTGTTTATTGAAGTGAAACTTCTTTAGAATCGTTGTGATTTCAAACTCGATAAAACGAAATGAAAAAAGTGCGTGTGTACAAAGTACACATGTCAGAAGTAAAACTTGAATTTAAGTTAAGGCTAACTCTTCCCCGTCTCTGAGTGCCTGGTACTATGGACTTATGTTTTCGTTTCATCGAGTTTGAAATCACAACGATTCTAAAGAAGTTTCACTTCAAAAATAAATCCATAGTACCAGGCACTCAAAGACGGGGAAGAGTTAGCCTTAGTTAGATCTCGCCCACCGCGAGTCAGTGACATTTCTACACAACTCGCGGGTATGATATTCGCGCCATCTCCCTCTCTCAACGAGCTTAGACGGGGTTATTTAGTATAAATATAAATTAAATTTAAAAATTATTTTTCCAAAGAAGTTTTACTTCTGACATGTGTACTTTGTACACACGCACTTTTTTTCATTAGATTACTATTTTTAGTGCTTAGTTTCTGTATGAGTAAATATTTGTTACTCCTTCACACTCACATGGCTGAACGGATGTAAATGAAATTCAGTATACAGATAGAGCTAATCCTCCACAGTTGATTTCACCCGAACTAAAACAGGACCAGTATCTAGATAATTATTTTAAAATTATTATGTTACAAGATCCCAGAACCGCCAGATGTCACGTATTTTCTGACGGATGAAATGTGGACGATTGAGTAATGCTAGTATGTCCTACGATCGTATGCTTACCTACTAGCTTGGTCAAACGGCCAATTTCCAGCTATCAGGTGATCAAGGTACAAAAAAAATTACTTACTTCACGTAAATTCTCATGGCTGATTTTCAGACATCAGAAAATACGTGACGTCTGACGGTTCTGGGATCTTGATCTATTATAATTGTTTAGATATAACGTCAAACACCAATCTTGTATTTTGTACAATACCTAACAACCTAACCTAATAACATCTCATCTTAGTGAATTTTACCTTTCTAAATTATTTTTTACTAGAACAAAATTATTTAAAGTAAGTGACTGACGAGCATGATATCGGCGATGTCGTCGAGGTAGTATCGCTGCAGCGTCGCGTTGGCCGCCTCCAGACTCAGCACGTAGTCGGCGCGCGCTCTCAGCGCCTTGGCGCGCGCCTCGCTGTGTCGCGTTCGTCTCTGTCAAGGAAAAAGATTTACGAAAATGATTACATAGTCCGCTATTACATACAGTATCGAAGCAGAGACATGGTTAATCATGAGGAGGATGCAGGGCTATGCTGAAAGATGCTGGACTAGCATACTTATGAATGAACTTGCATCACCAAAACTCAAAACTCACACATGAATAATTATGTTAAATTGTACTTAGCCACTATATAACTGTAACTTGACACAATCTTTTTTGACCATCCTGACCCTGGCACATAGCTTAAACTTAGTGACGTAGAGCATTTTAAGTCACTATGAGGTCTTTACTCTACCACCCTTATTCCTTAGTTCATAAGGTCTAAAACAAAACAAGTCACCTTCTCCAGCTCCTTATCGAGCGCCTTTATCTTCTTCTGCCGGGGCGGGTCTGCCTGCAGCAGGGCTGCGCGCGCGGCGTGCGCGTGCCGCAGCTTGAGCGCGGCGGCGCGCCAGTCGGCGGCGGCGGCCGCGTGTGCTTTGCCCCCCGCCGCCGCCTCTGCCAACGCCGCGCCCACCTCCTCGTGACGTTCAGCCACTAAAATTATATTATAATAATTTACTAGTGGCCCGCTCCGGCTTTGCACGGGTATAAAATATATAGCCTACTGTTGTTATACATATAAAAATTTCTCTTCAATCACTCTATCTATTAAAAAAAACCGCATCAAAATCCGTTGCGTAGTTTTAAATATTTAAGCATATATAGGGATATATTGAGAGAGAAAGCAACTTTGTTTTATACTGTGTAGTGATATACATACTATTTTCATCGCGTGCGAAGCTGCGGATTCCGCTAGTAAATCTATACAAAAACTTTAAAAACGTCCTTTCTCGAGAACCACTCTATCCATTGGTGAAAACAGCATGATGATCGGTGCAGTAGTTTTTGAGTTTATAACGAAAAGACCACAGACAGACATGGCGGAGGACTTTGTTTTATAATATTATGTAGTTTTATATATTGTATACGCATATCCTTATTACTACTACGCGTATACTTATCATACTTAAACATATAAATAGATACACGAATACGGTATATTGAGGCAGAAGTAGGAAAAGATAGACTTATATGAAATAGACGTCTCTAACGGTGAGGAATGAATGTTAGAAATAGTGCTATGTAGCGAAGGAGTGAGATAAAATATCGACGTGTCAAATGAAATCAAAGATTATTACGTTAATTTAAAGTATAATATAATTTTATAGTCCTTCCAATATTTAGATTTTCCCTCTTTCTAAGATTAAAATAGTGAAGTTATTGCTTAATTAATATAAATATGTTAGTAAGGCATATATTATATCTTATTCACTTCAACAACTAACCTATATCCCGACACTTCCTGTGCAGACGCAGCACATCGTCGGCGGCGCGCTGCAGCCTCGCAGCTAGCGGCCCGCCGTACAGCTCGGCGAGTGCCGCGTGGTCGCGCGACAACGACCGCGTGTTCTCCAACGCCGCTTGCCAACACGCGTATGCACCTGTTAACGGCCATTGCTCACGTCTGAAAGCAAATTAATATAATTAAGATTAGAACTGAAATTTAAAAATACCTTTGACTAGCATTTCCTACGGCTTCGCACGCATTCTAAAATCCGGAAACCAATTTCTTACTGAGTCGCGCGGTATGATACCTCGTAGAACTAACGCCCGCCCTTTCCATTTTTGCAACATTTTTCATTGATGCTCCGCTCCTATTAGTCGTAACGTGATGAAATATAGCCTATAATAGCCTTCCCCGATAAACGGACTATCTAACACAAAAAGAATTTTTAAAATCGAACCAGTAGTTCCTGAGATTAGCGCGTTCAACCCAAACAAACAAACAAACAAAATCATCAGCTTTATAATATTAGTATAGATCTTACTTGTTTTAATCTAAAATACTTTTTTATTGTTTTATTCAACCATTGCATACAATAAGCATTGACTAATTCAATATTTTGTGCTGTTAACTTATCATCATTCCTCTTAAAATGATTTCGTACTTTCCTAGAATCTCAGTAAAAACTAACAGATAAGCATTTTTAATATATTTTATTGCTGTGCAGCCAATGATGTTATATAGGTCTTTTATAATCTCATTGTGTGCAGCAGATAAGTGATTTAGTTTAAACTAGCTATATCATTTAATTAGAAATCTGGCACATTCCAAATGCAATAATATAAGTCTCGTATAAATTTTGTAATAATTTGAAGAGTGTTTATATACAAAAAATAGCACTTAGAAAGTATATAAGCAACAATTGACGATTGATCTGAAATAAGTAAATACTATTATTTTACTAACGGGTAAATCTAGTGACAGCGTAGCAATATGGTTTAATTGTCTCCGACCAAGCCCCTTAGTTATTGATTTTTACACACTTTATATAAATATATTGACCTCCAAGCCTAGTGTCCAATCTTCAATCGAGCTATTTTAGTAATCCTGTTACCTGTACCTCTGCAGTTCTCAACTTTGACCTTTCCATGGATATCATAGTTTTTTTATGTGCTCTATATAATTCTTATAAAAAAGAATCACGAGCAACATAGCGAGCTCGATATGTGATTAATATTGAAATCGTATATCAAAAGAGTACATAGGTTCGATTTCCATATATACATATGACGTAGGTTTATCTATTTTAACTTTAAAAGGTAGTTAGGCTTCTTCTCTTTAAGTTAAGACATCGAGGCTTTGGTGTAATGATATATCAACATCGAGTATCTAATGGAAACAATATTATAGGCTATAGCAATTATGTACTAAGCATGTTGTGGGATGTCGTAATTCGCCTGAACGCTTCTGCATCGCCCCATTGCACTGTTGCGATAGGGTCTCCCTTTTGGGTTTTATGATTAAAAGTCATTGCAAAGTTCATTGACCTTGAAGGGCCATAAGAGTTTCCTCATCAAAATAAAAAAATCACTAGGTATACTTGTTATAGAGAAAAATGTAAAAAGACATACATACATACATATTATATTATAAAGCAGTGGTAGCCCAGCGGTAACGCGTCGCTTGGATAACCGAGTGATGCGGGTTCAAATTCGGGTCTCGCACCTCTGATATTTTCATGTGCGAATCATTTATATCGTGATTACCACTTGTCTTACGGTGAAGGAAAACATCGTGAGGAAACCTGCGTGTCTGAGAAAACCTAACAAGTTTTCGAAAGGCATGTGAAGTCCGCCAACTCGCACTAGGCCAGCGCGATGGACTGTAGCCTGATCCCCCTCGTACTGAGGGAGGCCCGTGCCTAGCAGTGGGACGTTAAAAAGGGCTGATGATGATGATGATAATGATATTATAAAGTGTTACTTACTTGTGTTTTTGATCTTTGTGTCGTTGTGTAGCAGCGCGGGCCAGCTTGTCTAGTGCGCGGGAGTACTCATGCTCTAGGTCAGCGCGACGGCGACAGTAGTCGTGAAGTTCTCCTGCGACGCCTGCCGCCGCCTCCGCGCGAGCCTCCAACACCCGTGTCTGCTCTGAGAGCTGGACTCGTATATCTGAAACGAAAATACTCATTAGTACTTAATTTTATTACATAAATATTAAATATATTAAAACATGCAGAGAAACTAATATTTCAACAGCAATTTTCTGTCTTAGTTTTTTTAACCCTTTATTATACGTCGCCCGTAGGATAAGTTAATCTTGAAATAGATTGGACGTTTATGTTCGATATGAAATATACCATATACCTATATATGCGTGTAAAAACGTTGAGAATTATTTGACACAGAAAACTACATTGTAGCACACATTTTAAATATTTTTATTAGAATTGAATACGATTATACGATTGGTATATTTCTTTGAAAATATACAATATTAAGGTGAGGAAAATATTCAGATAGACTTAACAAGTCCACACTATAACTCACTAATGAAATTTTAGATATAAACTTGTGTTTGTCAAAAACTCTACAAACAGCTCAAAAAATTCATGACTCCTGAGAAGAACTATCGAAAACCAAAGGACTGAGCAATTATTATCGAGGGCAAGGGCGACATAGGCAAGTACAAGGGCGCATGAAAATAATTATAGAACTTTATTGCTTTTGCTTTCATACATTACAAAATATACTGCCTCTCAACGGTTACACATATTTATAAATAACTAGCAAGCCCAGCCCGCTTCGCTGGGCGTAAGTTAAAATAAATTAAAAGGTTTTTATTATTATAAAGCCAAAGTTAGTCCTTATAACATTAGCTATCTACGAGTGAAAGTCGCGTCAAAAACGATCCAGCCGTTTCAGAGATTAGCCGAAACAAACATACAAACAGACAAAAACATTAAAAATTGATTCTTTGATGTGCGTGTATGGGTCAAAATCAGAGAGGTGAGCATTTTAGGTTTTCAAATATCTGAAAAATTATGTTTCCTTTTGAAGCAAACTAACATGACAAGTCTGTTGTGTCATTTGTCATGAAGCTTTTCTGTGAATAGGCACGCACAAAAATACATATTTTTGAAATTCTACCTGTTTATAAAAATAATGCCAGAGTCGTGAGTCATTTCGGGAACACTTTTAAATAAAATTTATAATAATGGTTAGTTAACCTATTTAAGAATAACTTTCAATTACCTGTAATAAATCTGTTGCTAAATCGAAAAATGTTGGTATTTTGAATATTTTTTAAATAAAAACAATTATTTTTAAATTACTGTACTAAAATTTTCAATCGGCGTAATTTCTACATCGATACTTCAAGTTAATTTAAATATTCTTGTAATTAGTAGTATATTAATAATATAAATGCCAAAGTTCAAGTGTCATTTCATTTTATATATGCAGGACTTAACTCCAACATTACTATTAAGTGATTTATTTGCCGTTTTGTGATGTTCCCGGAAATGATGAGTGTTCCCAAAATGACGATGACGTTTTCTGAAAGCACATAATATACAGTTTTTGACATACGTTACGCATGAAATTAATATGCATTTATAGTATTATACCTCTATTTAATGTAAGGAACATGAGTATCAAAATTTTAACTTGTAATCTAATAACAATAAAATTTAAAGTTTCAACAAACATTAAATATTAGGAACAAATGCTAATTGCACGCTATTCCACCATCACATACAAAATCACGTAACTAGACCAAAAAGTATTTTGAGTATCATATATATCAAAGTTCGAACTTAAAAGTCTAACAATTACTTTTCGAATAGGTCCATCTTTTCATCAAAATAATAAAAACTACGACTACCGTTTTTCTGTGATTTCGGTGTATATAAAATTTTAACAAATTGTTCGTAGGAGTTCTTTTGAATGTCGTTTACTTTATCTAGGTCTGAAAATGCTTACAGTTTAATTTCTCGCAACAATTTAGAAAATTGTTTGGTACTGAGACATCAGAAGCATTCTGTTATACAATCTTTTCAGGTATTATGTTTTTGATTGCAATAATTTCATCGTCGGTGACTTCATGTAATAACAGTCGAAGTTTTCACTAAACGAACAAAATTATCAACTGTAATGACGTGTATGTAGGTCATGCCTCTGTCTGTTCCCTTTTCTTAACATTATTTTCAGCTTTCTTTGGTAATATTCCCTATCTTTAAGTATTTTCATCTCTTTTTGCATTAGCCTTTTCACGATGCTTTTTATAAGCTATACTGACCTGTTTTAATAGTTTTTTCCTTTATATTTATCGTTTTCCATGTTACGCGTACTAAATGGTAAATAACTAAAACCAAAGTATCACATTGTTAAGCTTTTTAAAAGCATTGCAGTATCATTTTGCTTACAGATTTACATTTTAGACGCGCTCATCTCATTTCGGGGACGTAGGTCATATCCGAGAACGTTCCCGAAATGTCCGTTTCCGAAATGATTATTGGATAAATATTTTTAGGTTACTCTTGATGCCGCCATGTTTGATATTAGATTTTTAGCTTATGAACAAGTAAGTTGAAATATTTATTACAATTTTGTGAAAAGTATGCAAATTTTTGAAAAACTAATCACCAAATAGCGTTCACGTAGTGACAGGGTATTAAAGTACGCTTCACAAATCTCAAATTTAACGATACTTACCACCAAAATCAATTATTGTTTTCCGTAAACACAACACATGGCCGTTTGCTTTGGCTAGCGATCTTTACACTGATGCTTCTTAACTCCACCTAGTATATCTTGTTTATATTACATCGTCGTTTATCCTCCGTGTTCACGGAATGATTGGATAAATGTCAGACAGCATTTGAGTAGTCAAAATATGAAGAAATCAAAATAATTAAAATTTATTTTAAGGATATATTCTTAATTTAATGTTGCCTTAAGCTTATACTAAAATATGAGATTTTTATTTCGTAGTTGTAAATGTTTTTATCGTGCCTGAACTATGAAACATGGTAAAAGGACGCGTTCCCGAAATGATTATTTAGGCCTCTTTTGTTTATAATCAAGTAATAAATTATCATATAAAATTCAATATGTTAAGTGCCTTGTAAACATGCACAGTACCTTTATTTTGAAATAAATATTGTAGTTATATCTTTTTATTTTATCAAGAAAAACTTTGTCAGAAGCATGATGCTCACCTCTCTGATTTTGACCCGTATACTGTTTATTAATTTCAAATTACAAACAAACACTTCAATCTTATTTATGTGTACTGATTATAAAGCAGTAGCATTATTATTGGAGACAGATAATTTTTGCATATTCATGTAAACCATATGTTCTTATCGAGTGTCACTTGATGAAGGTTGGGTAAACTGATTAGCCAAAACTCTAAAATGACCGTAAATCCTGACAATATGCGTTGTCTTTTAAGAAATATGACACACAAAGGGGAATGAACGTCGCACCGGCAACTTGTTAGAGGCGTTAAATTTCAAAATTAATCTGGCTAAATATGTCAGGTGGACTTGCGGTTTATACTGGTCACTTCTACTTAATACCTTTGATCAGAAACATGTATTTTATATTAAACTTATATAGTAATAAATTGATAATCTTTTCATTAAAAACAATGTATATGTTAATAACATTGTAAATGTTAAGATAATATAACAAATTACCAATATGATGTTTAGTGTTAATAACAAATCTAGGAACCGGTCTATAAGACCAGCTTATAAGAGTGCAATATAAAGTTTTTAACAACCATCGTAAATCTCACATAATTTAAAACTGGGTTAACACTTTAAATCATTTATCAGCTTAAAAACGGAAGAACTAAATCGTTGGGTGCAAATGGCGGAAGTTCAATGGACTATCAAGCCAACGTTCCCACAAGTCGCCCCGCGCTCCAGAACACTCATTGCTGAGGGGCTGACGGCGTAATCACACCATTAGTTAACTTATTCGGATGATAAATCTTTAAAAAGCGTCGATATATCATTGCTGTTAAATGTGAGTCATTCTTTACGAGAAAGATTGGCGATACTTTCGGCACGGCTGTATGAACTGGGGTAATGTTATTTAAATAGGAACTAAATAAAACAAAGAAATCAACCGGAAATATCATGAGTAATAAATAAAGCTTCGTGAGGAACAGGGTCATACGTCGAAGGGGATCATAAACGAGGGGAAAAGTATTTGTCGGCGAACGTTCCACCCCCGCCACGCCATTATCCCGATGTCAATTATTTTTATTACTCTTACTTACTTACCAGTGTTTTATACCCACATAATATGTACACACTGACAGGAATATTGAGTTGAAAGTTTATGTTTATTATGCACCGGTTAGGCCAGCTGATACTTATGTATAATGTAATGTAATATAGTTAAGTCGACGAACAATATCAACGACCGGAGATGCGGGAACGACCTTCGGTGATTCGTTTCAGTCGTACGAATAGTGCCCATTAAATTACTTGGTGCAGTTAAATGCACTTCGCGTACGACTATATTAGCATACATTACGATTTTCTACCTGCTATTGTACCTGAGCTTCAATTCACAAAAACCAAGGAAGGGAAGAATAGTTGATATTTTTTGTGAGTTACATCAATAAACACAACACACTAACAACATTGTGTGCAAAAATATGAGCCCAGTGTGAGAGATAATAGTTCGCACGCACCGACACAAAAAAAATGATAGAATCACACACAATTTCCATGAGAAACTCTTCGTTTCTTATGCGTACCAAATCTTTATGTCCGCATTCCGAAAACACAGTTATTATTAGACAATAGCTTTTAACGGGAAGATATAGGAAGTTCGACAAATGTGTTGTTTTCGAATCATTTGCTTCCGACAGAGCTCGGTAGTTTCAGCTATGTATTCATATGTGAGTCAAGGGATCAGTGCGAGGGTGCAATGTATCGTACCGGGGAATGCATTGGCGAGGTCGGGCGGTCCCCAGTCGTGGCGCGGCTGCACGATGCAGTGGAACATAGGGAGCGCGCGGTCGGCGGGCGACTGTGCCTGCGGGCGCCGCGCAGCCTCCGTGCTCGCCCTCCCGCGCCCTCACCCTCGCAACCCTCCGCCTCGGCCTGCGCTTTTATCTCTCGAAGCAGACTACGAGCGTTATATCATGAACCACTAGCAGATAACTAACACAGTCGACTGACCTGCATCGTTTCATTTACACTTTTAAAATACTTATATTATTTGGCAACAATCACGGAAACTTCTGGCTGCGGTAACGATGTCAACACGAAGATCGACATAAAATTGTTACGAAACAATATTAAAATTTATGATATAAGTAGTAACATTGTTTTTTTATCTAGTTTTGAATGTCAGATTTCGCTGAATAATGAATACAATGACGAAATTATTAGTATACCCATTAAGCTCTACAGAAGCGCTCTTAAATTGTTAAACAATAGGGCCTTTGTGTGCACCTTTATGTATTGACAGACCATATTTAAGTTATGCAAACAAATGCAGTGTGCACAAAGAATAGGTTTAGGCTGGGTCGGGAGCAGATGCACCAAGCGCCGGCGTGCTGCCGAGGGCGCGGGAACGATCGCGGGGCGCGGCGAGGGAGGATGCACTTGTGATGCGGGGTGTGGCGGGGGACTGGCTGCATCGGAACCAACCGCTGGTTAAGGGCGATATCATTCTCATTATAATAATTTATGATTTATATGTAGCAACAGTTTCTTGACGTTCATATTGTGTACATTACATGATAGATAAGAAATTACTCGAAGTTTCAATTTAGGTATATCTATCATTCAATAATCTTGATAAATAGTCAGTAGTTATTTATAGGTAAAAATAATAAAACACCAATTATTATTAATGAATAGAGGATTGTTACCAAAGGGATTATTACCATTACCATGTTCATTACATGCCTATAGAAAAACTAACTTCATATATTAGTTCTTTCGATGGTCACTCTGTTATAGTCCCCACGTACGTAGAATTAATGTGTGGCGTGAACCACCCACGCGCTACTCAGGTTCTCCTGGGAGCAAGTAAACAGGGATCAGCGGCACGCTATATAATAGTTACTTTATTTACACACTATGTATATATGTGTTACAACTTACATGGCTTTTACCTTCACTATTTATTATTATTATCATAGTACCAACGTCATTGCTGCATAAATATTGAACATAAAATTTTAATAATGCTAATTAAAATCGGCTGATATATATTGACATAACAATGGACTTAAAAATAAAATAAACACAAAGATACTATCTTTTCATTATAAAAATTGTTTGGAAAGGCCAACAAGGGAAAAGAAACAAAGGATGACCCTACAGTCGATGGGAAGCTTAGTTCAAAAAGACGACTGGTCCTAGCTGTTTGAACCCAACAGCTCAATCTGGAGAAGATTGGAATCTTTAGAGAAGGCTTTACTCTAGAATGGATTAGGCAGAACAATAATAATTTACTTATCATTTTTTTATATCTTTCTTAATGGTTATTTTTTACCCATCTATATTATACATATAAAAAATACTAAGTTTAAAAATAAATATTGAATGTAACATATAAATGCAACAAATATAGGTATGACTTTTTAAAAATTATTTATAAAAAATTGTTTGCAAGATCTAAAAGCCAATTTTTTGAAATAGAGTCGTCCGCTGTTTTTATTAAGCAATTTATACATTTATTTTAATATGTTTTAATATAGGATAAAAGAGATATGTATGGGAAATACGGAAAGGAAGAAATAACTTCTAACATGACAAACAGACAGCCAACAGGCAAATGAAAAAACTCGACTACAAACATTAATCAGAGTCGCGCGCAGTTGACAACGACATCAAGCCTGTATAGCATTGCATCCATCAAAGTCAGCTTTTGTTATCTTCATTCAATAGTCAGATGACTTGTGAACTACAGAAATTTTAGAACTTGGGAACTAGGGTTGTTTTAAATGGAAATATGTTTAGAAAATATAATAATAAGCAATATTTTGGTACCTTTATATTTACATGCAATAATGTATTATATTTGATACTTAATACTTATGTACAAATATTATGTACTAAAGAGGAAACATTTAATTGCAACGGATAAAACTGTTAAAATTGAGCCAAATTAAATAATTCTTTCACTATTGGAAAGCTACGTTATTCAAAAATATATATACTTAAATATATATAGATATTATTGTTATTGCAGTGATGATAAATGTTCAGTCTAAATAGCACCTAAGGACGCCCCCGCGAGCGACTAGTATCTGCGTATAAATTATTATTTAATGTGCAGTAAAGCTCCATTTAATAACTGATATAAATAACATACGTTATCAGGTGTTTATTATGTCACGAGTACTAAAACGTAGAGATAAAAGATAATTATCGTTATAATTTAACATAGATAGATTTTTCTTATGCATTTCTTAAAGTATTCTCATGATGATACGTTTATATCATGAGCTGGCTTCTCGAAATTCTCGAACCAACGATAACAATATATAAATTGGAAGTGTACTCTACATTGTAGTACACAGACAACGACAGCTGCAGCAGTAGCGAGTGAAACCGGTCGCGGGCTACAGCCTTCCACAATTTTAACGCAGCCTCAACTCTCAAAGTAAATCTGGCCGCGAAGGCATAAAATTATAATACAAATAATTACATATAGCCGTGTCGTTCAACTTGGAACACCTGCGCCGTGTAAGGATGCTAAATGCTAATCATGTGCTTCCTTGTTCAATTTAAACTATATTACACATTCTTACTAGTTTACCGAAAAGAGTAAAACGTCAAGCATTCCTTACAGTAACGGATATACAGGAAAATACGAGATATTTACTTCACAATTCCATAAGGTAATAACTTGGTGATATGATTCAATAAACACGCCAGCTCATCGATAATACCAGCTGCGATGCAGACCTAAATAACTAATCGATTGATCCCGGTCTTGGCGTAGTTATATTCGTAAACTTGTAATACAATGTTATATTGTAAAATATGTAGGTACGAACTACGAGTATGTATCTAATTTCAGACCAATGTCATGCTGGTTGATTTCAAATTATTTTACAACCACGAATTGTATATGTATCATGTTTTAGTTATCACGTCCATTTTTCATATTAGAATATTGTTCGCATTGCAATTTTTCAATCTTTTTCCGTTGTTAATATCAAACTGGTAGTAGCTTTGAGAAGAAATTGGAGCATCCAGCTTAAATTGCTCCGCACCCAGCCAGGCAGATAAAACCGCGAATGCTCATTCTCGAAATATAATAAACTAGCCTTTCCCGTGGCTTCGCTCGCGTTCAGCGAGTCAACCTTAAAAGATATACATATGCTACCGCGGAATTTTTTTAGAACTTTTAAAGAGGAACATCATCTCCGTCAAAAATGATTTTTGCATAACTTTAACCGTTTACGCAGCGTACGCGACGGAAGCTCTCAAAAGCTCCATTTGTCGTAACGTGATGTTATATAGCCTATAGTCTTTCTCGATAAACGGACTATCTAACACAAAAATAATTTTTCAATTCGGACCAGTAGTTCCTGAGATTAACGCGTTCAAACAAACAATATCTTCAGCTTTATAATATTAACTAGCCTTTCCCGCGGCTTTGCTCGCGTTCTAAAGGCTTAAAATCAAAAGAAACTATTTTTGTCCTGTTTTTGCAACATTTTTTATTGATGCTCCGCTCCTATTAGTCGTAGCCTGATATTATATAGCCTTTCTCGATAAACGGACTATCCAATCCGGATCAGTACTTCCTGAGATTAGCGCGTTCAACCAAACAAACAAACAAACAAACAAACTCTTCAGTTTTATATTAGTATAGATTATATTGTATAGTATAGAAGTAAAGAAAATAATCCTATCCATACTAATATTACAAGCTTTTAAGCTCAATAGACAATATGATGACATAAGAGGCTATGTCGCCTCTAAAGCGAAAACTTTTTATTGGATCCGCAAACATTAAAGTGGCGAAAAAATCGTTTAACTATTGTACCAGACGCTCGTTACACGAACGGTAAAATGGCATAGGTACCTACCTGGTTGTACAAAAAAAGATTGACAGATATAATTTGATACCCTTATACCAGCTATTCTTGCAGCTGCGCACGACGTAGTCTTTGTTATAGCTTTAATGAAATTTGAACGTTATCTTATAATAATAGAACAAGTATTTATTAGATGCTGTATTGTTATAGAAAGACTTGAGTTGTGAAGAAAAATGAATACATGAGCGAACTTCTGACGCAATATCTGTTTGTTTTTCCAAAGTTGGATGAATCAGTCTTCGCACAGCCCAATTATTTTAGTAGGTAATTTAGAATAGGCATACAGTAGCTCTACTTGCTCTTGATAAGAAGTGTATAATTAAAAAACAATTATGCGCTATTATGATTTAAAAAAAACCTTACAGGTTAATTTCCTCCTCCAAAGAAGTACCATCTTTTGTCAGAAAACAGAGTGTGTATTAATCATAATGTAGGTAACATAACATGTATTAGGCTAACTTAGAAGCGGCGATTTTTCAGAAAGAATAATTCGATGTCACAGAAAGCTTTCCAAAAGCTTCTATTTTGTCGTAGGGACCTAAAATATGTTGATTGATTATATAACATATTATCCTATTTTATTTTGATCGATTTCAAAGTTTTTTTTTAGAGTTTCGAATTCGAGAGAATTACTATAAGTAGACAATGTAGTATATATTCGTATAACTTAACTCTCACTGGTCGTGTCGAGTAGTCGTCCCACCGGAGTATGAGAATGACAGGAATAGAAAGTGGACTTGGGTCTGCGTGCACACTTGTGCAATATAATATCTCCTGCGCAGTGGACGTAATCGGTCGGGAGGACATTATTATATTTGTTTAACATTGTCTTTGATTAGTACACGACCATTTATCACACCTTAAAACGTTTTTAAGTCAGAAATATTTATTATATATTACATACTTATAAACAACGGCGATACGTGTCAAAGATGATATAAAAATCTAGCAACTTTTACACAGCAAATATACCAAAATATACAACAAAAATAAATTTAAATATGTATTTATTAATTTTATAAATATACGTTCAACTTTTAAACCACGAAAGTCGACGTAACCTTGACAGCGCAATAAGACTTGCATTACGCTGACCCTATATTATTTTCAGCACGTAATGTCATCAGTGTGATTGTAATCAGTTGTGTTAGGTTATGTCTGAGATACTCTTCGCTTTTAATGAGAAGAGTAGATTTTATTCTACGTAAAATAGACGGCGAATGACAAGACGATTACGCTCATTAGCTTGCGGAGGATGATGCGCGCCGGATACGTCCCCGTCGCAGTTACCACGATCAACGCACACCTATTGCCTACAAGACACGATAATATGCTGGGACATTATTACACACAGCGCCATCTAGTTCCGTGGTAGGCTACGAGGCTTGTGTTAAGGATACCAGATAGTTGATATACTACATATATAAGTTTAAATACATACATATTAGAAATATAAACACCCGTGACTGGAGTACAATCATCCGAGTTTAACAAATAATTGCCCCCAGCGGGACTCGAACCCGCGACCGCTGGCGCAAGAAAGTAGGGTCACTACAAACTGCACCAAATATATCATATTATAAACGATACATTAAACAAAAAACATTAACCCAACAAGTTAAACTTAAATCTGTTAAAATATAGACAAACCAGTAAGGATTTTAATTTATTAATTGTTTAAAATATTTTTAGTATGGTAGTGACTCAATCTCGTTTCGTTTGGGTGCATTCCATAGATACGCTTATTGGTTAGTATAGATCTCTCAGACATGTTATTTTTCTACAGTAAAAAGTATCCTATATGTAGGTCGATCCTGGTAACATTTATCATTATACTATATTTCATCAAAACCTGTCCAGTGGTGTTCTGTACGGAAACAGAAAAAAATCAAAAACTATAGATTCGAGCAATGTGACTATTTCAATAAGATTTTCCAAAAACATAATATAGTGACCCTACTTTCTTGCGCCGGCGGTCGCGGGTTCGAGTCCCGCTGGGGGCATCCATTTGTTGAGCACGAATGTTTGTACTCCAGTCATGGGTGTTCATATTTATATTATGTATGTATTTAAAATTTATATGTATATCAGCTATCTGGTATCTGTAATACAAGCCTCGTAGCTTACCACGGAACTAGGTAAAAATTTGCCAACATATTTATTATTTATTATCCGAATAATTCAGCATTATGTTTATAGATTAAATATATTTTTCCCTTACACCGAGTACGAATTGTAAACTTAAAACTTGCATTGACACAAAATTACTTTGTCCTCAATAAATACACAAATACATTATCACTGAGTCACCTCGACCACCAGAACAACTTAAGCTGCCACTGAAAACGAGTACCTTATAAGGACCATAGTCTTAATCATTTATCAATAAGCATTGTTTCTTAACGATACATTGCCTTTTAATCCAACAAACTTTCTGACGTACGGAGATTTTACTATTATTACTAGAGTAATAAAGAACGTTTACCGTTTTCACTATCGATAAAGCATTAATTTCGAACTAATTGAGCAGGTGCTACCCCAAGGTGGATGTGTTTATTTATAGGGTGTATCTTACGTCACGTATTATATCGTGGAGGTGAGGAGGGTACGTGCGTACGTGAGTTCCCTGGTGTACCAAGCTCTTCCCGAATCTCACCTGATCTCAGTCATAGTTTAAACGATTACTATATGATATGATTATGGTTAACATGGACATTTCACTCGAAACCATAAAAAAATAACATAAATAATTATATAAAACCTATTAATTTAATAATTTGTAATATGTACATATAATATTACAAATTATTAAATTAATAGCTTTATATAAAAATAGCAACTTAACTTGCTTCATCTGGTGCGTGTCTATATGCTAAATAATAGCATAATATATACAGTATGTTTTATACAAAATTTCATCAAAACCCATCCAGCCGTTTCAGCACGATTTTGTAACAAAGAAATATACAAAAACTTTCGCAATCTAATAGTAGTAAGATGTGTTTCGTGCGAAAGCTTTTCGGTTGTCGGTAAAACAGCTTGTCGGTACTCGGTAGCTACAATAAAGTAAATTATTGCCGGCGCCTCGGCCCTCTGGGGAGCGGCCGGTGAGCGTTGTTGTCCCATTCACCGCAGCAAGCAACAGACCAACAGACCGTCGCTGATTCATTCTATACAACACAATTAAGTCCACGCAGCAATCGTGTATTCAGAGCCACTCCTAATGCCATTGCTTATTCCTGCCCTGTCATCGGAATTAATTTTGCACGAGCCTTATTTAAACAGACATTACATCGTTTTTTCGTATACCTTATAGGCTTATAGAATTAATTAATATTCATTTTTATTATAATGGTTGACAATTTTATTTTAATAGGATTAGAATCTTTTTTAACAACTACAATGTTAAAATTTATTTTTATTATTTAACTGAAAATATTAGATCGTGTTGAAACAATTAGTCTTTAACAAAATATTACACTTTAATCACCTAAAAAAATCTTATAACTGCAAAAGTCATAAGCACAAGGTATATTAGACAATAGTGCATTTGGAGAAATGAACGAGAGTAAATTAGAACGGTTCGCGAGTAACAAGTGAGTCGGTCGGGCGGCGGTCGGTGGCGGGCGGTCGTCGGTGGTCGGCTCCATTGAGGCGGGCGCGACGCGCTATATATAGCAGCGTTGCCGCTACTACCGCGCCGCGTCTCTGAATCACACGACTCCGTAAATCAACGAGACAACCATCGAATCTTTACATCGAACTTTTTACAATAAATACGTTTTACGTTATATTTTTCTATACTTGCTTTCTTGAATATGTTAAAAGTATAATAAAATATTATATTCATTATATCAACACCAAAGATAACTGACTGTTAACTATGTCTGTGCAGTTAAATGAAGTCTGCTGCGGCCAACTCTCAAAGCTTAACTAACAAAGGGTGGAACCGATTTGAGTTCACGATTTTCTAGTGGTTCACACCTTTATAAGACTGTCTAACCAAATTTGAATTATAAATAGAACTTGTCCTAAAATAAATAAGGACAAATATACATAACGTACATATGCAGTGAAGGTTCCATTTTCACCTCTACAGAACTCTATACATTCCGACGACATTTTGTAATTTATTTATAAGGTAAATGTATGACTTTGACGCAACAATGATAAAGGCAAATTAATTTTAATTAAATAGTACAAATACCTTACCGTTTTAGCTCTTGTCAACAAGCAAGCAATATTATTCAGAATTCTGAACGCAAGCAACGCAAAGACTTGTGTTCTGCATAGGTATAATAATTAATATTACCGGTTGGAGAAAACTAAGGTTAATTATGTTAACTTGGAAAATTAAGTAATATATTTAAAAGATATACGCATTTTAACATCCACGTAATGTACCTATCTATACTTAATAACTATTATAAAGAAGTAAAGTTTGTTTATTTGTTAAATTGTAAGGGGTAATCTCGGGATCTACTGAACCGATTTTAAAAATTCTTTCACCAATAGAAAGCCACTTTATTGCTGAGTGTCATAGGTTATATAAAAAACCGGAAAATAAAAAGGGCTTTTACGTGGTAGTCCGTTTTGCAAAGTGAATCGGAGAAAAAACGGTCGAATGAAAGCGTTTCTTACGAACGCTGCCTTAACTATGAAAGATATATATTTGAGTTCTAGAGAAAAGATGTGGAGCTTAAAATGCCTACAAAAAAGTCAACGACAGCTTAAAAGTATAATATTACTTTTCTCTATAACGACAGCATATGTCTAACTTTTATATTTAAGTGACAAAAAGTAGTTTTTTTAATATTAGTATAGATAATTTAATTTTTAATATTAATAAAATAATTTAAATTATTTAAACACTCTGTACTAAAAAAAGGATTATTATTTATTAACATTATACCCAACGAAGTGGGCACGGGTCAGCTAGTATTATAGAAAGCTATAGTGTCAATAACTTCTATTGTAAATCATTTCTACCCAAATGACGACGTTGTATACGTTATTATTTTCTTAGAAATATCAGGACTTCTGCAATTAAGAAGTTTCAATATCTCGAGACTATATTAATCATAAAATCTAACAGATCTTTATTATGTATCGAATATAATACTAAGCATTTATAAAATAAAGTAAATCTCTCAACTCTTCTCAGTTTGGTTTTTGTTATGGCTTTCAGTGTGCCAGTTGAGCAAAATTGTTTAATACTTTTCGAAGGTTCTTTAGTTGTTTCAGATTTTAATTAATTGCTATAAAATTGATTATCAGTTACAATGATATGATATTAGATGTTATGTATATTATTACTGCAAGTTGCAACAACCTACAATGGTTTAAATTTCAATTGTGAAAAATTCAATTCAATTTCAAATAAATTTACGAACTTTTTCTCCAGAGGCTTTGCCCAAGTGTGAGTACATTGATAAGGAACAGCTAAATCCAGGATTAAACTAAATCTCTAATCCAAATCCACCCTAATCCGTTGATCCGTTACAGTGTGAAGAAGTACCTACCAAACACGTATACTACACGTTATAAGAAAAGTGTGCTTTCTTACTCAACATGTACAAAAATATTTAAGCTAAATTACTGTTTCGAAAAATAAGTAGGTAAAAAAAAATAAAAAAAATAAATACTAAGGTATAAATGGCTAGCCTATATATTCATTGAAATCTTATACTAATCAAAATACAATATAACGAATAACGATTCATTTTCGTTTGATCGTGAACTGTAGTAAAAGTAAGTAGTAAATAAAATCACGGAAATATCTATTGCAGTACAATTATCACAAACGACCTTTTCGTATTACCGCAATAATGTGTAGAGCACAATGAAGTGGTCTAATAAGTGTAGCGACTGGTATAAATCTTTTATAGTGCACGAGCCACTGTCTAATGAATATTCATTGGTTTAGTATGCTAACGGCGGCATAATAGGTACGTCGCTGTCGTTTAGAATAACATTGAAAATAATCGCACTAATTTATATAAGGTATTCTAAAAGGAAACATCAAATTCACGGTCTTCTTTTCTTCTGTATTTTAACAAAAGAATTGTACCAACATAATAGCAAAATGATCTACAAAATAAATTCTGTACAAACGTAAGTAGTTACGTACTACTTACATACAAATGGTAAATTTATAGTATCTAATAAGTAGCAAACCCGGCCTGCTTTGCTCGCTTTTTTATAATTTTCTAATGAAATAAAAGTGGTCTAAGTTACTTCTGATAACATTAGCTAATCTGCAAGTGTCAAAATCAGTCCAGCCGTTTCAGACATTAGTCGGAACAAACAGACAGAGAGACAGACGGACAAAAATTTAAAAAAATATTTTTGATGTAAGTACCGTATAAACTTTCATACGCATTTAGTGAACTGTTAATTTGAAATTAAAAACAGACACTTTAATTTTATTTATATGTATAAGTACTAATTACATCTCTTTGTATGTGTCTATATTTGAAGGCGTTTTTGTCGTAGTCAGACACGAGTTAATGAGTAGTCTTAGCGACACAAGTGCCAACATTTGTACGCCACATGTGCACCGTAACGTTACGTAAATCATCGAATGCCACTATAAAAACAACATAAATTACTTTATCAAATACATTATCACATTATGTGATATATGCTCATTAAAATTTTATTATATTAATATTTAATTAAAAAACTTTATGTACTCTCTAACATTTTATGTTTTAATTATAATTATGTCAATATTTAATTAGATACACATATTTAAATTAAGTTATTTTCCGTATAAACAAAATATAATTATTCAATTAGACTATAGACAGACGATCAGACCTCTCGACATTCATACGTCGTAATCAAACGATTAATCATCATTACTATTCAATATTCATGCAGTAAAACAGTATTGAATTACCTACCTACTAAACATATTTTATAAAATTAAGATATTTTGTTACAATTTAGATATGAAACAAAAGTTCAAAACTGACAAAAAATCAGGGAAAATCACTCGCCGTTGAAAAGTTTGTCTGAGAGTAAGAACACTGGCAGACTACAATTACCTACCTTTTCAACGAATTTTGAAATCTATACATATACTATTGTCTGTATGTCACGAGAAATAACTGGACATAAACTTTTATGAAACTTGGTATGATGATAGTTGGTTATTCTGGTCAACATATATGACAATCTCATCTTATTAAAACGTACCTAACTAGGGAAATAACCTAAGCGGAGCGAGGAGGATTTACTAGTATATCATAATGTAATTTATCTTGGAATAAACTCTGCATTTTTATAGCGATGAGGAAACATGAGCAACTCCTAAATCTAGGAACTAATTTACGACTAAATCAAGAATGTAACAAAATAATTGCGAGCGAAGCGTCGTCTGGGCCTACGCTTGAATTCAATTGACCGAGGACAATCTCAGTCGGGACATTATCTAATTTCTCCGCATTGACTATTTACATATTATAGTACCTACCTACAACATAATGTTAAAATTTTAAAAATACATATTTTTAATATTATGCCTAGGTTTTATAGAGTTTAGCAGAAGAGATAGTATTCGAGAAGAACATCTTAAAGAGACGTATGTATAATCGCTACTTGTCACTTGTCACCAAGAAGACGTAGAGGATGCCGCCGCCAACGCTGCCCACTCGCTCGCGTGACTCCGCAGGGTACATTACATCATTTATTCATTACCGCATGCGAAGGAAATGCTCTCCACGACGGAAATATTAAATTACCATTGCAACTAAACACAATAGAGTATTCGTGTCATTTATATGTTATTAAGTGAGAAATCAATGATAGTCATGCCATGAGTGTTGTTTCATTGGAAATATTTTTATAACGATGAGCTTTTACATCAACAGCTTTATAATAAAAAGTTGAGTGCAAAATTCAAGGCAAAGTAGAGCGGATGGCTGCGCTGCTTTGATCTCATTTAGATTTACAAATAATGCAAAGGAATTTTATACCGGATAAGACCACAAGCAATTTGAGAAGACAGTGAATAATATCTGTTCTTACTAATTTACATTTGAGTACAAACTACTAATGAGCCTACAATATTGTGGCTGTAATTAGATCAAGCATCTGGTTCTGAATGTTCCGGCACTCCATAAACTAGCTGAATTTTCCGTGAGCCTGTATTGATTGAGATTTCTTAAATTGATCAGTCGACATGTGAAAATCATTCACTACTTGGTGTGTTTATGTCTATAAACCCATATACACGGTAATAAATCGCACACGTCAGTTCTATAAAACGGAATATATTAATAAATCTAGAATGTAGATTCTATCATAGTAATATATAGTTATTTATAAAGGCTCTTATATTTTAATGTAACGAGAACGGAATTGAAAGAGATTTTTAAAAAATTGCCCGGTAGGAACATAATAGTGTAATTATATAAATTGCAGCTCGCATTACGTCGTCTGTCTGTGTAGGGTGGTAAGGGAGTTACAGGAATAAGTATGGAGTATGGACGAGGGATTTCTTCTCGCGCCGGAGGCGGCGGCGACGGTACGGGCGCGGAGGGGGTAGGTAAACATCGAGTCGCGCCAGATGCGAAGTATCAAACCGCTTTAAGCGCCCGCTCTTTCCAATGTTTATTTGCTCACGACGCATTTACGCACATTCTAACAATATATCCAATATGTAAATGGATGTTATAAACAATTTGTATGAAAATATTGTTTGAAATTATTGGTACCTGCAAACATACCTATATACCTGTTATCTGCATCAAAAGCTGGTTGATAGTTGTCACATTTTTTAATAAGTAAATCAGATTAATTTAATGCATTATGCAAATACACCTGTAGCATAAAATTAGCACTTTTAAGTGACACCATAATTTTTAAGCAAGTAGCCAATGCAATGCAAACTTCTTATAAAATCAGTTGCCTTCCAGTGAAAGTTCTGTCAAAATGAATCCATCATAAAGAAAAATAATAATAGTTTGTTTTTCTTATTAATTATTAGGATCACTTCATTATGATAACACAGTTGTATGTTAATATATTTAGACTGTAGCAATGTAACAAAAATTATTAGCTCAGTTTAACTTACTACATATTAGAGTATTTTTTGCAGTAGTTAATATTTGTTGTTAACAATTTAATTACCAGAACAAAAAACCTTGTATACTCTACTATTTATTTTGACTATATTTCTAATAAATAAAATTATAATAGCATTTGACCTCATTATGTTTCCTTCAATATCATATTATGATTTAACATGTTCATAAATAGATATTTAATAATTCTATACATAATATAATAATTTAGAGCATAATATGTACAGCTTTTGCTTATTAAATGAAAATTTTGTAAAAAAGAAAAACCTTAAATATCTAATAGTAAAAATACCAATTTATTGAATAAAGGCCAAACTATACCAAAAAACAAGATAATATGAGACGAGGCTGTGATTGTTGGCATAAGCTTAACATTATCACTGTTTATCAATTTATTATTGAATAAATACAAATAAATATTAGTGCATAGGACCATTAAAACAAAGTATTGATAAGTAAAAATTTAGTAGGGAATAAGAAATAATGTTTCTATAGGAACCACATCTTCACATAAATATTTATGGTGTGAGAGGTTGTTGAACCAGGATAAAACAGAAAGTTTTCTAGCACTCCGACCTCTGACATCTAATAGTGATTGCTAGCCATTATTACTGTATGCACCCATGTACTATATCTTATCTATTTGGTTGGTATATTGATAGAAATGTACTTCTTGCCCTATTATGAAATTATGATACTTTTAGGAGATAAAAACGAAATCATAAAGTAAAGTTTGATTTAAAAATGTAAAAAGTATATTTTTAAAAGCCCTCACTGTTGAATGCTGCTAATTTTCTTGTGGACCCGAGACGCTTCATTGGAGTACGGGGTTCCATGTCCCTATCGTCCAGCACTGGTGGCTCCGTCGCCGTCGGCGTCGTAGCTCCCGACGCCGACATCCTCGATTCTTACACAGTTTCTTTACACAATCTCTATTTAATCATCACCCAGAACAACAAAAAAAAGTTCTTTTAGTTTCTCACTCGCTCATACTTTCAAAATTATACGTTGCACGATTCAGGATTATAAAAAATTCGGAGTCCCAAACATTCAAATGCGTCCGGTATGACCAAAAATAACGACCCGATCATACTAAATCACTATGTAGTGGTTTCACCAACAAATCAACAAATCGCCTTAAATAAAGTTATAAATATGAAACAACCGCAACTATAAAATATTTATGACTTCAAAAAAGTTGAAGAAGAGTTTGTAAAAGTTAAGTAGCGCGCGTTTTATAGCACAACAAACACCCGCGGATAATTCACATCGTGTCACACGACAGCGATACGAATACGAATGACGATTGACGAATGAAATGAAAAATAATCGTATTGACAAAGAGCACGATTGCTTGCATAGATTATACACTTATATACTGGTAGAGGTGGGCGAAACTGCTTCTTTTCGGCTATTTTAAGGGGTGCTCGTTATTCTAGATAGCTGCTAAAAATAACCTGCTATTTATAAAAATAGCATGCTATTTATAATAACCAAATCGCCTATTATTTATAAGCAGAGGCAAGCGCTATAGCTATTTTTAAATTTATTTTTATTACATATAATATGACCACAACAAAGAGAATATAATCACTAGAAGTGAGCGTTTAAACGATAAGCATTTAATGAAGCAGACTTTTTAATTTAAGCATATAAGCATGTTGGTTAATTTAAGCACTTAACATTAATTGCTTATTTTAGACTTTTTTGCCGAGAATCGGCGGACAACTGTAACGAAAAAGGATTTAATTTTAAAACAGATTTTAATTTCTGAAACATAAGATTGAATTTCTTTTGTTTTTTTATTCATAAGTTTTGTCAATCCAACTATATCCAGTACGCTTAAAAGCAATACAATTTGCTTTAAATATTCAACATTTAATTTATTAGGGTTGTTGCTTTCGTTAGTTGCTTAAATGCTTTTTTAAACTACAAATTATTAATGTTAGTAACGTTTTTAGCGCTTAAGTGACAGATTGTTTTAAACTTTTGCGTGATCGCGATTAGGTACTTGAGTGTAATTACTAATAACTAATAAGGTGTTGAAACTTGAAAGTGTTTGTTTGGATTTAAGTGACTTGGCTTGTGCATAGTATATTAAAATTAGGATTGTGTAAATATAACTCTGTAAATTAATTTAGTATTTCCTTGTAGTTGTATTAAGTATGAACGTTGTCTGCAAAGACAGATTTGTGTGACTTTTTTAAAATAGTGTTAGAGTACGTATAATTTAGATTTTCCTTGTGTTATAAATATTTTCTGCAAAGACAGATTTGTGTGACTTTTTTAAAATAGTGTTAGAGTACGTATAATTTAGATTTTCCTTGTGTTATAAATATTTTCTGCAAAGACAGATTTGTGTGACTTTTTTAAAATAGTGTTAGAGTACGTATAATTTAGATTTTCCTTGTGTTATAAATATTTTCTGCAAAGACAGATTTGTGTGACTTTTTTAAAATAGTGTTAGAGTACGTATAATTTAGATTTTCCTTGTGTTATAAATATTTTCTACAAAGACAGATTTGTGTGACTTTTTCAAAATAGTGTTAGAGTACGTATAATTTAGATTTTCCTTGTGTTATAAATATTTTCTGCAAAGGCAGATTTGTGTGACTTTAGTGTTAGTAAATCAAAATATCAGTATAAAACTATCAAAATGGCTAGTAACACTAGAAATTCAAGCAACGAGATTTGGAATTTTTTTCAAAGAGATCCAGCAACTAAAATCGCTGAATGTAATTTTTGTAAAAAATCATTATCGTATAAATCTACCGTTACAAATCTAAAACAACATTTAAAATTGAAACATGTAGGCGTATATCACGATTTCCTATCGAGAAATTCAAAGCCAGGTATTTTTTTAAATGTGCATGACAATGATGGTGACGGTGTTGCTGCATCGTCTACTAAAGAATGTGGGGTTGGCGGTAGTGGTGATGGGAATAATATTGGTGTTAGTGTTAGCGTAGATGCAGTTAAGCAAGCTCCTAGGCAAATACAACAACCAATGTCTACGTATTTACCTAGAAAAATAAAACTGGACGACAAAAAAAAACTTGACAAATGTTTGCTAGGGCTCATAACTGAGGACTTCCAGCCCTTCAGCATAGTAGAAGACAGGGGATTCAAAAAGTTTGTTTCGGCTTTGAATCCGAGCTACCAACTGCCCAATCGAAAGACAGTGTCTACAACGCTGTTATCTGAAGAGTATACTAGCCGACTTTCCAAATACCAAGAAATGGTGCGCCGATGTACAAGTATCTGCTTAACTTTAGATTGTTGGACGTCTAGAACATTAGAAAGTTATATGGCCGTTACTGGCCATTTCATCGACAAAGACAGCTTTGAGTTTCGCAGCATTTTAATACAATGCGCAGGATTCGATGGTCATCACACTGGGGAAAAAATAGCGGCAGAACTGCGACAGGTTGCCAGTTCCTGGGCCGTAACGGGAAAAGTAAATTTTTTGGTTTCAGACAATGCAACTAATATGTTATCAGCCGCAAGGATTCTCGGTTGGCCCCATTACGGGTGTTATGCGCACAAGATGAACCTCATAGTACAATCAGCCGTGAACGATGTATCCATTTCGTCCACAATTGCAAAAGTACAAAAAACGGTGGCGCATTTTAAGAGGAGCGCTATTGCTAAGGAAAAGCTTTTACGATATCAAGCCACAGCTCAAAATATCGCCCAACCTAGGAGTTTATTAATCTCTGTCCCAACGCGATGGAACTCCACATTTCTTATGTTACAGCGATTCAGCGGACTGCAAGAAGCTTTAAGAGCTACGATTCCAAATCTGAATGCTGATTTGCCGGTGATTCCCATAGAAGAATGGAAATGCATCGATCAAATTTGTGAAATACTGCAGCCTTTCGAGGAGGTGACCAGAATTATGAGTGCGGAGAGTTATCTCACGGCCAGTAAAGCGGTAGTTTTAACGGTTGGACTTATAACCATGTGCGAGGAAAAATTGAGACGTGAATTTTGTCAATCTGTACACTCATTATTAAGTAATTTAATATCTGGTTTATCTTCTCGATTTGGCGATATCGAGAAAAATAAACAAATATCAATATGTACACTCCTCGATCCACGTTTTAAGCAACATGCTTTTGAAGATCAAACAGCAATGGTTTGGGCCAAGGACATGACTATGGAAAAAATGAAGGTTATTTGTACAACAGAAAGTCGATCCGATGCACTCGCTGGACCATCATCAGCGACTGTACCAACATCATCTGGATCTTCGTTGTGGGGGCGAATCGATAGTAAAATAGCGACGTCAAATGTACCAAAAACAACGGAAGAAAAATGTAAGATAGAACTAGATATATACTTGACTGAAACTGCTATTCCACGTACAGAGTGTCCGTTGCGATGGTGGAAGGAGCGCAAGTCACTATATCCAGTTCTGAGCACCGTTTTTATTGAAAATTGTAATATAGTAGTTACCTCAGTCCCATGTGAACGGGCTTTTTCCAAGGCGGGATATACTATATCAGAAAGACGATCTAGGTTAACAACTTCCAAAGTAGAAAAAATTATGTTTTTAAATGTGAATAATTAATTAATTATATTCTTCCTATCTTGTAAATATGTGTACATAAAGATTCAATGAACTTCTAAATACGCCTGAATATGATTTAAAAATAACTTGCATATTATAATTATTCAGACAGTCCTAAGCCTGCAAAGTACGAAGGGAAGTTCATTGACATCGTTCAAATAGTCAAAAACCAATAATGTTATAAGTTTAGCAAACAACTTAATGATTTTTAATTATTAGCTTCACGTTTTTCAACGAAAAATTTAAATAAGCAAAAAAGCAGATAAGCAGTTAACAAAAGTGACTTTTAAAAATAAGTTAAACGAATAAGTCTGCTTATCATTATAAGCAGTTAGGCCCACCTTCAATAATCACTATGGTATGGACCCATAGACAACTGCCGTGCTTGACACTTCGTGCTAGCCGTATAATATTTTTGTCGTGCGCTAAATTATGCTCTAAGGCAATTGTATTTACAATATTGAAATGAAATAAATACCTTATTTTTTCTTAATATATTTGTGCGCCAAATTATGCTCTAAGGCAATTGAATTTAAAACTATATTCGCTATATTTTTGTTTGAATATCTCTTAGCTGTATAATATTTTAGTCACTTGCGCCAAATTATGCTCTAAGACAACTGCATAATATTAATTAATAATTATTATTGATACGCGATTATCGTTGCGTGTCGATTTGTTTGCAAATAATTCGTGTTGGTTGTGTTTATTGTTATTAACTGTAAATAAAAGTTAGTTTTAGGTGAGTGTAAATAAAATGTGAAACCTTAATAACAACGAAAAGGTTCATAATTATTGAAGAAATATGTATTGTAACTTAATTGGTAAGGATAGCCTAATCGCAATCGAAAAAGCTGTGAACCGGAATTAACATTGTGGAATGTGATAGATCAAAAAATATCTGCATCAGAACAACCCCGCTCCACTTATACTAAAGTTTTAGAAGAAGTCGAAATGTACATGAAACAAGTAGTGATAAGCAGAGAAAGTTGCCCTCTTGAGTGGTGGCGTGGCCACAAGACTATTTACCCCTCTTTATTTTTAATATTTCCCAAATATTTTAATATTATTGTCACTTCAGTGCCCTGTGAGCGTGCTTTTTCGAAGGCGAAATAATATAATAATAACGCAAATAATTAACGACCGAGGCGACGTACAAGGCTCACGTCGAGTAAAGTGGCACAATTAATGTTCGTACATGGGAACAAAAACTTTTAATAATCATAAAATGTATTATTCTCTATTTAAAAAACTAAAAAAAAGATTATATATATTATTATAAATAGTTCTACGGATAAATAAAATCAGTGTAATTATCAGTATAAAATCAATGAACTTTTAAGTACGCCTGACTATGTATTTCCTATGTAGAGTAATTGGTAGTATATAATATATATATTTCTTAAATAATACTTAATTGATATATTATAAATAATAACTTCAGTCAGACAGTCCTAAGCCTGTTAAAAGTACGAAGGAAAGTTCAATGGATTTATTTAAAGAATTAATTCGTTTTTTCATTTATCTATATAATATTTTTTTAAATAAATACATTACAAAGTAAATATTGTCCCCTAATTGCTTAAACAGATATTATGTTGAATTATTTGGTTGGTTCCCTATTGTGAAAAATAATAAACTAGCTTTTTAATGACAAGTTTATTTTCTTGCATCTCGAGAGGGGCAGCAATTTTTCTTATATAGTCATAGAAAATAAAAAACATACAATGTTAACTTAACTAGGTACAATGTACACTTCTTTATGGATAAATATTTGTTGTCTTTTAACACCTCAACAAATATTTATTTACATTTTACAATACTTACCTAATTACCTAGGTACTATGAAATTCTACAAACTTAAACAAACCCATCTGTGACTGTAGTTACACTATAACAAACTTGAGACTATTAATAATCTAAACTCACTTAATTACAAACATTACATATTATGTACTCTTATTACTTAACATCCTATTGACCTAACAATTAATCAAAAACAATTTAGCAGAACACAGTGTTAATATGTATTAGTATTTACCTACTTTAACAATTCATCCCTAAGTTTTTCAAATATTGTTTTACTCAATGGTTTAGTGAAAATGTCTGCAATGTTTTCAGAAGTATTTATATATTTCAATGATATTAATCCTTTATTCACTTGTTCAACTATGTACTTGTATCTTATATCAATGTTTCAATCTTTTGATATTTTCTGAATTATAGGCTAACTAAATTACAGATTGATTATCTTCATAAATTGTTATGTTATTACATTTAATATTAAACTCAGTTAATAGATTTTTCAACCAATTTGCTTCAACAATACATAAACTCAAAGCAATATACTCAGATTCAGTTGAAGAAAGACTTACACAAATTTGCTTCTTGCTATACCACAAGATTGTACATCCAAATAATTTAAATATATTATATCCTGATGTAGATTTCCTATCATGCATGTCACCAGCCCAGTCTGCATCAACATATCCTTCTACTAATGCACTACTACAGTTGTAAACTAAGGAAAGTGTATTGTACCTTTGATATATCTTAATATTCTTTTCAGACACTTGTATAACATCTGACTGGCACAATGCTGAAACCTACTCAAGAAACTGACTGCAACACATATATCTGGTCTTGCACCGCAAGCTGCATATAATAAAGAGCCTATCAATTGCCTACATTTTGTTTCTATTTCATTACTTTCAAACTGTTCTCTCTGTAAGATCTGAAAATTAAAATTTTGATCCATGGGGGTTCAAACAGGATTACAATTTAACATTTGGTACTTCTTTAATAATGAAATTAAATATTATTCTTGATTAAGAGTTGTTATACCGTCTTTCTGTTTAATTTTTATACCTTAGTATGTTGATGCTAAACCTAGATTTTTCACTTTAAAATTTTGGGTTAATTGAACATTAAAACTTTGTATTTCCTGTTGATCTAATCCAAAACATAGAATATCATCTACATACAATAAAACATACATATATTTACCTTCCGCTCTATTAAAATATAGACATGACATTATTTTTAGATCTTGTAAATCCCAGTTTTGTAATGAAATTATAAAACTTCTCATTTCAATATTTTGGAGCTTTCTAAATCCGCACAGAGATTTGTTAAGCTTACATATCTCTCCTGTATACAATTTAATGTACACTATTTCTTTTATATTCCCATGTAGAAAAGCACTCACTACATCCATTTGATAAACGGATTGTTTTAACTTATTTGCCAAAGCCATAAAAAACCTAAATGTTCCTAACTTTGCAACACATCTGATATACCATCTCTTTGTTCAGAGCCATGTGCTACTTACCTAGCCTTATATAATTTCCCCTCATCAGTATCTTTAATTTTGAAAACCCATTTGGTAGATATAATATTTGTTCCTTTTGGTATTTTATTCACCACTGTAAAAGTATTATTGGCATTTAATGTGTCCATTTCCCTATTAATTGCTTCTTTCCATTTATCATTATCATCCCTTGTCATGGCCTCCTCATATGTTAATGGTTCATTATGTTACAAAACCTGTTTCATATTGATCAAGCCACTGTGGCATTACCTTCTTCCTGGATGGCCTATTAATTTCTTGTTCTTTCTGGACTTTCTTCTATTTCATGCTTTAGGCAATGGAAAACTTTAGTAATCTGTAAAACACTTAATATTATGACACATATGTTCTGAAGCACTACTATCTATAATCCATGTATTCCTACTTTGACATGTTTATGCATTCAGGGCTGGTAACATACTTACATGAAATGCATTACTACTTGTCTTTATCATTATAATATGATAGTAGTCTAGAATTTTTAGACTAATGTTTAGACCAACATTCACTAGTACTTACATACATACATACATACTTAAAAATTACAAAACTTATTTTTCTTTGAGGTGAATTGACCTTTACCACATTCAAATTTATAATGACCTTCTAAACCACACTTGAAACACTGACGTCCCTTCTTTACTGCTTTAAATGCCTATGAGGTTGAGCTCGCTCCATTCTTCATCCGCAATTCCTCGACCAATAGCCTAGAAGATAATTCTTCATAGGTCTGCTTTTCTGCCGGAACGGATTCCCATGCAGAAACAAAGTGTTTATATGACGTTGGAAGTGAAGAAGTTATTTTAGTGAGCGCCATGCTTGTAGAGATCTTAACACCTAGAGACTCTAATGTAGCTAAAGTCTCCTCGAATCTTCCCAGGAAATTTGCTACAGTATCATTTTCATTGAATTTCAGGTTATAGAACTTTTCGTGAGGGGTAGCAATTTTTCTTATAATAGAGCAGGGGTATTCATCTTAGTACTAATAATTTGGAAACTAATATTGACGAAGATGCCAACTTCAACTAACAGATGGCAGGCTAAGCTTCGTTTGCACGAACTAGATGTCACTACTGAGTACTGCGAGCTAAATGAGTCATTAGTATTATTGTTCTGTGGTCATGAGATGAATTATTTTTAAAATTTAAATGTCCGCCATTGATGACGCCATTGATCTTGAACATTATTTTAGAAATTTATAATTTTTTCCAAACTATGTGCTGATTATTGTGTTTTATCGTTGAATTGAGCTTCTGTTCCTCCGATAAATTCATATAACTGTGATCTCAATATATCGCAACTTCGTAGTTAGTAGAACTGAGTTAGGACTCGTTTCTGCCGTTTTTTTTGTTGCATTGTTCCACCTTTCATTTTTAATTTGTGTGCTCATCAAGAAGTTTAAGGCCCAGTTATGACATCAGACAAGCAATGCTTCGTTCCTGGATAAAAGGAGACTGAAGGTACCTATGTCAGATATATGAACAACTTTTTTAACTCCCTATAAAACCCAAAGTTTAGAACTTCATAAAAGTAATTACCTTTAAAGTTATAGCTGCTGACTTACTGCACCTACAGCTTATTTTAAATTTATTTTAATAAACACCTAAAACTATTGAGTTTAGCTGTTTTCTTATTCTTATATTAATTGCTACAAGTCATGATTATGATTGTTATGGCATGACATAGGTACTCTATTTTTGTCTTATTTAGTTTATTCCTATTCATATTTTCATTATCCAGTCCATAATAATTATATATTAAGATATTAAAATCAATTAAAAATACCAAACCTTAACTTGATTGCTGTATAGCATTTAAAATGTCAAGACTCAAAAATCAAGATAAATCAGCGACAAAATCCTATAGTCTTAATTCATTACTTTTCATGTGTCTGCTCACATATCTTTAATAATAAGTTAGAAAAATAGTAGTAGAAAGTTTTCAATTTTAAGCACTTCAACTTTATTTATTTTAGGTGTTTGTCAAGTTCTTCATCTATTCCCAGAATGAGAGCATATTTAAGTATCTCCCTGTGTCGCACACATTTTGAACTGAAATACCTATGTCACTACAACAGAATTAGTAAGAATGCTGTACCAACATTAGATATGCCAGGTGATATGTCTATACTTCTATACTAATATATAATAATATTATTAAAAAAAGTTTTTTGTATATCATGTTAAACCCCACTCTAAAAATTTAGATGAGGAGTTTGGAAAGGATATAAAATATTTTTTTGTGAGAGAAATCTGAAACTTTATTACACTTACACTATGTTTGCTGAGCCGTGGTCTCCACTTTAGAGCCCTTCTAATTCTAATTATATAAATCTACATAGTTTTTTAAAATTATATACTTTTTTCTAGTATTATGTATATTAAAGAGGAAGCCATTGCAACAAATTCAAGACGAGTCACTACCAATAACATCACATATTTATACTTTAACTAACCAAAGTTTAGACTAGTTGAAACCTTTTCATTCTAGAATATATTTAATTTTTTTTCACAATATTATTAGTAATTTGTTCCTCACATTGTGCTGTTTGTACTAATGTTCTAATAAGTTTTTCTTTTTAGATCCCAAATATCTCACTAATTATTTGCCACATGTATCTATTGCCAAACAAAAAGAAAGTTTTGAAAAGTATAATATTAATATTACATTTAACTATAAAAATCCAATCCACTCAAAAAAAATGTGAAGCAGTTAGGAGTTTGCAGTCAGATTTTAGATTTTAATTTTCATATATATTATTATTTGCAGACCATGGGGCTTCTTCATCTTCATACAAGCCCCAAAGAAATACTAATAGGAACCAGTAAAGTCTCGGTAAGCAAGCAAATATTTTTTTATTTTGAGGAGTGTTTATGAATGTAGAAACTTGGGTATGGTGCCTAAGAAAGGGACTATAAGATTTAATAAATAGTTCAATTTTTCAAAACGTCTTGTTTTTATTTTTATAGAAAAACGGAAGACAGCAAAAAAAAATTACAAAAAAAAATACATATTCTAAAAACAACTTGTAACTGCTAGAATAAAACTAAGCTATACAAAGAATTGGATAAATCCTGCAGTGCTAGATACCCTGGAAAATTGCTTAAGTGTAGCAAAATTATTAATGCAGATACAATAGAATAGAGCATTATGGTAAAAAAAATTAATAGGCTCTAGGCCTGTTAAATGAATAGAAGCATCATAAAATTGGATTCAACTAAGTTAGAATTTTATTATATGTATAGATTTATACATTTGACCAAATAAAATAATGTATATTATGTTAATAGATATTCAACAACTGACATATTACATATATACACATCTATATTAAATAATAATCTTACACTTATATGATACTTACATAATAATATATTTTGTTTGCTGTTATTGTTACTTTGTATGTAACAGATTAACTTTCCATGAATACTTTTTGAATATTTTATACAACAACATCAAACTGCTTTCTGTCTTCTGTCTGCTTATAAATGTAGCTTACTGTGATAAGTACCTGCATTTTAACTAAGTCTTGTTTTTTTTTACAGGGGAGGACAGACAGACGGGGTATCGACGCAATAATCTTTAGTCTAAAGAACCAGAGGAATAGTCAATACATATGAACCAGCAAAATCATGGTAAGCAAGCAAATAATATTTTTAATTCCAAGGTGTTTATCCATTTAGAAATATAGTCGGGGTAGAAATATATCGTGATAAGCAACTGCATTAAAACTACATCTAGATCTAGTATCAAATGTGCATAAAAAAGACAGACAACTGCTAAATAAAATGTTTGTTTTGGGAACCTACTTACTATCAGAAGTAGCAGATGGCTTATTTACTAAGTCTTATTTTTATTTTTACAGGAGAGCTGAGAGCAGTGGCGAAAACTGAAGACCCAGGCAACCGGGGCAACAGATTAATCTCTAAAGTGTTTATTTAAGGATTGATCTGAGCCCCTGTTACCAACAAACCACATCAATCCAAAGAAAAGCAAATGTAATAATAGTAAAATTAATGTCTTTAATATTAAGCCATATTGACTTGTGTGCTCATGAATGAATTCCCTCAGCGGAACTCGAACCCGCGACCGCTGGTATAGTCAGTAGCGTCACTACAAAGTGAGTCGAACTTGTCATTATGCAAATAAAAGTTAAATATTTTTTTATGTCCTTTATGTATATGTAATAAATATACTAATGACTTGACCACGCTTCGCTCGAATCCGTCATTATATCGTTTATATGTTAATTTATGTTTACTTTGTTAACCAACTGTCATCATCCCAAATTTTCATCTAAGTTTGTCCAGTGGTTTTTGAGTGATTTCGTCAAGCAAATTGTAAGAATTCTACCTCTGTATTGTTAAACTGATTTTTAAACAAAAAAATTAATTTATAGATTCAAATAAGTTAGAATTTTGTTAAATGTATGCATACATTTTACTCATTGTTTCTGTTATTTTTTAATTAGATGTATAAGTATTATTTTTGTTTTACTTGTTTATTTGTTTTTCTTGTCTTCTGTTTCTTATTTGTTTTTGTTATATGTGAAAACTTGATTGGTTTATGTAATGTTTTGTTATTATTTGTTTAATATTGTGCTGTCTATTAATCAGAAAATAGGGGGATAGACATTTTGCATGACACATTTAACGCCTTTGAAAACAAAATTAATTGCTATCTTGAGTAAATTCAATTTTAATGTATTTTTCTTTTCTTTTAATATTTTACTAATCAGATAGCATGCCGTTTTTCTTCTTGATTAATTTGCTTTGTCTCGTTTTAATTTTTATTTTGTAAAATATAACATAATATCACATTTTAATTATTTATTATTAATTATCTTTGTTTTAAACTTTTATTATTTTAATTTGTAATTATAATTAATTAATTATTTAAAAAATAAATTAAATCTAAATTGGTATACTATTAATACTATTGTGATAGCCTGTAAAAGTAGCAAGTTGTAACTACCTGTAATTAAAAGTACAATTATCATGAGAAATCATATTATGTAACCTAGTTTTAAGTATTGTAATATTGTAACTTGGTATTTCAATAAATAAATAAATAATTTGTAGAATATGCCCATAATACAGTTCTCCTCTTGCGGCAATAGAGACTACCAGACCTTGTATATTGACAATTATGTATATACATAATATATTTGTTTCTGTATTTAATATTGTTTACTGTAAATGTTTTTTGGTCATAAAATGTGATAATTACCATTATTAGCATGTGTAAAACTAGTGAAATGATGGTAAAGCATTTCTAACTTTGTAAAGTCTACTACTAAGTTAAGTTAGTTGAAGGAAAATGTATATATTTGAATTTTATTGTTATTAGATTTATTCATGTTCAAATAAATTATAATACATCATATTTTTTTTATTTTCACCCTTTCTAAATAAAAATTAAAAATGAACAATAATATGAATATATATATAGCTACGTATATACGTACAAAAATAGTTCCAACTTCAACTAACAGATGGCGCTTTTTAAGCATTTCCAATTTCGACGGCGAAGTTTTACCTCTAATTATATATATAGCAATATACTCTATGTAATAGAGTCATAGTCATAGATAGTAAAAAAACGTACAATGTTAACTTATCTATGGTACAATGTACACTTCTTTATGGATAAATATAAGGAAATATAATAAAGGATAAATTAATTATACTTGAGTTCATAGCTATTAATTAATTATTATAGGTGATGTGATCTGTGTTTTAACTTATATTATAGTATGGTAATCAAAACGCATCTTTCTACGTAGCGAAAATATATAACGTATAAATATATAGCGTTTTACGCTATAATATATAATAGCATAAAAAATAATAGATATTTTAAAAATAGCGCTTTTTATAACTCTTTATCAATATATAGCCGTTTCGTCCACCTCTACAGCGATAGCAGGTTATCAACCGATAGCAGTTTCGCGCACCTCTATATACTGGTATTGCTTGTCTTGTCTGTTTGTGAAAGTGTTGCTATAGCTAAAAATGCATCAGATGCGAACAATTGACACGCAACTCGCCAATCAAGTTCAAGAATCAAAGATCATTATATGATCGGATACACTAACCAGAATATTTTTTAATAGTTAATTTCAAATGATTTTAGTTCTTGAAAAGTTTATACTTACTTTTTTCTTAAAAATCAGATGCTTTTACTACAACGAATAATTAATAAAAATACATGATTCAATTATTGGCATATAATATGATTTTTACCACAAAAAATCGGATACTCGTACATAATTACACATTTAGTTCAGTTTAGTAGCTTGTGCATTCGACTTTACTCTCAGATTTAGTATTAAAAGTTCAAATGGATAACAATTGAAAACAATTTTGAAAATTGAAAACATGTAATTTTTTTCTTCTTTTTTTCTGTCGAAATAAAACTTTGTATATTGATATTTTATGAAGACGCCTGAAATCGGCAAATTAACCGTCGAGCCCGAACTTGTTGGGATTATGGTAACTGTTGCTGTGTGCACTTAGCAGTAAGCATAGAGTATATTGATACAGCAGTAAGCTTATACACGTCCGAATTATCGTCCGGGTGGTTCTGTCCGTAATCGGCTGCCAAAATCGGTTTTGGTGTACGCGAGTCGTTAGATTACTCAATAGCTTAAAGCCTTTCTTTTAGAAACTTAACATTATTTATCAATTTATGCTTCTCCATTATACTTAACATAAGATATTCAAGTTGAAATGTGTAAAAATAAACAAAAAAAAAGTGCGTGTGTACAAAGTACACATGTCAGAAGTAAAACTTGAATTTAAAATAAGGCTAACTCTTCCCCGTCTCTGAACGCCTGGTACTATGGACTTATTTTTTCGTTTCATCGAGTTCGATTCTAAAGAAGTTTCACTTCAAAAACTAGGCTGTTAATTGAATGGCTTAAGCTTTACGGTTAAATAATAAGGTAACAAATAATAAAACACCAAATAATTAATATATATGTAATGTATTAACAGTATGACCGTCCTTCAAATATTTCTGTATTCAGATATATTAATAACAGTGTGTATTAAGCGTATAGGCGCAAAGTATGGTCGGCGGCGGCGGCCAGTAGCCAGGGCTGCGCGGGGTGCCAGCGCACGTCTAGCACACATAGCTCGCCGCGCGGCGCCGGCCCCGGCAGCTGCTTCAGTGGCACCAGCAGTGGGTTTTGGAGGAGGTCACTGTGGGAGGACAATGTACATTATAATATAATATGTTATATCGTTTAATTTCATTTATAATTCTTTACGAATTCCTTTATCGTAAGGCAATTGGTTAATGTTGGAAATTGGAAATTACGTTCGTATGTTCACTGTTTTGACTATGTTAATATATCACCTCCGTATAATTAAAAATATATAATTTGTACTTCTATAATAATACATTGAAATCACTACATAGTATAAAACAAAGTCGCTTTCTTTGTCCCTATATCCCTATGTATGCTTAAATCTTTAAAACTACGCAACGGATTTTGATGGGGTTTTTTTAATAGATAGTGATTCAAGAGGAAGGTTTATACGCATAACTAGCGGATCCCGCGGCTTTGCCTGTGCTAAATCTAGCTAGTACAAAATAAAAAGAAATGCACACCTTCCAAATAACCAAAAAAAAATGTTACCAGTAAGAAAAATATTTCTAATGTCACAATAAGGTTGCTGGGACTCACTTGTACACCATCCCATGGCTGACCACGAGGTACTTGTCGTCTCCGCCGGACGCGAACAGCGGGTAGCGGCGGTGGAAGGCGACCGCGCGCACCGCGCCGCCGTGCAGACGCAGCGTCTGGTACGGACGCGCTGACAGCTCTAGGTCAAACCTGGGGTATACATTGTCAATATATTATATGGAATTTTTCCTTTTTTTTATTCTAATTTTTTTTGGGACTTTTGTCCTTCTAGGATATGTCAGTCCCATTATAACTTATGTCATCTGTGGTATACATATAAAAATTATGCACAAAAGATAGCCGATGTTCAACACACTCCAGTGGAATGTGTCAAACATAAAAAGGAGATGTTTTCAATGTTGCAAAACAATGTCTTGTACCATGTCATTGTAAATATAACATGCGATTTTTCCTTATAATTTTAATATAAACTTGCCAAGTTTTAAATGTGTAAGATTTTTTTTTTGAAAGGAACTCTAATGGAAAGTTTTGAAAAAAGAGGTCCTGACGATTTGGACATTTATATTAAAAAAAAAGTATTTGGATGAATTTCGTAAAAAGCAGTCATATAGTATGTTATATGTATAGATTATACAGTCCTTATACTGAAGTGTTTAGTTTAAAGAAGAAAAAAGGCCAAATTTAAATAGATGCCTTTTTCATCCATCTCCTCATCCCCATCCATAACGTGACAACATTTAAATAAACTAATATAATTTAACAACAAAACGTACAGTTAATAGGATATTACCATATAAGTTTCCGGTCGTACGAGGCCACCAGCAGGTTGTCCCCGGCGGGGTGCACGGCCAGCGCGCTCACCCACTGCGCGCCGGTCTGCAGCTTGCGTGTCAGCTCCTGCTTCACCAGGTCGTACACGCGCACTACGCGCTGCGTCTGTATTACATTATATTGTTTAGTACTAGCGATTCACCTTTGCTTTGCTCGGGTTTGTTGCTAGATTTAGCAAGAGCAAAGCGAAACCAGCTAGTTAAAATAAATAAAATGTCTAAAATATTTAGTATTTGGATAATCTTTAATAAAATCCATTCGCTTTCAAATCCTTTATATTAATGAATGACATATTGACATCTAATAATAATAATAATAATTTTTATTATTATTATTATTAGATGTTTATTGCTGATAAAGTTAACAATATTTCACACAAATCATGTTGATTAGCGATATTATATAGATACATGTTAACATTCATCTGCGTGTCTTTGGGACACAAAGGTCTCCTCCAACTCTTTCCACTCTTCTCTAGATAAGGCAGTTCTTTGCCATAATGGACCTGCAGTTTTCCTAATTTCATCCGACCATCGTTTTCTTTGTCTTCCTCTTTTTCTTTTAGTAGGAAATCTAGGGGTCCATTGGGATACATCCTTCGTCCATTTTCCACTTTCCCTGAGCATGTGGCCTACCCACCTCCATTTCAGGGATTTTATTTTTGATGTGACGTCTTCCACTTTTGTTATTTGTCTTATATCCTCGGCCCTTTTGCGATCTCGTTTGGTGATGCCCAGTATGCTTCGTTCCATAGCCCTCTGACAAGTTATGAGTTTTTGGCTTTGTTTTTGTGTTGTTGCCCATGTCTGACACCCATAAGTTAGTATGGGTAGTATACAGGTGTTGTATATTTTTCTTTTTATAGCCATGTTATACTGTTCGCCTTTCAACACTTCCTTCAAAGTCCAGAATCTCTTCCATGAGGTGGCAATCCGTCTTTCTATCTCAGAGTCCATTTGGTCGTTAAATGCAATTATTTAGCCCAAGTAAATATAGGAGTTTACATATTCTATTTCTTCTCCCTCTAATTTAATATCCACTCGGGATCTGTTTGTTATTATTTTGGTCTTAGTTTTATTCATGGTCAGTCCCACCTTTTGGCTCTCTTGTGCCAGATCTCGCAGCATGGTGTGAAGATTTGCTGGGTTATCACTTATGAGTACTATGTCATCAGCAAATCTTAGGTGGTTCAAGTTCGTTCCATTGATGTTGATTCCAAAATGGTCCCAATCTAGTTTCCTGAAGACATCCTCTAATACAGACGAGAAAAGTTTTGGTGAGAGTGGGTCTCCCTGTCTCACGCCTCTGCGTATAGGGAACATCTTCCCTTCTGTTTCTAGCTTTATTCTTCCTGTGCAGTTTGAATTTACATTTTTTATAAGCCTTATATATTTATTGTCAATTCCTTGAGTTTTTAAGGCTTCCCATATGCAATGGTGTTCTATGGAGTCGAATGCCTTATTGTAATCCACAAATGCCATACACAGTGGGCCATTATACTCTTGACATTTTTCTATAAGCTGTTTTATTACATGTATATGATCAATTGTGGAGTATCCCGATCTAAAGCCAGCCTGTTCTCGTGGTTGTGATTCGTCCAAGATTTTGGTAATGCGTTTTAGTATTATTTTCGAAAACACTTTATATATGTTCGACATTAAACTTATCGGACGATAGTTGTTTATTTCTGCTCTGTCTCCTTTCTTGTGAATAAGAATTATGTAGCTTGTTGTCCATTGCATTGGTATATGTTCAGTGTGTAGGATAAGGCAGCAGCAGGTTTCTGGCAGTCTCACTTTCATCATCTCATTGGTTATGTTGTCGGTTCCTGGGGCTTTATCGTTTTTCTGTGACATTACTGCATGCTGAACTTCACTTTCTAGAATTTGGGGTATTTCTTCAGGGTCATTTTCGATGTCTATGTTCATTTCTTGGGTATTTTTAGATGAATACAGTTTTTCATAGTAATCTGTTGCAATTTCTAGAATAGGCTGTCTCTTAGTTTCATGTTTGTTTTTATTATTTTTTATTTTTGGAATCCAGAGTGTTTCCTCTCTTAATTCTTTCAACGCTTTGTTTATGCCTCCTGTTTTGTTGATGTGGTGTTTCATACATTTGATTCTTCTGCTTGACCTATCCTGTTTTATATTCCGACTAATTTCTTTACTGAGGTTTGTTATTTTTTGTAGCACTGCTTTATCTTTCCTGTTTATAAGTAGCTCCTTTCTTTTATTGATGAGGTCGAGTGTCTTGGGTGTTAGTGTGTTTCTCTTTGGTTTTGCCTTTGTTCCTGGTTTAAACATATCACTTATCACTGAGTCATAGTTCTCTTGTACCTCATTTGTTTGTGTGGAAGTCTCTTTTTTAGATGTCAGTTTGCGGGTTTTTGAGGCTGTTGCAATCATGTTGAAGCACTTTCTCTGTTTCTTATGTTGTTTTTGGGATAAGGTTGCTCTAACCATGCGATGGTTTGTATTAAAGTTGAGGTTGTTTATTACATCGACATTTTGGAATGATTTAGGTTGGTTGCTCATTATGAAGTCTATCTCGTTGTGGTATCTTCCATCAGGTGACATCCACGTCCATTTTCTAGATGGTTTTTTCTTAAATATACTGTTCAATATGGTTACGTTGTTTTGGAGGGCCATGTTTATAACTCTCTCACCATTTTTATTTCTCTTGCCTATGCCGTACTTTCCTATGATATGTTCTTCACCTTGTTTCCTTTTGCCTATTTTCCCATTAAAATCGCCCATCACAATGATATTCTTATTCGTCGTCTCTAATGTTGTTGCTAATTGACTATAAAATTCGTCTTTCGTTTTTTCTTCTCCTGATTCCGTTGGGGCGTAAATTTGCACAATGGACCATTCATCTTTATATCCATGTAATTTTATGTTTAGTACCGCAATTCTTTCGGATATGCCTATGAATTCAATTATTTGTTTCTTCAGATGTTTTTTTATCATAAATCCTACTCCATATTGTCCCTTTGTTTCACCTATATAATATAAGATGTAGTCCTCATGTTCTTCGATCTGATTTCCTAGCCGTCTCACTTCGCTGAGACCAAGGATGTCCCATTTGATACTTTCTAAAGCTGTTTCTAGTTCAAGGAGTCTTTCATCTGTTCGTAGTGAAAGTGTGTTTAGAGTGGTAATATATATTGGAGGGTTTTGATCTGATATCCCACGGGGATCAGCCGGATTGGGATATTTTGTTGGTTTGTATGCTGTGTCTTTGGTTGTGTTCTTCCGGATTTTGGAGGCGAGTTTTAGTTTTTTGGAGTTTGTATTTCAGATAGTGAGTTTGTTCTGGAACGGCTTGTAAACTCGAGTTTGTTCGTTTTATTTATTTTGTTTGGGGCGATTTGGCTAACCCTTTCTTTGTTAATGTGTGTGTTTTCTGGTGTTTTCGTAGGTGAACGCTTCCGTTTGTCATGACTTTTCCCTTGCTTATTTTCCTTAATTATGAGTTTATCATATCGGATGATGGCCAAGTTTCCTTTCTTAATCTCTTCTTGTTGCTTGTCTTTTAACTCTTTCCTGACCTGCAGGACATCCTTTGGAAAATCTTCTGTGGCGTACATATTTTCTGGAAAGTATTTGTTGTTCTGTAGAATTGCAAGTCTCCTCCATGCCAAGGTAAGTTTTATTAGTATGGGTCTTTTTTTCTTGTTGTCTTTTTTTCCCAGCCTGTAGGCCTCGCTTATTTCCCATTTGTCAAAATCTTCAATATTTGCAGCCTTGGCCATAACATTCAAAGTTTTTAAGACAACATCCATAAGATTGGAGGTACTATCTTCCCGCTCTTCTATTCCGTGGAGAATAATATTATTTTTCCTTGCAGTTTTTTCTAAGTTATTAATTTTTTCCTTCAAGAGTGACACTTCTTTTTTAAGTTTATTATTCTCTTCCATAAACGGATTCAGTTTTTCATCTAGTGTAGTTCCCATATTTTTGGTGAAGTTTTCCGTGAGGGCGTAGGTTTGTTTCGCAAATTCTTCCTTAATTTCCTCGGTCCTGGCCATAAAGGTTTGATTCATTTTTTTGATTAAGGTATCTAATTGGTTTTGGTCCATTTTTCTATTGTTAGATTTATTTATTACTACTTGGTAGATTTTTAATTACTTGTGGCCACACTGGTTTGGGGTAGGCAACACTTATCTATGGTAGAAATATATTTCGTAGTAGCAACACCGATGTAATATGTCAGTTGTCAGTGTCGATATGTCAGTTGTCAATGTCCACCAAATGTCAACAGACAACGTGCCCCGGATTTTGAACGTTGGAAATTTATATGCCGTAGTTATTGTTATATATAGCACTGTGATTGTTTTTATGCACTTTCCACAAGTTGTTGTTGAGTGAATCTCTTGACTTTAGCACTTTTGTGTTCCCTGAACCGAGTTCCGTTGTTTTCAGTTACTTTAGCACTCAGATACGAATGATACTCAGATACACTAACACGATGTTTCACACACTGTTTGCTTGACAGCGTTCGAACCGGAAGTATATTGACATCTATCAAATACTAAAATATAAAATGCAGTTCGATATTCAAACACATATATTACAAAATAAAAATAGCCAAGTTATTCTTTATAACATTAGCCATCTGCGATCCACCCGTTGAAAAACCGGTGCACCCGTTTCAGAGATTACCCGGAACAAACATACAGCAAAACACACAGGCAAAAGTATTAAAAATAGATTATTTGATATTAGTACCATATAAACGCATATAGTGAAAAGCTATTATTTGTAATTCAAAATAGACACTTCAATTTAATTTATATACTAGCATTTCCCGCGGGTTCGCACACGTTCTAAAGAACTGTCACCAAATTCTTTCTGAGTCGCGCGGTACGGTACTTTGTAGAACTAAAACCCTTCCCGTTTTTGCATCATTTTTCATTGATGCTCTGCTCCTATTGGTCGCAGCGTGATGAAATATAGCCTTCCTCGATAAACGGACTATCTAAAACAAAATGATTTTTCAATTCGGACCAGTAGGTCCTGAGATTAGCGCGTTCAAACCAAACAAACAAACTCTCCTGATTTATAATTAGTTTCGTTATATGTATAGATTAGATCAAAAACTGAATACCAACCGCAACAAAGAGCAGGGGCTTGTGTGGGTGGAATACGGCGCACTGGACGAGGCCCTTGGCGCGGCGGAAGGGCAGCTGGCTGCGGCGCCGCGACAGCTGGTGCACCACCACCGCGCGCGACGCGCCCTCCGCCAGCGTCACCGCCAGGTAGTCGCCCTTCGCGTGCCACGCCACCTGTAGCGTTATAATTATAAACAATGTTAATAGCATACTAAGTCACAATTGTACACACAAAAGAAGAAATAAAAACCTATACAAAAGAATAGAAAATAACGCAGAGCAGAACTTCAAGTTAATCTCTGTCATCCGTCCATTTTCTTAACCAAATTCGTTTTTTTTTTTGTTATTTCTTTTTTGATTTTTTTTCTGTTTTCGAGATTTCATTTTTCTCAATGACTTTACGAACAGTAAACCAAAAGAAACACCAAAAGAAATATCCTCGCCTACTGACGGAATACTGATTGCGTGGAAATAATATAATTCAGTTTTCGGCGCCAGCACTGACTCAATATAAAATTGTCTTTATGACTCAGCGACAAAATAAAAAAAACTGAATCGAAAAAATGAAAAAAAAAATAGTTATTTTAATCAATTATTAAAAAAAACTGAAAGGGCGAGTCGCTCTTGAGTTTTAAGCTTAGCAATACATTTAGCCATTTTGTTTTTAATTTTTCTCTATAAAGATAGATTATAATAACTCACATGCGTAATTAAGTTTTAATGTTTATTTATAAAGATAGAGGTTATATAACTCACATGCGTGACGGGCTTGAAGTGCGCGACGCTGAGGCGCACGCCGCGTGCACGCTGCGCCGCGTCCGCCTCCTCCCACGTCACGCACGACTGTGTGCGCTCGTCCACTGCACACACACACACACACACACACATACATTGTATACTGGTTTTAGATTACATATTTCTTTATTTGTAATATAATGTATTACAAAATATTATTACTTAATAATGGAGAACTAATTGATATACCAACTAAATGCAATAAAAAAGGAATAGTTTTAGGGTTGCACTACACTGAGTCTAAGGCGCTTGTTATAAAAAAATGATATTTTTAACATTCCTTGCATTGAACATTTTGGTTAAAATTAATGCATCTGACGTTCTGTGGTAATGATACTGTTTTAACAATCAAGTCTAAGAGGAGCCTAAACCATTTTCATATAAGTTGATTCACATAAGTTGCAATACACACTAACAACTGTTAATTGAATCTTGACGCATAACAGAAAATCCAATTTATATGCCCTATCTAAAGTAGCTTCTACACAATACAATTTATTTGCCAATTAGATTAGCCAATAAAATTGGCTACAATCTGATTCTAGAAGCCGCTTAAGCTCCGGGACCAGAAGGGGACAGCACTCACTCTGTACGTCGTGTTTGGGTGGCGGCTCAGCCAGCAGGTCGTCAGTACGCGCAGCCACGCGGTGGTCGCCCACACCCGCGCCGGGGTTGAGCAGCAGCAGGCGGCGGCCGCACGCCGCGGCCACCAGGCTGAGTCCCGCTGCAGGGGTCCACGCCACACGTGCTATTGACTCGCCTAGCTCGATAGTGCGCAGACAGCGCCCCGTACTCATCTCCCATACTGGGATAAGATAATAATAATAATAAATTAAAAGTGCGTTTGTACAAAGTACACATGTCAGAAGTTAAACTTCTTTGGCAAACTAATTTTTAAATCTCGCTTATATTTATACTACACAACCACGTCTAAACTCGTTGAGAGAGGGAGATGGCGCGAAGGTCACACCCACGAGTTAGACAGAGTTAGAAATGTCACTGACTCGCGGTGGGTGAGATCTAACTAAGGCTAACTCTTCCCCATCTCTGAGTGCCTGGTACTATGGACTTATTTTTTCGTTTCATCGAGTTTGAAATCACAACGATTCTAAAGAAGTTTCACTTCAATAATAATAATCATCATCATCAGCCCTGGCCACACGCCGCGGCCACCAGGCTGAGCCCGGCTGCAGGGGTCCACGCCACTCGTGCTGTTGCCGAACCTAGCTCGATAGTGCGCAGACAGCGGCCCGTACTCGTCTCCCATACTGGGATAAGGTTGTTTATTAGTAAATATGAATAATAATGTTTTAAAAATATGTGTTTCACATGTGCTCCCACTTTATAATATAACTATCAAATTAATATATTAGTACTGAATTGTATATATTCGATATTAAAATAAGAATAATATACATTACGTAAATATAATAATAATAATAAATTTTTATTTATACAACAGAAACAAATACATATCTTTGTTGTTGGGACATTCTTTTAAGTAAAAATGTACCTTTACCAGCATGACCTGCTCTTCCATAGACAATTACTTATGAAGAAACAATTTAGTTTTCTTATAGCGATAAAAAGAAAAGAAATGAAAAGATTGTTTATTAGTACAATAATCTTTTGTAAATATAAATTAATATATTCTTTTTTAAAAGAGCCTATTTCTCTAATGCCACACAGTACATATGGGTTTTCTAATTCAAGACATAATATATAAGTTCTTCCACTATAATGTAGTAGTAATGACTTTAATATATTAATACTGAATTGTATATATTGAATATTAAACCTTAGAATAAAATACATTAAACAAAAGCTCTCATAAACATTATATAAATAATAATATTGTGAACAACTAAAAAAGAAAAATAATCACAAAACAAACTTAACCCTATATTTCCAATCCCAGGCCATTACTGTGAAGTCTTTAAGAGCCATATTACATCTCGATTGTGATTTTTGCGTAAGATGGCCAATTTTGGCGGTCTTGATCTCAGAAACAAAAATACATTAACAGTTTTGACTTATTGAATATTGCAAAATAGCTCTTGCCATAGTTCGTAGCGGCCTCGCTTTTTGTAAATTTTGGATCACTTTTTAATTAAACCCAAAATTGCAGAGACAGATTTTCATAAAATGCGCGAAGGCACTTTTTTGAGCATCTGGATTGAACTACTGTTCTAAACAAATGAATTAAAAAAAATAGAATAATATCTCTTATATAGTCGTATAGTTCGTAGCGGCCTCTGAATTTTGAAAAATCATTCATTTAATATGGAAAAAAAATCTTATTCTAAACCAAAAAACTTCGAAAATAGCTCTAAGTTAACTTTGAATTTCTCCTGTCTACGATAATTTTATTAAGCAAAATTTGTACCAGAATAATAATTACATCATGAGGAATAAAGATTTTATATTTTTTAAGCATGAATTTACTATAATATTTCAATAAAAACGATAATTATAACTTCAAAATTACTACAAAATGCGACGCACCGGCCGTCTGCACTCAGTACTGCGCGAGCGCTCCTCGGCGTCGGACCTGTGTTGAATTTTTTCGTGTCAAAATCGATCGAGCGTCAGAAGTATAGTGCGTCTACCAAATTTTGATCACATAAGTATAATTCTTTTTTGTATTGTTATATATGGAATCTTCATAGCTTATTATGTGATTGAATTATTTTTAATATTTATTTTGTTATTTTCAGCATGAGTCGAAAAACCCCTAAGAAATGCAAATTCGGCCTATTCTTATTTTTTGAAGTTATACTTCTTTAGGCGTGTTTGAAAAATTGATGAGAGTGAAATTTTACGATGCGCGCGCACAGCGAGACACAAAATTCTCACGGGAGAAGTTAGCTAACAGTCAACAGTTTAGAGGACTTGCAACTATATTCACGATATTTATTTTCTACAATGACATGGGTGTCATTTTCGAGGTTTCTCTGGGTGCTAATTGCGAAAATGAGGTCCATTTTCAAATCCAAGATGGCGGACATCCGGTTTTTTTTTCAACAATGGCATGGGTGTCATTTTCGAGGTTTCTCGGGGTGCTGATTACGAAAATGAGGTCCATTTTCAAATCCAAGATGGCGGATTTTCGGTTTTTTTAACAATGACATGGGTGTCATTTTCGAGGTTTTTCGGGGTGCTGATTACGAAAATGAGGTCCATTTTCAAATCCAAGATGGCGAACATCCGGTTTTTTTTCATCAATGACATGGGTGTCAGTTTCGAGGTTTCTCGGGGTGCTGATTACGAAAATGAGGTCCATTTTCAAATCCAAGATGGCGGACTTTCGGTTTTTTTTTCAACAACGACATGGGTGTCATTTTCGAGGTTTCTCGGGGTGCTGATTACAAAAATGAGGTTCATTTTCAAATCCAAGATGGCGGATTTTCGGTTTTTTTTCAACAATGACATGGGTGTCATTTTCGAGGTTTCTCGGGGTGCTGATTACGAAAATGAGCTCCATTTTCAAATCCAAGATGGCGAACATCCGGTTTTTTTTTCATCAATGACATGGGTGTCATTTTCGAGGTTTCTCGGGGTGCTAATTGCGAAAATGAGGTCCACTTTCAAATCCAAGATGGCGGACTTTCGGTTTTTTTTCAACAACGACATGGGTGTCATTTTCGAGGTTTCTCGGGGTGCTGATTACGAAAATTAGCTCCATTTTCAAATCCAAGATGGCGAACTTCCGTTTTTTTTTTCAACAATGACATGGGTGTCATTTTCGAGGTTTCTCGGGGTGCTAATTGCGAAAATGAGGTCCATTTTCAAATTCAAGATGGCGGACATCTGGTTTTTTTTTCAACAATAACATGGGTGTCATTTTCGAGTTTTCTCGGGGTGCTGATTACGAAAATGAGCTCCATTTTCAAATCCAAGATGGCGAACATCCGTTTTTTTTTCAACAATGACATGGGTGTCATTTTCGAGGTTTCTCGGGGTGCTAATTGCGAAAATGAGGTCCATTTTCAAATTCAAGATGGCGGACATCTGGTTTTTTTTTCAACAATTTCTAGGTGTCATTTTCAAGGTTTCTCGTGGTGCTAATTGCGCAAATGAGGTCCATTTTCAAATCGAAGATGGCGGACATCCGATTTTTTTTAACAACTACATGGGTGTCATTTTCGAGGTTTCTCGGGGTGCTAATTGCGAAAATGAGTATGTATTATTTAATGATGCCAAAGAAGTATAACTTCTAACGCGTGTACATAAGTACACAAACACATTTTTTTTCTTATAATAGGGGGGGGAGGGGCCAAAAACTAGCGAAAATAGTCTTATGTAATAAATGAATGGCCCCTAAGTCATTGGTAAATTGTTATGTGGTTAGGTTTAATTTAACTTATTTTTATTTTAGATACCTACCTGTCACGACGTTCTTTTTGATTCGTTATCTGCAAAAAATTCAATTAATATTGACGAACCGCCAATACTAGCACTTGAGGAGATAGAAACTGAATCGGAGAATGTAAGTATGATATGAACCCAATAATTTAGAAGCATTCTTTTATTATTTTATTAATAATAATAATGGTTTCAGGTAACAGATTACATAGTTCAGGGATGGAGAATAATTGATTTTCATTTCTTTTTTAAACAGTTGTTTGATAACAGAGGACTAAAAAAATGTGTGTGTGTACTTATGTACACGCGTTGGAAGTTATACTTCTTTGACATCATTAAATAATACATACTCATATTCGCAATTAGCACCCCGAGAAACCTCGAAAATGAAACCCATGTAATTGTTTAAAAAACCGGATGTCCGCCATCTTGGATTTGAAAATGGACCTCATTTTCGTAATCAGCACCCCGAGAAAACTCGAAAATGACACCCATGTTATTGTTGAAAAAAAACCAGATGTCCGCCATCTTGAATTTGAAAATGGACCTCATTTTCGCAATTAGCACCCCGAGAAACCTCGAAAATGACACCCATGTCATTGTTGAAAAAAAAACCGGATGTTCGCCATATTGGATTTGAAAATGGACCTCATTTTCGTAATCAGCACCCTGAGAAACCTCTAAAATGACACCCATGTCATTGTTGAAAAAAAACCGAAAGTCCGCCATCTTGGATTTGAAAATGGACCTCATTTTCGTAATCAGCACCCCGAGAAACCTCGAAAATGACACCCATGTTATTGTTGAAAAAAAACCAGATGTCCGCCATCTTGAATTTGAAAATGGACCTCATTTTCGCAATTAGCACCCCGAGAAACCTCGAAAATGACACCCATGTCATTGTTGAAAAAAAACCGGATGTTCGCCATCTTGGATTTGAAAATGGACCTCATTTTAGTAATCAGCACCCTGAGAAACCTCGAAAATGACACCCATGTCATTGTTGAAAAAAAAACGAAAGTCCGCCATCTTGGATTTGAAAATGGACCTCATTTTCGTAATCAGCACCGCGAGAAACCTCGAAAATGACACCCATGTCATTGTTGAAAAAAAACCGAAGGTCCGCCATCTTGGTTTTGAAAATGGACTTCATTTTCGTAATCAGCACCCCGAGAAACCTCGAAAATGACACCCATGTCATTGTTGAAAAAAAACCGAAAGTCCGCCATCTTGGATTTGAAAATGGACCTCATTTTCGTAATCAGCACCCCGAGAAACCTCGAAAATGACACCCATGTCATTGTTGAAAAAAAACCGAAAATCCGCCATCTTGGATTTGAAAATGGACCTCATTTTCGCAATTAGCACCCCGAGAAACCTCGAAAATGACACCCATGTCATTGTTGAAAATAAATATCGTGAATATAGTTGCAAATCCTCTAAACTGTTGACTGTTAGCTAACTTCTCCCGTGAGAATTTTGTGTCTCTCTGCGCGCGCATCGTAAAATTTCACTCTCATCAATTTTTCATAATGCGCCTAAAGAAGTATAACCTCAATAATAAAATAAATTTTATGTTAAAAAAATATTATCTGTCTTATTTATCATCAAGGTTTCATCTTCGTAATATAATCTGTTTTTTCGCATACTACATCCATGGCACTGTATGTAAAATTTGCGGGTTAGTAGATAACGAATTACTCTATAGAAATACTAAAAAATATACAAAACTTAGGGAAAAGTATCAAATTGCTTTGTCGTAGTTTCTTGTGCAGGTGTCCGGACGCGACGCTTCAAAATACCTAAACTCGCAGAGTGCAGATTTGTAATAGGGCTCTTAACAGAAAGACTGAATAACTGAATTTTTCCTGACCCGGGACTCGAACCCAAAGGTGCATACATAAATACTTGCTAAATATTATGATCCCAATCACTACATAGTATAAAACAAAGTCGCTTCCCACTGTCTGTCTGTCCCTATGTATGCTTAGATCTTTAATACTACGCAACGGATTTTGATGCGGTTTGTTTTACTAGATAGAGTGAGTCAGGAGTCAGTTTATAATATAACTAGCGGAACCCGCGGCTTCACTCGCACTCAATCTGTGGACGAGTCTGAGCAACGCGAGGGCGAATCGCTAGTCAAGTATAATTAATACCTTTAACAGTGCCATCATCGCTCCCAGACACGAAGTACTGTCCGGAAGGGTCGAAGTCGACGCTACGCACGAGGGCTGTGTGGCCCTCCACGCGCAGCACCTCTGTTGTAGGGAAGGGTTGAAGGTCTCTTGGAGATGGCAGCTTGGGCACCAGGTCCTCCGCCGTTATTGTTAGCTGGAATTATGTTAAGATTATGTATTATCTGTTTTGTTAACGCCCGCGTGTACTACTATTTTTATTCCACTGGAGTTGTACATTTACCAGGGTAATGAAACTTGCATCATAATTGGACTAGTAGTTTTTTTAGAAAAATGGCAACATCGGTTTTCGTTCGGTCGTGGGTAAAAAGTAGCCTATGTGATATTTCAGACTATAATCATTATCTGTTCCAAATTTTATTCATATCATATCTGTTTACCTGTGCTGGCGTGATTGAGTAACAATCAGTCATTTAAACTTACACATAAATAATATTAGTAAGATGAGATAATGAAGTATACATTTTAAATATGTTATTTTATCGAGCACTTTAGTGTAAAAAAATTGTAGTATATTATCTACATTTATGTATGTAACATAAAAAAGGATAGATTTAGAAAAGTTGGATGCTTTTGTAACTTATGATCTAATAATAAACCTATACCTTCAAATTAGTAACTTTTTAGCATAGTAAGAACTATATAACTATAATATATGCAATCAATCTATCACATACCTATCATAGCTAATAAAACATATTTAGAAAAAACAGCTAGTAATCCTATCAAGACAATTACAAAGAAAAAGTATAAAATGAATTATCTATATAAATAATATTATAATGTACACTGTACATACACAAAAAAAAAAACAATCGAATTGATAGCCTCCTCCTTTTTTCTTGGTTAAAAATAAGGACTTACTCTCATTTTAATGGCTCTCGGCGCCAAGTAGAGGTCGAGGCAGCGCAGGAAGCGCTCGCGCACGAAGCGCGGGTAGGCGGGCACGGCGCGCAGGCTGGCGTGCCGCGTCGGCAGGAACGTGTACTTGCGCTTCCACGGCGTCTCCTTGTTGCGCTCCCATTCCTTCATCTGGTGCGACACGGAAATATATCTTATGTGGAGATCAACATTTTATATTTTTGAAAAACATACAGAATATAAAACAGTATTTTGATAAAAGAACCATAGTAGAATAAAAATGTAATAATATTTTCCCCTAATAAAAGTACATAAGTCAGACACAGTTAAATGTAAGAAGTTTAAAAAGTTAAAATAATAAATGTAAACAATCACAAACCATCAGGTTTTCAAAAAAATATAGTAGAAATAAATAAAGATCATTTCTACCACTTATCTTACAGTGAAGGAAAACATCGTGAGGAAACCTGCATGTCTGAAAAACCTAGCAAGTTTTCGAAAGACATGCGAAGTCCGCCAACTCGCACTAGGCCAGCGCGGAAAACTATGGCCTATTCCCCTCGTACTGAAGGAGGCCCGTATCCAGCAGTGGGACGTCAAAAATGGCTGATGAAGGTGATGATGACGACCTCAGGTGGTGAGGAAAAGTGTCGAATAACTTAGTATGCCACAAGTTTTTCTCAGTTTTCCATCGTATTTTCTTGAAGTATTGATTTTTAGAAAATTTTATTATTTAATTTGGGATACTCATCAAATCAACGTGTTTCGCTCCCTATTGCGCTTTCTCGTTTCACTATTAGAATTTGGCCCAATGATAAAAGTTGGGTGTGTCGCCAAAACGAAGCTGTATAATTCACTTTCAGCCTGTTATTAATCACTGAAATCCCTTGTATGTGGGCCCGTGGACTATTTCTTTAAATAATGATTTACAATATTGTGCAATTGAAGTCAAATACAATTGAAACAAAATAACCTATAACCCTAAATCAAATCAGATCAAAATATTTTATTCAGCATAAAAATTGTTACATTTTCTTACTGAACGTCATGAGTCTACCACCAGTTCGGAAAGAAGAAACTTCTGACCTGAGAAGAACTGGCGAAAGAAACTCAGCGGGACTAATACTTGTTTTTGTCTTAATCTCACTCTTTTTTAAATTAAATTGTAAATTAACAATAATTCTATATGTTGAAATAGCCGGCGGCGATCACATCATTCCCAAGGCGTACTGTCTGCTAAAAAATCGTTAATCGAATAATATAGTTTAATACACAAACGTTTATTCACATTTTTTTTTAAATTTGGCAATAGAAGCTTTGTGAATGTTTTCTGGCATCCTGTTGTATAGACGTATACATGGTCCATAAAAAGTTACTGACTCGGCGTAAGCGAGTCACAGGCATTACAAGTACCTATTTTTTATTACCAATAAAATTACAACATAGCATATTAAATATATAAATAAAAGAACGTATTATATAAAACTAAGGGCCAGTTTCACCAGTTTCTGATAAAGTCCCTGATATCGTATCCGGAACTTATCTGACGGATGAACTACAAATTTCGGTTTCACAAGTCTTGAATAGTGGTATCTAGCAGTTAAAGTGGCCGGTAATTTATCAGCCGAATCAAGTGGCCGTTAAACGTGGTATCTGGTAGATAACTAAAATGATTCGAATGGAGGGCGCGAATAAAAATATCTGTCATTTATTTTTGGTAATAAATAATATCATACTCGTTATAGTAGTCTGCAGCCACAAGATGGATTTGTTTAAATTTTCAGAAGACGAATTTGATGAATATTATGAACATATTTCGCGACCTCAAAGGAATAGAGTAATCCGCCCTAGAGCAAATTATTTTATATTGCCACCATATATTATATACCAAAAGGTCTGTACAAAATATTCATACGTTAATAGAAAGTGATATAAAGACTACAACCGACTGGTAGATAGTAGGTAATATTTTTCAATGATCTTCATGATTTATTTATTTAATAGACTTTTGACTATTTAATTTTCAGTAACTTCGCAATTTCAATGATGATTTCGGTGGAGTAAGCAAAGCGTCAGCTTGCAGAATCATACACAAGGTTTCTGAAGCAGAGGACATATCACTAGGTTTTTATGAAATTGCAAGATTTCCTAGGGTCGTTGGAGTTATCGATTGATCGATTTCATTTTCAATAATATTCTTTTTATTTTCTACAAGTGAAATTAATAGCTCAGTTTCAACTTTTTGTTCTAATCAAGCGTCTATTAAATATAACATACAACAAAAAAGCGAAAAAATTCGAACTAATTATGACATCCGTGGGTTCATTTTACGCTAATTACATTTGGAACGCAAACTTGTAATCATAATAACATTTACCATCGATTTAATTACTTTTCATCACATTATAACAAAATTATATTCAAGAACATTAAAAAGTAAAATGTCTTATTTTAAATTCATATTTTAAATCTTATTTTAAATAAAAAAAATTTTTAGTTTTTAAACTAGATTTTAAATAGCGATCATATGCGTCTGTGTAATGAAAGGCAAAAAAGCGACGTTGCCGTTCTGTAAAATACCAAGTGGCTTGTAATGTATCTGCTGGTTAGTTTATCAGGTAGTTTAATGGTGAAACAGAAAAAATATATCAGCAACCGTTATCCGTTAGTTAGTGTTAAGTAGCAGATTACTAACTGAAACTTTATCAGAAACTGGTGAAACTGGCCCTAAAAATACAAAATTAAAATTCTACGTCTGACTCATCGTAATCGTCATCATCATCCACATGAACGATGAACTCTTCGCTTAAATGTGCTTTTCTCAAGTCTTCATCTTGAAGCAATCCACTCCACACATTTTTTATCGATAACGGCCTTGCGCGCGCGCAACTAGCGCACATCCCTAGTCCGATTATGATTTATAGCCGAGTCTGCAGCGAGGTAATAACACTACTATAACTCCACCCTATTCCATGCAAAATACCTCCATCTTGTCCAGCAGGTACTCGGGCGGGGGGTTGTAGCTCTCCGCGTGCGAGGGCAGCGGGCGGCGCGGCGCGGGCAGCGCGCGCGGCGCGTGGCGGCGGGCGGCCTCCTCCGCGTCCACCGCGCCCCATAGGTTGTAGAAGTTGCGTTCCTAGTTACGGTCGTTGATATGTTATTCATTAAGTTAATTAATAATTTTTGAAGTGAAACTTCTTTAGAATCATTGTGATTTCAAAATCGATGAAACGAAAAAATAAGTCCATAGTACCAGGCACTCAAGAGACGGGAAGAGTTAGCCTTAGTTAGATCTCGCCCACCGCGAGTCAGTGACATTTCTAACTCTGTCTAACTCGTGGGTGTGACCTTCGCGCCATCTCCCTCTCTCAACGAGCTTATTTAGTATAAATATAAACGAGATTTAAAAATTAGTTTGCCAAAGAAGTTTTACTTCTGACATGTGTACTTTGTACACACGCACTTTTTTTTTGACAAAATAATAAAAACATACTGTCAAAACACGTTTCTCTATCGCGTTTTATTAATATAATGAATAATGAATGTGGGGTTTATTAATACAAAATCATACAATAATACAAAAAAAACACAACTCACTCTCTTTTTCTTTCTCTCTTCGGCGATCTGTTTCCTAGTCTTAGTCCAGCCCATCTTCAGAGCATGTACTATTTTGGAGATTTGCTTTTGTTCCGACCGCGATGGGAGGAAAGAGCGTTTATGCTCAGGGAAGGCACGTAGTGGAGTAGCTAGCACTTCACGACTGAACCAGTCCACCCATGGCTAAAACAAAACATATTAAAATTGTAGTTTCAAAACTTACGACGACGTAAACGACACGTTTAGCTCAGTTGGTAGTGACCCTGCTTTTTGCGCCAGCGGTCGCGGGTTCAAGTCCCGCTGGGGACATTCATTTGTTGAGCACTTAGTTTTGTACACCAGTCATGGTTGTTTATATTTATAATATGCATGTATTGAACATTTATTTATGTGTAGTACTAGCGACTCGCCCTCGCTTCGCTCGGGCTCTTCCCTAGATTTAGCACAGGCAAAGCCGCGGGATCCGCTAGTTATGCATATAAACCTTCCTCTTGAATCACTCTATCTATTAAAAAAAACTGCATCAAAATCCGTTGCGTAGTTTTAAAGATTTAAGCGTACATAGGGACATAGGGACAGAAAAAGCGACTTTGTTTTATACTATGTAGTGATAACAATCTGGTATCCGTAACACAAGCCTCGTAGCTTACCACGGAACTAGATGGCGCTGTTGTAATAATGTCCCAACATATTTATTTTATTTTTATTTATTTATTTACTTTAAAAATTAACTCAACTCTTCAAAACCAATAAAACTTGAACTAATATCTCAAAGATTTAAGATGTATTTTAATGAACAATCATAAATCATAATAATTATTATAAAAATTCAATCACTATTTTATCAATCACAAAAGATAATGAATTATAATTACCTCATATTCATCATGTGTGGTGCTTGGTACGCGTGACTGCTTGAGGCGCTCCAGTAGCTGCAGGTCTTCACGGGAAAGGACTATGTCTTGACCTGTGGCAGGATCGCGTACTGTGCGCCAGAACTCAGGATCCTCCGCTTTCCTGGAGAAAAATATTATTTTATTTTTTATTTTTATTTTATTTTATTTGGGATTAGTTCACAATTTTCTAATACAATACACAAAGATGCAAACACTCAGCTGAGCCTTTTTCATTTTGTTTGAACTTGTTGAGTGTTTTCCTAATAAACCTATTTAAATTAATTGTATTAAAAAAACATACTTTTTACAGTATTAATACATACATTACATTACAGAGTTTTCTTTCTTTTTGAACTTAATTGATATTTTAGATTAAATCCTAAAACATAAAACAAAAATCTTATTTTTAAGCTGAATAGAATTTTGTAAATGATACATACTTAAGGAATTCATCAATCTGATCTCTCTGTGGAGGCTTAATAATCCGACGTCCATCTAAATCATAGCCTACATGAGGGTACTCATCATACCACCACATAGGGACCTCACCAGCAGTATTTATACGATCCTCCTCATCTGATGTATCTCCAGACTCATATTCATCTAAAAATGTAAGGTGTCACACATCATCTCTACAGTCAACAATAATTAGACTAACTTAATGAGGTGTCGCAAAATTAGTTATACATTTAACCACAACTGCTGATCCCCATGGCCCACTATGCACCAAAGTGTACCATCAGGTATAATTTAATCAATGATGCATAATAATTGCAATGAACTATAATTTTTTACACAACTTCAAAAAGACTTTATTAACTAAATACCTTTTTGTTGAACTGGCTCTGTTACTGAAGCCTCCTGAATTTTGCTAGCTAAAACATCCACACTAGTCATGTTTTTCTTTTGATTATTTTTTATTTTTTTCTTATTCTTTGTTTTTGACTTCTCTTCTGCTTGTTTTGATGCATTTTTTTGTGTTTTCTTTGACACATTTGGTGTTTGTTTTATTATAATTTCATCACCAGATCCAGATGCTGATGGAGTTGTTCCTGTTTCTGCACCACTATCATTACTTTGCTCCTCTTCATCAGACTGTCCACTCTCATCTTCATCACTGTCATTGTGACTTCCTTCTGAATCATCATCATCCTCATTTTCATCATCTTCAGAATCTGTAAGGTCCTATTGAACAAAAAGTTGTAAAAATAAAATTTTAGAATATAAATAAATAAATATTATAAGAATTTAATAATTTAACAACAATAAGTTATAGGCTGAATTCTAAATTTACTTACAGATGAATCTTCTAAAGATTCATTTGACTGCTCATCATTTTCTAAAGCAGAATCACCACTTTCTTCAAATAAAACTTCCTGTAACAACATTTAGAAAAATATTTTTTTTTTGAGGTTTAAGATTCATTTATTTCTCAAAAGAATACAATTCACTTACTGAGAAACATTAGTTTTAAGTTCGTAGGTAACATTATAAACGGGCAGCTAATAACTTTAACTTGTATAAAAATAATAATACATTTGCGGGTAGTACAAACTGTTTTACCGATTAGAACTCGGAATAAGAATACTGGAAGTGGCTTTAAGTATTTAACTGAACGTTAGTTATAGTTTAAATTATGACTCGAAAAATAATATTTAAAATTAAATTTAGAATGATTAGTTAATTGATGTTTTATTTAGTGTATTTATTTGCAATATATATTTTTAATTTCTTTTTATAAGATGACATAGAATTTTCGCTTTTAATATTATTTGGTAATTGATTATAAAGCATTGCACCTTCGAACATAATACTTTTTTTGCCATAGCTAGTGCGTGGTTTGTAAAGTGTTAAATTATTTGCATTTCGAAGCAATTTACTATGTGTCATTTTATTTTTTGTAAAACTTATAGATGTTTGTATGTCACGATTTAGTATCTTTCGTATAAGAATGCATGTATTATAGATATAACTTTGTTGAATGTTAAGGAGTTTAGATTCTTTATAAATTTGGTTCGTAGGCGTGAGATAATTAAAATGAAATAACGTTTTGATTAATCTGTTTTGTGCTATTTGTAACATATTTAGGTTACTTTTGGCTGCATTACCCCAAAGTTGTATTAAATAATCAATTTTTGACTTTACTAAGGAATTATAAATAATATAGCGAACATAAGAAGGATAACTTCTGACAGAACCACGTAATAATCCGTTAAGGGAGGATAACTTGGATTTCACTTTTTGAATGTGAGGTTTCCAAGTTAAATGATTATCCAGAACTAGGCCTAGGTATTTTTCTTCATTTACTCTACTGATAAATTTGTTATCTATTTTTAACTGAGTGGTTACTTTGAGTTTTTTATTTTTTGCAGAGAAAATTATATACTTTGTTTTTGAAGTGTTTATTGTTAAGAGGTTTTTCTTGAACCATAAATTTAACAGATTCAAGTCATTTTGCGCCTCATTAAAAATATCCTCTAATGAATTTCCGAAGTAAAATAAGCAAGTGTCATCTGCATAAAGGGTGAGATCCCCTTTTAAGCCAATTTGACAAATGTTATTAATATATATTATAAAAAGCAATGGACCCAAAATTGATCCTTGGGGTACACCGAAGGTCATAGGCTTAGGACTGCTTAGATGTGATCCAATTTTAGTTATTTGGTATCGGTTCGCGAGGTATGATTTGAAAATGTCAAAGGCTCTCCCAGAAATTCCTATGCTGTTTAATTTAGACAATAATAGGTCGTGACTAACAGTGTCAAACGCTTTTTTTAAATCTATGAAAATACCAATAGCTATTTGTTTTCGGTCTATGGTTAATTTGAGTTTTGTAACAAGGTCTAATGTGGCTGAAAGTGTGTTGGACTTCGGTCTGAAGCCATACTGTTTTACATATAGTATATTTTTGTCCCTTAAAAAGGTTTGTAGACGAATGTAAAGAACTTTTTCAAAAATTTTTGACAAGACTGGTAAAACAGAAATAGGACGATAATTAGATGGGTCAAATCTATTGCCAGATTTGAAAATTGGAGTAACCTTTGCAACTTTCAAATCATCCGGAAAAACTCCATCCGCAATACATTTGTTGATACAGCATGATAATTCATTTAATATGAGAGATTTAACACATTTAATAGTCTTGACGTTAAGACCGTCTAATCCCGTGCTTGTATTTGTTTTAAGTTGGTTTATTATTTTATCTAATTCTTGGATATTTGTTGGAACAAGTTGAAATAAAAGTTTGTCACTTACAGTATTCTTTGTTTCCGTTATATGATGAACACTATTATCGTAAGATGTTACTATATTTTTAGCTAGAGATGGACCAATCGTTACAAAGAAGTTATTAAAAAATTCACAAATGTCATTTTTATCATTAATTTCACCTAAATTCGTTACAAGTTTACAAGGTCCAGATCTGTCTTTTATTTTGTTTATGGAAAGATTATTAAGAAGTGCCCACATTTTTGTTATATTTTTCTGACAACCGTAGAATAACTTGTAGTAATATTTATTCTTTGCATTTTGTATATTAAGTGCAACTTCGTTTCTTTTTTCTATGAAGTCTTTTTCTTTTTTTAGATCCTTTGGGTTAGTTTTAAATTTCTTCCACAGTATATTCCTTGTATTGATATCATTGATGATATGTTTATTAATCCAATCCTGTTTAGGTGGATTTAATATTTTTATTTTTTTCACTTTGCTTTCTTCAACAGCTAAATTTAACTTCTCTTTTAAAAGTAAAAATTCATGATCTTCATTATGATTTTGGTTTTCTTTAATACTTTGATATATTTTATTGTAGTCAAGTGCATCGTAGCTTACTTTCGTTAATGGTTTAGGTTTATGGTGTTTGATTTCTACGTATATTTGATTGTGATCTGACATTGATGATTGAATTATAGCAAAATGAAATTCACTCTCCTTAAGGTTCGATGAAACGTGATCAATAATTGATTTTGTAGTCGTAGTCTCACGTGTACAGTAATCTGAATCTAATTTATTTAGCAATGCATGTCCGCTTTCTTTAAGTATATCTTTGTATGTTGTTGAAATTCCTTCGCAGCTTAGTAAATTTATATTGAAATCACCGAAAATAATGCATCTCTTTCTTTTACTTAATTCTTGTGGATAATGTTCTAAGAAGTTTTTTAGGTTTGTAGATTCAGGTCTCAAATAAACAACACCAACGTCGAGAGAAAGAGTATTCATATGTATCCATAAATAATGATTTCCATTATGGTACGAATCTTCTATTAAGTTATGTTTTAAATTGTTATGAGCAAATATTGAAACGCCCCCTCCTTTCATATCATTTCTATAATTGTAGTAATGTGAGTAACCCTCTATTTGAAAATGCATTGCTTCATCATCAGACTTAAACCAGGTCTCAGTGAGTACAATTAGGTGGATGAGGTGTTGAGATGTTCTTACGATACATTTAAGTTCATCGAATTTCCCAGGTTTAACTATGCTACGGACATTAGCGTATAAGAATTTCAACGATTTCTTATTAAATCTAATGTTGTTATAACTTTCAACTACTTGATATGTGATATTAGCCTCTTTACCAGATGCACTTGAAACAGCGGTGTCTATTGTGGATAGTTTTTTGGTATATTTTCTATTATTGTTGGTGTTCCTTTAACATACTTTATAGTTAGCTTTTCGCCATTATTTATCCGATATTCAAGCTTTTGTTTTAGGAATTGTAAGTATTCTCTTTGCTTAGGAGTTTGGTCAGAGTAGATATGACTATTATGATTCTTTAGGGCGTCTCTCTTACGGAGCAAAGCTATAGGTGTATTTTTATTTTCAAATATTAATTTAATTGGTCTTACTTTGTTTCGATTATATTTACCTAGACGGATAATTTTCTCGGGTTCCGGACATTCTTTATCTAACAACATAAGTATTTTGTTTACTTCATATTTTTCTAGCTTCATCCTTTCATTTTTATCTGAAGAAAACTGTTCTGGTATAGAAGTGAGTATTAAATTTTTACTTCTTGCTTTTCGTTCGGTCATTTCTGAAATAAGATTTTCATATGTTTCGGGCTCCGTTACTGACGTCAATTTAATTTGGTTTATAGTTGATTCTAAAATTTTGACTTTTTCATCCATAGTATTATTCTTGGTATTGAGAATAGTAATATCGTCTTTCATAGTGGTTTGTTCAATTTTTATGTTCTCCAAAGTTGATTTAATACTGGTTATTTGTTCCGTTATAGATGATATATCAGTAGACATTTTTTCCATAAATTGCTGTTGTTTTTCACCAAATGTTGTCAACATAGACATCATCACAGACATTTGTTTCCGTATTTCCACAATATCTTGTTTAGTACTTTCATCGTCTTCTCTTTTCTTCCGTTTAGATCTTAAGTTAGTATTTTGAAATTCTGAAAATTCCGATTGTACATTTCCAGATGATAAGTTTGGTTGAGATCCACTTAGATTGGTAGCGAAGCCACTTCTAGTAGGTGAGCGTAAAATGTTCATTATATCTGTGTTAACTCTGATGACGAATATGACGTTGAGACAATACACGTAGTAAGTGAGTAGAAAAATATGAACCCGTCTCGTTCCTTCGAGGTGGTGAAGAGCGGTTACGGCAACAGTTTGTCCAAAGCACGTCAAGTCAAAGAAATACACAAACTTCCTATTTAAGTGGTTTACTTTTAGAACTAGAATAGCGTGTGTTGATTATTTATTTGTATAAGTAAATTTTAAAACACGTCCACACCGTACAAAGCCCGTTATCGTTTTTTAAATAAAAGTTCAATTTTCCTTTATTAAAAATATAATTTAAAATAGATATTATTTTTAAGATTAGGTAAGGGTTTTAATAGCTATTTAGAAAATCTGAATAAGCTACATGATTCTATGATAGATAGGGAGAATGTAGATATATTTTTTTTATAATGATGGTAGCAATAACTGAATCACATAATCAAAATTTGTTTTGAAATTCCCCTTACTTGGTTTTATATTTGTGCATCCATCCTACTAATTTTTAGATTAGGTTAGGGTTTCAAGTTTGTGATGTGTATATAGAATATAGATACCACTTTGTTCTAAAGTTATGATGCTTCTTTTTCTTTTAAGAAAATTTCTAATAATAATAGTACAGAGTTAAACACTACTCACATCTCTTTCGCCATCTGAAGCATTATCTTCTTCTTCATGTTCAGAGTCTGTAGCATCACTTCCATTGTCAATATCTCCTTTTATTAAGTCTTCTACATCTTCAGAATCATTTGAATCCTGAAAAAATAAAGAAAAAGAAATGCAAATGAAATAGTAAAAAGGAAAACAACTTTGAGCTTTTACAGCAATTAATAAAACCGGCTATAAAAAATGTGCAAAAAGACTTTTTACCTCTTCTTTGGGTACATTGTCTTTTTCTTTTCCAGAGTCAATTTTTCTTTTTAACAATCCAGCTTTAAATGGAGGCATATTTTACAATGTTACAATTTAACCTATACTATTAGAAATTCGCCTATTATAAAAAACATCACGGTTTCACACTTCACAGAAACAAACACGTGTTTCTGGCATATAACGAATATTGTGACTTTAATTGTCAAAATTCAAATGTCAATATTAATTAATGTTGTTGTTTTTAAAATTTATCCCCAATAGGGAAAGGCTTTCGGACTATAGTCCATACAACCTAGTCTAAATTTGTAAATTTCATTCCGATATGACGAAAGGCCGAGGCCAAGTCTGAAGAAACTTCATTTATCTTCTGATTCAATTGTTCGTAAGGCCGAAACCAAGTCTAAGATATCATATTTTCGTTTTCGTTGTCGATGATAGTGGAATTCTCATACACATGTGACGCAACATGCAGGCAAAGGAGAAAACCAATTTCCATATAACATTGGGCCCTGTGTTACAGGGCTAAAAATTTGCTATAAAATTAAAATATTCTGAAATTATTCTAAAAACCTATTTCCATGTCCCCTGGCTTTGGCTAAGTTACTTAAATCGAGTGTTAAATATGCAATTTTTAGGTTATATTTTACGTCATATTTTGACAAATGATAATTACATGACAAAATATTAACAATACGTTAATGTTAACAGGCTTTCTTTCACATTTATAATACCTGAACGTCCAATTTTTTATTTTCTTGAATTGCCTTATTAGTCTATAGAAAACGCGTCTTGTGTCTGACGACTATTATAATTATTTATACGATACTAGCCTGTCCCGCGGCTTCGCTCGCGTTCTAAAGGCTTAAAATCAAAGGAAATATTTTACTTCTGTTTTCGCAACATTTTTCATTGATGCTCCGCTCCTATTGGTCGTAGCGTGATGTTATATAGCTTATAGCCTCCAACACTAAAAATATTTTTCAATTCGGACCAGTAGTTCTTGAGATTAGCGCGTTTAACCAAACAAACAAACAAACTCTTCTAAATAGGTACATAAATGTTTACTATCATACATGTTTAAAAGGCACTTGACACAATAAAATGGAGAAATAAAAAAATGTTTATATGTAACCATTTAATTTTTATATATGATCATACAATTTCAATAATATAATAATACTAGTACCCATGACTGGAGTACATATATCCGAGTTTAACAAATGAATGCCCCCGGGACTGGAACCCGCGACCGTTGGCGCAAGAAAGTAGGGTCACTACAAAATGCAACAACTTTTACAACTTTGCATATTCTCTGTTGGTGCGTTGGCGGTTGGACTATTTTCGAGTTGGTGGTATCGAATTCGTCGCAGAAGGGATCTTCCACATAGAATACATACTCGACGGTGACCCATAAGCTGTATTCTTGGTGTATTTTCACTTTGAGATACATCAATGGCGTGATTCCAACAAGATTTGCAAAAAATATCATTCTCAGTGACCTTAAAGCAAACTCAAAATGAATTTATAACAGACTAGCGACTCGCCCTCGCTTCACTCGGGCTCTTCCCTAGATTTAGCACAGGCAAAGCCACGAGATACGCTAGTTATGCATTTAAACCTTCCAAATCCGTTGCGTAGTTTTAAAGATTTAAGCATACATAGGGATATAGGGACAGAGAATGCGACTTTGTTTTATACTATGTAATATATGTATGTATAGTGATTACGGATACAGCATGCTCAAATACGGATACGGGATGCATTTCTCGAATTTATTTTCATGAATTGTATTGCATGTATAATAAATGTAAATTAAGTATTTGTAAGTCCTATTTTCAGCAAATGGTATTTAAAAATAAAATGAATAGAAGGGATGAGTTTATAGAAATAAAAGATTTGAATGAAAAACTTTTATTTGCTTATGCTACCATAATGAAAAAATAAAAAATTAAATATGTTGGGACATAATTATACACAGCCCCATCTAGTTCCGTGGTCAGCTACAAGGCTTGAAAAACGGACACCAGATAGTTGATATACTACACATACATAACTTTTAAATACATAGATACTAGAATTATAAACACCCATGGCTGGAATACAAACATTCGTGTTTAACAAATGAATGCCCACAGCGGGCCTCGAACCCGCGACCGGTGGCTCAGTAAGTAGGGTCACTATAAACAGCTAAACGTGTCGTCTAACAAACACATTATTATCAAAATAAAATAAAAATAATATAACTAACAGTTTGAGGCGAGACCCATAGTCGAACGATGGCAAGTATTGCTTCATCTCTCAAAAAACATTTTCCAATTGAGTTAGAGCGGTTCGTTGCGATTCCACAAGTAACGCATCGATTCATATAGTGGATATTAAGTTATCAAGACGGTAAGATAATAATAATAATAATAATCCACTATACGTGCAGAAGTACAAGAAATTCTATAGAGATTAGGATTCGGTTAAAACACATTTACTTGCGCATAAATACGAAAAGCAAATGATTATATTATTATGACATACGATTTCGTATTCAATTGTTTAATATCTAAGAAGGTTTTATTTAGCATTAAAATAACTCCGAGTTTATATTTTCATTTTATTTTTAACTTCATACCAAAAAAATATAATTCAGCGTATATAGTATTTGAATACTATAAAGTGTACTCTATTCGAAGAGCATCAATTCTTAATTAATAAAGTGATAATCATTTTTATAGAACATTTTTATACAGTCAATAATTCAAATAAACAATGACATTTTACAAAATATAATGTCCGTGTACAGGAGCTTTAAGCGATATTGCAAAATTCAATTTTCCTTAACTTGGCGGAAGAAAATAAAACTAAGAATTGAATAGAATAAATCACAAAAAAATTACGATTTTTTTGATACATATATCGTTCGTGTAACGTAGGGCCCAAAATTGTGTTTCTCCTTTGATAAAATCTATATTTTATATTATAAAAATGAAAAATATATAATATTTTATTATATATTCTTTGTGATTTGATTTTGTTTATTAATAAAAGATATATTTTAAATTGTCCAAAAACAAATAATTCATATTATTTTGTGTAGGCTGTATAGCTAGCTATTTTGTTTGACAGTTCATCTCATATTATATTGGTAAAAATAACATTTTACATTACAAGCAATTTGAAATTTGAGGTTGTGTTATGTAAAATTAAAGATTTTAAATATATTTCATAAAATATCATGTACTAATAAATTAAATAAAATGCTTTGCGTTTAAAAAAATAGTTATTTACGTCTTCAACTGGTTTTAAACTTAATAATATCTTAAAAATGTTCCGACAATTATTTAAAGCATTGGAACCTTTTAGGAATCAATTGGTTAGTAAAGTCTTAAAATTCAATCTCCGAAGTATATCCTCATTTCTATAATATATTCCGATTGCTATGTGGATTGTATTTACTTAAGTATTAATTTTTGTACGAAATATTTTCAGAGTCGCGCCGTTGCTGGCAATGGCAATGCTTTTCAGCAAAATTGTATATCAAAGGAACAAAAACTAACAGAAGCATTAAAGAAATCAATACCAGGTATAACATATGTTAGTGTGGAAGATATATCGGGAGGCTGTGGAGCTATGTTTGAGGTAAAAAATGACATACCTACTTATAATAATTTAAAAAAGAACCTTTAATATATAATATTTGCTTATATTTTTCAGATTAGTATAGAAGCTAAAGAATTTATAGGTATTTCTACAATAAAGCAGCATAGGCTTGTAACAGAATCATTGAAAAGTGAAATTGCCGAAATGCATGGCATAAGAATCCACACTACACCAACACCAATGAAGGAATAATTATTGTGATATTGATAAGATTGAAGGAAACTAAAGAATAGTTAAAGAGATGAGAATATCGAATATAATGAGAATATAGAATATAAAATATCATAACTTGATGTAAATGATATAAATGTAACTATTTTGTTTCGTTTTCCTAATTAGAATTTTTCATTAGTAAATGGAGAAACAAATTCAATATTTAGCTAGTGTTTGCATTATTTTAACTATTTTGTTGTTGCTGTTATGATCTATTTTTAATAATTAAAAGTTGTTTCATGATAATAAATATCTTAGTTTTAATTTGAGTTAGTGTTTTTTTAAATTAATGTGTGTTGTTAAGTCTGCTTAATATCACATTAAAATACAAAAGTTAAATATATTATTATAGACTCGGGTGCTGTGCAACTAAAATAGAATATTATTCTGTTTTTTTTTATTCCACGTAATGCAAGCGCACTAAACCCTCATCATATTACTCAAATTTATTTCGTATTTCATAAATATCATTTAATTATCACGCAAACGGTGTTCGCAGTGCGCATTACGCTGTTCCAGTCGATAGCAACGCCGTACAGCGGCTTTTACGCGAAGCTTGGAAACTAGTCGCACAACTCGTACCTACCTGTTTTACTTGACCCACAGATTATGTATTAGTTACTACGTAAACTTGACCAATGACCATGTATAGGTATCACAGACAATTTGTCTAGGTATTAAAAGTAGTTGACATAGACAATGCTGCTTTAAGACTGTGTGGTTCGAGATATTGGGCAAGTGAAGATTTTCTTCACTTTGATAGAAGAGCATGCGCACGACGTCCGTTTAATATGCGCGGAAATGAGACATGCGCATTAGTTTCTTGTACATACACAATTAGTTTTTTGAATAAGATTTTTCTAACTAAAAAGTGATAATAATATTTACTAGTATAAAAAGTATTTCAACTGTTGTAAAAATATTTTAAATATTAATAATTAATAATATTATTAAAAATGAGTAACTGTGAGCCACAAGAAATTGAGAATGTGGAAGCATTCAAGCAAGCAGAGAAAAAATTTTGTTAATAAGATTCGAAAATTTAATGTCTTTTATTAACCATAAAAATTAACAAAATGTTGACAATTATTTTCTGCATACATACCTATTGTTGCTATAATTTGAAGACTCTTCTTTAAACTAAAAAGTGAATTTTATTGTTGACTTCAATTAGTTTTTATTAAATTATTTTTTATTATATTTATATGAGAGGTAATAAACAAAATTTTTTTTATTACATTTATTAATTATTATTATTTATTTATTTTTATACCGCTGGTCACATAAAAAACTAATGCGCATGTCTCATTTCCGCGCATATTAAACGGACGTCGTGCGCATGCTCTTCTATCAAAGTGAAGAAAATCTTCACTTAGAAGAGGGCCGCGAACATACCCATTATTGAAACATTTTCCGTTCGAAATAATTTTGGAATTAAAACTTAAAAAACCCTATGACTTGTTTATAGTAAACTTATAAAAACATTTGTGCTTGAACATAGTAATTTAACTCAACGTTTAGATGTGTTATGTGTCAAAAAAATACAATTTTGCAACCGTTAAAAAAATAACATTGGGCATATGGATACAAGAAACTAATGCTAGTTTCTTGTACATACACAATTAGTTTTTTGAATGTGATTTTTCTAACTAAAAAGTGATAATAATATTTACTAGTATAAAAAGTATTTCAATTTTCAACTGTTGTAAAAATATTTTAAATATTAATAATTAATAATATTATTAAAAATGAGTAACTGTGAGCCACAAGAAATTGAGAATGTGGAAGCATTCAAGCAAGCAGAGAAAAAATTTTGTTAATAAGATTCGAAAATTTAATGTCTTTTATTAACCATAAAAATTAACAAAATGTTGACAATTATTTTCTGCATACATACCTATTGTTGCTATAATTTGAAGACTCTTCTTTAAACTAAAAAGTGAATTTTATTGTTGACTTCAATTAGTTTTTATTAAATTATTTTTTATTATATTTATATGAGAGGTAATAAAAAAAATTTTTATTACATTTATTAATTATTATTATTTATTTATTTTTATACCGCTGGTCACATAAAAAACTAATGCGCATGTCTCATTTCCGCGCATATTAAACGGACGTCGCGCGCATGCTCTTCTATCAAAGTGAAGAAAATCTTCACTTAGAAGAGGGCCGCGAACATGCCCATTAATTAAAATTCACAATTTTGTGTTTATTGGATAGAATGTTATTATACTACTAACGCCATCTCTTGGAAAATAAAACATACCCGATAGAAAAACTACGCGAGCCCTCACAAAGCTTAGCTTTTTGCTTGTTAATAATGTAAGTGTAGATCCAGGACACTTTTATAGGGTAGATGTTTTTATTCCACGAGGAATAAGTACAAAAAAATCCAACCTCTTAAAAGGTTTTGATAGGAGACATTCTTTTGCAAAAATGCTAAGAGCTAGAGTTCCAGAAATCGCTACGAGTTGCGCTGATTTAACTTTGCCAGATGAACTTTGCTTTATATCAGTAGTGTAAAGTAAGTGATAAAGATTTTAAACAAAGCAATGAGGATTCTCGTCCTCTGGATGTAATGACCACAAAGCTGCCTATCATTGTTTTTTTTAAACACTTTTCGGACAACTTTTACATACGGAGATTGAACTCCTTATAGATGTATATTCTTCGGCCTTCGCGCTGTTTTCAAAGTTTTCATAGAATATGCGTCACTGTCAAATGTCATTAACTTTCTAATTGTCAAAATCTGAAGCCTTTCCAAACAGTTCAACATGGCGCTCAATCTAGTTGTTAAAGTTCATCCTGTCGTATTATTCCAAATAGTTGATGCTTATGAGCGTCGAAATGCCGATTCACATCGTGTTATCGGCACTTTACTCGGTAAATAAAGTAAACATTTTATAACTGTTTGAAAAATAACAGTTTTCTATGCCGACGTCATGAGGGATGTTAACCTTTTTTCATATTTATTGTGTTGTTTACCAATGTGCTTTATATAGTTTATAATATGTACAACTCTTCTTACATAGAATATTATGTAGTATTTATTTCACTATATGTTGTATTATTTGATTCGATTCCATTCGAGGTTATGATGTATTGGTATTATTCAGGAACCTCCGACAAAGGGGTAGTAGAAGTAACAAATTGCTTCTGCGTCCCACACAAAGAACATGCTGATCAAGTGGAGGCTGAACTGAATTATGCCATGGATGTTTATGAACTTAATCGAAGGGTTAATGCTTCTGAAAACATTGTGGGTAAGTTATAAGTCTTGATTTGGAATTTCATAAGTTTATTTTGATTTATTTGAGCGAATTTTAATTTATTTGAGCGACTTTTGATTTATTTTGTTAACACTTAAAATTAATCAATAAGTAGAATGTATCTTTAGAAAAATACTATATGGTAAGATTTATCAGTAGTATGAGTATGTATTATTTAATTTTAATTGCCAAAAAATGTTTTAAAATAGGTTGGTGGGCAACTGGAAATGAAGTCACAAATCACTCATCTGTGATCCATGAGTATTATTCACGGGAATGTCGTGAGCCAGTCCATGTGACTTTGGACACATCACTTGCTGGTGCTCGTATGGGACTCCGTGCATATGTCTGTGTTGCATTGGGAGTGCCACGTGGCAAACAAGGATGTATGTTCACACCCATTGATGTTGGACTCACATATTATGAACCTGAGGTAAAATTTTGAATATATTGGGATGTTGTTTAAACACAGTATGTGAAAAAATCTATAAAACCCAAAATAAGTTGCTTTCCTTTCACAGCAAAAAGATTATTTGACATTCTATATGTTCAAATTTATAGTTATCTTAATAGGATACACAAGAGGACCTTATTATTATGAATGTCATTTTGATAGAACTATTAATAGGCAAGAACTTTTAACTTGTTGTTAGTATAGTTAAAAGAGCAACTGCTGAGTTTCTCACCGGTTTTTCTCAGCAGAACAGCTTTCCGAGCCTATGGTAGTTTACTCAAAGACTGACATTTAATTATAATAATGTAAAAATTATGATTCAAAAGAGTGTGTAAAAGTCTATTTGAATAACAAATATTTTGATTTGATAGTAGATAACACCTTTCGTGCCAGATTCTGATCTTGGGTTGAGTTAAAGAAAAATGAACATTTTTTCAGCTTATATGGTGTTGTTTGATAAACTACTATTTAGTTTATTTTCTATTGTTCTAGATATGATAATACTAACAATTTGTGTATTTATGTAATTACAGATAGTAGGCCTTCAACTATGCCAGAAAACAATGGGTCCAGGAGGGCGCTCACGCCAGGTACAGCCAATGGTTGACCTGGCACAGGTAGCTGATGCTGCATCCAAGTTATCTGGCTTATTAGACCAGGTATGTTTCATTAAATTCAGGTGATATAAATAGTGCTAAGCTGTAACAAAGTGACAAATTTAGATATAAATGATTCTGTTAATACTTTCTTAGATTTTTATGAATATTTCACATTTCTTATGATGAATATTTTACATTTTAATAAAGCAACTTTTTTTGTATTTTTTGGTTTCTTGTTACCATGATTGTTTTAATATGTAATGCATTTAATATTATTTGTGTAGAATTTATTGATTTTAGCTAGTTGTATCATATGAAAAGTCACAGTCATATGAATAATGCAGAATCAGGAATAAGTTATAATAAATATATCTAAATTCTAAAATGAAAATACTGAACTTATCACAATAATACATATACAATACATACAAACAAAAGTTAGTTAGTGGTTAGTATTTGTTACTCATTTAGGCTGAAATGGCTTATTGGATTATGTTTAGTCTGATAGACCCTGCAATAATACTGCTTATAGGCATCAAGGGAAGTAGCAAGTGAGGGTAACATTTAATTTTCAATTTTTCAGCACATTGTCTTCCACATTATTCTTAATTAGAATCTCTAAATCCAGGTGGTGCAGTACGTAGAGGAAGTGTTAGCGGACCGCACAGTGCCCAACAACGAAGTGGGGCGGCAACTGCTCGAGCTCGTCAGTTCGTTGCCCGACCTCGCCTCCAACTCCTTTGTAGACGCATTTGCTTCCAGTGTCAAAGATCTCCTTATGGTAAGACTAATCATTTTTTTTTGTTTTCAGTCTTTTTTTGACGCCTTAACTAAAGCGTCGTTGTAAAATAGATCAAACAGCTTAGTTTATAGTTTATCATGCGTAAAAAAATGTACAATTAATTTTATACTATAGTATATATAAGTATAATTTTATACTATTCCAGTCTTATGCCAATATTTGATAATTTATAAACCTTTGTTTTCGTATTTTTTATGTGTTATTTTTATTTGTATACGGGTAACATTTTACAGACTCACTAAAGCAAAATTAATCTAATATTTAAAAAGTCTTAAATACAAATTTCTCGCTATTAATCAATATGATTTTTAGTATTTTCTATTTATAAATAAGCTAAAACTTTATATTTTACTTTGGAACTTTTAAGTGTAGTTTGACAAATTACATAGTATGAACATGAATCACTATTTGACTTATTTTTACTGCTTTTCAGGTGGTGACACTTGCACAGCTAATCAAAACCCAACTGCAGTTAAATGAGAAGCTCACTCTCCTTACATCGCAGTAAGGCTACATACATATTGTATGTCTGAAGAATATATTATAAGAAATTAACATCTATTAAATTTCAATTTTGTACACACTTGTTTCTTTTAATATTAATATTGAAAGAAATAACATCATCAGGTGATTAAATGAGAATTTTAAACAGGATTTAAATTGTATTATTATATCAGTTGATAAATGGTTCACATTTTATAACCAATTCACGATTAAATTTTTGGAATAAGCTAGATGCTAACAACACCTAATAAAAGGTTTCCTGCGTAAAACAGTGGGACTTTAATTTTAAAAACTAAAAAGAAATACATATTCAATGATTTAAATAAATAGCATATCATATAGTAAATCAGATATTAGTCAATAAATATCCTTTATTTCAAAAAAGTTTTCTGTTTATGCTAACTTTTAACAATTTTCAAAGAAAAAAAATCTTTTAATGTCATTATCATGACCAAATTCTTATGTAACACAAACATTAAAATTAATTATTTTATTATAAGCACTGTCATACATTTATTTATTATAAGGCACAGTATTCATATTCCGCAAAACTTAAAATTGACAACACAAGATATTAATTTTCAGGCTATTTTATAAATTCTTATTATTCTATCAATTGAATATAATAAACTTATAATTGAAAACTGAGCAGAATGAAATATTATTATTGATAGAGCGGCATACTAAATAGTTTTCAATTTTTTATCTGTGACCGCGTCACGGTAAAACAACTAGAGGTGACATGATGGAATTTGTTATATATATACTATATTCTATAAGTAATGGCTAATTATACTGGATAATATACATATAATATGAAGAATATATAATTTTTAGTGTGGAAATATCTCATTTCTATTTAAATAAAGGTGTTGTTGTAAGGTTTTGACTTGATGATTCATATTCAAACAATACAACAGTTTAGGAAAACAAACAAAAACTTAATCTATATTCCAAACTTCATACTTTGATACTGTGTAATAATGTCTCAACATATTATGTATTTATTACCCGACTTCAAAAAATGAGGTTATATGTTCAACTGTATCTGTATTTTATTTATTTACTAGCTTTGCGAATTTTCTTATACATAAAAGTAGACTAAGTTACTCCTTATAACATAAGCTATCTACGAGTCCCGTCAAAATCGGTCCAGCCATTTCAGTGATTAGCGGGAACAAACTGATTGACAAGACAAAAATAAACAAAATAATGATTTTATGATGTAAGTATGTATATTGTATATATATATATATATATATATATATATATATATATATATATATATATATATATATATATATATATATATATATACTTTCATATGTATTTAGTGAAAAACTGTTAATATGAAATTAAAAACAGACACTCCAATTTTATTAATATGTAGATTTAAATTATCCACTGTCGCCATTAACTTCATATGGCAGTGTGTCGAGACGTGCGCGTGCGCGGTGACAGCGCCACACCCACTCGGGCCGCAATAAAAATAAATGATTTTATGATGTAAGTACCGTAAAGTATATAACTTTCATATATATTTAGTGAAAAGCTGTTAATTTGAAATTAAAGATAGATACTGCAATTTTATTTATATAGATGAAAATATCATATTATGATACCAAAAATCATAAATCCGCGACAAAATCGGAAAAGATAGTTTCATTTATAATGTCAAGTATTCGCGTAAGCCTAAGAAAGTATTACAGTTCTCGAGTCATAAGCTCAGCTTTGCATTTGTGTGAGTGCAGTGTACGGATAGGCACGACGATACGGATAAACGTTGCGAGATTGGTTTAAACCTGTTTTAACTGGTTTTTGATGCGCGGCTATTGGCTTTTAGCTATCACTCACACAAATGCAAAGCTGAGCTTATGCCTCAAGAACTGTATATGTATATATTTAAATTATCCACTGTCGCCATTAACTTCATATGGCTGTGTGTCGAGTCGTCTGCGTGCGCGGTGACAGCGCCACACCCACTCGGGCCGCAGCGCGCCGCCGATACGGTAGTGCACCGCGTTGGAATCTAGCAACTCGTCTTCCTGTATGTACAGACAGGACAGACAAATTAACTATCTTGCTAATTTTACTTTAAATTACATATATACATATAATTTAAAATATACATATTATTTACTATATACTTTACTAGCATTTCTCGCGGCTTCGCTCGCGTTCTAAAAGCTGAAAATCAAAAGAAATATTTTTCTTCGGACTATCGAAATTCGAAACCAAAAAAATTTTTTCAATTCAGACCAGTAGTTCCTGAAATTAGCGCGTTCAACTAAACAAACAAACTCTTCAGCTTTATAATATTAGTATAGATTATATACGTACATTACTTATTTTACTAGCAGACCCGATCTTTTAAGTTGGAATAAATCGCACAGTTAAAAACTACTTTTTCGGAACCCAGAATCATAGAACATAGATGATGAGAATGTATATGATAAGTTTCAGCCATCCCTAGATCATATTTACTTTTAATACTAAATACATAATAATATTTTTTTACGTGTCACAAGATTTTAAAATATCAATATGCTTTAGTATTCAATTATATGTTCATTAAATAAGTAATTTGATAGATAGGGAAAGCATACCCGTTGAACTATGCCGCCATATGCGCGTATATAGCGTTCTATAAGGGCGCGGTCGTAGCCACCTTCTAATTCATCATCAATCAGGAACGTGTAGCCTTCGAAGAAATCGGGCAACTCCTGAAATGCAAACATTATTGATAAGACAAATTCAGAACTTTGCAACAATAGATTTTTTTATTTTATGTACTTAAAAATGAGTTTAAGTCATGTTTACATACATCTTTGTGAAATATCTAATATTTCTCAGATATGTATGAGTGAGATTTTCGCACAGTAGAAAACAGACAGTCAGTTCTAAAATATTCAATTAAAATAATATTGTATCGGAATGAATTTTCGAAAGTGAGTGTTATTAGTTAGTCATAAAGCATACGCATATGATATCAGGAAACTAGTAATGTCATATCACCTTTCTGATATCATTCATTCAGCACTCCATAACCAAAGCGGTTCATCACTACATAGTGTAAAACAAAGTCGCTTTCCGCTGTCTGTCTGTCCCTATGTATGCTTAGTATCTCTAGCGGAACCCGCGGCTACGCTCACGCTAAATCGAGGGACGAACCCGAGGGTTCGTCGAAAGCGAAACATTTTGTGATTTTGTGATCAGTAAGTGACATTTAACCTTAAAAGAAATTAAAATTGGATCGGAAATTTAGTGCGAGGTTAAATTCTTTATTTACTGGCCTATCGACTCAACATTGTGAAAAATTATTAATAATAGTAAAATAAACATAGAAACAATAATTTACATAATAAAAATAGGGTTACAAAAAAAATCTTGATAAAAATCAAGCTTTTGAGAAAGTAGAGCTTTCCACTTGGTCATTCCATTCAGCCCTTAAGAGGTCACTTATAATAAAAATTAATAATAAAAATAAAAAACATTTTATCTTACTATAACATGTTATTATACTCACAAAAATCACAAAAAGAAGCGAGGGTGAGTTAGCAACTTGTATATTTATATTTTTAGTTAGTATATTTAATTTTCAAAACAATAAAGCAATCACAAAACGTCCTATTAAAAATCCTATTAAAAAAATCTAGCCAAAGCATTAAAACAATTTCCCATTAACCTTGTCTTCTGTCATATCCTCGTCTATTTCCTTTGTGTCTTCTTCAGTATCCGAATCGCTTTCAAATATAGTTATATTATCTTTTATCCGTTCATCCTTTACAAACGCTACGTCTGAATCTCGAGATACATTCGCAACATCAGTTGTATCTTCGGATTTCTCTTTTTTATCTTGAGATCTATCTTGGTCATGATGTGTAGCCGAGGTTTCGTCAATGTCTGGTCCTATATCTGTGTCAGGAGGGTCGGGAGACGGAGATTTCAGGCGTTTCTTCTTTTGTTGCTTCAATACTTTTTCAATTTCATCATCAGTGTCTACTTCTGGAAAATGAGAGCATTTTTATTATTGTTAAACATATCTCACATAGATTTGTATTTTGAAATTTTATAAAAGGAAATGTTTAATAGTCCACGAAAAATATCAGAAATGCGAGACCCGGGATTAGAAACCTACTTAACTTGGCTTCTCATATGTTCGCCTACATGAGCTTTCCACTCCTTCAGTCACTTAATGATACCCTAGTACTTGTGTCTAAAATTCAAGCTTGGAGAGTAAAAATGAACTTCTTCCCTACATCGCGTCATAATTTCTTTTACACAAATCATCACATTTATAATCAGACTAGCATTTCCCGCGGCTCGCCCTCGTCCTAAGGACCGGAAACCAAATTCTTTTTGAGTAGCACTGTATGGTACCTCGCAGAACTTACGCCCGTCGCGCCCTTCCCGTTTTTGCAATATTTGCATTGAAGCGCCGCTCCCATTAGTCACAGGGTAATGTAATATAGCCTATAGTCCTCTTCGATAAACGGATTATCCAAAACATAAAGAATTTTTCAGAATTCGGACCAGTAGTTCCTAAGATTAGGACCAGTAGTTCCTAAGATTAGCGCGTTCAACCAAACAAACGAACTCTTCAGCTTTATAATATTAGTATAGATAATAACCGCACAAGCTCACCCTGTTCCTCCTCACCCTCGTCCCAGCCGGCGGGCGGGTCGACGCGCAGGTGGCGCTCGGTGGCGAACCACTGCCAGGGCAGGCGGCGGCGCGTGCGTGCACACTCCTCCAGCCACTCGCCTGTCACTGCTATCGTACCACCCCCCGCGCCCCCCGCACCACCCCCCGCCGCCCGCACCGCACGCAGCTTGGGCGTGTTGGGGAACGCACAGCTGGGGTTATATTGAGGGTTGATATTTTAAGCGGGTTCCATACGATACAATATGTTTGCCAAACAGGGTTGGCCAATTGAATTGATTGATTACTAATTTAAGTTCTATTTTGTTGTTCCTACTGATCGTACATCGTACGTATGAACGTACGTCCTGTTGTGTTTCTATACAAACGTTTAACTAAATTGGCGAATGGCGATTGACAATTCAATTGGCCATTAGTAATCAAATTGTATCGTATGGAAGCCGCTTTACTGCGTTCAGTTAGCTACTCATATGTACAAGTTTACACGCAATAAGCACACACACACACACACAAATACACTTCCTTTTCGTAGTCAGTCAAATAATGCTTACATAAGATGTGTACAAGACGGCTGCCAGTCCGGCAGGTACCAGGCGCCCAGCGCCATGCCGCAGGTGCGCAGCGCGGCGCGGCGCGGGTTCACGTACCCGCTCAGCGCGAACACTACGCCCTTTAGTACTTCACCCGGCGACGTGCATATCGGTCCTGGTACTAGTGCGGTGGAATCTGATGAAATCATCAACATCATCATCATCAGCCCTTTTTAACGTCCCACAGCTGGGCACGGGCCTCCCTCAGTACGAAGGAGATCAGGCCACAGTCCACCGCGCTGGCCTAGTCCGTGTTGGCAGACTTCACATGTTTTTCGAAAACTTGCTAGGTTTTATAAGACATGCAGGTTTCCTCACGATGTTTTCCTACGCCGTAAGACGAGTGGTAATCATGATAGAAATTAATCACACATGAAAATATCAGAGGTGCGAGACCCGGATTTGAACCCGCATCACTCGGTTATCCAAGCGAGTGCGTTACGGCTGGGCTACCACTCTCATAGATACCACAGAATTAATGATATTAGTTACAACTAGCAAACCCGGCCCGCTTCGCTGGGCGTAAGATAAAATTATATAATTATTAAACAGTTTTTATAATTTTCTAATAAAATAAAAGTTTAGTGAAAAGCTGTTAATTTGAAATCAAAAAACAGACACTTCAGGTTTTTTTTATGTACTGATGTACTGATAGAGGTCCTATCATTTTGAAGAAAATTCTATATTTCGAAAATAACATTGACGAAGCTGAACTTATTATTAGTCTATTTGCATAACGTACATTTTGTTTTAGATTTCTGTAGTAGAATTTAATCCTAAAATATATAAAATAAAGCAGAATTCAAGTTTTGTGTTTTAAGTTATGGTAAGGTCTGCAATGAATTGTGTAAATTTTTATCATTTAGAGAATATCTTCTATTCATGACTTATATTTATAAATGAAATTTTGTTGAAATCAATCATTTAGAGAATATCTTCTATTCATGACTTATATTTAAAAATGAAATTTTATTGAAATCATGTTGTAAAGCAAAGTGTGTAAAAAAGGAGGAAATTCAAATGAAAAGTTAACTAGGTACAAAAAATTACGTTAAAATCAGTTCAGTGTATATTCAGAAATAAATTGAGTACTAAAATAAATGGATTAAAGAATACTACAAATAAATGGAGATTACACTTACTATCTTTTCCTCTCTTTCTTTTCTTCTGACTTGTACTAGAAGAATCGTCAAACGAATTATCTTTCTTCTTATTAGGAGTTTCTTTCCTTTCATCCTGTTTTTTATCTTTTACTAACCTATTGCTATTGGAACTATCTGTACTATCTTTTTTTTCTGTTTTACCATTACTATTGTCTTTTTTAGTGTTTTGTGTTGGTTTACTTTCTTTTTCCTTGTTTTCATTATGTCTTTGAACAACATGGTCTATTTTTGCATGAGGCTTTTCATCATCGTCATTGTACATAAGGCTATCTTTACGTCGGTTAGAACATTCGTTGCTTGCGCGATTTTGATCTTTACTGTTACTTTTTGATATTGGTGTTTTTAATAGTTTCGTTGCAGTGTCAGAAATATTTTTCAGAGCTTGTGAGGACGCCTGTCTTATTTGAGCATCTGCAATCAAAAAAATAATATTTTATACAAAATATATAAAAATAAACCTGTATTTATGTATTCACTCACACACAATTTACTGATAACACTTATTTATAAAAGTAAGGAAAAATAAAAAAGTTTAGAGGGACGAAACTCCTCATCAGCCACAAATCATTCTACTTAGAAATTTTGATTTTAAGTAATCCATTACAATAAAACGAAAAATAAAATTAATAAAAAACATACTCTAATTTCAATTCTGAATAAAATATAAAAAGGAAAAATAACAAAAGCTTTTATATAAAGTAAATCCAAATAGTCCAACCTGTACTTGTTTTATTTTGGCTCTTTGATTGGGCAAAGAGCTCACCAGGTCTGAACTCATCTTCATCAGAAGAATACGTATCGAGCTGCAGAAGGCGGGAGGGTAGTGCGGGGGCGGTGGAGGGTGCGGGAGGAGCGGCCTTATTAGCCTCTTCCGGCTCGAATATATGGATGAATGATAAACCAAACTGGAATTAATATTTATATTACATTAAGTTGTGTTTGTTAACTTAAAAATCCTTTTTCTTTGTATTTTTTATGATTTAACAGTACTTATCCAAATAGCAAAAAATATAAATAGAAACCTTAAGCCATATACTGTCATATAAAAATATCTCCTTCCTTCCTTCATGTATTTGCAAGGCTCCTAACAAATTCCCCTTTCTAGAAGCCTTCACTATGACTGACTTTTATTTTAAACTAGCCACTCACCCTTGCTTTAGCTCGGGTTCGTCCCTAGACTTAGTGCAAGTGAAACCACGGGTTTTCACGCTAGTTGAAATAAATAAAATTTCTAAAATAAGCTAAACTTACTAGTTAAAACATTAGCTATCTGCGAGTCAAAATCGGTCCAGCCGTTTCAGTACCCGGAACAAACAGACAGACAGACAAAAATTAAAAAAATGGATTTTTGATGTTAGTATTCATTATATACATACTTTCATGTGCATTAAGTGAAAAGTTGTTAATTTGAAATTAAAAACGGACACTTTAATTTTACTTATAAGTACTGATTTACATAAACCTAAGATAGTATATATAATACTCATCTTTCGTGGTACGGTCTGTACCTTGCAATGTTTATTATAAGGCTGTGAACACACGACGCGCACTCGGTCCCAGCGCCGCGTGGCCGCATCACTAGTCAGCTGACTCCCACTAAAGCTCCTTACTTTTTCTATTCCATCATCTTTACGCGACTCCACTGGGGTAAGTAATACGCTGTTTGGGACTAGCACCTTTACACAGTATTAAAAACAATGTAATATTCATTGAGACAGTGGTAACGCATTCGCTTGGATAACCGTGTCCAATTCTGGGTTTTACACCTCTGATATTTTCATGTGCGTATCATTTCTGATTATTGTTTGTCTTGCGGTGAAGGAAAATATCGTGAGGAAACCTGCATGTTTGAGAGAGAACCTTGCAATCTAGCACTTGGCCAGTGACCCGTGTTGGATTATAGCACAGACAATTCAATCTATAGCACAGACAATTGAATTGTCTGTGGACTATAGCCTGTTCCCCCTTGTTTTGAAGGGAGGCTCAGCAGTAGAGGTTTAAAAAATGTCTGAACACATACATACAAGATTCATGAATAGCCATGTATTTATGTTGCAAACTTTGAAAAACAAAAAAAAATACATTAATTTCTAAAAGTTAAATTTTAATATGTGAGTGTAACATTTCTCTGGATTCTTCTTATTTTAAACATTTCATCACACTCTGCAAAACTATAAGTTATTGCTCAGCAACTTAGTATTTTGTCCTAGTATTTTGAAATAGTTCTCGGAAAAAATGTATATTTTGCATATTACAAAATTGTATATTTATAAATTATATAAATATAAATTAAAATTGACAGAATTGAACATGCTTGAATTATATTAACTTTAATAAAAAAATAATTAATTTTCATAATATAACAGTTTATATTAAGTTTTTATAACAATATAAAACAAAGATTTTCTTTAGAATTACCTGAAAAGGTTCATTAGGTTTCTCTGAGAGTCCAACTAATACTTCGATCAAAGCAGCATGATGAGCCCCAATATTGATGGACTCTATCTGGAAGTATGTATGTATAAATAACAAATATATTTAATTTATTATGTGCATAAAAATATATCCTAAGAAAATTAATAAATTTCATACAGAATAACTTAACTACCTTTACTGCTTTAACCAACTGTAGCACAATTGAACATGATAATTCTCCTTTGTTACATAGCCATTTTTTCTTGCTTATATCCCATGCCAGCAAGTTACTTGCTTGATTATCCTGACAAAATCATTTTTTTTAATATAAATAAAGATTAATATTTTTTTATTATAATTATTCTATCAGTATGCAAAATAAAGAAAATTTATATTTCTATTAAAAGCAAATATGACCTTGACCTTGTTTGTTTAGTGACAAGCATAAATTGCCACAAGTCACAAGTTTGTGTTCTGGGCTCTTGGTTAACATATGAGAGTTTAATCTTAAGAAAATGGTTGTCCATAAAATAAACAAAGTATTAAGAAGCAAGTAAAGCTTTAATACATTAACAGTCACATTTTTCATTCATTATACTGGTACATTTACAATGTATGAAGCACATGGAATAAAGAGTGGACCCTAGTGTTTGTTTGTTTACATTTAATGTGTAGTATGTAGATATTAAGTTAAATATTCTCTGCATAGAATGGATACTTTAGTAGTAACGAAATTTGATAAGAAAATAGTGGTAGTAACAGTTATTACATGTTTCTATGTATAATTAACTGATAAATATTAAATTAATTTAACGTAACGTCAAATAAACGATTTGATTTTATGCATTACTTATCAATTATTCAATAAAAGTTAGATTGTCAAGGTTATAGAGCTGCGGAAGTAGTAACAACATGGTATAATTTAAGCCAAAAAATCTTACAGGGTCTTCGCTGCTGAAACTGACTACATAGTCTATTTTTACACGAGGCATTCCTTAGCATTCTCTATTCCCTATCGCATATATTAATTAAATACTTATTTATAATACACAGTACGTAGTAAACTATTTCAAAATAAACAAAACGTTTCTGTTTTAACCAGTAACCACGGTATTTTGACATTTAATATTTATCATTTAATTGACATTTGACTTTGACATTGAATACAAAAAACCTACTTTTAATATTTGGTTTCTACGTGACATTGGCGAAATAATGTGCTGTGCTGTGCTCAACTGGCACGCTTTGAAGCCATCAACAACAGAATTGAATTGAATTGAATTTAATATTTGGGTGTTGTAAAAATGTTACCAAAATATTATTTTTGAATTTATTGCAATAATTTTGGTTTTAATTTAAAAATCAATATCAATATTATAACAATAAGAATGTCAAGTGCCTGCAGGAGGTGGTGGTTGTAACTTATAAGTTACAATCACCACCTCCTCAAGTTCAGGGTTTTATAGGCCGGCCGGCCGGTTATATTTAGCGATGAATCATAATGTGATTTATTATAAAATACACAAGCGTAAGCGTGCGTTCAATCGATTTCTATAAAATATTCACTTCATGTTAAACGTTACGCTCGCTTGCTCTTCCGAAGAACACGGACAATATAGCGATTCTAAAAAATAGAATTGATATTATGCGAAAGTTATAATCGGGTATGGAAATGGAGTTAGTTTAGGATGTATATTATTGTATATCCGTATTTTCACTTAAAATAAAAAACAACGAAATATTTGTATTTTTTTATTAAAATGAATATCTGTATTTTCATATATCTAGGCATTTAGTTTTTGTTTAAATAAATTAAATTAATATAAAATAAACTTAAATGATGATGATAAAACATTTCTTATAATCAAAAAGTACCTAAGTACTATTAATGATGAGATTTTAATTTTACAAAAATATAATTATAATATTTTACTATTAACTCAGTAATGTACCTACCTAGTACCTACTATGTTAATAATATTATTATATACAATATATTACATTAATATTTAACTCTAATATTTTAGACTTTATTTAATCACTACACTATCGAAAATTTCGAAATATTGATAATAAGTAACATACTTCAAAAAATATGTTTATTGTTTAAATATATAGCCTACTTTGAAAGTAATTTAATGTCTATTGACCATAAATACTATCACATCACTATTTTGTATTTATTCGTATATGGCCAAAATCCATAACCTTTTCTATTAGACTTACTAAAGTTTTTGATAAATCATGTTTTTCTATTTGATAGCTTATCAATAAATAAAAAGATGGCTTATCAATTGAAGCAGATAGAGTCTTAATGAACAACTCTGTATTTATGAATCCTTATGATAACAGGGTCTTTTTCTTTCTGTGGTATTGGTTTGGACACTGGTTTTTGCGTGGGCTTACGATACGTAAAGCCCCCATTTCTATTCGGCCTTGCATACACAATCACTGGGGATGCTTCGGAATTATAAGAATCTCTTTTCGGATATTTTGGATGATCTTCGTAGATATGGTTGTAGGTATATGGCTCAAAGTTATGTTCAATATTAGAAGAAAATGCGTACAAGTCCCTGTTATTCTGCGGTCTTTTGGTGGGGTTTCTAAGTTTTCCACCAAATGCTGATGGGGTTAACACCTGGAAAATTGGCACTTGCGCGTGTATCGGGAAAGCAGCTACAGCATACGGTTCATATTCTTCCATGAAGTCACTAGCATATATGGGATACGCGTTCTTTCGACGCTGAATCATAACAGCCAGAGGCTCGAAAGCACTAACCCACGTCAAGAATGTTAGCAGTAAAATTGGAATCTGCAATAAATAATGTTGCCTTTTTATTTGTCATCAACTTTTACTAAATGTGTCCAAAAAAAATTTAATTTTGAAATACTTATCTAGGTCCCAGTATTTACCTAAAGCTTATTATAGCAAAATTTTATATATACCTATATCTAAGCGCATTTTAAAGGCTTTTCTCTGAATAAATTATCAATTAATAATATTTTGATCTTATCTTATTAAATTTACATTAGGTACAAACATTTATCAAATTTATTTTTTAAATTATGATACGAAATACTCACTAAGTAATCCATTGTGATGTTTGGTGCTGCTACGTCGCCGCCAATTGCACTACTGTTCGCAGGCGACCTATTTCGACGGCCTGAATGAGTTAACCACCGTCCACCTGAAACGATACTCACGCGAACATTATTAATCAAATTGTTAGATTCCGACCGGCTATTATAAAAGGAAGGAACCTTTCATTGATATCAGCTATACGATCGAAAAACAGCCAATTAGTTATGTTTTAATTAACTTCAACTTGAGAGGAGATATACCTAAAAATAAAGGGATTTCTCGTAAGTGTTAGAAGGAAAAGCGCTGCATGTTATGAGATGGTAGAACAAAATATGAAAATCCTCAATGAAAATTCCAAAATAGAGCTGCACTTTCATGTGGTGTTCAGCCCCGTATATACGATTTTTCGAATTGGGACAGAAATTAAGGCTATGGATGGTCTACAAGTGCAAAGTAAAATATATAGTTGGTTCCTTGGCGCTTACACTTGAAGAAACTAATGTGAAAGTAATACTTTATATTCCCTAGTCCTTTTTATCAGTATCAGTTTCTGTAGGTATTATAATTTATAAGTATATTTAATTTAAAATTTGTCGATTGTAGGTACTACTTTCCTCTAAAGCCGGTAAAAGTAATAGTGAATATTCAATCTTGTGTTACTTTCATAAATATTTCTGAAACTCATTAGAATATTATGTAAATATAGATGTTAACATTTATTTCCCACGAAATTTCCGCTGCGGCAGCTAACGACGCCGCATACACGTCATTAGTCACGGATGAAGAGTGAACATATCTATTTTTCTGCATGCAAAGTTGAATGTCATATTTTACAAGTTACTTTAATTCATAAAAAGTATGAGTTATTTAAGTGTATATTGCAATATTAACAAATTTCTTTTAGCCATTAATTATTATTTGTACGGCTTTACATTTTATTCTTGGTTCTAGCCAAAGACTCTTTATTCTTATTTAGTTAAAAAATAAATCATAATTTAGTTTTTCATATATCTATATATGCTTGTACATACAAATGTACGTATGTATGTATCATTAGGTCGATTACACGTGATAGAATAAGTAGTAAATATGTAATGAATTATATATAATATAGTAAAATATATAGTAATTTATTGATAGGATCGATATGAAATATGTATTTTCTGTATGTTGTAATAATTAACATGATAAAGAAAGTACTTATTCTATCACACGCATATTTATATGTTAAGAAGTATCATTAGGAGCCTATATATTATAAGTCCACTTAGCTGAGCTAAAAAAATCTGGGTCATTGCCATTATAGCCGTATAATTTTGTCTGTAAGTTTAAGTTACACAATAATATTATGATTATGAAGTTTATATCTATTAAGATGCGAGGTGAAGAGCGAGTAGCGCTGCAAAAAGTGAGTACTGTCGGCCGTTGTGCAACGCGTGCTCGCAGAACATTGCGTGTGGAACTTGAACTGAATGCATAATTTCCCGCAATTTTTTTATAGTTCCTAGTCAGTGACAAATATAGTTATATTTGATTACAATAAATAGTTCTTTTCTGTAGTTACATGTATGTTAAAGGGTTATCAGTTTTATATCTTCTTTTAATTGTTTGTGCTGTTGGGTGTAAATTTAATAAAACGAATAAACTTACTTAAAAATATATTTATTTATTAAAACTAGTTTTGGTAGTACAAAGCCTCGGTCGACATTATGTTAGCATCAGCTCGCAGTTACGTTTATTTAACTTAACGTAACGTTTTTGTTTCTTTACGTCTGTAGGACGTATTTGAGGTATTGATTTTGCTTCGCTGGAACTAACAGTGAGCGGTGGAATGTCGACATTATTCCAAGGCAATTAGATAACTCTTCACCACCATCCGGAGGAGACATGTCCGAAATGAGGTTCTTCGACGATCCTGGATACTTTCACGATTTGGGGCACTGATACTACTTTAGGGACTGAGACGATTTTCTTAACTTCTACAACCTGTGAAAAAATATTAAATTAAAGAAAATATGACTTGGTTTTTAATTGTTCATCACTTTCTGAGATGTAAATATATCTACGATCTATGTTAAAAATCATCGATTTATCAGTATAATAGACTTACCCTGGGAACTTCGACAATTTTGTTGACGGAGATGATTTTAGCAGCGGGGGCGTGGTATAAGGGCTCCACAATGGATCCGTGGCTCAGACCAAAGTCCAGAGAGCTGTGGTCAAAGGAGCTGTGGCCAAAATCATAGCTGCTGCTGAAGCCTCCATGAAGGTAGCCACGCTTGTCACGCTTGCCTTCAGGCGCTGCCAGAGCAACTGCTGCGAAGAGGACGATGCACACCTGTAACAGAGGTTGCTTTTAAGTTTGTCTGTGTATCACACTATCATTAAAAAAATAACTTTGCACCTCTGTGTTTATCCTTTACGCTGAAACGACTGGATGGATTTGGATGTGATATTTGCAGATTTGGATTAGCACGTAAGTTATGAGTGCTAATAATTTTTTTCGAAGAGTAGAATCGGTGGTATATAAATACAAATAAAATCAAAAATAATACCGCTCCATTAGTACTGTAAGCTAATGGAAGGAAAATCGAAGGAAAATCCAAAAGATTTTAAGATATGAATATAAATAAATATATACATAAATGAGATTTCAATTGTTGACGAAAGTGCTGTTAACAATAAATAAAAAGTAAAAAAAAAAACAAGTGCTGAAACGACAACCACTAAATCATGTTATGCATAATAGAATTGCCGAAGCACTTCAGTATTCAGGAAGCCGTTAGCTGCTCTATTAGATTCCGCATATATTTCACTACAATTTCTACGTTTTTCAATAAACATTTTATTATGTATTCAATAAAATATAACACAAAATAACACTTTAATTTTTTTTGTGTTAGAATTAATTACATTGCTACTATATATTAATACTGTTTTTACATATTCAAATTAAATCAAATCAAAATATTCTTTATTCAAAGATACTTTAATAAGCTCTTTCGAATCGTCATTTTAAAATTATTAAAATGTACACTTAAATTAAATGTCAGTCTGTAAGTCTGTGAAGAATCTATCACCGCCTTGGAAGGCAGTTCTGCTGAGAAGAGCCGGCGAGAAACTCAACAGTTAATATCTTTGAATGTACAAACATACATTATTTATATTTTATGCAAAATAAAAAGGACTTGGGAGTTTACAAAACACATAAACTAAACAGGAGCTATATTAATAACAGATTTTAAAGAAAATTTAAGTTAACGAAAATAGTTACATTGTAAGAACGCTTACAATTTGATAACTCGAGTATGAAATATTGACAATGAAAAATTGTGTTTAATTTCGAAAAGTTCATTTAAGTACTTACGAAGGCTTTCATTTTGATAGTTGGTTGTTTGTAGTGTATTGAGAGGGAATTGAGAACTGATGATGTGTCTTTACTGTATCTGCGTATATATAGGGGCGCGCGAGGTCGAGCGACGCCGGGTGCTTGCGCAAGCTACACTTGTTAGTAATTAAATGACTTAAAGACGACATTAGAAATTTGGCAGACTTTTTGATCTTAATATAGACTTTATTAATCTATAGAAATAGTCTACAAAGAAATAATAGAATTATAAATATTTATGCTTCTTTTGTGATAATTTAGAGCTACTTTAATTTTTAAAATATATTATAATACTTGCTTAGATTTTCACGAACATTTGACATTTTAAATAAAACTACCTTTTTTTGATTTTGTCACGGATTTATTTTGATTTTTGGTTCCCGAGCGACGCGACGTTTCAAAAGCTTTACAGCAATCATGGTCAGTCTCTTCCGTGACCATGAAAATTCGAAAAGATAGTTTTTTTTTTAAATATTAAAATTGGTTTAGATTTTTTATACAGTGTGCGAATATTATTAATTATTAGCTTTTAAATTGTTGCTTTTTTTTAGGGATAAGACATTTAAATCTGGTATTTTATAATATATCGTACAACGTACAGCGTACAACGTAACGTCCCTTTGGGCCCGCTAGAGCTAGCTGTTTATAATATTTAAGTAATAATGAAATTAATATTAACATATCAAATTAATTCAAAAGGGCTGCATTTGATCTGATCTGACACTCAATATTTCTTTGTTCATAAGATCATACGTGCCTTAATCAAGAATTGAATCGGTATTCTCCATCGTCGTACGCAGATACAGTCAACTACATTAACCATCATAGTTACACATTTCATTATTACATTTCTTCTTAGCTAAATTGATCGGTCATATTGACTATTTACGTAGATATATTATTGTGAAAATTTTATTAGGTATATGATTAATTTTATATCTATTCTTACAAAAAATGCTGAAGTGTCTGTCTGTGATTTCAAAATCATCCTAATTCGGTTGTATGGTAGGTATATTTTAGTAAATAAAACTGGTAAAAAAGTTCCCTGTTCCGGGCTTGGACTGAAATTCTTTACACATGGAGTACAAGTTATTTTCATCCCGCTGTATAATTCGTAGGATACACAGCTGTGGGACATTAAAAACCGTCAGTAGGTGTACTTATTTGCTGAATTGAATTCTATACTTTAATTTTTCATTAAGGCATTTCTTATTATATTAATTTAAAGACACAGCTAATATTTTACTTTGACCTCGGCTTTATCTTCCTTTCTTGAGGCCTGCTTAGGATGGTGACTTAGTTGTTACGAGAATAGTGCTATTTTTATATAGTTGTAACTTAGATCTCCTTAAATTAGTATAGCAATACTCTAGAAAAAAACAGCAAAACTATAGAAAATACTTTATATGAAAAACATTTAATTCACATATAACGCCAGATTTTGTATCGTATTTACCAATTAATTTACATAACGTTTTTTCAAACGTATTTCATTCGATTGTTAACAGCTTTTATGTATGCAACATTTATTTCTTGGTTTTCTCGTGCACATAATAGTTAATAATTAAGTATTTATAATAAAATTACAAATATTACGGCATAAATTACATTTGGTTTATCTAAAACAGCAATTTCAATTACATAAATTCATCAAATTCTACATAATATTCTATTTTTTTTAAAAAAAACTAGAACATGAATATTACACGAAATTTATATAACATTGAGAAACTTACAAGAAAATAAGTAAAAAATATTTTTACTCTTGAAATGTCGACATTTTGTGTGTATTCTTGTAATAAGCCAATTAATCACTGGCATTTAGAAAACAGTAGCTATGCGAACCGCAATTTTTACATTTACGCATCCTTGCTCTTAACTGTTATAGCATAGTATAAAGAGAAGAAAGTAGGGCAACTTCGGCCCAATCCGCGATATAATTACCTTTCATAGTTACCATAGTTGCCTGTCACAGGGTTGTCTCTGTAGCTATAATAAATTTTAATTCAGTGCTCAGAAATTGGCGTTGGGCCGGGAAGTGTGTTATTAAAAAATATTTATTATTTATATACATTTAAGAATGTAAAACATTATGTTTTTACATGTTTATGATTATTTTTATTAGGCCTGTAGTTACTTGCTTAACTGATATATCAGTAGAAAATAGTATTAAAAATGTTTGTTTGTTAGATTTATCTCGAAATGTATTTGTGTAAATAAATAAACTAAATCCTTTAATTTCTTGCGTTTACAAAAACATAAATATGCTATTAGTAACAATTAAAAAAAATTAAAAGTATAATATATTAATAAAATCATATCACATCCTTTTAAAATAATAAACTAATACAACAAAAATAAAAGTAACTACATAAGTATTTCATCATCAAGTATAAATTATATGCTAGAATAAGTGATTTGTTTACCTTTCCTGTTCAGTAGGTAATCTGAACAAAGACAACTCTGGAATCGATGAAGAATTTAGACACCCAAACACACAGCAATAAGTTCTTCTACGAATATCACACATTTTTCATATAATGAAAAGCCGTGACGCGCGAAACTTGTGCGGCGTCAGCCTTGACTGGCGCACTGATAAACGGTTCGAGATATTGTTTGAGTGTGCGTGCGGCAACGTAAAGATACTATGACGCACACATACAAGCCGCGCGCGGTGCGTTTGTATGAAGTTGCCCTACTTTGTCATTCTTTATATACTCTGGTTGTAGTACATGAGAGCTGAAATTAGTAGGTAGATATTATAAGAATGTAGGCCTTAAATGTCAAATCTTACGAAACCTACTATCATTAATTATTTAATGATAAACCGACATATGAATAGTATTTATTAATAGGTAGTGTGTGATTAGTAGTTAGAGTAAAATAGCTCTCATTGACTATGTTACATATATTTATATACTTACTCAGTACATATATACTTGTTTAAGTTCATACGAATGTTATGTGTTTGTATAAGATAGTATCGTATGAATTTGTAATTCATTTAAGTTAGACTTGTTTTTAATGATCTTTCTTACGAACTTATATTTGTTACATTTATTGCTGCATTGCATTTGAGAGAAAGTAAAGGTGAAATAAATTTAGATTGTAATATTATTTTCGCATTAATCTTATTTGTTTTTTTCCCGACTCCGGGCTGATAATAAATAACTCAACAACTAAATTTAGCTTGACCCGGGACTCGAACCCAGATACTTAAGATCCGCTGTCGTAAATGCTAACTAATAGACCACCAAGGTGTTATCGTATAAACCAAGAATCATGTTTAGAAACGATTAAGTACAATCGAATCAATCAGAAGTTATTTGATCACAGTAGATACTAATAGTTATAGGTATTTATTTATCTTATAGTCATCAATTTCTCCAAGCCTCTACTTATGAGTAATATTGGAGTGTAATAATACATATATGGATACTTTCGATACCAAAACTCAAACAATATTAAAAAAATATCGCTTTTTATGCTTGTGAAAGATTTCTGCACTTTAGCCATAAAAAGCAACTTTATCATAAAAGATGAATAAAACTATCTTTTCGGATGTTGTCGCGGATTTATTTCCGACGTTTCGAATCCGAAATCCGAAAAGATAGTTTCATTTATAATGTCAAATATTCGCGTAAACCTAAGAAAGCATTACATAAAAGATGAAATTTTACCTACACCATAGAACAGAGATATTTTGTGAGTTTATTTGGCTTGGAATCGTTTTAGTTGAAGGCAAAAACACATTAACATAAAAAAATAATATCGCAATTCGCAATTCATATTTAATTAAAATTGCTAACGAATTTTATCATTTTTAATAGCTGCTGTTATCTGATATGAAGTATTGCAATGATGGTGGTCACAATCGCGGATGTAATATAATCTACTTGTTAATTAGCAAATACGACATGTGATAGAGCTTACGCACTGTAGCTATCGATTGCTTTTTAAAATGGGCGTCTATTATTTTTTTATGATACTTGAGATTTTTTAGTTACAATTCACTAATCTTTACATAGTATAAAACAAAGTCGCTTCCTGCGTTTGTACGCTTAGAAATTTTAAAACTACGCAACTGATTTTAATACGGGTTTCATAAATAGGTAGAGTGATCAAAGATGAAGGCTTATATTTTTAATAAACTAGGGATTTAGCGCGAACGAAGCGTAGTAATGTATGTAAAATGTATATAAAAACTTAACAAATTATATACTAAAACCTACCTCGAGAACTCTATCCATTGATGATAAAAGCATGGAAATCTGTGCAGTAGTTTTTGAGTTTATAGCGAACAGACAGACATATACATGCATAATATACCTAGTAGAAAAAAAGCCTAAAAAATATCTCATTTCAGTGAAATCGAATCGAATCGAATCGAACGAGGAAGCGAAGTGAGGGTTAGTCGCTAGTAGTAGATTATAGATAATTCCGATTAATCGGTTAGTATTTAGTAATCGGGTCAAATCAGCATAAATTCTCCATTTTAAATGTTAAATCTCACTTTTTCTCCTTCATGTTAGTATTCTTCATCATACTAATTACTAATTATTGATTTTTCTTATTAAGGTATAATATATTTAGTGTAACGAAATTGTTTTTGTGGTAAATAACTTAAGTAAAAGCAATTTCACGATATTTTTACGTGCTTGAAATCACATGATAATCAATGTAGACAAAAAGTATCTTAAGAAAATTTAATTTTGCAATTACATTCTAAGAAAATACTAACTCATAATACACATGGAACCAGAACTACTTCTGGAGATTGCATAATGGCGGTCATACTGCCGCGTATACGCCCGTATTGTTGGCAAACCTAGTTATAATCTAAGGAATTAAATCTTTATGTAGTCGCCTTTCTGTTGGTAAATACCGCAGATAAGTGAAACTGTATCATTAAAATTATGCCATCAAAATCTTACATCTTAAAATGTTTTGAAAATTTATGTAATTTAGCCATAGTCCGCCATGCTGGGCACTTGTGCGAGTTGGCGGATTGCATATATCTTTCGAAAACATAAGAGGATGAAAATATTATAGATTCGAGACCCGGAATTTGAAACCGATTTATTCGGTAACCCAAGCGAGTGAGTTAGCACTGGACTACCACCGACTTATATTTACTTATGTATGTACCTAAGTAGATAAACGATCTAGGTATTTTTAAAATTATAAATGATATGTTGTTGATATTTCGTTCAATCAAATTTCTTGTCCACTTTTGTATGGTACTAAAGATAAACTAAAAGATGTGTTTTTTATTTATGCATACAGAAAAGTACGAAGGCGAATTTTTTCGTATCGGTTGAGGTATATTTATTAGTATAAATCTATGTGCACTTTTATGTATATGAAAAATAATCACTTTTAGTCTCAAAAATTACTTTAAAACACTTTAAAGGACCCGTAAACACCTAAAAGGTTTCGTAGTTAAAAATTTATTTGACCACCCTAAATAAAAAGAAATTAGCAAATTAATTCATAATTGAAGATATTGCATGATATGAATACAAAAAGACGTTTTTTTAATATTTATTTTTGAAATCGATCAAAAACAGTGAATTTAAGCGGAATTAAATTTGATGAAACATATTGTTTCTCTAATGTTATTCGCACACGTACAGATGAGGTGACGACATCAACAGTATCGTTAAAGTGAATAATTTCCTCATTACTACTTAATTTTCATGTATCGTGTAAAGATGACACACACGACGTGTCGTTTATGGTTCTCTTTAAGTAACTTCATTCATATATCAGGCTATAGTGATGTATTTGTAATTAAAAGTAATTTATCAAAGGTTGCAAATTTCATCATTTCTTGCTCTTCTTTTGAACAGATTTTATAAATAAGGTAGTTTTTAGTTGCCTATAGTCTAATAGAAGACAGGTTTAACTCAGTTTGTAGTAACCCTACTTGCTGCGCCAGCGGTCGCGGGTTCGAGTCCCACTGGGGGCATTCATTTCTTGAGCACGATTGTTTGTACTTCAGTCATGGGTGTTTATATTTATAATATGTATTTATTTAAAGTTATATATATGTAGTATATCAACTAGCAATGCTAAATAATTAGGTATAGTATAGCTTAACACGGATGTCCCAACATATTTCTATTTATTTTTATATTTATAATAGGACAATTATGAAATATATAAAATGAAGGAAATCTGTTGTCCTTGGTAAGATTGCCAAAGTCTCACAAAATGAGGGAATTAACGTGTAACGTCATGTATACACAATTGCACCACGATGCAATACCCAATAAAGGGCGTTTAAGCACGCGCTAGGAAAACAAAACGAGATCAACTAGGTAAAGTAGATTAAATGAATGTACTCTTACGTTTGCATGTAACCGATTGACGTTTTGTATAGGTTTAATTTTTTACTGCCTTCGTGGTTTAGTGACTAGCATGTGCATCGCACACCCAGAGGTCCTGGGTTCGAGTCCCGGTTCGAGTCAAGTTTAGTAATCCTCTTTAATATTCCAGAGATGGGAAGTCCTAATATATAAAAAAGAAAATATACATATACATACTAAATACATACAATTATATACATAAATATATACATACATATACATAGATACACATACATACATAAATACATATTTACATACAAACAAACATACGTAGCTAAAGATACAAATAAAGTTTTACAGTGACAGGTAGTATTCTTTCAATAGCAACTTAAATTTCTCAAGACTTTTTTTACTAGTGTTTAAGTCTTTAACTAAAATTGTTGAACAATTATTAAAGAAATGTATTTGATTTTGAAATATAATAAATTTATGCATGTTGCAGAATACAATGGTTCAATGAAATGTGAGGTGTCGCGATCTGGAAGTTAAGGCAGACTCAGTATGCAGTACACAGAAACCAATAAGGTTTTTAATGAAATGACTTGAATATTTTAAGGCCCTATAAATACTGTTTAAAGTTAAACGAATTTTATTCTGAGTGCTGAAGTCTATCGTCGTAGACGTTGTAAATATCTCTAAAATTATACCTAATTTTTTTGAAGTTTCAGGATTGTCAGTCTTGGTTTTTTGAAGTTTCAGGACTAAAGACCTATTAAATACCAAACTAAATTGTATTCTAATTATATAATATGATAATACATATTTATTATATGTACACTTGTGTTTTCCTGTATAAGCAAACAAATATTTTCTGTTATGGTGTTTTTTATTCAATTATATGATTTACCTTAATTAAGTTATTATCTTATAATTACTGGTAATTATATAACCACTTAGGTGACTATCGATCGAAGCTATGCCGCAATACAATATTTACTCTAGGAAGATACGTTTTAGACATCAATTGAATTTAGCAAGTTGCTGCGCTTGAAAGTTGAACCTATGTAGGGCAGTGCTTATGAGTTATGCGGCGATTTAGTTTTGTGTAACAAGTATCTATGATCTAAAATTTGCGAATGGAGCATTGTTTTTGTTATGAATTTTATAAGTTAAACCATTTCTTAATTCGGCTAGGCCTTAGGCTATTCTATGAATTATATCGAGGCCAGTAAGGATATAAAATGTGTATGACTACATATGTAAAGTAATTTCATATTGCGAGTAACAGTTTGTCGGTTCTTTTCTTGTCGTGATATGAGTTTTTAAGAATGATGCAAGCTTCGTATTTAAGGTAATATTGTTCAGTCATAATCAGATTAAACGTCACACGATGTTAATCTGCAAAGATGTCTCGCAAAATTTATTTACCTGATAGTTTTATAATCAGTTGTATTTCTGTATGTATACTAAAGTACGGCACGTTTGGCTCAGTTGGTAGTGACCCTACTTTCTGCGCCAGCGGTCGCGGGTTCGAGTCCCGCTGGGGGCATTCATTTGTTTATACTCCAGTCATGGATGTTTGTATTTATAATATGTATGTATTTAAAATTTAAATGTGTAGTGTATCAAATATCTGGTTTCCGTAACACAAGCTTCCTAGCTTACCACGGAATTAGATGGTGCTGTTGTAGTAATGCCCCTAATATGTATACTGTATGCGTATTGTATATATTACGCTTTTGGAAGGTCCGGCTTCAGAGGCGTATTTAAATGCGCCTACGCAGATTATTTAGTATTTATCGTGTCAATTAACTGAACTAAACGGCAAGACTGATTTTGATAAAATTTTGGTGTATGTATGAATGTTTTCTTTAGATGGTTTAGATTGACAATTGGACCTTGATAGGTGGCCCTGGAGTAAAGCTTAAGGATTTTTAATTTATTTCGAGCGGACGCAACAGACGCTATACTGTCCAAAGATATATAAAAATCTTCTGTACATGTGTAGTGAACTCTTCGTAATCGGCTGAATTGATTTTGATGAATTTTTGTGTGTGAAAATGAGACAACTCATAGTATACTCAGGCGAAAAGTCGAGAAATCAAGCAGAACACATTCTGTTGGATCATAATATATTTTATTATAGTGTTGTTAAATATTGAGGCGGTTTTTCCAATATTAAATATTTAGATTAGTCTAAATTATAATCTTAGCTATCAATCATGAACGTCCGGTTGTGTAAATTCTACACCGGTAATATATACTTCATTTTGCCTTATAAAGAAAATGACAGGGTAATTAAAGTTAATTTGTGTTTAAAATTTAAAATGTAATACTTACTAAAGAAAAGACAAAAAATATAGCTGTCTTATATCAAATATAATTTATACTTATTGTTAAACTTTCTTTTAAGTATTGTAATGTTTTATACGTAACGGATTTTTATAATTGCATGTCAATATATTGGGGATTCGTACATCATAAATCTTAGAATACCTTTTAACGTTCACGAACCTACATAACTTACCCAAAACATAAATCATAATTATGTAATAACTAGGTTTAAATAAAAAATGCGCAGTTAGTTGTAATGTTAGTGTGATTAGAATAATAGTATACTATTAATATTTTTAAAGTATATTGATAAATTATTTTGCTTTTCTCTAGATGTATAAATAGTGTTTTTTTTATATTTTTCAGACGTATTTAGTACTAATCTTGCTCTAACAAAGAATAAAAGACGTATTACTATGACTGCAATTATGTTGCTATTTAAAATTAAGTATTTTTATCTTTACTAATATTATAAATGCGAAAGTAACTCTGTCTGTCTTTCCGTCTGTCTGTTGCGCTTTCACCCCAAAACTACTGAACCGAAATAAATGAAATTTGGCACACAGATAGTCTAGATTCTAGAGTCTGAGAACAGAAAGCACATAGGCTACTTTTCAAGGCGAAAAAGGGGTTGTAAGGGGTTGAAAGTTTTTATTAAAATTATGTCATTTTTAAAGCTAGAAGTTTGAAACTTATTTTATAGGCTTTGATTAGATATAAATAAATAACACATTCAAAGTTTGTAAAAATTTTCCCCTAAAGCGAGTGAAGCGAGGGTGAGTCACTAGTACAATATACCTATATATTTTAATAGCCTTAGGACTTATGTACAAAGTAAAGTTATTTACTAGTATATTTCGAATAAACGTTGCGTAATGTATAAAATCAAAAAGATTGATGTTATTAGAAGGACTTGTTCTCAGGCCTATTGCCATTAATCTCTGAACGCTAATATATTATGAAGTGATTTATTTAATTACTACCCACATCATGTATTTGCAACCTTCGTTTCGATGTAATGTGTTCATAGTTAATTTCTCATAATTGGATTTGGAGCAAGACACAGTGTGATTTGGACTACTATGTATTATAAATGCCAAAATTAGCATTAGTTCACTGTACTTATTACTTCATGTTGCCAGTTGAGTGCCGTACTTGAAGATGAATCCATAATTTTTTTTTCTTAAGCTTATTAAATGTTTCCTATATTCATATATATACGTCATACATATGACTATATGATTTACTAAATTACGTACATACATATATGTATGTATCATCATCATCATCATCAACCTTTTTCAGTCCAATGTTGGACATAGGCCTCTCTAAGGGTGAACTATTGGGCGCGATCTTGGGCCGCGCCGGTCATACGGCGCAGGTCGTTGCAGCATCTGGAAGGAGGTCTAGCCGAGGTCTTCCCTAGCCGTGCAGTGTCCTAGCATCACTAGCATCGGTTTTCTGTCTGATAGATTTATTTCATTTATATCATATTTTCTATATACATTCGAGTATATCGTATGATATGTAATATTTGTTTCAACCTATTAAAATAATCATAAACAATTGTAATAATTTTTTGTTTACAAAACAGTTTCTCAGCCTTGGCGACCGTTGCGTGTGACCACTGACCATGTGTGGAAAGTGCTCTCGTATTACACGCACTGTATATACGAAGGTGCGAAACGGTTCACATTAAAAGATGAAATCACGTGCAGTATTTACCTTTTAAGAATAAAGATGCTATTCTAATATTGGACAGTAATAAAATTTTAAGTATTATAATTTTATTATATTTTTATATTTATATGGATATAATTCAAAATAAATTTAAAAGACACTTTTTGTCGTAGAGAAAATGGTTTACTGATTCATAAACATACATAATATAATTTGTTTGAAATGATAATGTTAATTTTGTATTTAAGGACTTTATTTTATATTACGTTATTTTTTGTAAAAGACTAATGATAAACACAATTTAATAGGTATATTGAAACTCGTCAAAATCTTTATTTTGTTTTGCAAGAAAATTTCAAATACGATATAGCAGATACTAACGGTCAGTGTCAATTTCTTAGTAGGTACTGCTTCGAAATTTTAGACTCCAAATATGTTATCCTTCACTTTATACTCAACACACTGATGCTTTTTTTTTAATTTATAGTAATATTTACAATAAAATACTAGGAAAAAGTTATAAAAAAATAGGAAAGTCATGAAAAAGTGAACTACGAATCAAATTATAAACGCACTAAACAATTTTTTTCATTATTTCACAGATTTGATATAGTAATAAATAATATACAAATAGATAGTATTTATCCTATTTAAAAATAACGGATAAATTTATTAACAAGAAAAGCATTAACGCAAAATTGCATATCAATGTTTTATCGTGTTAAAGTTTGTTTGTTGCGCCTGTCATATAAAAGACATCAACGCGTTGAAAGATGTTTTTTCCACTTGCAACATACATAAGTAATATTATGAATACAATATTGATTATCTATAGTTTTTTTTAATTTTAATTGTAAACCAAACTAATAAAATAAAAATTCCACATAAACTCTATTTTTCTATATAAATATAAATATCATTTATAAAATATTGACGGTCAATTTGTTTATTTATTTATTAAAGGGTATAATAAAAAGCTATATTTATAAAAATAAAATATATTTTTAAATCTTAATAAATATCGAAGATTATCGTAAACATTAATACAAGAAGTATAAAGAAAACAGTAATCACAATGCGCTTTAAACTAGATGCTATCACGTTTACCACCAACCGGAAGAGCCGGAGCCGGAGCTCCATCCGTGGCCAGATCCAGACCCATAGCCAGAGCTGATGCCGGAGCTGATGCCACTGCTGTAGCTTGGACCGGATACCACCTTGTTCACTGTCACTACTTGGGGTACAGAGACTACTTTGCGCACATTCACAATTTGAGGTACATCGACTACACGTTGGACATTCACAACTTTATTTACGGAGACGATTTTAGCTGAAGGCTCGGAATATCCGCCAAGACCACTGTAACCTCCACTGCTGTATCCTCCACTGCTGTATCCTCCACTGCTGTATCCGCCACTGTAACCGCCTAGTGAGTGGGCACCACTCAGATAGCCACGCTTATCCCGTTTCAAATCGCTAGCAGCAACACAGGCTACCAAAGCGCAGAAAACAACCTGTTAGAACAATAGAAAAAATAATTAAAATAGTTTGTATAGTAGAAAGTTAATACATTTTGAATAACCTCAACAGCTCAAAAAAAATCAAATCCCTAATAACGAAATATTTTTATAATAAATAATAAGTAAAAGTACTTAAATTGTACATGTATTTATTTATGTTTGTTTTGTTTAAAATTTCCTACTTCATCTTTTTAAATAATATCATTTTAAAAGTTATTATTAGATAAGTTATTATTATTACATCATTTATTAATATTTCTGACGGTTAATAAAGGCGGTAAATAAAAACTTTAAATAATACTTACGAAGGCTTTCATGTTGGAAGATTGGGCTTTGTTAATCTGGAGTATCGGAGAAGTGAATGATGTTATCCACTGCAACCCGCGTATTATATACTGCATCTAGTCGGTGGCGCAAGATTGTCCTCGCAAATCTTCTGCGCTCCTAACGAAAACTATCATCCTGGCCTCAAAGTGGCAATGAAGCTAAATTTATTCTTTTAAAATTGAAATTATACTATATATCATAATAAAGTTTGAATTATTATATTAATTTCAATAATATCATTTGGTCATCTTCATTTAATATTGTGATGCATCATATTTATTTATTTAATGATAGGTAGATTTAAAATTGATAATTTATTAATATTTTATATTTAAAAATGTAATAACCGTTAAAAATACTTAATTTTAGTCAAATATATTACTTTTACCTAATACAAAATGTACATTCTAGTATTGCTACAGTTACCGTGAGTCATAAGAAGGTAGCGTAGTATTATTGATCTGCTATCTTATTACTGCGTTTCTACACCAAAAAGTAAAAGGTCTATTTGTGATTTTTGTAATCATTTAATGCAAATTTAATTATTTTTTGTCTATATTGGATTTTTTATGATGGGAAAAAGGATTTCCGTTGATAAAAATGATTAAGAAATAACGTTTTCTACGTACGTCGTATTATATATTATTTATAAATTACGTCGTATTTATAAATTGAAAAAAAGTTAATAGAAAATGTAACAAGTTTGGGTTCTACTAACAGAATTTCATTTGATTAATTATTATTGTCAACTAGCAATAAGGCTTCGCCTGCGTTCATTTTTTAATCGCTACTAAACTTCATTCGATCACTCGCTGGGTTTTTCTTCAAAATTACTCCAGCTTTAATCTACTCCTGAGCCGCGTGTCTACTTATTTCATATATTATGTGCGGCGTACACTCTTCCTCCTCTCCTGTTATTGTTGTTTTAGAAGGGATCCTTATATTTTTCTTGCAATTAAAATGGCCTATATTAATCAGTGATAATATGCAATAAAGCATTTTTAAAATCGGTCCATTACTTTTCGAGCCAATTCGTTACAAACATACATACATGATACAAACCTTTCCTCTTTATAATATTAGTATAGATATAGATATGGAATATACCCTTTAATATTACATTAGATAATTTGTCAATATCAGTATCTTAGTTGCGAAAGAGAGGGCCAAAGTTACAAGTGGGAGGCACCGGCTTGAGGCAAACAAGGAGTGGTGGCCCTTAACACTCAGTCTAATCTCAGAAGCCTACTTTCATCTTTTGAAAACACAGTGCCTACTTACATCTGGTGTGATAGCTTTATTTATATCCATATTTAATTTTTATCTACATCCATATTTAAATAATAGGAATAAAAATATAAATGTAAAAATTTAAATATAATTTTAATTAACATTTAATTTAGTTCTGAATGCCTGAGCCAAATCAAATAGCAATTTCACTAACGCAACGTTATGTAAAATGGCATTTTGTATAGCGGCATTTTTTCAACAAAATAGCAGTAAACTTTGTTACATTTTAACTTTTTTATACCTATTAAATTTATGTATTTATACCTATATGCTTATTACCAGTGTGACCAGATTTAGCAGAATTCTGCAAATTTAGCAGAATTAGATCCCTAATTTAGGGTCTAGCAGATTGTTCGCAGATCTGAAAAGCTAGTAGTTTTCAGCAGAATTATATAAAATTATCGCAGAAAATTAGCATGATAAAACACACTTGGTGAAAGATTTGTGTAGTTGCGCTGAAAATGTTTAAAAAAAATGTACCATTCATAAACAATGTGCGATTTCTTGTTACTGTGCTGGCAACCCTTAATTTTTCCGAATTCCGTGACGTAAATTGTATCGAAAACTGTCAAGTGTCACAATGACAAATGTCGTTCTTAGACAATTTGACACCTAAGGCGTTAGTTAGAATCTTTATGATATAGGTAAATTCAAACTTTATGGCGGTCTGAACATCGTACGCTTCGATGCGCAGATCACAATTTTAGGTATCAGCCAATCAGCGGGACGTCGACTTGACTGTACATACGCGAACCAGCAATCGCAGCAAACATCCGAGCCGCCATAAAGTTTGAATTTACCTATACGTTATACGTTAATAAATATTTTAAATCTTTTTGTATTTTTTTTATACATGTTCATAACATAAATTATGACTTCATTCATTAGCAGAATTTTGACATAGGTATATTAAAAATTAAATTAGCAGAATTAAGGAGAGCCGCTAGCATAATGTTCAATTTAAATCTGGTCACACTGCTTATTACGTTTTTAAAGTGATACTTACGCGCTTTAGACCTAATAACTGTGGAAATAAGTAATATAATATGTAATAATGTCCGTATTTTTCATGCATATGAATGAAAAATAATTTCCTTGAAGCAATTGAACAAAATAATGGAATGGAATTAAATTGTGGTTAATTTTGTACGTCACTTTGATATTCTATTCATGCATTAAGAGTACTGTTTATCTGATGTCTAATTAGTTAAAACAATAACTATCAGTTAAATATAGATTAAAGTAGAAATAAAATGGATTTCCTCAATATTTTTTAAGTTTTAATAATTATCTATTTTTATATAGCGGTAATAAACCAAGTAGGTATCCTAATGCATATTTTTTCCAATTTAAACTTCACCACATTTCAGAAGACATCTTGGCTTTTGTTGTTTAGCTTCAGTAAGATTTCTGCTTTTGAAAATGAATTATGTAATATGTACGTCTGCATCTTTAAGTATTTGTAAATGGTACTTTGCGGAACAAGAATAAGAAAAAAACCCTATGATATTACGAGTACTTCTTCTGCTTTCAACCAGTTTCGCAACATACGTTGGGTAACTAAATTCTAATACGTCTATGCATAGCTAGAAAGAGATGATTTTAAATTTTTATTTTTACTTATATTAACATACGCAGAGTATTTGTTGGCTTATTGTTATAAGTATAATATATACATTTGTTTAAGTATTTTGGACGAAATTTACTGTACAAGTGGTTTTTATATTATAAGCTGGTGTAATACATAAGCTGCTATTAAGCATTCTGGGAGGCCAAGATAAATCAGAGTAAGACAGTAGTGTCCGGCAATCCCTGAAGCCATAACAAGGGGGCCCACATTGTTGGGCAATGTATCATGTTCCTGGTCCTTTTCTGATAGCAAAGTGGACTGTGGAGCAACATTGGCTTTGGGTTCTTCTACAGCAGCTGCCAAGCCATCGGCAGTCATGGTTGAACGCGCAAGCGATCCTGCGACACCCTATTAAGACAGGTGATGGGTGTTTTAGTGGGTAGTATTCGCTTGCCAGTGAACCCCACATAACCACCTAATTTAGACAGGTGGTATGCGTTAATGCATTTCCCAAGAATCAGAAAGAGTAAGACGCTAGTTTATTCTCATATGAAGTAATATAAACACTCTTAGGAGTGTACGACATTTTGATACATTCAATATATTCGTAAAAAACTCAAATTATATTAATTTCATTTCGATATACTTAATATTGGGTGCTTTACTTTTACAAAGTACTCATCTAAAGAGTATATAATCTTAACTGATTTTTGTAGTTAATTGTGCTGAAAAGTGTATTAATTTGTGGGTATAGCAATAAAAGCAAATTTAAAAATATAAAAATATATTTGTATTAAATTATTAACAGAATAAGTATTAAACGAAAAATAAAACAACATGTACAAAAAATTAATCACAATGCGCGTTCACTAGATTTCACATTCACCACCAACCGGAGGAGCCGGTGCCAGAACTCCATCCGTTACCAGACCCATAGCCAGAGCTGATTCCAGAGCTGATCCCGGAGCCGGAATTCCATCCGTAACCGGATCCTAATCCATAGCCAGAACTGATTCCAGAGCTGATTCCGGAGCCGGAATTCCATCCGTAACCGGATCCTGATCCATAGCCAGAACTGATTCCAGAGCTGATCCCGGAGCCGGAATTCCATCCGTAACCGGATCCTGATCCATAGCCAGAACTGATTCCAGATCCGATCCCTGAGCTGATGCCACTGCTGTAGCTTGGAGCGGACACCACCTTTTTCACTGTCACTACTTGGGGCACAGAAACTACTTTGCGTACATTCACAACCTGAGGTACATTGACGACACGTTGCACGTTCACGACTTTTTTGACGGATACAACTCTTGCCGATGGTTCGGAATATCCGCCATGTCCACCATATCCGCCAAGTCCTCCGCTATAACCACCATTGTAACCCCCACTGTAACCTCCACTGTAACCACCACTGCCGTAACCACCACTGCTATATCCACCACTGTAACCACCCAATGAGTGGGCTCCGCTCAGGAAACCTCGTTTCTCTCGTTTTAAGTCGCCAGCAGCTACGCATGCTACCAAAGCGCAGTAAACGATCTGTGTAAGAAAAAAATAATACAACATAAATATCTTAACAAAATATAATTTACAACAAATTAGTTAAATAATAATAAATAATGATTGAGAGACTATTAGCAGTCTCTATGGATATGCATTGAATAGGTGGAGCTGAGTTCCAGACAAAAACTAAAAATATTAAAATTTTATGAAAGGAGGTTCTATTAAAACGTTTGTTAATTTTAACTAGATTTCAAATACTTACGAAGGCTTTCATGTTGGAAGATATGTTGTTGTAATCTACGGTGTCGGTAAAGTGAATGATGATATGTACTACACCCCGCGTATTATATATGCTGTATAAGTCGGTGGCGCAAGATTGTCCTCGCAGATCTTCCGCCGTCCTAACATAAATTATCATCCTGGCCTCATGGTGGCAATGAAAAAATTTATAGAATGCCAACGATTATTGATATTAGAATGAAATATAAGTTTTAATATCTTATTAGTAATTTAAAGTATGTGTTTTGATTTATCATTGAGTTAATATTATATCAATTAGATAACTGTCTAATGTCTTTGCATATCGAGATAGGCCACAGTGAAAATTATGATAAAGTCGAGTTGAGTTGTAATTGCTATATTTATAAAAAATAGTGACTTGCTCGGTTTGCTAACCTATTCGTTAGCCAATACGTAGTCAAACAATTTTACCACATAATGTAATTTTTTCGTTTTAGTGCAGTTTCAGCGAAAAGAGAACAAAAAGATACAGTAATTAAGCATGTACATATAACATTAAATGATGCAGTGATAGCGCAGAGGTAACGAGCTCGTTTTGATAACCGAGTAACGCGGGTTCTTAATCGGGTCTTGCATCGCATATAATTGCATGTGCGAATCATTTCTGACATGATTGTTACTCTCATGTTATGGTGAAGCTGAACATCGGGAGGAAATCTGTATATCTGAGAGAGCCTAGCAAATTTTAAATCCTCCTACCCGCACTTGGCCAGCGTAGTGGACTATGGCCTGATTGCTTAAATGTATTTTAAAATACACTGCCAAATCTTTATTACATCGATAGAATTAATAAAGAACACACATGTAGATTTTCATGACTAAGTAGCTCTTAACCTATGATAACTCGTAAAATGCTTCAAAGAGTCTTATAATGTGAGCTGTGGTCCTGAGCACGAAATAGTTATATTCATCTGCTCTGTGGTCCTGAGGGTGGAAGGGGCATTGTTAGCCTGCCGCACGTGGTAAAGAATGTTGTAATTTCTTTCCTATTGTAAATTTACTTTATTATAACTATTTTAACATCTAAAAGTTTACATGCTATCATGAATGAATAAAAAAGTCAGCAGCAGTCAGCTGTATGTCAGTAAAATAATTGTTAGCAAATGCTAAGAGCTAGATAGTACAGGAGCCAGAAGTGAGAGACTATCACCTTTTTTTATGTATTTGACCTGTAATTTTTTAACTACGATACTATGTTCCGTCGTCATTGCTAGACGGCTAAAACGATTTTGATTATTTATTTATAGGTACGTACATTAATCAATTTTTTTCAATAACGCGAGTATCATAGAGTATTTATCATTAAAAATATAAATAGCGGGATCGTATCTAAGGAACAAAATATATGTAAAAAATATATCATAATACAGGTTTTTAAGAGGTGATTACAAAAATACGTGACCTAATTGTTTAAAAAGAAAGCTTACTAAAAAAAACTACTGTGTGGAGTTCTTTATTACTTTACTCCTCTATTTGTTTAATGATAATAATAAATTACAAAGTTAAGAATGTTTGTGGATTTTAACCCGACACAGGACAAGTACATGCCGAGTAATTTTTAATTTGTAAATATGTTATATTTTTCAATACATTTATTTTGATTTTTTAATAGTATAAAAGAGAGTGTTAGAGAAAAAATTTTGAGCAAAACTTCAGTTCTTCCTCAATATTATTTTTAATTATAAGGAATTTCTATGTCTTGCTGCAGCAAACTTATTTCCGATTTATATTTTATTCCATTTTAATCGTGCATTCTCAATAATTGTGCCTGTTTTATTTACGAGTATGTATGTGTACACTTATTTACTTTTGCAAGTTTTTACATTTCCAAGATCTCGGTTAGTAGTTTTATATACATTACTGGAGATTTGTTGGGTTTATATTTTGCGTTGATAGTTCTATGGAATTTTATTTATCTTCACTGGAATAAAATATAAATCCTATTTAGCGATTAGTGCGTGTTAACATTTTGGCAAAATGCCGTAATATCGATATTGATATGATATTATTTCTATGGTAATTCCAAAATGTCTCGCAGTTTTGCCAAGACGAGAATAATATGATCTGAATTTCCATTATATTTACACAATTTTGAATGTACAGTGTTTATAACTTGTATTATGCTCTTTAACACGTTCGCTGCGGCGGCGCTAGAGCTAAACTTTCTGCCCGTGCGTTACCAGACAAATACTGCCCGTATCTATATTTCCTGATATGCGTTACGACCTCTATTTTGCCGTACCAGCACCCGACTTCCAAGGTCCATACAGACGTAGAAACTCATAATATCATCGATTTTTTTTTAACTAATCCATAGGGTATATCCTCGTGTATACGTAGCTGCGGCCGCCCGGGGTTCTGTAAGATATTTCGAAAGATAAAGGGATTTTTCAAAATCAGCTATTTACGGCAATATATTTGCCGTATAGCATAGAAGTGATAAAATGCTAGGGATTGAGCTTACTTGTAAAATAAATAATCGATATTTTAATGATATTCTTTATTAGACATCCTAGACAAAACTTTAAAACTTAACAGTGTATGAATCAAATTTTTTTATTTAATTCTTCTTAATAGATCACCATAATAATTATTATTCTTATAATTAACGTCAATTTTAAAAACACTTACGTACTGAATTTTTAAAAATACTCTCTTTTTACTTTGTTACTCCTACTACTGTATCTACACTACACATGAAAAATTAAAACTTTTAAAATAAATACCTATTCAGATATTTTTGCCAGACAAATCAAAGCACACCTTTGAACTACTCGACTTCGAAAATATCTGATAGATAGAGAGTAAATGAAAACTACCAATCAGTTCATTTTTACTTTTCAGTGTTTTCTTTTTGAAGTAGATTTTTGTAAAGTTTTTACGATTCCTCTTAAGGTTTATACATTTATTTAAGTTACTTTAGTATATATTATGAGATCACACAATATTAGGAACTCTAGTTAGAAGAAATAAAATAAATTTATAGCTAAGTATTCCAACATGGTGAATTTCATCACCCTTCTCTTTTACCTAAGTTCAATCAGCAACATGTACCTACCTAGTACAAATAAATTAATCAACAAAAATGTCAACTGTTTTTTTCTTAATTTTGATTCATATTAAGGTACAAAATTATTTTTATTATTATAATATCTATTATGTGATCACACAATATTTAATTTAATTTGTTTGGTTTAATTTTTTATTGACTTTAATTTGAAGGAATAAAATTTAAGAAATAAAATAAAATTGCTACAATAAAATGCATGATAAATAAATAAAGTTGCTTTACTCATATCGAGTTTTTTTCGTGAAAGTCTTATTGTACTATAATTTTTTCGCATAAAAAATATCGAGCACAAAATCACTTACGGCCAGCTCTATTGCAAACTGAGGCTCCGCGTGGGCGCATTCGGTATGGTGCGGGGTTGGGGGGGTACGGCAAAACAGTTGCCGTGTCGCACTAGACAAAAATATTTTATTCACTATGCGTTACGGCAACTATTTTGCCGTACATTATTAGTGCAGAATATTATTATATTTAAAGTAACAATATTGAAAAGATCACTGTCCCTTTTCTACACTTACGGGAACATAGTTAAATCACCCCCGCACCGAGCGTAAGACAAGGATAACGAGCTGCCGCACTAGCTACTAGTCACAAACGGCAAAATACTTGCCGTAACGCAGCGAACGTGTTAAATAAAAAAAAAAGAAGTAGTAAAGAAAATATTTTATTGTCAATAAATAAAGCGGTATGTACAAACAATATAGGTAAGAAAGGGAAGAAATAACTAAAATCATATTAATTTGACTAGATTTCTTGAAATTTCACCACAAACCATTTGAGAAGCCGGAGCTGTAGCTAGGGCCATATCCGTAACCGGAACTATAGAGCGAACCGTAGCCTAACCCATATCCATAGTCTGAGGCAAGACCGTTGTAGGCATAGCTTGGAGCAGCCACCAGCTTGTTGACGGACACCACCTGAGGCACGGACACCACCTTGCGCACTTTCACCACCTCCGGGACGTCGACGATGTGCTCCTTGTTCACCACTTTATTTACTGAGACGACTTTAGCGGCGGGGGCGGAGTGGACCAGTGCAGGGGCAGAGCTGATCAGGGCGGGCGCGGAACTTATCAGGGCGGGAGAAGAACTGAGCAAGGTAGGTGCCGAGTGCAGGAGTGCGGGCCCAGAGCTGACCAGGGCGGGTGCTGAGTGTAATAGTCCAGGCGAGGAGCTTAATAGGGCGGGTGCTGAGTGTAATAGGGCAGGTGAGTGGCTAAGCAGGGAGGGTTCTGAGTGCAATAGTGCGGGCGAGGAGCTTAGTAGGGCGGGGGATGAGTAGCCCAAGGAGTAGCCTCCGTAGCCGAGGCCGCCGCCGTACACTGAGCCGTATGGGAGCGAGGCACCAGAGTATAGACCGCCGCCGAGAAGGCCCCTCTTGTCGCGCTTCTCGCTACCGGCCGATACGCAGGCCACCACGGCGCACAGTACCATCTGAGAAATAGAAATAATATAAATTATATATGATAGATAGAATAATATTTCATGATGGGAAAACCAAAACAAGAATAAACTGTACAATATAAACTAATATTTTTTTTTCTCAATTCTTTATGGGTCATGTATAATACTCACAAATGCTTTCATGTTGTTGTTTGGAAGTTTCTCTTGGATAAATGATACTAGTTCACGGTGAAGTGCGTGTTATATATTCTACATTTTGACTATGGTGCAATCTTGTCCTTGGCAAGATTTTGATAGATGTCTTTGAATTTTAATCTAAAATTTTAATTTATATTTAACCATGTGACATTAATATATTATGAATGCCTTATTAACTACTAAATATATATGTACATCAAACTCGACTAGAGCTCTCGAGCTTTCTAAGTCTTTATGATAATAGAAGTATATTACACATAGTTAGTATAAGATTTCAGCAATAAATCTTATATATTTATTAAATGTTAATGTTTACATATTTACAATAGATTTATAGCAACACTACTGTATTTAAACGACCGTGGTAGTCCAGTGGTAGCGTGCTCGGTTGGGTAATCAGGTGAAGCGGGTTCAAACCCGCGTTTTCTTTTCTAATATTTTCACATGCGAATCAGTTCTACAATGATTATCACTTGTCTTACGATGAAGAGAAACTAAAAAGTTTTCGCGTTAGTTGTCTATGGCCTGATTAATTTTGAAATTTCCCTCGTATTGAAGGGAGTTCCATGCCCAGCAGTGGGATGTTAAAGGATGGAATACTACAATAATTTAAAACTCTGAGTTAATATTTTAATATACGCTAAGGTCTATGTTCAATATTTCAACACTAAAGTTAATTATCACTTTTCATCATTCATTAACTTCAAAGAATAAACAATTTATTAAATAGATGTAAACAAGTTGTATTACTTTTTAATTTTTGACTTAAATGTTCCGCTTCGCAACTTTTTCGTACACGTAAAAGTCCGTATATCTGAACTTATTAATTTATATGCTAAGTAGCAATGTTTGTTTATGTAATTGTGACTTAATCTATTAATCAAATATTGTATAATATAAATTAATGAAATATAGTATAATATAATTTAAATAATACGCAGTGCCAGGATTTTACTCACTTAGTTCTAAAAACTGGTCGTAATAAAAATTATAAATAATTACTACTATAATTACTATTTAAAATTAAATTAGAAATTTAAAAGATCCTCAACTCATTCCTGTGAGCGTTAACTCGAAACCTCTGAAGTGTTTTAGGAGTATCCTACAGATTTTACGTGAGGTTGCTGCGTCAGGCCAAGGTTGTTAACCTCATCTATCGTTGCAATGTCATTGAAGTATCAAAGAAAGACATACGAAATTTTGAATTGATTAAATCCGTTGAAGTTGTTCTTGTAGCTTGTAAGCTGCTAGATGAATTTTCTTGCATGCTCTTGATTAAATCATCTTTCAAGCAATTAATAAAATTTACTGTGATTATTTAAAGAATAACATAAGATCAAATAGAACAGTTACAATAAAGTGAAAAATAACAATAATCTCGTATTAATATGTCGTAACAAAAACCTTATATAAAAATGGTAGAGTTTTATATTTCTTTCAGTGTATTTCGCTTAACATCGTAGGTAACACTGAAAATTTCCTTCTTCGAGAAGGTAACTTCCTACACTCCTAATCCGATAACATTTTCGGTGATGAAAGAAATCTTAAACTTTTGTATGAGAGTGACATGTTTGATTTAAATTATGCCTTTCATGTTTAGTTTCCTTACATACAATGTTTGTAGAATTGTTGGCTTCTCTATAAAAAATAAATTGCTTTCGTTATTATAATTATTACAAAAAATAAAAAATCTATTCTTACTAGTGATAATGGTACATGATAAACTTTAATATTCGATAAAATATCTAATATCCAATCTACGAGGCTTTGATCACCGCTAATGAAAAAGAAACAAATTATTTATTTCGAAATCTCTTTAAAGTTTTTAAGCATATTTTAAGATGTATATATTTGCATAATTAATGCTGAATACCAAAATTTTACGAACATTTTAACTCTAAACTAATATTTGTCTAGAATATATTTATTAAAATGATAATAGTAATACCAGAAAATGGTAGAGGCAATAGTAGTCCAGTGGGAACACGCTCGCTTGGAAAACTCCGTTAAGCCGGTTCAAATCCTGGGTCCCGCATCACTACATATTATAAAACAAAGTCGCTTCCCGCTGTCTGTCTGCCCCTATGTATGCTTAGATCTTTAAAACTACGCAACGGATTTTGATGCCTTTTTTGTAATAGATAGTGTGATTCAAGAGGAAGGTTTATGTATATAACTAGCTTAAGCCGCGGCTTTGCTCGCGCTAAATCAAAGTTTCTAATAATTTCATGGTGCGAATAATTCCAGCATAGTTACTACATACTCGTACATCGTGTTACGGTGAAAGAAAACATCGTAAAGAAACCTGCATGCATGAGAGAACCACCAGGGTCTCATTTTTTTTCAAGATTTACAAAAGACATATGAAGTCCCCAAACTAGCATTGGGTCAGCGTTTGTCGTATTTCAAGAAGTAGGCATAATTAATTCTTGTATTAAAAAAATGAACAATTTTAGCTTTATACCAATATTTGTCAATAAATTTATTAAAATAATAATAGTAATATGAGAACACGGTAAAGGAAATCCCTTTCATACAGAATATTATCTTCACGAAAATAAGAAAATACATATGGGTTCTAAATAGAAATCAAAATTTAATTAGATTATATTTGTCACATTTTATAATTGAACAATGAATAAAATTCCAAAAGTGGGTTGAGTTTTTTTCATATCTGCGATAAATTTTATTTCTTTGTCTTGGTGTTGTAATATACGTATTCATGGAACTATGAAACCGACTTCTAACATTGTGCTTAAAAAATCCTAAGCAAAAATACATAAAAATCTTTCCTAAACTTTCTTATTTTAATTTAATGATTAGTTTAGTAGTTATTAGTAGTAGTAGTTATTAGTAGTAGTAGTTATTAGTAGTAGTAGTTAGCAAGGTAGTCCTCAGGTGAATAATATTGTTTAATTGAGATTAAAACTGAAATATTAAAATAAAATTTAGTAGTATTAAAATAAAATTTAGTAGTAATCTATAGTTATATTTTCTAAACTTAGCTAGTTAAAGGACGAAAAAGTCAAAACCCAAAAGAAGAACAACGACCTTCATTTAAAAATAAATAAATTCAAAAAATACTTTAAAAATTCTACGATAATATTTCATAATCATTTCCATCGATCGATATATAAATCGTATGGTGCGGACATTTAGTATCATACAGCTAACACAAACACTCAAACATGAAGGCTTTTGTGAGTATCTACTACAAAAATGAAATTAAAAAATATTTTAGGAATTATAGGGAATATTTTACTATTGATATACGTCATATTTTCCATTGTTTTACACTTATTTCAAATATGGGATCATTTAATAATTTCCTTTGAAAATATTTCCTAAGACCGGTACTATTATTTATATAATTTAACTAAAACATTGTTTTTTTTTCTCAGATCGTACTATGCGCCGTGGTGGCCTGCGTATCGGCCGGCAGTGAGAAGCGCGACAAGCGAGGCCTTCTCGGCGGTCTGTACTCTGGTGCCTCGCTCCCGTACGGCTCAGTGTACAGCGGTGGCCTCGGCTACGGAGGCTACTCCTTGGGCTACTCATCCCCATCCCTATTAAGCTCCTCGTCCGCACTATTGCACTCAGAACCCGCCCTATTAAGCTCCTCACCTGCACTGTTACACTCAGCACCCGCCCTGGTCAGCTCTGGGCCCGCACTCCTGCACTCGGCACCTACCCTGCTCAGTTCTTCTCCCGCCCTGATAAGTTCCGCGCCCGCCCTGATCAGCTCAGCCCCTGCACTGGTCCACTCCGCCCCCGCAGCTAAAGTCGTCTCAGTTAATAAAGTGGTAAACAAGGAGCACATCGTCGACGTACCGCAAGTGGTGAAAGTGCGCAAGGTGGTGTCCGTGCCTCAGGTGGTGTCCGTCGACAAGCTGGTGGCTGCTCCAAGCTATGCCTACAACGGTCTTGCCTCAGACTATGGATACGGGTTAGGCTATGGTTCGCTCTATAATTCCGGTTACGGTTATGACTCTAGCTACGGTTCCGGCTACTCAAACGGCTGGTGGTGAAGAACTTCGGGAAATCTAGCCCAATTAATGTGATTTTAGTTTTTTTCGAATTACTTTAATGTATCTAGTGCAATACAGTTATTGTTCCTATTCCTTTTTATTTTTTTAATAAAATGCTTCTTTATTAAACTCCTTTTTTATTTCACCTAAATAAGCAACCGATTTATTTTACATTGTATAGATACTATTATTATAAAGACGAAAGATTTGTATTTTTGTATGTAACGAATAAACTCAGAAACTATTGGACCGATTTAAAAAAATCTTTTGCCATAAGAAACCTACATTAACACTAAGTAACATAGGCTATAGTTATTACTATCGGAACCTGCGGCTTTACTCGCTCAGTTATATGGTGGTATCACTCAGGTATATTATTACAATAAAATAACAAATACATTCATACTACATATAAAATGAGATCTCAACTTATGTATAACTATATGGTGGATTCAATTTTTTTTTTCATACACAATATATATTTAGACGCACGAGTTGTTTCTGCAAGCTACCAAAAATTTATTTATTATTAATATAAAAAAATATAATTATTAATTAAAATTATTATTAATATTATTAATTTTTAATAAAAAAATTATAATAATTATGCCAATGTGGCATCACACCAACTTAATTGTCGATCGGTAAAGATATATTTACCAGAACTAATTATTAAATGGATATTTCGATTATTTTTAATTGCATCTTCTGTGAATCTTGCTTCTTGGATAAGCTTTGAATAGGTATTCGTAATGTCATCATTCTAACATTTATTCTATAACACCATCATTTACTTTTTCTATATTACCATTCAGTAAGAATATAAGGAAAAGTAAACACGAAATATTATATTATATACCAAATAAACATTTATTTAATAATTAAATAGTTTATGTATTTAAATTTACAAATATTCCTAAGAAAAGTTTGACATCTCGATCACCACCACCCAGAGCCGTAGCCGGAACCGTATCCATAACCAGAGCCGTAGCCGGAACTGTATCCGGAGCCATATCCTAACCCGTATCCTGAACCATATCCGGAACCATATCCGGAATTATATCCGTATCCGGAGCCGTGGCCAATGTTGTAGCTGGGGGTTATTACTTTCTTCACTGACACCACTTGAGGTACGGATACCACTTTGCGTACTTTTACAACTTGGGGCACCTCAACTATATGATGAGTATTCACCACTTTGTTCACTGAGATAACTTTGGCAGGTGCGGAATATCCGTGATGACCAATTCCACTATATCCGCCACTATATCCACCATATCCGCCACTATATCCACCAAACCCGCCGCCATATCCTCCAACTGAGTGGATACCACTAAGAAAACCACGCTTATCGCGCTTTTCACTACCAGCTGCGGCGTAAGCCACAAGGGTACAGATTATTACCTGTAATAAAAAAACATGTATATAAAATGGAATTACTCAAAAAAAAGGAAAAATTAAACTAAAACAATAAATATAAAAATGTACAAAATACAAGTACTGAAAATACAAATGTATACTTTGCCAAGAGAGCTTTCTATAGTCTATAAAAAAGCAATTATTATTACATATATTGACAATATAATAATTGACTCGAACCCAGGACCTCAAGTTTGTAACAACAGTAAATCAACGAGGCTAAGGTTATATATGATTATACATGTATATAAATCGCGTTTAGTATTAAATTATTCATTTCGTATACACACCGCTTTTAATATATAGTTTTGAAACACATCCTTGTTCCAATTATGATTAACTTTAGTAGTAAGCAATTTTTAAGGAAATATATTCAATAGAATTAATATTTTTTAAATAAGATTTAATATTAACAGATGGTACTTACAAAAGTTTTCATGTTGATAACGAGTGTCGAGGTATGAGTGGTCATGTTTCGCTCAGCGCATATATATGTAGTACAGCAGATTTTGGTAAGTAACGCTGTCGCAACTCGTCCTTGGGCCTTCCGCGCCCCTATCATACATTATAATCCTTCTGTTTACTTGCATTTTCTGTATAGAGGTCTTTATGATCTGATAACATCCTTATAATTGTATTTGTTAGCCTTATAAGGTTAAAAGTATGAAGTATATGCTCCTTATACCTGAAACTTACTTTGCGTACAGCCCTTTTAAACGTCCCACTGCAGGGAATGGGCCTCCCTTCCATATGAGGGGGATTAGGCCATTATCTTGGCGGACTTCAAAAATTTTTCGAAAACTTGCTATATTCTTTCAGATATGCGGCTTTCTCTAGGATGTATTTTTACCTAAAAGGAAGTGTTGTATTGTCCAACCTATATTCAAAAATAAACTTGTCACCAATAAAATAGTCACCATTTACTTCATATTTTAGAAGGTTTGTAAAACAGGACTACTCTATTAAAGCTCTAGCTGTGAAGATTTAACGATATTATGGCATGAAAAAGTTAATTATTTGTATAATAAAAAAAAAACTTAAAACTTATTAAAATGAATAAAATTATTGCAAATGTTTTCGAAATACTTGCTTACAAAAATAGTTCATGTTATAAGGTAATGTTTGACCTTCTATACAACATTTATTTTTTATATTTTTGCAACTTAATATTTTTACATCTGTTTTAATGTCATATTAATGTTAAATATTATAGATTGGTATTAAATGCCAAATAATTTTGTGTAATATCCGTTTGATATCTTATGGGAAAATCTTAAACTTGCATTCGTTATATGCAAGTATGACGTGTAAGGTCTAATGCAGTGAATAATTATTATTATTTACTACACATTCGTTAATTCTAAATTACTTAGACTGAATTTAGTATCTTTTTCTCTCTCTTTATAGTCTTTTTGTTTTTAGAAGACAGTACGCCTTGTGAATGATGTGATCGCCGCCAGGCTATTTCAACTTATAGAATGATTGTTAATTTGCAATTTAATTTGAAAAAGAGAGATAACAAAATAATATTAGTCCTGCTGAGTTTCTTTCGCTACTTCTTCTCAGGTCAGAGACTTCTTCTTTCCGAACTGTATATAACTAGTAGACTCATGACGTTCAGTAAGAAATTGTAATAATTTTAATGCTGAATAAAATATTTTGTTTTTTGATTATATATATATATACATATAGTGATTCCTATACCTATTCTATTCAAAATCAGTACATTATATTATGCTTTTGCTCTTTATATTGTGAAAGTTATAAGCTTATATTAACAAAAGAAATAAAGCTAATTTATGTAATTGATACTATCATAAAATTATGTGTTATGTGGAAGACTCTTAAGATATGACCGATTTTTGGTAGGTATATGAAGTCCGCAGTTGATGTCTCATATCGTTTGCACACAAACTGGTGTCATTGGGACGGACGTGTCGAAAGAGTACAAGAACCAGGTCTGCCGCGCCTTTTTAATGCACAATTACTTTTTTGCCCATTTTATACAATTTGATGAATATTAAATTATAGAAAGGGTAAATTTTATATTAAATTAATTTTTATAGCGATTTTTTACTTGTAATTTACGAGTTGATGTGTTAAGTGCTTGTTTCAATTATAGCAAAAGATGTAGAGTTATTCGTATATTAAGTAAAATATCTTATTTTTTATTTTGAAAACTATTATTATATTACGGAGCACGAGCTTAAATTAGGAAAAAAGTGCTTCAGAAGTTCAGAAGTGACAAATATAACGATATCATGGATAACATTCTAACTCTTAATATTCACTATCTTATAACATATTAACGTAATGTCAATTTTGTGAATGAATTTTATAGTTTCAAGTATTAAGCAATCTTCGCTATTTCTATATTTTGGACAATTTTCTACTCTATCCTTAAAAAGGTAATCGAATAATACAACTTGCAATCAATGTTTACAAGTCTACTAGCAACGTATAATATAATATGTACTTCTTCTTAGCCAATATACTGTACTGACTTACGTTATCTACGTTATTTATTAAGACCGATGTTATAGTACATCAGATTCTTACGGTCTTTACACTATACCACATTGGTGGATATTCTAGTTAACGCTCACGTTTACCTTCTTAGGAGACAAACTTTGAAAAATTCTAAAATGCGTTTACATAATAAATTGAAGTTTTTTTAAGCTTTAATATGAAGTAACTCTAGTTGTAAATGACTTTTACATATATAATCTTCACAAATCTATACATCTATTCTAATATTATAAAGCTTTTGAAGAGTTTGTTTGTTTGTTTGTTTGTTTGATTGGTTGAACGCGCTAGTCTCAGGAACTACGTTCGATTTGAAAAATTCTTTTTGTGTTGGATAGTTTATATTTATTATATTTTATTTATTTTATATTTAATTTATCAAGAAAGGCTATAGGCTATATTATATCACGCTACAACCAATAGGAACGTAGCATAAATGAAAAATGTTGCAAAAACGGGAAGGGCGGCGTTAGTTCTGCGAGGTATCATACTGCGCGACTCAGAAAGAATTTGGTTTTCGGTCTTTAGAACGCGTGGAAAGCCGCGGGAAATGCTAGTATTATAATAAAATTCTAACTTTGTCGAATTCATCATACATTGAATATTTTATGGAAAATCTTATTGAAATAGTCATTATTATAGATATAGAGACTTAAAATTTTTGTCTGTCTGTCTGTGACCACGTCACGAGAAAACTTCATGACAGATTTCGATGAAATTTTTGTATGATGATAGCTGTCTATCCGGGTCAGGATAAAGTATACTTTTTACAGCAGGAAAATCTAATCTAATCTAATTTCTGAGAAATCTTAACTGACCGTTACAATCGTAGATAACTATATCATCTAAACAAATCGTTTCAAAGACCAGCGGTTGAGCCCGTGCGTTGATCCATCCCACCATGGCTGTCTCTTATATTAAATATTGATAATAATTTAAATAATATTTATGTTACAAACTAATAGGTCTTGTAAAAGGTTTTCTGATTATTTTATATCGATGTCAGCACTTTAGATGATTTTGTAACTCAAGTATATCGTTTACATCAATAATGAGTAAAGCTTTAAAGCTCTAGAGGTAAGTATTAGCGTTATTACCGGTTATAACGGCATACTGTGTAATTTTTGCACACGTAATATAGCTGTTCAACGGGTTTCTTTAGTATGTACCTAATAACTGACCTATTGTAGGGTAGTACCACTCATTATAAGGTGGGATAAAAATATGTCTGTCCCTATATTACAATCTATATTGTTTTCTTTAATGTATCGAAAAGGCAATAACCGGACAGACATGTAATTGCATTCACAATATTTTAATAAAATGCTTTTACTTTTATAAGTGGAGATGAATCATAACGGAGTTTCTATATTATATACGAGTATATTCGGTACAAAAACGTATTTTGAAGGTCGCTGATTACATTATATTCACTAATTATGAGAATTGTTTCAAGGGCAATGGAAATGTTGCTTTTTTTAATAAGTAAATTATATAAGAAGGATGACATTATAGAATAAGAAGTTATGTAAAAAAACCGTTCAATAATCGCTCAATATTTACTATTGACAAATTACTTTTATGGTAATGACAAAAAGCGGTCCCACGCTCTGAAGGCAAGCTGAGAAATTACGAAGGTTCAAGGCCACTTTAACGGATATTAAATAATACATAATTTAAGAGTCAACAACGAGTCTAAGAGCAAATATTTAATAACAATCATACTAAACGCGAATTTTCAAAATGCAGTATTTACAACCAGTTATTCTTGCGTGAGTTTTATATTTTTCAAAAAATTAAACTTAATTGCAAATAAGATTTACCAATCGATTACCAAAATCCCAAATTATCAAAAAATTTAAAGTAAAAGTGAATATATATAAAGATATGACTTTGTTACTTTTGCATACGTAAGCGTATAGCGTAATTACATAATACTAATTTAGCTACTTTAGGGCCTCACTTTATCCTAGATAGATCCTTACTATAATACCGTTCACAGTTCGTTCTCGGTTTGATCTCGGTCGGAAATATTATCAATTAAGAAATAGGTATATTTGTTAATTCATAGAATCCGTATCAGTCAAGTTTCGGTCCATCACATTTCAGTCACGATCAATCTCGAGGAAATTTTACTCTAATTCATTCGACAGTTTTGTAAGAGTTTTTTTTCATCATTAATAAATCCTGAACTGAGTCAGATTGTATAATGTGAACATGATAAGACTTTACCAGACAGAAATCGAACCGAGAACGAACTGTGTACGTCATTATAGCGAGAGCCACCACCACCAGCTCTTAGGATTAAGCATTTATTCGACGACACGTTTGGCAGTTTGTAGTAGCCCTACTTTCTTGCGCCAGCGGTCACGGGTTCCAGTCCCGCTGGGGTTATTCATATACAGTGAAACCTGGTTAAGTGAGACATCAAGGGACCTGCAATATCGTTTCACTTATAGAGGTATTCCACTTACCCAGTGTCTCAGATATCCAGGTAAATAAATATCTGTCTCATTTACAGAGGGTTCCATTGATAGAGGTTATTGACAGGTTATTTCAGTTATAAAGGTGCGATCAAACAAAACAGTGTTATCTCAGTTACAGAGGTTTATGCATATAAAATTTATTCCCTGTCTCAGTTAAAGAGGTAACTATTATGATAAATCGAAAGAACAAATCCCAGATATAGAGGCTTAGCTTGTCCCACTAACAGAGGTAATTCAATGCCAAAGTGTTGGGACCTCAGCATGAGTTCCAGTTATGGAGGTTTCTCACTTATCCAGGTCCCACTTAACCAGGTTTCACTGTATATACAGTGAAACCTGGTTAAGTGTATATACAGTGAAACCTGGTTAAGTGGGACCTGGATAAGTGAGAAACCTCCATAACTGGAACTCATGCTGAGGTCCCAACACTTTGGCATTGAATTACCTCTGTTAGTGGGACAAGCTAAGCCTCTATATCTGGGATTTGTTCTTTCGATTTATCATAATAGTTACCTCTTTAACTGAGACAGGGAGTAAATTTTATATGCATAAACCTCTGTAACTGAGATAACACTGTTTTGTTTGATCGCACCTTTATAACTGAAATAACCTGTCAATAACCTCTATCAATGGAACCCTCTGTAAATGAGACAGATATTTATTTACCTGGATATCTGAGACACTGGGTAAGTGGAATACCTCTATAAGTGAAACGATATTGCAGGTCCCTTGATGTCTCACTTAACCAGGTTTCACTGTATATACAAGTTTCCTTCGTAGCTTACCACGGAACTAGATGGCGCTGTGTGTAATAATGTGCCAATATATTTATTTGTCACACTCACATGTAGTTCTAAACATTAATTACTAATAGTTCTAAATGATCAACGTTGTAAGAATCGTAAAATTTTATTGCTACTGGCTGGCAGGACTTAAACTCATGAAGTCATAATTTGTTTTACTAACTATTTTTTCTTTGGAAAGTGGATCCGGTTCTTTTTGGTTTTATGCTCCATGGGTTCTTTTAACATTTTTAATGATTAGCGAAATACATATATTATGCATATCACTACATAGTATAAAACAAATGCTTAAATCTTTAAAACTAAGCTACGCAACGGATTTTGATGCGGTTTTTTTAATAGGTAGAGTGATTCAAGAGGAAGGTTTATATGCATAACTAGAAAATCCCGCGGCTTGGCCTGTGTTAAATCTAGGGAAGAGCCCGAGCGAAGAGAGGGCGAGTCGCTAGTTAAGTATATTCAAATAACGCGATGCTTGAGTGAATCAAAACGTTGCTAATCATGTTGTTAAAAAATCTAATAATTAGTGGATGTAGTTAATACGAAATGTGAATGAAGAATGTCTATGTTATGAAAATGTAAACCTACATAACTTTGTTCGTTTTTTAATTCAACAATAACATTTATTTGCTGCTTTAAAAACTTCAATTTTTAACACTTAATATGAGGGACATAATTTGAAAGTTTTGACTGGATAAATTAATGATAAGATAATCTAAAAAAATAATAATATTTATTATAAATCTACAATATATTTAAAAATAATTATAAAGCTTGACTAGAGTTCTTAATTTTACCATCCGTTAGCATAGCCACTGCCATAGGCACTGGCGTAGCGGCCTCCGTATCCTCCGGAGAGACCACTGATTTGTGAAGAAATACCTGCTGGTACCACTTTCTTGATAGATATAACTTTAGGAACGGTGATCACCTTTTGAACATTGATAACTTTTGGCACGGTTACTAGTTTCTTCACGTTTACTACCTTGTTGACGGTAATCACTTTAGTTGCGGGAGCCGCTACTGCTGATTGACATGATTTGCAGCCTCCAAGATTTACAGCTGGACCAGAGTAGCTCAGTGCTGGGGCTGAATACGATACTGGTGATGAATAGCTCAATTCGGGAGCTGAGTAACTGGAACTGACAGCTGGTGCTGAGTAACTAATGGCAGGTGATTCATAATTGACAGCTGGTCCTGAGTAGCTACTGGCAGGTGATTCATAACTGATAGGTCCTGAGTAACTACTGGCTGGTGATGCATAACTGACAGGTGGGGCTGAGTAACTTTCAGCAGGTGCTGAATAGCCAATAGCAGATGCTGAATAGTCTATAGCAGGCTCTGAATAGCTGATAGCTGGAGCTGAATAGCTCGAAGGAGGCGAAGAGTAACTATACCCATTAGAGTCGATGGAAGAACTTCCTAAGGACTTGACTTTGGAAGCCTCATTAAGAGACTTTAAAATTTTAAGTGTTTTAAGTATATCTTCATAGGTATCTGGTTTTCCACCGGAAACAGCTTGCAAGTTTTTCAAGGTTTGAAGAATTTCAATTACATTCCCAGCTTCAGCGGCGGCAACCAGAACACAAATGAATAGAACCTGAAATAAATATACATTTTAACTTTGTATCTAGAAAATCTAAACCAATGACATAAAACATAACAATGTTACTTATTCTATTACGAGTATGTTATAAGAATCTACAATCAATCTTAGACAAATCATGTAATTTAAAATTATTTTTTATAACACTTACAAAGAACTTCATCGTTGTATTAGATACTCGTCGTCGTTGACTATTATATGAGTGATTTCCTAAAGAACCCCGCGAGCCATATATAGCTCTTGAACTTTGAAAATGTCGCAAGCCTTTTCTCAGTCAACATTTGAATAATTAATTTATGATTCTTCATAATTTTCTTATAGCCCTTAAAGAAAAGTGTAGATTACCGTATATGATATGTAACTGTGGTGCAAATTGGCATTCGACTTAAGTACATTAAGTTTTTCCTTAGTATCCAAATTTAATATGATATCATAAGTGGAAAACATCAAAATTATAACTTCATACTTTATTACTGCACTAGGTGATTCTTATTTAAAAAATAAAAATTTGCGAGTTTTTTGTATGTATGAGTATACCTACATAGATGTATTTAGCCCTCTATAACGTACAACTGCTGAACAGGGACTGACGGATACACGGACAAAAGGCTGTTAATTTGAAACTAAAACCGAACACATCAATTTTATTAATACTTACAGAATACTGAAGTTTTTCCAACCGATATTTGAGTAAAGAAAAAAAAAAATATTAAATCACGTTTTTTAAAGAGACTCCTCATTTTCATTATACGATAATTCCAGTGAAAAACTCTTACGTTTTTACGCACAATAGATACAATACAAGGACGCATTTCACACATCGGTTTAATTTTTTTGTGATCGGTGAATCATAATTATGGTTAGTAGACAAAGATATAGTAATAGAAATGTGATTTATATATTAACACCAAAATTATTTAGTTATACATATTATGTAAGTAAGTTATTTAGGTTTATTATGTAGTTAAAGATGAGCGGGGTCGAACATAATGTACGCACGCTCTACCACACGTGAATTTCTTTGCGATTTTTACAAGTAAAGAACGCATGTATGACATATCAGTAGTGACTGTTAAAAAAATCTTAAAGGTAAAGCTTCATCTTCTTTTCTTTCCTACTTTTCGTTGTATTTGATTACTTGTACGTATATGTTATTATTATTATATAATACATACTCATTTATTTATTTCATAATTAAAAAGACCGTTGTTGTAAACAAACATTAAAGTGTTAGTAACTGGTATTTTCAATAATTAAATTTAATGATCTAAATATGCATTTCTTAAGAAATCTTCATATCATATACTTAAAAATAGTTCAAAAATATACAATATCTCATTGGTTTGTATTGAATGAAGATCATATGTCAAAAAACTGGTTTTTAGTTTGTTAGTGGGTCATCGTGAACGCAAGTGTCAATGTCAACACTTAACATTGCCGCTTCGGACTTCTGCTTCAGATTCTTATACAAGCGCGTTTTTGCAACAAGTACCTATATATTAGTAGTAAAGTGTTCATCATTTTGGTTGGCAGGAATTGAATTATTTTTGTATGTTTTTTTTATTTTTTAATGTGTTACTTTACCTAAAATGTTAATTTCGTAATTTTTTGTTTGTGTTAATTTTAGTGCGAATTGTAAAATTTTGTTTTCCCTAGATGCAATATTTTGTGATTTTTAACAATGTAGTCCGAATCGGATAATACTTTAAACTATGTATGTATTTAGTGGATGAATGCAGCTCTTGTTATTCTTGTTTGGCTTGGTTGTCTTAACAAAAATTTTATTAAGATAACGTTAAGTATATTCAACTTACAGACTTGTATTTTTTATGTTTGAATTTTTTTAATTCTACATGTTTAATGAGTCGGTATATAGTATTAGATTTTTATATTTTATTATAAATTTAAATTTAAAATAATGTTTAATTTAGGTAAATGGTCATTCAAGCCTTGGGAAGACCTTGTCATTACAAAATGCATATTTAAATTTCGATAATCTCATTCGAATAACTAAAATGTTTGATGTTTTGATCGTAATATATTAAGTATTGTGATACTATATTATGAGCATTGGGAAATCTGTCTTCGGCATCTTTAAGGAACCTTGTATATAAAGTATATATATCGCTGATATCGAATGAGTCGTCATTATTACAAATGGCGGTTTCTGATCGCAAACGCTTGCTGTTATTTAAAATTACGAACGAAAATTCTAAGACTGGATTTTAAAGTATCTACATATATAGGTCTCACTGTGGTGTAATGAAGAAAGCCTTCTCACCTATAGTCGTATTTTTAATTAGACGAAGCCAACTGACAGTAGCTAATGTCACTTTGTAAAATAATGTTGCCATATTTAAAGTATTAGTGATGCGTTCAGTTCTCGTTCAATCAGATGAATGAACAATGAGTGTGAATAGTTAATCATTTCAAACCATAAAAGAATATTATTTATATTTTACACTAGTAATAGTAGTAGTATGTAACTACAATCAGTTTTTTGACGGCTTATTACAAAGCGCGGCGCGGTGACTAGTGCCAACACCGATCAACGCCGCGCTTGCGGTCGCCATTTTGTTTGTTATTCGGCTTCTAACCTCTGGTCTGATAGCACGAATGTTTTTTCTGCGCCCACGCTGTTAAGTTATTGTTTTTGTTAAGTTTTTCGTTTCAAAGATAAATTAGACGATTTTACTTTTACCGCTATAAGGTGAAAAGTACATAATTTTTTTATGACTCATATAATTAAAGAAGAAGACAAAATGTATGGTCTCGACCACATGATGGACAATGTTTCAGACATATTGATAATTAATGTCACCGAAAGCGATAGTGATGATTTTTTATCTGATGATGAATAAAAACAAATGATGTAATAAGCGATGTTTTTTATTTTCATTACCTACCTATAATTGGATTCTATAGGCACATAGTCGTCGAAAACTCGTTGGTATGTACAAAGCACGACTAAAAATCGAACCCCGTACCCGATATCGGCAGTTCGGCACACTAACTATTCACTAGATAATCGAGGCAATTTCATTCATTCAGGAGTTTTTTCAATCATTCATTTTTTTACAACACTATTTTTATTTTGTCAAAACCTGACAACACAGTAAACGTCAGTTGACTTCGTCTAATTAAAAATTCTACCAAGCTAGATTTTAAAAGTTTTTAGATCTATGAAGTTTTAAAGATTTTTAGTTCCAAGATTTTTATCTGTAAAAACAAGAAAAACTCATTGATTTTTTGTAAAATATTTCTACATAAAAAAACAAAATGATTTCCATCTACCATCCATCATCTATACCTAAATAGGTAATTTTTAATACTGTTCATTAAATTCGCCACATTTCGCCAGTGGTGATATATCACGTAATTAAAAAAAAACATTTACTCTATTGGGGCCTCCCTCCTTTTTGAACTTGGTTAAAAATTAGATGCACTGGTAACTTGAAGATTGAGTAACTTCAATGTAAAAGATGTGCGACTCAATAATGAAGATGCTCTTAGGTATTAAAACTATGCAAAGCTTATAGAAATTGATATTTAATGCTAATTTATGTATTTTACATTTATACATGGATACCATACATAATAGATGTATGGTATAAATACTTACAAATATTCCTCCGAATTATAATTATTTTATATTAATATCGTAAGATAATTCAGATACTATGCTATATACTAGCAACTCACCCTCGCTTCGCTTGCGTATGTCCCTGGCTTTAGTGGACTATGTTTTTAGTAGTGTTTAGTTTTGAACTAGCCCTATAAATGTAAGTATGTTGAGTTCCCATCCTCTAGGAATTGAATCCCCATAAAAACTTTCAGAATTTTTGATCTTTTACTTATTCCACACGCAGGAAGAACAAAATTCAAGAACGCTAGAACAAATTTTGCAAGTGCGAGTCTCACTCGCATAATATACGTAGCACGAACGAACGTAGTCTATAGTCAAATATATAAGCATCAGCTGCTTTTGATTTTAATTTTCGATTGAAATCAATCAAACGGAGAAAAATTTGAAAAAAAATATATTTTTCTATTATTTTAGAATTTCATATTCATTGCAGAGTCCGAATCTGTAGTTTTTAGAATTCTTGGCTATCAGTCTGTAAATATATAATCTCTGAATATTGATCTAGAAACAGTAAAAATACAAAATATACTTATATAGGTATATATATATTTTTTCAAAGCAAATGGTTTTGATAACATCGTTTTTCTCTCCGAACATGTTAAAAGACACTGTGATACAATTTTTAAACGACTTCAAAAAAGGAGGAGGTTATATGTTCCGTTGTATGTATTTTTTTTTATGTATGTTCACCGATTTCTCCGCCGTCTGTGGGCCGATTTCAAAAATTTTTCTTTTGATTGGTAGGGAATAGTTCCGAGGTGGTCCCATTGTCACCAAGTCAGGATCTGATGATGGGATCCCAAGGAAATCGAAGGCAACTCTCAAAATTTACAGGCATCTATTATGTTTTTGATATATTTTCTAAACCCGATAAAGCTTTTACGTATGAAAATCATCATCTCATGTGGATGATCTGATGATGGAAGGTAAAATTCCTCAACAGTTGTTTTTTATGTGTTTTCACCGATTTCTCCGTGAATTGTGGGCCGATTTTAAAAATTTCTTTTTTGTTCGGTAGGGTATACATTCAAGATGTTCTCATTGTCACCAAGTCAGCATCTGATGATGGGATCCTAGAGAAATCGAGGGCAACCCTTAAATTTTATCGGCACTGATTACCTTTTCCATGTATTTTCTAAAGCTGTTCAAGAATTTGTGATGATGTAAGGTATATCTCCTCAACGGTTAGGAGTTGAAAGAAAATTCTTTTAATATTATACGTACTTATGAACTGATAGTGGTATCCCTTCAGGATATTAGGTGGATTGATAATAGAAGGTAAATCTTATTAACGTCTACGAGTTACGTGGAAAAATAGACGTGGACAAATCTCGATTGACTATTGTCGTTCATTTCAAAACTTCGCTGACTTATTGGAGCAGTAGTTTAGTTAGCCTTCCAATATTTTATTTTTGATTACTTTTTACAGCTTCAAGAAATTAAAAAAAAGCTAATTTTTTTTAGTGACTAGGTTTATGGATCAAGGCATAAATTTAAAGAATCCAAATTATAATGATATTATACAATATACCTACTTAAGCTTTATGTCGAAAATAATTTCAAGGTATGTACTGAAAATGAATAACTTAATACGGGAACTGAGCAACTTGAAAGTTACAGCTGGTACTGAGTAACTAATAGATGGTAATGCATAACTGTCTGTTTGCTTATTCTCTATAATCTCTGTAACGGCTGGACGGATTTTAACGGGACTTTCACAGGCAAATAGCTGATGTTATAAGGAACAACTTAGGCAGTGTTTTATTTTTGAAAAAGATATAGAGTTCCTCTCAAAATATTAAAACGTACGAATCCCAGCAAAGACAGAGAGAGTCACTAAACTAAGCGTATTATGTATAAAAAGCATGCAGTTATTTCGTGTGTATTTAGTTTTATTTAGTTGTCAGTATTCCCGCGGCCCCATCCAAGTTAAGATGACCTACAAATTCTTAAATTTTAATTAGTTAACTAAACTCTCTAGCGCTAAAGCGTCAAATTGTGTTTCGAATTATAAAAAACATAAAACTTATCCGTACTATGATCAAACAAGAGAACGCCGTTCGAAATCTTTGTAAGATCGCCATCAAAAATACACGGAACACCCGCCACTGTGATTTAAAGTGCAAGTAATTTTTGGATGTTTACAAAAGAGTAACTGAACATCAGCGATTCTTGAGTTATTATTCCATTTGCCATAGATTTAGTAGAGCCTTTGTTTATATTTATTGATGACATACAGGTGATGAGTGATTTTTTTACTATTTATTTTGTAATGCAAATTAATGCGCATAATGAATTATTTTTTACAAATTAGATTACCATAAAAAGGTTAGGACTTTTTTGCACTCGCTTCGACCGTATATATATAATAAACTACTATAACATTGGAACGATAAAGAGAAGATTAGCACCCTGCACGAGGATGACACACAAAATCATGAAGCGTTCCTTCCCTCATAATGTGCTTATCTTGTCGTGGTGCGAGGGTTAGTAGTGTCTGGCGATGCGGCCTCGCGCGAAGGGAGGGGATCATTTCGGAGGGTGGTATGGCATGTGGATTGCCCCTAGTACTTTTGATAGCAGTGAGGACTGTAGAGCAACACTGTAGCTTTGTGGTAATGCGCAAGCGACCCCATTAAGACTGGGTGTTTGGGTAGTTTTGACCGATTTGTGGCCGATGAGCTCCACATAACTACCTGTTTTCGGTGATATGCGAGTCAAACTATTTCAAAAGATAGTTTAAAAAAAATGTTTAATTAAATACTTTTACAGTATTTCTTAGTCTATCTTATAACTCATCAGGCCTGACGTGATGTGTACGATATCGCTCGCCAGCTCGCGGGTTATATAGGTACTGCTCTTGCGGGAGGGTCGCGACTGAATGCTCCACACGTCGATTTTACTGGAATGTTAGTGATTATTATTCATTGTCTTTGAGTACTATCGGATTCTTATGAGTCCATGGTTTAGTCACTGGAAAAATTCAATGTTAATATTTTTATCAAGTGTTGTATTCTGGCCTTGACTAGCGTAAATGTCCCAAGGATAAAAAGAAGGTTAAGATTTTTTTTACCTCTTTTGAGGGGATCAATTGCGTCAAATATGATTGTTGTGTAATTATGACCATTTACAAAGCGCAAACAACGGAAGCTCTCATAAGAAATAATTTATCTCTGTTTATGCGACATTTCTCATTGATTAGTCGAAGCGTGATTTGGAACGATCTTCCTAGATAAAAAGGCTATCCGACAGTAAAATAATTTTTCAATTTGAACCAGTAGGACCTGAAACAAGCACGTTCAACAAAACAAACAAACAAACTCTTCAGCTTTATAATATTAATTTAATTTAAAAATATTTAATTTATTTAAATTATTAGACTAAGGGGTAAAATTTATTTAGATCAAAAGTCAAACTGCATCACATTTACATATAAATTATTTGCGATTTCAACATTTCTTCTAGACAAATAGAAAGTTATGAAAAATCGTTATTTAATTATTCAAATGTTGACTGAGGAAAGACTTGCGATATATTAAACTTGAAGAGGTATATATGGGGCTGGCGGAGCTTTATAACGCATCACTCCTCCACTAGCTGAGATATATAATACAACGATGAAGTTCTTTGTAAGTTGAATACCAAAAGTTTACATTATCTTTTAACATTTTAAATTAGATACATGACAATATTACATATCACGTCTATTTTAAAATTACTTGTAATACTATTTTATAATTTAATGGTTTAAGGTACAAAATCATATTGTATTTCTTGTTTCAGGTTGTAATTTGTGTTCTGGTTGCCGCCGCTGAAGCTGGAAATGTAATTGAAATTCTTCAAACCTTGAAGAACTTGCAAGCTGTTTCCGGTGGAAAACCGGATACCTATGAAGATATAATTAAAACACTAAAAATCTTAAAGTCTTTGAATGAGGCTTCCAAAGGCAAGTCCGTAGGAAGTTCTTCCTTCAACTCCAATGGGTACAGTTACTCTGCGCAACCTTCGAGCTATTCGGCTCCAGCTATCAGCTATTCAGAGCCCGCTATCGACTATTCAGCATCTGCTGTTGGCTATTCAGCACCTGGTGTAAGTTACTCAGCCCCAGCTGGCAGTTACTCAGCCCCAGCTCCAGGATGGAGTTATTCCTCTTCGGTATACTGAATTTAAAATCCTTTTATAAGTAAGTACCTAAGGACACACATTATTATAATAAGAGTGATTTATTCATTTAAATTTAGACTCAAAAACTAGTCATTAAAAAAAAGATGATAAAAATACTACTTTGTTTTATTACGATCCCTTAAAGTTAAAAATGTTATAAAATCTATGTTATATGTTTCTATAAAATTATAAATGACGAATTGTATTAATATAAATTATTATTTAGGAAATAATAAATATTTGAAATTATAAAAAATAAGACATAAGATATTAGAAGATTCAGATTGATATAAGGTTAAAAAAATTGGACAAGTGTATCTGACTCACACACAAAGTTTCCTAGTGTCAGATATATATTTTTATAATGACTTAGAATTACGACTAAGACGCAATATATACAATTTCGCGTATTGTAAGGAAGACACGCATTAGTTTGAACGGTATTTTGAACTGAGAAATGTAGAGGTAAAAACACTATGAATGAATGATCGTTTTACGGAAGCAATATACACTTATAAAAAAGATGATTACTCGATACAAAAATGGCACAAAGTTTGATAATGGAAAGCGTGAGATATTAAAAAATATTAGATATTATTTTTCTGCTCATAAGTTATTAAAGTACTCAAGTGTTCGTGCTGACACCATTATAAGAATACTCTCCTTTTTACTCTTAACGTCTGATGGGACGATACCTCGATAGGACCGGTAACAGTTAAGGCACAGGATCGACGGCTTTATGTTGTTTTTGGGTAACCACTAACCACCAATTACCGTCAACTACTTGACACGTCAAGGGACTCGAACCATCTGGATCTAAGGCCACCGTTCGTATGCTAGCGTTTAGATCAAATAAGTTATGTAAAAATATACAGCGAATCTATGTAGAAATTTATTTTTTAGATATTTTTTACTGACTTAACCTTGATTTCAAAATTTATGTCTTGTATGCGAATACGAGTATGTATATAGGTCTCCTTTCTTAGACTATAATAATGGTGTGATTTTAATTTAAACTTTTTTTACCAAAATAGACTTATATGTTAGACAATCAGTTAGAGAAAATACACCTTATTAGGTAATGTAATATTAATTAAAAATATAAAATAAATGCGATATTTTAAATACGGTTAAAATGAACTACTAAGATTTTATTATATAAAAGATAATTAAATCGTTAATTGAAATGGATTGCAGCCTATTCCAGGTAGTGGTAGCCCAGTAATGTGCTCGCCAGGACCCCGAGTGAGTGAGAGTTTGAAATCCGGATCTCGCACCTCTGATATGTTCAAAAATGTGATGTGAATCATTTTCAAAATGATTACCACTTGTCTGACGGCGAAGATAAACATCATGATGAAATATACATGTGTCAGAGAACCTATTAAGTTTTTAAAAGAGATATGAACTCCGCCAACCCACATGGCTAGCACGCAGACGCAGTTTAGACGAAGGCTAAATATGAGCCATTTTTCTTTATGACATTAACAATTAATATTCTATACATTTTCTTTAAATTCATTTTGATATTAATAAATAATAGTAAACAAAGTATACTTATGTAATTTATATATCATGACATTTACGGTTGATAATTTGTGAGTCATCACCATTGAAATACGGTGAGGTGTAAGCGTACTTTGGGTCTCGTTTGGCAAGGAGTCGCATTGGTATTTAGAGTTGTGCAAAAATACCTAAGTTAATGCATTGAAAATTCCGGAGATAAAATAAACGATTTGATAATGAGGAAAATTGCAAGATTCTTGACTGAGCCAAGTTCAGAATAAGTTATTTATAATTGATTGACATAAATATGAAACTAATTTTAGAGTCCGAGATGGTATAAAACGTTATTTTAATAAAATAATTTATATAAGTATATAAATTTTACACTTCTAACTTTAATCGTTCAATTAATAAATTACAAAAAGACAAAGACAGTGGTAGGTAACGCGCTCGCTTGGATAACCGAGTGATGCGGTTTCAAATCCGGGTCTCGCACCTCTGATATTTTCACGTGTCTTTCGGTGAAAGAAAACATCGTGACGAAACCTTCATGTCTGAGAAAACATAGCAAGTTTTCGAAAGACATGTGAAGTCCGCCAACACGCACTAGGCCAGCGCGGTGGACTACGGCCTGATCCCCTTCGTACTGAGGGAGGCCCGTGCTCCAGCAGTGGGACGTTAAAAAGGACTGATAATGATGATGATGAATAAATTACGTAAGTTCGTACTTATTTTCCAAATAAAATATTACAAGTCATGAATTTATGTATATTAGTAAAAGGAATATTTATGAAGTAAAATAGTAATTTTGTTGAAAGCTCGGGTCACGTGTCCTGACTTATAAGCTTGTGATATTACTTATCTATCAACTGAAATCGTTGAGTATTTTTAAAATTTTACTCAAATAAAATCTTATATAATATGTTATACTGTATATCTACTAATATTAAATTTCTTAATTTGTTTTTAATATCTTTAGTTTCTATATTGTTATAATAATGTTATAATTTTTAACTTATAACTTTTATTTTAATGAAAAATAAATACATATGTAATAAAAATTATTTTTGTAGTAGTAAGGTATTTAATGATATGGAGGTAATGTGATAAATAAAAAACTTTTTTATACATCACATAGGAAAATATAATGGAATAAAGATTCAAAACGGTTTAAAAATTGCAAATAATATTATCACAGAGAAGTAGTTGACGTTTAACTTAACTTTATAATTGAGCAGTTTGACATTTTTAAAAGGTTAGCAATAGAAATGAAAGCTATTGTACTACGGTAATACAATTTTTTATACAATGGTACGTTCATATAATGTAGAAAATTTAAAATCATATTTTCTTTTTATCAATATTTATTGCACAATAGTTAGGAAACAGAGTAAACATAAAAAATAGTATATAAAAAAAATATACTTAGATATAGTATCATAAGGTAACAGGAATATATCTCAACACTTCAATCGCTGGAAATATTAGAAATTAGATTCGGGGAAGCATTTTAAAGTGCATACTTGCATACATATGATGTCAAGGTAATAAAAATAGAATACGTTAATCCCGAATCGATTTATAATACTTTTTCAACTTCATCAATGCTTTACCACCACCCTCCATATCCTCCTTTCCATCCGTTGTTCCATCCATTATTCCATCCGTTGTTCCACCCATTGTTCAAACCGTTACCAGACCAGCCACTGTAGTAGCTGGGATATACAGAGCGAGAGTATACAATGGGGGAACTGTAACTGTAGCTGGGGTACCAGCCGCTGCGAATGTGGCCCGCTGAGGCAACACTCAGCACCACTGCTACCAATATCAAACCCAACTGAAACGACAAATAATAAGTTAACACAAAATTTCAGGTTCAATTTTTAAGAGTGTATATTATCACTCCTGTTTAAAGTTATGCGGTACAAAAAAGAACCAGGACAAGTAGTTTACAGTTGCTTAAGGTGCCATAATTGAGAACCTCTTCTTATTGAAATCGGTTAACAAAGAAGAGCTAAATGTGTCTTTAAAATAAAGTATTTTCTAAGGTGTAATGTGCATTACTTTTTAAAGCGAATATGTATTGTTAGTTAATTATACCTAACCCATTTATTCGCCACAGAATTATTCACATTGTAATGAGGATACTTTTTAAAAGCCGCAACAAGAATTCAATATATTGATAAAAACTTATCTTTCTATACATATAATATTAAATTTTGAATCGATTGATCATTCAATATTTTGTGAAAAATATAATTAAAGTGGTTATTATTATCGATACAGAGGCCGAATCTATCGTTTTTAGAATTTTTGTCTGTCTGTCAGTCTGTGACTGAACCACGAGAAAACCATTTGATGATTTGATTTTATAAATTAATATGAAATTGAGTTTTATAATTGCTGGTTATCCGAGTCAACCTATGGAGTACTTTTTATTGCGGAAAAAAATTTCATCTCTAAAAAAAGTAAACTACGAGTAAGCGTTAAAATTTACGTAGTGATAACCCCAAGCGAAGGCAGGGTGAATCGCAAGTAAATTAAGTTTAAAAAACTTTTTAAAGTACTTAAACTAATGCTATAATATAATTCAACTTACAAAGAATTTCATTTTAGCTTCACTTGTCGACAGGTGTCAGGACAGTGTGAGGCTAAAGCGCATCTGCATCCTTTTATATCCACTACACACAATAACATATAGTATCTATCGCTATATCCTAACCTTATTTATTCATACATATATCCATACATAGCATTTTATAATGGTTTAAAAATTCATAATCTTCTTGGATTTTACGCGTTCGAGGTAAGCTTCTCCCACAAATGAGCCAAAATATATTTAACGACTCTACGATTTACATATGTTTTAGTCGTAAATAATAATGCTGTTTTTGCAAAAGAAGAAAAAATATTTTTACGTATACATTATTTAGTTATGTATAAGTTGTAGGTACTTTATGCAGTTTGTGTATGACGTATTTAATTAGACGGGACGGTCTAGAGTCTAGAGCTTATTATTCTTTAATTTAATTTGATTTAGGAATATTGTGCATATTTTAGACTTGAAGTTGTAAGCAATATACATAATTATTTCTTGTTCAAACGTGAACCATTAACAAGATGAAGACATCTATTTAAGATTAGATATATATATTTTTTTTAAAATGAGTCATAAATCGAATAATAATCTTACTAATAGGTTATAATTATAAAAAATGTGCCTGAGGCTACGTGTTAATGTGTTCATATCGACACCTATTTTATTTATGGCAGGATTTATTTTGGCAGATACTAATGGTTATTTTTTAATTAATTTGCCATTAAACTTATACCAAGCTCTAAAAATATATCGTGTTCGCCATGTACATAAAATAGATTAATTGCTTCTTAGAGTCCTGAGTTCTTATATCTTATACCTTACTACGTCTTAAAATTTTAAAATAAAATAGTAGTTGCCAATGAAGTGAGCCTTACTATCTTGACAAAATCCGTATGTACTTGAACGCGATACTTTGCTCAATATGAATAAAGTGTGAGTACTCGTACCGTAGGTGTCCTAATTTTTATATGTTAGGCGTCATCTAGCCATTATAAATCATCTTTCTTAAGTAGTGTTTGCAAAGAGGCCAAAATTCAACAATGATATTAAGTGACAAGTTGAGAAAAATATATGAATAAAATTTATAAACTTATGTAAAATCTATTTCCAATTTTTTAAATTTAAATTACATATAAATCTCGTTAATAACTACTAAATAAAAAATAAGGAAATTGGTTCAGGAACAGAAGAATGAGGAAGTAAACTGTTTAGTCTTTGCCTATTTATGGAGATATAAGTAGATTACAAAACTGACTCCTTTAAGAAAATAAAAAATAAGCTATGAACAGAATAATTGCTATAATAGTTTTAGATTCACAAAAACATTCAATGTTTTAAGAAAATAACATTTTAATTAAATAATTTTGAGTTCCAAAAATTAAGTGGTACCTCCAAAAATAAGGTAGGTATTTTCTCAATTTGAAAGATGGCACCGCATTTCTATTTTGTACAAAATTATGTACTTGTAAACAATGACATAGGAGTTAAGTAGTAAAAAAAAGTCATAACAATGTCTGTGGTGAATGTGGTTTCGGTAACGCTATATTTGTAAAATTTGAAGACTTGTGAATTGCGTATAGTAATTTGAAGAAATAAGTACTGGTAAATGCTCGAAATATCTAATATAATTAATGTTTTTTTAATACAATTAATTTATAATTTCATCAAATAGAGGCTAGAATAATTAATATTAACAAGTCTTAAATGACTTTTACGTTAAATATTAATTCCTTATGTATCCTTCTAGACTAAATCCGGGTACTTAAACCAATCGTAACTTTCTGGGCAGTCTTTGAACTGGAATTCAAGACTACAAGCAGATATGGAACTTAACAGCTATATGAAATAGGCCAAACAACAAATAAATGAAACTCATTCGATAGGTTAATACTTAGTGTATGTTTCAAGATGGATCTACGTCAAGTCCGCAGGGCACATCTGCGACATCAATCAGTTTACTCAATTACTGTAAATCGTCGCTCCTGAGGCTAAGTCATATTAATGATGCATGAATTCGATTTACTCAGAATATATTATAATAGAGATATTTTGCATTGCGACATAAATGGTACAAAATAAAGTATTTGTACAGATGCGGTTCGAGCCAGACGGACAGACAAAAATTCTACAAGCTATGGCAATGAGAATTTACAAATAATATCTAATGTATGGATTTGACTCGTTTAGAATTTTATTATATTTACTAGCGAGGTAGGCGTTCCTTGCCAAATTTAAAGTTTGTAGCATAAATAATGAAGACTTTCATACAAACTTGCGAAAGCCCTTAGACCTCTTTAATCCGGCCCTGTCGCAAAATCCAAATTTCATTTTTACACGAGCAGTTTTTAATATTTCGTTATGAGTGAGTGAGTGAGTGACCTTTCGATTTTATATATGTTTAACTGCAGTCTGCATGTTATCAGTCGCGGGAATGGATTTTCCTAAAGAACAAAAGGGCTTCCGCGGGTCAAGGTGGGATTTCATAATCAATTTTAGCGAGACTTTCACTGATGACATTGGCCGTATCATCATATTCATTAAAGCGATGAAAATCGGGAGAACAATAATTATATTTACACTTACTTACCTACTCAGTTATTATGTAAATACTATGCCAACTGTGCTTCAGTATTCCTTTATAAAACGACTAGCTGACCCGTGCCCACTTCGTTGGGCATAATTTTAATAATCCTTTTTAGTACATAGTGTTTTTAAGTTAGACATATGATGTCGTTGACTTTTTTGTAGGCATTTTTAAGCTCCACATCTTTTCTCTAGAACTCAAAAATATATCTTTCATAGTTAAGGCAGCGTTCGTAGAAACGCTTTCATTCGACCGTTTTTTCTCCGATTCACTTTGCAAAACGGACGTAAAAGCCTTTTTATTTTTCGGTGTTTTATATAGCCTATGACACTCAGCAATAATGTGGCTTTCTATTGGTGAAAGAATTTTTAAAATCGGTTCAGTAGATCCCGAGATTACCCCTTACAATTTAACAAATAAACAAACTTTACTTCTTTATAATATTAGTATAGATTAATTATCTAACTAAAGATATTTTATTATAAGATATATCTTATATCAACACAACAATAAAAAAAAATTGGTACATACTTAAAATTGGGTTCATATTTCACAATCTACATCAGTATCTTTTATTTCATTAATTTTTTAAATTATTAGTTATATTTTATTTATTTATTTATTAATACGGATCTCCAACAGTATACATTTTAGCTTAAACAAAATATTAAATGTGTTTTTAATATTTTTTTTTGTTTTTCCAGATTCAATACACTTACATAGATTCGAATTAAAAATATATTGCAAATATCTTGTTAGTTAAAGAATTTTTAGAATAAGATCAATAGTACCTATCGGAATTTATCTAATTTTGATTAGTATATACAAAATTACAAACTTTATCTCTTATTAGTGTATAGAAATATATATAGATATAATAAAATGCTATTATTTTTAATATTATGATTATCGTTTCTGGGTTGTCATGTCTATGCCTGATGACAAATTGCCTTCGATGAGATCCGTTCTGAGTCTAAACTAACTATATTTTTCTCATGGTTACTTAGTAACGTACAACAATTTATAATATCGTTGGTCTAATAATTATTAAGCAATCAATATTTACATATTATAATTTTGCATAAACGAAGTAATCATTAGTATCAATAATAATATTTAATGTTTTTTTTTCTATAATTATACGATTTTTGTCAGGACATATGCGTGTGATGAAAATTTTTTAACAAGAGAAGTTTGCTCTCGTTTCCCTAATTCGTTAAAAGTAACTTTTACGTCTTTATGAACACGAGGTTATAATTCAGATAGAGACAGAGGATATAATTCATTAAATACAGCTTTCAAGTTCGTATTATACTTACATATACCGCTCCATTGTATATTCTTTGTGTGACCAAATCAAATCAGCCTTGAGCGATCAAACCTTAGTCGACCCAAAAAAAAGTTATTTAGTTAACCTTATTATTTAATATTCATACCAAAATAAAAAAAGGAAAAAAATGTATAATATAAATATATCCTTCACATGTCATTTGAAAGTCGTAGGTAAAATCTTGCTAAGCAATAATTTACTCGTTGTAGGTTGTAACTTAATTTTATCAATCTCATAAGAATATGCCAAGCTTAAAGATGGCAATTTGTTTCAAATTAGTTCTAATAAAGAGTGATATGTTTATAACATAAAGATGACCTCCATTACACCACTAAGACAGGTGGTTTGTTTATACATAATTATTAAGTTGCAATATTATTATTAGGTATACAGTATTAATAAATAAAATTTTCAAAAATATTTAAAGTACAGATTTGACTCAAAATTTTATAACAAGTAAAGATAAGACGGCCATGAAAAGCACATTGTTCATAGCGTACTTTGATTCGGTCACTATTAAAGGATCTAACCTCTATATTTGCTGGTCAGTAACACTGACTAATAAATTATTTTTTAACAAAAATAAAAACCAACTTCAAAACGATACAAACTGTAACTAAAAAGAAAAAATAATAATTTTAATTAAATAGTTATTGTTGGAGTCGGTGCTAACAAAGAAGGACAGTTTTATCCTGCCTTTGCAATGAACTTTCGAACGGGTATTTTGATTATATTTACAAATTGATATATTAATCAAATCTATTACGATTATTTTTCTTTGGCTGCAAAACTTTTAGAAAATAATCAAAAACATAATAAGTGCCTACAAATTTTGAGAGTTGCCTCGATTTCCCTGTGATCTCATCATCAGATACTGACTTGGTGGCAATGGGACCCCCTCGGAACTATACCCTACCATTCCTACCAAACAAAAGAATTTTTTTTGAAATCGGCCCACAGTTGGCGGAGAAATCGGTGAACATACATAAAAAATATGTATATACAGTGAAACATATAACCTCCTCCTTTTTTGAAGTCGGTTAAAAAATCTTACGGTTTTTGATTATAATGTTATGGACAGCATAATTAAAAAGTATTTACTAAAATATATGCGCCAAGCAGTTGGCCAGGAGCGTAGCGGTTATGATATTGGGGGTTCTGGATTTGAAATTAAAAAGAAAACCTAACGAAAAGATCTTCTGAACCACTTTTTAATAATAGGAAAAGCCACCACCTTCTTGGGCCACAACCGTGGGCATTGGCATTTATTTATAATGCACAACTACACACTGCAAAAATAAACACGAGAGTCATGTAAGTGATTTCGATCCGATTGCGGTAGCCAGTAACACTTTGCTATCCATACAAAGTTTTCTGTAGTAGTTTCATTAATTTAATTTACGATTGGTGACGTTTGACCGTTCTAGAACTTCTAGAGATGCTTATGCTCGCTACACTCGGGTATCCCCTATATCCCCTTGGTATTAATACCGACAACGCGAAACGAGAAATAGAGTCTTAAGACTTTGTTGTCGACTTTGTTGTCGATTTTGATCGAACCTTGGCTTGAGTATTATTAAGAAATCACAATTTATGTTTGATCTATAAACATGTATATAAATTTCTGTCAAAATAATTATCATATTTAATTTTGAGAATATACATGACAAACGAATCCAACTTGCTCTATAAATTATAATTTATTGCATACAGCATTGAACATAATTGATTAGACGCTACGAATCCTCCTTTAATTTTAAATTAGCTCTATTTTTTATTAATTAATATTCATATTTATTAATTCGTTTCATCTTTCAGTTTAGTTTTTTTTTTACTTAATATCATTAATAACAATGTCATAATGGCGGAAATACGACTTGTGACCTTTTGTAATTTAGTATTTCTTTAAAACTGTTACTAATAATTATTAGCTAAAGAAATCTTTATGACATACAAGTGATGATGTTACTATATAATGCGGTCGTGAAACTTAGGGCTGCAGCAGTAGTTAAAAGCTTACACCATCTTAGAACTTCATATGTGATAATTATGATCTATATAAAAAGTAGTCTTCATGTAAAATATCTGTGATAAGCGAACACATGCTTCATTATTATCGTATCGTATCGTATAATATATAGGGTATAGTAAAGTAAAATAAAAAATAGTGCCAGGATTTCGTTCCAGGAGGAACGTGTACGTAGCATTTCTACAATAGTGAGAAATTTTGACGTGGTACAGCCAATAAACCTCCCAGTCGGCATATTTCAAACAACTTCAACAAAATCCTAACGAAATATGACTTACTCATGAATCACTCTATCTATATATTTATATTGGTTAAAACCGTATGATTTTGGTGACATTCGTTTGGTAAATTTTGAGTAAATAGCGTTCAAACAGACAGACAAACGCAATGGTGAACTTTATTTTATAATATTTTACTTCTATTTTTTTTACCGTATATATATAAATTAATTATTTATATTTTAAATTAAATATTATGTAGATTGATCTGTGAATCAATTTGAGATATACTTCTTTTTGTTGAATTAATTGAGCCAAAAAAATACAAAAGCCTTGCGAAATTATTATATGTTTAAAATAATTTGTAAGCGAACACATAAATTTTAGTAAGATGATACGGATACAGATATTACGTAATATGTAATATATGCAAATGTAAGGAGTCCTAAGTGGTTATTTGCGATAACAAATATCGATTATGTTTATATATTCTAATGATTTAACATTCTCCCATCACATTTAAAATTTTATATTACATTTTTCATCTTGTTTTTAAGGTTTATTTGTGTATTAATATTAATTAATAGATAGCTGTTGCTATGGCACGATCTTACAGTTTACTAAGCTGTTAATAGGTAATAAATTGTAAATAAAAAGCATATTAAGAATTAATTAATTTATTTTAGTGATGAAATGCAAATATTTAAAGCTCTTTTGCATTATACACTATTTTGAATTTTTGTTTATTGTTTTATGAATTGGTGGGAGTTAAAACAAAATATTTTTACAAATATATTACTTAGCACCAAGGGTCGTAGCTGTAGGCTTTGCCGTAGTTGTTGGATTGCCAATTGAGAGGCGCGATGTTGTAGCTACGGATTGGGGTTTGGTAGGTCTGGTAGGTCTGGTAGCTCTGGACTGGCACCTGGCTGTAGACCTGAGCGGGTGCGTAAGACTGAGCGTAGGTTTGTACTGGCCTGTACACGGCTTCTTGGCGGATGGGGTATGCGTATGTGGTAGGTGTCTGTACTCTGTAAACTTGAGGTGTAACGGCGTACTGTAAAATAAAAATGTTTGTGAATAAATCTAGATATTAGTAAAGACTATATTAATAGTATATATAAATACTTAAATATTTGTCTATGCAAGAATAACTTTGAGCGCGTTGATGTCTTTTATAGCACATTTGCTTTGTCTTCTCAGTTTCATAATTATAATGAAATTGCGCTTGCTCTCGGCATCACCCACATTTATCTACAATTGATATAATACCACTTCTCTTAACATGATGCTAGATAATTTAAGATAAGTTTTCGTACAAGCAAATGTATTTTCGATGATTAAAAGAATACACAATGTCTCGTTCATTTCAATTAATTTATAAAAATATACCTAAAATAATAAATAAAATACTTCAATCTTTAAAAAATGTAGTAAATCTTACTGTAGGCTGGATATATGTTTGGTATTTGGCAGGCTGGTAAGCCACGGGTTGGTAAGCTGCTGCCTGATAAGCTGGTTGATAAGACACAGCTTGGTAAGAAGGTTGGTAAGCTACGGCTTGGTAGGTAGTAGGTTGAGCGATTGCTGCTTCAACAACTGTGGGTTGAACGATGGATGATTGCAAGGAAGTTGATTCAAGTTTGTTGGATTGGAAGGAAGAGGATTGCACTGAGTCAGATTTTAAATTGGAGACTTGGACGGGGTTGCCGTATTGCAGAGTATTGCTATATTGTACGGGGCTGCTATATTGAATTGGAGTTCCGTAAGGGGACAGATCGTAGCTGCGCTTGTTACGTTCTTCCTCTTTGATGGGAGTGGCGGTCGCCGCTGCCACCAGGGCGATGATGATCTATACAAATAATAAGCGTAAGTAAGTTGAATATACTGTAAATTGAAAATTCAAATTCATAGAATACAATTTATCGTTAAGTATAGAAAAGATAAACTATACAACATAGGTGGTGAGTTTTTGTGGGTATTATGTTGGGAATGAGAATCTCCCGCTGTTATACAGATTATGCCACTCTCCAGCTATCTACCATCAATCAGTAATTCTGTTTTGACTTTAAATAAGAAAAAAGAAACAAACTTTAACAGCACAGACAATATATCATAATAAAACAATGAAAATTTTCAACAAGATTTTAGATTGATTTTTAACCAATTGTAAAAATGCTTACATGCATTACTTTGGAACTATTGAAAAATATTATAAATTAACGTATTAATACAAACTGTATAAATCCTTCTCATTATAAGATTTATAATATAATTGTATAAAAATCACTACAAGCGCACTAAATACTCAATTTATTTCCTAATTTTAACTAAGCACCTGATATAAAAAATAGCAACTTACCAAAAACTTCATTTTGCTATTATAATTAAATATTTTAGTATGAAGTGGTCCGGCCGCAGGCTTTCACAACTATCGTCAAAGTAGCGAGGTGACCTTATATATATGATAGCAGAGTTCTAATAATATTCGTCACATCTCATCTCGTCTCAAACGGAACAGGATTCTAAACTATTTATTATTATAGTAATGGACTACTTTAGAGATCTGTAATGATATTAGAAAATCCAACCAGTTCGAGGTCATAATATTTTTTTAATGTATTTACATATCAAAATTTGTAACTTAAAATTAAATCCGTATATTAAAAATATACGTATTTAAAAGATTATTTTTTTAAAAAGTTAACGTTATTTTCGTTAAGTAGGTTTTAAGTATTTTAAAATTATCATATTTTTTTATTTTATTATGCATGTTATTTATAATGGAATAAATAAAAAATAATAATAAAATAAGTATAATGTAAGGATTATTTCTTACTTTTTTTCTTGTCTTTCAAATTTCCAATATAAATTTTATTTTACACAAACAAAGTAAGTACATTAATTAACCAAATATATAAACAAAAACTAATATGTGCGGAACTTATACATACTTATGCGACTCCTCCTTTCTGGTTATTAAACAGTGTGTAAATGAAGCGAACCAACCAAGTGGGAGGAATACTTCAAAATAAATTATAAAACACTCCTCTAACAGGATGTACCTACCTATACTATTATCACGAACGTTTTTTAGTAATATTTACAGAATTTTCAAGACCGATTTATTTCTATATCAATATAAAGCTGTCGTGATTTTTTGTTTGATTGAATGTTTTAATATTTGGAATCTCTAAGATTCGAAAAAAAAATCTTTCTGATTTGCAGTCTTCCCAACATCTAAATATTAGGAACTGATTTTTTATAAATAAATACGAAACCCAAGCGAAGTCGAGGGGTTGAATTAAATTGATAATAAAAAAATTAGATTAGATGTTGCAAAATAAAAGTCAAGGTCCCCATGTTTACTATACATAATATAATAGTCATAAACATTATGCTGGTAAATACTTTGTTGACATTTTAAGAGCTCGACATTTTGACCACTTGAATGGATATGTATGTGAAAAGAGACTCATCCTCGCTCCGCAGTCCGCTACGGTTCGTTCCTAAGTAACGTTAACAATTAATATAGCAATGTAAATTAGCAAATATAGAAAAATATAAAAATGTAATAAAATAATCTTCAGAAAATCGACATTTTCCCGCATAAATATCGTATATTATTATATCAAATTTTATCAAAATTTGTGCAATGGTTTTCTCGTGATGTCACAGACAGGCAGAAGTTCTAAAAAAGATTGATTTAGCCTTTGTTACGTTAATAATAAATTTATTTATTTGTGTAAAAACGTTACATAATTGGTGCAAGCGAACAGGTTTACACGTTAATAGCTGCATTAGTATTAAAACTGTGTCGCAGTTATTAACGCCCACCTTTCCAGCAAACAGGCTACAATTAAAATACAGTAAAAATTCCACTCAGTTACAATATTATTGTACTTATGTAAGCATTTATATTTTACATGAAATCAAATTTTCACAACTGAAACAATAATTTAGTACAAATTATTTTTTTTAAATAATTTTAGTTATTTCTTTGTTAATACGAGATTGTATAAAGAACCCTAAAATTAAAATTCAATTAACGAGCCTCATCTGATACATATATACAGTTGTTAGTTTAATATACATACACGTATAACATATATAAATATTTACATACATTATAAAGAATAAGTGAGATCCAGATACAAATTCTTTGAGTATCAACGGGCGCCATAGTAACCATCTTTGCTTACATTTTAAATATATTTTTTACTTAATATAATAATTAATATAACTTAATTGACAAAGGATTTTATGGGTAAGTTTTTTAGTTAAACACAACTGTGCTAACTAATACCTAATAACTTCAGATATTTTGAAGACAGACTTATACATTTTACTTTTTATAGTAATGAGTTCATATATTATGTAGGTATTTTATTAAGCTAATGGTTTGTAATTTATGAAGACTTAGTAATTGGTGTTTGTAAAGTTTTTTTTGTTTTAAATGAAATAAAATACTGTGTGTACCATATAAATTAATAGTACTTAATCTAATCTTTTCGTCTTTAAATTAGTATACTATGTATTTCTTTTATATTTCGCGATTAGCCAGTTTATACGAAAAATTTATATACCCAACTGCTATGTGCTATGTAGACTCGAAATTGATTATAATTAACGGACAGACGGACTTGACGACCAAAAAACGAAAATGACTAACTCCGACCGATAAAGGTTAATAAAATAAAACCTAATCAACACTCGCTTTCCAAGTTCGACTCCATCTTTACTTTTAGTGTACAGGAATATAAACTCCTAACAATGTTAAGAATTCTATAAACAACATATTAATTTTACGAAACAATAGAGCAAAATCTATATATAAATATAAATAGGTAAAGAGAAACTAGTTTTTAGAAAACTATTAGTAGCTAGTTATTCACGAAATTTAGCGATAATGACGTGATTTAGAGTTGAAAATAGTTTTTTTGTGTATATAGGTAAATTCTATTTATACATAAATAATCTATATGGTACATGGTACGGCCATGTGATGAGGCGTGATGAAAACTATTCAGTAAAAAGAGTGTTAAACATCGGTACCAGGCAGAGGTAAACCAACAGCCTCGTGGCTAACCACTGTCGAGAAAGATCTAAACAAATGAATGTTGTGGCATTATTACACACAGCGCCATATAGTTCCGTGGTAAGCTACGAAGGAAGCTTGTGCTACAAATACCAGATAGTTGATAATATACTACATATTATATATGTTTAAATAGGTACATAAATATTATAAATATGAACACCCATGACTGGAGTACAAACATCCGAGTTAAACCAATGAATGCCCCCAGCAGGACTCGAACCCGCGACCACTTGCGCAAGAAAGTCGGGTCACTATAAACTGCGCCAAACGTATCGTCATAAATATACCTACATAATATCCCACTGTTGACACAAGATGGCCCGACCCCAAATAATGTTGGGAATTGAGCAGAAAGTTGAAGAAGAAGAAGAAGATAAATGTGTATGTAAATTCAATTCATATAGTATTTATATATTTCCCAGATGTTCAATAATTTTACATTCATTGCATTAAGACTAAAGAACATTTACAATTAAACACAAATGGATTAGTAGTATATTCCGATTTCCGAACTTGATCGTTTAGGTAGGATCCTAAAGATTTTTGCTGATGTCATACCGAAGATACATTAATTAATATTTTAAGCAGTCTTTTACAATATTTACATATGATCAATATAAAAACAGATAAAGTTCGTAATTAACATAACAGGTTAAATAGTTCGCATCTTTTCCTAAAATACCACAGCTTTGGCATACATTATTGAGAATATAAAATAATGCCGTTTAATAGCTGACTTTGTTGCAGTTAAGGCAAATCAATCAATTAGGTAAAATAAAGAGGAAAACTAAATTTTCCCTAAAAGCTTCACGGTGAAATTGAAATGCGTTCCAATACAATCTTAATATTCACTGTTCTGTGTCTGCCTCGATGGTGTAGTAGTTAGCATGTACGGTCGCACATCTGGAGGTCTTGGGCCCGAGTCCCGGGTTGGGCTAAGATTAGTTATTGAGTCCTTCTGTCAGTTCAGTCTTAGTAGGCCTCAGTATCATCCCGGAGTTGGAAGGTAGGTGGTATTTCCCCCCTGTGCCTCGGAGAGCACGTATAGCCGTCGATCCTGCGCTTTAACTTCCACTGGTCGTGACCAGTAGTCGTCCCACCGGAATAAGGTAAGGCAATAAATTAGGCAAAAGAAATATTGTTATTAACGTTTACACAAAGAGTTTCTAAGAGATATACTAAGCTTTCCGAAAAAGCTTCACGGTGAAATTTTCGTATTTTCGTGTTCTTAATCTTAGCGCATGTTTTCTACAAAGAAAAAAAAATGAATAATGACTTTTGCAACTTAGGTAGGTGTCTTTTTCTTCAACTTAGGTACCTTGATGGCCTTAAAACCAGCTAGCATCTAGTGCAAATCAATACCACACGTGACATAATACAACATAAATATCAATACTAAGTCTTGTTATTTTCTACTAAGTATAAATTGTGTTTTATGATCACAGGTCAATTATACCATAGGGACCTATATCTTATATCTATATTGATATTATAAAGCAGAAGAGTTTATTTGTTTGTTTGTTTGGTGAACGCGCTAATCTCAGGAACTACTGGTTCGATTTGAATTTTTTTGTGTTGGATAGTCCGTTTATCGAGGAAGGCTATAAATATCATATCACGCTACGACCGTTCATATATTATATCACGCTTAGGAGCGGAGCATCAATGAAAAAAGTTGCAAAAACGGGAAGGGCGGCCGTTAGTTCTGCAAGCTACTGCGCGACTCGGAAAGAAATTAGTTCCCGGTTTAAAACGCGTGCGAAGCCGCGGGAAATGCGAGTTCCTATATATACGAAGAAATTGGACAACGTTAATTCCGGTTTCGAACTATTTTTATTTATTTGAATATAATATAATAATAGATGTTGTGTTGTCACTCCGAGCCTTTTAATTTTATAAATATGTGTAAACAGAAAGATAAGATATAAAAAAGTCGCATGATTTGGTCACTCCGTGATTTGAATTTGAAATTTTGTATTTTTATGTAAAACTAGAGACAAGCCCTCACTTAGCTTAGGTTCGTTCCTGGGTGCTTCTTGCCTTTATAGTTTGTAGAACTAACTTGAGGAACTTTCTAACAAACTTAGGAGAGCCCTTAGACCTCCTTAATCCTTCCCTGTTCTTACCGAACATGGACTATAACCTACCTCCCTGCCAAACGTCCTTTTTTTACGTCAAGCGGTTTTCAATATTTCATGATGAGTGAGTGACCTATCGCATTTATATTAGAATTTATTGGAAGAATTTTTATTTAAAGTAAATCAGATTCCGAACTATTTCAATTTAAGTAAATTTAAATTTTAATTAGGTAATAATTATAACATTCCAACAATTTTATTAGATCGAAGCCTATTGTAATATATTAACACATATTATATTAACACAGGTCTGCTTATATTTGTTATATTTTACTTTTTGTACATACATTATATATGAAACTGGTTAAAGTAAGGGTGAAGATAACATTGGGTGCGGCTTTATATGGGTTTTCCAGTCGAATAAATTATTTTTATGAGAGCTGTTTGAAGTAACTTTGTTTAAAACTACTTTCATAATATTATGATACCTATTAATTTAGATTTATTGAAAATTCTTACATTTGGAATAAAATTATTTTGTTTTTCTTTGATGTTAGTTGAACGCAAAGTTGTGTAAAACAATAAAATCTAATTTAAAGTTTTGATTCATATAATGGCACATATCGACAGTGGTAGCCCAGTGGTAACGCGCTCGCTTGGATAACCGAGTGATAAGAAATCAAATCCAAAGTCATAATCCGGATACAATTATGGCACATACATTAGATAAGAATATAAAAAAAGCTTTTCCCATAAGTATTGTTATATACAAATTAAGTATCAGTGTGAAATAATAACTATTTCTAAATAGAAATAGTGAGGCATTAGTAACTCGAGATACTTCATTTCTTTTTAGTTACGTAAAAAAATAATTTATTATTTATTTATTTTCATTTTAGTCAACATCTTTAGCATTATGGATTATGTTGAAGAAATTCATCTCTATAAGAGGCAGTTTTATTAATAATTTTTAGGTCATTGAACTAATAATGTAATTTATTTCGTAATACATATTTTTTATTTAAATATTTTGACTACGAAAAATTTAAAACAATTTTGATTTATAGGAAGTCTGTTTATATTTAACCGTTAGTATGAAAAAGATAGTCTATATTAGTATAGGCAGTGATAGCCCAGCGGTAACGCGCTCCCTAGTGGATAACCGAGTGATGCGGGTTCAAATTCGGGTCTCGCATCTCTGATAATTTCATGTGCCAATAATTTTTTTCTATCATGATTACTACTTGTCTTACGATGAAGGAAAGTATTGTGAGGAAACCTGCATGTCTAAGAACAGCCTAGCAAGTTTCCGAAAGACATGTGAAGTCCGCCAACACCCACTAGATCAGCGCGGTGGACTATGGCCTGCTCCTCCTCCTACTGTGGGAGGCCTGTGCCCAGCAGTGGGACGTTAAAAAGGACTGATGATGACGATGATGATTGATGATGATTTCATCAGATTCCACCGCACTAGTACCAGGACCGATATGCACGTCGCCGGGTGAAGTACTAAAGGGCGTAGTGTTCGCGCTGAGCGGGTACGTGAACCCGCGCCGCGCCGCGCTGCGCACCTGCGGCATGGCGCTGGGCGCCTGGTACCTGCCGGACTGGCAGCCGTCTTGTACACATCTTATGTAAGCATTATTTACATACCGCTATATTATTATAAAAATGTTACTAACCCTAGAATAAGCTTATTGTTACTAACATATTATATGGATGCAAATCTGAAATAAATGTTTTATTATTTACTAGCGACTCGCCCTCGCTTCGCTTGGGCTTTTTCCTAGATTTAGCACAGGCAAAGAATAAAAAACTGATATATCGACTAAATTGTATGATTGTATTATTTATTATAATATGTACTTCTCAGTATACAACTTTTAGGCAGGTACTACTATGTTTTCCAAGTGGCTATGTTTAAAGTAAATAGCTTTTAGTAGTAATTATAGATCAGAGCTAAAAAAACATGCTATACTTAGTTAAATACTTACTTTTACTATGCCTAATATTACGTAAATTGTAATTTACTGCATTTATATACTGTAATGTTACATAGATCTAGATCAGTTCAAAAAACTTGCTGGTTTAACTATAATATCTACAAAATGTATATTGCCATACACTACATATCCTGTTATCATGTTACATAAGCTTAAGCAGTGGCACAATTTCTAGAAAAGGTATATCTAAGTGCTTCAAGAGTTCAATGACCTGAGGTCAACTCATGAAATATTCATGTTTTTGCATTCAAAATATACACTATACAAGACTTAAACATCTGTGTGTTTTATAATAATCTGTGTTTATATTTTAAAAAGTAATTAATCGTAATTAGTAGTACCGTTTTAAAGACAGTATAATAGAATATCTGGTTTAATATCATAATACCTACATGGAAATAATTTGGTGTAAAAAAAATAGCAAATTAATCGTTAACAAGCCCTTTTCTGTAGAGAATTTTAGCAGTTGTTTAAATTTCAATTAAAACTCAAAATTGTTATTAAAGTGATGTTTTTTTAAGATTAAGATTAAAATTTCGAGGTCGCGTCACGAAAAATTATCACGAAGAACTATCATGCCCTTGATTCTTGCATTATGTTGCCATGGAGACCGTTGTTAGTGTCTGACAAATGATATAAGCATAGAGAAAAGTAATAGTATACTTTTAAGATATAAGTAATTTTCACGATACTCTTTGCGTTGCTGTTTTCAAAAATTACGATTTTAAATAATTAGATTTAAATAATATGTAACATATTTATAACTAGTGGCTCAACCTTGCTTTGCTTGGGAGAGACTAATACTTTATGTAGGTATTTAATTTTGTAGGATGTTTGTTTGAAGCGTATTTATGTTTGTAATATGAAAAGTTTTTATTAATTTATAGTATATAAATAAATAATCCAGGAACTTTTTTTTATTTATTTTTGTTGATACTATAGAGCCATTTCATTTTTATAGGTGTGTTTTTTTAGTTTTGCTACTTTACAGTATTGCTTAAGGTGTATTTAACGAAAATATTTTAAACAATATCGACTATTTATCGAAAGTACGAAATTTTTTAAGAAAAATAATCTTACTTTACACTCATATTTGCATAATATTTTTTTCCTTATAAATTAAAATTGATCTCTTATCTTATCATATATGTACAATATACATTAGAAAGTCAGTAAATCAAAATCTCTGAAACTAAAGAAAATGTACCGTGGTCTGCTATCAAATATCGTTGGTCGTGTGACGCAAGTTACTTACATGTCAACAACTTGGAGGATTTGCAAACGTATTTAAATATGTATATTTTTTATCTTTCGATTTACTAAAATAAAATTTTAACGGTAATTTGGAACAATCTTCGATTTATTTATGTACTATTATTTTTAACAAACGAAGTGTTGTGAATTAATTTGATATGAAATAATAAATAAATATATGTATTTTAAATAAATTTTATTCTCCTTAGTAATACAAAGACACCGAAGAAACTAGTTTGGCACTGAAAGACCCACGCGATGTGTGTACTCGCAAGATGCAACATTACTTGTTTTTGGAACTATTGTACAATAGATGATTTAAAAAATACAAAATGTAGTCTCAATGCCAGCCACCATGACCAAGTCCAAGAAGAGGAGCGCCGATCAGTCCATGACCTCCGATCAGACTATGACCACCATTCCAACCATGTCCATCGATCAATCCATGTCCACCATATAGGCCATGGTCTAGAATTGGACCAGATGAGATACTATGGCTGATAACGGGAGCAGGAATGGCCACACTATGGCTCACGATGGGAGCAGAGGCCACACTGATACCGTGACCACCGCTGTACAGACCCAGACCGTGACCACCGTACAGGCCACCACCGTATCCAAGACCTAGTAAGCCACGTTTCTCGTTCTTTTTCTCTTCTGCACCGAAGACTGCGGCCGCGGCCAGGAGGAGTACACAAACCTGAAATAGAAATAATGTTGATCACATTGTTGTAGTTTCAGTCATAAATTCTTCTCAACATAAATCTATCTTAAGGAATGTTGACAATATTTTAAAGTTAATAAAAAAATATACTTTGACCATAGTAAAAGTTGTAATTTTTTTATTTATTTGGTTAAAGATTCAATATCACTGTAGTTTTAAGGTTTTACACTAGTAAATATTGTTCCGCCATATAAAATGGGGGTTCGCGGTAGGAACCCTCCTACCGCGAACCCAAATATAAAGTTTATTTGTCATTATATAAATAAAATTGTCCTATTCTCATACCTACCGAATATACCAAAAGAATTATTAAAATCGGTCGAGCCGTTGCGAATGAGTGCGACAACAAACACCGTTTTATATATTAGATATAAATTATTTTTTTATAGTTCATTTTAGATAGTTTATTACTTACGATAGCCTTCATATTTTCTAGTGGTGTCGATCGGGTTCTTGACTGACTTGACTTGTAATGGGTCCTAGTGCTTTTATAGGCCCTTCACGCCCCTCTAACTTTATCAATCTAGACCTAGATATAGATAGCAATATGTTACCTAAAATTATTGAATGAATCACCAGGATGTGAATGAAATTTCATTTCCTCACTTAATTATGTTAACTTTACTTGAAGTGAAGGTTGATATTTATGTTTTGTAGCATTAATATTTATAATGAATTGATTTTATTATATATTTAACCCATAGATATAATATATTTAATAATAGTATATTTAAGATGAAAAATGTTTTTAATATTAATTAAATTTCCCGGATTTTAAAGTCCGTCAAGCAGTATAAAGAAAACTTAATCCTTAACTAAATTATGCAAATTGTAATAGAAGTCAACACAATTTTTCCCAATCATATTATCATCATTGACTGAGTTATTTACCTAAATAATACATTTTAAATAAGGATCTTTATATTAAAAAATAAATAAAATTGTTATCCTTCGATAGACATCAATGGGTCGATAGAAAAGATATTGGTAAAAAAATCCACTTTATAAGACTACTTATGATTCGTGATTTGAATAAATAAATACTGCAATTTTGAAACATAAAAAAGTATGTAATTATATTGTATTTATTATATTTTCTGGGGATGGCTGAATGGAACTCATCAAGAGTCATTGTTATGTAGCTTTCCGCAATGGCGGGAGGTTCAGATGATAGAGATTTATTAATAAAAATACATAGAAAAATACATAGAAAGGCAAAGTACCTATTAGTACTAGGCCAGCGCGGTGGATTATGACCTGATGCCCCTCATACTAAGGGATCAGTCCATAGTCCTCAGTATGAGGGAGATTAGTCCATAGTCTGATTGAGTCCATAATCTATAGACTGATCTATTGACTGATACGTGTCCGACATGATAGGGACCTCATGCTGGACACGGCAGCATTGGGACGTTAAAAGGGCTGAAGACATTATAAGTGTGAGGTTGTTATCGTTTGTTTTTCGTTCAATAATAGGTAACATCAATAGACCTACATAATTATTTTCGACTTGTCCATTTCCGTTCTTCATCACCTTGATAATAAAAATGCAAAACTAAAGCTAACCCAGAAATCATTTTCGTTTCATAAATTCTGGTTGTGTACCTATACTGTGAGTCCCTTGTTTATATATATTTCATAAAGGTAAATATCACATACCTATGTTCGTAGCTTTGGTAAGTTGCTTAATTTATAAAGCAGACCCATATGATTAAATAATATTTTATACTAAATTGATCATATACACAGTATTTACGTACGCGGTACCTATCAGCATATAATGACTGCATATTATTTATTTCGTTGGTCACTTAGGTTCTACATAATAATTAATAACCATGAAATCGGCTCTATCTAAGGCGCCTGCAGCAATATATTATAATGATTAAAGAAAATAGAGCAACAGTGAAATATACTAACTTAAACTCACAACTTTCTCTGTATGTTGAAGTAGTTCTTAAGGTTTAAGAATTCTCCCTCTCCCTTCAATATTACCTACATGTCTATGCTAACTTATTGCAGACTCAATTGATACTTCTCTTTAAAGGGCAGACACTTGGCGAAATTTGCAAATAAAAAATATATTTTTACATCCCTTTTCTTAATTACACAGGTTATTAATCTTTGGTTATATGTATTATTATAGACTAGCGATTCACCTCGCTTTGCTGTAATTCAGCCCTTGTGGAAAACAAACACAAATAAATCTTTCCGGTTTGAGACTCAAACCGGAAACCGTACATTTCGTCGGAATAAAAATTTGCCTTTGTTCTATTCTATACTATAAATCTATTTCATTTGCCAATTTTTTTCAAGATCCAATCAGCCGTTCTATTGATTGAGTAACAAACATCCAACTTTCGCATATATCCTGTAACTTTACAATAATATAGCTTACACACCACAATATCACATAGGCTATAATTTATAAAGATACTAGCGGAAACCGCGGCTTCGCTCGCGCTAAACCTAGGGACGAACCCGGTCCAAGCAAGGGTGAGTTGCTAGTACATGATATACATATTATTATTATTTAGATAGTAAGTAACGAAGAGTAAGAAGAGTAAATTACAAAGTTCTAGAACATAAACATTCATTTTAAAATAATAAAACAAAATTTATTGTTATTTTATTTTAATCATTTCTATAATAAGACTTGAATTTAAAATACATAGTTATTTTGATACAAAAAATCTATATCAAAAAAATAATTTGAATATTGTTTACACTAGAAATTCATAAAAAAATCTATCACATATAAATAAATCACTACAATTATAAGATTATTAACAAAAATATTTTTAAAACTATATTACCAAGATAAGTACTTGTGTCCAATGACCAAATTATATGACCATGATTATTTAATATGTCACTATAAAATAATGTTGTTTTTTCACTGTATTTCAAACTGTTTCAAATATATCGTAAAGAGGTCGACCACAATCGTTGCACAGCCATTCGTGTTCAAGCGGAATTTCCCACAGTTCTCCCAAGGTTACACCTCTTTCTTTACAAAATGGATGAGGTATACACTTGGCGAAGCCAAGATCTAGAAGATTCTTCTGATTCTCTATAGCTTTTAAAGTCCGAAGAGCTCTGATATGAACGCAGCGTTGTATAGAATTTGGTATTTTTGACGTTGACACCAATTTCGTTACTTCAGATAACGCTAGAACCAAACGATCGAGCTGGACATTAGATATTAATGTCTTAGCGAAAGTTTCTTCACTTCTTGCATATAGACTCTCCATCGTACCATGTAATTACTGAAACAGACCCAGATATTTCTTGAACTACAAATATATTGAATTACCCCTGCAATGATTTCAACGTGTTATTTATTAATGACGATCATTAGCTTGATGAAAATGATGTTTAAAGATAGTGATGTCTAAGGATTTAATTTAAAAAATAAGTTATTACTCCAAAAGGATTATTTTGCATGTAATTAAACTAATTAGGCCTATTATAGTCAAGTAATAAGTCAAATGTAATTAGGTACAAGTATCACGAAAATTTATTTGTAAAGACTGTTTGTTTCCCTAATGAAAATAAAATAAATAAAATAAGCAGACAAAGTTAATTAGTTTAAAGAGTTCACATTTGATATGAGAAACGTTTATTATTTTAATTATATATTGCAACAGTCAAGTCCGGTGACTTAAACTATATTGAAATACTGCACCATTTTAGTGTCGTTAGGCAAACATAAGAAATCAAGACACGCGAATGAGATATTTCCGGTAGAGTCACGTAAATGGAAATATTTACGGGGACAGGCACGTTTATGGTCTAATGTCCTAATGCCTGCAACATAACCTGCACTAGCCACATTTGTATTACATGATGTTATGGAATATAACCATTACAGATGATTTGCCAGAATAAGCAATGCACCAAATGATAAACATAATGTTTATTTTTTACATATATTTGTATTTCAAAACTTCGTTATCTTTTTCTATGTTTTCTATCTTCTAAAGATACCATACAGATAATGGAATCTTATTGATCAAGATTTGATACGAACTCTACCCTTACAATAACATATACATAAAATGACCGGAAAATTACTAAACCTGCTTTTAAGTTAGTCAAGTTAAATAATGTCAGTTTATATAAGCTTGTAGTTGCGAGAAGGAAATTTCCACAGTTTTACATAGGTAGTACAAAGTTCAGTAGCTACTAGTTATACTTAATATTAAGAAACAGTAAAAAATTACTTTTATATGATGAAATTCTATATAATAAATTTGAAAAGGAAAGTTGTAATGTAAATTCCTAAATAATTCTGAAAATAATATGTTGATTGTCAAAAATCCCTTGGAAATACAGTGACAGGTATCGATTTGGCCGGATTTAAGTCGATAATAGTGTATAGTGTACACGTGTGTCCCACATTTGACATAACCGGGGATTGTAGATTGTGATTAATTATAAATACGAACTATGGTTATTACGAAATCAAGCCTCGATTTTCTCAAGGAAACTATAAATTATATTAGTAGGGTGAGTCATTTTGCTCTAGAGAATTTATATGTAACATACACAAACAGAAACTAAAGTATATAAAGTTATTTAAGCAATGATTTTTTTTCTATTATTAGTATGATAAAGGAGATAATTGCATAATATATAAGATTGTTTCCTCGCTCTGCTCAAGTTCGTTCCATGGGCAAAGTGTTAGTTCAGAATAGAGATTCATACGGTCGTGTTCATCCCTAGATACGTTTTTAGAATAAGTATAGATTTCTCCAAAATTATATACCCGTTGTAAAAAGTATCCTTTATGTTGACCAAATGTCATCAAAATCTGTCCAGTGGTTTGCTCGTGATGCTTGATGATGACAGATAGATACACAAAAATTGCACAAACTATTGATCCGTCCTCTATCCGTTACTATTGACTATTTAAAAATATTTAAAAAATACCAGTTAGAATTTTATTAGGCACTAGTGACTCACCCTCGCTTAGCTCGGGTTCGTTCCTTTTGTATATAAGTTGTTTACAAACTTTGAATTTATTTATTTTTTTAATTTTTTTTATTATAAAAGTTGATGGAAAATAATACATATTATATTTTACAATTATTATTTTATTGAAAAATGTATAAAATAAATAAATAAACTTAGTGCTATGTTAATAATACTAATAAAAATAGCAATTAGGCAATTTGTACATTAAACACGAAAACATATAACTTAACCTATAAATACTATCAAAGAAATCAGACCTAAGAAGCAACCAATCAATGTTATCAATTTTTATAGCAAGCTTTTACTTCGACTTCGCCTGCACTTTGCATACTGGAAGAGCTTATACTCGTAATATATAACAGTTCCAATATTTTAATAGAAAAATTCGAAAGCGATGTCGAACTTAGAAATAAAGCTTTTAACCATGTCTATACATAACCATCTTTAAATAATCTTATCACAAACTTTCGACGAGGTAGTAACACCGCATAAATGCAAATGAACAATTCGATGCCTAAGCGCTGACTTACCTAATATTTATTTTAAAAAAATCAACATATAAAAGTAAAATTTTGCAAACAAAAACAAAGAATAACGAAAAAATTTAAAGTCAGCGCATAGATAAGTTACAAGCTATATAATTATAGGCGTAACTATTGAAAGTGGTCGAGAGGCCTATCAAGGGGTAATTGAAGACCAAGGGGTATATGATTGTGAAATTGCTGTTCATTTTCGTCTGCATTACGACCTTCAATACCTTGTTGTGGTAATCCGTATTCTTGTCCTGGATGACCTAAGTTATAGTCATGCTGTCCAAAATCCTGACCCTGTTGCCCAAAATTATGTCCTTGTCCAAAATCATGACCCTGTTGTCCAAAATTCTGACCTTGTCCAAAATCCTGGCCCTGTTGCGAAATGTCATGGCCATGTTGGGAAAAGTCTTGACCGTGTTGTGAGTAATCTTGACCATGTTGAATAAAACCTTGACCATTATTTCCAAAATCTTGTCCCTGTTGACTAAAATCTTGGCCATGTTGTGGTACACCGTATTCTTGTGACGGCTGGTGTTGGTTATTTAAACTTTGTTCGTACTGGGCTTGTTCTATTTGTTGTTGTATATGATGTTGCACTTGATGTTGATAGTCATTATATTGATCATCTGTGTGATGTTCATATACTTGAGTCCCTTGCTCTTGGGAGAAATGATGGCTTTGTTGAGGAAAATGACCTTCATGAGAAGCTAAATCATGTGGTTGTGATGATACTGGGTTCCAACCGTCGTGTTCTACAGATGGCTGGGTGGGTTCAGGTACTCCTTGAGAATGATGTAAATGGAATCCAGGTTGTGGTATATTTCCTTGAGTTGCATGCAAATGGAAACCTGGTTGTTGTAACGTATCTTGTGTAGGATGCAAATGGAACCCTGGTTGAGGTAATAGCTCTTGGGTAGGATGTGAATGAAATTCTGGGTGTTGTTCTTGGGTGGGGTGTAAATGGAGACCGGGCTGAAGTAATGTTTCCTGTGTAGGATGTAAGTGGAAAGCAGGTTGAGGTGTAAGCGTTTCTTGGGTTGGATGGACATGGAAAGTTGGTTGAGGCTCCTGGGCTGGATGTAGATGAACTGCAGGTTGTGGCGCAATTTGAGTAGGATGCAAATGAGAAGTTTGGTCTACAACAAAATTTGGTGAATGTTGTTCTATAACTTCATGGTGATCTACCGACTGAGCAATACCTTGGTAGCCATGGACATGAGGGCGTTCAAGTAATATTTGAGGAAAAGCCTGAGTAGGTGGTGCTTGAAAAGGAAATAGTGGCGCTTGATAACTATTAATTAACGGATATCTAGGATACGTAGCGAAAACTGAGCTTTGAACTGCGCCACCGGGACGAATTATATAAGGATAAGGTTGCTGCAATGGGAATAATGGTGCGGGGAGTAATGGGGCTGGTGTTGGACCTAATGGAATCGTAGTGGCAGGTAAAAGTGGTTTAAGATGTAAATGATTTGAAGCAATTGGTACTGGTGGAGCAGGCACTGGTACTGGATGAGCATGAAGGACTGGTGCCGGCAGGATTACTGGTGGAGGAGGAGCTGGAGCAGAATGTGTAACAGCAACAGTTGGTTGAGGTACTGGAAGCACAGGGCGTACAGGAGCTAGATGAGTTACAGGAGCAGGAGGTAACGGAGCCGCTGGCACAACAGGTACAACTGGCCTTGGAGCCACATGGTGATGATGGTGATGAAAATGATGATCAGGTTGCGCTACAAATTTAGTGTGAGGAAATTTTAGCCCATAGTGTGGATGTGGTAAGCCATGTACTCTGTGTCCGACAGGGACCGGAAATCTTGGTATGTGAGGGCTAGGCACAGGTATTTTAACGGCCGCTACTGCTGCAGTAGGCGGGTATGTCACTACTAATGGCTTGACAACTGAATGTGTCACTAGCGGGATATCATGTCCTAATTTAAATGGTGGAACAGAAGATAAAATGCCTCTTTTGTGATGTTTTCCAGTGAGTCGTCCGAGAAGTTTTGCTTTTGTTGCCTTAATATGAGCGACATCTGCAGTCGCTGCACATACACACGTACATAACACCAAAGCGATCTGAAACACACATTCACAAACGATGAGACCTTTTTTTCTTTTTATTTCTATAAATAACAATAAAAATTTAAATAACAACAACATATAACACAATTTAAATGTATAATTTACAATCATGATAGCGTAATACACAAATGTGATACCCAAGCATTTCACGCGGCTCGGCGCGCGTTATAAACACCCGAAACTAAGTTCTTATATTTTATATATAATATAATAAAACCTTCAACAAAACACGCTGCATCCTATAAAAGAAGTTCCATGTCTATCCGTTTTGTAGTTTTTTGCAGTAGAGCGAACCAAAAAAAACTTTTGCCGATTATTAGTATTGAGATTATCAATAATTGACACTTTTATATGAAATTAATTGATATCGCCATTCCTATTTGTTTCGTATTTCCAAAATAAGTGTTCTTCCTATTTTTAATTTAACTGGCACTTGTCACAAGCACATCACTTCACTGTAACTCCAATGTGGATCCAAGAATACTTACAACTGAAAGCTTCATATCGTACGGTCGCCCGGTCGGCGCGAAACCTATTCAGAAACCAGTGGTCTCTTCCTCTTTCACTTATACTTATAACTTATAACATTGTCAATTAGTATGTAGCCAACGTCCAAGTTTCACTCGATGTGTCCGGACGTAACAGCCCTCTTGCTTTCGATAGTTCCTAAGTGAATTGCTACCACAATTGAATGGCTCAAAGCAAAACAATCAAAATTATACTCTGATTCGTACTGCGAAAGTGGACTTTCCATAATTTTCATTAGCTAATGCGATCACGTAGGGCGCTGCCGTCATTCTTGTAACATGTACGAATGAGCGCATACCAATCGATCGAGGAACGTAATCTAGTGAAAATTGTACCACTCTGACCAGGGCTGTATTTAAAAAATGTTAGTTCAATTAAAAAAGATCAAAAATATTTCGTTTAAATTTGTTGTTTAGAAGCACATTACTTTAAGTAATAGTATTAGGTACATTATATAAAATGTATATACATAATATTATGTTATTTGGTTAATTTAAAGTAAAATAATAAATCTTAAAAAGATTAAAGAAGCCTATAGGTATTTCTGAAATATTTCAATGAAAAGTTTATGTGGGAAAAATTAGTTTTAAATTTTTAATCCAATGTGTCAACCAATAGCGCATTTTTAACAGATACTTAATGAAATTTTATATAATTGTAATACACTTTCCAAAATTCTCTTACATTTTACGTATAGAGCGAGATCATAATTATTGTATTTCAAGTAAATACCATGATTAAATAAAAATACTGTCAAGAAATAATATTGTAGACAGGAACTATTACTTTGTAGTTTGCGTCAATTCATATGGGATTTTATATAAATTGACCCAGACGTTTCGACCCTGTCGGTCCAGGACATTAATATGCGCGCGCACGCAGTCGGTTACCAAATAATCAAACATCACTTTCCTTTACTCTTGCTTTGCTGTTTTTGCGACAGTATGGTTTTATATCCCATTAGTATATAGCTATTGTGTAACACTAAAACATGTTAGCTATGTATAGCGCTTTTCCTATTTGAAACATTGCTTTATGTATTTTAATTTGAAATAGAAAAAAAAAGTTGTAAGTTAACCTACTTAATTATTTTCTCGTACTTGCGATTTAAAAATTATAACTTATTATATTATACAAACATAAGCTATGATAGAAAATAATACTTTACATAAAATTTCCCATATCCATAAAGCCTACGCTTTTAAGTTCTAATCTAAAGCTTACATAAAGTAGTTACACAAAAGCAATAATTTCCTTAGTAATATTTTTAAAACATGTCTAAAGCCCATCCATATTTTTTTAAATATTTATTGAAAATAATATGAATTCTGACAAATTTTATTTAAAATTTTAATATTTAAAGTACCCGTGCCTCTTAGGCCGCAAATCATAAGGGTAAGGCATAAACTATTACCCGTAGGCCGTAACTAAACCTCATCACCATCAAGCAAGTGAACAAAAGTTGTGTAACATAATTAGATGAATTAGATGGTCTATTAATTTACTTTCTTTATATTACTTACAATGTACTTAAATGTGCAAAATAAGTATACAGTATTATATTTAAACTTAAAGAAAATTTACCTAGAAAATATTTAAGTTAACAATTATCCATTATATTACAAGTTTTACAAATTAATAATAAGAATTAAATGTTGCATTAAGAATTATCTTGTTACCAAGTGGGATGTAAAAATACCGATCTAAATCAAGGATGAAAAATGACTCCTTTATCAACCCTTTAACTGTCCATGTCACCTTGACAATGACATAAGATTGAAAAGAAAATGTCCCTTACTGTACATTACAGGCTGTATTTTCTGAAACAAAGAACATATTAAGTATCATTTAATTTTAATATAAAATGATTAATTATAATGTGTGTAAAGTGTCTACGAATGATTAAACGTAATCTAGTATCAAGGCAAAATTTTATCCGACTTGCAAGTATAAATGTTTAAGACGCAAACTTAAATAACATCTATTCAAAAGAAACATGGAAAATCCTGTAAAAGTTAAGGAAAAAACCTGTAGAATCTGTTATAAAAAAGATACTATAATGGTTCCCATTTTTGCTGAAAAATTAGGTGTTTCGCCATACGAGAATCTTGTACATCACACTAAATTAAATATATCCTTTAATGATGGCGGTTCTAAATCAATATGCATGCCATGTTCTGAAGAGCTAGAAACTCTAGTGAAGTTTTTAAACAAATGTGTTAAAGCAAATGATCAGTTTGCATCTAGTAAGCAATACAGCAAAGGTACAGTAACTTAACTTTGCTATGACTCTCATTGTTAGAAATTAAATTAAAAATTAAATTTTAATTAAATATAATAAAAAGACAGTTAAACAACTGTAAATACTGAGTGTAATTTAATATTAAATTTTATATTAAATTAAATTATTTTTTATAATATATAATTAAATTTAATATTATTACATTCAGTATTTACTGTTGTTTAACTGTCTTTTATTTTATCACATATGCAAACAGCATGATTTTTTTTGCACCCTTATTGCAGTTAGTAGTGTAGAATTAAAGTAATGAACTGTAACAATATGTATGTAATCCTTGATATAACATTTAAATATTAATATTTTATACTATTTAAATTACACAGATAAATATTTATGGTTTATATTTATAGGTCCAACAAAAAATGATAAAGATGCATCACAAAGTGATTCAGATGACGACAAATTAATCATAAATGAGGATTCAGTATCAAGTGATGATGAACATAACCCAAACAACTCAATACAGATCAATACAAATAAAACAAAGGGACATGAGTGTCAGTGTTGCCATAAACAGTTCACAAGGCCTGAGAATTTAAAATTACATCTGTAGGTGTATTATGATTAAAATTTGTTTTTGTACATTTTTTATCCTCTTGTACTAGGAAATAATATCAAAATAACATACATAAACTAAGTCCATTGGCAGAAAGAACACCTCACTGAAATTTAAGTTTAAGCTTAAAGAATTTGATTGTTTATACTTATTTTATGAAATATTTTGTATAAATATGTAATACCTTCTGTGGTACAGTTTAATAAAAATATTTAATTAGGCATCATCTGGAGCTGTATCTATAAAAATACATGTGAGGTGTACATTTTTTAATTATACCTACATGAAAAGGCTAAACCAGGCTTCGTATATATTGAAACCTTAATTTCATTTTAACTTTATTTAAGTTAACTTCTCAAGGGGCACAAAAAATTGTACTTATAATTTTATTAGCCATTGAAAATATTGCTAGAATGAAGTTAGCCAATTTGCGAATTCAGGTATTTCGCTAAATATCTTAAGCCAAACTTACTAAACACATTCTTAGTAATTTAAATTTTATAGTTGTATTGCAAAAAAATGATATTCTTTAAAACATTTAGATTGCACTGTCTTATTTCAGCTGCTTAGGAGCAAGAGATTGATTTAAATATATTTATTTAACACATTTAATGAAAAGTGTGAATATTAGTGAAACTGTGTAAAAATGTTTAAACAAGCCTGCTTGTTGACTCACTCTTCGGCCAGTAAAAATTAAAATTATAATAGTTTTTAAAATGGCATTTGGATTTTATTTTATTTTACATAATTCATTATTCTAGTTACAGACATAATGGGGAACGGAAACACTATTGTGTGAAATGTGGGGCAGGCGTGTTAACTCGTGCATTAGCCAAGCAACACTGTGCCCAGCGACCTCGGCGCCCATGCCCTGCACCCGGCTGCAAAATGTCATTTATCTCTTCACAAAACTTGCAAACACATATTCGGAAACATACTGGTGAATATTTTTTTTAATAATTTTATGAAATAACAGATTGTTCTATGTAAAGATAAGTAATCAAATATTACTAAAAAAGTAATTACAATCAATTTCTCATATTTTTTTTTAAATGAATACCATCTTTGTTATGATACTTTCTTAGGTTTACACAAATATTTGACATTTGTTAATTATTAGAGTTTTTAATTAATTATTTATATATTTAACAATAATCAAGCCTTTTATTTTCTGCAGAACTTTTTATATTTTGTGAATCAAATATTACTTAACTTTATTTACAATATGTCTTCACTTAATCACAGATCACATAAAAAAGACTTAATGTACCTGATACTGCATACTCCTCCAATTTCTTCCACTGCTTCCAATCTTCCCCCACTCTTTACCAAAAAAACCTGAAGCTATCTTCTGGTATCATCTGGTAGTAGGCTGGTTTGGTATTGATATTTTATCTATTTAATATTTTTTTAATGTTTTTATTACTTCCAGGTGAAAAGCCTTTCGAGTGCGAACACTGTCACAAAAAATTTGGAAGCAAATCTATTTTATGCAGCCACATGAAAATACATTCAGGTGCGTAAACTTTTATATATCTGCTACATTTATTGAAGCTCTGCCATAGTTGTTTATTTATAGATATAAATTCTAAGCAGAATAAATTTTTGATTCTTCATTTTCAATAGAGTGCCATTTTGTTATACTTGTGCCCCATCTGTGGGGCAGACCAATAATAAGCTATAAATTGAATGCACAATACACATAAATTAAATAAACTTTTGGATGGGAATATAAAACAGAGAGAATTGGGTTCGAAAGAGTTGACATGATTGTAACTTATCTTAACTATTACCGAGAAAGAAATCATCTTTAACCCAACGTAGTTGACTATATCCTGGTCCCTCTGTATTAAAAGAAGCCAACTGCTCAGTAGTAGGACATTGAAAAGTACTAAATAAATGATCACTCTGTGTCTGTTCGCGATAAACTCAAAAACTACTGCACCGATTTTCATGCTGTTTTCACCAATGGATAGAGTGGAAAGGAAGGTTTTAGTATGTATGTAAGACATATAATGTGTCAATTTTTTCTATACATTTACTAAACGCAAAGGTTTGGTAAGTCCAATATATTACACGTTTTTTACGACACGTTTGGCTCAGTTGGCAGTGACCCTACTTTCTGCGCCAGCGGTCGTGGGTTCGAGTCCCGCTGGGGGCATTCATTTGTTGAGCAAGAATGTTTGTTCTTCAATCATGGGTGTTAATATTTATATTATGTATGTAATTTATATGTGTAGTTTATCAACTATCTGGTATCCATAATACAAGCCTCGTAGCTTACCACGGAACTAGATGGCGCTGTTGTGATAAATGTCCCAACATATTTATACCGCAGGCATCAAACCCTACAAATGCCCCATATGCGGGAAGCAGTTCGCAACGAACAAGGTGTCGCTACATATGCGCACGCACACGCCCAGTACTGCGCCTGTACCAGGCGCGCACGCCTGCATCGTGTGCTCTCGCTCCTTCTCATCTGCGCGCTCGCTCGCACGCCACGCGTACATGCACGGCCCGAAGCTACGCGAGCATGTGTGTGGCAAGTGCAACGCTGCGTACAACCACAAGAAGTCCCTCACTAAACATATTAAGAAGGTCCACAGTGAAGTAAGTTATTATAATATAACAGGCCATATCTATATACATGGACGAATAAACTAATGGACGAGACACATAAGCGGACGTACCTTTACCGGCCTTGACAGTAATCAGGATATTTTAGGCCTGGCCGTTTGTTTTTACGTCAGTCTCAAGCACTTACTTGTCAACAAAACATCTCCCAAAAATGACTACATGTTCTAATAGATGGTGTAAAAACTATAGCAGCGGAAGCAGCACTATTTCTTTTCACTTGTAAGTAATATATTTTATTACATTTAATGTTATTTATCACAAAATTTAAGTAAATGTAAAATAAAATTTCGTATTATTCAACTATGTTAAATATAGTCGATATATCTATGTATTGTTGACATCTGACAATCATCATAAAATGGCTGGATTATACCGTTCAAAACAAATGACAGAACTGTGGAGTAAGTCCATTTGACATCGACTAGTGCTTGACAATGTCGAAAAATATATCGATATTTGACGAAATAACTAAGCGAATAATGATGTTATTTGTACAGTACAATAACATAAAATACTTTTATCGCAGTATCCTACAATCTGATGACAATAAATTTATAATAATATTTTTATAATTAAATAAAAACATTATAAATGCAAAAATTATAATTAGTATGTGTACTCAATTTTTATTTTATTTTAACACATAAATTACACAAAATTTTAGATTTCCTAGGGATCCTTCTCGAAAGAGAAAAAAAAAATTCTTAACAAAAAATGTGAAGTCTATAATAACTATAATTGAGTAAAAAGTTCATAACAATGTCCTGCTTATTTTAGTATAATTAAAATATAAATACCGGAAGCTTACCCCACCTTTACTCTCCCCTTTATTTTCTTTGCCTTACAGCTTATTTATGATACGCCTTTTCTTTCCCATTCGAACGTTCTGGGTTTGATTGTCGGCGAAAAATCAAACAATATTTATTATTAATATTTAAAATGTCATTGATGTATGTATTTTATCGACTACGTTCAAGCACTAGCATTAGAGTGAATTTTGATGTATTGTGTCAATTCTTTGTGTGCGTTATACTTCAATGAGGATCAGTACAGTTATAGCAAATGCCATATTACTAGTATCCACGTTATTAATTATGACATAAAAATGATATACCTTTTTGAATTATCCAAATCGGACCAAAACTTACGAAGATATTAAGTAATAAACATGACGCCGTTCTGCGGGCAAATTCAAATTACGCGGGCGCGTGTGACGTCATTGTGATGGATCGAACACAGGCGGCCCGCCGCCCGAGTACCGCGCGACGCTGTTGGCAACTATTTTTAAGAGTGTTAGCAATTTAAGTTTTTTAAGAGTGCTATTTTGTGATATTTAAGTATATATACAGCTTAATATGAATGCATATAAAATAGAAGCTGGTTTTGTGCAAGCTCAATCACCTTCTAAAAGTGAATTCAAATACTTATTGTTGAGTCTGGGGTCCTCCCTTCATATCCCTCAGAGATAAAATTTATCAAACCGTCAGGTGTTAATTATTAGTTACTAACATATTTGTATACGATTTTTACAAATATAACCATATTTACTTATTAAAGAAACGACTGAAGACGGTAATTTTGAAGATTTTGAAGAGTTTTTAATCTATTATCTATATAAAAATGAATCCCTATTTCCCTTGGTCACGTCATCACGCGTGAACGGCTGGACCGATTTCGCTAATTCTTTATTTGTTGTGTTTGTTATTGTCAGGAGAAGGTTCTTACGAAATAAAATATTACGAAAATTGCGCGGAGAATTAGAAAATTCAACAACAATTAACCACCATATAAAATTATTTTAAATCTTACCTTAGCGCTTTAGACAATAAAAACTTTTTTAATATGAATGAAAACCTTATGACGTTTGATACACAATTAACGGAAAGGTTTATATGTATAATACACTAGCAGAACCCACGGATTCGCTCGCACTTCGCGCACTATAATTTCGGACCAACATGAAAAACAGAAATATAATAAAATAATAATATGCTATATAAAATAATAATATAATAGAGCTGAATTTTACCATTTCTTATCATTTAACACAGTGCAACGAAATTCTATATGTACCGTTTTGACCTTTTTTTATGTAGAAAAACGCATAGGGCTCACTAGTGAGAAAAGCCATGTTAGTGTAGTAGGTTATTTTCTGGAGTCGTCTAAAACAGTGCAGATGACTCCTCCCCTTTACTTGTGGTAATTGAGGACTCTGGGCTCCGGGACTGAAGGGTATTCCAGGGCGAGTTCTGTACATCGCTCTGGAATACCTGTTCAATGTACGTCTTCGCGTTGAAAAGTTCCCGCAGATTTAAAAGGAGGAGAAATTGTGTCTGTTGCCCAAGGAGGGTCGTTCTCTGTACTCTCCTTCTTCTTACAGGCCAATCGTGATGATGAGTAAGATGGGCAAGCTCTTTTAGTACATTCTTGCTGCCCGTATCACTCAGCATCTCGAGATGGGGCCGGGTCTTTCAGAGGCTGCGGGTTAAAGGCGGGTCGGTCGACCGTGGACGCCCTGAATGCCCTGAAGGTTGGGTCTCTGGCCGCAGTGAAGGAGGGAAGCGTGCTTTTAGCCGTCTCATTGCATGCAGCTAACTCCTTTAACACTCTGCCGTTCGAGACTTTACGAGAGACACTTCTTTGTCATGAGGTGTCTCTCCATTAACAACGAAAAGAAAAAAACCGAGGCTTCACGGCTCACGCAAGGGACCACTTCAGCAAGCGGTGAGTCATGCTCCTGCTCCTGGTACTTCTCTGATAGCAGAGCGGACTGTGGAGCAACCGCTGGGCTATGTGGTCTGCCTTGGCAGACCTGCCGGGCCGTCGTGGTTAAATGCGATACAGCGACGCCCCATAAGACTTTAGTGGGTAGGACTGGATTATTTTAAGCTGGTGAATCCCACATAACCATCTGGTGGTATGCGTTAATGCATTTCCCAACGTTAAAAAAACAAGGCCTAACCCAAAACGTAATCTTGTATCCGCCACTGTGTAGGTATGTAGGTTTATCCACAAAACTAATAAAAAGTAGGTACATATGTTTATTAGTAGGTATGTGTAATAGTATTGTTTATGTTTTATTAATACGGTTGGCTTAAAATAAGAGAATACATAGGTACACTTTCACTACACGTAATAGTAGATACCAACTTATTCTACTAATAGTATAAACGCGCAAGTTTGTAAGAATGTATGGATGTATGTTTGTTACTCTTTCACGCAAAAACTATTCTATGGATTTTGATGAAACTTTATAATAATATAGCTTACAAATTAGAATAACACATAAGCTATAATTTATCAATACTAGCGAAATTCACGCCGCATTCGCGCTAAATCTAGACAGTAACCCAAGCGAAGCGAGAGAGAATCACTAGTATCAACTATTTAGTTGAGTTGAGTACCAACATAACTAAACATATCATTTATTGGGTAAAGTTGTAAGTACGTTCATCGAAATAATCTTCACAACAATGTCTTGTAGTTTGGACAGAGAATGGAGATTTATCATCTCTTTTTTCAACGGAAAACCATTTTCTACGAAGTTTTGGGCCCTTTGGTAAGTAAAAAATAGTCAATCTAGCGTTTTAAAACAAGTGTTTATACATTTATGCACTATACAATATTAATACATAGTTAAAAAGTCAATTCGACACAAATTGGACACTTAGATTTGATATTAAAGTTACGAACACACTGCGCGCCTTACCGTTGCCAACGGCTATCTGTTACTATGACGTCACAGCTACAGCGGCGGCACGCAGCAAAATTCGCTAGTAATTTCCTTATAACTTCGTCAATTTTAGTCGTAGAACAAAAATTTTTGCACTGTATGTTAAGGATTTCTTAGCTCTATAAATCTGTATTCTCAACTAAAAACCGTACGGATCCTCATTGGTTGAAAGTGTTTTCATGCATTTGTATTTTATGACTGGTCCTTTAGTTTATTCGTCCATGTCTATATATTACAAATAAATAAAATTGAAGTGTCCGTACTTTTTAATTTTTTTATAATTAACAGTAAAATTAACTAACACCAAAAATCTCAATTTTTTAAATTTTTGGCTGTTTTTTGTTCTGGCTAATCTTTGAATCGGCTGGACCGAATTTGACGAGGTTTTCACTCGTAGATAGCAAATGTTATAAGGGGTATAAGTTACTGCTTTTATTTTAGAAATCTTATTTGTTTTAACTACCGGAACCCGTGCTTCGCTCGCGTTAAATCTAAAATCGAACGCACGGGAAAAGACAGTTTTCATTAGAAGAAAAATTATCTTTGAAACGCCTAAAAGATTTCATGTAGCAACAACACAAGAATTTTTATTGCCATTTTTTTTTTGTAGGCGAGAGTTAGTTTCACATTTTAGTTAAGCTAACTTAATATCTTTTATTGTTTTGTGGATTTTTAATCTTACTAGTATGTTCATTTGTATAGGAGATGATTGTATAATATTAATTCCTTTTCATAATAGATAATATTATGTACTTATGCCTGTGAGACCTTACCTTGATTGCTGTCAAGCATCCAAAAAGTTGAGAACCAGAAATCTAAATAATGCGCGAAAATACCTCAATAAATAATAGAATATGTTTTACTTTTCATTAAATTTCTATTATTTATAAATATCCTTATATAGTAACTTTTTGTTGCAGCCTACTACAACTACTACGACACAGAATCCCGATTCAACTGACCAACCTACAAACACTCAAAATTGATTCTGAACTGAAACAATAATTATTATCAGTATTATATTCATTATACGATATTTCTAGTCATTTACCAATAAATTATTACATATTTATTTAGTTATTTTATTTATTGATGCAATATTAAAGTATTAGCATTTAGCCTTTTTAAGGTCTTAGGTCTATTGCAGGACATAACACAGTCTTTATTATTGCCCTAATAGGGCCCAATAGGCCACTTCAATTATAATAATCCATTTGCAAGCAATAAATTGGCACGTGTATGAAAAAATTTGGCATTATCCGCGGTCAAGGCCCCGACAAAGTGAATCGATGGTCATTACCTTTCCTCCTCGCTACAGTAATTTCAACCGTATTGTCTAGATGTAAAGTTCTATTTTACTTAAAAATATTTGGTATAGCAAGTACGCGTGACCTACAATAATTACGGGTCACGTAGAAAGCGATAGGGCAATGACAGATTTATTTTTCTTATTTATTTTGTTCAGATTTTTATAAAATATAATTTTTAGTACTACGTATATAATAATGTACATAATATTTTTAGGTTTACATTATTTACGTCTTTAGTTTTCAATGTTTGTAAAATAAAAAGGCTTTAGTTGCGATCGACAATTAGGTTACCTTTATATTATATTATATCTTCTACCTTTATATGTATTATACATATATAATCGGACAATTGTTTTCTATTTGTAAAGATAATGTTTTCAATGCTTTGTAACTATTCTTATACTAAATGCTTACTGTTTAGTAATATTCCTTCCTTAGATTGTAAAAGCTAGTAAGTCAAATCTATTCATAGATGACCTAAGTTTGTACTAACAGATACTTTTGCTTAGGCTTAAAATGTTTGGAAATTTTCAAGGAATTTGTTCTTACCTTGCCTTGCCTTTATTTTTTAGCACGTTTCGCCCTTGTCTGTCTTTTAATTCTTTTTATCGAATAGAAATCAATAAGTAGTTTTTCGTGATCCGATTATGTTTTGAGGTTGGACAATGACGAAGCCTTGCAATATTGAAAACATTCTAGATTTGTTAGGTATTAATTATATTAAACTAGATTCTAGGATTTTAAATTGGGAATTGTACTTTCTAAAAGTGAATTTAAACAAATATTTTCAAAATGTGTACATTCATTGATACGATAACTACATAAAAGCAACAATGAAAAGTAACAATGACTACATAAAAACCCAAATATTTTTAGATTATAGCTGCCTGCTGCATAATATAATTATTTAGATATATTATATATTAAGAAAAAATGCCATAATCGCAACTTTTGCTTCTATAAACTTTGTTGGCATAGTTAGATGTGGGTCGCGGTGCAACGAACTGTAATTACACCATTTTCTATTTCATCTCGTGGACCTTCACCCACAAAACTGACGCTGTCGTTGCCTTGTGAAAATCAAATTTCACGCCCCAGCAATCGATTCTATGCCACTACAATACTAATAATGAAATAGATTTGACGAAACGCTTTATTAAGAAACTTAATGTACAATTTGCTTATCGTTAAGTATAAAAATAATAAGGTAATAAAATTAGGATACATGAACTAATTTAAAACATCACAGGTCACTATCGATACGAATACAGGAACTCTTAGATCCATTATCGATGATTCGAATGGGTTTTCGTTCGATATTTTTAAAATAAATAACTATGATTATGGCGGGTGCTCGCGTAATGCTAGCTTAGACTTTGCCGATTTTGTTTATTTTCTTTTTAACGTTCGAGATGTTAGGGCGTGGGTCATCCACTTGGACATTAGTCGCGTGTACGTAATTGTTTTGGAAGCCAGTTTCTCTTACACGTGCGTTGGGGCTCAATTTGTCTGTTCGCTCAGTTTCGTCGGCTCGTTCGTTTTCACCTACGCGTTCGTTATCTTCTTGGGAGCGTCCATTTTTATCTGATCGTTCCGATTCTTCTGCCTGTTCTTCCTCATTTCTCCTATCGTATTTTATTCTTTCCGGATCATCCGTAAGTCTTTCGTGGTCATCCAAGAAATGATCTTTTTCTTCATTACTTTCTTCTAAACGAATGACATCAGCGTCCTTAGTCGGAGGAAGAACTGTTAACCCACGGAAATACTCCTCTTCATCTGATATGGGCAGCTTATTACCATAGTAATCGTAATCACCCGCAGTATAAGATTCACTTTGCGCCGATCGAATTCTCCTTTTTTTGACCAAATTTTCATTTTGCTTCTTACGGCGCTTGCGCTTTGGTTTTTCTGTTTGAGGAGCATCATCAGTATTTTCTGTCTCTGAGTCAGATAGATATTCCTGTTCCTCGGGATCCGATCTCTCTTCACTATCTTCATCACGATCCGGTCGTTCTGGCTGCTCGCGATGTAATTTCTTTGGCCGCTTTTCTTTATAGATTGGCGGAACACGAACTGTTATTGTGTCAATCTCATTTGGGTTTTTTTCTGTAGGTGGTAAAACACGAGGCTTTAATCTTCTTCGTGGATCTTGGGTTGTGGTGGTAACTTCATCCTCTTCATCTGTTTCAGGTAAAGGAATACGATTTACGTTCGGCCGTTCATTTTGCAAAGTTTGTGATTGTGCGTCACTGCTCCGACGCAGTTCGTTAGCTAGCTCACGATCACCAAAATGCACATTTCTATAGTCGTTTAGCGGTATTTTCTTTTTGGGTTTCTTTTGTTTTTGTTCCCAGAATTGATTTACAGCGTTACCGAATTGTCGAACGGCTTTTGCACGGTCTTGTGATTCGTCTGCATACTCATAATCGTCATCTTGTTGCGGTTGCTCTTGTTCATCATATGCCAAATAATCTTCATCAGCTTGGGGTTTAAGATTTCGTGCATCAACAGCATGAACTTTTTGTGGCACTCCGTTTCTAACCACAAATGCGTCTAGATAAACTCTAGGTGTCCTAGGGGCTTCTTGAGGCAATTTCGCTGCACGTGGCTGGATAGCGACAGGAATGATTTGCTCTTGTTCTTGCTCAACTGGCTGCTCTTCTTCTGCTGAAGCTTCGGCAGCAGCAGGTGCAGACGCTGCGGGGGCTCTGTTAAAGTTAAAATCCAAGCGGAAGTTTGAAGTAATAGTGTCAAGATTAGAATCTGCTTTAGGTGGCGGCGGCGGTGGTGGTGGAGGAGGGGCACACGGTGATGGAGTCGTGGGATTAGCGCGAGGACGAGCACAAGGAGGTGGTGGTGGAGGTGTTGGTCGTGGTCGAGGTGTAGGGCGGGGTTTGGGTCGTGGATTAGCTCTTGGTCTGGGGCACGGAGGTGGGGCTGGTTTCGGAGGGGGAGGTGGAGGTGGTGCTTGAGCCCTACAAGGTGGAGGTGCCGCTCGAGGTGACCCACATGGAGCAGGGGCCGCAGGAGCCGGTGCTGGAGCAGGGCCTGCAGCAACCACAGGTATACCTTGTAGCGGTCCGTCAATACCAGGCACCGGGGCAAGTGGTGGTGGAAACTGGATTTGAGGTGGTTTCCGAGCTACACTGTAACCGAGAACGTCAGCTAAACCTCTAAACACAACATCTCCAAAAGTACGTTTTTTTCTCACGACAGGTTCATGATTATCATCAGAATCAGTTAAAGTATCATCAGCGAGAGTGATATTATTAGCTTCGGCAATAGATTCTTTAGCATTTTCAGCGATAGCTAAAGTTTGGTTGTTAGTGTCAGCGATGACGAAGACTTCAGCGGGTGCTACGATGTGGGCCGCTAGCAGCGGCAGGATTAGCAGCAACGCGCGCGGCATGGCACGGGCTAATGTCGCGCGGGACGGCGTGCGAGCACTTTTGTCGCACCAGAACTTGCACAATGCCGTCACGCTTCAACGAATACCTTCTACGTCTTTCGCATTCGCTAACTTCTCATAACCGATCCTTAGGTTATTACTAGACAATAATGCTATCATCAACGTATACAAAAAGTTCTACCGTATAAGTATAATGAAACTTATGTTGTGCAAAATAATTATGGATGTTGATTAAAAATTGCATAATGAAAATTTGTTTTAGGTTAGCCAATAACATGAAAGTATTCTCATTTACAGTTATTTAAACTATGTATTATTGACAATAATTGAAATGGTTTTTGTGTTTATAATAGGCTGTCTTTTATTATGAGAGTACCTACTGTAATTGTTTAATATGCATAAATATTTTTATATGAACTAATACAACTAACTGACGAACACAACTTATGCCGAGGAACATCTCATCTTTTATTTAAGTATTAAAAAAAATAATATTACAAAATTAGATGTTGTACTAATTTCTTGTTTTTTAAATAAAAATTAGTAAGATTTTTTGAATAGGATAGGGGTGGATGTTGATTTAAACGACGGGAGAGGTTTAGTTGGGTTCATATGACTTTTTTCTCATTTCAAATAATAAAAATAGATAAAAAATTGAATCAGGTGATAATCGCCATTTCACGCAGACACAGATTAGTGTCGAGTTTTCAATCGAAACCGCGACAAACACGATTTGTTTTAAAGATACTTGAACTTGTCAAAGTTAATCCTAAGTAGAAACAAGGTTGTCTCGGAACATAATTAACTATTTCAGTGCCATTTGCAGATTTTTAGATATAAATAAATTATAATTTTAAATAGTCATCAAACCCCGATAGCCACTAACATAACACTAGCGTTTGCTCTTTCAAATAAACAGCAACTAAGCATTAATTGATATGATTTGCAAAGTGACACATAGTTATATAAAAGTTGCGATTTTACTAACCTTTAACATTAAAATTTCATTTTGAGAGAGATATTCTGAAACGTTGTTAGTCTGAAACGTTGTTAGAAATGTGCTGAAAAAATATACGTTTATAAATACTAAAAATAAGCCTTCCTTAATAAATGAGAATGTATCTCAATAGAAGCTCCAAGTGTATTTAAACGTTTATTAACACATACGTGCAAATTTTATAAGCTTCAAAGGGATGTTCAAAGTTGCCCGTGTTGTATCTAACTAAAGCCCTGTTTAAAATACCATTTGACTTCACTGCATATTTGATATTTAAGCCACACACGCCCGCGGCTTCACTCGCGCTAAATCTAGGGGCGAAGCCAAGCTAAGCATGGTTATTTGCTAGTAAAATATATGGTGAAACATAGTAATATGCTTATACTTATTGAAACCGAAAAAAAATCTAATAAGAAGCCGTACTTTAATCGCATAATATTTGACAAGTTGACAAAGTCACGTTCTCATGCATTAAGTACGTATACGCCTTAACCTAATTTTAGATGAAAATGATGTAAATTATATTTTTTTTCCGTTAGACGCCTAGCGTATTATTATAGCAAATATTTCCTTTTAAATTTTAGCAATGGCAATATTCTAGGTTCTTAAATGTACCGGTTTATGTTTTTGTGTTGTTAAGACGATTTTACACTATTACCTACTGTAATGAATATACAATATTAAATCAAAGATATAATAAAAGTAACAAAAATGCTCAAATAGTAAAACTTTCAGAGCCTCATAATTTGTAGCAAGCACTCTTAACTTTTATTTAAATGCTATTGTGGTACTTTTCAGTTTTCTTCATACAATTCATATAAACGTAAAATATTGTTTAATAATTAACTTTTACTGCTATTTTCCACACGACAAAGTATAATCATAAACTAATTGAATAAATATTTTTCACTCTTCTACAAAATCGCGGGTTGAACTATGATGGTTCAAAAAAAAACTGTTCGCATGCTTTAGTGACTGACTGGCTAAGCTTTAAGAAGAATTACAAAACAATCTGCTACAAAATTGTAGGTAGTACTCAACAAGGACTATAGAAAAGTAATCCATACTGTTCCTTAGGATATAGGCATCTCTTAAGGAACAGTTACAAAAACTATTTTTTTCTATTTTGAAGCGAAACTAAGTGGCTAAGTAGAGTTTGAAACAAAAAATACACATGAAGTCACATTTATTACACCAATTATAACTTGTAACAACCAGACCAATACCGTTTGATAACGTCTTGGTACGTAGTTATAACAGTCGGTAATTAGCGTGACATATTGTATTCCAAAGCAAAAACCGTGCGCACGCGCCCCCACATGTCGTCTTGCCACGCTAAGTAGTATGAGTACTATGACTTTTAAAGTGGGATATGTACTAAATATTAATTATTATTTTCAAGATGCAAACAAAAGTGCATTTTAATATATTTCTCTAGTAATGTATCGTACATACGTTAAGCTTGAGTTTGTAATTTTGTAGGGATTTTCATGGCTTTTATTTTTTCGTCTTTTTTTCGCGGAGCCCTATTTTCTTTATAAAATTAAAATAATATAAGTGTCTCCTTGTAATCTCAGCTATTTGCCGCTGAAAGTCCCGTTAAAATCGGCCTAGCTATTTCGGAGATTAGTTGGAATAAACAGACATAAGGTACAAAAAAATAAGTATATAGATTCATTGCAGGTTTCCTCACGACGTTTTCCTTCACCGTAAGACAATTGGTAATCATGATAGAAACGATTCGCTCATGAAAATATTAGAGATGCGAGACCCGGATTTGAACCCGCATCGCTCGGTTATCCAAGCGAGCGCGTAACCGTTGGGCTAACACTCCCTTAGCTGGGCTACTGCCTAGAGTAGTAAAAGTTGTACTTTGGTATTATTTCTTTAGCCTTTAGGTATAAGAAAATTCTTTAACATTAATATTAAAGGAATCAATATTAAAATAATTCACTTATCCCAATTTTTGGCGTTATTGTGGTAGTACTACAAGACGTAGACATTTTGACGACTCATTTTCGAATCAGCGGTCACGGCAGCTGACGCCTGCGCCTTGCACCCTCACCGGTGCCACTTCCGGCACCATAGAAATTTTAATATCTTTTAACCGTCTTAAAAAATCCCCGACCATTAATTTTTTTTGTAATGACTCATTAACATAAATTATTACGGCTTTATCCAATAAGACTACTTTCAATTACGACTATATAAAAGTTCTTGTTTAAGTAGAGAAATATAAATATAAATATACCATATTATAAGTAATTTAATTTCTTATAATTATATAACATATTTTAATTAGAATAATCTATTTACTTGTAATTCATTGAAATTTCCTACTTGAGTGAATTGAAAACAAAATATATTCAGGTACCTCACTACTAACTTGATGTAAAGTTCATCTCGGCATAAGATTAACAAACAAGTTTATCAAATTTAATATCAGTAATCATTATCATATATCCAGTAAGCTTTTAGTTATAAAAGAAAGCTAAAGGTACATCCTTCCGGCCAATGTTTATTACAATTCGAATATTCTCTTCTTGAACTTGGCGGGATCGAAGTCACCTACAAATACATTCAAAAAATCTTATCTTTACTAAACTTCCGAGATTCTGATAAAGGTTGACCTTAACAAATAAAAATAAAGCATAATACGTATTGTCGCAGTTTCTCACAGAGTATATCGCAATCGATCTCTATTCACAAGAACTAATGAAATTAACGCGGAACGTAATTGTTCCATGTTTTATACTGACGTGGGAAAATAGCTTACTACTAGGTGAAGGTAGCATGGTTTTATCGTAAAGAATAAGATAGATAGAGCGTATAAAATTATAATTAAACCCAAATATGTATATCTTCGTATTATTTTGATCTTTTGTTCCCGACGTTAAGAATGTTTTACAGCAATCTTAGTCCGTGACTAAGATTGACGTGAAGCATATGAGAGAATAAGGTTTTTGAGGTCGTCATACTTGTTATTGTACCCAAAATCAATATAAATCCGCGAAAGAATTAAAATAATATTTCTTCATTATATTTCTAATTATGTTTCTCATAGCACATAATGAGGACACAGCAACGGAAATGGCGTTATAAGCAACTGATTATAATACCAAGGTGGCTTCAATAGTTATCTCCTGCATGATCCGTCCATTTTATTCTCTTAAACTGTACAACTCTGTGTTAAGTACTGCGTCTTAAACGGCCTTTTCTGAAGTCCTGGCTTCTATTCTCGGTTAAAAATATTATTATTGAAATGTTTTGCTTTAATTTTTTCGTATCGTGATAGGTTTAGTTACACAGGTGCCTGGTCTTTTAATTTATATACAATAGGTCTTAAGGAAATTTTTAAATGTTGGGTTAAATAGGTAGTACGTACTGGTTTTTTGATCCGGTGATTCTCTACATATCTGCATAATGGAATGCCTACAATATATAAGTACTTTCCTTTATTAACAACTCCAAAAATTCATTTTCTTACTACTTTTCATAATTAAAATACATAATCTTACGTCTCTCAGATTTCAAAACTTAAATAATTCCCACCGTAAGTATACCTCTTCGTTCTTATCTCAGTCTTACTAAGTTTTACATTAATAGAGCGTGTAGCTATGTTAATTTATTATCATTTTACATGCAAAATATGTTTAACAGTCTCATACAAGTGGAACGATACAGATGCTGTATGAATCAGTATATAAACAACACTATTTCTTTTGATTTCGTGTAAGGTTGTTTTAGCAGCTGGATGTGTGTAAATAGAAACGTATGGTGACTCAACTTAAAATTACTCATAGAATCAACAAAATATTTGATTTATTGGTGTACTTACTCGTAACGTGAGTAATAACGAAAATTATATTTAAAAAAAGGTACATTTCAATCAAAATGACTACGATCGAAATAATATGAGGTCCGGGGAAACCCCTTCTTTTGTAACCCATTTGCGCTTTTTCCCAAGCAAACGCATCACCATTGGGTTACCATTATGCCTTCAAAAATATCCTTTTTAAAACTGAAATTTTTGATGCACCATATATAACTTTGATATGTTACCTTGTAACCTATTAAAAAGGTTAATGAAAAACACATCAAGCGTAACAAAAGCTGTACTGAGTTAGTAATAATAGTAATATTTATTTTGTACTTGAGCGTGAGAGTAAAGTATATAGATAATAATAAATAATAAGTTATTCCTCCAGTTTTAATTCGGTCACAAAGATTGAACAAACGTTGAAAGATTATGAATTTAACATAAATAAATAACCTTTAAATTGGTGTAAATTAAACTTTAGATAACACAAATCGTATTTTCAATCTTATTTGAAATGATTAAATTGCATAAATTAACATAATTTACTTAGAAACATTCATTATGATGCAGTTATTACAATTTAGTTACAGTTAGATTTAATATCTGCGATCTAATTTGAAAGTGAGTTAATAATACTACGCGTGTTTTAAGAGCGATGCGTAAGTAATGTTAGATCGTGCGACTTTTCCAAGAACATAAACAATAAAAACAAATACAAAGGAACGTAATACGGAGGTTTTATAATTATATTAAGCACTTGTCAACGTTATTAACGATAGGATCAGGCCATGTTCTACAACGCTGGTATAATACGTGCAAACTTTACACATATTTCGACTGGTTAGATTCTCTCAGATGTATAAACACTACATAGTATAAAACAAAGTCGCTTTCTCTGTCCCTATATCCCTATGTATGCTTAAATCATGGACGTATCTAATGGGCGAGACACATAAGCGGACGTACCTTTACCGGCCTTGACAGTAATCAGGATATTTTAGGCCTGGCCGTTTGATTTTACGTCAGTCTCAAGCACTTACTTGTCAACAAAACATCTCCCAAAAATGACTAAATGTTCTATTAGATGGTGTAAAAACTATAGCAGCGGAAGCAGCACTATTTCTTTTCACTTGTAAGTAATATATTTTATTACATTTATTGTTATTTATCACAAAATTTGAGTAAATGTAAAATAAAATTTCGTATTATTCAACTATGTTAAATATAGTCGATATATCTATGTATTGTTGACATCTGACAACCATCATAAAATGGCTGGATTATACCGTTCAAAACAAATGACAGAACTGTCGAGTAAGTCCATTTGACATCGACTAGTGCTTGACAATGTCGAAAAATATATCGATATTTGACGAAATAACTAAGCGAATAATGGATGTTATTTGTACAGTACAATAACATAAAATACTTTTATCGCAGTATCCTACAATCTGATGACAATAAATTTATAATAATATTTTTATAATTAAATAAAAACATTATAAATGCAAAAAATATAATTAGTATGTGTACTTAATTTTTATTTTATTTTAACACATAAATTACACAAAATTTTAGATTTCCTAGGGATCCTTCTCGAAAGAGAAAAAAAATTCTTAACAAAAAATTTGAAGTCTATAATAACTATAATTGAGTAAAAAGTTCATAACAATGTCCTGCTTATTTTAGTATAATTAAAATATAAATACCGGAAGCTTACCCCACCTTTATTCTCCCTTTATTATCTTTGCCTTACAGCTTATTTATGATACGCCTTTTCTTTCCCATTCGAACGTTCTGGGTTTGATTGTCGGCGAAAAATCAAACAATATTTATTATTAATATTTAAAATGTCATTGATGTATGTATTTTATCGACTACGTTCAAGCATTAGAGTGAATTTTGATGTATTGTGTCAATTCTTTGTGTGCGTTATACTTCAAATGGTTGAAAGTGTTTTCATGCATTTATATTTTATGACTGGTCCTTAGTTAATACGTCCATGGCATATATCTTTAAAACTACGCAACGGATTTTGATGCGGTTTTAATAGATAGAGTGATTCAAGAGGAAGGTTTATATGCATAACTAGCGGATCCCGCGGCTTTGCCTGTGCTAAATCTAGGGAGAACCAGAGCGAAGCGAGGGCGAGTAGCTAGTGTAAGTATATAGGTTTCCTTAAGATGTTTTTCTTCGCCGTATCAACAAGAAGTATCGTACGCCTTTATTGATTAACTTTATTTACAATAAAGGAGATTACAAGTAAACTTAACTATATATACAAAGCAAATGTACACTTAATTATTACTGTACAAGTCGTGTCCGCGTGGAATAGTGGCAAGAATGCTGGCCGCATTCCCCCGCTGAATGGCAATACCGATTCTTTGGGCGAAAAATGAGCCAGCTCTCCTGTCACCAGATCTTTAAATTGTAATAAAATAAATATAGAAAAGTCATTGCATTTTTGTTTTCTTTCCCTTTTCCTACTTACCGAAAAGGAAAATTGATTGGCAATGGATTGATATATTTTTGTATGTAGATACTCGTAGTTGGTCTGCTCGAGAGTGATTTAAGGCATTTTAGGATTTATTTCCCATTTATAAGACATTCTTTATGGTGATAGTGGCAGACTTCACGATAAAAACATCTATAATTCTAAGTAGTGTTAGCTTACCTTTTAGTTTAATTATTAACTATATTTAAATAAAGATGAAGCATTATTTAATTATTTATCAACAATGCAGTGAAACTTACATAAGACAACAAAAAACAAATAAATGTGAAGTCATTTTAACTGAATAACCTTGAAATAACATTGAAAGTGTTGTGCTTATTAGAATTTCTGAATAAATTTATCATAATTTTTATTATTTTAGTTGTATAAGTTCTACGTGAGCATTATAATTAGATAACGTTCAGTGTACGCGTATAACGTATTAATAAAAATTAAAAAGTATAAATTATAAGATAAATAATATTTTTTACGGTTTCTTACGAGTTTCTAGCTAATTAAAATCCTCAGTGGGTTCATCATTTAAATATTTTAACTAGCGACTCGTTTTATTCGGATAAATTCCTAGGGACGTTTAAGAAATGCATTAAGGCACGAATGGATTCGTACGAATAAACTAGCGCGAGCGAAGCCGCGGGTTCCTCTAGTTATATACTAAAACCTTTCTCGAGAACCACTCTATCTATTGCTAAAAAAACATGAAAATTGGTGCAGTAGTTTTTGAGTTTACCGCGAACAGACAGACAGGCGCGGCGGAGGAATTCGTTTTATAATATGTAGTGATATTCCGAAGATGATAAATCTAATGTATCTCATACTAAGCCAATTACTAACTAGTAATACTCACGCCACGCACGGCTACGTTAAAGCTATCAGCTGGCCTGATAACCGTCATATTTTAGTGAATTTATTCAAAATCTTAGCAAATTATACACGTAAATCTGCATTGACTGATTCCTCTTTTTTTCCTTTAAAATTGTACGATAATCCGTTTGATACTTTATAGGCGTGATAATTCACGCCTATAAAGTATACATTGTATACATTTATAAGAGGCATACAGATGTTGTGGGGGTACTTTATTTTATAGTATTTAGACCAAATGAAGTTCTTCATATGTTTTAACCATAACACAACACAACTGTTTTATTTTTAACCTACTTCCTTATACAGCCCTACAAAAGACATCAACGCGTCACGAATTTTCTATACCTATCGAGGAATATATTGTTTTTTTTTTATTTTAAAAATAATAATAATTAAGGAATTGTACATATAAATACTAAGGACAAAGCAGTAATTACTTGAATAATATTTATGACTATAATATGAAGTTTTTATATTTTAGTTTAATTTTCCTTGTATTTGTTTAAAATGAAAATTTAAAAATATTTTTCTTTTGTGGATGTTTGTAGTTAAATATTTAAACAACATTTATAAACACAATCTTTTATTTTTCTATGATTGATTTTGATACGCTTTTTGTAATTACGTATTATATATAGTAATCAATTAGATTTTTTGAGTTATTAAGTAACAAATGTTGTATTTTGTGATCTTGAACTAAGTCTATTTATATTTCATTTTATTATAAATATTAAAAGCATTAGTGTCGCTATACTTACACTTGCCTTATAAGTAAAATTTAATTTTATAACTAAAAGGTTCAATAATAACATATAGTTATGCTTATTTATGACATTATTAATATGACAATATTACTTAATGTGTAATCTCCACACGATAAACATCACGGAAGAGTCTCAATACAGTTATGTGCAACTGTGTCAAGGAAACCGCGAGATTTTGTCTGAAAACATACGTATTGATGACACTCTATCTCTTTCTGACATATAACATAAGAAAGAAACCAATTATGTATCAGGATGCGTGATAAATAATTCCCAAAACGCTATTAACACATAAAGGAATTTAAGCTTTACTACGTTTTTTTAAAGTTGTGTATTGATTGGTCATCGTAATCGATATGCGGGGCGTGTAAATGCACTGTTACACAAATTACACGCCAGTCCCAGATAAAGTTTGCTGCTTAACAAATTAATCTATCTTAACGGTAGTTTAGCAACGTTACAAGCACGACAAGTAAAACCATGTGGATTACCCACATGGTTTTCATATAATGCGTTTGATATTTTTAATTTCCACTAAGAATCATATGACGATTCTTATCAATGTCTATACTTTTTTCTTTTAACTTAATGACATTCGGTCTAGACTAGAAATCATTAAGTCTAAACAAGATATTAGTGTTTAAGAATAGAAAACTAATAAAACTTTGGTACCGACATACTATAATTTTTTGAAATTACGATTTCATGATGAACAAAATAATTATATTTATATAATTATATATAATTTGTGTTTATCTTTTTTGACAACAAACTAACATATACATATTGCATAAGTACATCATTGTTAGTTTCAGCGCTTCGGATATCTAATTCTTGTATAACTGTAACAATTCTTTTAAATAACCCTTTAACAAATAAATAAATATGTTAGGACATTAGTACAACAGCGCCATTTAGTTCCGTGGTATGCTACAGGCTTGTGTTACGGATACCAGATAGTTGATATACTACTCATATAAATTTTAAATACATACATATTATAAATATTCCTTATAACCTTAATCGCTTTAGTCTTTAAGAAATTACGCTATGATACATCTCAATTCTCAAGACGTACCTACCGATAAATTTAGTTAAATTTTAATACGTAGTTAATATTTTTATGATTCTATAATTTGTAGTAATATCAATAAAAGTGTTTATTACAATATTCATGTACCTACATGTTGGCTACCGGGACAAAATATTTTGTCTTTCTAATTTTATTAATCTCCGTACAAAATATTTACGTAGTACGGAAGGAACTTAAAAGGACGCAAACTCAACAGTCTCCAATAATGCTCGAATCCAAAAACGCTGGAATTTAAAATTCATTAAAGTAATAATTGCTTAGATTGCGAGTTAGTAAATGAAATTCTATTGTGCATTTTCTTCAACATAACGAATATGATATTTAGAAAATTTTCTTATTAATAATATAGTGTTGATTTTTTATGATATACAGTTGGTTGCGTAATGATCTAGGAGACATTTACGTAAGAATACTAAAAACAAAGCAGCAAACAGACGATAGTTAGTCTCGCTAAAACTCAAAAACGGTTGACCCAATTTTTATATATTTTTTTGTTTTATTAGAGGTGTGTAAATGTGGTAATGACTAAAAAAATAAGGGAAAATAAAGACAAAAACAGCCGAAAAATCTGAAAGTTCAAAACTGTTTATTTTATATGGGACTTTCTTGCCGTTAAAACTTTTAACTTAAAAGGTACTTAGGGATAAACCCGATCGAAGTGGAGGTGACTCGCTATCAGTACATCACTATATATAAAAATAAAATTGAAGAGTCTGTTTTTAATTTCAAATTAACAGCGTTTCACTAAATACATATTTGTACATACATTACTTACTACATCAGTAAGTCTGTTTGTTGGTTCCGGCTAATCGTTGAAACGGCTGGACCGATTTCGATGGAACGTTTACTCGCAGATATCTAATATTATAAGGAGTAACTTAGACTACTTTTATTTTATTAGAATTAAAAAACGTTTAATTTATTTTAACATACGCCCAACGAAGTGGGACGGATTTGCTAGTTATGTAATAAATGAACACAACGAGAAAATCGTTTACGTTAAAGTATTTTTGAAAGACCATATTCAATTGTGATTGTTCAAGCCTTAATCGGAACAATTTCGCGTCGACGGTCTCGTGTTGGGATACAATTATGTTATTTTATAACTCGCTTTTACTTTCACATTTACTTTCTGGTGTAATGTGCTTATTATCGTATGGTTTCGGTTTTGTTATTTGTTATACAATGTATGAAAAATAACGTTAGCGAGCAATCATTATCTGTGGAAAATTTTCGTCATTACAAAGTATTTAGTATTGATTACATTAAATTTCATTAAATTTTATAAAGTAAGTACTATAGGAATAGTATATAGGAACAGAAGTATAGGAAGTGTGTCACTAACTCAATAACTCTGCTCTACCGACTACCATGTACTCGTAAATTTTACTACAAGTAAGTATGTTTTAATTTTACCACACACCTTTAAAAGAAGAGCGAAACTTTTAATTTGTCACTTCGTTGGCTGTTCATCAATCATCCTGAAGAATCAAAGTTGTATATTACTTTGAATTAGTAGAGGTTGTACAAAGTCAATACAATTAAAAGATACGGTCTTTTGATACTCAGACTATCTATACAAAATCCATATAGTACTTCTGTTTGACCTAGAATACTGAATTTTTAGTACATTGAGTAGAATGCCAAAGTCCTTTAACATCAGTAATATTTTGTCATAACACGTATTTGTATAATCATACAAGTCCATCGCAAAGTTATAGCCACGAAATTGACAAATAACACATATTCATCTGCTCTGTGGTTATACCTTTACCTACTTCAATACAGCTTATAGCTATTTTTGCTTCATGATTTATTTACAAAAGATTACGATACCTTCAATTTTTACGTTTTGCTTTCGTAATTATTTAAGTCAGCTCTTTGCTTATGCCGCCGCGAAAGTAAGCGTATATTTGAGTATACGTTTAAAAACGAGTATACTGTATTATTTACTTTGGATAATATGCCAATTATTATCACTACTTACTATAATTAATATTAAATTAATTCAAATAATGAATGAATAAGACATATATTTTTAAATTCTATATTTTTACCAGATGCTAAGGTACGTGGATTTTGCTAGTATTAGGTATACACGTTACCTAACATAGGTCATTCTTTAAATATCAGTTATCTGCCAGTGAAATTCGTGTCAAAATCAGACTTTTTTTTCTAATAAGTACCGCAAATATACTTATGAAAATAAAACGTATGATGGTTACAATTAGACACTTCCATTTTATTTATTTATATAAATATTGAATATCACAGTCGGTCAATAAAGATGAGAAGCCTATAATAGCTCAATTAAGTAATTTTTCTTTCTAAATCGTTAATCGTACAGTAGGTAGGTAGCTTAATCGTTCGCGTTCGATGATCATTGTATTGTTAGTAATTTATCTGGAAATAGCGTGAGTGCGGCCAGTAATCGTTTGATTATACGTAATATCTGTTATTAACAACATCTCAAAGCAATTGCTAATTGCGTCGTGTTTTATAATAAGTTAAATATTATCGTAAATGGAGGTTTTTAATAATAATTAAGATTTATTTATGATATATATTTTTTAAAGGTATGCACACATAATGCATATTTCTTTATGAATGATAGTTGCCAATACCTTTATCTAAAACAGCTATTGCAATTTCGTCTGAATCATCCACACACCCTTAAAAATATATTTAAATTAAAGAAGACGAAAATTAGATGGACTTTTAGTTAGGTACCATATAAATCTACATACAATGCATAGTATCTAGATGAAAGTACTGGTAAAACCATTATACTAAATAAAACTATCTTTTCGAATTTTGTCGCGGATTTATTTTGATTTTTGGTTCCCGACGTTTCGAATTCTTTACAGCAATCATGGTCACGGGAGAGACTAAGGTTTTTTTTGTATCTGATATAAAATAAATCCGCGACTAAATCTGAAAAGATAGTCTCATTTATAATGTAAAATTTTCACGTAAACCTCAGAAAGTATTACTGGTAAAACCATTACTAATCTTCCATTACATAATCTAAAAAGGTTTTGAAGTAAGCAAATAAATTACATCGGTTTGAATACAATATACAATACACGACTTTCTTTAGAAGATGGATGATCGCGAGGTCAGTGTAAGTAATGGTTGAAGCAGGGCAACTAGGGCAGGGCTGTCTTCAATACATATTGATCTAAGGAAAGCTTAAGTAATGAAGTAATATCATGCAAGTAATACGCCCATGGGTGTATTCATAAGAAATTTGATTACTATAATCGAAGGCGGGTAGCCCAGTGGTAATGAGCTCGCTTGGGTAGTGAGAGATGCGGGTTTTAATCCCTGGCCTAACATGATTACAACTTGTCTTTCGGTAAAGAAAAACATCGTGAGGGAACGATAATGGTGTGTAGAGAGGCATCGATATTTTTTGTATACAGAAAGAGATATTGTCAGATATATTGCGAAAAAACTTAAGACTGTAAGAGAAAATCGATGTCAGCGAAAATATTGTAACGAATTGTAATTATAATTAACTTTAAGAAAGTATTCTTAGGTTTACGCGAATATTTGACATTATAAATGAAACTATCTTTTCGGATTTCGTTGCGGATTTATTATGAATATCATATAGTCGTGGATTTTGTCGCGGATTTATTAATATTTATTTAAATCGAGTTGGTCGTGCACTGAAGGGCAGTCCATCACTAGCTCTGCTGAATTCATCAATCATTGCGTGATGCTAAATCATTTGTACGAGTAATCTTTGAAAGTAACGTGTTATTGATGATAGCATCTATGGAAAGTTACATCTAAAATAACTTTTTGTTAAGTAGTAATAGAAAGTTGTTATGATACCTACTAAGTACTGTTAGGACAAAAGTGGATTATAATTTAAAGTTTAATTTAAAAAAAAACTAGCAGATCACTATCGTTCCGCTCGGGTCAGTCAATACGCACACAACGACACGTTTGGCGCAGTTTGAGGTTTCTTTCTTGCGCTAGCAATCGCGGGTTCGAGTCCCGATAGGGGCATTCATTTGTTAAACTCGGATGTTTGTACTCCAGTCATGGGTGTTTATATTTATAATATGTATGTATTTAAACTTATATATGTAGTATATCAACTATCTGGTATCCGTAACACAAGCTTCCTTCGTAGCTTACCACGGAACTAGATGGCGCTGTGTGTAATAATGTCACAAAATATTTATTTATTTACTTATGTAGGAGATAAATAAAACGTAACCGATTATGTTGACTAGCTATTTTACAAAATGTCATAAACATCTATCCAGTGGTTTTCTCGTGATGCGGCACAGAAAGACAGACAAAAATACCATAAACATAATAATACATAGATTAACCCTCAGCTCAGCTCTGTATGAATAATGACTATACAATTAATTTTTTTTTTTTCAAAAAATATTAAATCCACATATTCGACTCAGTTTGAATTTTATTAGGTTATATGTATAAAAGAACGGATAATTAACAAAATAAAGATCAACTGACTTGATTTTATAAAGGGTTTATTAGCTTAAAATCATTGCGTTTTCAACGGTGGGTACTTTGTGGGTTTTGTGGTGGAAACAAAATGTGGCGGTGTTTGATGCATTTGTTGTTATGAAATAGCGATAGCAATTTATTGAACTATCTATACTAATACTATAAAGCTGAAGAGTTTGTTTGTTTGGTTTAACGCGCTAATCTCAGAAACTACTGGTCCGAATTGAAAAAATCTTTTTGTGTTGGATAGTCCGTTTATCGAGGAAGACTATAGGCTATATTACATCACGCTACGACCAATACGAGTAGAGCATCAATAAAAATTTGTAAAAACGGGAGAAAAATGTTTCTTTTGATTTTCAGCCTTTAGAAAGAGAGCGGGGTCGCAGGAAAGGCTAGTATTGTATATGCATAATGCAACATATTTAGTATTTCTATGAGACTATTCTCATCAACCTAACATAAATTTTAATCTTAGATATTATGTGACTAGTTATTTTTTGTATACTTCATGTAACAATCGAAATTAGCACCTATTTTTTTAAAGTCAGTTAAAAATGATAATATTTGAAATAGAGTTAAAGCCGTCTGCAATATACCCAAAAGTACATCGTCAGCTCTTGAAGAACCTGCAAATCCAATTTAAAGAAACTGATGCCTTATTATAGAGGTTCGAGACAATGAAATGAAAAAGCAGGTGAGTAAAACAAATCTTCAAATTTTAAATATTTAAGTGTTAAGACAGTACTACAAGTGCTTAATTGTTTGGTATTTTGATGGCTCGTGAAATCCTATACGATAATTACAGCTTAAATCAAGTAGGCCAATACAATTACAATGTAGTGTCGGCCACAGATTTTATTGAATTGACGAATCAGAATTAGCTTCTACTTCCAATTAAATAATGTACCCACTCAAATCAATTTGTTCGGTCTTCTCTACTAAGGTCGTTTTCTTGTATATAAAAGATTGTTCCTTACATCATTCATTTAAACATCCTTGTATGTTTAAATGAATAAATATGTTGGGACACGCAGTACCATCTAATACTCTGGTAAAGTACGAACCTTGTGTTATGGAAACCTGATGGTTGATACACTATATATATATAACTTTAAATATATTGTACATATGAAAGGAAAGGAAATACCCATGAAAGGTGTAGAAATATTAATGCTCATCATACAAATGAATGCACCCAGCGGGACTCGAACCCGTAACCGCTGGCATAGCAAGTAGTAGAGCCAAAACTCACTACAAACAGCCAAACATAGTCGTCGTGTTTCAAAAAAAACTTTATTCTGTTATGTTAAACATGTACAAATGTATAATAAGATTGATGCAAAACGTAATAAGACGAATGTTATTAATATAATGACCATAAATTTACATAGATGGACTCAGAATAAAATATTTTTTACAAACCCTTTAGTAGGAAATAATTTACATCATAAGCAAACTGACATTGTCCATACACATTTATTTACTTTGTTATATAATAGTTTATTATATAATAGTGTATTATATTGTACTGAGCCCTTTCATATTTATTTAATTTTAGCATATACCAATATTGCATGCGAAACCGCCATACAGAAATAGTGTTTTAAGATCGTCGTTCTCATTGTCCGTTCACTGCGCGGTGAAGTGTAAAAACGTGAATATTTCACACATGGGCCTACATGATGTTCCCCGTGACTGCGGCCATGTGTGTAAACACTAAAATAACGCACCGTTTCCATTGGTTTTGCTGTATCATACCTATACCATTTATATGTATATGTAGTTATATTTTTGTTACTCAATCAAGTTAAAACTTGTTGATGGATTTGGATAAGCAGCACATACATAGATAATGAAGTAAAATAATATATTCAAAAATGTAGCTGCCTCTCAACCGATTTAGATGAAGTATGGAAATGGCTTAAGCCCCTAGAAGTACATAGCCGGAAGTACATAGAATTTTTTTATCCCAGAAATCTTCCCTTAATGAGATGAACAGGAGAATGAAAAATTTCTCAAGTACTTAATAATAATGTTCTCCGATCGATTCCGCCGGATTGCCGGCGGCCAATCTCATTGCAGTAGATATTATAGTGACTAATTGGACGCGCAGACACAAGTGCACTATCCTATTCCTGTCATTCTCATACTCCGGTGTTAAGACTGTTCGACACGGCCAGTGAGAGCTAAGGCGCAGGATCGACGTCTTTACGTGCTCTCCGAGGCACGGGGTGGCTCGCCGCCAACAAGTAAGGGTTACTAATATATATCCATAGTTTTTCAGTTTTTATACTATATTAACCGTCAAAACCTAAAGACGAAGGCACGACACGATTGTGAGTTGATAATAATTTAATATAATATGTAAATTATTATTAGACAAAAAATAAACATGTTTTGAATGCTACAGTTTAATGAAATGGAAACAGACACTCACGCACAATATGGAAATCCAATTACATAGTTTCGACCAAAGCGGATTCGAAACCCATTTTAAGGAGATTACAATATTTGGGTAACGCATTTTTACCATTTTTGTTTTTGTTTTTAAGACATTTGTGACCATTTCGTGGGTATATGAATGTTTTTGTCGATCTCAAACAATACAAAAACAAAATGTTTCCCACAAATCTACATAAATTCACTTGTAAACAACTTTCCTATTTAAAATATCAAATTAAGACTTAAACTTGGTTCTGTAGTAGTAAATTTTTACATAAATAACAAGAATATGTACATATATAATACATAAATATGATGTGACATTCAAACAATACTATCTAGTTCCATGGTAAGCTACGAGGCTTTTGTTATGCAAACTAGGGAGTTGATATACTACATAATTACACATACATAATCATCATCATCATCAGCCCTTTTTAACGTCCCACTGCTGGGCACGGGCCTCTCTCGGTCTACTGCGCTGGCCTAATGCGTGATGGCGGACTTCATATGTCTTTCGAAAACTTGCTAGGTTTTTCTTAGACATACAGGTTTCCTCACGATGTTTTCCTTCACCGTAAGACAAGTGGCAATCATTATAGAAATGATTCGCTTATGAAAATATCAGAGGTGCGAGACCAGGATTTGAACCCGCATCACTCAGTTATCAAAGCAAGAACGTTACCGCTTACAAAATACATATTCTAAGACATAACTTTTAATTTTAATTAACCAACTAATTATTTTAATTTTAGCTCAAATAAAAAAAAGAACCTACTGTCATAATGTACAAAAGTACCAAGAATATTATATACTTTCACCCCAAGTGAAACTGTGCAAGCACAAAAAGTTGTATTTACAATCTCACTGCACTGCTTTTATCTGCGCTCTATTGTTTGTAGCGACTAGAGGAAATTATGTATGAGAATGCTACTCAGGGAATATTTACGTCGTTGTGGCCCTCCCTCGCTTAGCCGTTACTACCAATTTTGCCCCGTAGCTCAAATTCTTTAGGCAATATAGTGTATTATAATGCGCCACCTGCTTTAAACTAATGCTTGTGAAAATTGTTCTCGTTAAGGCTAATTGGTTATTCTAAAAAACTTATAGTAATAGTATTTTGTCATATTAAACTTACGAATGAAAATTAAACAAATTAAAACTTTGTACAAATTGATAATTCTTAATTACTACCACTATAATACTAAAAGGTGCAGCAGCAGGAAATACAAAAACCGACAAATGTTAAGTGTAAAATTTACACTTTTATTCCTTTACGCTGTAAATATTTAAAACATATAAATAAATTTGAAGACTTTTTAATTTCAAATCAACAGCTCTTCGATACAAATTAACTTAACTATATAAATACAAATAATAATTTAATGTACATTTCAGTAACTCTTGCGTCTGTTCACTAGAGAAATCTGAAAAGTAAATTATTCTTACACATAATATTTTATATAACGTGTACAACGATTACTACGAGTATGTCATGGGAACGATGGAAGTGAAATAACTAGATGTAAAGTTCACGTGAAATATTAAGAGCATGTGTTACAATCGTCATTTACAGTAATGATCTTATGACTTGCTTATATTATTAGAAATCGCAAGATTGCGTATTATAAAGAACATAAGTTTAAAGTTCAAGCAAATATACTAACACTGAAGTTGAAAGAACGCTTAGAATATATTTTTTATTATATTTACAGAGTAAAGTGGTGCCAGATCTATAATAATTTATACTATATACAAATTTTTCCATGAACAAATTTTAGTGAAAATGGTAATAGAAATATGCATTTAAGATTTATGTTATAATTTAAATAGGATTTTTATTTTTTTCCAATTTAATATAACAGATAAGTCGGATTTGGCTTAAAGATTTGAATACAGCAAGTGTTTGTCTCATCGTAAAACATACGTAAAATTAAGTATCGAAATACGACATAGATTATAATCATTCATTGTGTATTTTTTTATATACAGCAAAATTTAAGCAAACCTATTTTTTAAATATTAGATAAGTATTTATTAGAACATTTGTAGAGCAGACAGTGGCTGTAAAAAATTGTCGGAAGATTTATAATATTTTAATTATTATGTTTCATACTGAATATATCTAATAGAGGATCTTTAACAATACCCTTCGAATTTAATTGATGTACTCGAAAGATTTTACAATCTAGATAATAAAAAAATAATAGAGATTACTCTCTAATTGTAGAGTAACACAACATACACGTAATGTATGATAAAATATTGCATTGAAGTCTTAAATTATAATAATTTGGTATTACAAGCTGTAATTATAGTTTTATTAATAGTTATGGCGTAAAAAACTGAAGTAATTGAAATATAGCTTAGTCGCTTATTTTTATAGAGATATGCCCGATAGTATTGGTTCGAAATTCCTAGTCGTACAAAAAAGTCATATGAAATTAAAAAAAAAATATTTATGATTTCAGGACTTATTAACAAACCGCACTTTTGAATGTATCAGAATGCGCCCTAGAGATAGAGTCTGAAAAACTATTTTTATTATTATATTTTATTATTATTTATTTTTGTACAGTTTTAGTCATACTTTACGCGATTCCTTGACATTTTATATGTTATTAGCGGACCCGACAGACGTTGTCCTGTTAGGTACAGGAATAAAACATTTTTATAAAATTTTACTCCCGGTGTAATATTTATGCATGCGCAAAACAACGTTGCCTAGCAACGACTTATTTATAATTAAATATGTCATTTATTGTACAGATGTATAAATAACTAATTAATGTAAAAAATACATTTTGTAGTGGACCGAATTGTGGATCTAAACCATTCTCAAATACACTCGAACGCACAAAACATTTCATCAAAAATGGTCCAGCCGTTTAGGAGGAGTTCAGTGATGACGTACAGTAGAATTATATATATTAAGGTAAAGGCACCTAACTCCGAGGGGTTCTAAAAATGGCACCATATTCCGAGGTATTTAAACAAACAGTGATTTCAAGTGATTTACAAGTTCTTTTTGTGTGTAAGATACTATATTGAATTCATAATTTATCTGTTCGTGTTTATATGAGCAAAAGAGTGTATTAGTGTGTGTACATTTTAAAATAATGCGTAAATTTTGCGCTAGCAGCTGACTTGAACGCACGCTCCATACATTTTGGACCTTACGCACGTAAGTACTATGTTTTACTAAATAGTGTTTTAGATGATATTTTAATGCTATATGAGTACATGTTTAGGTTAAAATAGTAAAAGAGTTATATTTTTTATTTAAAACACGTAACATTTGTGTATTTTTCTTAACAATTTATGAGTAAATAAAGTTTAAAAATACCACGGCATTAGGTGCCAAATATTTTAGTTGGTTCCTAATGCCGATGTATACCACGGAATTGCGATTTCATAGACGTTTTCTTTTTTTTAAATTTTGATGAAAATTTAATAATTACAAAATTTACTGTTTTGGTTTTGATTAATTAAATGGCCAATAAATATAAAAATCTATTTCCGATGTATGTTTTGGCATCAAATTCACTAATTATAGATGATCAAAGATTATCTATTTAGGTACTTTATTAATTTATTATATGGAAAGACTAATAACATTAAACTGTATTATTAATGTATTTGATATATTTCTGTTTGTGTTCTATGTATTTTTTCGAAGATATTGCAATTAAAGATTCATTTATTTATAAAATATTAAAAAATCTCTTGGTTTTTAATAATCGGAGTTAAAAAATGTGATATGGTATTATAAAACGCTATTCCGATGTATGTAAGTCGGAATAAGGTTCTATGAGCACCTAATTTCGTGGTATTGACACAAGTAAAATACAGTGTGTTAATTATTAAAAAGTTCAGAAGAGTTTCCAGAAAATAATATTCAACAGTTAACAATCTCATTTATTGCTCTCTCAAATGTTTGTATTATAGTTCTTAGTACTCGAATCGCTGCCTATTTGACAAATTAAAAATCAATTATCATGACTCATTGAAAAACTGCCTGTTACATTATCTTACGCAGCTTTTATAGAAATTCATAAGGTATGGGCTCATAGTATTTTAAATATTGATATTATTATAATTTTTTTGTTGTAGGATAATGAAGCCAAAAAAATACACGGAAGAAGATCTCCGAAATGCTATTACAGCAATCAATGAGGGTAGTAGTTTATCTTATTTAGTATTTGTCATATTATGAAGAAAACAAAAAATACTGTTAACGAATTAATATATATGTATATAGTTACTAGTTACTACTATGTTTTTTTAAATCTTTACTTAGAATAATATTATTAATCTAAGTAAATTACATGTTGTGGTGTAATTTTATCATAAAAGACTGAAGACTGATTTAAAGACCAGAGTAAATAAATAGACTTGATTTTTGAACACCATGTATTATTCTCCCCACCTCCATTTCTTTGTATTTTGAACACTCGGAATTAGGAACCAAATACATCGGAATTAGGATTTTTACATCGCAATTAGGTGCTCTCGACTTCTTCACATTTTTAATTAATTAAAGATATTATTAAATATTCTACTGCTAAACTGTAAGTGTATTTCAAGAGTTAGATAAATAATACTTCAGATAAAAATAGCGAATTCTGTAGAAAGATATAGTAAATGCTTAATATTTAAAGTTTTTTCTAGTTTAGGTGAAAATACCGCGGAATTAGGTGCCTTTACCTTAAGCAGAAAGATATGTCAAAAGTTTTATTTCGATATTTGGTTAATAATTTGGATAAAACCGCAAAATATCCGTACATGACATTTTTAAATTTAAAAGTCTGCATAGAATTATTGAGCATAGACAAAGTATGAAATATTATATTTCAAAATCTTGTTAGAAAACAGTATAGCACTAAATTATTCTACATTTAACGATTGTAATAAATTAATCTATAAATGAATCGTTAAGATGATAACGTACTTGTCCTCTGGCATAAAGTATCTATTCATAAAATAAAATGTCTGTAGCCAAGTAAAGGTATAGTAAAAATACAGTTATGTTTTATTAAACACTAGCTATTAATTAATTTTGCAACTGCTCTTATGACAAGTAAAAAATGAAGATTTTTAATCTCAATCTTACTATGCAGGTTGTTTTGACAAAGTACATAATGTCAATCGACTATTCACTTCTTAATTATTTCTGAATTTTCTATTAACATATTATATGCTAACAATACCTAAAAAAATTGAATTTGTTAAACAGCCAGCAACTGCCTTCCGAGCCGGTGCTAGCTTCCTCACAGACTGACTGTCGTAATCAAAAACAAACATTGCTGTCTTTAAATTAAATTAGTTCAAAAGTATTCCCCATAGTTTTGATTAATTATAATCGTTTTTTTCTTAGTTATAACCAGTAAATAATATGATAAACTTTTCTTATTAGTAATATTAGAGCAAGCTTTGACAAAAAAATGTATAAGTTTTAAATTTCCGACTTCCTGACAAAAAAAAATAATTAACACAGCTATCACCGGTTCTACAAACGGTTGGGACTTCCGACAGAACCTGTCTAAACTCATTTCCTTCGACGTGTCAATACCGCATTCCCACTGTTGTTTAAATAACTAATCTCCTCCCCCATGTTAAACTCTCAATCATGATAATATTCTTAAAATATAACCCACAATGTACATTTTAAAGTGTTAAAGTACTTACCTATCTTGACTTTTAAGTTTGCTATTTATATCGGAATTTGGTATTTTATATAAAACTAGTTCCTTTCTACTAGTTTACTACTAAATCCAAACTAGATAAGGAAAATCATTATTTTAATGTCAAATCCGCGACGGAAACCTAAGTAAATAAAAATTCAATTGATGATTTATACTTCTGCATTACAGCAACTCATAGCCTTTTTTTATTTCTAGGAAAGGTCAGTTATATCTTTAGATTATTAAATATCATGAGATATTAACACAGCATATCTACATAGTTCCATGGTAAGCTTTTGCAATGGATACAGGATAGTTGATTCATTACACATACCTATACGAGTACGCTGTGCATATCAAAAAGGCTTAAAAATATTAATAAGTATTGTATTTAGTACACCTAGTCGATGCCTAATACACTACAGCCACATACAAAATAAATATTAAGAAATTCAAACATACTTTTAAAGTATAGAAGCAGTTTGTGTCAACAAAAGGCGAGTGTGACGTGCATTAGCATTATAATGACATGTACCCAACATTTCGGCCCGAGTTATGTACTTTGTAACAAAGGTTCTGGGTGGTCTCGTAATGCTACTACCGACTTGTAATGCAATGAAAGTTAACGATGTAGATGTAACGAAAGTTTATGGCTTAGATGACCTAGTGGTTAGAGCACGTGGGTTCGCAAATAAGGATCGTCAGTTCAAATTAGGTGTACTTATTAATTCTTAATGGCGGTAAATAGTTTTAAAATAAAATAAACTAAAATAGTTTTTTATTTCTTAATCGTGTTTTACAATTAATTATATTCGGGTCTTCCCAGTAAGTAATCCGAAGATACTTGTTTTGGTAATGGCCCGCTTCTTCCCATTTGCATTATCTATGATTAGGTCTTTTTTATTACAATATTATTTTATAATATGTTATTAGTAAGCTAGTTCCCAATAACAGTTGCATTTAATTTTAAACAAGAAGTTAAACAAAAATTTAAACAAGAGAAGCTTATCGATAAGAATACAACATGTTAGTTAAGAATGCAAGTACAGATTTACTTACATATAGTGTGTATGTGTGTGTGTGTGTGTGTGTGTGTGTGTGTGTGTGTGTGTGTGTGTGTGTATGTGTGTGTGTATGTGTGCGTGCGTGCGTGCGTGCGTGCGTGCGTATGAGAGTGAATGTGAGCCTATGTGCCTGTATGCCCTACGGAAGCATGAACTCCTTGGGATCGGATCTACGTGTCCACATATAGGTATATCAATGCAGGTTACGGTTTGCGGTTAGTGGGGTCGTTATCTTATTCTAGTTAAGAGGTCCTCTACCTCCTCGTAATTAAGGGTACTCAGCCATTGTATAAGTGCTTTTTTACAAGAATGCAATTTCATAGGATAAATTTTAAGTATACGGTTAATTTTGTTATACACAAAGGCAGACTGAGCGGCGTATTGCCGTTTGGCGAAGACCGTGTGGACAAGATGATATGGAGCAACTACATCATTTCTCCTTTTATTTTGTAGATGTTGATCATAAGGGAGTGACTTATGGCATTGTAAAATTAGGTTGAGTATATATAACTTTCTAACTGATAATAGATTACTTATATTATAGAGGGTGACTGTAGGGAACTTATAGGGTTTGAAATACATTACCTTTAAAAGGGACCTCTGTACTCTTTCCAAATTAATGAAATTAGTTTTTGTAGCACCACCCCAGATCGAGATACAGTAGGTGATTACAGATTGTACGAGGGCGATGTAAATATTGTTAAGAAGTTCTTTTGTCATGATATGTCTGAGTGATTTAAAGATCCAGGTTAGCTTTCTTACTCTATCCATAACTAGTTCTATGTGATAGGACCAACTTAATCTTTGATCAATCATAATGCCAAGGTACTTGGTGCAGCTGACTTTTTGTATAGGTAAGAAGAAGAAGAAGAAACTAACAAACGATGTATATTATTTTACTTCACCTGTCATATATAGCATATATGTGTAGTAAACATCTAAATAATTTCAATTGCTCATCGAAACACACACACATACAATTTTTTACATTAATTAAAGTAGCCAGCAACGTATTCGAAAAAACCTATAAGCAAATTACATAAATATTTTTTTATCTTAATTGGCGTTTTATAGTTCGTAGTATAAAACTTTTTTATACATATGTAAATGTATAACATAAAAAAAGCCTTCATAAAGAAAATATAGACATTATTATTTCAAAAATTGAGAACTTTGGTTCGTATTTGTATAAATTTACATATATTATACAACTTTATATATTTTTCATTTTAATTTATCCTACTCAATAATCACTAGAAGTGCTAACATGATTGACATAAAAATTCCCAATTGAGAACTTGTTGAGAAATGTTAATAATTAATTCTTGCGATCAGTTAATTATTCATATAAAGCATATTAGAAAGGAGAACACAGAGGCAAAAGCTTGTACTATATGTATATAAAAAGGACAAAATAATAGTTACCTGTCTCTACGTTACTGTTTTCATAACTGTCGCGTTTATACCTAAGGCTTCTAACAATTAAGTAAAATGGCTCAGGGCATTGTAATAATTATTGTTAAGCAGTATGATTGCTAACATCTAAATTAAACCTTACAGGCATTATCAAATATTTTACAATCTCGCAACCGCCTACGTTATCAACGCTACATTTGTATGGTAATGACATTATGAAAAATACAATAATCTGAATGTTTCTTAATAAATTCTATCGAATTGGGAAATGAAAATATTTGGTTTAGAGTAGCATCTAAAATCCTTTCAAAGAAATGCAAAATAAAACAAAATACGCTTAAATAAAATAAATATAAAAAAAAAATCCCTTATTATTGCAACCTTAAAGAAGGAGCTTGATCCTTGATCCTCTGACGAAATTATCACACATTATACCTATAAACACGTATTATAATATTTACATAAAAAACATATGTCCCCGACAACCTTCAGTTACCAATGTAACCAAATGTTCAATCGGTATTTACCTATTCCTTAATACTCTAAAACGGGCGTGGTTAAGAACTATTCAGATTTAACCAGTTCATTGTTTTAGACTTAAATCCAAGGTGTGTCGAAAGGGAAGTACCAAGCAAACTATGACTCGGGGCTTGATTGCTTAAAGTTTATATATGAAGTAAACTTGCTCTATAATTATAGGTGTCGATAACCTATATTATATTTATTTAAACGTGTTATTAGAGTTGCAAAATATTCATATTATTAATATAAATTTTATACGTATATATATGCATGTAAGTCTGTTTGTCCACTCATTTTTCCAAAACTAGTAATCGGATCACGATGATGTTTTTTATAGTTCATCCTTAGTTTGTTTCTGCATGTTATTTTCAGCTTATTACAGGGCCTCAAGTCTACTATTTTACACGATTTGTCAATATGGAAAGAGCGCATTTTAATTCAATTACCATTTGTCCAAAATTTCGTAGTCTACTATATTTAAAATGGTAGTTCATAAGAATCGTATTGAAGTTGTAGTAGATAGGGCATCGGTATTGCCATTAGCTCAAAAAAAGTTCATAAAATCGTTTATTGAGGTTTACGGTTTTTAAGTTTAATTATATATTTTATTAATTTATGTTTTAAAGACTAAGCATTATTTAAAATGATCATAAAAAGCCAAAAAGATAAATTTTAAGTGCAATCTAAAAAATAAAACGTCAAAAATAAATAAGTTTTATCTGTAACTATCGAAGTTTTATCTGTAACTGCCGAATTGACATATTTTGTCAATGTCTTATATTACTCTTTGATAGGTCTATTTGTTTGTGGTCGTTAAAATATCGGTGTTCTTTTAAATATGGTTATATTGAAGCAATTTCGGCATTGCTGGACGTATAATATTACTTTTCTCTATATGCTGGACTTTTTGGAGAGCCAGCCCGAGCTAGCGCTCGGCCACTGTAGCAGAAGTATTGAAGGGCGCAGTCTAGCAAAGCGGCGTTGGGTGGAGTGCGCCCAAATGTTAAATTCTGTTGCGGTAGACTGCCCCAATAAATCACCAACTGAATGCTATTTAATCTTATCCTATATATTGAATAATTATTTTAAGAAACGTCGCAGGCGGCATATGTCGTCCGAATCGGAAGAAACCGAAGACTTTTGAACTGAACTAAAGTTGAAACAATCTGATGTATTTAGAATAAAACACAAATAAACAATTTCAATAACCATATATTTTATTATAAATGACAAGTTGTATGAGTTTATTATAGATTTACAAAATGAAAATGTATAACATTATGTTGATACAAGGTAGTTTATAAATATAACCATGTCTGGTGGTCTTAAATTCTTATTGTGCAGTTAAATTGCTAGAAGTTAATGAAGTCTTAGATGTACATAGTTTATAAATATAACCATGTCTGGTGGTCCTAACTTTTGACTTTTGAACTGAACTAAAGTTGAAACAATCTGATGTACCTATTTAGAATAAAACACAAATAAACAATTTCAATAACCATATATTTTATTATAAATGACAAGTTGTATGAGTTTATTATAGATTTACAAAATGAAAATGTATAACATTATGTTGATACAAGCTAGTTTATAAATATAACCATGTCTGGTGGTCCTAAATTCTTATTGTGCAGTTTTATTTTTTTATTTATTTATTTTATTTATTAGGGAAACAAACAGTTCAATATAATACATACAAACACAGAGCAAAATAATAATTATACATCAACCAATCAAGTTTCCACAAATTAAATTTTACATACATGCAAGCAAGCAGTGTAATGTTAAGTTAGTAAATCTAAAATTAAATTAACAATTATTGAGAACAAACAATAACAAAATTTATATATTTTAACATTTATACATTTAACAGATTTTTAAATGTTAAAAAAATTAACCATGACAATGACATAAAAATAATATACTATTTTGAACATAATTAATTAATAAAAACAATTATAGAGTAGAATACATTATTACTTAAAATTTAACCTAATATACATTTATTGATATTAGAAATTCCAAAATAAAGTCACTATAATTGATATGTTTAAAAATGATTTAAAAAATTCTAGTTAAATTGCTAGAAGATAATATAGTCTTAGATGTACATAGTTTAGAGTAGGAATCTTACAATATAAAGAATATATATGTTAAATCAATACTTGCAATTACTTCACTGAGAGATAATACAGTCTTAAGATGATTATTTATAAAATAAAAGGTTCACAACACCGTAAATAACTAATATTAAGGCATGAAACAACCATTTGAACCTTTGTTGACTTTATAGCCTTGGTGAATGAGCAGCGCACCCAGTAATACAGGTTACCACCTAGTACAGGGGCCCTTTTGACAAGTTTGTGTTGTAATCTTTGAGTCAATAAAAGTATTTTTATTTTATTTATTTTTTATTTATTCGAACAATTTATACTGAACAACCAAATGTAAATCTTACCGGATAAGATGAATATATTTTATATTACAGTGACATACCTTTCTATTGAGACACCATTTTGATTAATTTAACTGAAGTATTAGTATGAATAACGATTGAGAGAAATACCAACAAGCTAAGGGTCATGATTTTCATGATAATTCATGATAATTTATCAAGAAATTTGTACCCTTAGGACCTCCTGGAACACCTCAAAGTGTTACACTAGTTGTTGATAGTTTTATATCATGATAGCCCGCTCTTTCTCAAAATCAAATTCTTGAAATCAGGGTTGTTGTAGAACTTGTTGATTTTAATTTTAATATCTGTAACAAAGTAGTATATATTGTTGTTAATGAATAATAATAATTATTAATACTAATACATAATTAAGGCCACCAGAATCTGCCACAGAAATATGTAGGTATATATTACATTAATATCAATGATGTATTATGTATTCTTCTGTAAAATGTCCCAACATATTTATTTATTTATTATGTATTCTTAGACTATAGCTATGCCTTTAGTGATAAGCAATGAAATTGAAGTTGTTTTCTAACCTTCGTCTCCACCGATATTCCATCATTCCGATGTGGTTTTGGAATAAATGGAGTTAGCTCCTCCACTAGCCCTCTAACAGTCTCCTTCCCGAGGCGAAATGTTTTCACAAATTCTACCTCGGAAATATCCTGAAAGGGGTCAATGGTACTCCTCATCAAGCGGCTGGCTCGACGGCGGTTTCTTCGCTCCGAACGCTGGCGTTCTTGGCGTCAACCGCGTCGGCCAACTTCAAAATGTTCGATCTATAATATTGCTTTTCTCTATTTGTTCGATTTCAATCCAAACATTTTGAAACTTCACAATTTTCACAAATAACATCAAACAAACACGGCTTTTAAGCAACGTCTGCAAAATGGCACATCAATGACATCATTGATAGGTTTAGAACTGTCAAAATATTAACAGACTACGCATTACACTCGATCATTATGTACGGGACTACCAATTATTTGCAAATGTGTCATTGGAGTGTCAGTGACACACTATTTGATATACTTGAATTAGTAGACTACCAAAATTGCAAAAACTAGTTATTTCGATGTCATTGATAGACAAATGTGACACCATTTCTATAGCAGACTTGAGGCCCAGTTAGAAGTCATCAATTGTGTTATTAAAATCATAAGAAAGCGTAAATAAACTTTTATTTTGTATATCTTTTAAAATTATACTTATATAGTATGTAATGGTTGCCATTCCTTCTAAGCATCAATCTAACATAGATCAAAGGAAGAATTGAATTACCTACCATAATTATTAGTAGCATTAAAGTAGTAAAATCTATTGCTGTTTATAAAAAGATTGTGAGCTGTCTAACAACAAGCTACAACTTAATTCGAAGCAATTGTAATTAAATAAAGCAGGCTTGTAAACTAGTAGATGAAAGAGTAACTTTATACGCTGAGTCACAACGCGAACGTAACATCAGTACATACTAATAAAATTGAAGTGTCTGTTTTTAATTAAAAATTAACAGCTATTCACTAAATTATTATGAAAGTATATACGGTACTTACGTCAAAAAAATCATTTTTTTAATTGTTGTCTGTCTGTTTTTTTCAGCTAATCTCTGAAACGGCTGGACTGATTTTGATGGGACTTTTGCTCGCAGATATGCTTATGCTATAAGGAATAAGGCTACCTTATTTTAATAGAAAATTATAAAACCGTATAATTTATTTTAACTTACGCCCAGCAAAGCCGGATTTGTTAGTAGAAAATGAATAAAAAATACCTTTCACTGTCACATGTAAAATTTATAAAATATAAAAAAAAGTAAGTCAAAAACAAGTATCGATATGAATATTGTATTCTTAGAAATCAATGTTGCGCAGTACAGCAAAAACCGCAATCATATCTGTCACATTATAACCGTTATAACTGGACAATATATCTATTATACTTTACTTAAAATCATATAGACGTTGGATATCTTTTACACTGAATATATACTTATACTAAGGCAGTGGTAGCCCAGCGGTAACGCGCTTGCTTGGATAACCGAGTGATGCGAGTTCAAATCCGGGTCTCGCACCTCTGATATTTTCATGTGCGAATCATTTTCTATCATTATTACCACTTATTTTACGACGAATGAAAACATCGTGAGAAAATCTGCATGTCTGAAAAAAGTTTTTCAAAAGACAAGTCCGCCAACACGCACTAGGCCAGCGCGATGGACTATGACCTGATCCCCCTCGTACTGAGGGAGGCCCTGTTCCCATTAGTGGGACATTAAAAAGCGCTGAAGATGAAGAAGAAGATGTACTTATACTAATGTGTGCTTTATTTGATTGTTCGTAAAGCAAAAAAATATCGTAGAAAAATAAAGGTTCGTAAATTTGCATCATCTTAAATCCTTTGTCAAAAAAGAAACCTACGTAGGGATAAAATAAAAAAGTAAAACCCTATCTAAGTACAATATTTTATCCAATTATTAGATCTGTTACCAAAAAAAAGCTAATTAATTAATTAAACATACTAGTATCAACAATTGTTCACTTAACATTTTAAAAGAGGGTTGAAGCTGTGTTTTATAAAAATAGTAGCTTAATTTTATATAACACTGTTAATGCCAATATATAGGCGTAAATAATAAAGGTCAAGATTAAACGCCATAGCTTATGCTAATGTGCCTAATATTGATTGAATTCTATACGAATAAGGATATAGAGAAAAGCCAGTCCATCTTATATTAGTCGGCGGACCGGTCATTCACCGCACAAACCAGACAAGAACAGTATCTAATACGTCCTATATTTAATTTTCTAGACCCGATTCTATTTACTGAAACAAAGGCTTTGTTCATGGCTTCGCTTTACCATTCTTATAATAGTTAAATCATAAATAGACAATTAATGAAAATAATTGATGATATATACATATTGAAATGCGTTTAGATACATTTTGAAAAGATTAGTTTAAGTCATACGTCTTGTAATATTAATGTTGTATCATACAACTTTTATTATTTAGAGCGAGACGAATATTGCCATGCAACTGTCAATTAGTGTTGCTTGAGTACATGCCATACTAGCGACCCGGTACCATGTTACTTATAGGTCTTGTCATCTCTAACTCGTAACATACGCCTTGCAAAATTTTAGCGCTTTTGGCAATATATGTATAAATTTAATACTGAAGGTACACAAAGTAGTGTCTTAAAAGTGTACCTCTAAAGAAGTGCAATTCGAAATTAAATTATACTTTTTCACAACTCTTTTCTTCATTGCTTTTCTGATGAAAAAATTAAAATACACGTTATTTATTTTAAACTACCATTTGTGGTGTTTGATCGGGTGAGACTTTCACTAATCTATACTAATATTATAAGGCTGAAGAGCTTGTTTGTTTGTTTATTTGTACGCGTTAATCTCAGGAACTACTGGTCCGAATTGAAAAATTCTTTTTGTGTTGGATAGTCCGTTTATCGAGAAGGCTATAGGCTATATTACATCACGCTTCGACCAATAGGAGCGGAGAATCAATTATAAATGTTCCAAAAACGGGAGAAAAATATTTCTTTTGATTCTCAGGCTTTAGAACGCGGGCGGAGCCGCAGGAAAGGCTAGTATATTACAATTAGAACTGTTTTTTAATTTTATTTATTAATATGACTTAACGTAACGAGTTGACGTAGGTTTAAGTAGGTAACTCTTCAGCCTATAAATGTGTTAATTCGATTTCGCACTTCATGTGCAAAACATTTTCAACAACTAAGCGATAAACTGAACTGAAAAATCAAATCTGAAATGAACATCATTACCAGTTGTCTTACTGTTTAGGAAAACATCTAAAAGAAACCCGCATGTCTTAAAAGAAGTAGGAAGATTTCGTAAGACATGAGTATCTACTATGGCCTCAATTCATCTAGCAATATGTACCCAGCAGTGGCACTAAACTAAGGACTAACAGGAGTTAAAAGGGATGAATGCTATGACTACCAACATGCTATATAATAAAAAATCATGTTCAGTAGTAAAAGCAATTTCTCTTTTAAAACAGTTTCGAATTAAAAAGTTAAATTCCACCTTTCTTATATTACAATAGTTAAAAGTAGAGCGAAGTTCGATCACACGAAGAGTTACTTGTCAAGTATTAAGAACGAAGTATTAATTAACTTATCAGATGCGTGTGAAGAAGGCATGTCGATCCGTTCGTTATGCTTTAACTACTAAGTTTAACCTGCAATCAATTTAGAACTTTATTACTACACTTTTATAGCACATTTTCAACATAATCGGATTTCTGGTACAAATCATAATACAAATAGAAGCAAAAACTACGTGAGACCGCTCTATTTGCGAGCTATTTTTAAATCTATTAATTTAATTTTTTACATTGATATAAAAAGATAACAATAAGTGCTGATTGCGGTTTGATTTTTGTTCATATTTATCTATATTTTAACTATCTTTCTTGTAAATTGACGTTCTAATCATTATATAAGTAAAAAATTAAACGTAGTAAGATGTTTCTGATAAATAATAAAGAAACACAACATAAAAATCTGAGCTAAAACTTTATAAAAGAAACACTAATAGTAATTGCCAACACAACTACATAACCAGAAATCAGAATCATTAACAAATATTGTAATGTATATATCGAAAGTGAGAGTGGCTTAATTATTTATTATTTATTTATTTATTTATTTATTATAGATCGCTTTCAGATCGGTAAAAATAAAGATATTTTGCATAACTAATTCCACATCTATATACATATAAGTTTTCATTATGACTATATTTTACGCCATAGTGTTTTATTTAATAACCAAATATTATATTCTTATCAATATAAGTATTGTAATACAAATCCACTGTAATGTTATCAGTTTGGATGAATTTAATGTATAATAGATTAATCGATTGTTATTTCTTATCAAGAAACATATTATCACACTTAAAACCATTTATATTTATAAGAATTTATTGATTAAGATATAAGATTAGGAGTATAGCGGCAAGTTTATTTTGCCTATTGTGATGTAGACCTTGGACGCAGTTTCTATTTTTTTTTCTATTTATCTGTTCCATGGCTTCACTCGCCTATATAAATATGCCTAATTAGTTCAAACTTTACTAGAGATGACTTACTTTAAAATGATTCAAAATAAAATTTTGTTGTTTATTTTGTAATATTTTAATTACCAAATTTTATATTTTAATATAAATTAAATTTAAATATATTAATGACTTCATTGATAACGAGACTTATCTAATACATAAAGATATTTTCAAGTCAGACAGTTAATTTAAGCAAACAAACATAAAACAAATCTATATAATATTAGTATGTATGTATTCAGCCCTTTTTAACGACTCACAAATGGGCACGGGCCTTCCTACGGGATTAAGGCCAAGTACGGGTCTGCGGACTTTACATATCTTTCGAAAACTTTCTAGGCTCTCTCAGACATGCAAGCTTCTTCACGATGTTTTCCTTCACCATAAGACAAGCGGTAATCATGTTAGAAATGATTCGCACATAATAATAAAGGTGTTAGACCTGGATTTGAACCTGCATCATACGGTTATCCAAGCGAGCGTGTTACTTCCTTCACCATAAGACAAGGAAATGATTCGCACATGAAAATATTAGAGGTGATAGACCTGGTTTGAACCCGCATCATTTGGTTATCCAAGCGAGCGTGTTCCAATTGACCTACAACTGTCTTCACTACTATATTAGTTTAGTTTTATTAAAAGTTTAGCAAACATATGGGTAAACTCGTGTTAAAGTAACCCATCATCCAAATCCACATTTAAGGCATTGTTTAGGGCGTGGAGTTCTTACCGGAAAGGGTCAAACCTCGACCTATATCCATTATTTATGCATACTGCAGTGTCTCTAAACGAGAATTTTGTATTTTAAAAAAGAAAAACTTTTTGGAAAACTTTTAAGAAGCTTTAAATTGTATGACTATCATAATATTTTTAGGAATTTATTCCGTATAGCCATAGTACTTCGGAATTTTCGAAAGCCAAAATGAATCATAAGCATTCACCAGAAATGTCTTACTCTGAACACTTTACATATTATGAAATATCCTCATTCGATATTTTTTTTTAAAATTCCATTGAAATTAAGTTACATTTAATTTAACCATATGAGCAATGTTATTAATTTTATGATTTTTTCGTCTTGTAATACAGAAAACGTGGATATCTATACATATAAATAAAATTGGAGTATTTGCTTATAATTTCAAATTAACAACTTTTCACTTAATGCATATGAAAGTATACATACGATACAAGCAACAAAAAACCAATTTTTAAAATTTTTGTATGTCTGTCTGTTTGATCCGGTTAGTCTCTGAAACGGATGGACTCATTTTGACGGGACTTTCACTCGCAGACAGCTAATGTTAAAAGGCGTAACTAAGGCTACTTTTTACCTGACTTCAAAAAAGGAGGAGGTAGAATTTTTTTAATTTTTTTAGGGTAAGTCGCTGGTCTCTAATATAAATAGTAGAGCCTGTAACTTAATTTTTATACGACATATAACTAGGCATATCGTCCTATCTAGAATGAAATATAATAAAATCAAGAAATAATAATCAATCATATCATAACATTTCAAAATGTTTAACAATAAGAAACTAACCAATCCACTTAACAAATACTTTAGTCTGATTACAGCGTACATCGTTTATTTAAGCACATTCACTGAGAGAAATGCAGCTTTCACTGGCTAACGGGGTGCCGAATCTGCCAATGAAACAATACTTACTGATATAACAGGTTAGTGATTTATTTCGATCGATTTGCACTAGCTCTTCAGCGCTATTTCACTTACGACCGGTTACTTTGACCTTCATATCGAATCTAAATGAATTTTTGATGGATGAGATATTAAAATCGTTCCAAGAGCAACACATACCTATTTTATATACATAGCCTTTAATATACGTGCAATATATGTACAATATACCTACAAGTTGTTGTGCATAGCAGATTTATAATTTTTCTTTTCTTTAGCTTGAGGGTAGAATTCTGACTTAGAGTAGCCGCTGCTGTCTCTCTCTTCGGAAACCTTCTTCGGATATAAAATTATAGTTTTGAAGTAAATAAAATAAAATAAAGAAAAGATGACTAGGACTAAAATAAAAACCTATTCTATCTTTTAAGAAGGTTCAAATCACACATTGAAAAAGTTGTTAACATAAGATAAGAAGTTTCGGAGTTCATCGCGGGCTAACATCGTGACACAGGAATTAGATAAGTATAATAAATATTTATTTTCTGCAAACACTTGAAAGCTTGAAAAGTAAGTCGCTAAATGGTACTTTCATGTTTTTTCTTGTATAGATTAAGTTTTAAAAGCTAAATTCACTCTTATGGATGAAATATTTACAAAATTTTGATCGGATTTTGAAGTAAACGAACATTAAAATAAAAAAATAATCAGAATAAAATAATAATATTCTTAGTTATATTATTTTATTATAAGTAACGAGTTTCTCGTTATGTCTATATTTGAGTTGGCAGTAAAATTTTTATGAGCTCCTTATGGAAAGTGCCACTTCTTATGGATGTCTATAAAAGGAAGCCAAGTTATGAGATACTTGCTACAATATCAATACTATATACTTGAAAAACTTCACTTAAAACTAACTTAAAGCTAAGTCCATATAAATGTTATAATTTTTTATGGACAAATCCAGTTCTGGCTTACTTCAAAAGGAGAAGACATTCGTATTGAAACTATTATAATGTTACGCGACATTAACGCCAATGGTAACTAAATGTAGGAGATTTGAAAGATTCGTTACATATGCCTTTAGTGGTAAGTTGCTTTGTTCATGATAGAAATTTCCTGTCACTGAAGAAACTTTTTTTAAAATATTTTTCGAGATATCGCGCTCGAAACACAAACGCTACCTTCGGTCCTTTTTCGTGACACTCCCTCACCATTAATTAACTTATAATGCAATATTATAGTGGAAATTGCTTTATATTATGTAGATTTTTACGTTTTTTTTTATATTATTATGACAAAGTAACTATGCTAATAATTTGACGCATATATGATATCCTTTACAGGATTGCAAAGTATCGTCTCGTCTGCAATAAACCTTGTAGTTAATACATATATTTACATATTTTGTTTTCGGAGATTCGAATTCACGGCCATTGTTATATAAAAAGTTATATTTTACATTTGAATATTCCACATTAACATATTTTATTGTGTGAATAAAATCATGATTTGGTCAGCTATTCCGGGTGTTTTTTCAGACAAGATGTTATAACAAAAAAGTTAGCAAATGCATTTTAGTATATTTTTTTGTTCATTAATGATGATTATTTCGTATAGTATTCTTATGAAACTTTTATAATTAACTTGTTAGTATGTCTTCCTGGTACCTTATTTATAATGGATTTTTTCTGAATTCATATTTATACTAATGGTTTTTTTCTGAATTTATACTATAAGTAGTTTTAGAAGTAACAATGGAAGCGAGCATAAGTAATGTTAAGTGCGAAGAAATCGAACGAATGCAAGTCTGGTAAGCTACGAGGCTTGTGTTACGGATACCAGATAGTTGATATACTACATATATAATATAAATTTTAAATACATACATATTATAAATATAAACATCCATGACTTGAGTACAAACATTCGTGCTCAAGAAATGAATGCCCCCAGCGGAACTCGAACCCGCGACCGCTGGCGCAGAAAGTAGGGGCACTACCAACTGAGCCAAAGGTGTCGTCTTTAATTATAATTTAATTTTGCTACGTGTTTTGTAAAAAGTTGTTGAAAAACAGACAGACGGACAACGGCGTGATAATTCTTTTGTATCTTTTGCGATACAAGAATTTAAAAATTCGACATAATTTCTAAATATTAATAATATTTAAATATGAGAATAATTTTCATGCTGACCAATATCGGCGTTACGAATTCTTCCAAACATACTAGATCGTGTGGAATTTGCACTCGTTTTAGAATGTCACTAACACCGACAATCTAGTAGATCATCACTTATTTGTCCCACTTAAACTTAGTATTGATTACCGTCACACAGTATTTGTAAAAAAACTATGTTACTTACATGAAAAAAATAAATATGGAAATAAAAATAAGAGATCGTAACATATTTTCTATTTCTTTTATCAATCGATGTCTTTACACACGAATTACTTAATATTATATAACTATTTTAAAACATCATAGAAGTCAACAAAACGTGCTTTATAGAAATTAACAAATACATGTGTATCAATTATGTTCTAACAATGTTATAATTTACATGATGGCACAAACTTTTGTAATAAATGCCCGATAAATTATTCAATCCTAAGCATTTCCTTGGCCCATCCTTGAAACGTGTCCCAGTTTCTTTGCATATTTAAGACGACCTACAGGGCTGCTAGTTCTATTAAAATTCGCAATAATAACGTTAAAATATTTTAATACACAAAAAGTTTGAATTTATACGAAAATTAAGTATATAAGTATTTTAAATTATCAGTGTTAGTGTTACCAGTAAAAAAAATGCATTTGATCGTACAATTTTCAGTTTTGTAGTATTTTCACAACCCTATCATCTTGTGGCTTAGTAATGATATGTTTAAGCTGGCTAAGCAAACGGCGGTATTTACATATTTAAGCACCGTTAAATCAATAGCCATGTACAGTAAGAATTTTATTATATTTACATATGTATTTGTATATAGAATAAAATTATAACAGTTTTAATTGATGGCACATTAACGATAGAGATTTTAATATGTAAAAAATGATTAACTAACTATGAAATAATTTACTAACTAATTAACTGTAGTTTAAAATTTAACTGCTCACGTTTACGCCCACGTGTGTATAGTAGTTTAGTTCACAGCACTTTAACTTGACCTTCACTTTATATTATATCGTCCAGAACCCAATTAAATGGTGCAGTTCTATTACAGTTTTTTTTAAACTGTGTTTTAATATTATTATTCATTCAATATTATAATTTCTTTTTGCATAGTTAAAAAAATCTTTTCTCTGCATACTTAATATATAAAACAATGTTGATTCCCGCGTCGCGTCGGTGCGCTTAGATATTTTAAACTATGCAACGGATTTTAATGCGGATTTAATCAATAGACAAATTGATTCTAGACGAAGGTTAACATAGAATATACACGATTTTTGTAGTAAAGAGAAGGCGATAAAATATCTTATTTTTGAGATCTCTGTACTTATCATTATAACGTATCTAGTTAGTCGCTAGATAATATGAAATTAAAATATACATATATATCAAGAATTTATGTGATGAATAAACTAACAAGTATTATTTTATTATAGTTATGACGATAATGACCATGCCTTTCATAGGTTGTGCAAGTGGTCACGAGTTGGAATGCGTTGAACAATAAGCTATTAGCTCTAAGACTGCCTTTGGCCTCCACACTTCCGAGAAAGGAGTAGAGAATTGCTGTGAAGAAACATCTAATTTAGATTATTTTTTATGGGATTTATGCAAATCTTTCAGACCTCGGTTTTAATATATTTTTTATGGAAATGCATCTCATTATTTAAATAGATTTATTGAGTAATAGGCTAAAGCATGGGACGATGCCTCAACTTTCATTTGTTTATTTATCTGTCATTAACTTTTATGGTTCAGTACGTGAAGGAGCCAGTATGAACTCACTACTTACTACTATGTGTAAAATTTATTTTAACTATTATTTTATTGTACCAAAAGTGAGTCTCAAAGAATGAAGGTCTCATTTTTATTACCGATTTCATTTTGTTTAGCATTTTAAATTGAATAAAACATTTTAATCACATAAGCAACATATTGTAGCACGCAAAATTAACATGAAATCAGCAGATAAGCTAAATACTGGGCGTTTACGCAATATTTTAATATAGGTATAGATAATCTAATCTATTTTTAACAAATATAACAAAAGGTGAAGCATAATTTCAATGATTTTTTTAGATTATCAATTCGATTTTTTTAAATGCAACTTTCATATGAAAAAGCCCATTTCTATAAGTACCTACTTGCTAATTTATGATTCCGAAATGTGATATATAATGTTAAGAGGATGGTAATTTTCTAAGACTTTGTAGCTATCACATACCTTACCATACCCATTATTATGTAAATAAGGCGTAATCGGTGTTTTAGCTTAACTCTATTTTACTTGACGAATTGAAATAAAATGGAACAATATAGATATTAATATAATTTCAATTGTCATAGCTTATGTTCAATTTGAGAAATTTAGCAAAGTGCTTAAATATCTTTTTAATTGTATAAACTCCAAAAGTGTTCAGCACTCCTCTATCTAATCACTACTAGGTATACTTAAATACTTATAAATTAAAGTAGAAAATTTTTTGTGTAGACGTTAATCAATAAGTATTAATTTATTATTATTAAAATTGTTATTTTTATATCTAAAATAAATGAATATTTTCTCACATAAATATATCATAAAAATATCTTAAAATTTAGACGCCAGCAGTCGCGAGTTCGGGCCCCGCTGGGGGCATACATTTGTTGAACACGTACATATATGTTTGTACTCCAAGTCCAGAGTCATGGGTGTTTATATTTATATTATGTATTTATTCAAAGTTATATATGTAGTATATCAACTATCTGGTATCCGTAACACAAGCCTCATAGCTTAACACAAAACTAGATAGCGATGTGTGTAATAATGTCCCGACAAAAAAAATGAATCGCAGTTTATTTTCACGTCTAACATAATGTAGAGTCTGAACTTAACGGTAAACGAAAACGCAGTGAGCATTCAATGTTTAAGTACTTACACGACTTAATGCTGTAGCTACATTTTAATTGACAGGCAAATGTGAACGGGGTTAGTTAATGAGGTAGAGCCGGTATTAATGCAGCCATAATGTCGGGCTTGCATCTTCTCGTCTTTGTCATCGTCGTAGATGATTATTTTTATATTATGTACTTTTTTAATATTATTCTTTCTATTAGTATTTCCCACGGCTTCGCACGCGTTTAAAGACCGGAAACAAATTTTTTTCTGAGTCGCGTGGTATGATACCTTACAGAGCTAACGCCCGCCCTTCCCGTTTTTGCATCATTTTTCATTGAAGCTCCGCTCCTTTTGGTCGTGGCGTGATGTAATATGGCATTCCTCGGGAAACGGACTATCCAACACAAAAATAATTTTTCAAATCGAACCAGTAGTTCCTGAGATTAGCGCGTTCAACCAATCAAACAACAAACAAACAAACAAACAAACTCTTCACCTTTATAATATTAGTATGGATAATTTTATACAGTTATACTGCAGGTTTTGGGTAGTTTTAAAAATAATAATAGGCAAAATTTTGGTTTATTTCTACTATTACTTTAAACGTTTTGTACGTTCGTTACTGCTTAGTCATATTTATCGATTGCAGGTTTTTATTGACATATTTACAAAATCATTCTAACAATTTTTATAACCACTTCATAATTTTAATGGACACACTGTGATAAGAAATCATAAATTATTGCCATATTACATGTACTTAGTAATATTCGTCATCATGAAATTTAAACACATTTCAATTTGTAAAGAAATGGTAAGCATTACTATTGTTTAATTTGATAATTGATCTGACTGATTAAAACTTTTTAACAAAAATAAAAGTTTTTTATTTAACCTTAAAAACTAAGATCTTAAACCAATTTAAGTATACCTAAGACATTTTGAGTTTGCACCAAACAATCAATGAAGGAAGATCACTAAACATATTCACCGATCAGTCTATCTATAACGTGTATTCTCCATTCTACGCGACATTGGCAAAGTCAACTGTGCCCAACTGGCACTTATGGAAGCCATTAAAGGAAATAATTGAATTGAAGATCACTATATTACCTTTTTAAAGATTTGTTTGCCCAACAAAAACAGAATTATTAAAATCAAAAATTATCATTCCTCCTTCGTTTTTTCGTCGGTTAAAAATGACATATGATTGTATCTACTTAGTTTTTACTTAGTTTACGTTTAGGGAATGGCTTTTCTTCTTTTACTTACTGCATGCATACAACGGTGTTTCACCAGCTTTAAAATCCAATAATACATACTAAACCCAATAGTAATTCCCCCGTCTTACTGGAACATCATAAGATCGCTAACGAACTCACAACTCCGCATAGTATACCGGTTACCGAAGTGAGCCACGTTCCAGTGTGTGTCTTGGCTTCCTACCCGGCTGGATTGCCGGTCGCTAATGAAAACACATACCATGAGACAAGTTAAAATTTGAACTCAAAATTGACCTTTCCAGTGAAAGTATTTTATAAAATTTCGTAATGTGTACGAAATGTACCTGTTTATGTGCACATGGAGCATGCTATTTCAACATTAGGTGGGCGATTAGGAATTTAAAGAGGTGAAATTGACAGCAATTAATGTCGCTTTTATGATCTATCAGAATAGTACATACTCTTCTTCTTTGTTATTATACAATATTTTAAAATTTTCTTTAATTAGTTTATTCCTTACGTAAATTATATTTAATTACAACAAAATAAGTCACTCGGCTTAATTTTGTATTTTTGTTATTCGTGTACGCCGTGCAAGGTGGAATTATGGTATTTGTGGTATCAGACAGACCACTCTTCAAAGCTATATTTATATGAAAATCCAAAGAAATTGTAAAATAGGTAGGTAATAGGTATACGTGTGATAATAAGTTGAACCAAAATTTTATACATTTTAACACTAAATTTAAAATGTAAATAAAATTTACTTTATAAAAAAATTTCTAGTATTCCCAACGCGCCCCTCATCTATCGCTAAGAATCACTTTGGACTCCATATGTGTCTACTTAAAAACTATTAATATCGGTCAAACTGATCAAGAATTACGAACATACGCAATGTGCAATTTTATATATAAAGATTACAAATTAAACGTCCAAGTAGAGCAGTGAATAAAAAAACGAAAACGCCCATCCGTGACAGATTTTCTCGAGAAAAGATACCATCGCAACTTACACAGCAGTAAACGAGCGCGCCATACTTGGCTCCTCTTTGCCCTAGCTTTAGGGTTACCATATTGCCACGAATTCGAGCATTTTACAAAATTCTCACATTTAAATGAAAATTGAAGATTTCGATTTTCGAATCTTATATACGTATAGATGTATAGATTATAGTTTTTTCTAAAAAAAAAAAACGAATATTAGAAGTCTACGTCACAAGGAGTAAGTAATTCTTTGTTTCTAATGACTAATATTAGAGTATCCATGAATATGTTTCAAAAGTTTCCATCGTTAAATAAAAATAACTATAGAATGCAAATAATGAACATTTAGACAAACTAGCAGTTGCCACTTGCCAGTAACATCTCGTAAATCTAACTAACTTCGACACTTCGCTGTTAATAAAGTATTTATATTGTGTACATAATAAATTATTAAGTAATTAAATCAAGGAGTCAAAATTATTTCTTGCAGTGTAAAGGCCGGTCGAAATAAACATATGTAGGCGTAACAACATTTGATATCGATTCGATAATGATGATGATGAACTAACTAACAAAATGACGAAAAAAAAATTATCAAGGATTGTCTGATTTAATAATTGTATTAAATGATACATTATTTTTAGAGAGTACGTATTCTCATACCTATTCAAAAATAAATAGTTTGATAAGCCTATACGTCTGTCTTCTTTCTTGTACAAATATCATATTTGATAAATGAAAAAAAAAGAAGATTTTAACGAATAACAACTGTTTTCATTACATTTTTTTGAATCTTTTAAAGTTATACTTCTTTTGGCGCGTTGGGGAAAAATGATGAGAGTAAATTTTTACGATGCGCTCGCACACCGCCATGAAAAACCGACACCCTGAAAATAGCTATAGTCAACATTTTAGTTTTTCAAAAAAGTTACCAACACAGTGAAAGTAAGGACATATCTACGTATGTTTGCGTGAGAACTGACAGATGTATTCACGATATTTATTATATCATTAAGATTTTACAGTATGTCCAAAATCCAAAGTAGGTATAGAGTTCTTATTGGTTTTAATTTAGAGATTCCATAAAATTAAATACAATAATGTGCATACATATTACACACACATTATGTAAAAGGGTAACGCTATCCGATAGCCTACATACCGACGGGCCTTGGGCTCAGTTGTTACAACTATCACTGACATGTATCTCTGTACGGCTCGATGGTCAGAATTCATATGTTCTATTGATTTGGAAAACATATCCATTTGTTTGGTTATTTCTTTACCTAAGGAATCGATCTGTATCAAAAAATATCAGTTATGATGCAATCCCAACGCTGGCCACAACTGAACTAAGGCCACCCCAATAAGTGCCAATCATCTCAACTCTACCACGTATCAAGTCCATCAACCACCAGTGCTTCTGACATGACCGATCCACAATAATAGTGCTAACTCTCAGTGCACTATGTATAGTAACGTTCTATGTTGAATAATATAGTTTCGAATTCTTGCTGCCAGAGAAACCTTTGGGGCATGTCTCGGCTCCATAAATCAATACGGATAGTGAAGGGATAGTGGAATCGATATCTTTATTCTTTATGAGTACAATCTGTTCTAATAAAGATTTGTTATTTTTTTTATTTATTTATAATATAACGTCTATGTACGTCTTATTGTGGAAAAAATATGAAGGGTGACTTTATCATATTTTATATTTAAAACAAAAAACCCTCTCCTAATGTAACGCTAGAATATTAACACTAATTAGTTATTTTAAAATTGAACTACTTTTTTAATTGAAAGATTCATCAAGATTCTAGGTTAATATTTTTTAATAATCATTTGAATAGCGGTAAAGGCTTTATAGATTATATTTCATTACAATAAAATAACATTGTTACCATAGACTAAATATCTTTGACATTCAATAATAAATATGTAGGTATTGCAAATTTTATTGACCCAGATAAGATAGTGCGTTGACGTCAGCTATATGATAGATTTTCATGAAAAATATTCATAAAATCGATTAATTATATGCTTAAGAATCATGGCAAGTTTACAATACAACAGTTTATAATATATGTATTATGTATAAATATTATAATTTATTTTGTGTACCTCTGAAACGACTCTAGCAATTCAAATTTTGTATTTAGATAAGATTTCGTTTTAGAAGATAGGTACATAGGTTTTTTTGTTGTAAAAATTACAAAATTACATCTTTTTCGACAAAACACGCTTTTACAAAACGCAAGGAGTAGCACGGTAAGAGTAACCCAATTAGGTAGGTACTATATTTTAAGCCTTGACCTCTGTTGTCTGCTTCATCCCATGCATTCGTCTTAAGAAAGTTCTCATTGAAAACGAATACCGCCATTCAATTTATTTGTACTTTTGTCGACTGCATTATATTTATGGCAAAAGTTTTAGCCCAGAAATCGGACTATGTAAAGAACTCAATTCTTAATATTTTTTTTATATTGTACTACACATAACCTCGAATGGAGATATCGATCAGCTGATTGCAAACATGACACCCGATGATAAGACCTGATCAATATTTACTTAAATAACTGTATAGTAAAGAATTCATTCAACATATAAATAAATATTTACCGAACTATTAAGTGTGAAACAGTTAAATAAAACTTTAATAAATGTTACGATTTGTCTAGTAATTAATTAATTATGTTTTGTTTTTACGTATTTCTTAATTGGTTTTTAGAAAAAATATGTATATTATGTAAATAAACAAAGATAAATACATAGTTTGTTAAAAAATCACACCAAAAATCAAACTTATTGTCTACTTTGTCGCACTAAAAATCGTAGATCTATTGTCCACTTTGCCGGAGATTGTAAAAAAGGCATCTCGTATCAATATTTCCATTGGCTTATTATATTTTTGTCGATGTAGTTTAATAGAAGACTTAATATTATAGTGATAAAGCTTATGAGTTTATGTACAAGGTAATTCCGGACTTAGAGATTAGATTATAAAAATTGCTTTACTAATAATTATTTGTACAAACATCGTTACCATATACTATTTATTTGAATTTATATTACCTACCTACACTTTTTAACCTTTAGATAGAGGACTCAATTTAACCTTGCTAGATTCTCAGAGATATTATTTTCCTTCAAATGTTTTCCGTCATTGCATTAGCGTATTGTAATTTAATTTTTTTATTTATGGGTATATTGATTTCAAGAAAATTGTAACAATTTTAATTGTAAAATCCCAGTCAGGGTTATGATAATGAACTGCCTCGTTTTGATAAGATCTAACCATATTTCAAGTTATGCAAGCAAAACAGAAACAACAATTACATAATAGGAAAGGGAAAACAAAAAACATATGGTATTAAGCAGTGATTCTTTCACAAATGTTATCATTCTTGATGCCCCTGGCATTAATTTGAACCATCGACACGTTATCAACTTATCAGTCGATATCAACGCAATTTGTCGGCTTATCACTTATCATTCGATACTGCATGATTACTTTGTCCACTATATACTTATTTGTTTTAATTTATCTAGCTTCTAGAATTGTCTTACGAAATACAAACTTTGTAATAGTGTTTTGTTTATTTACTATATAGAGGAGGGCTATAGCCACAGTAAAAATATTTTACTGTGCTATAGCCGAGGCTTTCTTATATTCCAATTGAATTCCAAGGAGACATGTCCAAGTGTGGTTTTCCGAGACTAGGTTGATTCAGATATGCAAGTTTCTCACATTTTCCTTCCCCGTAATGTTGGAAATAATTCGCATAATATGAAAATATCAGAATTCGAGTCCCATGAATTGAACCCGCTTCACTCGGTGTTAAAAGCGAACGCATTATCACTAGGCTACGAATGCACTGCCGAGATTTACGGGTTATTTACATGAAGCGCCACTCTACATATCATTATCAGTGTAAAAACATTGTATGAGTTGGCCTTTATAAAATAAAGTACTTGGCGGTCTCCATAATAACATAATAATATAAATCTAAGTATATAATAAAATACTAACTTGGTCAAATCTGTACATTGTATATTTTCTCGAATCTTATTGAAATAGTCAGTATTAACGATATAGTGGCCGAATCTATAGTTTTTATAATTTTTGGCTGTCCGTCCGCATCTTGAGAAAAACGCTGAACATATTTTGATGAAATTTTGGTATGATGATAGCTGGTTATCCGGGTAAACATATGGGAAAAAAAACATATCATTTCCTAAAAACTTTACTGACAGTTATAACGTATCTAGGGACGAACCCGATAGGAGCGAGTGTGAGTCTCTAGTAGAAAAATATTATCGTTGATTTATTTACATTATATAGCATTAAATAGGCATTTGTTGTAAATATATTTATTTATTTGTATCTCGGATAACGATTTCTATCATATTTTGTAATTTGTTAGTTTTGCTTAAAATTTAAGGAAAACTTTAATAAAATACAAAATTAAGTTTTAGTTTAAATTTGGTGTATGAGCCACATAGTTAAAAAACTTAGGCTTAAAACGCGATAGTTCAAATATACGACGATGAATTTGTCATCACATTATGAATTAGAACCACTGTCTAAGAACTTCACTTCATTTTCCCCCAAAAGTTCGGTGAAGCAGGAAACTTGAATTATGCTAAAGGTGATGTCATTCGCCGCATCATAATATATAATATCTACAGTATCCATAGACATTGCAGATACTGCAAAGGTTGTCGATATAGGTCAAGGTTGACTAACCGAGCCCTTTCGCGGCCCTTATGTTAATGCTTTTGCTGTCGCAAAAAATACCTACTTATAAGTTATAAAAGAATATGAAAATTTGTATCAAATATGGTAAATAAGTAGTTTAATTTTGAAATACAAAACTAGATGGGTTTATGTTTCAAATTCCTTGCATAAACCAATGACTGTCGGATGACGGTTTTCGTCTTAAATATGCACACTTTCTGAAAATAGAATATATTTGCCTATAAAACTTTTAATTAGGTATAGAATTGAATAGGTTATAGAAGTTATAATGTATATTAGAAAAATATCGTTGTCTAGTCATTAGAGGTCGTAAGTTTGATTCCCGTACGTAGCAGTAACCTTATAACACACACCTACTTTTTTAATCTAGTCAAAACAGATACTTGTAGATATTAGGCGAAACGCTTGCAGAAGCGTTGGTAAATCTTGAAATATAATTGTATTAATTATAAAATGGATATATTATTTTTTTGGAATTCGAATCATAGGAGATATTGTTTATAATTTAATATAAAATATATTAAATCTATTACATACGCATACATTTTGTACGAGTGGTCCTTAAAAGTACTAATATAACATTGTATAAATGACTTTCAAGTTTAAGGGCTCTATCTATTGAGTAAGCGTACGCGCGCAGCCTCGCCGTGCTTTGCATGGTTAATGGCATTGATGTTATATAATATTGACCGATGACCCACTGATAGCTTACAACGTTTGGCTCAGTTAGCAGTGACCCTACTTTCTGCGCCAGTGGTCGCGGGTTCGAGTCCCGCTGGAGGCATTCATTTGTTGAGCACTCCAGTCATGGGTGTTAATGTTTATATTATGTATGTATTTAAGATTTATATGCGTAGTATATCAACTACCTAGTATCCGTAATACAAGCCTCGTAGCTTACCACGAAACTAGATGGCGCTGTTGTAAAAAATGTCCCAACATCTTTATTAAAGTGATAGATGTATATTGAACATATACATGTATATTGTAACCCGGTTAGTATTCGTTATTAAATAATATGTTTGGGGATATATATTATAACTAGCGACTCGCCCTCGCTTCGCTCGGGCTCTTCCCTAGATTTAGCACAGGCAAAGCCGCGGGATCTGCTAGTTATACATATAAACCTTCCTCTTGAATCACTCTATCTATTGGAAAAAACCGCATCAAAATCCGTTGCGTAGTTTTAAAGATTTAAGCGCACATAGGGATATAGGGATATAGGGACAGAAAAGGCGACTTTGTTTTATACTATGTAGTGATTAAGAAGTCCTCATCTACACTACAGTGTCAAACATGGTTGATTTTTGTTTCGTTAATCGTTTCTATTAACTAATAAAGTATTTATAGAAAAGAAAGAGTACATTCACACTATCAGAAGAGTCAAGTTTCGTTCAATTCCGAACTAAATCACACTCAGTAAGATCCTTTAATTATATATTATAGGTATACCAGACCGATATCGGACCGAGAAAAGACCGTGATCAGCCCTTCCTGTGCCTACATTTTTGCACACGCGTTATTAAAAAAGAACTTTAAGAAAGTACTTACCCTCTTGAATGCGATCCCATGTAATACCTATTACAAATTATAACATAAAAATCTACACGTCAGTCTGTCTACTTTGTTTTAATATCTGTTCTTTCTATATATAAGCTATTATGTTTTTAACCTTGTTAAGATCTCATATTAAAGTCTCGCTTATCTCAACCGGAATCTTTACCTAACTCAAAGCTCAAATCATTCAAGAGTAATTTAATAAAAACTGTTAAGGTCTTATCAATATTACAAATGCGTAATTGTTTATTGGTTTGTTTGTGTAAGAAACACATGCCAAAAATCGATCAAATGTTACATAGATATAAACTAAATATTGTATTAGAGAGTTAGAGAGTGAGTAAGACTACGTATGGAAAACTTCAAAAAACAAGAATGCTCGATTTCTTTTGTCTTTTGTATGTATATTACACCATAATATCTACTATTATTTTATATTCCTGTACTAAAAATGAAACTTCAATATCAATAAAGATGATTTAGATTTTTCAAAATTTCATTTATAATAAATAAGTTCATTTAAAATATTTGTGGTAATTATTACAAGGTACCTACCTAAAGTTTCTACGCTAAAAGTTGACTTGGTATGGGTTATTACGATATTTAGGTACATAATATGACTAAATAATTTACAATTAAATATTCCTAAAATCTAGATGACAATGGAGACATTTCAAGACCTACCAATACATATTTTCCTCACAAGCTTTAGCTATGTAACGGTGTATATGACCAGACGTTATTTTTAGTCCATAATATTTGATACGCCGCCTTTAACGGGAATGTTATCTCAAAGCACAATCGATCGCAAGCCGATATTAACAATTATTACGCTATCATTGAAATTTATGATAATAGTGTAATAATTTTTAAAGCGATTTTTTACTCGTGTGGACGCTTAAAAGTATTAATAACTAGCATTTCTCGCGGCTCCACCCGCCCATTTTACATATTATACCAATATGTGATACCTTACAGCAGGCGCGGTCGCAGCCTGAAATTTTGGAGGGGGTCACTCAATACACATTATTGCACAAGACACAATTTTTTTAACCGACTTCAAAAAAGGAGGAGGTTATATGTTCCATTGTAGGTATATATTTTTTTTATGTATGTTCACCGATTTCTCCGCCGTCTGTGGGCCGATTTCAAAAATTTTTGATTTGTTCGGTAGAGTATAGCTCCGAGGGGGACCCATTGTCACCAAGTCAGATTCTGATGATGGGATCCCAGGGAAATCGAGGGCAACTCTCAAATTTTATAGGCACCTATTAAGTGTTTGATATATTTTCTAAAGATGTTCAAGCATTTGTGTCTGAAAATCATTATTTAATGTGGATGAGCTGATGATGGAAGGTACAATTCCTCGACAGTTCTTTTTATGTTTGTTCATTAATTCTGCGTCAAATGTTGGCCGATTACAATTTTTTTTGTTCGGTAGGGTAAACTTCCAAGATATTCGCATTATCACCAAGTCAGGACCTGATGATGGGATCCTAAGGAAATCCAGGGCAACTCTCAAATTTTATAGGCATTTATTACGTTTTTCATATATTTTCTAAAGCTGTTCAAGAATTTGTGATGATGTAAGGTATATCTCCTCAACGGTTAGGAGTTGAAATAAATTTCTTTTAATATTGTGTACTTATGAACCGATAGTCGCATTCCTTAAAGATATTAGGTTGATCTGATAATAGAAGATACATCTTATTAACGTCTAGGAGTTACGTGGAAAAATAGGCGACAAATCTCGATTGACTATTGTCGTACACTCCAAAACTTTGCTGACTTATTGGAGCAGTAGTTTTGTTAGCCTACCAATATTATATTTAAACAAAATATCTAATTTCCACAAAAAAAATAAAAAAAATATATTTTTTAACAAAACGTTACAACAATGCAAGGGCAGGATAAAACTGTCCTTCTTGGCTGGCACCGACTCCAACAATAACTAAGTAATTAAAATTATTTTTTCTGTTTTTAGTTTCGATTTGTAACGTTTTGAAGTCGGTTTTATACATTACTTATAAAACAAATGGAAGTCGTCTTTTTGTATTTGCGAATCGGGTGATAATATTTGAGACGTCTATTCTAGTAGGTACTATTTCCGGGTGAATGTTTAGAAGAGCTACACCTGTTAATCGCTCTTCTAACATGTTTCATCATGTTCATAAAAACACCACTAGGTGTCATCAAACTATAAATTTATCGCTGTTAGGCGATAGCTAGAAATTTCTTTTTATTATTTGGCAAATTTTTGATATTTTTCAATTTGACCTTAGATTTTGGGGGGGGTCATGTCCCCTGTGACCCCCCCCTTCGGACCGCGCCTGCCTTACAGCCTACAGGCCTGCTCGATGAATGGACAGCCGTGTTGGAAGAATTTTTCAATTTGTACTGAGATTAGCGCTTTCAACCAAACAAACAAACTCTTGAGCTTTATAATATTAGTAGATTTTCGTAGTCAAAGATAAAATATTTTTTTGGCATCATTTTTTACAATCACTTACAAGCTGTCACATGTAATCACTAGCAATTCTTTTTTTTTATATGAATTATATGAAAGTATAGGTACATATAGACTCACATAGGTTTTTCTTAAGGGATTTTCACATAGAACAATTTCGCAAGTCGATTACGATTGAGCGTAAAGTTGTCTAAATCTAAACTCTAGTGTCTTATTAAGTTTTAGCATATTTTTAAAACTTTATCTATAAGCGATTTACGCTTTTATTTCTTAGACTTTAAAGTTTAAATTCTTGTAAAATACTTATTACTTATGCATGTGAATAGAAAATAATGAGAGAGCTAATTATGATTCGATTGTCGTTGTTCTCGATAGCTATGAATATGTTGATGTGTCATTTACATTGCATATTTTAATGTCTAATTACAACTTATATGCATTGCAAATTAATATGAATAAAAGACAGTGGTAGCCCAGCGGTAACGCGGTCGCTTGGATATCCGAGTGATGCGGGTTCAAATCCGGGTCTCGCACCTCTGATATTTTCATGTGCGAATCATTTATATAATGATTACCACTTGTCTTACGGTGAAGGAAAACATCGTGAGGAAACCTGCATGTCTGAGAAAACCTAACAAGTTTTCGAAAGACATGTGAAGTCCGCCATCACGCACTAGGCCAGCGCGGTGGACAGGTAATATCTTCAAGTAAATTAATAAATTAAAAGCGTTTGTGTAAATATAATTAATGAGGTATAAGTTTACCTAACTAGAATTAATTGTTCTACGAAAGAACAAGGTCAAGTACAGTTGTTGAGAAAATTATAACCTCTCTATTATTAAAATATCATTAAGAGTGAACAAATAGGTAATTTAAGTAAATCTGAGAACAAACAACTTAGATAAACCAAAAAATAAATTAAATAATTTTTTGGTAGAGCCGCACACGCGTTGGAGTCCTTTACAAGTAATATTTGGTTTAAGGATCCTTCTGACTTGATTATTTGTATAAGATTTGTTTCACAATGTTAATGTTATTTCAATTGAAAAATTGAAAAAACAAATTAAACTCTTTTACTAAAACAAATAAAAACATGTAAAATTGGTTATTAAAGTTGCTACCCATAACGGTTTTAATACTTAAAATCCGCTTTTTGCTACGAAACGTGTTCGTGATGTGCACATTAAAAATAACGTTTTATTTATGCAATATAAGTAAAAATGACTTATTAAAATAACAATTTCGCTAATTCAGCATTTCTATGACTGCCATAACAATAATCTATTTTGTAAAACAATAGGTGATACGTTGGCGTATTTTAAAAATAAATATTTTATTGCAAAATTATTCAACCTAATTTGAGTTTACATATTACATTACTAGTACGTGATAGTTCTATCCATCACCAAACTTGACTTTTATATCATGACTAGCTGCGCCCCGCGGTTTCACCCACGTAGTTGCCGTCCCCGTGGGATTACAGGGATAAAAAGTAGCCTATGTCCTTTCTGAAGGTCTTCTCTATCTGTGTACCAAATTTCATCGAATTCGGTTCAGCGGTTTAGGCGTGAAAGCGTAACAGACAGAGTTACTTTCGCATTTATAATATTAGTTTATATAAATTAATTATTAATATTATAATATTAATAATTACAATAATAATTGGCAAAATGAAATTTTATATGAAAATAAAATATCAATTGTATTATTTTCCTTTCGAATTCGGCCCTTTTTATTTATAAAAAAAATAACAATGAGAAATTAACAAGTTTCTCGTCCGGCTTTCCTCAGCATAAGCTTCCGAGCTGGTGGTAGATTCTGCATACTTACTTTTGACATTTTTGAGTGAAAAATATAAAAGTTCATTCTGAGGAATTCGAATTAAGTATATTTTGATAATTAAAATTTAATTTTATCTAGAAGCATTCATATCATATAAATCATATAAATTTGACTAATAAGGTTTAGACAGCAAATGGCACTTCAGGCAATATGTAGTTGCACATATCACCTATATAGGTATATTTTGTAATAACCAAGCATATTTGGTGTAAATTACAAGTAATACTAGAGGAATAATTGCGTCATAAGTAATAAGACACGTGGTATTTGACAATCTATTTATTGCGAAAACCTTAACATATTAACATTCCATCTATAAATTATGCACTGTATAAATATTAACTTTGTATCTTAATAATAATTAAATAGGAATCTTCGAAATATACAAAATACGATTGATTTAAGGCAATTTTATATCACAATACTGGTTTTGGAAGGTTTTTTGAACCGTTTAATATATAAAAAAAGTTTAATGCAAAAAAGATCGGATCGCTTAACGTAGATCGCGATTGATAAGATATAATCTACACGAGTTTGTTATTATGTACAAAAAATACTAAATTTTTGTTTTAATAACAGTAAAAATGTTCATATTCTGTATACATATAACTTAAACTACTATATACTTCAAATGTAACGGCAACGTCCCTGGCACTGTTCTACAATAACTAAAACTTAGCTTAAACCGCAACAATTAATCTCATAATTGTATTAAATTACATATAATTAATTTGACTATATTATATTATGCTTAGGTCGATAATAAAGTTATGTGAATACGTCTTTTAACAAATAGAAGCGGGTACCAAGTTTTTCCAAACATTATTTCAGTTGATCAAAAGTGTTGATTAGATGACTTTTATTACTAACGTAGGAACGTTTTTTTAACATAGGAACATATAAAAGTGATTTTTATATAGATATCTGTATATAAAAATAGAACCTGTAATCGCTAATTAGACGTCAGTTTTATAGTCACTGCTCAATCATAGTATTCATCCACGATAATAAGAAACCATTATTTTAATTGGGAATAATTACTTATTGAAGACGTATTCACATAACATTTTATGTATAAAATACATCATATTATAAAAAGTATAGTGACAGAGGTAAATATATATCTAAGTTGTGCTGAAAAATACTCAGTTCAATAAGGCACATGTTATTGACACTATATAATAGTATACCATATAAGATACGAATTCATTGGTTAAGTACATTAAAAAGCGTAAAATATTCTACTTTCTAAATTTCACCACTAAGGCCTGCAAAGTGCTGGTGAAGGGTTATTATCAATGTAAGGATCTTAAAAAACAGCTCTTAACAAAATTATTGTTTTAAAAATAAAAGTCCTTTTATTCAATTCACCCGAAAACAATTTGAAAATAGGCCTTATATGAAATAACAATTCCATTCATTCATTACATGTATTTATTGGATCAACCCGACGAAGACCGACTTATTTATTACGTAGCTTAATATATATACATAGGTACTTATATATGGGAGGAGGCCTTTACCCGCCAGGGGCCTTAACTATATATTTTTTTAGAAATTTCCTATATTAATAATATACTGTTTCATAATAAGTTTATAATAAGTTATGTATATATGTTAAGGAAATAAAAGGCTATATTATTATTATTATTACTTATATATGGGAAACCGTGCAGTTCGGAGTTTTACTGCCAAATACCTCAGTTCCAAGAATATGGAATGAATGGAAGAAAATATATTAGTTGTAGAAAAATATTAACAATTAGGACTTTTGTGCTGAATCGTTATTCATTTATTGCCTAATGTTTATCTCTTTTAAAATATTTCGTCGCTCGTTCGTTGAGTGTCAACCAAAAACTTATTGAATTAACGAATATTAATTTACGTATCCTACCTTGATAATAACCCTTTTAAAATAATTTATATATTTAGACTGATGTACTTGTTAAAAATATACGAAAAAATTATAAAATGCATTTTTGTATGTTTTTTTGTATCTTACGTAGTTATAATATGATTATTTGTAACTATGTTTGTAAATAACAATAATGTAAATCATTTTCATTTAATATTAAAAAGAACGAATTTGCACTTCCTTGGTTTTAATACCGTCATTTGTAACAATAAATATTATAATTAGAAAGCAAATCACTTGTTTTATGTCTGCAACTGCAATTTTAAAGATTTTTTTGACAACAACGGTTTTTAAAACTATTTTTTTTCCAGCCGTTTAGTTCAGCTTTAACGTATGTGAAAGTATTTCTCAATTAAATAAATTATACAAGCCGGCAGTCCGTAAATTGCGATCGAAAGTATAATAATCGGTAAGAGCTACCGCACATTGGTATTTTTTTATCGACAAGTAGGTATTGCTCAGAATATTTAAATAATATAAAAATTGTTGTTTTATTAAAAATGTACAATATGCTCCTCGTTCTCAAACGGTGTAATGTAAATTTATTAAAAGTAAATAAATATCTTAACATAACTCAGTCGAATTTTAAGCATGACTTTCATGAAACGATAACATAACACCCAAAATAAGATAAGGGAAATGAGGAAAAAGTTTCTAGATATCGATTTTTCTTTACAAATTGCTCTTTCCATATTGTTTCTCAGAGCGATTATAGCTACGTGTGAATCAATTAAACTACGCGAGAGTGCTGTAAAAACACTTTTTCAACAAATATCTAACAATAGGAAGAAACTGTACTCACGTATGTCGCTTTCCACAAGATAAGTAACCATTTGCATTCTTTGAAAATAGTGAAAATTTTCCACTTTTGAAAATCGTTAACTGGATCCGTTATTACCAAATTCGTTATTAAAATTCATAAAATTGGGCATTGAAATCCAAAACGGTACCTACACGTATAGCGAAATGAAATCTTATCACCAGAATTACAAAGCATAACACATTCCGTTTGAAAATATTAAAAAAATAATCGTTCTTTACACGATCGTAAATCAATTGGACGTGGGCGAATACGTTCGAATTTATCCAATTATACTCGTTGTAATGCAAAAACGGTTCACTCGTCACACTGACGTTACACTTAACTCGCTCGCGATTTGAACTGACGTCACACCATGTATACCGTTATGCCACTAAGCAGCTCCTGCTTCTTGCTTTTGTTGAATTATGGATTCCCACTGTGCTATAAGACGAGTTGAACTAGGGGCTAGAAATTCCTGACCGGGACCTAGTTCGCATAGTTCGGCCAACGATTTAGCTGGCTTCAAACTACCCAAAGATTCATTACCAGAACTATTTCTAGGCGATGGAGATCTGAGATCATCATTCAACGCCTCATATAACTCGCCTATAGATTTAGTAGCTTTCAATTTACCGGGTAATGGAATGTCTTCCTCATCCGACTCTGATGTAGTTTCAGTATCGCTCAATTCTATATCAAAAGGTTTTTGTTTCTTCCGCATCTTCTTTAACTCATGTTCCCTGTCTTTCATGTCCTGTAATTCTTTTTGTATCTTTTCTTCGACTGGTACATAACCTTTGCGTACGGGTTTGCCTTCTGGTGTACGATTTATAACTGCTGGGGTAATAACTGGTTCCATTTTGGGAGTATACATCAGTGGTTGCTGGATTAAAGCAGGAGGCGTAGTAGCTCCTGGTGATGTCACGGGAAGCTTTCCCTTATTTGCTATAAACCTTTGCATAATCCCTTTTGTGCCAGTTTGAGGCGTGAATCGCCGGGTGTAGCCATTTGTATTTAGCAGCGTTGGAGTGGGTGGAGGCGAAGGTGCGATAGGGCCAAGCAGGTGCGATGTAGAGACCGCTCGGTTCAATGTTTTTGGTCTTTCAGCAGTTCCGTTGACATGGCCATTTTGTTTCGTCATGTCAATTGTGGATTCTGACAGAAGCCTGTTAATTCTAAAGTGACCTTCCTTAAATTCTCGTTCTCTTTCTGTCACTTCAATTATTTCTCTTTGGATTCTAGACAAAGGGTCTTCTTTCAGCATTGACTGTAAAGAAAAAAAAATTTTTTTAATTTTATGTTCACACGATTTTATAATGTTGCAATCTGGTCAGATATTTTCTACCTTTGTAAATATATGATACGTGACAAAAGGAGCAAATAAATAAAGCAACACAGTATTTATCAGAACTAAATAACTTCGTAAAACTCGACTGTAACCTAGTTAAGTAACGAGTATGTAATATTTTTTACGAGTAGGTATGTCTGGGTCTTTACCGACGCCTCTACTGTACTGGTTCGTATTGACCTTACGTTATGACACAAATACAAGAACACGTCCATAGATGATTGCAACTGCACTTTAAGTTTATACGATTATAGCGAATGTGGGTTTTAATGAAATTACAGTTGACTACTTTAATTTACTCTATAAACTATTAAAAGATAATTTGATTACGAAAAACGATTCGCTTGATTAATTTAAAGCAATAAACAGTATAGAAATAAAAATGAAAGAAATCTTTATTCGTTTTTAATAACATATTTTTCTATTCAGAGAAAATTGAAAAAATATAACAAATTTTATTGCGCTTCGATTAAAACGTGACGTTGACAAATGTTGTTTTACATTTATCATTTAAATAACCTGACAAAGATTACGTTAAATTATTCGATTAGGCTTTATTAATACTTACTAGTACAAGACTTTTTACAAGATTGACATAAAACATCCATATTATTACTTATATATAACTTAAATTGGATACAAAGTCTAAAACTATTCATCGATGTCACAGATAATTGCGTCGATTAATACTAAGTATTAAAGTCATAAAAAATCGTGACTGGAAAATATAATTCCGCATCAACGAAATGAGTCACAATATTAATCACTAGCATTATTAGAACAGATAATCAAATTTAAATTAGATTATTGATATTTTTATTTATTAATTTTATGTAAGAACAAGCAAGTTATTCTCGGTCCACTCGGGTTTCTCCCTAGGTTCGATATTCTTCTTTAAGGGGTCGTCCATAAATCACGTGATGTTTTTAAGCAACTTTTTAGACCCCCCTCCCCCATGGTGATACGTGGTGAGGTTTAAGATTCCCCCCCCCCCCCCCCACTCAAAATCACGTGTATTTTTTTCAAAGTATCTTAAAAAATCTGAATATTAATTTTTATATAAAGGTTAACAGGTATAATCTAATATAATTTTGGTAAATTAAGCACCGTGATAAAAATGTAAAAATTATAATTAAGAAGAATAAATGACAAAATAATAATCGTGAAATTTTACTATTGTACCTGAAGCAAATACTGGCTCTCTCACACATGCTCGCTATACTACTGCGGGGAAGGAAGTCATAGAATGAAGCACTGTCATTCTACTCGACATACGACATACTCTACTCAGACGTCGTGGCTGTCGATAACTTTATTATTTCACACTTCTGTGTGGACTTCTGAAGCCTTTTTTAAAAGTAAATTTTTTCAAGATCTGTTGTCCTTCCTTGTCCATCAAGTTGGGTTCCATAAGAGTCATGCGGAAGTATGAGTCTAGCCTATGTGACTGGGAGTGACGCATAATATACTACTGCTCCTTTTTCCGTAGTTTTTTTGTGCACTAGCACCTACAGAATCCTTATGACTAGACTAAAATCCTGCCTGAATTTTCTTTTTTCTCATTAACAAAATCAATGGGATTAGGTGGTTTACGTATGGTCTTTGACTGTATGCATACCCTCTAGTTTCGGCCGTCAAATTCAATTAACTTTGAGCACTGGGTAGGTACATCACCCGCTAATGTTAAGTCAAAATAGTATTCATTTTTCTTAAACTTTCAATGCTGATATTCACATATGTAAATATAGTAAAAGTTTTTGAGAATATCATTACAAATGTATAATTCGTCTGTCTGTAACTTATAACTACTACTATAACAATGTAACGTTACTTATAGTTTATGTATGTCTTAATTTTTATACATGATATTAATGGAAGTCAATACTTTTTATAAGCATCCAAAGCAATTAAGACCAATAGGTTCATTATTACATTTCCATTCTTACTGATAGCGACGCTTCGTGTGTCTGGGGGAATGTTTGTCCCATCCTATTGGTCTTATCAACTGTTATGAAGAATTTATAATACATGATTTTTTAAAGCATAGCATAGCTTTTAATAGTGCCATTTCTTGCAATAGTAGTTCCCGTACATGTCTTTTCAGGGAAGTTCTGGAGGTGACTAGGCTTATTATTATAAAAGTTCGGCGATTGTCGCGGCGCGCGGGATAATCCCAACGGTGAGTAAAAAAAATCACGTGATAACTCACTACACCCCCCCTCCCTCCTGGTGATATTTCGTGATTTTTTCCGAACCCCCTCCCCCCCCCATTAAAACATCACGTGATTTATGGACGACCCCTAAGTACATATTTTCCCGCAGTAAAAGTTCAGTGGTTTTATCATGATGCGTTCCAGGCATACATTAAAGTGCAAGCGATCTATTTATAGTTACGTGTTATACAAGTAATAATTATTAGAAAATTTGGCAAATCCATTAATTTTAAGAATTCAGAAACTAAAGTTTAATGGAATATATCCTCAGTATAGAAGGTACATAGAAATTTTATGTAAGAGAAAAATAAGTAGTTTCTATTGCTGTGACAGTGGTTTAACCTTATAGGTAAAAAATACATTATAGGGGATTCCCCAATGACAAGGCCTAAGAATACCTCGGTTTAAAATGTTTTTCTATGTACGAGAGATAGTATAGAGGACGTAACTTTAGTGTAAAATTAAACTCATTTAAATATTAGATTTTCCCATTCTAAAAATTCTTTTACTAGTATTACGATACGATTTATTGTTCATTCGTTAGGGATGAGATATAGGTAGGCGAAGCGAGATAGGATTGTAAACAATTTTCTATCATCTGATCTTTAAGATTTTATTATAAGCATCATATAAGTTTGCCAAACCAATAGATACCTTGAAGTAGTCGCTAATTAGTTATTTGCATCGCTTTTAGTGCACGTTCGTTATGTTTTTTTAACCGGTTGCGGTAGAAGGAGAGTTATGTTTTTTAATTACTTATTTTTTAATATCATCATCATGTAAATAAATAAAAACATATTTATGTATATAAAAAAATTACCCTAAACCTTATCTAATTCTAAGCTTTTCTTTGAAGGTCTCTTTTTATATCGTGAACAAAAATTCCGTCCCGTTTTTACTTTCTACAGAAACGTAAATCACGAACATAGTAAAGCGTTAGATACCTACCAACATTTATTATTTTAAAGTTAAAATGCTCCTTATTTAGTCACTAACGTCAGAACGACCTTCCTCAAATTGATTAATTGTTCTGATAGGTAGTTCTTTTTCACCTCAATTTTCCTCTACTAAGTTTCACAAGATTTCTTCAGAGCAAGATTAGCAACACTTGATGAGTAGAAAAACTTATGGTTTTATTAAATATTTTCGTCATTTTTTTAGTATTTTCTCGTGAGCATTTAATGAACTAGCGAAATAAACAATAATTATTAATGGTTTTATGATTTAATTTAAAAAAAGTTTATACGCACTAGGTATGTGCTAAAATATTTTTTCAGCTCACTACAAGATTTTATTATATAATTTAATAAATCGGTAAACTAATGCTTCTATATTTAGGTATGTACGTGGACAAATTAAAAACGAAAAATATTATAGCTTAAGTAATTATCTGAATTCTGAAGTAGGTACTTAGAATTGAGATAAAACATTTAAGTGGTCTTGATAAGTGAAGAAACAATCGATAGTCACGTTTTTACTTATTAGCGCTAATACTAAGAAAAGATAAGACAGTGTCTGCTTAATTTTTTAAAGTCGGTACTTAATAAAAAAAATCGAAGATATGTACCTATCACCTTATCAGATGAATAACTGCAGACCGCTAATCTCGAGCGCAAGTCGAGGTCGTAAAAAAGCTTTCTACCAACCGGCATACATTCCAAAACTTGCACAATTATTTGCCGTATGAAAGTAATTAAATCCGACACGCGAGCTAGTGACCATCCGAACGACGACCTACGAACTTGATTGTTCGAACTACTTTATAAAAAGAGTCATATTCTATTCTTTAAAATACTTACTTCGCCCATGTTGAAAACTTGAATAACAATCCGATAAAACCAAATGTCCACAATTACACACACATCACGAGTCACGACACTTGCCACGGCTGTAAAGTGTAAACCAATTGAAGTATAAAAATAAGAAATATATTAAAACGTCAAGAACCGCTCGCGGGCTAACGTCCTCTGCTAGTGCTACGTTTTGTTAATTGGCGCGAAAGAGATAGTGTTACCTGTAATGTTGCCAGTGTTATTCCCTGCAATTGCGTATATATTTTTATAGAACTATAATATTAGACCATGAATGATTATTAGTATGTAATACATGTAATACATACTAATAATCATCAATCTATATAAATAATAAATATTATGTTGGGACATTAGCACACACCACCTTCTCATTCCATGGTAAGCTACGAGGCTTTCTTTTGTTATAGATACCAGTCACCAGATAGTCGATACGCTACATACATATAACCTAAAATAAATACATATTATAAATATAAATACCCATGACTGGAGAACAAATCTTCGTATGCATTAGCTGTTAGCACACAAATGCCCCCAGCGGGACTCAAACCCGCAACCACTAGCATAGCAAGTGCCACCGAAACTTCGATTACTAATAACTCACCACATTTATAATAAAAGGATATTAAATTCTTACTATACTTTGAAACAATAAGAACATTTAAAATTAAATGCCAAATTTCTTATTGGAATATTAGTTTTTAATAATATGCTGATCCTAATAAGAAATTTGACATTAAAATAACACTACCCTGTAATCTAGGGTAAATGCGAGAATATGGCAACATAGTTTACCTGTAGTAAAAAGTTTTTACCTGATACTGTTTTACCGACAGCGATAGTCACCTCAAGTTACTGTTTTGCCGACACAGTTTGAAACTTGAGCGCGGATTTACGCGCCGCTGAATTTGGAAGGGAAAAGGGCCATAGAGTATATTGATATATATATAATTAGAGGTAAAACTTCGCCGTCGAAATTGGCAATGCTTTAAAAGCGCCATCTGTTAGTTGAAGTTGGAACTATTTTTGTAGGTATATACGTAGCTATATATATATTCATATTATTGTTCATTTTTAATTTTTACTTAGAAAGGATGAAAATAAAAAAAAATATGATGTATTATAATTTATTTGAACATGAATAAATCTAATAACAATAAAATTCAAATATTTACATTGTCCTTCAACTAACTTAACTTAGTAGTAGACTTTACAAAGTTAGAAATGCTTTACCATCGTTTCACTAGTTTTACACATGCTAATAATGGTAATTATCATATTTTATGACCAAAAAACATTTACAGTAAACAATATTAAATACAGAAACAAATATATTATGTATATACATAATTGTCAATATACAAGGTCTGGTAGTCTCTATTGCCGCAAGAGGAGAACTGTATTATGGGCATATTCTACAAATTATTTATTTATTTATTGAAATACCAAGTTACAATATTACAATACTTAAAACTAGGTTACATAATATGATTTCCCATGATAATTGTACTTTTAATTACAGGTAGTTACAACTTGCTACTTTTACAGGCTCTCACAATAGTATTAATAGTATACCAATTTAGATTTAATTTATTTTTTAAATAATTAATTAATTACAATTACAAATTAAAATAATAAAATTTTAAAACAAAGATAATGGTTAATAGTCTATGATATTATGTTATATTTTACAAAATAAAAATTAAAACGAGACAAAGCAAATTAATCAAGAAGAAAAACGGCATGCAATCTGATTAGTAAAATATTAAAAGAAAAGAAAAATATATTAAAATTGAATTTACTCAAGATAGCAATTAATTTTGTTTTTAAAGGCGTTAAATGTGTCATGCAAAATGTCTATCCCCCTATTTTCTGATTAATAGACAGCACAATATTAAACAAATAATAACAAAACATTTCATAAACCAATCAAGTTTTCACATATAACAAAAACAAATAAGAAACAGAAAATAAGAAAAACAAATAAACAAGTAAAACAAAAATAATATTTATACATCTAGTTAAAAAATTACAGAAACAATGAGTAAAATGTATGCATACATTTAACAAAATTCTAACTTATTTGAATCTGTAAATTAAATATTTTGTTTAAAAATCAGTTTAACAATACAGATGTCGAATTCTTACAATTTGCTTGTCCGCTGTGACGAAATCACTCGAAAACCACTGGACAGATTTAGATGAAAATTTGGGATGATGACAGTTGGTTAACAAAGTAAACATATAAATTAACATATAAACGATATAATGACGGATTCGAGCGAAGCGTGGTCAAGTCATTAGTATATTTATAACATATACATAAAGGACATAAAAAAATATTTAACTTTCATTTGCATAATGACAAGTTCGACTCACTTTGTAGTGACGCTACTGGCTATACCAGCGGTCGCGGGTTCGAGTTCCGCTGAGGGATTTCATTCATGAGCACACAAGTCAATATAGCTTAATATTAAAGACATTAATTTTACTATTATTACATTTGCTTTTCTTTGGATTGATGTGGTTTGTTGGTAACAGGGGCTCAGATCAATCCTTAAATAAACACTTTAGAGATTAATCTGTTGCCCCGGGTGCCTGGGTCTTCAGTTTTCGCCACTGCTCTCAGCTCTTCTGTAAAAATAAAAATAAGACTTAGTAAATAAGCCATCTGCTACTTCTGATAGTAAGTAGGTTCCCAAAACAAACATTTTATGTAGCAGTTGTCTGTCTTTTTTAAGCACATTTGATACTAGATCTAGATGTAGTTTTAATGCAGTTGCTTATCACGATATATTTCTACCCCGACTATATTGCTAAATGGATAAACACCTTGGAATTCAAAATATTATTTGCTTGCTTACCATGATTTTACTGGTTCTTATGTATTGACTATTCCTCTGGTTCTTTAGATTAAAGATAACTGCGTCGATACCCCGGCTGTCTGTGCTCCCCTGTAAAAAAAAAAACAAGACTTAGTTAAAATGCAGGTACTTATCACAGTAAGCTACATTTATTTTAATCTGTTACATACAAAGTAACAATAACAGCAAACATAATATATTATTATGTATGCATTATATAAGTGTAAGATTATTATTTAATGTAGATGTGTATATATGTAATATACCAGTTGTTGAATATCTATTATTAACATAATATACATTATTTTATTTGGTCAAATGTATAAATCTATACATATAATAAAAATCTAACTTAGTTGAATACAATTTTACGATACTTCTATTCATTTAACAGGCCTAGAGCCTGTTAATTTTTCTTACCATAATGCTCTGACTATGTATTATATCTCTATTCTATTGTATCTGCATTAATAATTTTGCTGCACTTGAGCAATTTCCAGGGTATCTAGCACTGCAGGATTTTTGTGTGCAACTGTTTTTTTATTTAATTCTTTATATAGCTTAGTTTTATTCTAGCAGTTACAAGTTTTTTTAGAATATGTTTTTTTGTAATTTTTTTTTGCTGTCTTCCGTTTTTCTATAAAGATAAAAACAAGACGTTTTGAAAAATTGAACTATTTATTAAATCTTATAGTCCTTTTGTTAGGGCACCATACCCAAGTTTCTACATTCATAAACACTCCTCAAAATAAAAAAAATAATTGCTTGCTTACCGAGACTTTGCTGGTTCCTATTCTTTGGGGCTTGTATGAAGATGAAGAAGCCCCATGGTCTGCAAATAATAATATATATGAAAATTAAAATCTAAAATCTGACTGCAAACTCCTAACTACTTCACATTTTTTTTGAGTGTATTCAGGGTTGGCATGATTAAATCATTTTGATTTAAATCATGATTTAAATCGTGATTTAAGTCACATGATTTTTTTCAATAAAAATAAATGATTTAATCAAAAATGTTAAGTTTCACTTTCTTTCACAAAAATCAACATAATAAAACATAATTTAGAAATTACAATTAAGTTACCAACTATTATAATATGTATTTGAATAAAAAAGCTAGTTTTCCAGCCTTTTCAATTCCCAATCGGTTTCTCAATTTGTTCTAATTTCAAATCTGAATTCAAAAGAACTTGTAGGGGTCTATGTGAATAGAATATAGTTAAATTTAATTTAATATTATTTTTTTAGTATTTAACTTAATTTAATATTTAACTTTAAATAAATCAAAATTCAATTTATATTTATAAAATTTTAATTTTCTTAATACTTATATAATGTTATATTGATCAAATTAATACTTAATTAAATTATAACGTGTAAAAGTTTAATATTGCCCAATTTATATTTTAAATTCTTTATTAATCACACAATATACATATTTTTATAATAGCAACAATACATGTAACAAATATTATAAACTAGCGACTCGCCCTCGCTTCGCTCGGGCTCTTCCCTAGATTTAGCACAGGCAAAGCCGCGGGATCGCCTAGTTATGCATATAAACCTTCCTCTTGAATCACTCTATCTATTGGAAAAAACCGCATCAAAATCCGTTGCGTAGTTTTAAAGATTTAAGCGCACATAGGGATATAGGGATATAGGGACAGAAAAGGCGACTTTGTTTTATACTATGTAGTGATAATGTAATAATTATAATAATATTAGTTAAAAATAAGTTAATAATATTTTCATATTTATAATATAATTATTAAATTTAAAATGTGTAGACTTTTAATATACATATAATTTTTTAATGTACTTTGGTGTCATTTTGATTTTGATTTTGATTTTGATTTTCGTAAATTGTGGGTAGTGCAGTGCTGTTTGTAAAAAGTATATAAACCTCTGAGACTCCAAATACCTTAGTCTTTCCCGTGACCATGTGCGCTGTAAAGCATTCGAAACTTAGGGGTCCAAAAATCAAAATGAATTCCCGACAAAATTCGAAAAGAGTTTCTTTCGTAATGTCAAATATTGAATTTTTTAAAGACCTTGCAAGCAAAGTGTAAAAAACACTAAACGGGGATTTTTCTTTTGCTTGGCACTTATGTCAGACAAAAGGGATATCCCCGCGCTGAGTCCCCGCAATCCCTTGAGGGCGCTTCGAGAGTTCCATTTTATGCAAAAATATAGTAGAATTAAATAATTAAATGAATAAATCAAAAAAATCGTGATTAATTAAGATGTTTTTATAAAAATCGTTTTAATCAGATTTTTTTTAAAAAATCATGATTTTTTCCAACCCTGTGTAATATTAATATTATACTTTCCAAAACTTTCTTTTTGTTTGGCAATTTATTATAATTAATTTTAGATACATGTGGCAAATAATTAGTGATATAGTTGGGATCTAAAAAGAAAAACTTATTAGAACATTAGTACAAACAGCACAATGTGAGGAACAAAATACTAATAATATTGTGAAAAAAAAATTAAATATATTCTACAATGAAAAGATTTCAACTGGTCTAAACTATGGTTTAGAGATGTGCAAAATAGATCACTAAGCTGAAAAGATAGATATATATCTTTTGAATACAAAGATATATATCACTCTTTTAGCTCATTTAGCTCAGTCAGCTCAGTAAAAAACAGAGTATATCAATATTGTAATTTCGTCAAGGGGTACGGTAGACTCGATCGAAACCTTACCTGAATACCTAATAAAACATAAAAAATAAAGATTTCAAGTTGACAACATATATCCGTAAAATTCGGATTGTCAAGTATTTCGTTTATTTCTAATGATGCTGACAGACAAATCGAAGTCGCCATATTGGCCACTGGCGAAACGTCACTGACAACAATAGACACAGACAACAAAAGACAACAAAAAAAGAATATTTAATTCCTAAAATACTGATAAAAAAGAACTACATAAAACTAACTACTACATAAAAAAAGAATATTTAATTCCTAAAATACTGATAAAAAAGTATAATATAATAATGTGTTCTTAAATTATAATAATCATTATTTCCGTACCTACACTTATCAAATGATGCGTAATTGATTTAATGATTTTTCATAGATGGCGTTATTAATATTTATATTTTTTAATTTTAGTAAGTGTTAAATTGTGTTTTGCTATAATATTTTATATCTATAATATACTAGCGATTTAGCGCGAGCCGCGGGTTCCACTAGTATATATAAAAATCTCGTGTCACAGTGTTTGTTAGGACCGATTTTTATGATTTTTTGGTGTATACGTATGGTAGGTCTTTTTATTTATTTTTTTATGATTTGGCATGATAAAATACTTACAAACCTAAATTTTCAACACCAAATCTTATTTTAAGAATTTGTCACAGGCCTCAGATAGTATAGTTACGCCATTGGCCCATACGTAATAAGACAAAAAGCACTCTATTTTAAAATAATATCAAGCCAAATTGTTCTTAAGTCTCAATGTGTCTTGTCCAAATGTAACTTTATAATTAAATACAAAGAGAGCCGAACGAACAAACATCGCAGTGACGCAGTGAGCTATAGAGAAATATTTATGATATGCAGTGAGCTATAGATTTAAGTACTCTTTGGTGAGCTACTAAGTTATTGGTTATACTCATCATCATGGATAAAACGTTATACTGAGCTAAATGAATGAGCTAGTGATATATTCGGTACTAGTATGAGTGAGTGATACATTATGTCAGTATTACTGATATAGTTCTTTTATATCATTCACTCAGGAGCTACACAACTCTACTATGGTTAGTTAAAAGTATAAATATGTGATGATGTATTTGGTAGTGACTCGTCTTGAATTTGTTGCAATGGCTTCCTCTTTAATATACACAATACTAGTGTAATAATATCAGATTTCTGTCACAAAAAAATATTTTATATCCTTTCCAAACTCCTCATCTAAATTTTTAGAGTGGGGTTTACATGATATACAAAAAACCTTTTTTAATAATATACCAATATAGAAGTATAGACATATCACCTGGCATATTTAATGTTGGTACAGCATTCTTACTAATTCTGTTGTAGTGACATAGGTATTTCAGTTCAAAATGTGTGTGACACACAGGGAGATACTTAAATATGCTCTCATTCTGGGAATAGATGAAGCACTTGACAAACACCTAAAATAAATAAAGTTGAAGTGCTTAAAATTGAAAACTTTCTACTACTATTTTTCTAACTTAATATTAAAGATATGTGAGCAGACACATGAAAAGTAATGAATTAATACTATAGGATTTTGTCGCTGATTTATCTTGATTTTTGAGTTTTGACATTTTAAATGCAATACAGCAATATAGTTAAGGTTTGGTATTTTTAATTGATTTTAATATCTTAATATATAATTATTATAGACTGGATTATGAAAATATGAATAGGAATAAACTAAATAAGACAAAAATTGAGTACCTACGTCATGCCATAACAATCATAATCATGACTTGTAGCAATTAAGAAAATAATAAGAAAACAGCTAAATTCAATAGTTTTAGGTGTTTATTAAAATAAATTTAAAATAAGCTGTAGGTGCAGTAAGTCGGCAGCTATAACTCTAAGGTAGGTAATTACTTTTATATGAAGTTCTAAACTTTGGGTTTTATAGGGAGTTAAAACACTTCTTCATATATCTGATATAGGTACCTTCAGTCTCCTTTTATCCAGGAACGAAGCTTTGCTTGTCTGATGGCATAACTGGGCCTTGAACTTCTTGATGAGCACACAAAAAAAGAAAGGTAACAATGCAACAAAAAAAAACGGCAGAAACGAGTCCTAACTCAGTTTTACTAACTACGAAGTTGCGATATATTGAGATCACAGTTATATGAATTTATCGGAGGAACATAAGCTCAATAGGGTAGTGTCCACTAAGAATAAATCGCATGGACGACAGCTTCTAATGATTAATTATGAGTTATAGATCACAAAAAACAATCTTATTTATTAAAATAAACGCGGATTATTAATATTTTTACAAAATAAATTCAGCTAAAGTAGACATTTTATCATGTGACAGTAAACACCAATCAGAATTCGTTACGTCACGTCGTTCGAGACGCCATTTTTGTTTTGATATTTTCGTAGAGTTCAGTAGGTTGTTTGTAAAAGTTTTCGTTTAAACGTATCTCTTGTCGAATTAATACAGTTATTCGTAATTATATCTTCAGAAACAAGTACAGTTTATCATGGAACCAGGATTTAACAAAGCAAACAGTAGCAATTTGCCCAAAATCGATGTGGTTATGCTTGGCAAATTTTTCGCAACAAACAATGAGTTTTGTTCATCGGAATTCCGCAATGTTAAAACCTCGATGTAAGTATACACAAGCATAAAAAGTATATTAGTAGTTTAAACAAATTTATTTCACTTCTGTAGATAACATCCGTTTGTTTTGATGTACGTATTATAAGTAACAAATAATTTAACTGATTTTTAGGTTAGATTTGCGAAATATAAACAAGTGTCAATAGCTAAACTTGATTTCAGGTCCTCACGCGCTTCATATGGAGATGACGCCGTCAGTTATGTGCAGCTTAAGCGTGAAGGCAATTCGTGCATAGTAAAATGCAAATTATGTCCAGAGCATAAAGTTCATGCAAAATTATATGGATGCACACTAATTGTTGATGAAGAAAATGACATTATTATCTCCGTTCAGTGTCATGACTGTGTTGCTTCACAGGGTGGTTGCAAGCACTCAATAGCTTTCCTTATGTGGGTTCATCGCCGAAGTGAGGAACCATCATGTACTTCAGTGGAGTGTTATTGGAGAAAATCTAAGCTATCGAAAGTTGGTAGTAGCCTTAAATATATTACAACCAAAGAATTATCTAAGGGCAATCCTATATTTCCACCAAATTCATCTGTTCTTGAGAAGTTCTTGGAACAGGGTAGAAAAAGAAAAGTAGAAAACTGTGCACTTTTAAAATATCAACCCACTTATTGTCCAAATGAAGTACAGGCTGTCTCTATGCACCAACTTATGTTTAATTTAAAAGATAAATGTGTTGATGCATTTTTAAACAAAGTACATATATCAGCATCTTTAATAGAGAAAGTTGAAGAAGGAACCAGAAAACAATCAAATTGTAGTCTTTGGTATGAACTTAGATATGGTCGCATAACTGCTTCAAGAGCATTTGAAGTTAGCCGGTGCAAAACAAATGGTGGCACACTCATATCCCTTATACTAGGTGGTAAAATTCCGGATATGCCATGCTTAAAACGTGGCCGTGTCCTAGAAAATGATATAAGAAAAACTGTAGAAAAAAAACTGAACATAAGAATAAATAAGTGCGGTCTGATGTTAAATTCTAAATATCCAATGATTGCTGGTTCTCCAGATGGAATATTTGAAGATGGCATAGTAGAAATCAAATGTCCCATTAGTACAAAAACATATAAACATTATATAAGAAATGGAGAAGCTAGTGAAAAATGTAATGCCCAAATGCAGCTTCTAATGTATTTAACAGGAAAAAAAAAGTGTTTGTTTTGTGTGGCTGACCCAGATTTCATTAAAAATAAAAAAGTTGAAATATTAAGTGTTCCATTCAATCTTGAATATATTCAAGATATGATTAATAATAAGTTAGTAGACTTTTGGAAAAATAATGTATATCCTTTACTATATCAGAGTGTTGAACTGTAATGTGTTGAATGGTAATCTCAGATTATACATACAAACTATTTTGATATCAACTGTGACCTGTTTGGTTTATTATGTTTGAATTATTTTAAGTTTGTAATGTTAGTTTTATTAGTTAAAATTGAATTATGTCATATTATATAATTCTGTAAGAAGCTCTCAAAGCAGTAACATGTTTAGTTATCTGATATAATTTTGTATTTCTATATTAATTTTGTAATGACTCCATTCTATCAAAAATAGATTCAAAATGTTGAAGTGTTAAATAAATAGTTTCTATTCAGTCTTTAAGTGTCTTTTTAGTATCAAAGTTTTCATATTAGCCACATCTACTGTTCAAGATAATGTACCTATTATGCATTTCAAATAAAAAACAGTCTAAAGATTTAATTTGTTTTATTGAATCAAAGAATCTTGCAAATTAACTAAACCACATGCTATAATTAATATGTCATCTAATATTTTTATAAATTTTAAATTAACACATGCATGTGGTTTGAGCATATAAAATTCTCGTAAACGCCTTATAACTCTCTCCACATGTATACGTAAGCTGGCTATCTGTTTGGTTAGCTTTACTTCATTTTTACTTAATTTCACTCCTGTTTCGACACTTGGAGGTCTTACTAGTGTAACACCTGCCTTTTGTAGATATTGCTCTATATGTTTAAATCCCCTATCTGCCATAACACACATACCAGGTTTTAATGTTTTTAAAAAATCACATGTTTCAACTAAACATGTATCAGTTATTCTGCCTCCAAATCCTGGAGATATATAATTGATTAGTCCATTTGGTGTACAGGATATTAAATATTTTATAGTGTTGGCGTTTTTGTATGCTGACCATGTCAGAGCTTGATTAAGAGCTTTAGATGGCTTTTGCACCTCAATTTCCACACAGTCTATGATGCAACTGACATTGAAATATTTGTGCCTGAATGACATAGGTAAAGTCCTTTTGATCATTTCAGTATCTAGTGACACAATAAAGGGACGCATAACACTGGCTATCAAGGGTATATTTTTTAAAAATATCTTACTTAGGTATGAAGGACTGTATCCATAATCATCTGTGAGTTGATTAAATTTGCAATCTAATCTTATTTTATTTAAGCATAGCAATAAATGATGATATGGAATATTTATTTGTTCTTTTATTATGTCAATCAAATAGTAACAACTACTTGGAACACCAAGGTACAGTCGAGGCTTTTTCTCAATTTTCTTAATTGTTTTTAATAATGTCTCTGTTGCTCTTAGTTTTTTGTCTTCTTCTATTAATTCACTACAATCAGAAGATGATTGCATGGATGGTGAGCAACTCTTGGTGGCTATAGAAGGTACATATAAAGAAATATCACTGTCATAGTGCTCTTCTTCCATCAATATGGATTTTTTAATATTGCTGAGGCCGGACACAGAAGGTCTTGATTTTATTATGGGCTCAGCTTTAAATGGGGATGTGGAACTACATGTTAGTGACACTTTGAAAGGTGACAATGACTGGTCTATGACTTGCATTTTAGTCTGGACTGCTTTACTCCTGAATTTGTGTGTAATAAATGCTTGAACAGATTTGTCTGCTGTCTGCTCACATAAAATTTCTTTTACATTTTCACCAGCTGTTTGTAAATCTAAAACAAGAATACAAGAAATTTTCTTTATAATGATAATATCCACTACTTATATATGTCACTATTTGGAATATTAAGCAAACTTGTATTAGTTTTAAACTTTAATTGCTATTAATTTTCTATTGAACAAATAAATAAATATACCTACTTGAACTTGTATCAGAAGTATCCTTGAGAGATAAACTAGATGTACAGCTTTTTCCTGAATCATTCAGACACTCAGCGATTGTCATCATTCTTTGTTTTTTTACAATATATGGCCGTTCTATACTGCTACCCGTCCGTTTTCTTCTGTCTTCTTGACATTCGAATTTACTTGGAGTACAACCAGGTTTCATGCGCACTTGTGATACTGTTTTCATAATATGATACTCCATGTAATTTACCATATCATTTGGCAACTAGAAAAATAAATGCAACTGTGGTTATTATAATAAATATGACATTAAACAAGATTTTAAATCAGAATACTAAAACAACTGAACTCAAATATCATAGTACATAAAGTACTAGTACAAGAAAATCTTGATAAATATTGATTCTGTAAACTTAAATAGCTTCACCAGCTTTTAATTTAGACATTCATTATGTCAATACTTACATCAAAATGATCTTCACAAAAATACATTCGGGAAACTGTAGACAAACTATTAGGATTATCTCTCCTTGCAAGTTTTAGCCACTTCTGCCGCATTTTTTTATTGTTCGGAACGTATATAAATAGCTTGTTTGGCGTTTTTATACTAGTGCTTTTACACTGGGGTACTGCACAGTATTTGTAATAAGAGAAATTCATTTTTTATTAGAGAAAACAAAATTATAGTAACAAGTGTCATACACAAACCCCTATTGTATTGTTTGGTATCGAACGAAGTGACGTCATTCAAGGCGCCATGACAGTACGGAGCGTTTTCGAGATAATTTGAAATTGGTTTTTAAAAATGCAAAATACTTAATGAAATGATGGATGTTTTTAAAATAAAATGACTTTTTATGTTAAATAGGTGCTAATGTTCAGTATAAACCAATTTTTCAAATTTAGTCAACTAGCCTATTCAACGATAAAACACAATAATCAGCACATAGTTTGGGGAAAATTATAAATTTCTAAAATAATGTTCAAGATACACTTATCATCAATGGCGGACATTTAAATTTTAAAAATTCAACTCATGACCACAGAACAATAATACTCATAACTCATTTAGCTTGCAGTACTCAGTAGTGACATCTAGTTCGTGCAATTGAAGCTTAGCCTGCCATCTGTTAGTTGAAGTTGGCATCTTCGTCAATATTAGTTTCCAAATTATTAGTACTAAGATGAATACCCCTGAAAAGGGCTGTTTCGGGAAGCGAAATGAAACGATGTGAAACGAAACACAAAAGGTCATATTTGAATAAAAAAATGTTTAGGTAAATAAAAATTTAATGTATCGAACTAACTAGAAAACTAAAATTAAATTTTATATGGAATAAATTGGTTTTGCTTCGTAATTATTATTGCTCTTTATTATAGTATACAGTAAATGTTTAAAACAGAATAAATATTATCACTTAGAAGAGAAATAAGTACTATTTTATATCTAATACATTTCGTCTATTCAGATTTTTTCAATTAAAATATAAACTTAGAAAAATCATGACTGAATCATAATGCTAATTAATAAATAGGTATATTTGCTTTTACTTCATTTCTACTCTCTAATGACTAGTATTATTAATTAGCACTTCAGTCTTTTTGCTACTTAGCTATAAGCTATAGGTTTGGGCAGCAAAGTTTTCAAAGGTTTAAAATTAATATCCATATGGCTAGCCCTTAAATGACGAGAGAGATCACTGGTCCGGAAAAATCTACGAGGACAATGCTGACAAATATATGGGGTATGATTAGTATGTTGTTTTAATAGATGAAATTCTAACATAGTGGCTGTTGGGAAGGTTTTTGTGCAATCACCAATGGAGCATTTAAATTTTCCAGCATTTTCATGTTTGAACATCATGTGATGCGCGAGACTCCTTTTCACAGCAAACGCGGCATTACAGATGCCACATATGTATGGCTTTTCCCCTGTATGTTTTCGCATATGGACCTCTAAGTCTGAAAACGTTTTTAAGCATACAGAGCACTGTCCTGATTTTTCTGAATGAATACGGCGAATATGGGTTTTTAAATTACCTTTCATAGCAAATGCCATTCCACAAAAGCTACAAACATTTTGCTTTTCTTTAGTATGAAGACCTATGTGAACATTTAATGCTGTACGAGATTTCATTGACTTGTTACATAAATGACAGGTGTACTTCTTTTCATCACTGTGTACACTTTGATGTTTTTTAACAAGGCTTTTGTGGGCAAATTTCTTATTACATATAGGACATGGGTAGGGCTTTTCACCGGTATGTACTCGTTGGTGGCGGTTTCTGGATGCTACTTGACGGAATCTTTTAGAGCAATAAAGACATACATATGGCCGTTCATCTGTATGTACTCGCATATGTGTTATTATATCATTCTTTCGGAAGAAACTGCTGCCACATGTCTCACAGGTAAATTTACGCTCTCGAGCAGAGTGATATGTTTCATTGTGTCTTTTTAGAGAGCCTTTTGTAGGATATTTTGATCCACATAAATTACAAATAAAAGGCTTTTCTCCAGTATGTGTTCTCATGTGAATCTCCATAGCTGATGGGCTTGATGCCATGTGGCCACAAATAACACATTGTATTGGCCCTAGTTTCCCTCTTTTTACTTTCTTTTGACAAAATTTACCTCTAGCAGCTTTATCATGTCCATTAAGGTCAGTCTTATCACTTACTTCTAATGATTTTTTTATTTTGTCAATTTCTTGGTTTACTGTACTATTGTCTAATTCTAATGTAATATTATTATCGCAATTGTTTTGTACAGTAGAACTTTGATTCTTATCTTTAAAATAATTTTTTGAGCAATTATCTAATAAGAAATTATTTGTAAAACTATCACCTCGATTATCGCAATCATCTAGCTCATGTTTAATATTTTCTTCTTTGATATTTAGCTCGATGTCTGACTGAAGGTCTGAATATAGTTCAATTGGGGCACTAAGACATCGCAATGCTTTATCGGATGCTTCACATTTTAGAACAAACTGATATGATAAAGACAAATCATTAGCACAGCTATCGCACATCATATTAGGCAAGCCATCATCTTCAGCGACCATAATATTGACTAATCGCATCAGTTTTGCGGCATACTGTACGTTGTCAGGTTCATTTTCAAACACAGATATAGTACCAGTTTTATCTAGACAAATCCTACAGATTAGTGAGTCCATTTGTGATATGATAAATATCAATCAAAACAAAATATCTTTGTTATATTCTAAAATACAGAATAAAGCACGATTTAGAAAATAAACAAACATGGTTCAGAAAAATTAGTGGCATCATTTATTATATTGACATTGACAATTAACAAGCATGTATGACAATTGACAATCCGCAATCGACACTAGACCACAGATATAAGAAAACAGCATAGACTATACAGAGATACGCAAAACTCTGCAGACACGAGGCCGGTCATACATTAAATTGGGAAGCCAGCGGAAAAAAAATTTTGGCACTCCATTTTATCCTGTGAAACGAGATATTAAGTCACTGTTAAACAAACAAGAGTTTTTTTTTCATGAAATTTGGCCAGAAGCAATGAATTCAAACAAGAAAAATACGAAAAACTGTAAGTAGTCATAATTTACAATATTATCACAAAAAGATTTTTTTTATTACGTTTTACTTATTTTAATGTTTCGTGCTAGGAATCTCTCGTGGCACGGTCGGTCTTGCACTTGCACAATTTTAGTTTTAATTAAAACCACAGTCTAGAAAGATGGTATAGCGTCAAGAATAGTGGGGGTACGTCTGCTTATCGTGACAATAGTTTCCATTTATGGCCGTAGCGTAATTATAGACTGGGGTGCTGTGCAACTAAGATAGAATATTATTCTCTTCTTTATCTCACATAGTGCAAGTGTGCTAAGCCCTCATCATATTAGGTACTGGAATTTATCTCGTATCTCATAGATGCCATTTAATTGTCACTTAAACGGCGTGCACTCTAGTCAATAACAACGCTGTACAGCGGCGTTGGCGTGAAGCTTGGAAGCTGTCACACAAATAGTACAAATCTCTTACTACTGAAATTGAGCTTGTTGCTATTTTACTCGATCGTGGGTTAAGGCAGTCAATCATTAACAAAACGACAAAAGACTGTATGGACTGTAGTCCTTTGCCTTTCCCTATTGGGGATAAATTTTAAAAACAAATAATCAAAATGACAAATTAATGTCAATTATTGTCATTTATTGCTATTTTATTTTGCATGTAAACAAATATTTAAAAACAAAGTTATGACCGATATTAGTTGCCGTTTATGCTTCGAAAACACTGGTGTCATTTCAATTTATAATAGTAACGAAAATGAAATTAACGCAAAAATATCGTATTGTTGCGTGAATATTAGTATCAGAGAAAATGATGGTTTACCTTCATACATTTGTAACTTTTGCGAATCTCAACTTACTGCTTGTTATGAATTTTTAGTTAAGTGTGAAGAGACCGACAAAAAATTGCGTTTAATTAGAGTTAATAAACCTGACAAAGAATATGGTTTAAAAATTGATATAAAACCAGAAATAGATCACAACTTAGATGACGGAAATGAGAACTCCTTCGAAACACCTGATGAAATTAAGCAAGAAATCGATTGGAAAGACGTACTGAAGGAAAAATATCGAAGTTTTAAGAAAAGAAAAAGTAAAATTTCTAGCATTACCAAATGTACTATATGTGGTAGAAAATGTGCAAACCCTTCTACTCTTGCTATACATATGAGATCTCATACAAATGAAAGGCCATATTCTTGTCAATTTTGTGATAAAACCTACAAAGATGGTGGGAGTCTTAAACGACATATACAGAGAAATCATTTAAGAGACAAACGTGAAAGATCATTTATTTGTGAGAATTGTGGAAAAGGCTTTTTCTCAAAAAGTGAAGTTAAAATACACATGCGTATACATACAGGAGAAACACCATATGCTTGTTCAGCGTGTCCTGCCAGGTTTACTCAAATAAGTACCTTACAAAGACATCAGCGTCGACACACTGGAGAGAGAACCCATATATGCCTAACATGCCACAAAACGTTTTGTACCAAAGATGAATTAAAATCACACTTTACTGTGCATTCAACAGTGAAAAAGTTTAAGTGTCCAATATGTTATGCATTATTTAAATATAAGAATAATTTAAGAAAACATATGAGAAACCATTCAGATGCAGAAAAGTTTATTTGCAATTACTGTGGACGTAACTTTACTATGAAAGGTAATTTAAAGATACATATTGAGAGATTGCACTCATCAAAGTCAGGATATTGTAATGTATGTTTAAAAAGTGTGTCTAATATTGAGGTTCATATGTGGAAACATACTGGTGAGAGGCCCCTGAAATGTGAGTTTTGTGCAAAAAGTTTTGCTGAAAAAAATGCTTTGGCTCGGCATATTAATTTTAGGCATAAAAATACAGATAGATATAAATGTACTGTTGATGGTTGTTCTGTTAAGTTTCCCTCAAGACCAATGTTAGATTTTCATGTAGCAAAACTACATGGAACAATAAAACCGTTTCAATGTGATAAATGTTCAAGAGGCTTCTATAGGAAAAGTGATTTAGCTAGACATAAGATAGGTACACATAAAGAGAAACTCATACTAGTTTGATTCTGGATTTGTGGGACTTTAAGTCCTTTGGATGGGCTCACTAGCACTAATAACATTGTTCAAAAATTTAATAAACATCAGTCACTGCAGGCAAAGTAGTGACTGAAGCAGAACATCTATAGCAAATATTGATTTATGAAATATGAACTTTATTAATTTATATGATGATTCTCCCTTGATAACTTTGTCGATCTAAAATGTCATATCATACTATTACCTAGTATTAACTAGAGTTAGGAAAGTTCATATTGAGGGCCTATGATTGAAGAAATGACAAGTTAAACCATGGTATGTAAACTATTGCAGATTTGTTTTTGTTAGAAGATAAAGTCTTTATTAATGTAATTTAAACAAGTGATTTAGGACATTTTCCTTTAAGGCAGGCTAGTAGTGAATAAAACTATAGAAACTGTCTATATATTTATTTCCAGTACTGGTGTACAGTACAGTATCACAGAAAATAAGTGACAAAGCTAGAAAATGACAGAAGTAAGAAGATATAAGTAAAGACAATGTATGAAATAAAACAATTTGTTGAGTGAATGGTTATTTCATTTCACTTATGCTTAATACATAATTATGTCAACACAAATTTCATAAAAATAAAACATACATTGGTATGGTATTATGGTACTTAAAAATCCATTAAAAATTGCACAATCAAAAAATTTTGATCCAGTCAAAGATTCATAAATATTAAAAACGAAATAAAATTATAAATATGGAAATGAATTTGCTAACATTATAAATTATGCAATCAGTCAACAATTACCTATAATTCTAATTCACGATTTGCCGCCATTACAGCTTCCGAACCGTAACAGTAAACAGATAATAAATGTCAACAAACACTCCACAGACAACAAATATATCTACATTAAAACCTCCAGCTAATTGTTAGGCCAACTTGTGCCCATTATAAGCTCTGCTATATTACCCAGTGTATCTAAATTTAAATTAAAGTCTAGCCCTAGCTTTATGACTAATGACTAAATGAAAACATAATTGCTTAGCACCAAAGAAATTAGGACACAGGCATTTATACAATTAGCTAAAAGAATATCCTACAATATTTACAATTCACGTAAAAAGTGAATTATTTATATGAAAACTAAAATGTATGTACATTTTCGTCTCCATATTAAATTTCGACAGAGGCGGATAGAGTCGATGTCATTGTTACTTATTAGTCTATAACTTACAGACTATTTCACAAATGTGCTTCTTAATATTAAATAAAATAAATTCCATAATTTTTAAATAAAAAAAAAGAATAAATTAAAGAAAATCATGTTTAAATTACAATACATCTCGTTATTAGAATAATAAATTAATTGCAGATATGCATTTAGTCTTTCTTAACATTAACTTAATCCATTCAAAATCCATTAAAAGAGTAGTACGTCGTTGTAAAATTTCACATATCATTTTTGATAAAATACATATATCTATAATTCGTCAATAATATAAACAATTAGATATCCTATCTAATTTGTGAGTACTTATCCATAATGTGTAAACACTTTCACTCTTAGGACTATTAATAACAAGTCACTAATTGGCTTCATAAATTTCGATTTTCTTAATCAGTCGTTTGTAGACATAGGCCGATTCGTGGGTAAGGAAATATGGATAGAGGAAGGATTTGTTGGACTATAGACTATATATCACATTTTCATTTTTTTTTAATTTTTGTATAAGGAATAAAGCGAGAGCTGCTTTCGACCAATTTTATAGCTTTAAAAAAAAAGGAAACAGCTGTGTAGGTAATGATAGCGTTATGGTGAAATACTTGGTTTTTCTTGCATTCTCAGTAAGATTCCTTCAGTGTATTGCCATATGTACCAGGGACACAAAAATGAAGAGGATTTTAGTTCAATAGTTGTATAAACTTCCGTTTACTGAGAAGTTGATACTAAGAGTATTATTCAAGAGCTTTTCAGTCTAATTAATAGCCTGTTCAGTCATTTGTAGGCATAGTACGTCTAAGCTTGAGTAGTCGTCTGCGGAGGGGGGAGGTGGGGGGCGGGGGAGCGCGTGTGATGGGGGAAAGGGAGGGTAGGAGTGGGACTTACCCCGCGGGGGTGGCGCCCATCGACGGGGCCGCGGCCCGCATGGTGGTGCACGCCATCTGTTGGATAATTTAATATTACTGTGAGTACTTATTTTAATTCAAGAAACTGAGTAAAACATCTAGGTATTGAGAAATACCCGACTGAAGTGAGCGTCAATAATCACTACAAAGTATAAAACAAAGTCTGTCCATTCCTATGTATGCTTAGATCTTTAGAACTACGCAACGGATTTTGATGTGTTTTTTTAATAGATAGTGATTCAAAAGGAAGGTTTACACGTGTAATACAATAGCGGAACCCGCGGCACCCGCGGCTCCGCTCGTGTTAGATAATTAAAAATGCGCTAGGTAATATTATAAATTAGATGAATATGAATATCGGCATCAAAATATTAGCCCACGCTGCTCTTAGAACACTAATTAGGTTTTACCAACAAGACAATTTTAATAGTAGTGGCCAGTAGTTTTATTGACCATGTAATTAAATTGTTCAACCAAACAAAATGAAAGAACACATTCTTTATATAACAATATTTCCATTTTTTTGCTGATTTATTTTGATTTTACTTTACAGCAATCAAGGTAACAAGAGAGACTAAGCTATTAGAGGTTTCAAAGCCATTACGTCATCATTTTATAAGCAAGTACATAAAATTACGAAAGGGAATGAATCTATACTAATATTATAAAGCTGAAGAGTTTGTTTGTTTGTTTGGTTGAACGCGCTAATCTCAGGAACTACTGGTCCGAGTTGAAAAATTATTTTTTTGTTGGATAGTTCGTTTATCGCGGAAGGCTATATATATGTTAATTTAATTTATATATTTTATATCTATAATATACTAGCGAAGCCACGGGTTCCGCTAGTCATACATACCTGTGTTTCAGACGTCTGTGAGGCGCATCACCCACTAGGTGGAAGAACTGTCGCGGCGGCAGGCGGTGGCGGAGTCTTCGGAGTGCCGCTTGAAGCTCTGGACTACTGAACGACTCGTGGTGCAAGGCCTGTATTGTTTAATATTTTTTATTGAAGTGAAACTTCTTTAGAATCGTTGTAATTTCAAACTCGATGAAACGAAAAAATAAGTCCATAGTACCAGGCGCTCAGAGACGGGAAAGAGTTAGCCTTAGTTAGATCTCGCCCACCGCGAGTCAGTGACATTTCTAACTCTGTCTAACTCGTGGGTGTGACCTTCGCGCCATCTACCTCTCTCAACGAGCTTAGACAGGGTTATTTAGTATAAATATAAACGAGATTTAAAAATTAGTTTGCCAAAGAAGTTTTACTTCTGACATGTGTACTTTGTACACACGCACTTTTAATTTTTGAAGTGAAACTTCTTTAGAATCGATGTGATTTCAAACTCGATGAAACGAAAAAATAAGTCCACAGTACCAGGCGCTCAGAGACGGGGAAGAGTTAGCCTTATTTTAAATTCAAGTTTTACTTCTGACATGTGTACTTTGTACACCCGCACTTTTTTTTATTTTGTTTTGTTTTACACACAACACTATCTAGTTCTCGGTAAGGTACGAGCCTTGTGTTATGGATACCAGATGGTTGATATACTACACATATATAAATTTTAAATACATACATATTATAAATATAAACATCCATGACTGGAGAACAAACATTCGTGCTCAACAAGTCCGGTCGTGCGTGGAATACTGTAGTCACATATGGGCTGGTGCTGCGAAATGCAATCTTTCATCCTTGGACTCGATTGAGAGGCGTGCGCTGAGGCTTATTGGTGACCTTACCCTGGTAAAAGCCAACTTACAAAGCCTCAATCACCGACGTAGAGTTGCCAGCCTTTGTGTATTCTATAGGTTGCATTTCGGAGAGTGTGCGCAGAAATTACATGATTCAATTCCCCCATCCCCTTTTCATCATCGGACGACGCGACGAACGGCTGGTCTCCATCCTTATATCGTGGACATTCCATCCTTCCGGATGAAGCGTTTCGCTTCGTCATTTATTATACTTACGGCTAAGGATTGGAACAACCAACCCGTTTCCGTCCGATTACAATATGGGTGTCTTCAAGGCAAGAGTGAATAGGTGACTACTGAATTAGTGCGACTTACCATCTACGACTACGTTACCACTTACCATCAGGTGGAACGTAGTCAAGCACTTATTCAGAATGGATAAAAAAAAATAAACCATACCTTTTCTATAAGCCAGCAGTGTAACGACATGGGGTCGACTGGCTCTGGCTCGCCGTCCACGGCTGCACTCGCACATGCCCCATTACCGTTGCTTAGGCACTTTGATGCTGGAAACAATATAGAAATCATTAATTATATTATTCTGTACAATAGGAATAAAACGGAACCCTATTACTAAGACTCCGCTGTCTGTCTGTCCATCTGTCACCAGGCTGTATCTCATGAACTGTGATAGTTAGACAGTTGAAGTTTTCAGTCATTTGAGTTATTTGTCATGTGTCATGAGTCGCTTAATCACTTTTAGTGTTTCATATGCTTAATTACGAGTACATATGTTGGGACATTATTACACACAGCGCCATCTATTTCCGTGGTAAGCTACGAAGGAAGCTTGTGTTACAGATACCAAATAGTTGATATACTACATATATAACTTTAAATACACACATATAAATATAAACACCCACGATTGGAGTACAAAGATCCGAGTTTAACAAATGAATGCCCCCAGCGGGACTCCGAGATGAGAGTGGGCCTCCCGGACTCTCACTCACCAGACACACGCTCACCGAACGCGACAGCATAGCTGCCACTTCACGCCGGTCTTCTGTGAGAGAGTGGTACTAATGAACTATACGGGGCGTGCCGGCCCATTCGGCTGCTACCCGAAGGTAACAAGCATGGCACTACCACTTTAAAAAGAGACTAGGGGTTTTCGTTTCAGCCCGTACAGTAGGGTCACTACAAACATATATTAAACTTCACTCACCAAGCTCCAATGCTGCCACAATAGCAGCAGGAAGATCAGACACAGGCGGCATGGGGGCTAGTAGTGCTGCACGCACTCTCTCCAGCGCTCGCAGTACAGCGCCACCCGCCGCTAGTTCCGCTCGCGCACCTTCTAGTGCTGCGCCTCGCTCGTTTAACTTCTTTATCGATAGCAGGATCTTGTGGCGAGCACCTTTTGTTACACCTGGAATATATTTTGTTAAATATTAATGAAAACGGAAAAAAAAATTAATAAGCAAGCCAGACAGTGTCGCATGTGATAGCAATATCTGGATTTTATAAAACACTTATTATTAACAGTAACATAATATACAACACTGTAGATTAAACGCACAGTTGATTCGTTCTCCTTTTCTGTCTTCTCTCTCTTACTCGTCACACATACGGTGACAGTACTATAAATCAAATAGCGCGCGATTTAACGGCTTCCTCTCTCTTCAGTCTTTGCAGAAATTGCAGGAAAGTGAGAGAAAAGATGTTACACAATAATTATTTTAAACCGACTTTAAAGGAGGTTATATGTTCTACTGTATTGTTTTATGTATTTGAAGTAGCTTTGCTATGTTTGCTATGTTAAATCCGAAAAGATAGTTTCATTTATACTGTCAAATATTCGCGAAAATATAAGAAAGTATTAAATCGTTTGATTAAAAAATATGTTTACGTGTATTATAACTTTAGTGTCAAATAAAAGGAGAAAACTCACCTAACTTTTCCAAGTACTTTTCATCAATCGCCATCATTTGTTCATAAGTTATATTAGTAAAGAGCCACACATACTTGTGTAGACGGAGGCTTTTCAACCACTGAGCCACTGTGGACATTCCGGGATGTTCAGTATAGTTGTTACACCTCAGGTCATCTAACCGTGTCTCACTACCTGTTGTCCCATACATTATACTTATTGGTCGTAGCTGACTTAAACTGTGTTCGCTTGAAAGCGAAAAACTTCTAGGTTTTTGAACAAAGGCTTCATCACACAAATTTTCAGCAGAAGAAGACATTTGCATGAAATTAGACGACGGAGGCGTTAGACTGTTCGACCTTTGAGATTTGGGCTGACCTATCGCTGTATCAAAATTAAGCATTTCCTCTAAACTTATATCCACGTCACGTCCGTTTTTTGAAAAGGATTCCTGTAATATGTCCGTGTAGGAAGAATGGTCTGAATCTAGGATGCCTCGAAATTCAACATTTTTGCCTATTGTCCGTCTAAATGTGTTATTGTTCCCCCAAATATTGGTATCAGGTAGTAGGCATGGGTCTATCCTTTGCTGCCACACGGATTCGGTGTTTCGATTTCCTGATATATGGTTTTCTAAATAGCGAAGCCATTGCGTTAATGTTCTGTAAAAATAAAAAAAATATGTGGAGAGACAAGTATGTAAGATCTTCAATATATTTTACTTCTTTCGTCTTATATACTATTGTAAAAAATATTTTGTTACTTCTTGCATTGTAGTTCCTATAAAATAATTGTTAATTGACATTTTTTATATGTTGGGACATGATTTGAATCCGTACATTCAATATTGTTTGGAAAATCTTATCGAACTGGACATTATTATCGTTACAAGAGACAACTTTCGTCTTTTAGACTGTCCATGACCGTATCACGAGAAATTAGATTAAAAAAAAATTTCACGAGAAAACCATGTTTAGATAAAATTTGGTATTGAAGATATTTGTTTATTCGGGTCAAATAAAAATTTTAAAGCCACTTTCATAAAAAAATTATGTCAAAAATATTTTTAAAACATATTAAGAAAGTCATTAGACAAGTGGGTTTCACATATAAAACAACCATCATACTCGTACATTTGTTTCGGTCTGATTAAGAGAAGAAAGTGCGTCATGCGGAACTGTCACTTAATATACATACACCTTAATATGGAGTTATCGTTACAGTCGGAACCCGCCGCTAACCGCCCAGCCACCATTTTAGTAACCAACTAGCATTTCCCGCGGCATCGTACGCGTTCTAAATACCGGAAACAACATTTTTTTCTGCGTCGCGCGGTATGATACCTCGCAGAAGTAACGTCCGCCCTTCCTGTTATTGCAACATTAGTATATATTCAGAGCGTGATGAAATATAGTCTATGGCCTTCCTCGATAAACGGATTATCCAACTCAAAAAGAATTATTCAAATCAAACCAGTTTACCATTTACCATTTAGTTGTTCTCATGTAAGTGACTTTGTCTTTTTGAGAATAAAAATCTTTAAACCTAAACCTAGTTCCTGAGATTAGCGCGTTCAACCAAACAAACAAACAAACTCTTCAGCTTTATAATATTAGTAAAGATAAATACGTACATACAAACATTATAATCCAAGGCAAATAACTTTAGTTTTTATTATAATGCTTACCTTTGATCATTTATCGTGAGAGCAGGGTGTACCAAAAGATATGAAAGCAGTTGTCTACATAAGTCGGGCGCAATGGTCCGTCTTGGCGCGTCCACACACCGTTGTACTAGCGCGGGCGCGGCACCTACATATACGTTTTTAGCACGCTCGTTGTCTGTACGTAAGAGGGGGAGTAGGGTTAGAAGTTGGCGGAGTCTTTCACCATCTGAAATGGAAACATTCATTTTATCCTGAATGCTGATTTGATAAATTTAAAGTTTTTAGCATTTTTGTTTGTTTGTCTGTATGTGGCATTATAAGATAACAATTGGACTGATTTTGATGAAATTTGGTATGTAAGCTGGTTATCCTGTTCAAATTATAGGTCACTTTACTGTGGGAAAATATGACAGTTCTGAGTAATTTATACTAACCGTTAAAATGTATCAAGAGACATACCCAATGGAGCGAGAGTAAGTCACTAGTTAGTTGGTTATCAAAATTATTAATATTTATTGCATTTAAGTAAAAATATGGTTTCTAACCACTTTATAAGATATAACAATTTTAACATTATGTATTATCAAATTAAAAAGTACTCAGAGTTATAAACTAAAAACATTTTAAAGGAAATTTGTATATAAGAATCATGATAAGATATATTTTATCTTTAATAACATCAACCTATGGTAATATAATGCAATTACACAATTACGTTATCTCATAAAAATATTGCATATAATATTTTTATAACAAACATAATGCTTAACCTTGCCCTAAGGATAAACCTTGTATGCTGTGAATGATGCAAAAAAATACATTTTATTTAAAATTTCTTTTAACTTTTTGTTATATAATAAATGAAAGGGGTTGAGATGTACATTGTAATCTCCCGATTTAAGGAGAAAGGAGAGTGGGTGAATGAGGAGGAGGTGTAAATAGACCTACCTTAAAACGGGCGAGTCTAGGAAATTAGTAGTTTTTGAGATATTTAATTTTAAAAATTTCAAATTTCCAAAGTTATGTTGACATAAAACGAAGTGAATCTGTCAAAATATGTAATGGGAAGTCACTACAGATACTAAAGAAATAAAAACAGATTAAATAATGTGTTCTAAAACTATTAATATGTTAAAAATATATAAATATACTAGCGGACCCTACAGACGTTGTCCTGTACATATAGAAAATTTTTATAAACTTTTGCTCCCGGTGAAATGTTTTAGTATGCATGCGCAAAACAGCGTTGCCTAGCAACGACTTATTTATAATTGAATATGTCATTTATTGTGCAAATGTATAAATAACTAAATAATATAAAAAATACATTATCTAGTGGACCGAATTGTGAATCTAAACCATTCTCGAATACACTCGAACACACACAAAACATTTCATCAAAATCGGTCCAGTCGTTTAGGAGGAGTTCAGTCACATACACACGCACACAAGAAATATATATATTAAGATAAAATTTTAATAAGTAAATATTAAAAAGTAATTATTAAAAAATATATTGTGTAATAATAAATTGATAACATATTTACTATATTATGAAAAAAATTGTTGTTACCAACGTAGTGTTTAGCTTAAAGTCGCTTATGTTTGTAATCATGTTCTAACCTAACCTAACCAATCTGGCCTAGTAACGCTTATGGTACTCGACTAACTAACCTAGTGTTTAGCTTAAAGTCGTTTATGTTTGTAATCATGTTCTAACCTAACCTAACCAATCTGGCCTAGTAACGCTTATGGTACTTGACTAACCTACCTAGTATTTAGCTTAAAGTCGCTTTTGTTTGTGGTCATGTTCGAACCCTAACCTAACCCATCTGGCCTAGTAATGCTTATAGCACTCGACTAACCTACCTAGTGTTTAGCTTAAAGTCGCTTATGTTTGTAATCATGTTCTAACCTAACCTTACCAATCTCGCCTAGTAACGCTTATGGTTCTCGACTAACCTACCTAGTGTTTAGTTTAAAGTTACTTTTGTTTGTGTATAAAAAAATATTCAATTTAATCTATATAAATTTTTTATTTAGATGTCTCAAAAGCTACTAATTTCCTGGACTCGCCCGTTTTAAGGTAGGTCTATTTACACCTCCTCCTCATTCACCCACTATCCTTTCTCCTCAAATCGGGAGATTATAATGTACAACTGAGCCGAATTCCGAAGAGAATTAATGGCTTCCTAGCAAGTTGAGCACAGATTACTTCACCAATGTCACATAGAATAGAGAATACATGACGGATATTGGCCGGTATAAAAAAGGAATACTTGTTAAAAGGATACTCAACTTAGATATAAGTGTCATTCATGCTTTGTTGTACTACTTAGTTCATTTGTAAACTAAACAGGAAGGAAATATTGACCCTATAAAATGAATATACAGTTTCAAACATTGACCAATAATATGTATAAATAAAGTCTTAGTTATATTAGATACTAAGAATTACAATAGTCACGGATATTTCCTTCCTCGTGTTATTGTTTTTATATATACATAATAAAAATAAATTTGTTTCATCAAATTATAGTAAAACGAACATATAATATTTTTTAATATTAGTATGATACAAGTGAATTATATAGAATCCATCCTTAAACAGCATAATATGCATGTTCACTATTTATTAATTTGATTTATAAAGTTTTGAATTAAAATAAAAATAATTAGTTTTGAATATTTGGTATTAAATATTTAAGTAGATAGTGAATTTGATTCATTATCTAATCTAATTTAGAAACTTCACAAACCAATTTTTGCAATTAAAGAAATTAAAAGAATATTGCAAAATTAAAGAATTATCCAATTTAATATAATCTATATTGAAATAGTAGATTATAGAAGTTTACAAGAGATAATATTTGTGTTACAACAATCTAATAAGAATACAAAATAGTACCTTCTTCGTCATCATCGTCAGCCCTAGCGGCAAGGAGATTGGCCAACAGGGTTTCATCATTAGCATCTCTTTCCAGCCTCTCATCTTCGACATGGTGCTGTAGAGCCGCTTCCACCGCTCTTTGTACCAGGCGAAGCCCTGGCCACGGAACCCTTCGAGCTAAAGCACATGCTACTACCGTACGCTCACACGTACCCCACTGCTCAAATAAGCCCGCCACACCCCCTAGCTGCTCGTAAAATGTCCCGTTCATCTTGCCAACAGCATAGCACCTTCTATATCAGATTTGTTTTTGTTCAACAGCTGATCGTCTTTATAGATAGGTGGTCAAGAAGGCAGCAGCACCGGTGGTGGCCACGCGTCCGTTGTCGTGAAATATGCAATTTTTCTATTAATTTTGCAGGTAGGATGAAAACATAACATCTACTCTGATTCGACGGACAGTCAAATTATCAAGTTCCAAAATGGCCGACCACAGATTAATTAAAAATAAGAAAATTTACGTCAAAACAAAATGTGGACTACTTTGTTTTAGTCATATTTTATTGGTAATAATAAATAATTATCAAGATATTACCTTTGGAATATTTTAACATACAATTAACACGCCTTAAACGCATTTTAAAATGATTGTAAATTAATAGGATTGTATTTCCTACTACACGTCAGATGGCGTTTATCAAAATGTTAGAAACATAATATAGAAAAATAATTAGTAATTATTGTAAACATGGATAATTAATAATTGAAAAAACAGTATCAATAACATATAATTAATAAATATTGATTATTAGAGATTAACATCAATAAGTAATGGAATACAGAATTTATTAGGAATGCTTGTCCTATTGGTTACTAGATGTCACTTATACTTAAAAAGAATTATTTATACAAATAAGGAGAAAAGTAAATGTATAAGAAAATATACCTTTACTAATCACTTGATACGGTATAAGGTAATAATTAATTAAAAATATAATATCATTGAAAAAAATATACTAGGTACCTATCATATAAAAACTCATGTCTTATTTATTTTTGACTGTATCTCCTAAATTATAACAATTAGATGAAGCGAATTTTCCATTTAAATGAATTTTGTTTGACAAAAGTATTAACTTACCTACTGTCTCCTTTCAAGGGTTGCACAATTGTCTTCCTTTGCTTTAATCCAAGGTGGTCGTCTCCAGTCATGGATTAAAAAAACCGTACTTACGCAGATTTTTGTTACCTACATTACTAAGGCTAAAGAATAGTTGCATCACAAAATGGGGCTTAAAGCATATTTTGTATCTTTTATTTACGTATTAATAATTGTATTACCTATATAGCATCACAGATCACATAATACTATATAGTATCATTTTCATCACTACATAGTATAAAACAAAGTCGCTTTCTCTGTCCCTATATCCCTATGTATGCTTAAATCCTTAAAACTACGCAATGGATTTTGATGCGGTTTTTTTAATAGATAGAGTGGTTCAAGAGGAAGGTTTATATGCATAGCTAGCGGATCCCGCGGTTTTGCCTGTGCCAAATCTAGGGAAGAGCCCGAGCGAAGCGAGGGCGAGTCGCTAGTATTAATAAAATTGTACTCTATAGCACTTATAATTTTGTCCTTTTGCATATTTTTGGTAAAGAACCACGTATGAATCAGTAAAAAGAATCTTTTAATGAAATGTTAATGTATCTTTAAAAATTGTTTTTGCTAAGTATTTTAATATTTTTTAGCTAGAAAAATTAAAACGAAAAGTGATTTAGTTATTATTTTATATTTACATTATTTCAATATAAGGGCAGCTGTAAGTCTCCTAGCTGTAAGTGTCATATTTTTAAGAAATATAGATCGTCTAGCACCTGCTGTGAATATTAATCCTTTAAGTGTGGGCAGTTGAGCTTATTGGCATCCCTATAGAACCATTGAAGCTTTTTGTGTAAGATATTTTGTTTAAGGTTTAGCTTTGTCCATAAATTTGCCTGCTGAAGATTGTTAAAATGTTTAGGTAGAAAAGAAAGTTGATAGGTAACCTATCATATTATTATACTAATACAAAATAAAGAAAAAAGTTATCTACATTAATATTATAAAGAGGAAAGATTTGATTGTTTGTTTGTTTGAATTGAATAGGCTCCGAAACTACTGGACCGATTTAAAAAAATCTTTCACCATTAGAATCCTACATTATCCCTGATGAACATAGGCTATATTTAATACTAGCGGAACCCGCGGCTTCGCTCGCGCTAGATATAGGCAAGGACCCGAGCGAAGCGAGGGTGAGTTGCTAGTTTTAAATAAACTTATAGGATATCTCAGACATTCAATGTTTGTCATTATGCTTTCGTTCACTGTAAGTCAAGTAGGTATTACCAGTATATAAGTGTATAATCTATGAGGTACTTAGTGGGTTAGTACCTAAAACATGGTGTAGGTACATGATTCGCACTTGAAAATATCAGAGGTACTAGACGTGGGATTTGATTTCCCTTTACCTTTTTTACCACTGTCTTAATCTTTAAAGAAAGTAAACGATTTATAAGGTGAACTAGAAAATAATTAATTAAGCTTTGAATTACGCTACTATTTTTACACCGACAAGGCGTGCTCCGTTCATATATTTTTTAGTATCAATTCAAAAGAGAGCCTAATTGTAAAGACCTACAAGAAGGAAATAAAATCATTTATAAAAGTCATTTTAAAACAATAAAAATTGTAACTGTTAACATTGGCACATTTTGTCACCCACCGAGTTTATGGGTTATTGCAAAATAGGAACAATAGAGTCCTTTTGTGGCGAGAGAAAGTAGAGTTGGTGTAAGCGTAGACTTAAACCGTCCAACCCTTTGTTGCGAATCGAGATGCAAATTATACAATGTGTTGCATGTCTAATTGATGATTGCGTTTTTAAAGGACGGAAGGATATTTTTGAACGTTATTGAACCTACTTTGCGAATTTCCTACAATTTTAATATGAAAATAAAACAACTAAACAAAAATTTATGTGAAAAATTCGACATATTATTAAGTGCTTTTTTTAAACGTCCCTGGGCTGGAAAAGCTGGGCACATGCCTTCCTTTAATACTTAATACGTGGGAAAGCACTGGTTGGCGGACTTCACGTCATGTCTTTTGAAAACTTGTTAGGTTCTTTCAGACAAGCAGGTTTCCTCACGAAATTCTCCTTTACCTATCTCCTTGATTAAGATAAATGATTGAGATGATTAATAATGTTAAAAATAATACGCACATGAAAAATATCATAGAATCAGGATTTGAACCCGGTTCCCAAGCGAGCGCGTTATATAAGATCTAAATTACGAAGACACTCAACCCTTTCCTATGCCACTCAAACTCGTGCACTAATATTTTTGTAAGGTCTCGTGCCAATGTTTTTATATCGAGATTCACGTGGGAAATGGGATAAGTGGAACGTTATTTAAGTCAGTATTAAGTATATTTTGATTTATAAATAAATTACGGCATTGTAGTTATAAAACTTTTACTGATTGTAAAGTTACAAAATTAAAACGGCATTAATTTCATTAAAACAAAGAATTCTTTGCTAACGGTTATATTTATTTATATAGGTATGTATAAAGAAGGGTATAAGTATAAATATGTTGAGATTTTATTACACACAGCACCATCTAGTTCCGTGGTAAGCTAAGAGACTTGCGTTAGGGATACCAGATAGTTTATTAACTACACATATAACTTTAAATACAATACTTATTATATATAAAAATACCCATGACTGCAGTACAAACATTCGTGCTCAGCAAATGCCCCCAGCTGGACTCGAACTCGCGACCGCTGGCGCAGCAAGTACGATCACTACAGACTATTTTGAAATATTTTGTTTCACCTTGATTATACATGATATTTTTATCAAATAAGTAATAAGTAATGACATTCGAATGGTAGTTCAGTTTAAAAGATTAAATAAAAGTGATTCTAAAAAACATGAGCATAAACTTGATATAATATAGGCGTATAAGGGGAATTGCTATATTGTATGCGAGTAGGGGCGGGGCATGCGCACGCGCAGACGAGAGTTTTGCGCCAATCCGAGACACGTTCGACACTTATAAATCATAACTTAAGCTTTGGTATTATTTATCTGTAATTATATTTTAATTCATAAGTGAAACATAACAATAAGTTTCTTATTACTTTGATATGGTAATTTCGGCCATCTCAAATAATATAATATGTACCTTACTAAAAACTTTATTAGACTTTCTAGTTAGGAAACGAAATCTCTTTACGATACAGTTATAATATCTCTATAATAAAAGTAATAAGTCACAAGTTGCCGCAACTAAAGGTAACAATGGTCTCGTAAGTCCTGGATTTATGGTGAGATTACGTTTTGAGAGCAATAAACGCAGTATTAGAATTTTGCTTTTCTTTGAAAAGATACTTTAGTAGCCAATTTAATTTGTAATATCTTGCTCATATAATAATATATTCACGTTATTTCCCTAGCGAGGGATGGGATGAATGTAGCAATTCTGTCTTCCGAGCTTAGAATAATGGTGCCTCGAGTATGAACATTTGTATTGCCAATAAACCTACAGCTTATTAGACAATGTATGGACATGGGAGTGATGGGACACACTACATTTAAGTTATTTCTCAACATATAAAAAGTAGGAAAATCGCAACATGCAAGTTTGACTTAACTCAAATTTAATATTCTTAAATATTATGTGAAAAGCATTATCGTACAGTTTATTGTTTTACAAAAATAGAACCATGTTTAAAAAATAAATTAAGTTACAAAAATTTTATTTCAGACTTGGAAAGCTTTATCAAGCTTATTAAGCTGTTTTTCATAATTATTAGCTTTTTCGCTTTACTCTCTAAGTTTTTCTATTATTAATATAACTATTACTATATAAAACAGCTTGTTAATAAAAGTTTAACATGCAGGCGATGCATTTTAATTTTTAAAATTCCGACTCAGATTATGGTAGGTACAGAAGCTCCCCTCTAAGTCTTAATGCTTTTTTATTACAGGTTAGTAAAAGATGTCTGTTTCTCTCCATATAGTAACAAATCGTTTGATATACTTGTAGTATGTATTATATACAACCAAAACCATCAATAATGCAATGTGAACAGTTATACGATTTCAATACGGAAATACCATCTGCTATTATAGTACAGTTTTGTTAAAAATCAAAAATATAACAAATTATATTATTAACGTTTAACTTATTTTGGACTTTATTCATTTGAGATTAAATTGAAAATCTGTTAATGTGGTTCGTGTGAATGCCCACGCGCCTGCCATTTGCGTTAACCCTTTACAAAGCAATAGCGAACCGTTTTGTATTGTTGACATATTTCAAGATGGATGATGTAGCTGTTCCTGAATAATACGCGTTTGATATCTATTTTATGTTCCGTTATACGTTTGCAATCTTTTTGTTGTTATTTATATATATAATATATTAAAAGAAAATGCCACTGTAGCTGTACAATGTACCACTATTACTACTAAACAGTAATACAGCAGCAAACTTACGCAGGTAGCCTACTTACATAGATATATACATAAATACCTAAGTGAACTTTAAAGATAGTTTTCTATATAAACTAGTTTCCAGTAGCGGATCTGATGTAGGTACTTTAATTAATAATGAACGCCTATCATTTTGGTAGGAAATAATATTATATACCTAATCTTAGTTTTTTTCGTTTTTATTATATGTAAATGATAGGCAAGATAGACTGAAATTAAAACCTTCCTACTAATAATATTAGACTAATTCTTATGACTTCTCTCAATCTGTTAAATGGCCCACTGCTTACAAAAGGCATTAATAGGTACCTACCTATATTATTTTAATGATCACAAATGCCTCTAATTGAATCAGTACAAATATTTTATAAGATTTCAGCAATATAAAATTTACTTTTTTTGACGCTCAGTATTGACTGCAATTTTTGATTAATTTTTATTAAGTAGTTAATTATTCTAGATGCTTACGAGTATTAGTTTAATATAAAATTACCTAACGTACCCGAATATTAACAAAACTTATAACAATAAATGACAAGGTCTAGTAAATAATTTGAGACATAATTTCCCTCAATTCCCTTCGCAAATCATCGAAACCATACTAAATGGGATTTTTTCAACTTATAATGATGTCCAGCGCGTGCTTTCATAAAAATCATCGAAGCATCATCAGAGCCAACTGTCGTTTGCGTATTGTATTGCTTCCGGCGATTCTTACCTCACTATATCCGGTGGTGGTCCCTATTGAGTAAAGAGTTATAATGCACTAAGCGTTTCAAGTGACATTTCTACAATTAATGAATAGATTATCCGAAACCATGAAAAGTTATGTTTCAATTGCTATGTGTATAATAGAGCTATCTATATCTCTATACATCGTTTTTTTGTAGTTTAAGACTTCAAAGTAATGAATGCAGGGACGATATTTTTCGTAACGGTATTTTTTAAACTTTACTTGCAGTACCTACCTACTACCAAAGTGTTTTAATTATGAAATTTATATGTATCTTTTTAGACATCATAATTATATATTAAATTAGATTAGATTTGACGCGAGCGAAGCCACGGGCTCCGCTAGTAAATTTATACATGAACTTGATACATCATTTACTAAAACCTTCCTCTTGAATCACTCTTTCTATTAAAAAAACCGCATCAAAATCCGTTGCGTAGTTTTAAAGATCTAATACATAGGGATTAGGGACAAACAGAAAGCGGGAAGCGATTTTGTTTTCTATTATGTAATAATGAAATAAAATTATATATTATTAACTTAAGTAAAATAGGTATTAGGGGTACTTGCGTAGGTATATTTTAAATATCAGAGAGTTTAATATAGAGAAATTCCGAAGCAAAATATTTTGTTTTGACCAAATATATAAAAACCAAATAATATGTAATGTCGAGAAGTACCATAATATTCAGTTTATGTCTGTAACTACGATTGCGTGACACGTTTGTTAAGTAGCCAATATATTTTTCAGGAATAGTGTACTTTTCAATTATGTAAGATTTTTATAGTACCTCTTTCTTTATATAAAATACAATAATTTATTTATTTATATTTATTTAATTGAGGTTTACCAACAATTATTTACACTAGTTATGAAAGCATATACAATTTTTATGTGTTCTTGAGAACAGTGTAACAATTACTTAAAGGTAAACACCTCATGCAACTTAAATATAATATAAAAATATGAGAAAGTCAGTAAAAAGATACTTAATTACTTAAATAGGTTAGTTCGCCATTAATATATATATGAATGTAGTTCTGTATAATTTATTAATCATGATAATGCAATAGATGAATTTATATACTTATGCAAATTAAGTTTTATTTTTTATCTTTCTGGGCATCTTGAACAAAGTAGGATAATTTATAACATGTAGTCTATATTGAGTAGCCTTTGCAAATAAATTACGTACCTATATGGCTTCTTAGTTCTTAGTGGATTAGACACTACAAGCTAGATTAGTGAGGAGACTGTTTTAGTACCAGCGTCGAAGCTGTTGCCTGAGAATAATAGCCTTCCTATCGTTAATAGTTTCCGAATAAGCAAAATAAATTAAAAACTTATTTTATTAAGATAAGATTTAAAAGCAAAAAGAACAAGTAGAGTAGGTACATTTTGATATTATGAAGAAATAATATTAGTAATATAATTTAATCCATATATAATTGTTTGTGAATTTATAGGTATAATAAATGTATTTATGATAATAATAATAAAAATTATTTTTTTTATTTTTTATACAAGTTTTTTTTTATTTTTTATACAAACGTGTTAGTATTTTATATGGTACCTAATATTAGTTTCAGTTATATTTTGAAGGGCCTTAGAAATTATTCAATTAAACAGTTTTACATATTATACATACATACCCATAGTTAAATTAGAAGTTGAAAAGTACTAAATTTTAATTCTTGTTATCAGATACAGAGTAGGTACTCTACATTTTAACATTCTCAAAGGTTTTCGAAGTTAATTCATTCTCAAAAGCGTATATTTACTGAAAGTCCACACAACAGCATCATATCGTTAAAGCGAGTCACTATTGTAGCGTTGATTAAACTGGGATACGTAAATTAAATATCTGTCTTATACAGAACAAAAGGAGTACAGATAAAATTAAATATAAAATGACTGAAATGATGGTATGAGAAATTTCAGTCTAATATAAAAAATAATTAATAAATAGTATAACTCGGATGAGTTTGTGATTGTACATTAAATTCCCACCTTCCTGGTATTGTAGTGTATGAACTACTTAATAAAAAATAAAATTTGGACTCTCAACTTCAAAAAGTAGAGATTTCTTCATTTCTGTTTATTTTTATTAAATTTTTCTATCTAGTAGCTAGGTAATTATTCAACCTTTTAGAATATTATCTCACGAAAATGGTTTAACATCATTGTTTTAATCGTGAAAAAACAATGTCTCTAGTCTATCTTCATAGCAACAAATAACGTAGTTTCAGATGGGTTGGAGGGCGAAAGAACTTTTTTTGTTTTATTTGCAAATAGCACTAAGAAATTACAATAATTAACATCATTCAACATTGATAATAATTTTATGTTAAGGAGGCAGTAAATAAATAGAACGCTTGCCTATAATCTTACATACGGGCTTATTATCCTTTTAAGATTAAATATTTTTGTTTCTTCATCTGAGATTTTAATAAACACGTTGTCGCAACAAGATCGAAAAAGGAAAATATAATCCTATTGTTTAAACAGAAATTTAATATCGATGTCGCCTCCAGTACCGTTATAAGTACTACAGGTAGCGGATTAACCCTACCACTAAGGAGAGACTCCGCCCATATTTGGGACATTTTGTTGCAGATATTTGCAATCACAGTTTTTACGTTACGGAAAGCACACGCCATGGCTCTGTGGACTCCTTACGCGGAGGAGGCCTTGGATTTAACCAAAAATGAGAAACGAGTTTCGGAGCAAATAGTCGTACCCGATTATAAATATCCATCAGAAGATGATAGCTGTTACAATTATGTATATTCATACAATGTGCCGCCATCGCAGATTTCTCCAGTGGAGTGTTGGAATCGAAAAGGGTCTTCGCCTCCGCATTCTACAGATTCTTTTGAAACTGACTCCTTGTCTGATGACGTGGAATACCAAGCATTTGAACGAGATGCTTTAAGAGCTATGGCTGAGAAAAATGGCGGGACGTTCTTGGGTAATAATCCTAGAATGCGACGAGCTGTTCAAACTACTCAAGCAGCGGACGACTCATATAGAAAGCAAAGGGAAAGAAATAATTTTGCAGCAAAACAAAGCAGGGATAGACGAAAATTAAGAGAAGTTCGTCTTGCTTTCCAAGTAACCTTCTTAAAGAAAAAGATCGCGGACTTAAGGACCAGGTTGGTGGAACGTGTGTGTCTACGATGTCAGCAGCAATGTAGGTGTTAAATAAACTCAGTGATTTTCTAGTGCCATATAAAAATAAGTATTTATGATCGTTTATAAGAGTATAAAATGTATATTTCATTAAATTTATGTGTATATAGATGTATCAATGAATTTATGAAAATTAAAGATTTTAATGACACGATGTTGTTTTAATAAAAATCCATATGTTGCAAATGTTTATCAAAGTAAAATTCATTCAAAACAATTCTACCTCTAAATTATAATTAAAAAAAAATCTTAGAGTAATTTTAATATTTTAGCAATTTGAAAAGATGTACTTAATCTGTCTGAAGTTATAATAAAATTGGATTTTTTGAATAAAAATATTTTTATTTAATAATCATTTTATTTTTACATATTTTTACTCCTATAATTTCCCTATATAAAAGTTCCATATAATTATAATACAGTTTCAATTTAAATCCACGTTTAAAATATGTACTACCCATTTTCATACATATGTAATGTTAATCTTTGAATGCTTAAATATATTACATTAATTATAACCTATTACACACTACACACACACACTTTAGTGAAAAACTATCACGCCTATAGACTTGTGCTTTAACATAATAATTGAACTTCATATATAGATGAGAGATTTTAGACAGATTGATATCTGTCATAAAATTATTAAAAAAATAAACATTAACGACTGTAAAATATAGAAAAACTACGCGACAAAGCTCAGCTTTTTTCTAGTTTTATTAACTTTTACACGTTATTTCTCTATAGTTGATGTAATTAAAAAAAGTATTAAAATAATAATTCACGAGTAATCAAAAGTCACGAAAGAAATAAGAAAATACGAGTGTATTGCAAGTCAGCATTACTTTATATTATCACGTGGAAGTTATTTTAATTTCTTTTTCTTATTCAAAACAATAGTTATTAAAGCACACGCGTCGTTAGTATTTCTCCAATCACTTATTTGTTTGTTTTCAACAATACAATGCAGTGGAAGCTTAATGATGTTGTTTACGTTTTTCAACGACGTTACGTGACTCTACTAACTGTGATATATTTGCTTAGCTATAACTTGAAGCAATAAATAATTAGGATTTTGAGAATTAAATATAATCTTACACGAGTTAGCTCGAACACATTAACACTTATCAATAATATGTTTATATAGCGAAATAATTTCGCTATTTGCGTTTAAATATTAATTAATTTGCAAATTGGCTAAGTTCGTTAAAGTGCTTTTCTCAGATGACACTAAAAACATTAATAATAATAATATGTTGGGACATTTACACACAGCACTATCTAGTTCCACGGTAAGGTACGAGCCTTGTGTTATGGATACTAGATGGTTGATATACTACACATATATAAGTTTTAAATACATACATATTATAAATATATACACCCATGACTGGAGTACAAACATTCGTGCTCAACAAATGTATGCCCCCAGCGGGACTCGAACCCGCGAACGCTGGCGCAGCAAGTAGGGTCACTACAAACTGCGCCACGCGTGTCGTCATTATTTCAATAATATTACGAATTCAAGAAAAATAAAATTTTAGATTATTTAAAATGACTTGTACCTATCGTTATTAGAAAAGGAATACTTGTCGTTTACAATCATCACAGATCACTCTATTATAATATTTTGTCTGAACCTCCAGCTTAGATAACCAAATAAAAAATATATGCGACAAGAAAGATAAATAAATATGAATGAATAGATTGTGATTGCACTATGCAAATATAAAAAGAAATATTTGCATTGCGACTTATTTGTAACTAGACTAAATTATAAAGCTGAAGGGTTTGTTTGTTTGAATATCTATTTTTTGCCTATTTGAATATAGAGGAAGGCTAACATTAACACATCATTTACACAATAATAAACTATTAGGTACCTAAACTAAATAAGTAAATCCGTGATTCAGCTCCAGCTGAGTTTCATGTACCAGTACTTCTTAGGACTATGGTAGTGTATTTCATATGAAATTGAAAAGCTTATTTGTATAATATATACGTGGGACGATTTAAAACAAACAAGTGATCGAATAAATGATTGGGATAGCGTATTTCCGTTAGAGAACTGACACGCGCATGCGTCGCGTGCTCGAGCTTTTCACTCTTATTCTCCCCGCTATGTCCGTAGGAACTTATTTTATCTTTATAATATGTATATAAAGGAAAATATTCCTCAATTTTTTTGTATTACTTTTCATTTTTTCAACTACCGACTCGCTTGTGTTTGTCCCTAGGTACGTCTATGGACTAATAAAGTAGCTTTTTTAAAATAAAAAGCTCAGGTGACAACTTAAACATTCAGCTATCTGCCACTGAAAGAATATGGCTAGTCAATACAATAAGTAAAATAAAGCTTTGGCAATTTTACTAAAAACTTAATTTATACCTACATCTTATTATATTACCTAACATGTATTAATAAGACAAATATATTACTAAACCAAGGTTCATTCCATTCAGATTTAAAATATAAGATAAGTAAGGTAAGATAAATAAGGTATCTAAGTAGGTATATTTTTACTATCAAATAATAAAAGATACATAATAATATTTTAAATACAAAGGTTTCATATTTTCTATGCAAAATTATAACATCGACCAGTCCCTTTTAATTTTATTACAAAATACTACCTCCCCATATATTTTTACATCACAGTATAGAGATATTGATCTCATTGGCACGTGGTAGGGAATTAAGATAACAGTGAAGATTTCTCAGATTGTTAAACATGTGTTAAAGGATTATATTGCAGCTTGCAGTCGCACGAGTCTACGGGCGTGACAAAAATATTATTAATATAACTTTAAAGCCGTAAATATAACTGAAAATGTCGACTTTTCAGCGCATTGTCTATATGGGCTTTTCATGCATTTCTATTGGTACCTACTGATACTTATTAACATAGTATCTTTTTATTCAAATAGAAAATATTTTATTCAGCAATTAATTACTAGCAAAAAGCTGAGCTTTGTGAGGGCTCACATAGTTTTTCTTACGGGTAATAAGTTTTAAGACAGTTGGTAAAGTTCATTGTTTTTAATGGTCATAATATAATATTTATTTGACAGATCAAAACGTCTAGATATGAAGTTAAATTACTACTTATGTTAAAGCACAAATCTATAGGAGTGATAGTTTTCAGTAAAGTGTACCATAAAAAAACTTATGGGATAGAGCTAGGTCTCGCTTAGCCCTAATTACTTTTTTTACTGAACGTCATGAGTCTACATAACATACATAAAAGCTTATCATTGCAGAATATAAGTACACGACGAGCTTTCATGAAACGCGCAACGCCTGTAAAACTTCCTACACTAGGTCTTTATACAAAAACAAGCAAAACACAGGGATTAATAAAAAAGCTTACATATTTTAGTTAGAAGAGTCTGGACTTTACATTTTGAAAGCTTCGTGTATATTTTCTTAGTATTTCACAATTATTACCATACAGTTCACTAGATGCGGTCTCCCCTTGTATAAACTTGCGCAGGCGAGGGTCTTAATATGGGGTATGGGCGGTGCATAATAACCTAGGGTGCGACCCCTCTTCCATTATGTAATATCGATCGTGTTGGGTAACTAAATTATATGTGGGACGTAGGTATATTAGATTTAGAGGATTTTGTTTGGAATTTTTCTAAGATGATAATATTTATGGATAATATGGAGATTCGGAACATAAGATGTACGTACGTTAATTTTTATAATGACTTATAGTTGATCTAAACAAATTTTATTCTTTAATATATGAATATAATGTATAAATTATTTAAGTCATAAGAATACCTTTCATCTACATATCTTGTACTTCTTCATATACTTATTTTGTAGCTTTCATAAAATATTTTAAAATTAATAAGATATAAGCTTGGTAGGTTCCTGTAATTTTATTTATGACTAGTTAAATTTAATAACCATAGTTAAGAAAACTAAAACTTTGAGTTCCAGTGTGGTCAATCATTTTGCTTCATTCATGGGTGTTCATATTTATAATATGCATGTACTTAATGTTATATATGTGTAGTGTATCAACTATCTGGTATACGTAACACAAGCCTCGTAACTTATAATGGTACTAGATGGTGCTGAGTTAATGTCCCAAAATATTTAAATATTAATTATTAACTTTCAGTCTTCCTTCCATTAAACTTCATCTTACAGTAAATTAAACAAAGTATCTGCAATGATTTCAACATGAATAGAGAATTGTCACGAAGTCGCAATACCCTGTTATCTCCTTAGAGATTTAGTACTTACATAATAATGAAACCGTTAGATGTTTCTCAGAAAATATTTACATAACACCCTTTATCTTAAGCTGAGTGACGCATTGTACTGTTTGTCTGTTTACATGGTCCAAAAAGCCCAATACTGAAATGCATTAATGCTTATAGTTTAATACGGTTGAAAGAAGATAGATTGTTATATATTCCTTTTTTTAACTTGGGACCTTATAGTCTTATATATAGTAAGAATACTAGCGACTCATCCTCGCTTCGCTTGGGTTCAAGTTCATCCCTATTTATACGATTTATCACGAGCGAAGCCGCTGTTTCTGCTAGTAAATGTATACAAAAATTTACAAATTATATACTAAGACCTCGAGAACCACTCTATCCATTCGTGAAAACAGCATGAAAATTGGGGCGGTAGCTTTTGAATTTATCACGAACACACAGACGCGGCGGAGGACTTTGTTTTATATTATATAGTGAAATATTTTTTTTATGATTTCTGAAATTTAAGAATATATTCAACATTTAAAATACCATCATCTTGGATTGCATCATCATGTGACCATGATTCCTGTAAAGCGTTCGAAACGCCAAGAACCAAGAGTCAAATTAAATCCGTAAATAAGTAAAAAATAATAATAATTAGTAGGTAATTACTCCGTATTGCTATAATTAACTATTAATTTATTAAAATCACAACAAAAACTAAGACATATTTAAATTAACTTTCACAAGCGTTTTTGAATCGATATTCGTGTGTGGCGGATAGATTCATCAATCTTGTCCAGCAATTGTGTATTTGTCCACCAGTTGTTCAGTGTCCACCCTTAGTACAATTAATATGATTAGAAAACTTTAACTTATTTAAGTTTTAAATAAATTTCTATCATTCAGTTAGTAATAAAGTTTTATTTTTTAGCCGACATGCTATTTTTTATTTAACGTGGAACACTAAACAAAATGAATAAAAAATAGTACTTTATAAGTGTAAACGGTAGACAAAGTTATAGATTTTAAGAATAATCTCTCGTTAATTAAAAATAATAAGTAAACTAAACCATGCGGGCGAGACGAATGGCGGCACGCAATATTAAAACTCAAGTCACTTTAATCCTTAAAAATTCCAAAAAGTTATTTAACCGAAGAGCAATAAACGTTAACTTTATGTATTTTATTACCGCGATTTTGTGACGGATTAAGACTGGAAAGGATATCTTAAACATTTATAGGACCTTACCTACTAAGTAAGTACCTACCTACTACCTACTAAATAGATTGAATTGGAGTGTCTGTTTTTAATTTCAAATGGAAATATTTAGGATAATAGCAACAAAAAAACAATTTTTATAATTCTTGTTTGTCTGTCTGTTTGTTCCGGGTAATCTTTGAAACGACTGGACCGATTTTGACGGGACTTTCACTCACAGATAGTTTGTTATAAAGAGAAACTAATGCTTTTTAACCAACTGCAAAAAAGGAAGAGGTAAACATTTTATTTATTTTAACTAGCGGAATCCGTGGCTTCGCTGACGCTAAACGTAGGGACGAACCCAAGGGAAGCGAGGGTGAGTTTCTAGTATCTATATAAAAATTGATAAACTGTATTGATAATAATAAATAGGTAGCTAGTAGGTATATATAAGCACCTAAAAGCTTAATTTAAAAACAGTGAACTTTTATTTTATTTGCTTTTGTCTCCAGCCTCAAGAGGTGGGATTTAAAAAAGATGGATAGTTAATATAAAATATGTTGGGTAATGGGACTTTAACACACATCACCATCTGGTGTAATTAAAACCAGATAGTTGAAAAAGATACATTGACGACATGTTTGGCTCAGTGGGTAGTGGACCCTGCTTACTGCGCCAGCGGTCGCGGGTTCGAGTCCCGCTGGGGGCTGAGGGCATACATTTGTTGAGCACGAATGTTTGTACTCCAGTCATGGATGTTTATATTTATACATAATATATATGTATTTAAACTTATATGTGTAGTATATCAACCATCTAGTATCCATAACACAAGGCTCGTACCTTATCGTGGAACTAGATAGTGCTGTGTGTAGGGATTGCAATCCGGCGTCATTTTCAATCCGGCCGGATCCGGCTGAATTTCCATCAATCCGGCCGGATCCGGTCGGATCCGGCCGGATTGACCAGATCGATATAATTTTCGCCTTTTTTGGTTCAAAATGAACTGTTAGTAAGTTCTTCAAGTATCATTGTACTTAATATAGGTAAGTAGTTCAAAAACTAGCGGAACTCGCGAAAAGATATGTTTGGCTATACGCTTTTACTTATACTATACCAAAAAATGATTCCCCATTTACCATTTCATCCCTTTGTTACTACTCTTTAAACCAGTTATTCGGTTTTCTTGGCGTAGTTGTAGTAGTAGATAGACCTATGCCTACTATTACAAACTTTTTGTTGAGTTGATGAGAAAAGTATTACGATTTCAAACATGTGAAAACATAAACTGTTATTTAAATCAAAAGCACTAAGAAGTATTGATTTCGTCTTTGATGTAAGTTACCCCCAAATTACTGTTTACCCCTTTTTAACCCCGCAAGGCAATGGGTTTCAATAAAATGCGAAACACGTTTTTCATCAATTCTGTTAAAGTATCTTTATGCTAAATTTGAAGTAGATTGGAATCACACCATACAGACATTGCTCCCGTTTTTCACTCCCTTAGGCATAAAATTTCGGAAAATCCTTTCTAATCCGATAACTACGTCATAAACTACAAAGTCACACACTAAAAGTTTCAGGTCTCTACGATTAGCAGTTTAGGCTGAGCGTTGATCCATCAGTCATTCAGGATGGAGCATTTTCTAACCCAATGTTACGATTAGGCAACGAGCAAACAATTAAAATATAGCGGTGGCTAGTGTAGGCAACTAGGTAAAATTTTAACGTTGTAACGAGTAGCTCAGTGTTCCTAGGAGTCACTTTCACAGATAGATCAATTATTTTTTATTTATAAAGTAACTTTATAAAATCTTAACCTCACTTTACTGATATGAGACCATTATAATTATTAAAGTATTCGATAATGCTAACAAACAAGTCTTATATTTATGTCAGACACCAACTCCCACGCATGAACACCACGCAGTACGCATTTAAAGTACCAACCCATGCAAAAGCTCTATTATATTGCCAAAAATTAGTAACACCGGATCCGGTATATTAGTACCGGATCCGGTGACCGTGAAATGATGCCGGATCCGCCGGATTACCGGATCCGGCTTTCCGGATTGCAATCCCTAGCTGTGTGTAAATGTCCCAACATATTTATTTATTTTATTTATTTATATTAGTAAGTACATATAAATAAAATTGAAGTGTTTGTAATTTCTAATTAACAGCTTTTCACTAAATGCATAAGAACGTATAAAGGATAGCTCCTTACATCACAAAATATATTATTACAGTTTTTAGAAAACCCCGTCCCGTTAAGAAGCTTAGCTAAAACAATGGCAGGATCTAATCCCATAATATAATACGGGTGCTATATGCCGCTGCGCAAACTTTATGGTGACTGTAAAATGTTTACAGGTACCAAGTACCAACGCGGCGCGTGTCTATGAGATTAAGCGATTTGTGTAAACGAATTGATGTTTTAACGGTTAATGGCCGTTTTACAATAGTATTGCTATGATTAAGATGAATCCTTATATTGTGGAATATCTCCTTTCTAAATGGTTTAGGATCCTTTTTCGTTTTGTTTTAGAGTTGAAATTAGGAAAACCCAGTACCTATATTTAATGAAATTATAAATTACTAAGTATTTTATTCGAGATTCGTCCACACTCTTTAATTTATGATTTAAGGGTTAGTTACGTAGCTACAGATTTCTGAGAGATGAGACGTTGTCCCGCAGTAAAATGTAGGTATCTTATATGTTAACCCGGATAACCTGATCATACCAAATTCAATAAAAATCTGCCCAGTGATTTTCTTATGACTGACAAACATATGTAAGTACAATAATAATAATAACAATGTAATGTCTATAAGTACATTTATTTATTTCTATGTACGTAAGTGTATTATATTTATTTTCGGCCTGTTATATATATTTATTTTGTGCTCGGGCGTAAGAGTAAAGTATATAGTCATAATAATAATAATATAGCCTTTTATCTCCTTAACATATACATAACTTGTTATTAAACAATATAATATTAATATAGGACATAAATTTCTTAAAACATACAGTTAAGGCCTCTGGCGGGTAAAGGCCTCCAAAAGGATGTAAGTACAAAAGTTCTAAAATTCTAGATTTTTGCCAAAATTTTCCAAAAAAAAATATATTTTGACAGATTCGACTCACCTTGAATTTTGTTACTTATACCTATTGAAATTTATTGCGAAATCGAAAAAAATGAATATATAGCTAATAACGATAATATCCGGAAGCTTCACTACCTATGACGACATTTGCTTCCTTTTGTAGCATAAGTGAATTCGATGAATGAAAAAACACAGATGACTTACTTGACCAAATGTTGTAAGTCGAGCTTTAAAATTGTTCGTTCCATACAAAGTCACAAGGTCTTACTTTTACACACGGTTGTTGTCTTTTTTATTCGCACATTAGTTTGAATAGAACGTACCTAAGCATATAAACTGAATGTAGTTAATAAATAATTAAAAATATTAGAGTATGGATATGGTTCCTTACAATAGTATATAGGTATTCATAAAATATTAATATTGCTACCGACTTAGGAAGATCACTATATCCTTATTGTTGTGCCAAGTCTGAGTTCATTTTTATGCTAAATTTCATCAAAATCCCTCCAGACGTCCGCGTGAAGGAGTAATAAAAATATCAACTCCTACAAACTTTATACATCTATAGGTACTATATAGTAATAATAAATAGAATAATATTAATATATATTATTGTAAATTGTAGGCATATCCTATCTTCAATGTTGATTTAGTTTGGCAACATTAAGTTGAAAACACATTAACTAATGATAAATATGCACAACAACATCATAAATAGCAAACTAATCTGCATCTTGTAAACAACTGCTAACGATAGTTAAGTAGGTATGTTCTCATACAATTTTGTAACCATAAGGATTTAAATCATTTTGTTTTGATCATTAGATGTTAAGACAAAAATTGGAAAAATAATATGAATAATATGAATGATAATATGATGTTAAATTTTTTTATATAAAAATATTGGTAGGTAGAATAGAAAAAAAGAAGAAAAAAAGCCTTTTTTCTCTTTTGATATCCTTCCTTATATATGTATAAAAATGACATGCGTTTCATTAGTAAACAGTAGAAGTGAGGTACCTACCTATACCTATCGCTGAAGAACTGCTAAACCGATTTGGCTAATTTCTTGTTAAAATGATAGTTATAAATTGAATCACATTTTTAAGGAGAAAAATTGCCCAGTTAACTACGGGATTCTGTAATCTCTGGAATTTAAGGAACACAAATAAAATTTATATCGTTATCACGCCGTCGCGTCGTTAAGGTCGTTCGTCAGCAGCGATAGGTTTCCTAATCCTTGGAATACATATTCCTAGGATACTAACTTCCTGATTCAAATAAAAAAAAATATAAAAAATGAACTACAATACTACTACTACAATTTTTAATTCGCGATCACTTTTTTACTTGTGAAAAAATATACAATTAAAAATGAATACCTATGGAACATAAATAACACCTACCTATGACTATATTACGTCACAATCTATTCACACTCAACGATAAGAAGTGTTAAAAAACAACAATATTGATAACAAATAAAAAAAACAAAACCGCAATCTATTCATCCCGTTATGACAGGTAGCGGACCCTTAAGGGTGGGGGTTGGATAAGGCCACACCCACTTGCATACAAAAAGACAGGGGGCATTGCGAACCCCATTAGTCGTAGACAAACATCGATAACGAACAACCATGGCGCTCTGGACACCATACGCGGAAGAGTCTGCCTTAGACTTATCAGTGAAGTGCAAAAACGAACAGTTATACACGGAGCTTCCCCATCATTATCCTCAAGTGCAAAGCGTACAATATCCTTACATAGGATATTCGCAACCTATTTACGTGCCGTTAGCTGAAACGTCGCCTGTTTCGTCATGTTCAGGATATGCCCCAATAAGTCCTGTAAGAGCCGGTGTGATATCTCCACCCGAATCACCAGTTTCTATCAACGAGAGGAAACGCCCGAGCTATATGATGGATGTTGACACTCTATCAGATGACCCCGACTTCCAAGCTTTCGAGCGTGATGCATTAAGGGCAATGGCAGAGAAAAACGGGGGCACGTTACTTGGAAATAACCCAAGAATGCGCCGTGCCGTACAAACCAGTCAAAATGCCGACGACTCGTATAGAAAACAGCGGGAAAGAAACAATTTTGCGGCAAAACAAAGCCGTGACAGGCGGAAGCTGAGAGAGATTCATCTCGCTTTGAAAGTGACTTATTTGAAAAATGAAATGGCCAAGTTGAAAAGTATGCTTGCTTCGAGCACATGTGTCAGATGCCATCAGCCGAGTCTTTGTTAATAATATTGTTCTAATTATTTATATTTTTCGAGTCATTAGTATAAGAGCGCGTGCAATGCTGTAAATAATTAGCATAAGTTAATTTATTATATTTTTGTATGGAGTTTTGTCAACGAATTTTTAGATATATATGTAGATTGAATATTAAATAAATATATAGGTTGAAATGTTATCTTTCATTGAATTCTTAATTACCCCATTGACTATAATTTCACATCATTTTATTTACTAGGTATATTTTTTTATTAGGTACCCTATAAAATTATTATTAATAAAAATATATATCCCACCTATAAAAGTTTTAAGAAAGATACCATAACATTGCTTAATTTTTATAAAAAAAAATAAATCAGAATCCCTAAATAAACAAAAAAAGATAATAAATATTTAAAATTTCTAAGTCAAAGTATTGATAAAAAATCATTTTTTGTATCAAAGTGTTATTGTAATGTTATTACATTTATAGGTAGGTAGGTATGTGTAAAGGTAGGGGATAGGCGCGGCTTGCGCAAGCGCTTTGTAAGCCGCCGACCAATGAGAATGATGGCGAGATCTTTATATATTGGGGCTATAAACTTAGGTATTGCTAGCAGTTTAAGCCTTTTCAATATTGTTTGCTTTTAACGTTATTAAATTTAAGGATTTTTAAGACTGTTGAAAAAACTGTAGAAATATTTAAGATGGATTATATAATTTATTACAGCCTATTAGATATTTTTATTATCTAGCTTATAATAAAGCTCGTAACTAATCAATACAGACACGAATATTTTTAACTTTGTTTTCTTCTCTCTATAATGAGTCATAGAATAGTTTTATATCCTGAACTATTAAAAAAATATATTTACTAATATTTTAAATAGAGGGGTTTTTATACCTTCTTATTTGCAACTACTGAGTCCTTTAAAATCCTAGTTTCTCCAGTGATGATGATTGTTTCAGAGTATTTGAAACGGGAAGAGGGGAACAAAAATTTAAAATATGCGTGAAAAATTCATGAATTTAGTTTTATCAAAATCCCTGAATCCAGTCATAATTTCATTTTATGGTATAGTAGAGTGTGACGTAGATCAACATGACTTAGAGAATATATCGCGTACCTATTTCAAAGTCGGTTAAAAAGATATATATATATATATATATATATATATATGATCACATCACAGAAGGTTCTGCGTTCTACGGTATATTTTTTTTAAATTTATGAGTCATAAAGGAAAAATAAAAAAAACTAGTTAACTTAGACTAAATTTATTTTGGCTACATACATTTACAATTAAATAAGACACTATTGCTTCTGTTTGACGACGTGCGGCAAGTCGAACTTGCCTCGAACACACTTTAGTTTCACACCGGGACAATCTTTTACTCTGAAAAAAGTTATAAGTAATTAATTCATAGAAAAAGTATCTATACTTTGATACATGACAGACATGATATTAACTTGAGCTAATTAGGCTAATGACTGCATTTTGTCAACCATAGCTTTTTTGAAGTGAACCTTCTTTAGAATCGTTGTGATTTCAAACTCGATGAAACGAAAAAATAAGTACATAGTACCAGGCACTCAGAGACTTAGAGCCTTAGTTAGATCTCGCCCACCGCGAGTCAGTGACATTTCTAACTCGTGGGTGTGAACTTCGCGCCATCTCCCTCTCTCGACGAGCTTAGACGGGGTTATTTAATATTTAGTATAAATATAAACGAGATTTAAAAATTAGTTTGCCAAAGAAGTTTAACTTCTGACATGTGTACTTTGTACACACGCACTTTAAATTTTTTCTTTCTTAATATCATACGAGTTGCAAGCCATAGCTTTATATTGAACATTTTTTTACATATACTAGCGACTCGCCCTTGGTCCGCTCGGGCTCGTCCCTAGATTTAGCGCGAGTGAAACCGCGAGTTACACTAATTCCGCTATAAATTTATACAAAAACTTGACAAATTCTATACTAACACCTTTCTCGAGAACCACTCTATCCTTTGGTGAAAACCGCATGAAAATCGGTGCAGTAGTTTTTGGGTTTATCGCGACGCGGCGGATGATTTTGTTTTATACCTATTATAATATTATATGTAGTGATTACTGGATCTATTAGTAGGTACTACTTATCTTTTATTTTGATACTATTGGGATCAAAAAATACTTTTGTGACAAATGTACTTATTATGAATTCAAATAAACATAAAACAAAGAAACAATATCATAAAACAAAAATAAGTTCTAATTTTATATGTGATATCAAAAAATATTTAATTATATTTAGGTAATTCTATTAATAAAAATAATAAAATGCTATAAAAACCATTTATTGTTAATGTTATAGTATATATAGAAACTAACCTGCCAACTCTGACTAGGACGATGTTATGTTCCTGCAAATTGTGACCGATACCGGGCACGTAAGCGACCATCTCGCGACCATTGGACAGACGGACAAGGACGCATTTACGGTTCGCCGAATTAGGCTTTTTGGGCTTTTTAATTAAGGTTTTTAGCACAACACCCTGAAATAAAAAGAAGTTGAATAATCTCTAACTAACACTATTTCATTAATAAGGTGTATTTTGAAAATCTACATTAGGTACATCGTTTTCCAAAATAAAATATAAAGCAAGGACAATCTTTTGAATAGAATAATATAATTATATAGTATTACTAAATTAAGTTTTAAAAAGTTATTTGTGTCTATAGTTCAGAACATTAAAAACAACAACGACCATAAAAAAAATAAAAAAACCAAAATCCTTACTTTAGCAAAAGGATTTCCATTCAAAGGGTTTCTTGACTTTCTTTTCTTAATGTGTGGACCAGTTTTGTGCATTTGCGCGAGTGACGCCATAGTTCTTGATATAACTGATGATGATGAGGTTTGAAGAGTTGTTCCACTGAGAATGCTGGTTATAGGTGCTACTTGACGGATCAGGGACTGTGTAGGTATGGCTGTAGAACAATAAGTAGAAAAATGGAGGTTAAAAATATTAACATTTTTGTCTGTCTATTTATTTCCGCTGAAACGGCTGGATAGATTTAGACGGGATTTTCACTGGCAAATAGTTATGAACAGTAACTCGGTAAATTGTGGAAAAAGTAAAAGGGTTCCACATTAACAAAAAAAAACATTAAAACGTGTTTAATTTAAAAGAAACATGAAACGAAACTTAATAAAATATAACATTTAACGTCTAAAAATAAAAAAAAAACTACATCAACAAATTATAGATACGAAAGATAGAAGCTTCTTATTAAATTCAAATGAATTTCCAAGAAAAAAACAATAAATAAAAATAAAGATATGAAGGAGGCTCTAGATAAAAGTAACGGTAATGCATCAAGACAAAGTGCCCAAAACAGCAGGTGCTAAAAGAAACACTGTTGGGATAATCCTGCAAATATCACGTGATTCAAACAGCTCTACCCAATAGAAGGGATAGAGAATATTTTTTCAAAAGACTACCTAAAGGGCTAAATGAATACTGTTATTTGCGAATGTATTGTGCGATCGTGGTTTGAAGGCGTTTCCTCAATTGTGTAAATTGTGGTCGATGGCTGCGGGCGCTAGGCTTTAGCGGGACTTATATGATTGACACATTCAAGGTGTGCGATTTGATACAGTGGGAGCATCAAGTGTGGTCCGTTACTTGCATAGAGTTTGTGAAAATGAATTTGTAGTAACATTGAGGATCAATCAAAACTTTCAAAGAAATTGGCAGCTTGATATGAGATTTGGGCGTGTAACTTAGTTGAGATAAATATTCACATAATTTTTTGCTTTAAATATTTAACTGAATTATTTAATATTGACAGTTAAATCTTTTAATAATAAAGGAATAAATAAATAGCTTTCAAAAAATTCTAAAAATATATGACGCTATGATAGTCAATAATTCGCTTGCTTGGAAAAGTCTAGCTCGCACCTCTCAATCGTTTTCAACATGATTACTACTTGCCTTATAGTAAAGGAAGGAAAGAAACAATATATCGAGCGAACCTTGCAATTTTATTCGAAAACAACGTGAACGTGAAGTCGCCATTACGTACATGTCTAGCGTGGTGGACTATAGATATATTATTTTTCGGTGACAATCCAAAATATTGCGATCCAGTTTAACTTAACTAGATGTTCCGAAAAAATAGTAAAAATAAATAAACGTTACAGCTACCTTATCAGCACATTCTCGGAAAATAAAAATCAGAAGTTAGAATTATTTGGGCAACAACTAAAATAACAAACGTATTCCCGGGACGGAGACGATATCACGTACTGTCCGGCAGACTGTTATTGTTTGAGATAATCGTCGCCAAGTGTCTCCCGGGACTTGCATCTGTCTAGCGCACGCAAATATTTTACGCTTGGTACAAGTGAGGAACTGTTACAGCTAAGCTTTTACTACAAGATTGTTTACTTAAAAACTATAAAATAAGTAATTGGTGGAAAAAGTTTGGTTAAACAAATAAGTATTGTAAGAACAATGTTAAAGTTAAATATAGTATAGAGAAAAATATTCTCCATAGTTAAACACCCCATTTCCAATTTTTATGTTCATTTAAATAGTTAAAGATTGATGCGCAGCTATCTAGTACTGAAAAATAAATAGCTTAAAAACCATATTCACGTAATAAAAATATGTTTTAAAGAAAACAATCGGCGGAGAACTCTGCGATTACAATCAAACGAACGAAGCTTAATTGTTTTTCCTGTTTAAATCTGCAATCACTCTCTAAATTAGCATAAGCGAATAGGTGGTGCGAAGGTTGGCGTGATGAGTGTGACCTCCATCAAGGCATCAATCAATGACTTGCATGCTATGTTTCTATATTAACAAATCTCTCATCATCATCATCATCATCAGCCCTTTTCAACGTCCCACTGCTGGGCACGGGCCTGCCTCAGTACGAGGGGGACCAGGCCATAGTCCACCGCGCTGGCCTAGTGCGTGTAGGCGGACTTCAAATGTCTTTCGAAAACTTGCTAGGTTCTTTCAGACATGCAGGTTTCTTCACGATGTTTTCCTTCACCGTAAGACAAGTGGTAATCATGATAGAAAAGATTCGCACATGAAAATCTTAGAGGTGCGAGACCCGGATTCGAACCCGCATCACTCGGTTATCAAGCGAGCGACGATTTTTCAGACATGCAGACAACAAATTTCTATTACATTATAATTCCTTTTATCGCTACAGTCTACAACATGGAGCCTCATCTCAACAGTACCTGCTCTTTTTGCGGATTAAAACTCGCTAATAGTGGGCATTGTCCGCAGATGACGGACACAGAGATTTGAAATTATCCTTTCTGACAACGTCGCTCACAATGTAACAAAAAAACTGGCAAACTCAATAGGCAAGAGTTGAGAATTGAACGTTCCCAGAAACGTTGTAAATCATATTTGTATAAGAATTCCAAATGGCACAACTTTATCACTGATAGATTATATCCCTGCAGTTGCAATTGTCAATTCATGTTACACAATGAGTTTACTTGTTGTAAATAACTGCATTTATTATCATACCAACTAATCCAAGATACGAATATTTTATAATTTATTCTTCTATATTCTTAGAAGGATTTTTACACTTCATTTAAATCCTTTGAGTTTTAATAATGAAGATTGATTTAAGATAAATATATTAATGTTTACATATAATTTATATTTACAACCGTTTTTGTTAAGAGACTAAATAATCTAGTAATATAGTTTAAAATCGCGTAGCAGATACTAGGTTGGTACGTTAATAAAAATCTGCCCATACCCAATAATTCATTAAGAAAAAACTTATATTGAAATTTATATATCATAGATATTTACATAAACATAAATAAATATAAGAAAAATAAGATTTGGATAGTTCCGGATTTCCACTTTCAGTATGAAAGCGCTTCCGCGTCTTAAAAGCTATTAAGCTTCTGCGTTGAAGCGATCAAATGTGACACAATTGATGCTTTCTATGAGAAAGTTTGATCTGGGGAGGTCCCACGCGTCTGAATATTTGTTACCGTTTTATTTTATATACGAAATAAAAATATACAAGAATAGATCGAAACTTTAACTCTTTTCATTTATAAATATTTTAACTTGACTTAGAAGTAAGTAGTAAGTAAATTTCTCAGAAATTATTTTTTTTCTGCAGTAAAAAGTATCTTATATTGAATAACCAAGTGATGCGAGTTCAAATCCGGGTCTCTTCTTTCTATCATGACTACCGCTTGTCTTACGGTGAAGGAAAACATCGTAAGGAAACCTACATGTCCGAGAAAACCTAGCAAGTTTTCGAAAGACATGTGAAGTCTATGGCCTGTTCCCCCTCGTACTGAGGGAGGCCCGTGCCCAGTGCCTCCAAGTGTTAAAATGGGCTGAAGAAGATGTTTACCCAAATAATCAGTTATCATCACACGAAATTCCATCAAAATCTGTCCAGTGGTTGATAGACATTCTTAAAACTATTAATATAGAGATCAATAATAGTGACTATTGTAGCAAGATGTTCAAAGAAATATTTAATGTACTAATTCGACTCAGAATTTCATTCGTATGGATTTATTTTTATCTCATTTACATTAAAGTCGCACAGATGTATAGATACTACTGTATAGTAGATCTACTTATATTTATTAGGTCTAACCACTGAGGCAAGCTAAGAAAGTCACACGTATTTCTACTGAGATAATCGTAAAAATATCATTTTTACCCGACTGCGCCAAAAAGAGGGTTATGTTTTTAGAGTATGTATGTATGTATGTATAATTGTTTGGCACGCTCTGCGGCCTGGAACGGATCGATGGATTTCAGCTTTAAAGGTGTCGTTAGAATCATATTATTAATTGTGAAAGTGACACCGGGTATAAATTTTGAAACAGAACACAACATATTTTAGGATTTTTTCATTTCCAAATTACGCAGAAACGCAGTCGGGTTTTTTAGTTTTTAAATTACACTGACTTGTTATAGGTACATGTTACTATTTGTTTAATTAATTTTAATAATGTAAAAATGACGATTCAAAAGAGCTTGTAAAAGTCTATTTGAATAAAGAATATTTTGATTTGATTTGCTAAATGCTTACTTAAATTTTTTAGGTACTAAAATGAGAATGAGCAAATAGTTTTAAGCGGATTATAACGGCACTTTGTAACTCGATCGCTAGTTTGTTTATTCTTTAAGCATGTATCCTACATACCAATGTAGGAATATTTAAAAGTAAAGGGTACATCAACCGGCAACCACATAAATGCTACTTTTTGACAAAATTATTTTGTATTACTTTTTACTTTATTAATTACCTAAAAAAAAAGAAAATAGTAAGCTATTTTTTCCATTCGAAGAAGTGAAACGCTTCCAAAGGACTAATTTTATTACTTAAATTTTTTAGGTACTAAAATGAGAATGAGCAAATAGTTTTAAGCGGATTATAACGGCACTTTGTAACTCGATCGCTAGTTTGTTTATTCTTTAAGCATGTATCCTACATACCAATGTAGGAATATTTAAAAGTAAAGGGTACATCAACCGGCAACCACATAAATGCTACTTTTTGACAAAATTATTTTGTATTACTTTTTACTTTATTAATTACCTAAAAAAAAAGAAAATAGTAAGCTATTTTTTCCATTCGAAGAAGTGAAACGCTTCCAAAGGACTAATTTTATAAAGTTATTTAAGCCTTAATGTAGTATTTGTAATTTGCAATATTCTTATTATAACTAGTACATATAAATTGCCGAATTTTACTGAATCTGTCGACATTTTAAGTGTGCGCGGGAATAAATAGTATCTAAACAACTTATTATTTTTTAACTTAGCTTTATATTTTAGGTAATTTCTACGTTTGCTGTTGCAAAAGTAGGTACTTTTTATTTCTTTTTTTCTATCATATATTCAGAACATGGATTGCCAATAAACATAGCAGCTGTAAGAAACTTAATAAAGGCATAATAATTTAAGTCTTAACTGGTGCCATTATAAAGACTCTATTCCATTATTCAATTCAAATATGAGAATTTTTTTTTTCTACAGATAATATAACTTTTCATAACAAACCAAAATGTCAACTCAGTGAAAGAAGTTCTTAGCATTCTCTTCGTTATAATCGCAAAACGAAATAGCAACGTCATTGTCCAGTACTTTTGGGAATAGTTGACTAAATACAATATATTTGCAAGTAACGCAAAGTGCGACAATATGCACAAAAGGGAGGTGTGAATGAGATGTTCATCAGTGGTCAACGCTGACTCATGCCATGCTTGCAACCCTTATTTACAGATTTTCGACGTACGGTTAGCAAATAAATAATGTGAGTTTCTTTTATAAGAATTTCTAATTAAATTCTCTGGAAAAATCATGTTTAGATCTCAAACGGATGTCATGTATAACGTAATTTTTTATTTTATTTTATTAGACCACCAACAAAGTACTTACAAAACACATGAAAAAAAAATTGTACATGGAAAATAAAACATAAAAAGTAGTTCCTTAATTATAGGTGATAACGACATGAGAAAACAAATTAATATTTAACATTAAATATACCTAATAGGTAAAATAACAATATTTCAACATAATACATTTAAAACCAAATATTTTACTAATATTATAACATATAACATAGGACTATATCTCTATAGATATTTACTTATAGTTATTCGCTATAGAGACAACGATCTTTTTTTTAAAACTAAATAAATTATCATTAAATATATCTATGTCCTTATTCCTGCTAATTAAACTGTATGATCTCATGTAATGATTAATGTATAATGTAATGATTAATGTATAGGATTGTGGGTTCGATTCTCATATGAGTTAAGTTTGTGGTTATAACATCAATCTGTAAAAACTAAGTATCCAGTTAGTAGTTACTTAGAAAAATGAAATTATTAAACGTAAATGTATTAAAACCGTAATTACATGATACTTTTTACTTCTAGTTTTATTCGCTCTTCTAATAACAAATATTCTAAACTTAGATAAAAATGCCTCCATTAAAAATAAAAGCTTTACTTAATATAAGTATTACTATTGTAAATTTTCAAATATAAAATTGTTGGCAACAATATCAAAACGGAAGTTGGACACTGCGTTGACAGCTAGCTGTCATTCCCCACTTTGATTACTCTCTATAAATACGAAGTTTGTCAATAAGAACGGGCATTCCTGTGGTAGTTACGTTGTGGTGCATAACCTAAAGTGACATTGTGTGTAATATTAAAGTGAAGTGAATAAGTGAAATATTAGTAAATTAGATAATGTGATTTAGTGATTATATATGTGGTGTATTTAAATAAGAAAGGTGAAATAAATAAGTGTATAACAGTTTGAGTGTTTATATATTCTCCCATCGTTGACATCAGAAGTGGGATAACTAAGGAAGTGGATTATGGGAAGAAACAGATCACGCCGTAAGAGGGCTCGCTCACGATCCTCTTCTAGCAGCTCTAGTGCTGCCACGCCATCACCACCACGGGCAAAAAAGGTATCACGTAAAGCTGATACCAGAACTGTGAGTACTACTAATGTCATTACTTTAAACAACATTATCCCGGAGTTCGACCCCTTGAAAGATGACATTAATTCATGGCTCAGCATTATCGAAACATACGCTGTAACGTTTGCTTGGTCTGATGAAATGATCCGCTATCAGGCATTGAATAAATTGAAGGGTTCGGCTAAAGTATGGTATGACTCTTTAGTACGTACAGTAAGCGAATGGCCATCATGGAAATGGAATCAATGGAAGTTGAAATTAGCCTCTAGTTTTCAAATAAATAGAAATATGTTTGAATTGTTAAAAGAAATAATTAACAAGAAACCGCTTGAAAATCAACCTTTATATGAATTTTATTTCGAACAAAAATGTAAAATAGATAAATTGAATTTGAACTTTTCGGAAAAGGATATTATCTCGATAATTGTAGGAAATATTGCAGATAGCAATATTGGAGCCACTATAGAGGCCAGTAATTTTAATACATGCGATAGCCTGGCCAGCTTCTTACACAGCCGCATTTATAAGAAGACCTCGAAGCAAAATAGCGGGTTTGATAATAATCAATCTCGAGTTAATATTAACAAGGAACAACATATTGGAAAGCCATCTACGTCTACTGAGGCAAAGATATCAGATCAGCTGAATAATACTCAAACAACCTCAATTCGGAAATTAACTAAATGTTATATTTGTGGGGGAAATCACAAACGCTATCAGTGTGAAGCTAACAAGTGTGATTTCTGCGGTAAAAAAGGACATGTAGAAACTGTGTGCTTTAAGAAAAATTTTGTGAAACCTGAAAAACAGGAAACTAAATTCATCTCAACATCAAATTCCCGAGATAAATTCATTAAAAACATAAACATAAATAATTTTACCCATGAAGCATTTATAGACACAGGAAGTAGTTGCTCTCTAATATCTGAGTTTTTGATAGAAAAACATTCTTTAGAGAAAATTCTCTTACCTGCACCAGTGGTACTACAAGGATTTTCTGAAGAAGGCACTAAATCTGTTAAATTTAAAGTGAACGTTACTATGAAAATTGATTCGGTTCAGTTATCTAATGTAGATTTATTCATTATTGACAAGATTGTTGGCTGCGATATTTTGATCGGAAGAAATATTACTGAACGAGAAGACTTGATGTACACGCGAACTGGTAATGCATTGAGATTTGATTACGCTGAATCTTGTCTTCATCTAAATGAACTTAAATTAAATACAGATACTCATCACAGTCAATTACTAAAGTTATTTACAAAATATAGAGATTGTGTTGCAACGAATATAAAAGAATTAGGAAAGGTAAACAATCATGAGATGGTAATTGATTTGATTAGCACTCAGCCAGTACAATGTAGGCCTTTCAGGTCACCCAACGTTAACAGAAAAATTATTCGTGAAATGGTAGCGGAACTACAATTTTACGGCATAATCCGTGAAAGTAAATCACCTTATGCAAGCCCAGCGTTACTTGTGGATAAAAAGAATGGAGAGAAAAGGCTGTGTATTGATTATCGTCTATTAAATAAAATTACTGTTAAAGACAAGTACCCTATGCCACGTATTGAAGATTTGATAGACAGACTGCAAGGCTATAAATACTTTACTAGCTTAGACTTAAAGAGCGGATATTATCAAATCGCAATGAACAAAGACTCTATAGAGAAAACCGCGTTCATTACAGAGGATGGTCATTATGAGTTCTTGAGGCTCCCATTTGGCTTAGTAAATGCACCATCGTGTTTTCAACAAATGATGAATAAAGTTCTGGGAAATTTACGTTTTGGTAAAGTAATCGTTTATTTGGATGACGTTTACATAATAAGTGAAACAATAGAAGAAAATTTATCATTACTAGAACAAATTTTAGAAATATTTCGTGAAAATGGCCTAACATTGAATCTCAAGAAATGTCATTTCTTTAAATCTGAAATTGAATTCCTTGGCTATAAGATAAGACCTGACTGTGTAATGCCAAGTGAATCAAAAATAGAAGCTGTGCAAAATTTTCCTGTGCCTAAAACAGTTCATCAAGTTCGACAATTCATTGGTCTTATTAGCTATTTCCGCAAGTTTATTAAGAATTGCGCATTAATTTCCATTCCCCTAACAAGATTATTAAAGAAAGACGTAGCATGGTCATGGGGAAACTCTCAACAGGAGGCTTTCGAATTATTAAAAAGTAAACTTACTTCTCAGAGTATATTAACTATTTATGACCCAAGTAAACAAATTATATTGTATACAGATGCAAGTAGAGATGGCATTGCCAGTATTTTAATGCAAATGACGGACGAAGGTGAGAAACCAGTTCACTATTACAGTAGACAAACCTCTGAGGATGAAAAGAAATACCATTCATTTGAATTAGAATTGCTAGCTATAGTATGCGCATTACAGAAATTTAGATTATACTTACTAGGCACAACATTTAAAATTGTTACGGATTGTAATTCTGTGAAATTTGCCCTTACTAAGAAGGATATCATCCCTCGTATTGCTCGTTGGGTATTATCAACTCAAGAATTCTCTTTTGAAATAATACATAAAGATGGCACACGAATGCAACATGTGGACGCTCTCAGCAGGAATCCGATTCACACTGGCGGAAAATCAGAAACTGAATTATTACTATCAATAACTGAAGCAGATTGGTTATTGTCTGTGCAATTACAAGACCCTGAAATAACGAAGATTAAGAATATATTAGAATCAGGAGAGGCCGACAATAACAAAACTATATTTAATGAATACGAATTATTGGGAAATAAAGTTTACAAAAGAACATGTTGCGGTCGTCGTTGGGTTGTACCAAAAAAATGTATTTGGCAGATTATAAAATATAATCACGACGACATAGGGCATTTTGCCCTCGATAAAACCCTAGAAAGGATAAGGAATCGATATTGGTTTCCCAGAATGCGTCGCACTGTAAAAAAATATATTAAAAATTGCATTAATTGTATATATTACAAAAATAAAGGTGGCCCAAAAGAAGGACAACTATATCCGCTGCCTAAATATGCTCAACCATTTCATACAATTCATATTGATCACATAGGTCCATTTGTATTAACAAAACATAAAAATCGGTATCTTCTCGTTGTCGTTGATGCATTCACGAAGTTTGTTCTTATTTCACCGGTACCATCGACAGAAACAAATAATGTAATTAAGGAGTTAGATGATATTTCAAAAATATTTGGAAACCCTAGAAGAATTATTTCTGATGCAGGTACATGCTTTACCTCGAACAATTTTAAAAATTATTGTAATGGTAAAAACATACATATACATACAGTGGCTACTGGCATGCCTCGCTCAAACGGGCAAGTAGAAAGATTTAATAAAACTATCCTAGAAGCTATGAGAACGGTAGGTGCAAATACAACAGACGACAATTGGGATCAGTATGTTAAAGTATTACAGCAAGGCTTAAATAGTACTATACATAAAACTATAAATGCTGTTCCGTCAGAAGTCCTATTAGGATATAGATTACGTACAGACAGTGATGCTTTAGCTCCAAATCTAGACAGCGAGAATATAACGGATATAACAGCATTACGTAAGACAGTTGAGGAGAATATTAAAAACAGTGCACAATACAATAAAAACAGATTCGATAAATTAAGAACAAAGGCAAGAATATATGAAGAGGGTAGTTTAGTTTTGATCAAAATTCCAAGTCAAACTAACGAGGGTCAAAGCAGAAAGCTATTGCCAGTTTACAAGGGACCATTCAAAGTTAGAAAAGTATTAGGACACGATCGGTACGAAGTAGTTGATTTAAGAGGAAGCGAGAGGAGTCAGAAGCCTTATACGGGTGTAATAGCCGCCGAAAATATGAAGCCTTGGATTTGTATAGACGATTGGGACGCTGAATAGACTCTTTATTTTCTTTTAATTTGTATGCTCCGTGTTGGCAAGGTATGTGTTATTATATCCGTCCTCCTTTATTATGTCTGAATGTTCAGCGAGTCTAATCTAAACTCTAAAAATATATCATCACATATATGGTACTTAGTGTAATATTTATTTGGATTCAAACTCTGCTTGGCAAAGCTTAAGTGTGACAGTGTTCCTTTAAGTACAAGCAGTTTTGAATGAAAGACTATCCTAGTTCGCTAAGTGTGACAGTGTTCCTTTAGGTGTAGGTGGTCTTGAGAAACATTCCTCCTCGTTGCACTAGTATTATATTATGTTAAGATGAAGTAAAACCTGTGATTGGTATAAAGACGTGCCTGGGACACTTAAGTGCAACAGAGTTTCTTTAAGTGCAGGCGGCCTTTGCAACAATCATTGGTGTTCAACAAGGTACCTGATGGCAAAGGATCATGGTAATTTCTTATAATAATATATACGAATATTTTCAGTGTTTAGATCCAGACTCGTGGGGTGCCTGGGACAGTCACCGTGCAGCATGGCCGTGTTGGCAACAATATCAAAACGGAAGTTGGACACTGCGTTGACAGCTAGCTGTCATTCCCCACTTTGATTACTCTCTATAAATACGAAGTTTGTCAATAAGAACGGGCATTCCTGTGGTAGTTACGTTGTGGTGCATAACCTAAAGTGACATTGTGTGTAATATTAAAGTGAAGTGAATAAGTGAAATATTAGTAAATTAGATAATGTGATTTAGTGATTATATATGTGGTGTATTTAAATAAGAAAGGTGAAATAAATAAGTGTATAACAGTTTGAGTGTTTATATATTCTCCCATCGTTGACAAAATAATATATTTTATTTAAATGTTAAGATTTTTTTTTGCTGATCCTACATATCCCAGTGGACATAATCCCGGTCCACGCGGAAGGGTTCCACGCAAAAGACAGGCGCGATCGCAATCCGTATCAAATAATATTAAAATTCTATACAAAGGAATTTAACCTTTCTGGCATTATATTTAACGCTCTTTTTTCCGAAATTTCGTTGGCAGCTGCCAAATTTGATGCAGATGTCGATTGGAAATGACATGTCCACTAAAGTGACAGTTATGTACGGTTTCCCATTTACTTGTGGATTTATTTTGGTTTTGTTTGGACAAAGACGTCGTAAATAGTGACCACATGATACAATTTTTATATATCAATACATATAAATAAAATTGAAGTCTGTTTATAATTTCGAATTACCAGCTTTTTACTAAATGCATAATATGAAAGTACTTACATACATTACATTTAATTTTTTTTGCCTGTCTGTTTGTTCCGTATAATCTCTGAAACAGCTGGACCAATTTTGACGGAACTTTCACTAGCAGATAGCTAACGCAAGGAGTAACTTAGGTTACTTTTATTTTATTAGAAATTATAAAAGCCATTTAATTAGATTAAATATAAAAAATTATTGCCGCTTTTTAGTCTTGCTTCTTCAGTTAGTTATTAGTCTTCAGTCATGGGGTGGTTTGAGTATAAAAATAAGGAAAGTTGAAAAGCATCTGAAAAATCTAAAATTCTATACAGTTCTTAACTTGTATGGGGATCATTAACCATTAAAAGATACCTTTGGAAGATACAGAGTGAAGTGAGGATGTATTGCTAGTTTATGAAACAATATAATTTACGTTATTTTTTTTAAAAATCCTGTTTCAGACAATATCATATCCATTTTATCTTTGGTTATCCTGTTTCTTTCCATTATGGATTAATGTAGAGGACATTAATCCTTCTCAACACCTACTTTTCACATGTTCTTACTACATTTATAGAATGAAATTATAATTATTTTTGTTTAAAACTCACTGGAAATAAGAGTTAAAAAAACTGATTAAAAATTCATAATAAAATACATTATAATATATATTACACATATATATATATATATATATATATATATATATATATATATATATATATATATATATATAATATATATAATACATTATATATCATATTTCACTCAAGCAACAAACAACCTAAACTAGCTTAAGCTATTAAAAACCTTTTCTGCTAAAGAACTTTAAACACAAACTTTAACTTACAAGTACATAACAATATTGTATTTTCATTTTTTCTTAACATAATAATATGTATTATCTAAAAATGACGTTGAGTTGTTTTATTGAATTATTCTATCCTAGAGTATATTTGAATTTAGCTTCATATTTTGCCACAGAAATTAGTAATTGATATAGAATATAATTCGGATATTTGATTTCGAAGCAACATTAAAAGTATAAAGGCCTGTAACAAGTACATGAACCTCTAAGATATCATTCGGTAGTAACCTCTGAGATAGTCAGAAACCAAAAATCAAAATAAATCTGTGATAATATCAGAAAAAATAGTTTTATTTATATATTATAATATTATTTACTAGTGGTATACCACTATAAATTATAATACCCAATGGTATTTTGTAATAATTATGGTAAGAAATCACAGTATTTACCATTGTATGATGTACACTGAGACTTCAATCCAATTGTTAGCATGGACATCCCTTTCCTTAGTAAATTCATCTGAAAATTAATAATTAATAATATAAATAAAAGTATATCAATGCACGATTAAATAAATAAAAGTACACTAAGTTATAAGTGAAAATTAAAAATAAAAATATAGTTTAATTACCTTAAAAGTTTAAATCTATTTAATTATATGTAAGATTTAATAAAATCTTATAAGTGAAAATTCTTCACAACATAACCTAGAAAATTTAATCTATTTTGACATCTGTGATCTGATTTTGTTGTTTTTAAAATTTATCCCCAATAGGGAAAGACATTAACTTTAACGTTTAGAAACAATATTTTAAGAGTATATTATTATATTAATACTTTAAATATATAGATAATTGAATTTTTTAAAAGTTTTTAAGAATTATAATAATGATTGCATAAGCAAGTCGTTAATAATTAAAATTGATTATTCATATTTTAACTTAAAAGTAATTCTACACCACATCTAGATGTCGCTAGTAGTAGAGCTTAGTACCGCTATTGGACGACAGATGGCGGCAAAATATGAAGTTGAAATATTTACCTGTATGCCTTTTTTAAAAATTACAAATTTGAAATTAGTTCATTCATTTTTTATTGATACTTATCGGGTAGCCAATTAAAGGTTTTTTTTAGATAATTATTATAAACTGTGGTATTCGACGGAATAAAAAATAAAAATATATAAAATTAAGGAGTTCTTTGTATTAATAACATTTTTGAAATTAATAATTTATCATAATAATAAAAAATATATAAATGGTGTCGTGGGACACCAGGTAGGAACGAAGTTCCTTCGGTTAATGTAGAATCGACACAATTTGCAAAAAAAAAATCGTGCTCAATTTTATGTAGGTTTTCTTGATTTTTCTCTTAAATTTTGCTGATTAGTTTTTATTTAAGTACAGGAAAGTATTTAGGAAATTCAGTATTTTAGGAAATAATAAATAACGTAAAATAAAAAAAATCGTAATTCAAATTATCAACTAAAATAATAAAATATTATGTCTCTTTAAGTAAAACTAAAATGAAATCAAATAAAATAAATATAACAATAGAGTTTAGTAGTAATTTGAATAATTTTCATTTACCTAATTATCTTAAAGAGAAAACAAAGCTTTAGTTTTATTAAACCCAAAATTGTTTTGCAAACCATCCGATGAGATCGATTTACAAAATCACCGCAACCGAAACGTAAAATAATCCTGAAATATATATTATATAAAATATAAATATACAATAATCTTGAATCTGAAAAACATATTGTACTACATTAATCAACAATAAATGTGAAGTGAAACCTGACATAAATAAAATTAAATAAATCTGGACTACTATAAAATAGCGGTTTTGCATGCACTATAATTGTCATGTATAAATATCACTTTGTTTACACGATTATAAGTCAATCTAGACCTTTTGGCAGACAAAACTAACCCAGCGGTCGAGAAAACTCTTTCACTAGGCGTACTTGTTGCGGGTACTCCTAAAATCGACGTCGCTAGCGAAGAAAGCCACGGGAAAGAATCCTTATTTACAAGCCAGTAATTCAAGAAATCTACATCTTTAAGATCCTGCAGCTTGTATGTTGCAAAATATTTCCAACATTCTTGTTCAATTGGATCATCTACAGGTACAGACTGAGTTTCAATGTCAGAATGCTTTTCGGAAAGCCTGATTAGAAAGGAACTAACAGTAACGGTATCACATGTCGTAGTCGGTCTTTCTACTGCTTGAGATTCAGAAGTCTCCATAGAAGGGATTAGATGTGGACGACTTTTAACAATTTCTCTGATGTAATCTGATAAGAAAGACACCCTTGTTTGATTGGAAATCTCAAGATACACATCTACTTCACGTATCCCTTGAAAGCGACAGTCCAACAAAGTAGCAGCCACTATTAGTTTTGTGATCGGGAATCGGTTATTTAATTTATCCATCATATTTCTTTTAACAATACAAGTGGTTCATCATCATCTGAGGACTGTAGTGCGTCTTTAATTTCTGATCGGAATATCAGCGCAACATTTAAAGATGTGGATTTTTGAGAGCTTAGTATTTCTACAATGACCTTGATTTTTTTTAGAAATGTGAGTAAATCTGTCATTAACTTCCACTCAAAATTGTTTAATTTAAGTTGCTCTTCGCCAATTTTGTCAAGAAGATGTTGACAGCGTAAGATTGCAAGAATGATTTAAGCTTTCTAGCATGGCCAAAACGCTGTGCCAGCGGGTCGGTGTCGAAGTTTGTATGCTTGGTATTGGCTTCATAAAATCATCGATTTCACTGGAATCGCCATCATCCATCTCATTATAATCGTACACAAAATTATCAAGGATTCAATCCCTCTCGTCGTTTTCCAAATCTTCTCCTGTTTTTTCTAGTAAAACAATTTCAAAAAAAAAGCTTCTAATTCAGGTAATCTATATCGCAGCTTCTTTACTATTTTTTGCACTTTGTAACCAATCTCTTTACTTCTTGGGTTGAATTTATTCCATCGACATTCACCAAATTATGAAGACCATGGCCCAAGCAGAGATGACTGTTAAGTGAAGCCAAATCGACTGCACGTTTAACATTTGCTCCGGCGTCCGTGACAGCAAAAATAGTTTTATCAAGCAATCCAAAGTCATTTCTTACTTCAGCGATCATATCACAAATTTTTTGACCAGTTTTTTTTTCGGTTATTAAGGTCGTTAATAACGTGAAATATTTGAGTTGCATATCTGTATAAAACATATTGTTACAATTAGATTCTCACTTTACATTGTATTTTAAATAAAGGAAAGGGGAAATATATACCTTCTGTCAGATAATGGTATGTGAAAGTGATATAATTTTTCCTCCGATATTGATCGCTCCACAAATCAAAGGTTATTTCTCCAAAGCATGACGCATCTAGCTGAATTGTCTTTTTCACATGTGATAAACAGCTTTCAAATACATCGTCCAGAGCCGTTCCAGATATTGTAAAACGAGATGGTAAATCTGCCGTGTTCCCAATTACCTTGTATTTCTAAAAAAGGTAACTAACTTTAATCATTGAAGTCAAGTCTATGGATTAAATGAAGAAATACTTTATTTTAAGTTATCTACGTACACCACGTGTACCTACCATGAAAAAGTCCTGCATTCCTTTGTCTGATACTGAGTTAAATGGCATCAAAGAGTGACAAAACCAGAGAGCTAGATCTCGCGCTAGGAACCACTTGTCATTAGTTGACGACGCTGAGGATATACTCTGCTTTGAAGTTGAAGGCCTGCTGGTAGTAAAAAAATCTTGTATTGTCTTTTTAGCAGCTATACCCTTTTCTCGTAGACCATGAACATCGCGAAGGTGACGAATTAGATTTCCAGTGCTCACACATTTACTGTAAGACTTTACTTTTGTTCTAAAACATTAATCAGATAGAATTATATTAATATAAAATAATAATAATAAAATAACCAATGTAAAATAATTTATATTTATAAATAAACTAATGCTTACGTATTTAATTCTTTTGCACTAAATAATTTCCCAATATTATCACTGTCAATTGCATTCAAGTCACTTGTTAGTTCACTTGCCATTGTTACTATGACGACTGTCGCGCCTGCGCACTATTTAACGGTTTTATTCCACGCTTTTACTATCACATTTTTTTCAGTTCGGTCGCGCAGCAAAATCCCTATCTCCTCCAGCCTGCCGTAAGGAACTTCGTTCCAAAAAAATTAAGTTCTAATAAATAAGGTATAAACTCCATAGTAAAACAGCGGTTATTTTACAATATAATAACAGTAAGTGTTAGGAAATCTCATTTGGCAGTTTTTATAGTAAATATATTATATAAATAGCCCGTGTAATAAAGAGAAAAAATAAAAAAGTTTTAATATTTTAAGTATTATTTTTATAAGTTAAATTACGTGTTGCAATAAGTACTAGGCTTTGTTATTAAACTTCAAGCTGTTCAAGATTACCTTTAAACGAGAAGTTATAAGACGATGAGTGTCTGATACAGTTTGATTGAATTAAAACTTCACTTAAAATCTTCACCTAAAAAGTTTTATGAGCCCAAGTACTTTACGATTTATATGGCGGCTTTAGCATAATCCTTAAAGATGTATTTCGATATCTTGGAATTTGGATGTTCTTAGATATCGCTTTTATGAATCTACATAAAAATGAATAAGAAAGCTTTTATTCACTACAAAAAAAATAAAAAAAAATATGAGCGACCTTTCAAAATTTTAGTTTTGAACTGAAACTTTCAGAAACTTATTTTTTTTGGTCTATAAAATTATACCGTAACGAGAAATAAAATTAAAAATAAAAAAGTTCGATTTTTGACGATTTTTGAAATTTTAAAAAATTTGGAGTGACCTCTTAAACATTTTTTTTCGAGCTGTCTTTTGGAGAGGGCTCTTAAAACATCATAAACTAACATTTTTTTACTCGAGACTAAAAAAAAATAATCGGTTTTTTTGGGCCACCCTAAGGTACATATAAATAAAATTGAAGTGTTTGTGTTTAATTTAATATTAACAGCTTTTCACTAAATGCATATGAAAGTATATATATATATACTGTACTAACATCAAAAAATATTTTTTTTTAATTTTTGTCTGTCTGTTCCAGATAATTCCAATCAATTTTCACTAGCAGATAGCTAATGTTATAAGAACTAACTTAGGTTATTTTTATTTCATTAGAAAACTATAAAAACCGTTTAATTTATTTTGACTTACACCCAGCGAAACGGACCGGGCTTGCTGGTGTTAAATAAATAATATGAACGAATCCGTAATTAAGTTTCGTTTTTTACTTCGCAAAACAACAACCAATTGAAATTTATTAGCGATACTGAAGTGGATATTTTTCTTCCTGGTGCCTTTTTCTGATTTATTATTAATATTTAAATAATATTCGGAAGTTTTTTTCATTGATAGTCCGGAAAGGAGGACTTTTCTTTAAAACAGCGACTTCGTTTTGTCTCTTCGTAGCATCTATATCATCTGCTCTGTGATATGAAGCGTCTTGTACGAGCATACTCAAATAAAGAAGTCAAATTGTTATTCACGTTTAATTCAATATATTTTACACAAAACTGTTATACGAGTAAGATTTAATAAATTATCACCTAATTTCATTAAATATAAGTAATTATACATAATTATTTATTGTTTTTTGGCAAAAGTATGGTTGTCGTCGATGACACCAAAAGTCTCGAAGCCAGTTCACCGCGTCTAATCCTGCACAGTGAGGTTCCGCCGGTTCATCACTAAAAATAAGAAATACACATGTAAATATAATGTAAAATATTTTTTTTTCATTTCATAAGAGTGGTATATAGGCTCATTTACATACATTCAAAATTTTTTGTTCAAAAAGACAGTGGTAGCCCAATGGTAATGCACTTGCTTGGACAACCGAGTGACGCGAGTTCAAATCCGGGTCTCGCATCTCTGATATTTTCATGAGCGAATCTTTTCTTATATGATTACCACTTGTTTTACGGTGAAGGAAAACATCGTGAGGAAACCTGCATGTCTGAGAGAACCTAGCAAGTTTTAGAAAGACAATATGTAAAGTCCGCCAACACGCACTAGGCCAGCGCGGTGGACTATAGCATGATGCCCTTATATTGAATGGAGGCCCGTGCTCATCAGTGAGACCTAAAAAAGGGCTGTATACATACACACATTCGTAGAAAACGCTTCAAATAATATAGTTATAGGGTTTTCTAAACTAAATATTATTTTTATGATAAAAACCATTAATTATGTATTTCAATTGCAAAGGACTTCCTAGGTGTTAATATCTCAACAAAAAAATACCCAAAATAAATTGCTTCTAACTTACCTATAACCCTTTCCGTTACCGTCAGCCCACTTATGAAATCCTGTTTCTTCTATGTCTTCTCCTGTAAAAAGTTATGGTTCAGATTTTAATATTAAGATAATACGTACAAACTGTATTTAAATTTCACTCTATATACAGTAATAAAAAGGTGAAGAAATCTTTTTTTATTTCATGTGTAATAAGGTTTATTTATAGGTAGGTACTTTATGCTTAATTTGATTTTAATTCTTCAATACATGCAGTCATTTTGATGCATTTAGTAGAGCTAAAAGTACTATAGTTAAATATAACAACACTTTGGTTATTAAAACTAAATCCAATTCCATTCTCTTATTTTTAAATCGAGTAGGTACTTAACCAGCTATTGTCTACATTGTTAATAGAGCTAATATTATAGGGCCTTATATAATTAAATAACCTTCTTCAATCTTGGCAATAATAATACAAAACAATATAAAGATAACAAATTGTGCCAATTTATTGCTAAGTACTGTCCCGAGGGATGATTGAAAATACGGTAGAGATTAATAAATCATTTAGTTTGAAAAAGGGTTTGGGGTAATGCTATGTATCATCGCCAAAATTAACAGTATTATTGCATATTATTGCTTATAAGGGATATTATAACACGATAAATGTTGTAGGGTAAAGAATAGGGCGTACATATGAATGTTCTTTCGATCGAGTTATCGGTTCGATTTCCGTTCAGAGTAACCACTTCTTCACATCTAACAGTAAAATCGTAATTAGATCACGATAATAAAATGTAGAGCCTTTTGGGTCTCTATTATATTGAGAGAAAGTGTTTTATTTTCATTTAATGGTTTACCTGTTTATAGTTTTAATATAGAGAAATCCTTTATTGTTAGAATGAAGGTATACCTAATGTAATTTTTTTTTCTGTCAAGACAGACAGTGAACGCATAACGACAAAATCATTGAATATTTGGAACATTATACATTTTACAATGTTTGTGGGCCTATTTGTCTTTCTGTGACAGCTTTACTAGAAAAGTAGTGGACAGATTTTCATTAAATTTGGTATCATGACAGATTGAAATTGAACTGTCAAACTGTGTTATTTCTAAAAAAACTGTCAAAATATCTTATTTCTAAGAAAGAATCCGAGCGTAAACAACTTTCTTAAATACAAGTTACTGCTTTTTCAGGTAAATCTGACACCTATAGCCAGGTGGTTCAGATACTAAAAAGATTTATTTAATATATAAGGATTGTTATCCAGTGGATAGAACGTTTTATCTTCCGTAAATCTATCGTCTTTATTTTAACTCTTGTTGTATGTAGCTAACTTGGCAAATAAAAGCTTCCTCTGTGAGATTTATTGACCTGGGTCTCAGACTAAGTAAACTATTTCCTAGATCATTTAAAGTTGTTTTCTTCGATTTAATATATATTCTATTCGTATTGGGAGTTGTGTATAATTTATTAAAAAATCCCTCTTTGCTGTTAGTTTTACGTTACTAAAATATATATTACTGGCATTTCCCGCGGCTCCCCCCGCGTTTTAAAGACCGGAAACTAGATTCTTATATTTTATATACCGTGTGATGTTTTTAACGATTCCTTGAGATTTCTCAGAAATGAGATATTTTCCAGCAGTAAAAATTATCCTATATCCTGACCCGGGTACCCAGCTATCATTTTACCAAGCATTAAAACCTGTTCAGTGGTTATCTCGTGATGCGTTCACAGACAGACAGACAATAATTCTAAAAACTATAGATATAACTATAGATATAGGCCGTTGTATCGATAATAATGACTTTCAAGTTTCAATGACGAAATGACGTTGTATCGTTAATAATGAATTTCAATAAGTAAAATAAGTAAATAATAAGTAATAAAAATAGTCAAATTATTTAATTATATATATATTTGTTCTTAAATGAAAATACAATAATTAAAGGACAAGAAAAATGATTTTTTTATATAGAAAAATTATAAAGCTTCTTTGTATATCTTTATAATGGTAACCTGAAATTTATCCTCGTTAATCATGATATCAGAGAACTTTTCTCTTTTCCCTTTGTTATGGTGTCTTATGGGACTTTTATGGTGTTTCAGGTATTGATATTTTAATAATGAAAGGTGAATTTTGAATAAACTTTCTAATATTGTCGTTATATTAGGAACCTTTGTATAAAACTCAAGCTTGCCCAAATGTGAGTGAATGATGGGTTAAAAAAAGACTAGGTACGAAGTCTTTTGATGAGTCAAACGTTGCTTAAATAAAATTGTAACTTTTAATAGTTTTTCGTACTAACTATTATACTTTAACCTTAAGAGATAATACTTAGTTCAGTAGTTCTTTCGAAATCGACTGGTAACAAAATTAAACATAAGTCGTAATTTTGATTGGAATTATCTTTATCACATTTTGATGCCATCACAGACAGACAGACAGACTAACAGTCAAAAAGTCTAAAAGCTATAGATTTAGCATTTGTATCGATAATAATAATTAAATAAATTTCAATGCAGGTATAGATTCTACAAAGGATTTTAGTAAAGGTATGTTATATATGTATAATATAGATGTAACTTCCTACATATAAATAAAATACAAGTAGGATAAACCAATAACTTTGTGAAGAAACATATTATCTTTACCATAAATATTCCTCCATGTCCTGTAATCTTCTAGATTGTTTATGCCCAGCCATACAACTAACTTGAACTCGGTGTTAGACACGTTGGGTAGATACATGCCTCTTACCAACTTTTGCATGAATTTGAATTCTTCCTACAAAAATATTTGGTTTAAATATGTATTCGAATGTAAAATAAATATAAATATAAATATGTTGGGACAATATTACAACAGCACCATCTAGTACCGTGCTAAGCTACGAGCTTGTGTTACGGATACCAGATAGTTGATATACTACATATATATAAATTTTAAATACATACATATTATAAATATAAACAACCATGACTGGTGTACAAACATTCGTGGTCAACAAATGAATGCCCCCAGCGGGACTCGAACCTGCGACCGCTGGCGCAGAAAGTATTATATGGTCACTACCAACTGAGCCAAACGTGTCGTCAAATGTCGTCAAATATCTGTTATTGGAGGCTTGATTCTTGGTGAATGAAATTTTTGATATCCACACATTTTTTTTACTGACTATTGCTGTTTTTTACTTTATCCCTTATTATTAGTATTTACTAATAACTAAATTATTTTACTAAATCCTCTCTGTATTATATGTCTAAATACTATGTATGAATTTTATTTCTGATAATTAATGTATTTATATTTTTAATAACAACTCAATTACTTATAATTAATTAGAAGACAAAATAATACAAACATAATTAATAATATTATTCGACCGATTCCGGCCACGGCGGCCAATCCCATTGAACTCAACAACAAGTGCACTCTCTATTTATATCACTCTCATACTCCGGTGGGACGACTGTTCGACACGAACAGTGAGAGCTAAAGCGCAGGACCGACGGCTTTACGTGCTCTCCGAGGCACAATGACCCGGGACTCGAACCCAGGACTACTCCATGTATGGCCGTACATGCTAGCCACTACACCACCGAGGCAGTTTGAAACACAATTACAAATAATGTAACTTACTATTGACTTAGGTACAGCAAGCGTAGCACCGTGTTCTTCACATCTTTCCTTAGCCACTTGCCATGTTTGTGACTGGTAAATTAATTTATAACCGATTCCAGTAGATTCGTCGATGATGTAACCTAAAAATTAAAATTTCCCATAAATATATATAGGCTTTTTTCAACTACCTAGTGGAAATCAATATATTTTCAGAGATCAGTATGAAAAACGAGTTATAAACAAAGAAATTAAAATCTGAGTAATAAATAAAACACTTTATTCGAATTTATGAAGTGCTTTATCATACAGACGCCAAAATATGTATTTTTATATTATTATGACTACATTTAAAAATGATTTTTTTTCCAGGTTTAAGGGCTTAAGGGTTTTCTGTTTTTGTGTGATGATGGACTACAACTGTTGGTCATACTTTTAGCGGGAACAGAACTAGCGATCTATGGTATAAGGGCAATTCATATGATTGCATAAATCATTTAAATAAGACCACAAAATTATTAACAATTGAAATTTTATGCTATTAAGGTTTATTTAATTAAGTTTCGGTTTAACAAGCAAGAAATACAATTTGGAATATGTGTTTTAGACATTGTGTTTGTTGCGTCCCCACTAAAAGTTGGCGTACTAAAAAGTAACACTAAATGACATGTTCTGTACTTTTAAAATCAGTAGTTTTGTTCGCTGTAAAGTCTGAACTTGATACTTTGGAAGAGTTGATAGCGCCAGCAAAAAAGCTGTTTTTATTAACTATAAGTACTTTTATATGTTTTCCTCTCTTTGAATTTATTCCAAAAAGAATTTTAATTAATTTAGTTTTTTAAAGAAAATCAAGCTACTTTCGCTATTTTATAAGGACCTTAATTAGTCTATGTGATATTAAGGCCAAGAAATATATCGATATGTTATTTCTTTACTACCAGTATGTAAAAGAAGAGACTGACGAACAAACATTCGCATTTAAAATTTTAATATGGGTCGTCGGTACGTTTGAAAGGTTAATATTATAGAATAGTATTGTAAGTATATATTATATAAAAATATATATAGGTACCTAGAGAAATCATTATTTCCCCATTCAAATTTTGACTCCCCTTTTACTACCATAAGCTATGATTTCCGAAAAAAAAACTATCCCGTCTTTCCCAGGATATTAAACTATCCCCATACCTAGGTTCATCTAAATTAATTCAGCGGATTAAGTATGGTGAGGTAGCAGAGAGACGTACAAAGTTACTTTCATATGTTTTATAACATTATTAGTCCATTACCTACTAATAATTATAAATGAAACTATCTTTTCTGATTTTTGGTCGTGACTCTCTTCCGTGACCATGATTGCTGTAAAGCATTCGAAACGTTGGGAACTAAAAATCATAATAAATCCGCGACAAAATCCGAAAACATAGTTTCATTTATAATGTCAAGTATTCGCGTAAACCTGAGAAAGTATTATTCCATCACTACATAGTATAAAACAAAGTCGCTTTCTCTGTCCCTATATCCCAATGTATGATTAAATCTTAAAAACTACGCAACGGATTTTGATGCGGTTTTTTTAATAGATAGAGTGATTCAAGAGGAAGGTTTATATGCATAAGTAGCGGATCCCGGGGGTTTGCCTGTGCTAAATCTAGGGAAGAGCCCAAGCGAAGCGAGGGCCAGTCGCTAGTTACTAATAATGTTATAAGAAATATGAAAGTAACTTATATATCTATCCATATAGATTTTTTATGGCGACAGTACAGTAGTACTTACCGTCATGCGCCTCGCATCGGATGCAGGTCAGCGCAATAAAGAATGTGACAATCGTAGCCCGCCTGCAATCAGACGACACAAGTTACGGCATTGGCTTTTATTTTTATTTCCAGATACGAGCGTGTACGGACATAATGAGTAGATTACTGTTCTTAGTTTTATGTTTTGATAGCGTTTTAAATTATATTGTAAATGTTGTTATTACTTTTACATTATTTAGAAATTTATTCCAACATCTGTTCTTTTTAGGTAACCTATTGTAAATTGTATTTTTAGTGAATATAAGTTCATATTTAAATCAATTGACTAGGATTACTTGAGTAGATTATAATGAAAGAGCCATACAAAATTTGCAATTGCCTGATGTTTTCTTAAAGCGATCTATACTATGCGAGGTTCATTCAGATTGAAAATAGAACTTAGGTGCAAGTAAAAAAATATTAATTCAAATACATGCAATGATAACTAGACGTAAAAACTATTTTTTAATTAACCACCTATATTATTTGAAAAATGTAAAGGTATGCTCCGTACGTACAAGAGTACAAACATACTATAAATAATAATTATAGTGCACTTGTTGTTATTGCCTTTACTAAATAAAAATATTTTCCAAGAACTTTTTGTAGGTTTGGTTATAATTCGCCAATAGACCCAATGTTCATAGTTTTCAAAAAGTTAGTACGATAGGCTAAAATATTATAAATTATGGAATAACTTACCTCATTTTCATGATAATACTGCGTGTTATGCTTATTTCTAGAACAAAGAAAATTTGTCAATACTTTTTATATATATACTTAATATCTCTTCTGTCTACCACAGCCCATCTCAATAGGACTTGCCATATGTGCTTGATATATTATTGAAATCGAACTACTAGAGTAATAAATACGTGTGCTTAACCTACTTCTCAGGTCTCACCGTGGTGGGACCGAATTTAATACAGCGATATCTAGCGCAGGACCTTAAACTCAAATATGGACTCCAAGGAACTGATTTGAAAGACAGATTTCTTCAGAATGCTTTATGAATTAAAATTCTCAAGTGTTTTAACACTTTATACTATGGTTTTAATATGTATATATATGTAGTAACCAGCTTCAAAGGCCCTACTTTTTTAACGCGTATTTTTCTGCCTGTCACAATTGACATATCTCACTGGTTATTTCAATTTAAAGCTGGAAAAAAAACAATCCACGTGTATATAACAATTTTAATTAACTTTAATATAAACATCATAATATTTATTTCTTTATCATAATTTACTCATTATTTATACTTTTTTAATTAGTGATTTTCACTTTCAACAATAACAGATACGCGGAACTTTTTCTGCTGATGTAATCTTTCTGTTTACTTCGTACGTAAACACTTCATGACCGTTATGGGATGTTTGTATATATAATATACGTTATAAGTACGTTTGTTATCAGTACACCAGTACATATAAATAAAATTGAAGTGTCTGTTTATAATTTCAAATTAACAGCTTTTCACTAAATGCATATGAAAGTATTTACGGTAGGTAATTATCAAAAAATCTATTTATCTAAATTTTTGCCTGTCTGTCTATTTGTTTATTCCAGCTAATCTCTGAAACGGCTGGACTGATTTTGACGGGACTTTCACTCGCAGATAGCTAATGTTAGAAGGCGTAACTTAGGCTACTTTTTAACCGACTTCAAAAAAGGAGGAGGTAGAAATTTTATTTATTTTAACAAGTGGAACCCTTGGCTTCGTTGACGCTAAACCTAGCGACGAACCCGAGCGAAGAGGGTGAGTCACTAGTTATAAATAAATAATAAAATACGTTTGGGCATTAACGCACAGCACTATTTAGTTCCACGGTAAGCTACGATCCCGATCTGAGATTCAAATTCAGGACTTTCGAATCCATAACCGTAAACTCTATAGCCACTAGGCCAAAAAGCCATTACTCTATTATCAGTTCACGCGACACGTCACGTTAACAACATGTTAGGCTCTGTGTTTAGGACACTACAAATTACGGTCCCAGCGGTCGCGGGTTCAAGACTCGCATGTTTGTACTCCAGTTATGGGTATTTATATGTATAATATGTATACATTTAAATTTATGTATACGTCAACTAGATATTTATAGTATCCGTAACACAAGCCTCGTTTACCACGGAATTACATTTACTTATTTAAAGTACTACGGTTGATTTTCGTGATATATTAAGTACTTATTAACAATTGTGTTCAACGAGAACAAACAACTTATCTTTACCCTTGAATTTTCGTTGCCTTATTAAGTATGACTAATAATGATAGTTTTTTTATTAGTATGTTTATTATATTATGTGTACTGCTTTTAACGACGAAATTGGTTCAGATTGTATGACCCCACTTGTGATAGCGATCGCGGGTTCGAGTCCCAAATGAATATTTGTGATGAGCACAAATGTTTGTACTCCGGTATTCAAAGTTATATATATGTGTAGTGTATCAATTATCTGGTAATAACTTAAACCTCATAGCTAACCCTGGAACAAGATGAAGCTGTGTGTTATAATTGCCCCATCATATTTATTTATTTATCATCATTATCATCATCATCAGCCCTTTTTTATTTATTTATAATTAAGTATAATTTTGAATTATAAGCACTTCCTGCTGATATTAGCATGAATGACCCGATCTGACTAAACACTTTCACATAATCACTACATAATATAAAACAAAGTCGCTTTCTCTGTCCCTATATCCCTATGTATGCTTAAATCTTTAAAACTACGCAACGGATAGAGTGATTCAAGAGGAAGGTTTATATGCATAACTAGCTGATCCCGCTGCTTTGCCTGTGCTAAATCCAGAAAAGAGCCCGAGCGAAGCGAGGGCGAGTCGCTAGTAACACGTAAAGAATACAAAAGATTAAAAATTTTGTACTCTCGCTTCGCTCGTGATGTTTTCTAGGTGCTTTTAACAGTTAGTAAGATATTTTATATATATTTATTGACTTGATTTTTATTGGTTTTGATTTGATTTGATTTAGTAGCATGCTGATATATAGCCTATAGCTTTACTCAATAAACGAGCTATCAAATTATAAAATAATTATCCAAATAGGTAGTTTTTCCTAAGGGATTACACATTAGAAGTTCCTGAGATTAGCGCCCTCAAATAAACAAACACACGAACAAACCAACGTTGCTTTTACTATATTATTATAGATAAGGAACTAAGCTTAATATAGTAATAATATAAAACGGAATATAATAATATTAGGTAGAACGTTATCTAGTAAAGAAAAATTACGTTAATTAAAAATGTGAATAATTAAAGTTAACGGAAGGAACTTAGTACTTACCTACTTAATCAGTACTTTTTGTCACGGTTCAATCAAATCAACGGATTGCGATTCGAAAACAACTAACTGTTTACTAGTTTCACAAAAATATATTATAAGTAATATAAATATATTATAAGTTGATAAACGCTTAAAAATATAAAAAAAAATAAAAATACGAATACTGTTTTAATGAATTACTTTAAACAAAATAATATATGGGCGAGAAAGTGCGTTCCGATCGAAGACGCCACAGTTACTGGCTTACATATGCAACGGTAAAGTACAACGGTATTTATAATGATTTTATTTATTTATCATACGTTTAACACATAACGTATATGATAAAGACGCTTAAGTTTTTTTGTATTGGTTATCTTTCTATAGAAATATACTTTTGGGGATTTTTAAATGAAACTCGGGGCTTTTCGCGTAACTAGTTTCTATTTCGTATAGGTAATTTATAATAATAGTCACTAAGACTGTGGTCATAGAACTTAGAATCATTTTGTCCCGTAAGGCTTACAAGTTAAAAAGTAATGAATCTGAGACAATTTAAAAATAAATAAATAAATATATAAAAATATCGTGCCGCAGTATTTGTTTATGAATTCCTCTGAAACGGTTTAACCGATTTTTATGATTTTACTTTTTTAATATATTTGGTAGGACTGAGAATAGTTCGTTTTTCGTCCTTCTACCACTAATTCCTTTTTCTAATAGTGATTAGAACACGGACGGAGCCGCGGGAATTGCTAGTTATAATAATATATTATATACGTACCTAATGATAATCTTTTATATTTTGTGGGGACTTTAAGATATACCACCATACGTCTATAAAGCTGAAATGGTTAATTGGATCACAAAAAAATCGCTGAATAATTAAATGTTAATTTAGTGCTCATTTAATGCTGCATAATCAGCATTAAATCAATTTAGCATTAATTTACCGCTTATTCATTGCTGGCCAATCGTGAAGAAAAATAGAAAAAATTATATATTTTTTTTATACTTATGAAAACTTGCAAAAATTGTCCATTCCAGCTTTTCAGATGTTATCACCATCTAGTTCCATGGTAAGCTAAGTAGTCCAGTCATTTAAGCTTAAATTAGGTAAGAATCTCGGAATTAGAGATACCCAGCTGAATATAAAAAGATTAATTCATAATTTATTTGTTTCTTTTTTCATCATGTAAGAAGTTATTAATATTAATTAGGTTAAAATTCAAATATAATTCTTATATTTTCATTAACAATTCTGCAATTACATGGGCAGGTAAGTGTTGTTAAATAAATTAATACTGAATAAAAAGTGGATAAGTTAGGAAAAAAATGATAAAATATAATATATAATAGTTAATAAAAATTGACAAATATTTATAATCATTGATTTATTGATAGTTCATCGGAGGCACCGGTTGACTTGAAGTGATGCGGTGACCGCGCGCTCTCCGCCCTCTATCTCGAAAACGGTTCACCGTATAAAAAATTTTTTTAAACAAAATTTGTAGAGAATTTTGTATTCTACAATATTGATAATAAATATAAATAGCAAAAAACCCATAGGAAATGAGATATTTCCAAAAAAAGCGCAAAAAAACGATTTTTGTGACCTTTGACCTTGAAATTTAATAGTTGCTTACACCCTACCATATGTAGGTTTTGAGACAACTTTTAGGGTGTCAATATACAACTATTTACAAACTTACAGCTGGGTATCTCGAATTCCGAGGTGAACTTACTATAATGACTGGACTAAAGAGGCTTGTTTTATGGATAATAAATAGCTGATACAATAAACATGTATTACTTTAAATACATACAATAACTTTAAATACACAAATGCCATACTTGTTACCTTCGGGTCGCAGCCGAATGGGCCGGCACGCCCCGTATAGTACCACTCTCTCACCGAAGACCGGCGTGAAGTGGCAGCTATACTGTCGCGTTTCGTCCGGTGAGTGAGAGTCCGGGAGGCCCACTCTCCTTCCCTCCTCCCTCCCTCTCCCTCCCTCTCCCTCCTCCGTCTTCGTTCCCCCTCCCTCTTCCCTCCCCATTCCCTCCCTCCTCCCTCCCTCCCTTTCCTGAAAGGCCGGCAACGCATCGCGAGCCTGGCTTGCAGATGTCCATGGGCGGAGGTGATCACTTCCATCAGGTGAGCCTCCTGCCAAAAAAAAAAAGAATGCCCGAAGCGGGACTCGAATCCGTGAACGCTGGTAAAGCCATTAGGGTCACTACTAACTGAGCCAAAAATGACTACAGGCATATAGATACCGTTAAATTTACTTTCAGCACTTGTGCTCCAACTTAATAACGATCGTTATTTCTCTTCTCACAGGACATAGCAAATTCATTAAAACAAAAGCATGTGAAATAGAAAAAAACAATTGAAGCTAATAGAGTTTTACACCGAAATAAGATTGAGCTGACCTGATTATTCTAACGTAAATTTCCAGATTTTTTAGCAACCACTTTTTTTTTTTTTTTTTTTTTAACGTTGGGAAATCCTGTTACGGATACCACCCAACTTCCCCTGGGGTGGTTATGGGGGACTCTCCGGCTAATGAGACCGGCATACCCACTAAAACCCAACTGCCCAACCCCTGCCGCCATGTGGGACGCCACGGGATCGCTTTCGCATACAACCGTGACGCCCCGACGGTTGGCCGAAGCCACCAACATGAGGCCGCCCCGAGAGGGACAGCCCCATTATGGGAAGACATCCAACCAAGAGACGAGACTGCTCCCAAGACCACTCTGCTGATCAGAGCAGTGCCCAGAGCAGCCCCAACCAAACACAGCCCACCGAAGTGGGCCAACAATCACCGACTGCAGAAGGCGGGGAGAGCGGCTGATGAGACCGGTCCCCCCCACCCCCCCGCAGCCCCAACGACTACAGAGGGCGGGGAGTGCGACTTATCACCAACACTCCCCACCCCCTGCGGCCCCCCCGGCTCCATAGGCCAGGGAGTGTGGCTCATCACCAACACTCCCCGCCCCCTGCAGCCCTGCCGCCTCCGCCATCGAAGACGACGTCGGCGGCACTACTACACACGTCCGCCGAAGCGGACCCACCAACAAACGTCCCCAAGGGACCCACCACGAACTCCCCGAAGGGACCAAACCATAACGGCTGCAGAGGACAGGGATGCGACAACGCCGACACTCCCTCTCCCCTGCTGCCCCAACGACTACAGAGGGCGGGGAGTGCGGCTCATCACCACACTCCCCACCCCCTGTTGCCCCACCGGCTCCAGAGGCCAGGGAGTGCGGCTTATCACCGACACTCCCCGCCCCCTGCAGCCCTGCCGCCTCCGACATCAAAGACGACGTCGGCGGCACCACTGCACACGTCCGCCGAAGCGGACCCACCACAAACGCCCGCCGAAGCGAGTCCACCACGTCCGCCATCCCACGGTGGCGGCCCCGTTGGGCCGCGGAGGGTAGGGACGAGCGGCGCACCGCAATACCGGCACTCCTCTCCCCCCGCGGCCCGCCCTACCGGCCGGCCACGATCCTGACTGAAAGTGCTGCCGGCCACCCCTCACCAGTCGCGGAACCACCGCCCGCCTGAGCAGCAGTCCCACTCCCGGCCGCCCCCCGTCGAGCTAGTCCCGACGGGCGGCCCCCGCGCAGTGCCTCCTACCGTGAAAACGGCCAGAGACACCGCGCCGACGGCTGCCGCAACGTTTCAGCCGAAGCTTCGACGAGCGGCCCCGCCAGAGTGGTGCCCGTTCACCGTGGGGTCCCTCCACGGTGATGACACCCCCTTCTGTCCGGTTGCGAAACCCCCGAAGCGGTCGCGCAACCGGTGGCCGCTAGGCGGCCCCTAGTGGCACCTCTTAGCTGTGACGGCAGCCAGAGGTGCCACCCAAGGTCGGCAGTCGCGGGACCTCCTGTCCCGCCGCCTATGGCTTTTGGTCCGCGACGGGTTTCCCCGCTACCACCCGCTCGACTGGCTAGGAAGAGCGAGTGGCGTCCCTCTCATCCGCCACCGAAAGGACGCGCCCGGTAGAGGTACAGCCTCCCCCCCGAGAGATTTTTTAGCAACCACTGGGGACGAAGGAATTTGATAAATTAAAAACGTTTTACCTATTTTTTTGTTAATTATTTGCGTGGAACTCTTAAGTTTTCCAATAGTATATTTTGTACCGATGTCGATAACATTTTGCAGTTTATTAAAGGTATATATTTACTATATTTGCAAACTTCTAGCTAATTACATAATAGTAGTAGTTCTATATTATTTATCGCCAGACTCTTGAATAATAATAATACAATAATGAACAAGTGCGTGGGTTGAATTTTCCTTGTGAGATTCAAGTCGTTACAATGCCACCTGACAGGTAATTTTCACTATATTTTCTTTGCTAAAAGTCATAAAGTACTACTATGTATGAGTACTATGTATTAGATGGCTAGATGTAGATCGCTGCTCTTTTTGCGACGTATAAGGGCACTCTGAGTCATAGGTGTGTAAGAAAATTCCAGCAATATTGTTACTTGATACCCCCCGGGAATCGAATGCATGATCTACAAGTCAGCAGCTATACAGTCTAGCATCTAGATGAATGAGGCAGTCAACTTTGGCCTTTACTTTTAATGGAAACATTACCGTCGAAGCTAGTTCTCCAACTTCCCTATACGGAATTTGGTCACCACTAATATAGTAACGGTAAATTGATATAAGTAATAGATAGAGCTATATGGCTGGTTTGTGGTATAAAAGTTGGAGAAATTTGATAAAAATAAATTTTAAGAATGGTAAAAGATATTGAACGTTTATTGTGTCTATGATTTTGCTTTTGAGAACTTGTAAACAATTTTTGGTTACTTAAAGTAAGCAAAGCCGAATAACGCTAGTTACTTATAAAATATATTTTTGAGTACTAAGTTTAAGTTAGAGTTTTTGTTATTTTACAGGTTATATTATGTAAATAGATCATATTTATTTATTACTAGTGATTTTACTTCGCTTCGCTCCCTTAGTCCCTAGTTGCGTTTTAAAGATTAGTATAGATTTCATTGTGAATGAGTTATTTTATCGGCTTTTTTATTATATATATTATTTTTTATTATATGTATGTTTAATTTAGATAAACCTTCCTCTTGAATTACTGTATTTATTTATTAAAATCCGTTTTGTATTTTATAATATACGAGTATAAGCGTAGAAACGCGGTGAGCGACATTATATTCTATCTAAGATCCTCTATGTATAACAGATTTTGTGGTTAATATTTAACGTAATTCAGTGTAGTAGTGCGAGTAAACAAGTAAGCTTTGTTCTCAAAAGCTTAAAATCCCAAATCGTACATTCCCGACAGATATTGACCCAGTTTAAAGAGAATATTTTAAAATGCAACGAAATGTCTGTCTGTTGTCTTCTAAAAAGACATTTTACGTTGAAAATTTAATCAAAAGAATTCTTAAACACGCCTTAGCTTAGACGTCGTGTATATAGATACATATATGACTACGCTAAGCGACTGTATATTTAGATTTAAGGGTACGATCACATTATATATCTTTTAACACAATAATTTAATTTTGGAAAAAATATAATAATAAATTATGTTAATAAATAGATTAATAAAATGGTATAAAATATATATAAAGTTAATATTTGACGATACATTGTTATATTTATGATATGTATGTATTTAAAGTTATAAATGTGTAGCAACTAGCGTATCTATTATAACAAAAACTGTTGATCTAAATTTGAATCCGTAAATTAATATTTCATGGTTTGGAATATTAAAGAACTTCTATTAGAATACCTATCTAGTTTATCTATTTTTTAATAAAATGTTAGTAAATAAAATTTTATTAAAAATGTTGAGATTTTATATAAGTATAAAATACGTAGAAAACATAAAAAAATTAGTTTAATTTTATGTAACAATAGTGTGTGCCAACCTTAAAGGAAAATGCATTACTAGATACACGACTGAAAAGCGCTTTATATTTCTTACGCATTCTGTGACTGAAAACTGAAATGTCTTACTACATTATTACTTACTTAGTGTGCTAATATAACATAAAAAAAGAATAAAATATTTCTATTTTAATTAGGCCATTATACTTTTCTCAGATAGCATATAGAATTTTTGTTTATAAATAATAATTGTTCTTTGATATTATAAATTACCTATCATCAGAATTACTCAGAAATGTCGATACTGCATGAACTCAGGTCATACAAATAAAACCACATATTAAAAAACAATATTTATTAAACTAAATTAACCATAGGAGTAGTGAAATCCATGACCGGCACCATGCCCACCAAACTGCCAACCAATGCCATAACCACCTAAAGGGTTGCGATACCTATTTCCTTCATCATTGCTAATCCTATATGAGATCATTGGTTCATTTACTCTATGCAGAGGAATTACAGTCAAATCATGAACTGGTACCAAATTGTGATATGGTATCAAAACTGGTATAAATGTGTGATTTCTGTTATTTTGAGATAAATTTTCATGAACATGCTGTACATTGGAAAGGGGAATAACGTGTAAATTCGATACATATATGGGATGCTGATACTGAAAAGTTAAGGGAGCTTTCTGTTTTCTATTCGAAGGTAGAGAGTGATGCTCGATTGGTTGATGGATGCTGTTCAGTGGTATGATATCTTTGGATGACCTCTTGAAGTGACTTGGAAAGTTGGAGACTTCGTAGATGTGGACTATTAGCAACAGGAACATGAAGTCCCGATACATCTGAAAAAAAAAGATTCAGTGAGTTTTAAAATTAAATGATCTTAAATATTAAATTTAATTAAATCTTTGAAAAATCTTTCTAAGTAGTCATCATTTCAAGAATAATGACATCGTATTACCTACATATAATTCGCGTCATGTAAAAAGAACGCTAGCTGTCAAATTGCGCAGAGGCGATTTATCGGACAATTTGGTGGTAAGACGCGGGGCGCGAGGCGGCGGGGCACGCGTCACATGCTTTTCGGCTCGCTATTGGTTTGTCAGTTTAAAATACCATCGCGCACACAAAAGTTATTAATTACGAAATGATTTTATATAAAAAATAGTAAAAAAAATTTTTTAACGTATATTGTTTTATAAAAAGAGAGACTGATAATAATGCTGTTAATAATTTGAAATATATATTAAACGAATTAAGTTATTTTTTTGTAAGTAGATTAAATATTTTACGATGAATCAAACATATTTTATTCATTAATAGAATTCTATTTAATGACATTCTATCTAATATATTTTTCAATGTACCTACCAATACTCAATATAGATCGTGAGCAAAAGGCTAGTTCAAAAATAAAAGAATATGCTTAAGAATTTCGTATGCGAATGTACCGATGCGCAAACACACCCCCCACCACTTTCTTCCAGCGTTCTTTTTACGTGACGCAAACTGTAATAGATTTATAATTCAGGTATTACTACAGATAACTTTTATCGGACAAAGTTTATAAAAAGTTTAAAGGTCAAACAAACATATTTTCCCAGTAACGTGACGACGTTCATACTGATGATTATTCTCGCGGAATAGATAATATTAATTTTGTAAATAACAACATTATGTATAAAAGAAATTATTAAAAATCTTATTTAATGAATAAAAGATTCTTCTAAAATCACGCATTTTCGATGTGATTGTTGATAAAATTAAGATCAATCTTCAACCGTATGTAACTCGATATCAGCCAGACGACATTCGACATAAAAAGATAAGATTTAAAAAATCATGCAGAATCAGACTGGTAGCAGGCATGTCTATCGTGGCTGGTATATGCTTAGTGAATGCTATTTTTTTTTATTGGAACGAAGTTCCTTACGGCAGGCTGGAGGAGATAGGGATTTTGCTGCGCGACTGAACTGAAAAATATGTGATAGTAAAAGCGTGGAATAAAACCGTTAAATAGTGCGCAGGCGCGACAGTCGTCATAGTAACAATGGCAAGTAAAGTAACAAGTGACTTGAATGCAATTGACAGTGATAATAGTAGGAAATTATTTAGTGCAAAAGAATTAAATACGTAAGTATTAGTTTATTTATAAATATAAAATACTTTACATTGGTTATTTTATTATTATTATTTTACTTCCGAACTCATTACTTATGTACTATATTAATGTAATTCTATCTGATTAATGTTTTAGAACAAAAGTAAAGTCTTACAGTAAATGTGTGAGCACTGGAAATCTAATTCGTCACCTTCGCGATGTTCATGGTCTACGAGAAAAGGGTATAGCTGCTAAAAAGACAATACAAGATTTTTTTACTACCAGCAAGCCTTCAACTTCAAAGCAGAGTATATCCTCAGCGTCGTCAACTAATGACAAGTGGTTCCTAGCGCGAGATCTAGCTCTCTGGTTTTGTCGCTCTTTGATGCCATTTAACTCAGTATCAGACAAATGAAAGCAGGACTTTTTCATGGTAGGTACACGTGGTGTACGTAGATAACTTAAAATAAAGAATTTCTTCATTTAATCCATAGACTTGACTTCAATGATTAAAGTTAGTTACCTTTTTTTAGAAATACAAGGTAATTGGGAACACGGCAGATTTACCATCTCGTTTTACAATATCTGGAACGGCTCTGGACGATGTATTTGAAAGCTGTTTATCACATGTGAAAAAGACAATTCAGCTAGATGCGTCATGCTGTGGAGCAATAACCTTTGATTTGTGGAGCGATCAATATCGGAGTCAAAATTATATCACTTTCACATACCATTATCTGACAGAAGGTATATATTTTTCCCCTTTCCTTTATTTAAAGTACAATGTAAAGTGAGAATCTAATTGTAACAATATGTTTTATACAGATATGCAACTCAAATATTTCACGTTATTAACGACCTTAATAACCGAAAAAAAACTGGTCAAAAAATTTGTGATATGATCGCTGAAGTAAGAAATGACTTTGGATTGCTTGATAAAACTATTTTTGTTGTCACGGACGCCGGAGCAAATGTTAAACGTGCAGTCGATTTGGCTTCACTTAACAGTCATCTCTGCTTGGGCCATGGTCTTCATAATTTGGTGAATTTCGATGGAATAAATTCGACCCAAGTAAGGAGACTGGTTACAAAGTGCAAAAAATAGTGAAGAAGCTGCGATATAGATTACCTGAATTAGAAGCTGAAGCTGATAAGGAACAGCGAAAAATAATTGTTTTACTAGAAAAAACAGGAGAAGATTTGGAAAACGACGAGAGGGATCCAATCCTTGATAGTTTTGTGTACGATTATAATGAGATGGATGATGGCGATTCCAGTGAAATCGATGATTTTATGAAGCCAATACCAAGCATAAAAACTTCGACACCGACCCGCTGGCACAACGTTTTGGCCATGCTAGAAAGTTTAAATCATTCTTGCAATCGTTACGCTGTCAACATCTTGCTTGACAAATTTGGCTTAAATTAAACAATTTTGAGTAGAAGTTAATGACAGATTTACTCACATTTCTAAGCTCTCAAAAATCCACATCTTTAAATGTTGCGCTGATATTCCGATCAGAAATTAAAGACGCACTACAGTCCTCAGATGATGATGAACCACTTGTATTGTTAACTCTTAAAAGAAATATGATGGATAAATTAAATCACCGATTCCCGATCACAAAACTAATAGTGGCTGCTACTTTGTTGGACTGTCGCTTTCAAGGGATACGTGAAGTAGATGTCCTTGAGATCTTGAGATTTCCAATCAAACAAGGGTGTCTTTCTTATCAGATTACATCAGAGAAATTGTTAAAAGTCGTCCACATCTAATCCCTTCTATGGAGACTTCTGAATCTCAAGCAGTAGCAAGACCGACTACGACATCTGATACCGTTACCGTTAGTTCCTTTCTAATTAGGCTTTCCGAAAAGCATTCTGGCATTGAAACTCAGTCTGTACCTGTAGATGATCCAATTGAACAAGAATGTTGGAAATATTTTGCAACATGCAAGCTGCAGGATCTTAAAGATGTAGATTTCTTGAATTACTGGCTTGTAAATAAGGATTCTTTCCCGTGGCTTTCTTCGCTAGCGACGTCGATTTTAGGAGTACCCGCAACAAGTACGCCTAGTGAAAGAGTTTTCTCGACCGCTGGGTTAGTTTTGTCTGCCAAAAGGTCTAGATTGACTTATAATCGTGTAAACAAAGTGATATTTATTCATGACAATTATAGTGCATGCAAAAGCGCTATTTTATAGTAGTCCAGATTTATTTAATTTTATTTATGTCAGGTTTCACTTCACATTTATGGTTGATTAATGTAGTACAATATGTTTTTCAGATTCAAGATTATTGTATATTTATATTTTATATAATATATATTTCAGGATTATTTTACGTTTCGGTTGCGGTGATTTTGTAAATCGATCTCATCGGATGGTTTACAAAACAATTTTGGGTTTAATAAAACTAAAGCTTTGTTTTCTCTTTAAGATAATTAGGTAAATGAAAATTATTCAAATGACTACTAAACTCTATTGTTATATTTATTTTATTTGATTTCATTTTAGTTTTACTTAAAGAGACATATTTTATTATTTTAGTTGATAATTTGAATTACGATTTTTTTTATTTTACGTTATTTATTATTTCCTAAAGTACTGAATTTCCTAAATACTTTCCTGTACTTAAATAAAAACTAATCAGCAAAATTTAAGAGAAAAATCAAGAAAACCTACATAAAATTGAGCACGATTTTTTTTTGCAAATTGTGTCGATTCTACATTAACCGAAGGAACTTCGTTCCTACCTGGTGTCCCACGACACCATTTATATATTTCTATATGATTTAAAGGTCTTTGAATCCTTAAAAAATATGCCAGACCTATTGTATCACAATAACATATTATATTCAACTACTAAGCTTATTTAAACACTAACTATATAATGAAAAACTAATTTACCTTGTTCTGTTATAGGATTTAAATTTACCAACATCTTTGACATTAAAATCATAATTTCTAATTAAATGCTATTTATCAGTGCATCAAAACAAGTGTATTTTTAGTCATTGTTTAAATGTGGAAGAGAAAAAAATCAAGTTAATTTACATATTAATCCTTGTCACACTGCTGCCATTTTAGCGCTTTCGGCGCTAGATCTAGCGGAATTTTAGGGTAATCAACTCCCATTATTGGCAGTCGACTCCTAGCGGAAAATCTAGCGCTTTTTTTAAAGACCACACTTATTATTTATAATGACTTGAAAATGACACTCAATGCTTTTAAACTTATTGAGGTGATTAAAAATGTTTTAATGGCGTAATATATACATGAAATGTGAATTGACTGATGACGTTTTCTTCAATTTTTAAGCTTGTTAGCTGTGAAAAACAGTCAGCGGAGATTACGTTCCGTTGTTTGTTTGACGTATGTTGACACAAAAAAAAATATGTGACAAACTGTTAGCCATTTCAAGCGTAAACGCGAAGGTTCAGTAACGAAAAACAAAATAATAATCGTTGTTGTAAAAAATTCCGTAGGGATCATTTTTTTTTTTTTGTAGTCGACGACGAGTGGACCTCATATACATTTATAATCTAGCACTTTTAGCGGAATCTAGCGCTTTTTTTGAGCTGATTTAGCGCCCAACACGTAAACTGAGCTGGCAGCACAATCCTTGTTTTCGCTTAGGTTATCACAGGTTACTCATTCATCCATTATCTATTTAGTTAGTTTCCGGTGTTTGATATTATAAGAGGCATTAAGAGGTTAACAGCACATATTAAATAGACTTCGATAAGTTTAATAGGTATAAATAATAATAATAATAATTGATTGCTTATTTTAATATTTTAAAACAAAAATACGTTGTAACGAAGTTCTGGGATCAGTAAGTAGTAGCACTTTTTTCTCGGTGGTGTAGTGGCTAGCATGTACGGTACATACCGGGAGGTCCTGGGTTCGAGACTTTGGTCGGGCCAAGTTCAGTTATTGAGTCTTTCTGTTCAGTAAGCATCAGTAACAACTCGGAGTTGGGAAGTTGGCGATATTTCACCCCCGTGCCTAAGAAGAAAGCGTAAAGCCGTCGATTCTGTACCTTAACTCTCATTGGTGGTGACTAATTATAGTCGTCCCACTGGAGTATGAGAGTGACAGGGACAGAGAGTGCACTTGTATCTGCATGCAATCGCGCTGCACTATAATATAGCTAGTCTGAAAAAGATAGGTAGTCTAAAAAAGAAGTAATCGGTCGGGAGAACATTACTTTTGCACTTATTTACTTACTGTTTTTGTTCTAAAATCTAAAATTTTCTTAAATAGATTAATCTTATTACTTAAATTGTATTACAAGTGTTCTTTTCTCTCAGCAATTGACAATTTCCATTGACAAAAGTCAATGAAAATTCCAATGTCTGGAATATACATTCCTGCTACATCTTAAAGCGGGGTTAAACTGACAAGAGACAACTGAAGGCGCTTGTTATTCAATTTGTCAAGTAATTCCCATTTTGCTGACATTCATTTTGTTTCTCGGAAAGCATGTTTATTACGTATGTTGGAATGCTGAGCGAAATAATATATTTAGAACTAAGTTAGTCATCCGTACAAACTTCGCTTAGAACATTATATGGTTATTGAAATTTCATCTTACATAGAAATGTATTATATATAAATTTTACGTATCGATGTACCAGACTGGGCTTGATGTACCAGAGGTCGCAGGTTCGAGTCCTGCTGGTGGCATTTATTTGTTGACCACGAATGTCTGTACTCCAGTCATGTGAGTTTATATTTATAATATGTATGTATTTAAAGTTACATTATAGTGTATCAACTATCTGGCATACGTAACTAGATGGCGATGTGTGTAATAATGTCCCAACATATTTATATATTTATTTATTAGTATAGAAATATAACCTACATATAAACACTACATAAAAAGTTTTTAATCTTATATAGATACAAACTGTATTAAAACAAAACTGAGATTCACTGAATTTACAGGACAGATTATTTTACTACGTTATGGAGATAGCCTATGAACTGTTACTCATTCACAAGTATTTGTATTTGATAAAAAAGTAGTTGAAGTTTATATATTTTTCAAGTTGTTCAGTAAAAAGAGAAACACAAAAATAAATATGTAATAAAAATAAATAATAAAAATAAAATTGTTATCACCTACAATATAATGACCACTCTTTTTAATAACTTGGTTAAAAGCTTACAGTATAAAGTTAAACCCATCAATCTGTCTCCATATAATCGCGTATCAGGTGCGGCTTAATGAAGCACGCAATAATTATCCGACAAGTGATTTGTGGTTGGTTTATACGGAAAATAAAATAAGAATGAAGGGGAATAATTATTATCAACCTTTTCACAAAATAATTGATCTATATTGTACACACAATTTGATTGATTTTATATATAAACTACTAACTAGCAATTCGCTCCGCTCGGACTACTATATAGTCGTAATTTTATTTTATTTCATTTCGTATATTTAGCGTAAGCGAAGTCGCGGGTTTCCCTAATAAAAACTTGACCAATTACATATTAAAACTTCCTCAAGAACCATTCTACCGGTTTCATTCTCACTTTCACTATGAAAATGAGAATGAAAATCGGTGCAGTAGTTTTTGAGTTTATCGCGAACAGTCAGACATACAGACGCGGGTGACTACTTTGTTTTATCATATGACGGAAATGATCTTGTCTTATATTATATTTTCTGTATTCCCTATGGACTGAAAAACGGCTGGAGTGATTTTGATAAAATTAGTCTTAAGTTTGGTAGTGATCGGAAGTTTGAGCGAAGCATGAAACGAGCTAGTCTATACCTACATATAATGAGATCTTGCTTTAAATGTGTACATTAAATATTTAAAGAAAATCATAGAAATAGTCTTTGTAATCAAAAAAAGAAAAATATACTTGTCGTTTTTTTGGTTTTTTGTTTGTACGTAGGTGACCGCATCACGACATAACCACAGAACAGATTTTGATGAAATTTGGTATGATGATAGCTAATTTTAGCCGCGGGAAATGCTTACTAGCATTACTAGCATACTACTTCGCACGCGTTCTAAAGACACCGAAAACTAAATGCTTTCTGAGTCGTGCGGTAAGAACTAACGCTCGCCCTTACAGTTTTTGCAACATTTTTCATTGACGCTCCGCTCCTATTATTCCTAGCGTGATATAATATAGCCTATAGCCTTCCTCGATAAACGGACTATCCAACACAAAAATAATTTTTCAAATCGAACCAGTAGTTCCTGAGATTAGCACGTTCAACCAAACAAACAAACTTTTCAGCTTTATAATATTAGTATAGATTATATGATATTGGAAAATTTTGACTGCTTAAAATATCTGATCGCTGAGAAGTCTAATTATCAAACTAGGTTTAACCTATGCTAGGTATTTATGTATCCAAATTGGAAGGTCGATGCATATGACAGTTGTGATTTACCAGGCTTGGTTATGACGATTTCGAAGCATTACTGTTCTAGGTGTATTATAGAGCAAGGTAATTAGGTATTTTAATTGTAATTAGTAACTTTTCGGTGTATTTTTTATTTAGGAAGTTAAAATTAAAAGTATACACTACACATTTATTTAAATAAAACCAAATTTTCTAAATGGTTTTCGTTTTGTTTCTAAACATTAAAAAATAATAAACAAGGTTTTTTATTGAATCTGAATTAATGCAGAAATAAAAGATTCATATATTTCTCTTTTGCACCTCTGTTACCTCGTTAAAGAAAAAAAAATTGTGCATTTATAATGTCATTAGCAACGCTATCTCCAAGTCTACCACACAAACCAACTTTTCACGTACAATGAATATGCTTTAATATATGGCGCCATTTTGTGTGTTAACGATCGTGACACTTGAAACTCCCGATGATTAAATTAAACAGCTACGTGAGCTACTTTAAATCTTTATATTAATATTTCCTTTATTATGTAAATTAACACTGTGTCTTGATAAATAATGCGTATGATATTATCTTCCAGTTCATCTTTTTCAATTAATTTTGCTTATTAATTACGATCCCCAATATAATATTAGAAGGGTTAAATATCCTAAATATACTTCAAATTGTTCACAAACAATTTTCGCAGCATTCAGGTTGTTTAAATGGCGAGCATTCATAGGTTTTTGTTGATGACCCCCGGAAATTCCATCAGAATTTAATCCGGTCCTAGAATTCTTGATTAGAGCTGGGCGTCGGATCTCATTTGCCTTTTGGCATTTTAATCAAGCAGCCAATGGGTAAATACATAAGGAGTTTAGTTGGTTTCTGGCAAAGGAGCGAAGGCATAGTAATAGAGTGGGTGAAAATTGATTACAACACATATCAATTAAGACAAGATGGTACCTATATTTAAGGAAAATTTTTAAGATTAGTTCCTTTTCTAGTTATAATTTAATATATTTACTGTAATAAAAATTACAAGTAGGTATAGTTAACTCAGCACGAAGCTATCACCAGTTGTGGTAAGAAGATATGATTGGAACTAAAAATTTATTTTTATAAATTACTGGCAATTAAAAATAGATATTGGTCGTAGCTCGTAGCAGAATAAAAATTGAGAGTAAGTATTTTTTGATCTCAAATTATAAAAAAATGAAATTTGGTCTTAAAATATAAAAAATAATGGGCTGGAGATGTTCACCCTTATCACCTCAGAGATTAAAAATACCCTACGACCTATTATCATCATATTATACACAAAAAATCATAAAAATCAGTCAAGCCGTTTCGGAGTGACACAAAATTTTTATATAAGTATTAGATACAAACCTAAACAAAAAAGTAAAATTTCATACTTTTATTGGCTTTTTTTAATGATGATCGAATTTTTACCAATAGACGAAAATAGGTAACTTAAAAAGACTTAAATTGTATCAAATAGCGTTAGATATAATAATATAGTAATTAACTGAAACGTTAATAAATCAATTCGCTATGAAAAGGAGAGTAAACATAAATCTTCTCTTTATATAGTACTTAAATGCGGATGAAGAACGTGCTCTCACAGCGTCAGTCGTACATCCTTTAATTAAGAATAGCGCGGAGTTAGTTTAAGGAAACAAAACAAGGAATCCTTCTATTTCATATTCCTATCCATCATTTTAAGATGAGATTAAGGGCGTAAGTTAACCTATATACTTTTTTACTTATATTGACATTTGACTGTAATTGAGTTTCTTGAGTTCTTTTACTAGTAATATAGTTTATTTAAATAACATTTGCCCCAACCCTAGTTTAGACCAAAAGTATAATATTAAAAAATTAAAGTAATTGGTAATTATAGAGATACAAGGAAAAATACTAGTATAAAATACGCATAAAAATCTTATTAAAATAGCAATTAATATCTAATTGTATAGTTAAGCTTTTTGTCAGTCTGTTGGTGACATCTGTAGTCTGTACTAGAAAACTATTGGAAAGATTTTCATAAAATATGGTATGATGACAGGTGACTTAGCATATAGGATATTTTTATTGCGGGGAAATAATACATCTCTGAAAAAATACATATAGTATGAAACCGAGCGGAGTGAAAGTGGGTCCTTTAAAGTCGGTGAATAAATTTACGAAGATACTCGTATGTTTAATATATGTAGCATCATCAATTCTATACTAATTTTGCTGTACTAAACCGCAGTTTGTAACATAACGCTTTGGGCTAAAGAATGTACAGCTACTAGATTAGCTCAATGTCTACACATTATCGTTAGCACGACATAGCTGATGTAACTTTGCCAGTGACACGAGTGTTAAGACGCAAGACAATGAATTCCACACTAACCTTTTCGTACCTATTTATCTGTACTAATATTATAAAGCTGAAGAGTTTGTTTGTTTGTTTGTTTGGTTGAACGCGCTAATCTCAGGAACTACTGGTCCCAATTGAAAATTTCTTTTTGTGTTGGATAGTCTGTTTTTCGAGGGAGGTTATAGACTATATTACATCACGCTACGACCAATAAGGGCGGAGCATCAATGAAAAATGTTGCAAAAACGTTAAGGGCGGGCGTTGGCGAGGTATCATACCGAGCGACTCAGAAAAAGTTTGGTTTCCAGTCTTTTAGAACGCGTGCGACGCCGCGTGAAATGCTAGTAAATTATATAAGTAGCTAACATTGTAATTACCTAGAAGTAGCCTATGTTCTAGGTATACCATTATCCAAATTCGTCAAGCCATTTAAGCACAAGGATTCAAAACATAGTTATTACGGTACACGCATAATATACTGTTTACATTTGAGAAATTTTAGTTTCGTTTAAAGATAGTTTACAATTCTGAAGCAGTGAAAATTTTAAAGAGGTCATGGTGTTTCTAGGATTTCTATGGTGAGGTATCAAAATCAAAATTTAAAATGGCTAAAATGCATAACGGCCAACAATATTTTTTAAATTAAAAATATTTTTTATTAAAATAATTGTTGAATTTTTAATTTATACTTTATTAGCATTAAAATCTATAAACCTAATAATAAAAATAGATAAATCAATATAACTATGTATAGCGTAGCTTTCACTTTGATTATAGTAGTCCGTAAATAATAATTTGCATATAAAGTTGTTAGTTCTAACTGAATTAATCGAGAATCCTCTATTTTTAAATAAAAGAAAGTATTTTAATCTTATCTTTTCTGCAATCGATTAATTATAGACCTATAACGTGTATATATCTCTACTAGTGACTCACCTAGCTCCGCTCTGGTTTGTCCCTACTTACGTTAGTTTAAATTTCTCAGATATTAGATATTTTCCCTTAGCAAAAGTAATTAATTAATTAAGTCGGAGAACATTAATTAATTAATTAATTAATTAATGTTCTCCGACCGATTCCAGCCATGGCGGCCATCAAAAACAGAAAAACTCAATAACTAAACTTGGCTCGAACCGGGACTCGATTCCAGGACCTCTCGATGTATGATCGTACATGCTAGCTACTACACCACCGAGGCAGTATAACGTATCCTATATGTGGACCCAGATAATCAGCTATCATTATACCAAATTTTATCAATATAAGTCTAGTGGTTTTCGTGTGATTCTGTCACAGACAGACAGACATATAACAATTCTAAAAAGTATAGATATAGCTATTGTATCGGTAGTATTCACTATTTTAATAAGATTTAAAAGAAAATATTTCGTATACTTATGACTTATTTACACTATGTTATGTTACATGGAAGCAAGAACTTACACTTCATCGAATAGTTTCGCACAAGATTTACACGCGTTTTTCAAATAATACAAAATCTATCAACATGAAGAATGTCGAAGGAAATAAAATATTTCGCCCAGGAGATGGGCAAAGTTAACGTCCCGCAAAATTATGTTCATAGTTCCGTGTACTTGAGCTTTTCTTATAAGGTAAAAATGGCTTTTATGAAAACTTATTGACAACAACTGAATTGTAAAAATTGTTATTAAATTGGATAGAACAAATAATAATGATATATGTAGAGAAACTATTAAAGGCTTTATTTGAAAACGTATTTAACTTAGTAGTATATGATTATTGAGGTTATGACTTAAAGCTGCCTTTCTTCCACTAGTTTCTTTTCGGGACTTATGTATTTCGTTTCTAAATTAATAGCAAGAATATTTCAATAATTTAATTTTCGTTTAAAGATTTCGTTTTTTTTCACAAAGTGGTACTAATTTTTTAAGTATAGTAACGGACGGGCAAGACGGAGAGGGCGGGTAAAATGAATAATCGTTTCAAATCGCTGGTCAGTCGGTAAAAATACTTTAGACTGCCATCTATCATTCCATTATATAACTACACGCACCGTTGTTGACAAAGCATCGGTCTCACATACTTGTGGTATTTTTTTTTATAAATATTGAAATTTAGGAAAAAAATTTAAATTTTTAACCGTAAGTATACAGAGATTATTTTAATGTTGCTAAGGACGATGCAAATTATTTTTTTTAAATGGAATATATAATTAATGAACATGAAATTATCAAGTTATTTTATTTTTTTATCGCTGTAGTTTGTAATAATTTAAGGTTTATGTTATAAAACTACCAGACGGGCAAAACGGAGCCGGGCAAAATGGATACTTTCTGTTTTTTAATTAAGTTTTAATTGTATTTAGATAATCTCAACAGTCAGAAATCTTAACTAGCTCTTCTATAATCACCACTCAAAAACAAAAAAAAGATACTGCAGCTGCAAAAAGAAAAGCTCCAATCGATGCTCCAGGTCCATCCGGTGTCAAAAGACAACGACAAACAAAAAGAGCCTTGGGAAAATCTATGACATCTTACCTGTGCACCGTATGCAAAGAAAAATATGTTGACCCGTCGAAAGAAGATTGGATACAATGTGGAACCTGCCAAGAGTGGACACATGAAGCCTGTTCTTCGTATTCGGGACGTGGTTCATATTTTTGCGACGATTGTTTTGATTAAAATGCGTTTTCTAATCAGTATTCATTTTACCCGACCTGAGTATTCGTTTTGCCCGCCCTGGTAGGGCAAAACGGATAATGTTGACTTTTATTTTATTTTTTAATTTTGAAGGAGAATTTCGTTATTTTTATTTCCATTTAACTTTAATTATAAACGTCAATTACCCAAAGAATTATTAGCCAAAGCTAAGAATAAATATGATTATAATATATATATTTTTAATTTTATTTTTAAATTAACATATCCTTTTTGCCCGTCCTTCCCCTTATATATAGGTACCTAGTGAAAATCGCCTGTAAAAGTCATTCTATTTCCAGGATTTCGACAGTTGCATATAAAAAATTACATCAAAATAAATAAAAAAAATCTTTATATAAATTTTGATGCAATGTTGGATTTTTTTGTATATACCAATATAAATTATATGCGATTTTTAAACCTATAGACCTATAAAGTTAAAAATATATAAAATATAAAACTATCTTATCTACTATCAACAGTAGCTTTTGTATTGAAAGGCCATTAGATAGTCATTCGATATCCAGTTCACATTATTTGATATTAGCATAACATAATGCATATTACACAAACTAGACTGTATTGAATGTATACTTTCATAATCTACTTACATGTCGGCCTTCGGTTACGTCTATAAATAAATTTAAGGATTATATAAAAATTAAAACTTAAATTATTTTATTATTATTTTTATGCAAACTTTTTAAATACAGATATTAATTTACATTAATAATTGTTTTTAAAATGACGACATTTTGTTAGTAATGAAGTTATTACAAACGAACTGTGTTATATTTTTTTGCGAAATAAAAATACTAAAAAAGAATAAAGCTTATTAATATAAAAACACTTAAATAAAACTCCTTTTTTGGATTTTTCCGCAGATTAATTTTAATTTTTGGTTCCCCTTTCGAATGCTTTATAGCAATTGGTCACGGACAAAATTTTAGAGGTCTTAAAGGCATTACACAGCTGTTATAGACAGTCTAACCATAAAATTTCCAAAATAATTCAAAAAATACTAAAATTACCCCAAAGTATCAAGTATTGCCATAAACTGCGTCAATCTAAGGAAAAAATATTTCAGTTAAGAAGTTCAATGTTTTAGTAGGCTTTATGTAAATGAGACTAAAAAAGTCATTAGTTAGTCAATAATTAATTAGGAGTTTGTTAAAACTATGTTACTAGTTAATTTAAAAAGCAATGAAGTTATTTAGAATAAAACCATAAAGGAAAATAAAAATAATTCCGTGAAATCGCACCTTAATTTTGGGTAATCCAATAGTTAAAGCACAGGCATCACTCACACTCTCGCTAATACTAAATGCGTTTCGCAGTTTGTTTGTATATAAACGTATAGTGTCACGCGGCTGTCTATGCACTGCATTTGGACCACACTGGCCGGTATTCAACAAGCGAATGGGGCTATTAAATTAGCGATTAAATTTAAATAATTTAAAATATAAAACTTAGTAAAATTATTTATTGTTTAAGGTTCGCTAGTGACACATCTTTACTTCATTTTCCTCTTAAGAACTTTTTCATTATTAGAAAGAAAAAAATAGGCACCTATATTATTATTAACACTATTCGGCCAATTAACATTTCCAATTAAAACCACGGAACTTGGTATCTTATGCTCTTTTTGAAGTAGGGTAAAAGGAAGTACATTTTTTTAAATTATTATGATTAACTATACTATTTATTTAAATTGTTTTGTTCATAATTCATGTCATAGATAGTGCCTTATCCAATGTAATTAATTTTAGTACAGGTTACATAGGTTATACTGCGCTACAATTTGGTAGTAGTGATATTGTCATTATTTTATTACTTTCAATGAAAGCGTCCCTTATATACCCTGTAGAGGTACTTACATACAAAAAATAAAAAAAAATCTAGTAAATACGCGTCTTTCGTGGCTCTGACGAATAAGTCGTTCAATAAATAAGTATGGAGAAGTAGCAAGTTCAAATAAGGCATAGTCATTTATATTTTATTCTAATGCCATTGTATTAGCAGGTCATCATGCAAATTATGGTTTAGTGTCGTGTGAGTTTTTATCAATGTCATACTATTTTTAAAATACATTTTTTAAGAATCTTAACGCGATAACTGTATTAGTTTTCTCTTTTATATTAAAAATATATTTTATACAAGAAACGTAAAAGTATGTAAAAACTATCAAGGATTATGTCTTTAAAAATCTAAGTGATTCCGAATCTGTAAATCTAAAATTTCTTTTACAATTTCAAATCTAATTATTTCTACACTGAAATTTATATATTAGTAAGAATATTATAAAGTAGGTCTTAATTGTGTTTCGGTTATAACCTATTTTCATGATTTTTTGTTTCGTAGTATTTTGTTTCGTGTTACCAATACAAACATTATTAAAAAGTATTATTGACTACCTAATACGTAATAAATAATAAACTTTAGATGACTGCACTAGTGCTGCAAAAAATAAGATGTACCTAATAGAATAAATAGTTATTTTTCTATCATGGACGGTTGTAGATTCAAGTAGATTTTTTGTTATAAATTATTTATTTCAAAATTTCCCAAATCTAGATTTGCAAATCTTACAACCACATACTTTGAGAAGCACTTCGTGTCAATCCTGAGCTGAATTATTTGATTAAAATATTTGTATTAATTTAGTAAAAAGTGTACTTCTTTTTACACTTAAACCGAAATCGCAATTTTTTAATTTTCGTAGGACGGAGTGCAGAAATACAGAACTAATTAAGCTTTAGATTTTGATCTACTTAAAATAAAACCTAGCAATGTTTTCAATTAAAACAAGAAGTTTATAAAGAATCCTATCCAGTCAGACGTAAATTGTAAAAGCTCTACCAAAACAAAAAAGTTCTTTTAACAGTTTTTTCAATCATATTTGATGAACTTAAAAACTTCAAGTGTTGACATCGAAATCCCTACATATAAAAAACTCGGAAACTGACTTTTATCATAAAAATATTTGCAAATTAAGTCGAAACAATATTTCATTATTAGGGCAAATTAGGGCCACTTCTGAGTAAAGTGATGATAAATTACTAGCTATTAATAAAAATAAAAATATAGTCTAGGTATAATCTAATAATAATACTTACTTTTAATCTAAATCTGTAGAGTCAATTTAAAACAGGATACACTTCAAACCACAATTATCAAAACACAAGTATAACCTCCTTATAATAATTCCTCACTTGCGGGTAAGTGTCGTTTAAAAAAATAAAAACCTTGCGAGACACAGACTTTAAAACAGGCTTTATTAGGCCCAAGTAACCTCGCTGCCAAAACCTTAATCAAAAGCTAATCGTAAGAAGGAAATGAAAGGCCGGACGGAGGTCATTATAGTTCAACACATTTGAATATTTGCCAATTCTTAACTAGTAAGGCGTAGAAATGGTATAAGATGAAATATTTGTGTTTTACTATTAATCCTTCACATATGTATCTATGTTTTCTGCTCCGAAAAGGTATAAAAATATTTTTTTTTTAAGTTTTTGTTAATTATAATAATCGTTTAAAAACTTGTACTTGTACTTGTCCTTCAACTGATTTCGGTCACAGCAGCCAATGAATCATTGAAGCTAAGCCATCTGCGCAGGAGATGTTATTATAGTGTACAGGAGTGCCCTACTATTCCTGTCATTCTCATAATTTGGTAAAATACTACCGACTTCCCAACTCCGGACTGTTACTGAGGCTTACTATATAAATAGACTCAATAACTAAACTTGGCCCGACTCGGGACTCGAACCCGAACTATTGAACTTTATAAAGTACAACCCACTACAGCATGCAGGCAGTCGGTACTCGGAAGACAGTAACTTGAATAGTTCAAGATGAAATATTAATCATTAATTAAAAATAGAATATTCTTTTACAATTAATCGTCTTTAATTTTTTAAAGAACATAGTTTGACAATAATTAACAGAAATAATTTTAAATGTTGGGAACATGGTATTTCTATTTCATTATATTCTTTGGCATTTAAGTTTAGTTTACCGTTTTTGGGAGGTTTTGATCGTTAACGATGGCGATGTAGAACTATTCATTTGTTCGGTTTAGGATTTTATTTTCGTTCAGAAAAAATATGTAAATTATATTAATAGTGTAAGTAATTATATAAAAATAATTTAAATTTTTTATCTATGTCCATTGTTGGTTAAAAAGTACCCCATAAACAGGCCGCGATAATGCCGTACTTGCCATCTTCTTTTTTCTTGCACATTCAACGCTCCGACGACGGCTCGGCAGTGCTGCCGAAGCAGTGTCCTACTCCTACTCTCGTGTACCTCAGTTTGGTCTCCACTCTAACACTGTAATGTTAAATTTATTTATTGCGTACAATAAGTTAAAGGTACTACACCTATGTAAATATATAACAGATAGAGACCATGGTCTCGAGAAATACATACGTCACTTCGAGCGAAGCGATGAACTCGCAGGTTTTGGAGCAGAATATTTATATTTACATATTATATAAAATATCAAGACCGAGCCGCAGGGAGACGTTTGTGAAGAATAAAATAAAAACAAAGAACCTTTAAATTAAAACTAAGATGGTAAAATTGATTTCATTTAAATATTTTTAGCATTTCTTTAGGTTGGCATGATGCCTACCAGTTTTTGATGACTCGCTGTTCGACTAAATAGTTGAGTTTTACACCATTGAATAACGAGACTTTTTTATATAACTAGCGATTTGGTTTAACTATGAAATGTTATTTCAAATAAATAAATAAAGCTTTCTTATGTTACCACTGTATAGTTTAAATATAGAGATAGAAATACTCTTAACGTAAAAATGACCCTCATACAAATTTCAAACTAATTTACTGTTATAGGTATATACGAGTAGAAAAATTGTACATTTTAACTGTTTGCTGTACTTATTTAAACTACTTATTTGTACTATTTTACTTTTATTCTTTGGGAAAACAAAATAATATGTATAATTTAAGTTAGGATAAACAAAAACAAGATAATTTTGTAAATTAATTAATGGCAACTATTTACAATGTTTCAAAGAATTATAAAAAAAATATTATCCTTGATCCCTACTGTTTATAATATAAACCTCTCCCTTAAATATCTTATTTAATTTGGCAAAGCTGAATTTTGTCCGTCTACGCTATTGTTGATAGGGTCATGTGTAATTAGTATCGAAGTATTCTGATCTTCCCTTATCCTGTGATGCGTTTACATTTTCCCTTACTGATTGTAATTTCTTTTACTGGAACACAGTATTTTTTGCTTTTAATAGATTATTTTTGACAAATTTCCTCGTTAGAAAGGCTAGCATGAAAGGTTGCAGACCCGTAGTTTCTATGTTCGTCCCTTAAGTTCAGTTATTGAGTTAAAAGGAGAGAGTTTATTTTACTTTATTTTAAATCATAGTAAGTTTGTACAATAAATACTATACAAAAGGCAGTAATAACAAAGTAGTAACGCACTTGCTTGAATATCCAAGTGAAGTAACTCCCCCCGAGAGGGACTGCCCAGAGGTGGGACGTTAAATAGGGCTGAATAATTATATAAGTACTTATATTTTTTATAAATAATTAAAAATAATTAAAAATATTACTCTAAAGTAAATAAAAAATTAAACGCAGCACGAAAAAGTTATAATGTGGGTACGAGTGGTATTTCTGACCCGGATTTCGGGATATGACTGCCTTTTCATTGAACTATTTTTGCTGATGAGCGAGATCCCTGAACAAATTAATGTTGATAAAATTGTCCGTCGTACATTTTCCTTTAAAACCTTTTGTTATACGAAATAAGTAGTATAAAAGTTCTTATACACTAGTTTTGACTATATTTAATATAGGTTCAACTGGCACGCATTGAAGCCACAAACCAAAAAAATAAATTGAATAGGTACAAGTAGCTACTATTTTATATATTATTCATAATATTTTTAGTAAACAATAGAAATAAAGGCAGTGGTAGCCCAGTGGTATCGCGCTCGATTAGTAACCGAGTGAAGCGAGTTAAAATCCCGGGTCTAGCACCTCTGATGTTTAATAAAAGAATGTCATTACTATGTTAGGAAAATAAAAGTCTTGTTTCACATTTAAATAGTTTGCAGTCTTTATTTAAAATAAACACATTATATCATAATTAAATATTCATTATGAAAAACTTAAATACACAGTATTGCCTAAGAATATTTTTGGCACACTATTATTTACAATAGGATGAGTGCATATCAAGATTGAACGTATATAGGTATATAAAATAGATTGAAGTTATTTAAAAAAATATAAGAAAAAAAATATTTGAAAAAGCTTAGGTTATAATTGGAGACTAACGTACAGTCTACTTTTTAGAATACGCGCCTGCTTAAGCACTCATCACTAGAGAGCAGCTCTCAATGGTACTTTTTTTTTCATTCAGCCTGAATTTGAAAACTACATAATATAACTATAATAATTACTGGGGTACTTACGTTAAGAATTCTTTTAACTTACTAGTAAATAAATGTGGTCTAGTGGCCAAATATATTGCGAGCATAATTTCCAAAATACTGTACTGGAGGGTATGTTGGTAGAGCTGGGATACCTTTGTAGTTGATATCTTGTATTTGAGGACTGACTTGAGTTTGACTAACTTGAGATCGTAGAAGAGGTGTTTGTTTAAAGAACTGCTTTTCAGGTTTAGATTGAGGAAAGCTTTGTGGAATTTCGAATTGTGGCTGGTATTGTTGTGAAAGCAGCTGTGGTTGTTGGAATAAGTATTGTTGCGATTCTAGTTGGTATGGAACCTGATTTGGAGCTTGATATTGTAACGCCTGCTGTTCTTGATGAGCTTGGTATAGGTTAAGTTGTTGAGGCTGTTGGTATTGTAGTGAGTGTTGTGGTTGGGAATATTGAATTTGTTGTTGTGGTTGAGAATATTGCAGTGTTTGCTGTGGTTGGGAATAGTGCAGTGGTTGTTGCGGTTGAGAATATTGTAATGGTTGCTGGGCTTGGTTATATTGCAGTTGCTGTTGTAATTCTTGAGGTTGATATTGAATTTGAGGTTGGACGGCTTCATATTGCAACTGTTGCTGACCATGTTCGTTACCTTGATATTGCAATGAGGGTTGAGATTCATATTGAATTTGAGGTTGTGGTTGAATATGAACTTGTTGCTGATTTGTTTGTTGTGTATGTTGCTGTTGCAGAAGGTTGGGATGTTGAAGTTGGTAATTGATTTGGGCGATAGGTTGATATTGCTGTACATTTTGTTGTTGACTTTGAACCTGGAGTTGTGGCTGTGGTGATGGAGCGGATTGTTTTAATTGGGTTTGATCAGCAGAGGGCGATTGGCTGAACGAAAAACTGGCATAGCTCTTAGCATTTTGCTGGTTACCGTTGTAATCCTGTAAAAAATAATTAACTTTTACATTTTTAAAACATTAAAATTTTTGAACATATACTAGTACTTAGCATATAAATGTAAATACTTTCTACTTACTAAGCATAAATTTTAAAAACTTTAATAAATTCACCTGGATTGTTTGTTTTTCCAAAACTTGTGACTGGACTGATTTGCTTTTTATATCTCGTTGCTCAGTTTGCTTCACATGTATAGGCTGTGAAGCGAATGAGACTCCAGCATGAGATGGAGTTGGTTGTGGCTGTAGGTATTGCAATGTTTGCTGGGAAGCAAATAATTGCGGTTGGCTATATTGAATTGGTTGCGGTATATTTTGCACATAATTAGAGTGTTGTTGAAATAATGGCTGGACTGGTCCTAAATTTTGTTCGTACAGTGGTCGAATTAAACCCTGAGGTTGTTCGTAATTAAATATTGGTTTGGCTAGTTTTTGTTGTTTTTGCGTGAACTGAATTGCATTTAGTGATGGAAATGATGATCTGTGTTCGGAGTACGCGAGTTGAGAGGGCACTGGTGCTGATACCTCATAGGTAGTTGGAGATCCAAGCTGAAAATTAAAAACAAAAATCAATTATATTTATGAATTTACGATTAAATTTTATATTATTTCACTAGTATTTTTTTGTTATTTAATACATTTTTAAGTATAAGATATTTTTTTGTATTAGAAATATATTTAAACTGACCCTTGGTTGATAAACAGATATCGGAGAGTAGAGGTGACTAGCAATAGCAGCTTGGAAGGGAGGCCCCTGGCCGGCGAATACGTCGGATATCTTAGATATTTGGGGCACGGGTGTGGCGTAAGTTTGCTGTAATGAAAAGAAAATAAAAAGATTTTAAATTTATTTGTACTCTCACCAGACAACATGCTTAAATTACACATTAATTCTAAATCAGCAAATATTTTACATTTCTTAAATCAGTACATATGAATGAAATTGAAGTGTCTGTTTTTAATTTCAAATTTACAGCTCTTTACTAAATGCATACGAAAATATATATTTTTTGTCAGTCTGTCTGTTTGTTCCGGCTTATATTTGAAACGGCTGAACCGATTTTGACGGGACTTTCACTCGCAGATAGCAAATGTTATAAGAAGTAACTTAGGCTTCGTTCCTTCTATTATAAAATTATAAACACTGTTTAATTTAATTAACTTGCGTCCAGCGAAGCGGGCCGGGTTTGCTAGTATGTCATACATATAAGGTGTACCAATTAAGATCTTTAATTAAGATTTCTAAGGTTGTGCGTAAAGACTTTAGTGTTTAACAACAGTAACAAAAGCGTCTCGTTTCATAAAGATGAAATATACACTCCTGATTCAAAAGAGCCTGTACAACATGCGAACAAGGATGTTTGCTGCGGCCTTATTAAGAATAACTGTCTCCTTTGTGTCTATTAGAAACTGTTTCCATTTTTACAAAACTTGGCCAAGAAAAATTATAAAAAGTGATCTTTTTTCACGGTTTATTTTAAAGGTTGTATAGAATAAATAGACTATATATTACTGTCCCTTACTTAAGAAATAATTAGTTTTCCATACAAACTTTCATCCCCCTTTTTTACTTCCTTAAGGGACGATTTCGCAGCAACTCTAACTATTTTTATAAAAAAAATCTAAATTGATTAAACAGATTTTTAGTTCATTCATTACAAACATACAAAAAATGTTGTGTCTTTGTAATACATATTAGTATAATAGAAGTATAAATATATGTAGATGTTTGTGTATGTTATTAAACCTTTAAAGTATATGCAAAAGTCTTAACTAAATAATAAAAATATATATTTGACGTGGTTCAATGGAAACAACATTTTATGAGAATCCTACACCCTTATTTTATAACTGTGGGCGGTGCCCAGTTCCGTCAGAGATAAGGCGATTAGTACCGTAACATTATTTCAGGCGTGCAAGACGTAGGAAATTGACTGAAGTGGAGAGAAATAGTGATAAAAGGTTCAGCCCTTTATATCTTTTTATACTATCTTATCATTAGCTTGATTTTTCGAGAATGCAATATAGAAGTAATGACTGTCGAGAAAATGTGCGAAACTGTAATTCAATAAGATATGTAACACGAGCATATGCGTAAATACACATTATGTATTATATTGATAATATTCATATTATTTTCTGTATTCATATTTCTTAATTAATAAAATTAAAAAAGATTTAGTAGTGCTTTCTTCCAAAGCTTCGATTCTAATTGTTTTACCCATACTTAAATAGATGGAAAACTAGGGCGAAAGGGGATGAGGAAGTTCAATAATACGTTCATAAAGCATTGCTTACTGATGCTGCTCATAGAAGAATTGTTTAATATCAGTTATTTAAACGAAAAGCTTAGCTTTTCGTATATGGTACTAATGGTGTTTATACAAATAGCGAAAATACAAAGGTTTTATTATTGCTACTTGGGAATGTGCGAAAATACCCAACTACATATTATTATATAGTCACACTTAATCAAGTTTTAGTTTAAAAAAAACTATAATAAAAATTATAAATGTTGAAATCTATTTATATTTATTACTACTTTATAAAATATGTAAGAATATTATATATTTTTTTGAACTTAAAACGCCTGATAAAATATATAACTTAGAAATATAAGTTAGTAATTTTGTCAAACTGACTTTTAAGAAATAAATGTGAAGGCGTAAAAATTGTGTTTTGAGTTCGCTCTATTCTAGAATAGTAATTTTAGCTCCCTTAAGTGACGTAAATTAGAAGGTGACATGGATTCACTCTTTAAGGTATTACAAGTTGTCAACTTGAGGTGAATACATTTGCATACTAATCTGATATATGATACTAAATTACGAAAACCCTTTTGTCATAGAGAAATCCCACTAGAATTATCTAAATAATGTTGTTTTTTATGTTAGCCTCAAGTTCCACTTATAAATGTATACATAAACTTGACAAATTCATTTGTTAAACTCGGATGTTTGTACTCCAGTCATGGGTGTTTATATTTATAATATGTAGTATTTAAAATTTATATATGCGTAGTATATCAACTATCTGGGCCTCAAGTCTGCTATTGCAATGGTGTTACAATTGTCTATCAATGACATCGTAATTGCTACTTTTTGCAATTTTGGTAGTCTACTAATTCAATGGTCTTCCGATGGTATATCACTGACACTTCAATGACACTTTGCAAATAATTGGTAGTCCCGTACGTAATGACAAGTCAATTATCAAACGTATTGCGTAGTCTGTTAATCTGTCTTTTTGGCTTTGTATGATTATTTTACATAATGCTTAGTCTTTAAAACATATATTGATAACATATATAATCGAACTTAGCCTAAATAAACGTTTTACGAACGCTTTTACAGTTATTGACAAATTTAGTAGACTACGAAATTTTGACTAATGGTAATTGAATTAAAATTGCATTGTTCTATTATGACAATTCATGTAAAATAGCAGACTTGAGGCCCTGGTATCCGTAACACAAGCCTCGTAGCTTACCACGGAACTAGATCGTGGTGTTGTAATAATGTCCCAACAAAAAAACATCTAAGCATACACAGGGACAGACAGCGGGAAGCGACTTTTTTATACTATGTAGCGACTACAAGTTATTTGTAGTATTAATATACACCAAAATAACGTTATAATAATAGCTAGTATTAGTTATGGATAAACATAACCATGTGGACGATTAGTATGAAGATAGTTTAAGAGGGTTCTCACCCTCTATAATAGATAGGATAGCTATAGACAAAATTCGTTCTAAACGATAACGAAGTGTCACAAGTGTTATTTGAAAAATTAATTTCTAAAGTAAAGCTTTCAGGAAAATTATTTTGCGTATAGTTTTAATATTCTCCCGTATGTGGACACAAGTTTTTAACAGTTTGCGGTCACGGGATGCTTGAAGTAAAATGATTGACGTCTATTCAAAATATGCAAGTTGCAACATTCATTAAAAGCATTCCTCTTTAAAGATATATTATATATTAAAAATATACTGGTGGTCCATCCTTGCTCAGCTCGGTTTCGTCTTCTTTTTTAGTTTTTCTCGTGATGCAGTCAAAGACAGCTCGATAAAAATTAAAAAAAAACAATAGCTTAGTAATAGCCTGTATTGATAAAAATGACTATTACAATAATACTTTCCAAAAATATTTATTATATGTAGTAATATAAATAGTAGCTCATTCAAATAAATATACATAATATGCATACTTTAATGTTATTTTTGCCTTAATTTGGAAAAAACACAATGTTAAAATTGTGAAATTTTAAGCTTATTTAATTTTAGTAATATAGATAAGCGTATAACTTTTATAAGTAATAGTTGTTCTATTTTCATTATAGTATTAATATTAATTTTATTTATACCGATAACGTAACTGCTTTATTAAGCCCAATAATGTCCTCTTGAATGATTTCAGCCCCGCCGGTCAATTTCAATGTGGACTAAGTGACTAGCCATGTGCTGAGGAAATATTATAGCGAACAGCAATGTGCGCAAAAACAAGTGTACTCTATTCTTTTACCCTAATTTTTTGGTAGGACAACGGTTCGACACTATAAGTGAGAGATCAGGTTCAGGACCGGGTGTGAAAAAAAGCTACCAACCACAATACGCCGAAATATTTCTGAGAATTTCTTATCAGAATAACTCAGTCACGAAATTTTCCTCAACGCAAGATTCAAATCCAGGACCTCCACAAGATCACCCAGGCAGTATACATGAAGATTTATTTCTTCACAAATACGAGTACGTGTATAATATCGAAAAATGACATTCAAGAATAGTTAAATGAAAGCTTTGTCTGTTGACTTTAAATAACTGGGTTGTTTTCATTTTCTTTTTTAATTTTTGACAGACTTTAATCAACTTTTAACTAAAAAGTGACTAAAAGTTTAAAAATTACATTAATTTCCATACTTTTCTCAGGACACTCGAATATTTTGAGATAAGATCAATAACATTCAAAAATGTATATTTTTTTAAACTCTACAATTCTGATTAAATTCACATATATAGCTCTATGTACAATTTAAAGTCTATTTTTGCTTATTATATACGAGAGCAAAGACGCTGGCTAACGTTAGTTTGCTAAACTTGTTAAGATAGCTAACATAAATGTAGCTTAACGTTAATGTTACGTAGTGTAATAGAGCATGACATTGCCTCCAAACCGTATTACTGTACGTCTATCTTGTACTATAACATATATTGAATTTAGTATAAATTTCCCAACTTTAGAACAATTAGTACTGCGTATCAATTTTCAGACTATGTAGTTTTACTTTTATAGAAGCTTTATATTATGTATATGGATTTGAATTCTTTCAACACGCGACCATTATATTATATATTAAGTTTAATTAACTTTCAATTGTAATATGTTTTAAGTGGTAGTGCCATGCTTGTTACCTTCGGGTAGCAACCGAATGGGCCGGCACGCCCCGTATAGTTCATTAGTACCACTCTCTCACAGAAGACCGGCGTGAAGTGGCAGCTATGCTGTCGCGTTTCGACCGGTGAGTGAGAGTCCGGGAGGCCCACTCTCCTTCCCCCCTCCCTCTTCCCTTCATCCTCCGCCTTCGTTCCCCCTTCCCTCCCACTTCCCTCCCTCCTCCATCCCTCCCTTTCCTGAAAGGCCGGCAACGCATCTGCAAACCTGGCTTGCAGATGTCCATGGGCGGAGATGATCACTTCCCATCAGGTGAGCCTCCTGCCCGTTTGCCCCCTTTTTACCATAAAAAAAAAAAAATGTACAATATTTTGCTTAATAGACTGTTGAGATTAGTTGTAGTACAAATCCATGTCTCGCACCTCTGATATTTTCATGTGCGAATCATTTCTAGCATGATTATGGCTTAAAAAATTATTATGAGGAAATCTGTTTATGTTTGATAGAAGTCCGCCAAAAAGTACTTGTCTACCATGGTGGACTATGGCCTGATCCCTTGATAGTAAGAAGGTCCGTACACAGCAGTGGGACTTTAGGAAGGTCTGAATATATGTTATTTGTTATTTTAAAATGTTCCTTCAATCATTTCTTTTTTTCTTCATTAAAAAGATCTTAAAACTTGAAATAATTAAAATTCTATGCATCATAATGAAAATTAATAATTATAAAAGCTGTTTCGCATTTGATGAAAAATAACAAGTAAAAATTAAGACAAATCTTAATTCATTCTGATGATTTTAGATTTGTACACTTAAACGTACCTAACCAAATTGAAGGATGTAAATTTACATATGCTTTAGTTTTCATAAATTAACATTCGTTTTCGGTTAGCCCTTGTTATATTTTGGGTCTATTCAGGTTTAAAGTAACAATTTTAAACTGTGGCAAAATGGTCCATTCACATTCCCTGGCATCTAAGTACCAGATATACTGTAAAAGAAACTTACGCTTGGAAATAGTTCAGTACTTTTCGAAATAATTTATTAAATAACTAACGTCGTTCTGATTTCTTTCAATAGCTATACAGAAAAATGAAAAAGATATTATAAAGTATCTATTTGTAATGTCAAAATAGCAGATTTTTACTAAATGCATATGGAATTTATACGGTACTTATAAAAACATGGTAATTAAAGTTTTAGCCTGTCTGTCTGTTTGTTCCCGCTAATCTTCAAAATGGCTCGAGCGATTTTAACGATATTTTCTTTGAATGATAGGTCATGTTCTAAAAGGTACATAGACTACTTTTATTTAAAAAAATATTAGGGTGTCACTAAAATAAACCTACCTATGTACGTAACGTAGGACGCACCCGAGCGAAACGAGGTTGAGTCGCTAGTACTAAAATAAATATCTATTCATTAAAAAGATTTTCTTACTGGTCTTTTAAAGTGTCCTGTTAATTTAATGCGGTGCTCGACATTTCTCCCGACCCGTCGCCAGACTGGTCGAGCCAGCTTGCCCTCAGGATAATTACCGCTGAAATGACGTATTCTTTTATCCCCGTTTAATTTTCATTTGTGACTCCAAATTGCTTCGCGATGAATAATGATATGCCAAAATGAGTTTCGTTGTAGTTCAACACTAAATAAATGGCTCGAGGCTAAATCTGTGATGAAATATTTTGCTCTTGGTACAATATTGAATAAATAATCGTGTAAATAAAAAAATGATGTTATAAAATTGGTAAGGGCAGAACTGCCCTGAACTTGCACTAGTTTCTTAACTTTTTTATGCGTATTGGTAGTTAATTTATTTAATTAGTGTGTAAGTTTTTAAAGTTTAAGTAAAACTATCTTGTTCCTATTTGATAGATCTGACCACTATACAATATAATTTGTTCTATGTAAATGCAAGGACGTATAGATAACGCATAGCATAATCTGATAGGTTCAAAATATATTATGTTACACGAAAGTCTTTTAAATGATGATGTGAGTTAAGAAACTGCTAAAAGTTGTTCCTCATTTTTGAAGTGAAGCATGGTTATTGAAGAGCTTGTGTTTCTCAATTATCTTCGATGGGAAATCTTTTCAGGCTTACTATTCGTTAGGAATAAAATACCATAAAATTTTAATATTGATAATGACTGGCGATCAAAGATGCTATGCGTAAGCTTAAGACACGAGGTGAATCTTATAAGAAACTTGGGTCTGCTACCTATGATTTTATCAAGCATAATTAGCACTTGCCTTACGATTAAGGAAAACATCGTGAGTAAAACCTGCATTTTAGAGAGACCGTGCCCAGAAATAGGACGTTTAAAAAGGTTGGATGGTTGAATACTCAATTCAAAAATTGTCAAGGTAGAAACTTAAGTTTATTTGGTTCATATTAAACTTAACTTTTATTTACATGGTCCCTTTAATTAGCCTGATTACAAAGGGCATCTGTTATTTAAATTGAGTTCTGCTTTAATTGTTTGTGGTAATTGTCCTTTTGCTGGACGTTGAGATTTATGAATCCAATATTTATTGCGGTTAAATAACGTTTTAGTAAAATATAAGCTTTTGTCATGGCAATACTTAGAACGTGTATTGTAAATAATTAAGACAACACTAACTCTATATGAGACATGTAGATTTTAAATTTAAGAATAGCGATTCACTCTCGCTTTGCTTATATTCGTTTTCATTTTTAATTAATAGATTAAAAGATAGAGTAGGTAGATCGGAACAAACAGACAGACAGACACAAATATCAAAAAATGACTTTTGCTAATTAGTTAATGTATGCTTTATTAAAAAAAAATTGATGTTACAAACTGACACACTTCAATTTTATTTATCTGTATCTAGAAATACTGTTAAAATATATGAATTATTCAATCATACATCACTGACTGTCTATTGGATAAAATTTGATAAAACTCGCGTGGTTATAAAAGTGTTATAGAATATTACATTTCATTTATAATAAAAGGTTTAAGGATTTTGCAAATTAACATTTATTATTTCACTATTCTATTTTAAATTTAGCTTATTAGCTAATCGAAAGGAAAGTGGTTCACATTTCGTGAGGTAAGGGCGTGTCGTTACTCATGTATTATGCACTCACCCGACCGGTAAATAGCAACCAAATATCGCTGGCGGCATACATGTGTGTCCAAGTTACACGTAATTACATACTAGAAAGGAACTCTGGTTTTACTTAGGTATTTCTTATACTTAGACTAACTTTTTTTAATTTTTCAGCGTGTAAGGTTTTATTTTTTGCTACTTTTTTCCTCTTGTCTGACTGCTCTGTATATTAATGTACATAATATTAGTGAAAAAATTAGATTAGTGTATTTGTTTAAAAGCATAACCAGTTTCAAATTTAGTTAAAATTCATAAAATAATAGTACGAGTGATATTATTCTAATGATTCGAAATAAATTTCAGTTTACAATCCACAATGATATTATGAAACATACACAATAAACTTTGCACTCGAAACATTTTCTCATAAAACAAAGGCATAAAGCCAAAATGGAAAGGCATTCGAGTACTGGAGTACTTGCCTTTAAAAGCATCTAAACATGATTAAATTAGCAGCAATAGAGTTTGAAATAAATTCTTAGGCTGGTAGTATTAAATAAATACTTCAGTGACTGTAGTAAAATACTGTAGTAATGCTCCGTATAGCAGTGTCAGGTTGATAAAATACCGTGGATTGTTTGACAGTCTCGTAATTTATCGAATTCGCTCTCAATTCGCATCGTTAAACTTAATAAACTCGACGCGCGAGCTGTTGAAAGTAAAAATAAATAAAATCTTATTAGGAAAATGTTTAAAATTTAAACGAATAAGAGTTGGAAAAAATTTAAAAGTGTTTCGTCATGAAATGAATAAATGTGAAAAGATAAGCTAAATGAAGGACGACTAATTGCACGGTGTGGCTGGCTAAAACCACAGGTCCTGGCTTCGATTTTCGCATGACACAAATGTACGAGAACCTTTTCATGTCTCCAAATAACGTCTCCTATTTAAGCCAAAACTTTGTGTAACTTTAAACATAAAGTTAGCTTTAAGCTTTTACAATATAGAAATCTAGACAAAATGTTTTATTAAATAAGTTCAATCCATACTTTGCTTTTGCCTAATTAATGTCTTTCACTATTATATTAAAGAAGTTTGACATTAAAATAATTAACAAGTAGTCGTAAACAATATTGGTGTGATTTGATAATCGACTGTAAGATGAAATGAAAAAGTGTTAAATATATTTAATTGTATAAGTTTGATGGGATTGCAGAATGATAATATTATTGAATATGATTTCAATTACAATACTATACAATAGTTTAATAATTCTGATCTCTCTCCTTAGTTTAGAAAAATATATATTATGTCTATTGGTTACTAAATAATGGTTCGAAAAGATAAGCAAATGTAATAATCTCAACATTAACTGATTGACAGCATTGCTTTGTCTGATGTAGCCAATAGTTTAGTTATATAACAAAAATCAGTTTCAATCAGAGTTTTGAAATCTATCTTCGTATGTACAATGTACATGACGTATCGTTATTTTAAGTTCGAGACGTAGATATTGTTGTTTAAACTTCTAAATGTTATTATGTATGATAGTAACTACAAATAAGACGGTATAAATGTAACTTAAAATTTAAACTTTAATTGCTAAGTTATGTAGATAGGTCGGGTAGGTAGATATTTATAAATGTTAATTTAGTTACATATTACACACTAGACTTGCAGGGCTCATGTCCATACTTGTTATATCACTCGACAACTTCCCGATCGCACTTACAAAACAGGATTTAAAGTGGAATAATGTTAATTAAACCATAAAAAATAAGATAAATCTTATAATTATGTACTAGTTTTCTAGTAATTTAAAAGATAAAATCAGCTTTTATTTATATAATATAAGCTTTTCTGTAAATAATTATAAAATGAATATGTTGGAACATTAGCACACAGCGCCCTCTAGTATCCGTACCCCGTAATGGTATGCTAAGAGGCTTGTGCTACGGATACCAGTTGGTATACTACACATAATATATAACTTTAAATACATATGTATTATATATTATATAATGCGCCACAGCCTAGAAAATAGATGGCGGATAATATTACCTAATTTTATTGAATATTTTGTTTTTATGAATATAAGTAGCTTAATTTATTTAATAAAAATGAATGTGACTTAAAAATGAATAAAAAATGGATCTCATAAATCATATAACAATACCTTTTCTTTCGGAAAAAAAGAAACTCCGGATTGATAGCTTCAATTTAATAAGATAGTCCCGTCAGTAAATACGCGTTGGGAAAAAATAAATCTGAAATACGAGGGTCCGAATCGAATACATATCGCATGAAATATCGCTATGTCTCGTGAAAGGTTGGAGTAAAGTGATGAGATTTTGACATAATAAAATAAGTTATTTAGAGAAATATTGTATGTTTTTCTTGGTATAACTTTTTTATATTAACAAAGAAAAAAAATTTGCTTTTAATATTAACATGTATACCTAAAAAAAAATTCTAATTGAATTTAATTTATACCTAATTTTTTTTCGGAAAATGTATTTGAAATAGTATATATTATGTATTTTAATATTGATACAGATGCCTAATCTATAGATAACAGAATTTTCGTCAGTCTGTCTGTCTGGAAATGGATCACGTGAAAATACTGGTCCGATTTTTATGAAATTTGGTATGATGGTAGATGGCTATCCTGGCCATATGAGATACTTTTTACATGATAATATCTCATCCATACTTATAGCTAAAATATATCTAAGGAACGAACCCGAGCGAACCGAAGGTGAATCATTAGTATCAATTTAACTTTGGAATGTAACAGTTATAATGTTTCATTACCCCTCCGGATAGAAGTAGGGCTAAAAATAGATTTATTTAAAATGACTTGATAAAGAAAAATAACAGCGCGCTTTTAGATGAATCCCTCATAAAAAGGGGTACAATAATAATTCAATCATCGTAAAGAGCTGCACTCTAAGGGATGAGAAACCCTCTCATCAGCCCTATTTCAAAATTAGGTGCTAAAATATACGTACAATTAACGTTAAGTAATGCTTATATTGTCATTAAAGAAATATTATAGGGTAAAATTTTTATGTACAAGGCTTTATATATTTTTTGCATGAAGTAAATGTAAGAAGAAAGTGTGATTTTATAAACCTCTTGGTCACAGATAACTTATATATAAAATTTGCAGTAAACCACAGGTAGATAATAAATGCATTAAATACTATAAAAAACTTAAATATTTTTAACTTTGATTAAAAATCAATTAAATACAGTGTCTTTAATTATACTGTTATTCAAAATATTAATCTATGCTATATAGTTATTAATTTCTTTTATTTATTCATGCTATTTAAAATATCATTAAATTATTTTGACTTACGACATATTATAAACTGTACCTCTTTTAACCAATTACACTTTTTTAAAATGTAGAGTCAATAAAAACAAAAAAAGGCAATAAAACCAAATAAGTTTTTCACTAAAAGAATAAAACACCTTAACGTTCCAAGGTGACCATAAAATTCCTGGGGAACATTCATCAGAGCCGTCAAGAAGTTCTTTATTAAACTTAACTTTCCTCATAAATCCTGCAATCTGTGGAACGTTACAATGGCGGTACTTATACTACAAGAGAATACAAGTAAGTTTAGAAATTTAAGCATTGTGAGACGTACGAATAGTGTTTAACTATTTCACATGTTCACTTGTTTACATACAGTATGAGATTTTGGATGGCAAACTTGCACTGCATTGAAATACTCTGACGAGCAAATATTTCACTGTAGGTAATAATTCATAATAATCGTACGAAAAAAATATATATATTTACAACATTTTTGGATTAGTGTATTGTGTAAATGCTATTTAATACCACTTAACGGAGTTGTTAACGAGTGTGTTAAAAAGCTTAGGTAAGCGTAGGTAAGTTCTGAAGAAAGACCAAAAATTTGAAATATAGACGGATTTACAAAGAACAAAATTTCAAAGTTAAATTAATAACGAATTTTGCGTTTAATACTGAGTACTATTCTCTATAAGATTCAGATTGTCTACTTTATTTGAAGAATGAAAACAAAACACGAATAATAAAATTACAACACTTTAATTTGTATTTCAAAAGCATGAACTCTATCCCTTAAAAGATTTGTTTTATAGTAGCTTATTCAATTTCTTTTTTTACCTTATTTTAAAATTCGTACGCTACTTTTATTTGTTAAGATTTATTTACTTACTTACTTTAAGAATTCTAATAATACTGCTTAAAACTTTTGGCATCACGTTTTGTTCTATAGCACTGTCTATATTATTCCATAAACTGAGATCCTGAATAATGTCTAGACTACTTTTTATCAATATGGCTTATCAATAGAGCTTTTTTAGAACTAACCTGTGAAGGAGATTTGTCTGATAGATCTTGTTTCGTATCCGCGTATTCTACTCCCCCGGTGGTTACTGCTGGTGACACTGTATACATTTTTATTATTTTTATTCATTTCTTATATTTAAAATAATTTAAATATTTGAGTATAAATTATTATATCACTTTAAAATTAGTATTAAAAATACTTGACTTTGAAAAGTGTTTTAAATAAAAATATTTTTTTTATTTTTACAGGTGTTTTAAAGTGTAACTTTAAATAATTTAATCTATTAAATGTAACTAACTACCATAATAACTAATAAAAATATAAGATACCATACCTGTGGATAAAAGTGGAGTTCTCTTCTCAACACCTCGGTTTCCTTCATCTAACTCTCTTTTCTCTGTCTTCTCATTTTCTTCGACTGTGTGTTTCTTTGGACTGCTTGTTTTAGCGGCATGGCTGACTGCCGCGAGCAGGAGTAAAGTAACCTAGTGTAATACATAAATTTAAATTTAAGTCTAAATCTCTTATAAATCTAATTAAACAAATATGTACATATGTAAGTATGTATATTGTATATTTTTTTTAAAGTAATTATATAAATTATAAATGAAACTAGCTATTCGGATTTATAGTTTAATTTATAATGTCAAATATTCGCGTTAACCTAAGAAAGTATTAATTATATGCATCTTTTATCATAATAATACTAAATCTACCACAATTTCTTTGAAAATGTATAAAAAGTCCTAAAAACACTTTTGCTACAATATCGATCTCATTAATCATCTCATACAATACTCTTTGCATTAAAATTAATTTAAATCACGTATAACCAATAAATAAAGCTCGAATAAATATATATTCACATTAGAACACTAACCGTAAGCTTCATAATTGCACTGTCACTTCACTCGCGCGTATGCGCAGGTCGGCGGCAAGCCAGTGCTTATATGGCCTTTGGTGTACCGGATTTTTTACGTCACTAAAAATAACTACTTATACTCTACTTAATTCTGTAAAAGCTTGTGATATTTAATTTAGCATAGAACTTTTTTCGTTAAGCAATCAAAAGCTTTTACGCTTATAGTCCTATTTTATATTTTTTAAAAAAATTATGTTAAAATATGTTAAATGTTATTATAGCATATGTTTGTTGTATAACTAATAATTTTTTTAAATATTGCATACTTTATGGAAAAGATAGCGTTATCAATGCAATTGGAGCTTTTGTATATAACTAAAAATATTAATGTTCAGAATCTGTGTGTTCTCGTCATTAACAATTTGAAAGGTCTATCAGAACTTAGTCATGTCTATACCTAGTAGATAGGTATATACCTCTCCATTTCCTACCCCAAAATTCTAGTAATCCTAGATACCTACAACCTAGTACCTAATACCTACTATGCTAAACTCACAATATACAGTATTTACGACGAAAGAATACATTTTAAGCAAAGTACATAACAATAGATAAGATGCAATAAAACAAAATCACAAGAATGTTTTATATGAAAAATTTCCACCAAATGACCTTTTATACACACAATGGGCAGCTTTAATTAGTCATTCAACCTTTACTCATTAGCCCAGATTATATGAAGTCCACATTCAAAATAAATTATACAATAGCTATACTAAAAATATAATAATGTATCAAGATTATGCGTAGCATGCTTTGTAAATACTAACAATGCGTCCAAACTATGCTTGGACTTTTTTAAGCTATAAAAACTCCCATTTTGATAATATAATATTGATTATTTTGTTAAATCAAATCAAATCAAAATATTTTATTCAGCATAAAAATTGTTACAATTTCTTACTGAACGTTATGAGTCTACCACATAGTTATAATAATGAAATACATGAAAGTACTTTAAAACATTTTTTTGCAATTTTAACGGTAAGGATGTTTAAGATGGCAACAAGCAGCTTTATTTGCCTAGATTAGGTCGAAAAAATTAAAAGTAATTTTACTCATATACTACTACTCGTACTTAGGTACTTAATGTTACATTATTAATGTCACCAATTTATATTTTTATATAGTATTTGTAATATTGAAAGTAAATTGATAAGAGATAGGAAATAGAAAATTCTCAATGTACAAAAGTTGATTCGGCGAAAAGTAAATGACTTGTATTAGAAATTAGTAAAAAAATTAAAAAAAACAATAGCTTGGGAGCCAATTTTAATTTGTTCTTCATTGCGAAACTTTGTTAGATAATAATATAATTGTACTAGTTGAAAGTGCATGTACAGTGTAACAATTGCATACTTTCTGTTGGTTTCACGATGAGTAGTTTTTGGCAAGAAATTGATGCAATCGCACATCTAATACACATATCCATTTACCACATTGGTAAAGAATGATCATTGGTAAAGAATGATCATTTGAAACTAGGTATACAAATATTCTAAGGACTGCTTAATAAGCTTTCAAGTAAATCATCAATATCTATGTAAATAAAAATGAATGTTGCTAACAACACAACTCGAAAATGGCTAATATTTTTTTGTATGTTTCTTAAGGCATACGGAAGATTTTAATAATAATAATAAAAAAAACAATGTTTGTAAAAAAACTTATATTAAAGAGGTAAGTCGCTAGTTGTTTTATAATTTTCATATTATGTTTACAGAAATAGATTTATTAATTAAATTTGTAGCAATATATATGTAGTATCGTGGATGTTAGGTGATACTAGTAAATGAAACCACAGAGCTAGGAATCAATATAAGCGTGTAAACTCTTTATTAATGAACAGAAGTCCGTCTTACAATAATACTTATTTAGGACTGTCGCCTTGGACTCTTGGTTACAACAACTGATCGTTACAACTGACAACTCATCTTCGGACCCGTGGTCTTCTCACAAACCCCGCAAGGGGGAGTGGGGTGACGGCTTCAGGGCATAGCCCTCTGGCTGTGGGTTCTTCCGCCGCCCACTAATATGGGCGCGTCCCTGGGGGGTCCTGCTGGGACCCTTTAGGCGTCGGAGTAGAGGAGTTGCCGCACGGGCGATCAGCCCAGCCAGGTGAGACCCTCAGTTACCCTGAGGGAGGCCCAGCTAGACGATCAGCGACCGGCTGTTGCGGCGACTCCGGCGTCCTCGGGGTCCAGGAGGTCCCTGGGGAGCGCGAATTTGTCTGGTGGGCGTGTGTGCCAGGGAGCTATGTCCCTGATGTGGTGGTAGGTAGATCTGTCCGCCTTTTCTAGTGTCCCCATTGCTAGACTGCGGATGTGGTCGTCAATGCTTTCGATACGTAAGTCACGCTGAATAGTGGCGTTCCTCACGTACCGAGGAGCATTGACGATTCTTCTTAGGGCCGTGTTCTGCACAACCTGTAGTCTTCTCCTCTGTGTTGCAGATGTGAGCGCGTACCACGCCGGGCCAGCGTATGTCAGCCGGGGTCTAACGTACGTTTTATATAGCCCTATTTTCGTACGCAGGGGCAGGGTTGATTGGAGGAGCGGGCGTAGCTGCGCCATCGCCGCTTTCGCGCTGTTCGTGGCCGCCGAGACATGATTCTTCAGGTAGAGCGCACGGTCGATTAGAACGCCGAGGTACTTCGCGCAAGGCGTCCACGGGATCTGCGAGGAATAAAGTGTCAGCTGAGGCGGGAGGCGAATAGAGTGGCCCATGGAGACTGCCTGTGTCTTCGAGACGTTGACTGACAGTCTCCAGCGGTCCAGCCAAGCTGGGAGGGCGTCCAAAGCTCTCTGCATTTTCACTGCTGCGTGCGTGGCCGAGAGGGAAGAGGTTAGAAAAGCCACGTCGTCCGCAAAGAGCGCGAGGGTTGCGCCGGCAGCAACTGGGATGTCGTCTGTGTATAATGCGTAGAGGCAGGGCGAGAGTACGCTGCCCTGCGGTACTCCTGCTTTGATGTTCTTCATGGACGAGTAACATTTTTCCACGCGGACTCGGAATTTCCGCCCTCGCAGAAATGATGCCACTAGTGGTAGGATGCGCCTAGGTGTTGTGGTGTCCATAAGTTTAGCGATGAGGCCGTCGTGCCACACCCTGTCGAATGCCTTTTCGATGTCCAGGAATGTGGCAATTACCTTTTCCTTTTTGTTGAGGGCTGCGGCTGCGTGGTGAAGAACTCGAGCGATCTGGAGGGTCGTGGAGTGCCCGCTGCGGAACCCAAACTGTTCGGAGCGATCATCTTCTTACAATTAAACATCTTATTTATATCCTCTTTCCCCACTCCAGCTTACTCGCAGGTAAACTACTAAAATCACGTTACAAAACACCCGTGACTTTACAACTACAATAAACTACAGCTATCTTACAAAGGATCATTCTTAATCTATACACAATATTTAAAACAATACTTAAACTAATAAAACATCTGCGTGCAACTGATATTTCACAATAACTTAGACCCTACCATAAAATACACATCTGCACTTACAATACCTTTAAAATAAACATCTGTGAGTTAACAATTTCTTAAGCTATCATAAAACAAATTATATCCACTCTTATACCTAAATACACAATGGAGCCTAAGAACAAAACTAATTCCGATTCTACATATATGTATTACAAATGTTATATAAAATATATTTCATATGATTTCTAACATTTAAAATACCAAATCGACTATTTGTTAAGCACGGCTTTGCTTCGCTTTTTAATTTCACTTCATAAACTATCAGTCTGATACTAATATTATGGAGTTCCCCCTCACATTCTATTTCTTAAATATGAACAGGGGAATGCCTTTGATGAAAATCTATGAACAAAGCATATTGCTCATAAAAGCTTTGCCATCCAGATTGAATACGACTTGACGATCTATTGGGAGTAGTATAGTACATGTAAATTATTCATTCTCTCTCAAAACCCAATGGGACGACAATTCGACACAACCAGTGAAAGATCAGGCTCAGGACCGAAGGTTTTACGTACTCCCTAAGGCACAGGGGTGTAATGTACTCTCCGGGCTGCTACTGAGATTTTTTTATAGAATAACCCATTTACTATACGTCTTGGACCGAACTGGGATTCGAACCTAGGAAGTCCGGACCTGATGGTCCGCCACACACATTAGCTACCAGACCACCAAAAACGATGATAGTAATAAAAGTTATCTAATTATTACTCTCTCTCCTTTGTAAATTAAAACTGACAAGCTTTAAAAGAAATAGAGCTATCTATGTACATTGAAACGCTTAGTGATCATAACATATTATTATAACGACGAACGATTTGACGACTCGTTTGGCTCAGTTGGTAGTGACCCTGCTTTCTGCGCCAGCGGTCGCGGGTTCGAGTCCCGCTGGAGGCATACATTTGTTGAGCACGAATGTTTGTACTCCAGTCATGGATGTTTATATTTATAATATGTATGTGTTTAAACTATATATATGTGTAGTATATCAACCATCTAGTATCCATAACACAAGGCTCGTACCTTACCGTGGAACTAGATAGTGATGTGTGTAAATATCCCAACATACATACATACATACATACATACATACATAAAACAAAGTCCTCCGCCTTGCTTGTCTGTCTGTCTGTCTTGTCTGTTCGTGATAAACTCAAAAACTAGTAAACTAATTTTCATCCTTTTTTTAATAATGGATAGTGCGGTTCTTAAGGAAGGTTTAAATAAATAATTTTTCAAGTTTTTGTATTCATTTACTAGAGAAAACCCAGGCTTCGCTCGCGCTAGTTCCCAATAAAATAAATAGTTCTCAAGTTTTGGATTTTAGAGTTGTTTTTTAATTTTCCCTATTTGTGTATAGTTAATTGGTGCAAAGCTCTCTGCCCAACCATCTGGTAGCAGAGCTTTTTGGTCCCTTGCCAAAGCGGTTGAGACGAACTTCTGTCGGCCTTCACTGCCACCGCTGGTAAAATCTGACGGATCCCTGGCTCATACGGCAAAGGAGAATGCGTGTTTACTTGCCTCGCTTTTTGCCCAAAATTCATATCTAGACTCTGGCAATGCTACTCCACCACATCTACCTCACTGCGGGATCTCAATGCCCGAAATCTCCATAACTAATAAGGAGGTAAAGAGAATATTGTGTCGTCTAGATGTGAATAAAGCCAGTGGTCCCGATGGTATACCAGCGATAGTGCTCAAAACATGTGCTCCCGAGTTGTCTCCGATACTGACACGTCTGTACCGCCTTTCTCTTAAGACTGGAATAGTGCCTAAATCCTGGAAGCTTGCTAATGTGCAACCTGTGCCCAAGAAAGGTAGTCGTGCTGACCCTGCCAATTATCGTCCAATTTCAATCACCTCCATACTCTGCAAGATTATGGAGCGTGTATTGAACACTCGTCTTATGGCATACCTAGAACAGAACGATCTCCTCAGTGATCGACAATATGGGTTTCGCCGGAATCGGTCGACTGGGGACCTTCTAGTGTATGCCAACCACACCATTGGCGAAGCTCTTGAGCGAAGTGGGGAGGCGATTGCAGTCTCCCTCGATGTCTCAAAGGCCTTTGACAGGGTTTGGCACGCTAGCCTTATAAGCAAGCTTTCAGCTTATGGCATATCTCCTGGCCTGATCGGCTGGATAAAAGACTTCCTGAGCGACCGATCACTCAGAGTTGTGGTTGAAGGCTGTTCATCAGAACCCTTAAAAACCAACTCTGGAGTTCCTCAGGGATCTGTTCTCTCTGCAACCTTGTTCCTGCTGCATATTAACGATCTGCTTATACCCGGTATCTATGGGTACGCAGACGACAGCACTGTTGTAGAGAGATACCTGCCAAATCCTCGAGCTAGTAGAGATCAAATTCAGTCCGAAAGAGAGGCCATGGTAGAGCGTTTGAATCTCACACTCAAGGCAGTCTCCACTTGGGGCGATGCCAATCTTGTGAGTTTCAACGCCACCAAAACACAGGCGTGTCTGTTCACCACAAAAAGGAGTCCTTTTACCTTGACTCCTACTTTCCGAAATGTGCCTCTAGAATACACTGACCGTCTGCAGTTGTTGGGGATGGACATTAGTTCCAACATGAGCTACGGGCGGTTCATCGAGTCTAAGGCTAATGTAGCAGCGAGGAAAGTTGGCATCCTCGCAAAGGTCCGACAGTATTTCACACCGGGACAGCTTCTTGATTTATATAAAGCTCAAGTCCGGTCGTGTGTGGAATACTGTAGTCACATATGGGCTGGTGCTGCGAAATGCCATCTGTCTGCTTTGGACTCGATTTTGAGGCGTGCGCAGAGGATTATTGGTGACCCTACGCTGGTAAATGCCAACCTACAAAGCCTCGATCACCGACGTAAAGTTGCCAGCCTCTGTGTATTCTATAGGTTACATTTTGGAGAGTGTGCGCAGGAATTACATGATTTAATTCCCCCATCCCCTTTCCATCATCGGACGACGCGACGAACAGCTGGTTTCCATCCTTATGTCGTGGACATTCCATCCGTCCGGACGAAGCGTTTCGCTTCGTCATTTATTATACGTGCGGCTAAGGATTGGAACAACCTGCCCACGTCAGTATTTCCGTCCGATTACAATATGGGTGTATTCAAGGCAAGAGTGAATAGGTGGCTACTGAATTAGTGCGACTTACCATCTCCGGCTACGTTACCACTTACCATCAGGTGGAACGCAGTCAAGCACTAATTCAGAATAAAATAAAAAAAAAAAATGTAAAAAAAAGATTAATATAATTTTGACAACTATCGAGTGTTGGTCTCAAAAATTACCAACAAATTTGTATGCCTATGCATTTATTATAAAAAATATATATTTTGCAAGCCCCAAAACAAAAATCAGTTTGTTATTAATAAATTTTTTCAAGTCACCATTCTGACATGTTAGAGTTGGGGGTGGGTCACTCGGAAAGTACCACTCACTTAGTATGCCACAAGTTTTCCTCAGTTTTTCATCGTATTTTCTTGAAGTATTGATTTTTAGAAACTGTTATTATTCTCTCTCTCTCTCTCTCATCAAATCGACGTGTTTTGCTCCCTATCGCGCTTTTTCCTTTCACTATAAGAATTTGGTCCAATGATTAAAGTTGGGGGTCTCATCAAAACGAAGCTGTATATTAACTTTCAGCCTGTTATTAATCACTGAAATCCATTGTATGTGGGCTAGTGGATTATATAGATATTTAATTGATACAAGTTTTGTCCTAGTCAAAGATCTAACCACTTAGACCCAATTGCCTGCGATACATACAGCAACAACAAGATGTAACATCAATAAGTTATGCAATAAGCTAGTCAATAATAGAACACCAGTCACTTTTAAGCACATTTATTTTTAAAGTTGAATTTAGAAAGCGTTTTTAATTTTTTTTTCAATTGTATAACGTATGTAGTTAAAAGTGTATAATAAAAGAATAATTTTTATTTATTGCGAGATTATTTCAACCATTTTTATCGTATGCATGGTACACTCTAAAAAGGAAAAAAAAAAGACAGAACGACTGTAATTTTTGATGTTAGTAAATACAGCATATAGACCAAGACCGTAGGTTTTTCGTCTAGACTATGACTAAAAAATTCAATTCTACAGTAATTCAGTACACATTAATAAAAATGAAGTGTCTGTGTTAAAATTAACAGCTTTTCAATTAATGCATATAAATGTATATATACGGTCCTTACATCAAAAAATCAATTTTTAAAATTTTTTGTCTGTCTGTCTGTTTGTTCCGGCTAATCTCCCAAACGGCTCGACCAATTTTGACGGGACTTTCACTCGCAGATAGCTAATATTATAAGGAGTAACTTAGGTTACTTTTATTTTATTAGTTTTTACTGTTTAACGTAAGACCAGCAAAGCGGACCGGGTTTGCTACTTATTATTAAAAACAAAGAATATTTTCATGATAAGATTACACTCGCATGTAATTTAAAATGTATAAATATGACTATAAAAAGTTATTATGTAGAGAAACTATTTATGTGTATACAAGTTTTATAAGTCATTTGATGGGATTTGTGGTAAGGCTTGTTGCGAAATGTTCCGGCCAGCGGTTCTGCGAGTATGTGCTCTACTTAAACGACGTCTGACTGGTTACTTAACTTATTGAGTGACCTAATATCTTTTGGAAAATAGGATAATGAACAGGTTATAGTGCAAGCTCTAGATCTACACATATAAAAATTAATGTGTATATGTATGTTCCTTATAACTGAAAAGAGGCTGGAGCGATTTTGATGAAATTTTCAGGTATTCTTCAGATTAGCTTAGCAAGTAATCAAGGCGAAACTTTAATTAGTGCTAGTTACTACATATTATAAAATTAAGTCCTTCGCCGAGTTTATTTGTCCGTCTGTTAGCGATAAACTCAAAAATTATTGTACACCAATAGATGGAGTGCTCGAGGTAGATTTTAGTATAATATACTATATATTATATAGAATTTGTCAAGTTTTTGTATACGTTTAGGTACTATCGGAACCCACGGCTACGCTCGCGCTAAATCTAGGAACGAACCCGAGCAAAGCGGGAGTGAGTCGCTAGTATAATATAAATTTGAAAGTTTGTTTATATCACTGTATTAGTGTTACGTTGAAATGGTAGACTGGTTTTGAAAATTTAGTATCTACGCAAATAGACTATGACCTGGTAGTAACAACACAGGCTATTGCTAGCCAAATAAGTAGGATTGATCAAAAAAGACAGTAGTAATTTTTAAGGTAATCTTATTCTTTTAAAAACAAAACTAAATAATAGTAAAATTCAAAGCTCCTTTAGTATACGGATAGTTTAAATTACCTTTTCGGATTTTTTTGCAGTTTTACTTTCATTTCTGGTTCTTGATGTTGTCAATGTTTTACAACAGATCACGAAGACCTGGGAATCGGTAATTGGGAATCTTTGCCGTGACACGGAAAGATTTCGTTATTAACCTGTCAAAATCTTGTGTTTATAATCCGAAAACATGTTTAGAATGTTGAATATTCGCGTAATTCTATGAAATTACCAGTTTAAATTGTTCATAAAAATGTAATATTACTTAAAGACACGGTTATTATTTTTTACTACTATATAGTGTACCGAGCACTGACCTATAGCGTTGAATGAATGTGGCTATAATTTGTGTAGAACATTCATAGAAACGTTTTATTGCTTTAAATTATTTTAGAAGTGATAAAATGATAACTCAAGTACTATTACTATGTAATTTGCACACTACTGCTATTTAATTGGCCCGCGGTTCCGTCCAGATGGTAAACACATCGATAAAACGTTGAGAAAATAAATTTTGTTAAAATTTTATTTCTTAATATAGTTCTTATCAATCTTGATTCTAAGATTAGATAAAAGGTGGCTAAGGTTAATTTTCAGTTTTAAATTGAATTGTAAGTTATTTTAGAATTTTAACATTACAATGATAGGAATATCTGTCTTGGTCTAAGAGCCGATGGGAGATCGACCTTCACCGATCTGATAACCAGATGAGACATATTTTTTATCAAATATAATTTATAAACAAATATGCCTATAATGACTTGCCTATAATGACTTGCCTATCTGAAAGTGCTCATGGCTATTTTTAGTTAAATTAACTTTAATCGATTTTTTTTTCATCACTTTCATTCTTTTAATAACCAAATGAATTTTATTTCACTGTTAGTTTTTAACACACAGAATATGCCTCAGTAGGTAACCTACTCATTTTTGTGTATGCTACCTGGCAAGCCGATGTGAACAGGTAAGTCAATATAGGTGACTCCATCTGCTAACTTATCGAAAGTTATATCAAATTTTAGATCATTTTATTACAAAATCAGTCATATAGACTTGCCTGCCAAAAATCATACTTAAAGCACTGTTGCCCAGCTAAAAAATAGCCATGAGCACTTTCAGGTAGGCAAGTAATTATAGGCATATTTGTTTATAAATTATATTCGATAAAAAATATGTCTCATCTGGTTATCAGATCGGTGAAGGTCGATCTATCACGGTCTCCTCTACCATCTGTCTTAAAACGAATGTAAATAGGGTGACATGTGATCAGTATTGTCGAGAGCGAGCTACTTTTTTGTAATAATGAGAAGAGACAAATGATTATGGCGAAAATATCCGAAAACGTATTTTTAATGTCAAATATTCGCGTAATCCTAAGAATCTATTAATCAATTGATCATTGACAAATGGTATTATTATGTGTATGTCTATAATTTAGTGTAATAATATATACGCAGCAAGTGAGTTCGATCGTTTCGTTTAATAATTCTAGTTGAATAGTGTATTCTAGGTAGGTACGTTATTGGTTAGTACATATTCCTCAGATAAGATATATCCCGCAGTACAAAGTATACTATATGTTGACCCAGGTAACCAGCTATTATTAACACCAAGCTATTTTTACCACTCTCTCACAGAAGACCGGCGTGAAGTGGCAGCTATGCCTTCGCGCTTCGTCCGGTGAGTGAGGGTCCGGGAAGCCCACTCTCCTTTCCTATCCCTCCTCTCTCCCTCCCTCCCTCCTCCCTCCCTCCTCCCTCCCTCCCTTTCCTGAAAGGCCGCCAGCCTGGCTTGCAGATGTCCATGGGCGGAGGTGATCACTTCCCATCAGGTGAGCCTGCTGCCCGTTTGCCCCCTTTTTACCATAAAAAACCAAATATGAAAAACTGCCCAGTAGTTTCCCCAAAAAACAGACAAAAAACCTAAAAACTATAAATTTAGCCCCTATGTCGATAATAGTAATATTTCAATGAGATTTTCCGAATATAATGTTCAAATTCAACTCACATAGATTTCATTATATTTACCTGTGGCTATATTATAAATAATATTTCAAAACCTATGTCAATATTCATATCTAAAGTACACAAAAGTGTAACAATCATAAATAATATCCGTAATAAAACCAACATATCAACTCATCTTGTCGTTCTAATTTACGAAATTTTAAGGCACTTGCAAAACTGAGCGATGCGTGGAACCTAGAATCTAGACAGTTTTGATAATTATAAGAGCAAATTTCGAAATACATGTTTACTAGACTTGTCTCTACACTGACGGGATAATTTCGTATGAACGTTTCTTTATAATTAATTATTGTTATTAGTATCATATGAAATATAATTTAGTTGAAAGGTAATAGTTATACATTATAAAATATGACTGTATCGTATAATTTTAGGTGTCGGTAACACATTAAAAGTTTATAATAATGGCTCTTTGTGTGAATGGAATAATTTAAAATTACTAGACAAGTTACATAAAGAAATTTATTATTGAATAGTTTGGTTTCTAATGTACAGTCTCATTTTATTAAATAACTATGTATTATTGTTTGTATTATTCTATGCAAATTGCCCAAGACATACTCTGGATATATATACGCAGTAAAAGCTAAACTAACTGTCTCACTGGTACTATTCCAATAAATTAGGCTTGATTGGCTGAAGTGCTTAAACGTCTCACTTTATTAACGTTAAAATTATTAATCTGTACATTAATTGCTCCACAAGTACACTTGTGATATAATCTCCATTGAAATTATGTAAAATATCAATCTCTCGTTCAAAAACCGAACAATAAGTCATTAAAATTGTCATATTACATTAGCTCTATCTATTATATTATCTATACTGTAATATCTAGGTAGATTAAAGTAAGTGAAGCATGTTTTTTGTGCATATTTCATGTACAGGGGTAGAAAATTCTTTTAATATTTTATATCTTACATCCAACCTTTTTTTATAGTTGGGAAATGCATTAACGCATACCACCTGTAGAAAATAGGGGGTTATGTGAGACTCAATGGTCTAAAGCCAGTACTACCCACTAAAACCCAACTGCCCTCACCCGCCTTAATGGGGCGTCGCAGGATCGCTTGCGCATGCAACTCCGACGCCCCGACGGTCCAGCATGTCTGCTAAGAGGGTTGCTCCACAGTCCACTCTGCTATCCAGAGAAGTACCATTTTTTTTGATGTCGCTGGAGGAAACTGCATGAAGTCCCACCGGTCCGTCAACCTGTGGGGACTAAGAGACTCCTACTCACTAAAACCTCCAGCGGAACACGTCGCCGTAGTGCAATGGGACGTTACGGGATCGCTTTCGCAATCGACCGTAAATCCAGAGAAATACCAGAAGCAACCTGCATGAAACATCGACCACCGAAGTGGGCACCTCTTTAGTTTTTCTTAGCTTCGCGCCGGCCGGCTACGGGACGCTACATCTTACGTCAAGCTCACTCAAGCCTTACGCTGTCTTTATAACTGAAATTATACATAGTAAACTACTAGCTAACTACGTGAGCAGGGTCGTGGGATATGCTATATAAAGGGACTTAATAATATACGTGTAAGCAAGTGTTGACTCATAACAGCAGTTTAACTAGGTACTGATCGGAAATCTAAGCGGAAATTTCCAATCTAACAAGGCTTAAATTTTATAAGATCCTGGCGAATAGCGACTCACCCTAGCTTCGCACGATTTTGTCCTTACTTACGTATTCATTTTTAATATGTGTTCTGAAATGATATCTTCTTATATCTAATCTATATAGGATAAGATCCTTATAACATCTGATATCTGCCAGCGAAAGTCCCGTAAAAATCAGTCCAGTGGTTTCGGAGATAAGCCGGAAATAATAAATTGGCGGACAAACGGACACATTTCAATTTTATTTATCTGTATGTAAGATACTATTTCTTACGTTCATATAGCTCAGCTTATTAAGATAAGTTCATCTTTTCCCAAATTAGTCTCTGTATTACCTATTTGTATAATAACAATGTTAATGCAATATCAATGTGCAATAAAGAATATAATGAATGCTACCGGTTTGTGCTGTAATGAAAAAAAACATTTTTTTTACTAAGCTTCTAGATTTTATTATATAAATTAAATCTATTAGAGTCCATACCCGCCATAGTTGGTACAGCAAGTAGGGTCAAAGCACTACAATCTACATCTAGAACCAAACGTATGGACGAGTTCATAATATTATATATATTATTTTACTTTATATACTATATGCACAAAATATACATTATACAAAATGTACCTGAAGAGTATATATATTATAATTTATATTATAATTTTAACATATATCTTATTACATAATATATCATAATATTAATTTATAGGACCATTATCATAATTTATAAAGACAACCGTAGCTGCATTTTCGTTTAACGTACAGGTGCCGAGCATTTTCCAATCGCATACAAATTATAATTATACTTAGTTGAAGTAAAATGCTACCATTAAATGGCAAAGAAAATAAACGAACGAATAAAGTGGATCTAAAAAATATAATCAGTGTAAAGTCAAATATTAATTTCGTAAGAGTTTTTGCAAAATGTCATTCATTCGATTAATGTTTGTAAGTCAAAATGGCAGTAATAACTTATAATAAAAAATAACTTGTTAAGAACAAGTAAACATTTATAAACAAGATTAATTAAATAAAGCGATAAACTTAACAAAAATAGTTTATTTCTCACGGCAATGAGGATTCCGTAAGTTTTAGCGAGCGGTCACTGCGCTTGCGCAACTCGAATAATACGTAAGTACGTCATAAGATCATTTCATCTCTATAAGTCGTAGTAATTTTTTCATTTTTGTTAGTATTTTTATTAGCTTGAAAGCTTCTTTTATGTGATTGAAAGTAATTTAATTTCATAAGGTACCTAATACATTTATTTTATACCGGCATAATAATTTCTATCTATTTTTAATAAAAAGATACTTGTTCTTAATTCTTAAAGTGTTATATATTTGCTTCAACATAAGATCACTACATATTATATATAACAAAGTCCTCCGCCGCGTCTGTCTGTCTGTTCGCTATAATCTCAAATAGTACTGCAACGATTTTTATGCTGTTTCCACCGATGGAAAACGAAACCGCGCTAAATCTAGTTATTAAAAATTCGTATCCTTTCGCAGATTTTTTCGTCAACGTTTTGAATTCTTAGCAGTAATAGTCACTGGATTAAAAATCCAAGATAGTTTTATATTAAATGTAAAATATCCACATTTTTACCAATTAATTACCTTATCGATTAATTTGCATAGAATATTTATTTTTATAGAGATTAAGGTAGTTCATAAAAATGATTTATGGACAAATATTTAATTAAACATTATATATTACATCGTACGTAGAGTTCATACGTAAGTATGAAACAGGTCCAGATCTTCACTTGTCCGAATAAGATCAACTTTCACCGTGCGATTATGTCATTTTGCACTATAACTGGCGCGCGCGCCGATAAAAATGTCCGGCTTCCGGCCTGATTCCATCGGTTTATTGATTATATAGAAATAATATTGTGTAATGGATTTATTTTTGTTTTACTTCTTATCCAGTTAAAGGATAAATTGAAAAAGCATTTTTAAACATATTTAGAGTGTGTCATAAATAGAGCACATGTTTATATTGTTATTTAATTCTATTTATTAATATTGTTATTTTACAGTTACCTTAAAGTAGTTTTGTATATTACATCCTTGATTTGAACATAGGTTACCCTTGAACCGCCCCGCTTATCACGTGAGTGAAGCCGATATCGAGAAATTACGAAAAACAAGAAACCTTGAAAAATATTGAAAAATTCGATTCAATGCAATTAATTCCTTTAATGACTTCCATAAGTACCAGTTACGCACAGTTGACTTCGCCAATGTTGTGTAGAATGGAGAATACACGTTATAAGTATATAGACTGATCAGTGTGAAAAATTCATTTTACAATATGGCTTTTGACGACACGTGTGGCGCAGTTTGTAGTGACCCTATTTGCTGCGCTAGCGGTCGCGGGTTCGAGTCCCGCTGGGAGCATTCATTTGCTGAAAACGATTGATTGTACCCAGTCACGGATGTTTATATTTATAATATTATGTATGTATTTAAAGTTATTTATTATGCATATGAACTATCTGGTATCCATAACACAAGGCTCGAACCTTACCATGGAACTAGATAGTGCTGTGTGTAAATTTTTTTAATTTATTTTATGCGTTAGCAAAAATCTTAAAGCATAAACCAATGAGAAATTAGTCTTGTTTTTAATACATCTGTATGACAATAAGATTGTAGATTATCTGACCTATATAAAGCAGGCGTGTCCTGCTTTTGTAAAAAATCTCTGTAAACCTAACAAGAAAGAAAGTCATTACGATCCCTCAATCTTTGTAAAGAAAGTAATTTAATTTTTCAATTATACTAGAGTTAACGACTTTATGATCAGTGAAGTAGCATTGCTTTAGTCACTTCCTTAATCGACAAAAAATGTAATAATTTTTGGAAATTGTGATGTAAAATATGTTTCATACTTAAGACATACTTATATTATATACACTTTTAAAAATATTATTTTCAGTTTTTAGGTAATTACTTTTAGCAGTAAATTGAGTCCTGCAACTTTTCAAGCCAACAATCTATAAAGATGAATAAATTGAAGTGTCTATTTGCAATTGCAAAATAACGACAATTAAATGTATAAGAAAGTACAACTAAATAAAAATATTTTCGAAATGGTGGGACCGATTTTGATTGGACTTTTACTGGCTAACTTTAACTTGACTACTTTTATTTCATAAAGTTTCGTTAAATAAAATCGTACGGCGTAAAATCGTAACTCGAGCAAAGTGAGGGCAAGTCGCTAGTACGAGTACATAAATAGCATAAAAATATATAAATAATTGCGTCAAGGAGCCATTTAAAGTAATTATAGCTTTTAATTTAAATTCACATGCTCCCTTTGCCTTTAAAAGCGAAAAGTAACCGTGCTTTTACGTGAATAATTAATTCTACTTTGCGTAAAGTATGTGACTCATATATGAAATATGCAGACAAATTAAATTTTATGTATAGTAAATTGGATGAGAGCATTTTGAGCATTGGGAATACGTGAAAAATTACTAGGCTCAAAAGTATCCCAAGGTTCACATTTTCCTAGATGTTAATCTTTTAGTAAGAGTCCTTCAGGTTTACGCGAATATTTGACATTATAAATGAAAATCATAATAAATCCGCGACAAAATCCGAAAAGATAGTTTCATTTATAAGAGTCCTTCAATTTTAAGTCATTTTCTTGATACTCTACTCGATAATTATATGAAGACGAAACAGATAAGTCATTTTCCTCCTCAGCTCTTTAACTGATATAGTATATAATATATCGTAATTCTATTCAATATTTCTAATATTGTTGTAAGGCGAATTTCCACCAGTAGTCAAACACTACAATAACATTTTTTTTAAATTTATTTTCGGCCTTTTTATATAGGTACTTATTTTTATTGTACTCGGGCGTGAGAGTTAATTATGTGATTATTAATTAATAAATTCTTGATTGACATAATTTTTTAGATAGCTGTAGTTTTATAATACACAGGCGACTCACACTTGCTCCGCATTTTTTTATTTTTATTTATTTTATTTTCTCTTATAAAATAAATAAGTATTAATTTTAAAAACTATACATTCGGACTATGTGTCGATATTGTTGTACAAATATGGATGATTTTGAAAGTATAATGTACCTTTAATTACTTTATATATTAAAATTAGTGAAGTGTATCTACTAGAATAGGTAATAGTAAGGTTTTCATCAAGATAAAAGGTTATTTAAAAATTACGAGCCCATGTAATGCCATAAATAACGGTGTAAAGTTGTTTTTCGTTGTTTACAGTTGTTGAACATGTTCAACATGTCATGACATCCTCTATCCATTCCAAAGCAATGAAATGTGAAAATGATTGGCGTTTTCAATTTAAACTACAAAATGAATATACGTTATAAAATATATACTATTTTAGTTAGCGATTTAGCGTAATGTACTTAATAATGTATTGCTATTATACAAGAAATTGTAAATTCGAGTCCTGTTTGTGGGAAAAGGCATTGTGGACAAAACTGAAATATTTAAAAATGAACTATTGCATATAATTATGGACTTTGATTGGTACATAGCTAATATTATAAGGAGTAGGTACCTTAATCTAATCTTATTGAGAAAAATAAATTAGGGTTTGATTCAAAAAAAAACTTAAAGCTGGTGTTGGTGTAATTAATAAAAATGATAGTGATCACTTGTACTGAACTTGAAACGAAATCACGATGTAATTGATATGATTAATAGTAGTTATATTTTATAATATGAGATTGATACATTCTCACTACGCGTATCGCTTAGATATCAAGTTATTTATATAGATAATTAAAATTGAGTTGTTTGTTTGTGATGTACGAGTAAAAATAACTACTACTACTAAAATGGTAGCCCAGCGGTAACGCGTCGCTCGAATAACCGAGTGATGCGGGTTCGAATCCGGGTCTCGCATCTCTGATATTTCATGTGCGAATCATTTCTATCATGATTACCACTTGTCTTACGGTGAAGGAAAACATCGTGAGGAAACCTGCATGCCTGAGAAATCCTAGCAAGTTTTCGAAAGACATGTCAAGTCCGCCAACACGCACTAGGCCAGCGCGGTGGACTATGGCCTGATCCCCCTCGTAATGAGGGAGGCCCGTGCCCAGCAGTGGGACGTTAAAAAGGGATGATGACGATGATGACTGAAATGCATATGAAATTAATATTCATACGTTACACATGACAAAAGCACAATTTTTCGCCCGCCTGTCTGTTACTTCCTTCCAATCTGCGAAACCTCTAGACTGATTTGGACGCTATTTTATTAGTAAATAGGTGATATTCTAAAAAATATCTTGCTTGCGGTTACTTTTATTTTAAACTATCGATTCACCCTCGCTTCGCTCTGGTTCGTTTCCCTAGGTGCTTCTTGCCAAATAAAAAAAATATAGCACAAAAATGAGGGACTTTCAAACAAACTTGCGAGAGACCTCCTTAATCCAGCCCTGTCGCAAAATCCATTAGGAGACGTACAGTAGGTACTAACTGTAAACTAACTTCGTCAAACGGTTTTCGATATATTATATATTTAAATGATTAATGAGGTTCCGCTCAAACTAAATTAAACATACCCAGAAAGAAACTAATTCGAAGCGAGATTGAATCGCTAGTTTATATTTTTTAAGAGTATAGCTTTTGTTACCTTTTCTAAACTTCCAAGGCCTCTATTGTAGCATTCAGATGACAATCGGCTTGATTGATACTTGATAGCCTTATTACAATAGTGTAAAAGTGAAAGGAAATCTAAGAGATATCGATAAGCGTCAGTCACTCATTATGTACGTTTAAGCGCGTTTAATACAATTTTTGATCTATACTAATATTATAAAGAAGTAAAGTTTGTTTATTTGTTAAATTGTAAGGGGTAATCTCGGGATCTACTGAACCGATGTTAAAAATTCTTTCACCAATAGAAAGCCACATTATTGCTGAGTGTCATAGGTTATATAAAAAACCGAAAAATAAAAAAAATTTTACGTGGTAGTCCGTTTTGCAAAGTGAATTGGAGAAAAAACGGTCGAATGAAAGCGTTTCTTACGAACGCTGCCTTAACTATGAAAGATATATTTTGAGTTCTAGAGAAAAGATGTGGAACGTAAAAATGCCTACAAAAAAGTCAACGACAGCATATGTCTAACTTTTATATTTAAGTGACAAAAAGTAGTTTTTTTAATATTAGTATAGATAATTTAATTTTTAATTTTTAATATTAATAAAATAATTTAAATTATTTAAACACTGTACTAAAAAAGGATTATTAACATTATGCCCAACGAAGTGGGCACGGGTCAGCTAATATAATATAATACGTATGTGCAGTAGTGAATCAACTATCTTACATCCATCCCAAGCCTTGTACCTCGTACCATGAAACCAGATGGTTCTGTGTCTTAATATCTCAAATTTAATGTCAGTTATTTTAGGTTACTTATAAGATAAGTTATAGGAGAGTAAAGTAATTTGTGAGTTAGAATTGTACGAAGGCTATTTAATAGTAAAACTTTATCGTCTCCAAATTAAAATTAGGTACTTCTTATACATAATAGTTCATAATAGTCTTTACAATAATTTTACTAACATGATTTTTCGTTGCACATACAAAAACATATATTATATTGTGAGAAAATTGGAGGCTAAGGTGAACTGATCGCTAACAGAGATCTCTTCCTGTCAACCTATAGGGGTGAGAAATGGGTGAGAGGGATTGCGGAGGCAATAAAGAAATAAGTTAAAACAAAAGAAGTTACAGTAGTATACATTAAAATAACGTAGGTACTACATATTAACAATATTAAAATTTATATATTTTATACATACATACATAATAAACATGATATTTAGACTTTTTTATCGTCCCACTTTTGGGCATGGGCCTTTAATACGAGAGTCAAAGTCTTCACATGTCTTAAAAAAATTTGCTTAGTTCTCTCAGACATACAGGTTTCCTCACGATATTTTCCTTTATCGTAAGCTAAGTGGTAATCATGTTGTGCATGATTCGCGTATGAAAATATCTGAGGCGAGAGACCCTCCTTTGAAGCCGCTTCACTAGGTTACCCAAGTGATCGTTACCACTGGACCACTACTGCCTGCTATACAATATTATGCATTCCATATATTATTTTGCATAATCATTTTCGAATAAATATATGTACCTATATATAAAGTATAAGAAAAAAACTGTTCTACTGATGTTTTAGCGTAAATTATTTTCTATCTGCTTTTGAATATTGCCTTATATATGATGAATATTGCTTTATATGATGAATTTTACATCAAGTACTTGACCCATTTTTTATATGCAATAAAATTGGAAAAGCTGCTGGCTTGTAAATATATATAAAAATGTAAACAACCATCGAATCTTATGTATGACTATGTATGTGGGTATAATTTATTTATAGTACGTACAGAGCGGAAACGGAAATCTACAGGTGTAGATCCGTTCGGTACATTTGATCTCCTTAAAAGTAAAAATGAATTTTCCTAAATATATTTCATTTTGATTTCACTCTCACCACGGATAAAGCGCTAATAGGATATTATACATATAAATAAATAAAAAATAAAAGCTCCAGAATATAAACTTTCCAACTACTTATTCGCAAAGTTTCAATCATAATTATATAACGAAAATATACCCATTTGGATAGGACTTTCATTCGTAAATGATAATATTCTAAGGAGCATCTTTAGTAACTTTTATTTTAAAAGAGGAATTAGAGTTTCGCTCAAACAAAATATAAAATAAACGGAACTAGGGACGACCCCAAGCGAGGGGGAGTCGATAATCTTAAATATTGTAGAACAAACTTTTATTTTAAGTTATTATTTATTTGTTTATTTACTTATGTACCGTACGTAATTTAGAAATTTTTTATTTCATTTTCCTTTCTTTAATACCTTAAACGCGTAAAGTCATAGGTTAATGTCAGTTCTATAATAAAATTTTGACAGCCTCTAAAGGCCGGGGGTGAAACGATAAAGTTTTTAGGCAGCTAATTCCATATAATTGCCCTGACTCGAGACCTGTACATGCTCACGAAGTAAAGAAATAGGTTCATAAAATTATAACGAAAGAGAATGGAGCGTTAAATTACAAGAGTAGACTTAAGACAACTTTACTCGTATATATTTAATTGATGTTAAATGTCAATGATTCGCTTAAATGTAATAAAGTGTTTTATTATACTTACTAAATTGAGAATATATTTTTATTTTAATTTAAAGGTTTTTCAGGTTTTTGGAGATTTGCTATTATTTTTTGACTGAAAAACATACCTAAGTTTTAATTTACGACTAAAATCACTAATGTGTTTCAGATAAAAAATCATTCGGGTTTTTATGAAATGATATTGTCTCCATGATGAAAATTAATTACTATATCGTTAGTGAAGATTATTATTCCTCCATTAACATAATATACCTCTAACACTGACTGAGAGCACTATCTGCGCAGGAGATTTTATAGCGTACATGTTGGCGGATTTCATATGTCTTTCGAAAACTTGCTAGGATTTCTCGGACATGCAGGTTTTCGCATATTTCACTTCACCGTAAGGGCAGTAGTAGTAATCGTGTTTGAAATTATTCCCACATGAAAATATCACATGTCCCAGGATTTGAACCCTATTGACTCGGGTTGTCAAGCGAGCGTGTAATCATTAAGCTTCCACAGGCTTCAAAAGGCATACTTTGCACAATTGAAACCAATAGGCTTTAGAAGTATATATATATAGTTATGTATATTTTATATTATTACGAAGATAGGAAGGAAGAATAACTAAAAATTATTTCCAAAAAATGTTTATCGAAGAAAGTTTTGACTCAGTTATATTATAATTCATATTTCGTATTAGAATTAGTATGAAAATTGATGCTTAAACTTCTGTTTATGTTGCCGTTGGGAAATCCCACTTTTTGAGAAAAAAAGTAATAAAAATTGGGTCATGCGTAAAAATGGATCATAAATTATAAGTTACTTAAATTGACAACCATAAAAGCCATATTACTATTATTTATTTATCTTACGCCTTGCCCTTTATCCGCGCGGGTGTGTTTTAAACGACATTAGTTTTTTAAGGTGCATGCATACAATGATATTGGGACATTATTACAACAGCACCATATACCTCCGTGGTAAGCTACTAGGCTTATGTTACAGATACCAGATAGTTGATATACTACACATATATAAATTTTGAATACATACATATCATAAATACAAACACCCATGGCTGGAGTACAAACATTCGCTATCAAAAAATGAATGGTTCGAGTCCCACTTGGGGAAGCGGGACTCGAACCCGCGAACGCTGGCGCAGAAAGCGGGGGTCTCTACCAACTGAGCCAAACGGGTCGTCAATGGTACATTTCAGTGACTAAAAATATCCTCCGGGTTATATTCTAATAGGATTTCCCGCGGCTCCACCTAATTAATTCGTCGATTTTACATGTTTGATATGATAGTAAAAGCGTTTATTGCATCGAAATTGATGCTTTATTATACATAAAATACAGCAAGTAGGTTCTGTTAGTTAGTAAGGTAGTTTGTCGTGTGATGGAATAAAATGCTTCGGACAAACATTAATATACGATGTGATATAACCTAACCTTCCTATATAAGGGGACAAAGATTTGATCAACTCGAACTAATAGTTCTCGAGATTAGCGCGTTCCACCGATTAAACAAACAATCAAAGAAACAAAATATAAACAAATTCTTCAGCTTCATAATATTAGTATAAAATAAGCTTATATAAATATTTTTACATTATTTCTTTTAAAATAAGAAAATAATTATTGAAACTAAACTAGTAAAAAGTCCAAAATAGATTTTTTCTCTAAAAAGTGCTTCAGCAGCATATGGATTAAAATTTAAGAAAGTTATAAGTAACGCGATTAATTTATCTGAAGTCTAAGATGGATTAAGTAGGCCATCCTCTCAACTTTATTATGTGACAGTCGTGGCATGGTAGGCGTTTTGCGACTCCATATATTTCGCATGCGAATATGAATTGCATTTTATATAAGGACTTTTTTAAACGCCTGTAATTTTTTAAGCATGTACGTGGGATGGAATGAAATTTTACTACTTTGCCAAATGAGATGGTTCGCATTTTGTGATGTTAGAGTAATAATATGTATCAAAACATTTTAAATGAATTAAAGTTAAGTTTAAAATTTCATTTTCAAACTTTAAACATAATAATACAAGTCAATAATATACAAGTCTTTCTATCTATCTCTGTTATTATTATTTCTACTATACTTCACTGTTATAATTATGTTTACTGTTTTATAGAAAAAAATGATAAATATAAATATATTGGGATATTATTAGAACAGCGCCATTTAGTTCCGTGGTAAGCTTCGAGGGTTGTGTTACGGATATCAGATAGTTGATATACTACACATATATACATTTTAAATACATACATACATATTATAAACTAAACTGTTAAACGGCCTGCACTAAAATTATAATTTTAAATGTCATATGTATGTAAAATTAGAAAAAACTATTCAAAATGACTTCTATTTGCATACAAACAAAACTGAACGTGTAAATAAGCTTTAGTAATTTTAGCAGAAAGCAGGAAGCTGAGTCTAGAAGCTTAACGTTATCTCGCGCCGACACTCTACCGTTAAATTCAAACAAGAAAATTAGCTGAAATACCTTTATTTTTCCCTTCAAGAAAATCTTAGTTCACATAGAAGTCTAAATGAGCCTATTCATTTTAAACTATTTTAGATCCAAATCTCAATTGGTTTTAATACATAATAATTAGTTTTAATTCCTAATTATATTATTATCATTATAATCAATAAAGTAAAATATATTTAAAAATAAAATAAGTAGCTTTATCAATAGCTAGTTCAAAAAAGACACGAGTCAAGTCAAGTAGACCGTAGAATTTATAGATCGATGGAACGGTCGGAAGATCCGAAAAGATAGTTTCATTTATAATGTCAAAGATTCGCGTAAACCTAAGAAAGTATTATAATATATAGTGAACCGGGGCTATTGTAGCTCCGGGGCTATTGTAGCTCCGGGGCTATTGTATCTAATCACTTTATCTTCTTTCACAAGTCGGTTAAAGGAGTAACGACACTACTAGTTGATAGAGAAACTAATCCTTAAAAGAGTGGATCATAGATTGTAGTTGTATCGCGTCTACTTTTTTACTGATGGCGCATTATTTTTGATCGACTATTTTTCATTGAGAGCGCTGAATACCTACTGTTATGTTTTAGTGGATAAAATTTTAATGTGAGCCTTATATAACAAACTTTATGGAAATTACAAAGATAAAGAATAATTGCTTGTTAATTGATAATTAATTTCTTTCACTGCCGTAGTTATCTAGAGTTATTTATGAAGATACAATAGCCCCACGAAAATTTTTACAGAAGTCTCTTGTATCTCCAATGAAAGATACAATAGCCCCGTAGATTTTAGTATGGAAATAAAAGTATTAGTGACGCCAACGTATTTTTTCTATCGATAAAGTAAAAAATACTGAATTTGCGAGTAAATGACTGTAAAAGTTTATAATTTACACTATTATATATTAACATAATTTTTTATAACTACAATTTACTTTTAGATTGTGCTTACCATCGTATAATTTAATAAAAATATATACCTAAAACTGTCCCAACATTTATATTTATTTATTTAAATCGCTTAACAGTTGACGGAGCTATCGATGAACATACATAAAAAAATATATTATACAGCTGTGGAACATATAATGTCTTCGAGTTTTAATCAAAACTAGCGGAACCGCGGTTTCGCTCGTGCTAAAAGTACAAAAACTATTTTTGTTTTAATGGTAACTTATAAGGTACCAACGATTGATTCCCCATTTAGTTTAGTTTAATTCTACTACTTTTAACCAATTACAGTGTAGTTTAGTTATTGAGTCTTTCTGGTTAGTAAGTCTCAGTAATCGCCCAGAGTTGGGAAGATGGCGATGTGTCACCCCCGAGCCTCGGAGAGCAGTCAGTCAGCGTCAGTCCTGCGCCTTAGCTCTCACTAGTCGTGTCGAACAGTCGTCTCACCGGAGTATGAAAGTGATAAGAATAGAAAATGCATTTGTGTCTGCGCGTACACTTGCACTGTAATATTTCCTGCACAGTTGAGCAAACTCAATGAGATTGGACGCCGTGGCCGGAATCAGTCAGAGAATAATATTCCTGAGATAATAAAATGTTTTGTATTATCTTTGTAGTCCATGGTATCGGCTCAGCTCATTTTGTATGAACGCGCACATCGATTAGCACGATGTTGCACAGTTTTGCTGTATACATTAAGAGTTAGCAAAATAAACTGGATTTGAAATGTCACCATTTTTATTATTATTAGATAGAATGCGCTTAACGACAATCAATGCTAGGAAGCACTGATGAGGTCTAGGTTGGAGCACGTTTGCCTTGGAGATTCCTATTCCCTCTTGCCTTGAAGTGGCAGAAAAGACGGATGTAGGAAGGGTGTTTCACAATTTAGCAGTTTGTATCAGAAACATTGAACTAAAACGTTTCGTGAGTTGGTTGGATTTCAACCACGAAAGCTCTACTCTCACGTAACTTTAACTCAAGCACTCACTACTGTCTAATCGGGTTCTTTTTGAGGTGAATAAACACGCCTGTTTTGGTGGTATTAAACTTAACTAAATTGGCATAATTCTAGTCGGACACCTCAAGTCAACGCGATTCACCAAAACCTCTCTTTGCTCAAGGATCTTAGTAGCACTGGTTCTAGAACTAGATAAGTATCTATCCGCAACAGCGCTGTCATCAGCGCATCCAAAGATACCGGGTTTCTGAAGATCGTTGTTGAGTAGCAGGAAGAGTGATGCGGGAATAACGTATAAGCAGCCGTCATCGACCCGAAATGATCTCTCTCTCAGAAAATCAGACATCCAGCTACAAAACCCAGTGGTTATTTCATATGCCGGAAGCTTAATGATAAAAATGCCATGCTAGACATCAAGCCATGCCATGCAAGACAGGTCAAAAGCCTTCGAAATATCGAGAGAAACGGCGAGTACCTCACCGTCTTTTCGATGGCTTCATTCCAAGCGTATATGATATACACTAGAGTACATATAAATTGAATTCAAGTGCCTGTTTCTAATAATAACCGTGTGGCACCGGCAGCGTAGAATGTTGCCCTCCTTCCTACATCATGGGTGTCATAAGAGGTGATTAATTAAGGAAACTGGGGAACCATTTACCAGCTTATTAGGTTACCCGTAGTAGGGCGTAGGTTAGGGCTTGCGGAGATTGGCACCGACGGGATCCTCTAGGGGCCCGCCACTGGTGGTGTATGTCGCATGAAATGAACGTCTCAAATGAACGAGAATGTCACTGCAGGAACCTGACGGACTGGCTACCGAGCGGCAACGTACTGTGAGTTCCTGCTGCTTGAGCCAACTATAACTGTTACGCAACCAAACCTGGTAGATCAGGTTCGGTATATTCAGCGTTTAAAATACAGCGCTCGAACTATTATGACGTAAGGCTGTTTCCGAGGTGACAAATCCAACCAAAGAACAAATCGTGCCTCCAACTGTTCCTACTGAGGAGTACCTGGTTACCATCTTCCACAATTTGCCTTTTGAGGAAAGCACCCAGGAAACAGTCGCCCTTGATTTAGAGTGGATGAGAAGGATTCTAGAAGAAGCGATTTCAGAGATTCGGAGCACTCCGCGGCTCTCTCACCTCAAATTGAATGTAGTGACGTGGGATGTCATTGAGGCCATTAACTAAATGCTGCCTCAATACCTAGAGAGCACTGGCCTGGATGATACGGCGTATCTCTCGGCTCTTTGGTATGGCTTAAGCCAAAAACGGATTTGTCGGAGCCAAGATCCCGGGCTCAGGAAGCAATGCTGCTGAGGTGGATAAAACACTGTATTAACCATGCCAGAGGTCTCATTGGCAGACTTTAAAGCTTCTGGTCGAGCAATACCAGACCAACGTGTGGTCACCTTGTCGTGGTGGGGTCTTAGTAGCATCTGGCAGCCAGCTAGACGCAAAGCCAAAAAACGTTGGGACGTTGCAGTTGCTTGCGCAAGCGATCCTGCGACGGCCCATTAAGACGGGTGAGAGCTTTAAACCAGTGAGTCCCACATGCAAAAAAAAGTTCGGATCCTGATTGTTTGCATCACTACTGGCTTAAGGGCTTTTCGATTTTACCATGCGACCTTTGCTCGACAATTCCAGGAAGCTCTCGAGCAGAGGACGCTCACGTTCCTTTTCACTACTGGGATCACTCACCTAGCTCCAAAGTCGGATGCCCGGATGCCTCTGATCTAGCTAAGTACCGCTCCATTACGTGTCTTACGACCATCTTTGAGACGATAAGATCCGTCATGAGCCTCAAGATATCCCGTCATGTAGACGAAAATAACATCATTCTGGGGTAGCCATTACACTAAGCAGATTCTTCCCATCGATTCCGTTGCGAAGCAATTGGTCAAACGCAACCGCCGGAACTTCTCTGCTGACTGGTTCGACTATAAGAAGGCGTTAGACTCGGTGTCCCATTCAATATTCTTGAGGGTCCTTGAAGTGTACAAAGTTGATGGTATAGTTTGAGACTTCCTCGAGGAATTTGGTTTTGCCCGTCTCTAAACCAAGCTCAGTTTATTGCTGGTTTTCAATTTCGGAGAGGAGGGACAAGAGAGCTTTACCTTCTGTATATTTATAACCTCAAACTGCTGGCACCCAACGCCACTCACCTGCAGAAATTACTGAAGATCACCACTGAATTTAGTAATTCTATCAGGATGAGGCTTGAGCTAGACAAGTGTGCATGTAATAAGGGAGCAGGTTAATCATTCGGCTGAGATAAATGTCGACCCTATATAAACCGAATAAGGACCCTTTCTGAACCTGAATCGTACCGGTATCTGGGTATGTCGCAATCAATAGGGGTGAATGAGATGAAAATGAAACAGTCTGTTAGCGAAGCCTTTTTTGGTCATTTGGCAAAAATTTGTAAAAGCTTTTTGTAGGGTGCTAATAAAGTCCGAGCCTATAGCGGCTTATACCCATTCTCATGTGCACTTTCGGCATGCTTAAATAGACTTAAACTGAATTTGAAACCCTGGATAGAAGAGTCTGCACGACTTTGACTCTTTAACGCATGTGGTGCACCTAAAATCGTATGTAATAAGGTTGTATATGCGGTGGTTGAAGTGTTTTGAGCGTCGAAACCATGCATAATCGGGATATAGTAAACGTTAGTTACATACTTCGAGACAAAGAAAGAGTCGTGCAATGGACGTAGAATATGATAAAGGACTCACTCCCCTATTCTTAGCCAAAAACAAGTGGCCGGCCCCGGTCGTACTTAGCACCTCTGACCGTGAGATCGTGTGGAAGGAGAGTTGCACGTACGCTTATTTAAAGCTCTTAATGAGCCACACGTACATAAAAAGCGTCCGTGTAATGGCTGCACTTCGGTGACCTCTTTGGGAAAACCAAGGGTTTTGTCTGTACAATACAGGATCAGGCAGTTAAGACGCAAAAATACCGAAAGTATTAAATAAAGTATTATGAAGGACGTCTATCGTAGTTTGTCGCCATCCCGGTGAATCACTCAAGCATGTGCTTTCGGAATATTCAGCGCTCACTAGCACTGAGTATCTGCACGGGCACAATCAAGCAGCCAAAATCCTTCACCACGAGCTTGCCTCGTAACAGTCTCCTGGATGAGAGGCTGCCGAACAAAACAAGCGTAACGTCTGGCTCTATTGCAACCGGTCCATCACAGCTCGACGGATCGTTAGTAGAGAAACAAACTGGCCAAGGGTAAGATGCAAAGAAATGCTGCAACTCGTCCCAATCTGCTGACTTGCCATCTGAATCGCCACTACCCGCCTCTTTTTTTACTGAGGAGTCTGGAGTCAGAGGATAAGCAGATTTTACGATACAGTTGTCTGAGGTTCCCAAGGGAAAAGAAACTGAGACTGAGAAAATATCAGGATCAGTTATATGCAGAAGGTTCAAGTAATTTGCTTTTTTGATGTTCGGTTTTCCGACCTAACTGTGAGATAGTGATAGTGCGAAAAACGCCTCTCCCAGCATGATCAGTTTCTATGAATAGAAACAGCTACTGCTGTGGTGGGCATGAAGCCTCCCAGAAATACCATTTGAACGGTTGGATATCGATGTTGAACGATGTCAGCTTTTTCGTTTAGGTGATTGAACAACTGAGTTGTCTTCCGATCACCGCTATGTGACTGTTCGACACCTAACAAAACCAGTATCGACCAAGCACCACAAAACCGAGAAGAAAGTACAGAGACGTTGGTAGCAGATGTTATTACGAGCGTACAAACCGGACTCGCTTCGAGGTTCCGCGGGGTTTAAAATTTTTCTCAAGTGAATACCCCGGGTACATCCTGGGCTGGCAGGGCTCTTAATTTGCGTCTCCTTGAGAAAGAGTATATATGTCTTAGCGATCTCAAGGTAGTAGTGGACCGCATAGAGATAAGAGTATAATGCTCGAATTTTAGAGAAGCACAGTGAAAAGGAGAGAATAAGCAGTCGCTGCTTAAAATCATTTCTCTTTTGGCTTTTGATGAGTCAGAGCTGCATTCTTGATAACATGACCCTAATTGGAGCAGTGTTAATGGTAGATTTAACTGAAGACCACACTTACGCCAGAACCCTCCTGGATATCACCATCGGGTCTTCTCTCAGGTCACCAACCGGCACGATGAAAGTCATCCCAGAATTGTTCACCAAAGGTTGTGGTGCAGCTTTTCTCCAAATTAAGCCACCAAAACTCAGGTCAGAACCTGTCATTGAAATGCAGCACAACTGTACAGAATCATTTTCCCGCGTATAAATCAGCTAGCGAACATCGCACCGGAACTCAAGCCAACCCTTGATGCGACGAACCATGCTACAGGATGATTTGGCAGTTCGTCTTTGCTCGCTGGGTAGTGTTAGCCATGGCCAAATTCTACCACCTATTATAATGTTGTTCAATTAGCATTACCCAGGGGTCACGTGGAGGGTAGTGAGAATAAGAAACCGATTCCGATATGACCTAATAATATAACTTTAAGGAATACACGCGTTAAGTCCCGTTATACGATATATGATATAGTTATGAAACGCGAAAGCTTAAAAAGTTATATTGCAAACGGAGTTGCCGGAGTTAGCATCTAAAGTTCGTCAGCTAGAGTGTTTGCGTCGGAAGAAAGTGCGTCTTGAAAAATCGTTGACATTTTTTAAAAAGTGTCGCGATTGGAACTTGCTACCTACATGTGTTCGTATAAAACCACGTAGTGATATAGCGGATTCTGACCGTATTCTAGGCAATACGAGTGTCCGCCTGCTACGCCAATTGATTCGAAATAGCCACAAGGATTTAAATGATATACAGTGTAAATTATACGCGTTACACTTGGATTGCAGTGTTGTTATGTCGGATGGTGATTTTGAGTTGTGTGACCGCCTTACCTACCTACAAGCTCAGAGATTATTTGATTTGTCTAGTAGCAAACACAACCGAAATTTTGAAAAGCTACTTTCACGTAAGTCAACTTTAGAACATACTGACCGTAAAGCTAACACGGTGATTAACATCTCGAACAGAACTCTTGATGAATCCACTTTATCAGTACTGGAAAAAGGTTTGAATTACGCACCAACACCTAAGCGGGTTCCTTATGAAAATATCATTTGTAATGTCGAGGAGGCCATTATACGTAATAAAATGCCACAGTGTGATGCGGATGCATTAAGACAGGATATTGCAGTCATTTTGCGCTCTAAGTTACCTAAAAGTAACATTACTCTTGAAAAACACGCAGCCCTTGGCAAACTACGCGAAAACAAAGATATCCTGGTTCTCAAGGCCGACAAAGGTAACGCCACAGTAGTGATGAATACGATAGATTATGATATTAAAATTCGGAACCTACTCGCCGACACGAATACTTATAAGCCAATCAGCTACAACCCAACTGCCCGAGTGACGTCATACACGCTCTCTAGTACAACAACATAAGGAGCTTTTTACGGACGACGAGTACAATTGGCTGCAAAGCCCAAAAATATCGCAGCCTCCAAAAGTTAAGGGAAGTCCAAAAGTTCATAAGAAAGACGTGCCATTGCGACCAATAGTGAGTCAGATTGATTCTCCAACGTACCACTTGGCGAAACATATTAATAAAATCTTGCAGCTATTAATTGGAAACACGTCATCTTATGTAAAAGATTCTCGACATTTTATCAGCATCATAGAGGAGATCCAGCTAGAATCTGATGAGATTATGGTGAGTTTTAACGTGGAATCGTTATTCACCAATGTTCCGCTGAAAGAGTGCCTTGAAGTAATCAAAAACAAATTATATTTCAAGGGCATATCAGATCGGTACGTTGCTCTACTTCAACACTGCTTAGAAGGTAACTTTTTTCTTTACCAGGGTCAATACTATCTTCAGATTGATGGAGTAGCTATGGGTAGCCCAATAGCACATTCCTTAGCCAACATCTGGATGGAACATTTTGAAGAAAAAGCTTTGAAAACAGGGCCTTTCAATATCCGACTATGGAAGCGATACGTTTACGACGTTTTGTTTAATTAAAGGGAATAAGAAGGAAATAGAGCAATACCTCGACCATCTTGACTCCATTCACAGTAAAATACGATTTACATATGAAATGGAGAGCGATCGTTCGCTGGCATTTCTGGATGTGAAGTTGCTTGTGCGAGAAGATGGCTCTCTAGGGCACACTGTATATCGCAAACCGACACACACGGATAGATACCTTAATGCCTCCTCACATCATCACTCACGTCATTTACAAGCGGTAGTAACGACTCTGACTGGTCGAGCCCATGATCTGTGTGACCCTGAACATTTGGATGCGGAGCTTGCGCATGTTCAGGAGGTACTTAAGAGGAATGGGTACAAAGTAGGTAGAAGGAATCTAGGTCACCGTGATACACGTACGAAACATCCAGAGGTTAACCGCCAACCTGCGTACTTGCCTTATATCAAAGGAATAACGGACAAGGTTGGATTACTACTAAAAAATTACTCCATTAAGACTGTATACGTTCCGTTTTCCAAGCATGAAAAACTTTTGCGCACGCCGAAGGATGTTATCCCGTACCAAACACCGGGTATATACAAAATTAATTGCAGCTGTGGTAGTTCGTATATTGGCCAAACCAAGAGAACCATAGCGGAGAGGGTCAAAGAACATATCACAGTTGTAAAGAATAACCAGACAGGGAAATCAGCGATCTGCTCAACTCAAATACCAATCACTGGATTGAGCTCCACCAGCCGAAGGTTTTGCCCAACGATCGAAGATACTACCGAACAATCGTTCGCGAGGCTATCGAAATAAAAAAACATCCAAACTTCAATCGTGAAGATGGATACAGGCTCTCGTCTGCGTGGAATCCGGTAATAGAAAAATTTAGATATCGCGATTTCCCGTCCGACACACCCATGGATAATATTAGCACCGTGTGTAGTGGCCATAACAAATTATTAAAATTAAATGAGGGTACCAGCAACACACTCCTCTAATCGTGGCAGGCGATGCCATCCCCCGCCAGTCTCCCCGTGACCACGGCTGGTGCAACCCGAGCAAAACGTCGGGAATAAGGTATCTTCTACCTTTAAGTAATACACGCGTTAAGTCCCGTTATACGATATATGATATGACCTAATAATGTCGTGTAAGAATGCACTGTACTATAGTACAATACACAAAATTTCGTTCAAATGGATTCAGTCCTTTTTGCATGAAATGCGCCGATAGATTTGCTAAGTTAGGTAGTACTGCTTTTTGTACGTACTGATAAAAATAGGTATTGAGTTACACTAACTTGGAAGAAAGATATTTAATATTGTTGACTTTCCTTCAATAATTATGTTTTGACGTATCTTTTAAGATTTAACCACCGCTAGCTTTTCAAGGACTAGTTAATCAACAATATTTTGTTTTCCTATGAAAATAGAACATTTTTCTGTAATAAAAAGTATCTTTAGTAATCACCCCCACATACGTTATTACTACACAAAATTTGGTTAAAATCGGTTCAGTACGTTATAAATTGTAATAATAATTATTTAATATTCATTCATTCTTTTTAAAATATTTAATGTACAGATTTTTAAAGTTACTGTTTTATTATATGATATATTGTATAGATATTATCGACAATCGATATAACATACTTATCAGGCATAATCCCAACACTTCATTTTTAAAAATAGCTACAATAGCCCCTCTTTTACGAAAAACAGTATTTTTAAGTAGGAACTAGCCTTCCTACATTGATACAATGCCCAAATTATTTTCTTAAATGCCCTTGTTTATCATATTCAGGGAGTCCGAGCATCATATCTCGTCAAGTTTAGGCGTAAAAAGTAATAGTTACATTTGCCCCCGATACGGGGTAAATGTAGCTAAAATTTGTTCTTGAAATTAAAATCAATATTAATAAGAATATACTGGGTATTTTCTAATACAATTAATTCAAAATAAGGCTTAAGTATCTGATCGTTTAAGATATTTAAACATATTTTCCGTAAATTATTCAGTGGCTGAAATACAGCTTCTCAAACCTACCTCGGGCGGAGAAAATTCACTTTTTAGATACAATAGCCCCGGTTCACCTTACATGTTAAGATGGAATGTTGACCGCACGTCATCGAAAAAAATGTTGGCATAATTTTATTTTGTCAATGTGAATCATTTGACTCATTTAATACTTATCCCTTAAACATTAGGAGTAGATTAGTTTTATTTAATAGTATATTTTTATTAATCTTTCTAATAAATTAAGCTTTACGAGCAGTTTTGTAAGCTTTTCCATTTTATGGTAAAAAAAAATTGTATGCCCAAACAAAAACATTTTATGCTCCAAAATAGAATGAAATTCTAGAATTCTATCCGAGCAATTAAGATTCAGCTAAGATGCCATATTTGTAAGCTCCTTCCGCCTTCATTATTTTAAGAACAAAAGAAGTATTAGAGATTTTTTTATTTGTTGTAATTGAGACGGAAGTATTTCGATTTTGAAGAACTGTACTTTTATTACTGTTATTTCTAAATATTAATAATTGTTAATAATTAAAATTAAATGTTGGGTGTACAATTGGTACCTGTTACTCGACAGGTTGCGGGTTCGAATGCCGCGTAAGTCGTATTTTAGGATAAAAAACACTATCTCAATATTAATAGAAGATAATATTTAAACTTTATATTATATGTTTATCATTTTAAATTAAAATTAATATTTCGTTTATGCTTATTTTTGTTACGTTGACTCATTTAATACATATCCCTTAAACATTAGGAGTAGATTAGTTTTATTTAATAGTATATTTTTATTAATCTTTCTAATAAATTAAGCTTTACGACCAGTTTTTAAATTCATTTCGACTGTTAGAATCGTTAGGTTATCATAATGTTATTAAGAAAGTAATGTAATATTAATACTTCTTATCAATGTAAGTTCTCAGTATTCTCACAATATAATATATGTGATAGTAACTTTCATGAATATTAATTGAAGGCATTATTTACGTTAAGGAAATATCATACTTAAATAAGCGGTAATAGGTACAGTAAAAATATAATTAATACAATTTTAATAACTATTTTTAAAGCATTCATTCAAAGTTTCTAACAGTAAACTTCTAGCAGAAATATTCAGCCGCAAGTCTTTAGAACCGTCGCCAAAGTTTCAAGAGAAAAACGCTTAAGTGTAGAAGACTTTTTCTTCTACACTTAAGTTTCTAAGAAATAAGCTGATGCAGATGAGGTGGTCGGAATTTTAAGTTAAAATTGAATAATATTGTTATGAGCTTCAAAAGTGCTAAGACATTCTCCATTCATACCTATGTAGTGTATATAAAAATTCTTTTTGTTCGGGCTCAGGGCATCGGCGCCGCAACTTACTATATCCTAAATTAAACTTTTTAAAATATTAATATCAAATTCGATTGCTATAATATAACGTTTTACTCAGTTTGTATTAACCACACTTCCTGTGCCAGCGGTCGCTACTCGCTGTGCCAGAAGCCGCGTTTGAGCCGAGGTTTGAGTCCCGCTGGGAGCATTCCATTGTAACATTCATTATAAATATAATTATAAAATGTATTTAAATGTTATAAATGTATAGTGTACCAACTATCTTGTATCCATAATCCATAAGCATAAGGTTACCATGGAAGTAAATGGTGCTGTGGGTTAATGTGTATTTATTTATATTAAAGTTAAGATATTAAGCAACAGGTATAAAGGCAGAAGAAGTGTTACTTTAATATTTTTTATCTATTTCTAGCTCAAAACCTCCATCATATGAATAATGAATTCTAAAGAAAGCTAAGGTCTAAATCTAAACTGTATGGTTACTGAATCTGCCAATTCACGCATCAAGTAACCTATTATTCCTATTGAGCCTATGGTTGAAGCGTTTCTGAATGGAAATTGCACATTGTATTTGATTCCTCGAAGTGCTATGAGATTACCGTAACTATATAACCTTAGTACAGTAAAGCTTCATTCACGTTACAGATACGAAAACTTAATTATGTACCTACCTATGTATCATGTATGTATATCTTCAAATCAAATCAAAATATTCTTTATTCAAATAGACTTATACAAGCTCTTTTGAATCGTCATTAATATCTTGTACATATTTATTATTTCGCTCCATTATTTTTATATAAAATCTCATAATATTAAATAAGTTATTCTTGTTTTTATAGGATGTATACCTAATATTTTTTGGCAGTAAGAAGTATTCTAAACTTTGACGCGTACAACCGGTATTTATCATACCAAATGTCATCAAAATTAGCCGTTTTCGTGATATGTGTTTCCAGACAGACAGACAAAAATTCTAAAAACTGTAAATTCAACTCGATTTTGACTTCTGTATCGATAATAATGAGGTTCAATAAAATTAATTTTTTGGTTACCATTTTTCATAGTAAATCTACAAATAATCTTAACCAACAGAAAATATCAAATATTTTACATATTGCATTCACTCTATAAACGATGGTATCAGACGCAGTGTGATAAGTGAGTGTTCCCATTAGCAAGCGTTGAGTTCGCGGTGTCGGCGCTTCTGAATGGAGATTGCATCGTCCATTGCGGCGTCTCGCTAGGGCGGGGATGTATATTATATCGATAAGGTGCTTTATTTATTTAGTATTTATTATTTGTTTACATCACTAGCAACTTGCTCTTGGAAGTGTCTAACAGTAGTCTATCAAATACACCAGGTCATAGCCTTCTGTACTAAACTTGACAAATTAAATATAAATCCGAACAACTGTTTTAAGAAACAAATATACAGACAAACAAACTTTTGCATTTATAATAGTAAGCGGATTTCATTTCTTTCTTTAGAATATTAGGTACCTATAGATTTATTCGTCTGAAGCACAAGTGCTTAGAATGCTAGATAAAGGAAGCAAGTGTTTGTGGAATGCTTGCTTCCCTAGATTTAGCACAGGTAAAGCCGCGTGATCCGCTAGTTATGCATATAAACCTTCCTCTTGAATCACTCTATCTATTAAAAAAAACCGCATCAAAATCCGTTGCGTAGTTTTAAATATTTAAGCATACATAGGGATATAGGGACAGAAAAAGCGACTTTGTTTTATACTATGTAGTGATGAAAACAAATAAATACTTACATTGAAATAAAGTCGCATGTATAACCTATTCAAATATCATGATATATTTTATATTTAGTTTAAGTCAAGAAAGACAGGTGTGTTATAAAAAAAATACTGTACCTATATTATGAGAAATAAATCGCAAGCGTTAGCGACTGTAATTACCATATCAATGGAGGCTAATTATTATTACTGTTTATATGAAAATTAAATTAAAATCAAAGCAAATATCGAGACGTTATTCACATCACGCTCAATAAATAGCCGTTGCTCCGTATTCACAATATGTGTGAGTGTGAATACTCAAGAGGAGCCTTCATGTTATACATTTAGTTAGCTCCTTGAAGTTACAATATGCAATTAGAATGTCATGGAAGCTGATTATGTGACACATTGTCGAACAAATCAGCACTTGTTACAAATAGTAGAGGAGACCGTGGAAGATCGACCTTCACCGATCTGATAACCAGATGAGACATATTTTTTATCGAATATAATTTATAAACAAATATGCCTATAATTACTTGCCTATCTGAAAGTGCTCATGGCTATTTTTAGCTGGGCAACAGTGCTTTAAGTATGATTTTTTGCAGGCAAGTATATATGACTGATTTTGTAATAAAATAATCTAAAATTTGATATAACTTTCGATAAGTTAGCAGAACGATGAAGTCACCTATATTGACTTACCTGTTTACATCGGCTTTGGTAGCTATACACAAAAATGAGTAGGCAAACCTACTGAGGCATATTCTGTGTGTTAAAAACTAACAGTGAAATAAAATTCATTTGGTTATCAAAAGAATGAAAGTGATGAAAAAAAAATCGATTAAAGTTAATTTAATTAAAAATAGCCATGAGCACTTTCAGATAGGCAAGTAATTTTAGGCATATTTGTTTATAAATTATATTTAATAAAAGATATGTCTCATCTGGCTATCAGGTCGGTGAAGGTCGATCTTCCACCGGCTCTTAGACCAAAACGAATTAATATTTATTTATTTACCAACTTTATTGTTGGTGATCAATCCTCTTAAAATAATTATTATATCTTAGACTCAACCATGCTTAATATTGGTTTCCAGTTCGTCCCTAGGTACGTTTTAATTTTTTTGAGCAAAACCCTAATTCAATTAATAAATGTAATCGTACTTGTTAATCCTTATGCCCTGCGCTATCAGTCCCGTAAGGCCCGTAAAAACGATTGAGCAGTTTCGAAAATTGGATGGAACAAACAGACACACACAAATGATAAAAATTGTGTCCTTCTTTGGTACCTTACATTATGAATACATAATGTATTATGCTATGTATAGCACATAATGCATTTAGTGAAAAGCTACTATGTGGATGTTGCGTTATATCATAGAATCGTAATGGTATATTAAGTATGAGTGTTAAGTAATAATAAATTTTATATCTTGTATTTTATTTCCATATTTATTCGTAAGGCAAATAAGCCAATATCTTGATTCTGGCATGTTACGGAGACTTCTACTTGTAAACTGACCCGAACTGAAACTGAACTGAAAAGAAAAGTTGTCATTTACTTATGTATACTAATGTATAACAGAGGTACAAAAATAAAAAGCTTCGTTTTTCATAGCGAAGTATACAAATAAGTATATAAATAATTATATACTTTTAAGCAGAACTAATAACCACTCGATTGTCTTACTTACAATCGTAGCGAATACCACTTATATTTGAATAGGCCTTAATGATTAAAGCCGTGATCGACGCATCGTGTTATCCGAAACACGAAACGCCCTTCTTAATTACCATTAAACTATCATCAAGTTCGTGATTTAACTTTGGTGGTCTAAAAAGCTCTATAGTTTACTTAAAAGCATTGGAATATTTGACATAAAATAAGATTTTTTTTTGATTTTAAATCCGATAACTATTTTTATTATTTTTACTATTGTAGTTTGTATAGGTACTACTTTAAAACGTTTGTTTGTTTTCATATTTAGATCTTTGACATACTGCCTTAATCAGTCTGAGATTAATAATTAAACATAATTATATTTAAGCGTAATTTTGTGTGAAAGTCAAAAATTTAATATTTTAGCTATCTTTCATCTTTTCGTGGTAGAACTAGCAATGTTAAGAATATTGTGCGGAAAGACGTCACGTTGCCGGGTCGGGGACGAGCGCGAGATACCATTTTAAGTTGCTCTTCTAAATGTCATCTACATTTTTGAGAGCTGCGACATATTAGGTAGCTATGCGGGAAATATGATGGATAAGCTTTGTGCATTTTGCAAGTTTACCCTTGAATTTTTCAGTTAAATAATGAAAAATATTTATTTGTCTATATTATTATAGACATTTTAGTTAAATGGGGTATTTGGTGAAACTACTGTGCAATAGGTTCTAGGTTCAATTCTAGGTTGTTATTCTACCTTCGCATTAGATAGCCATAATCAATCAGTCAACGTTTGCTGAATGATTGAGGTTCATATTTATTCTAGTGCGACTACCACAAATGATGGTTTTCTCTATCGCTGTACACGATAAAATTCGTTATTATTTTAGGTAGATGTTTTAAGTTCACCAAATTGCATATGGCTCAGCCATGGATGAAGCCAACACTAATCTAAATGAAGTTTCATACCCAGCAGTGTTAGAATAAAACGGTTTAATCTTTCGTTCATTATTTGAAACAATAAAACGTGTGTGTAAGTTACTTATTAAGCAAAATTATTCAAATATTAAAGCCATTATCCTACATAAAAACTTAAAATAGCTGTCTTCAGAACATCATACAACTTTCTATGAAAATTCAAAGTGATATTCTTATTAGAACTACGCTGGAACCATAGTAGTTTTAAGATTTTATTATGTGGCGGTTTTAACCTGAGATGCGCAAAGTGGCACTGCACCAAAAACTTTGTTCATAAGAGCCCGGCTTCGCTCTTTTGTTTCCCTCATAGTAGTGAAATGAAATTCCAGTCTATTTCCCAAATCTGTTCAGAATATTTCATATTTTATACGGTTATATTTTTAGGAAATAATATTTTATACAGAGCTTACCACCGTTATTAAAGTCATGAGTAAAAAGCTTCACTCTAATTTGAATTATTTATATAAACGTATCTAACGCATTTAAGAGAATAAATAATATTATCTTGTTTAAAATAAATGACTATTAATATAATTTAAAGATGTAAAGCTTCCTAAAGTTGTATGCTAAAATAATTAATATAAAAAAAACTATGTCATTTCTACAACTAAACTAATGATACGTTCTCTTGATAAAATCCATTATATCTATATAAATACTAGATACTAGGTACTGTATAAAACATATCTTCAAATTGGGAGTACCAAATAATTTAAAATAAAAATCGTATGAGCAGAGAAAGAACTTAAAATTGCGATAATTAAAAAAAATATGTTCACTTAACGCAATAGAATATTTTACATCGCAATTTTGAATAACAAACACGATTACGCCGGGGAAGTGTAAACATATCGGTTTATGAGGGAATAGTTCTGATTCTAATACTTGCTGCGGTACAGGTTGGAATTTGGTTGAGCCACGAAACAATCTATATATACATATAAATAAAATTGAAGTGTCTGTTTTTAATTTCAAATCTACCGTTTTAATCTAAATGCATATGAATGTATATACGGTACTAACATCAAAAAATCTATTTCTAAAATTTTTGTCTGCCTGTCATTTTGTTCCAGTTAATCTTTGAAACGGCTGAACCGATTTTTACCGGACTTTCACTTGCAAATAGCTAATGATATAGGGAGTAATAATATGTTATCTTTATATAGTAAATACACTTACACTTGTGCACTTTAATATCTCCTGCGTAGTTGGCTTGTCGCAATGAGATAGGCCGCCATGGCCGGAATTGGTCGGAGAACAGATTATTATATCTTTAATAAGCTTAAGTTATTCAAATTTCCTTTAAGGAAAAAGAGAAAAATTAAATTGAAGTTTTCTTTCCACTTTCCATTCTTCGGGCACTTTTAACATTTAATCAACGCGTGTTTCAAAGCCATCGTTTATCTTAATAAGACAAAGACCATTATTAGAATTGTTAATACAAATGTTTGCCTCGTGTCAGATAAAAGCAGCGACTCCAGGTTGAAATTCAGAGTTAATTTAACACAGTATGATTGTTTGAAATAGTAATAAAAGTTATTACCGTTATGATTTTCTGTTGTAATATTATAGACTAACTGCCAGTTTCTATAACCTATCTACCGATAGACCGGTAGGTACTTTCATACGATTTTGACAGGTTGTAACTTTTAATGTGTCAAAATAGTATGAAAGTAACTACCGGTCTATCGGTAGATAGGTTATAGAAACTGGCAGTAAATGTATAGATATATAAGGTATATATGTAGATTATTTTATAAGTCTTAGCGGCCAAAATTAAAAACATTAGTACTATATAAAAAATTTTGTCTGTCAGTCTAGGTTAAAACTATTCCAATCCAATTTATATAAGAAAATATAGAAAAAATAATAATTTGTCAACTGACTTTTTTACAATTTATCTTTACAATTCACAAACTTTCAGATTGTAATCAATATAGAAATAATAAAAAGAAAGAAAGTAATAATTTACTGCGATAGTAATATTTTATTATATTTTCAATCTTTTAATTTTCAAAAACAACGTGCTAGGTTCAATTTTTGGATGATGTAAAATGCTAAAAGTACACGAAATAGTGCCCAATTTTACAATTGTAGTCAAAATATCGAAATATGTATGAATATTACGCTAGTTTAGGGTCGTCTACGCGCAGACATCGCAATGCAGCGAGAACGCCGCGGTAAACACCGACAAGTGATTGCAGGGATTTTTATTATGTTTGGTGAATACAACCGAGAATTTTTATGTCGGAAAATGGAATGAAATTCTATAATAACTAAGGTATTGTTGAACTACAATAATAAATGCGAAAGTTTGAAAACTTATTCACGCCGAATCGTTAAGTACAGGAAAGTTATATTATATTTAGTGACTTTGTTTACTTTTACAAATGTTAAGTATATTAATATTATAAGTTATTTAAAAGTAGTTGCCTTTACCTACCTCTATATAGCAAAATTAATAACTGTTTGTTAGTCTCGGTTAACAAGGGTTAATAAAGGTTTAAATCTAAAAATGGTTGGATCGATTTCGATAATTCATTTCTTATTTTGTGGGGTGTTTTAAGTATAATAAAAGAGGAAAAGATGTATATAACTACACCTCAAGACGAACCTGGGCGAAACGAGGGTAATTTGCTAGCTTAGAATAAATATTAACTTATTTCAAAGTCAACCAAAAGCTCTTATGGGCAAACAAATTGTCGCCATACATTTTAAACAAAATAAATACCATGACCGTAATTTATCAACCCTTTACTTAACAAAACCCCTCAAGGCCTAGAAATTTAATTAAACAATAAAGATTAAAGTACGTACACATATATAAAATGCGTATCTTGCTAGATTACAATGTAATTTACATGAGATTGCATATGCCTTATCTTCCGCAAAGCCTCTTTTAGTCGAATTTGTGGCGAGATGTTTTATTTTTATTTTTAAAGGAAGAAACACTAGAAAGTACGGTCAAATTTTCGTATATTTCGTGTTTGTAGTTAAAGTAAAGATGTGTCTTTCAAAAACTTCCTAAGTTCTAAGTCAGAGATGATTTTCTACACCGTTACACAAGCTAATATTATTAAAAATAATTTGTACATGAAAACTTTAGAAGTTCGAGGTTCAGGATTCGAACCCTTTACTTTACAAAGTAAGCGTTACTACTGAACTACCACTGGTCTGATATTGGATGATATAGCCAAAATTAAAAGGAAATTACTTTTGGCAAACATCCAGGGTCACGTACTGATTACTTGTATTTCGTATTCGCCACGTATGCACAAAATGGCACAAAATATTTATTTTTTATGTTATATTTAATAGTAATTGCTTCGCGGACCGCCCGCTCGAATTTAGAGGCAATTTATGCGTGGGTTCTCATGCTATTTTTTTTTTATAAGGCGTTATCGCCGAATGCTGACATCACAGTATTGGTGTATTTTTGCATATTAATATTGTTTTAACTTTTATTTGGTTCGCCGAACCTCGGCACGAAAAGTACTTTAAATATAATATGTTGTTTCAAAACCAATCTAATAATACTAATTATTCATTAAGTATGATTCATTATTAATTCATAAATATATACTACCTACTTATGTATAATATTTATAAATTATAAAACTAATTTCATAAAATATACAATTTATCGAATTATACAGACTCACTACCTACTAAGTATATATACGAATATAAAGGGCTAATAGTTTCGTCTAGGAATCAGAAAGAAAAACCATATTCTAATTTTTGTAATCTTTACCTCCCCTTTTAAAAAGAGTTATATACCCATCATTTTAATAGTGAGGTATACTTCGTTTTTGCTGTATATACTGTTCAACTGCTCTCAGACATGTAGATTTCCTCAACATGTTTTTCTTCGCAATGCGGCAAATTGTTGAAAAATTCGTGCATGATATTGAGTTAAACTAAGACTGATACTATAACTACTATAATGATAACATTTTTTTAAATTTCCATTTACTTTTTAATTACATACTAAGATATAGGCAGCGTGGTACATTACCTTTGCTGCTGCATTACACCATTCGTCACGATATTTATACCAACACTAGTTCATTTTATTCCATTCATATATTCATACTATATTCATACCATACTAGGTTTTTTTTATGGTAAAAAGGGGGCAAACGGGCAGGAGGCTCACCTGATGGGAAGTGATCACCTCCGCCCATGGACATCTGCAAGCCAGGTTTGCAGATGCGTTGACGGCCTTTCAGGAAAGGGAGGGATGGAGGAGGGAGGGAAGTGGGAGGGGGGGGGGTTAACGAAGGCGGAGGATGAAGGGAAGAGGGAGGGGGGAAGGAGAGTGGGCCTCCCGAACTCTCACTCACCGGACGAAACGCGACAACATAGCTGCCACTTCACGCCGGTCTTCTGTGAGAGAGTGGTACTAATGAACTATACGGGGCGTGCCGGCCCATTCGGTTGCTACCCGAAGGTAACAAGCATGGCACTACCACTAACAAAGGTATATAAATTTGTTAATGTATGGATTTTTTGTAAACAAATTACATCTGAAAATGCAAAATCAAAACCACTGTTGGCGCACACAAAAAATATAAGAAATTGTTTCCTTACCTTTTATCTTGCATATTAATATTTTTGGTAGAGATCTCTTAAAGAGATAAGTCATCTTTGTACACATTGTATCTGGTTTCTATTTTATATGATTATTATTGGAATGTATATTTGGTTAGTATATAAATCGTGCAGTTATTGATTCGCTTATTCGTATTCAGAAATAGAAGACGTTTCTGAACACTAACTGCCAGTTTCTATAACCTATCTACCGATAGACCGGTAGATACTTTCATACGATTTTGACAGGTTGTAACTTTTAATGTGTTGAAATAGTATGAAAGTAACTACCAGTCATCGGTAGATAGAGTTATTAGCTAGCCATACACGCACAGATCTGTCCGCCGGATCTGTCCGACAGGCAGATCCGTGATTCGCCACACACGAGTACGGGCAGCAGTTCAGATCGTAATTCCAGCAAATACGGTCGTCTGTAAAAATGTCTATTTCAAAGCATAAATTAGCAATAATATGTGGCGTTGCATTTTTCGACCAATTTTTCGTATGCTTGTGCCTTTAAATCTTTATTAAGATACAATTGCTTATCTTTGATTTTCCACAAACATGGCATAGACTTATAAAGCTCTATAAAACTTGTCCAAAATTCTTTATTTTCACTAAACGCCATTTCTGTGATCAAACTCATGTATATTACTTCGAGTGTTAGTGCGCGATTGACGTCAAATCTGGCGGGCACATCCGTCGCTACGCACACACGCACAGTTGGGAGCTCGGATCTACCCGCCCCGTGCCCGATCCGCTCGATTTGACCACGGGCAGCGGGCAGGCACCCGGCGTGCAAATCCGTGTCCGTTCTCACCATACATGCACGGATCTGTCCGCCAGGCATGTCTGTCGGACAGATCCGTCGGGCAGATCTGTGCGTGTATAGCTAGCCATTGAAACTGGCAGTAAATGACGACACGTTTGGCGTTTGGCGTTTGGAGTTTGAAGTTTACATTTCATTCTTGCGCCAGCGGATTCGAGTCCCGCTGGGGGCATTCATTAGTTAAACTCGGATGTTTGTACTCCAGTCATGGGTGTTTATATTTATAATATACATACATGTATGTATTTAAACTTATATAGGTTTTATTTAGTAAATCAACTATTTTGTATCCGTAACACAAGCTTCGTAGCTTACCACGTAACAAGCTTACCACGTAATAATAATGTCCCAAAATATTTATTTATTTATTTATGAACACTATATATGTATTTACAATTAATATTGTACAATCTTATATGAGATACATATATGTATGTAGGACGTTGAAATCACTTCCAATATGAAATAACCCCAATTAAGCGTCATAAAGGACCATTCATAGAGCACGATAGTGGCCTGTCGCGTAGAATACTTCGTTAGAAGCCTTCTGAATTCGTTTTCTAACCGGCTTCGAATGGAGCTTTTCTTTCACCACCAATGACTTTCAAAGTAAAATATTCTCACTAAGTTCAGCATTTTTAAGGAATGTGTTAGAATTTTTCAGGTCGCGATATGTAAAGTTTGGGTTTTTTGAATTATACATATTTCGTCCCGTTATTTTGCATGCTCAATAATTCATTTATGCTAATGCCCCTTATGGCGTTTTTACTGAAGAGGAAATCTTATACTATAAAGTTTTTTAGAGATGAAAATTAAAATTATCTTTGAAAAATCTGTAATCACTATATATTAAAAAATAATTACAACGCTGTGTCTGCCTATTTCATCATATAAGCGTGTAGTATTCGGTATATACTTACTGTAGTTTAGTGATTCGTGAGGAAGATTAAAGTGTTAATTTTAAGATTTAATATTATTATAATTTTAAGGTTAATATTAAGATTTTGTGTAAATTTGCTGAAATATGACGATGATTATTGAAATGATTATTGAATTGAAAATGTTAGGAAAAATCACGCCGACTTGAAGTTTTACGAACTCGCGACTTGTAAACCAACAGATTTATATGAAAACAATTACAAAATTATTCATACCTACGCTAGTATAAAATAATACTCTGAAATGTTATCATAATTTGGAAAAAATTATAGTATGAGAATATATTTTATTACAATTTCCATTATATTTTAATCGACATCGTATATCTAAATGTCTGTTTTAGTTGTTTTTGTTGCTAAGGGGTTAATTTTAGTTTACTCATTTTAGCTGCATATTTTAAGAGCTATAATAATAATTAATTTAAGCTATTCAACAATAATGACCGCTAGAATAATTTTATTTTCCTACTGCTACAAGTATTTTCTGAAAGACATCTTAGAAATAGACTATCTTTTGTCGACATTCTGCTACTTTGTGTTATAAACAAATTACATTTAGTAGTAGCCCAGTAGTAACGCGCTCACTACAAAAGATAGCCGCACCGAGTAAAGCGGGTTCAAATCCGGGTTAAGCACCTCTGATGAGAATCTCGGATTTCATGTACGAATCATTTCTAACTTAATTATCATTTGTTTTACGGTGAAAGAAAACATAGTGAAGAAACTTCCATCTCTGACAGAACATAGCAAGTTTTCGAAAGGCATATGAAGTCCGCCAACCCGCACAGGACAGCGTGGTGGACCAGATTTACCTCGTTTTCTAGGGAGGCTTGCGCCCAGTGAGTGAGACGTTAAAAAGGGTTTTACAAATAAATGTATAAAATAATAAAAATTATTTTAAAGGGTATGTAGGTACCTCGGTAGGTACATTTCTGTGTTTCTAGATACTTATTAATATCTAAAAACGTAAAATGTTCAAAATTTTGATATCGGTGAAATATTTCAACGATAATGCTTTGAGAAATTATGATGAAGAGCGAAGAAAGCCATAAATGTAAGACTAAGGCGCAATATTTCATTGCTCAGTAATGGCGAGTAAATGTTTCCGCCATCGCAGCTGAGATGCTTTAAGCTTATTTTATATATTACTTATAGGTACATAAATACTTGATTTATATTTTATTTTAAACCATTAAATTTTATAAACTAACTTATTATTATTCATCTTAATATTTAAAACAGAACTTACTAAATGAAACTATCTTTTCGGATTTTGTCGCGGATTTATTTTAGTTTTTGCTTTTCGACGTTTCGAATGCTTTACAGCAATCATGTCGCGACAAAATCCGAAAAGATAGTTTCATTTATAATGTAAAATATTCTTTTGTTATTATGAAGCCAAGTATAAGTGGGTGACATTCCACCCTCCTGAGTCCTGCCTTCGAAAACAGGTAAAGTCATCGATCTTGCGCCTTATCTGTTACAGTTTCTGTCGTCCCACTAGAGTTTAAGTATAAGGAATAGAGAGTGAACTTTGTGTGTAGGTACACGCAACGTATGTTGATAGGTATCTCCTGCGGTTGAATCAAATCGAAATATTTTGTTCAGCATAAAAATTGTTACAATTTCTTACTGAACGTCATGAGTCTACCTCCAGTTCGGAAAGAACAAACCTCTGACTTGAGAAGAACTGGCGAAAGAAACTCAGCGGGACTAATATTTTTTTTATCTTAGCGAAGGATTCCGCTGTGAGTTTTAGTGGGCAGGACCTCACGTAGAGTTTCCCTAGCGTTAAAAGAAAAGGTAGGTATCTCCAGTATAGTATCCTAGCGAGGATAGACGCTACAATGTAAATCAGTCAGAAGTATATTATCATAATTAATATTAAGAAGTAACATTCAGATTTAGTATTAATGACATTTATAAAAATAAAACATAAAGTTTTTATAAGAAAAAGATCATGTATTTCTAAGCATTATTAAGTATCAAATCACGATATATTTCCTATTATTCCAAAACACTTATAACACGCTACTCGAAGCGAAGAAAGCAGTAAATGTAACTAAAGAACAATATTTCATGATGCCGTAATAGTTCCGTTGGGAGCAAACGATTCTACTTACATCAATATATTGTTCAGAATACTTATTGACGATTTAGTGAATATGAAAGAAATTTAGTTTTATCATAAATCTTTCTGTTACATAATATGATTTCTACACAATTTAGTGATATATTATTCTTTTATTGCCAACATATTTCTAGAAAAATTATTACAGCTGCAATTCAGCCAAAATAAGCATTTGACATGAAATAAAATATAATTGAATAAACTGTTTTATTAATATTATGTTTTTTTAATAATTACTGAATGTTTTATAAAATAAAATGAATTTTGTGTGTTTTGCCATATAAAGGTTTCCTTAAAGTCGTGATCTTCGCTTAGCATAGTCACACGGACTCCATTGTAAGAAACGTCTAGAATCTTGTTTAGGTTTGAAATCAAACCTAGATGTTCATTTCAGTAGACAATATAATTTAGTTCAACTCATATAAAAAGAGACTTCAGTCTTTCATCGTTCCTTCCCTTTGACGGTATATTATGAAAATTATTATATTTTCCTCTAACGTATTTGTAAGTAAGTAATTATTTTTATATTAACTTTTGAAAATGATAATAAGTATTAAAAACGTATATTCTTGTGCTTATTTGTTTTTTATACTAAAATACTAGTCATTGATCAAGGACTATTAAAACTTGCTTAAGTTTTTTAGAGCAGGTACTTAGATTTACACGAATATTTCACATTTTGAGGAGATAATGTTTAAATAGTATGTATAATAATGTTATCATATTGAATAAAACTTTCTTTAATGTCTGACTGACTGTCTATGTGTTCTCGTGGCCACAAAGCGGTTGCACGTACTATATCATATTCAACAATTTTTATAAATACCGTCAACTTTTTTTATAAATACCGTCATTTTAAATGTGAAATAAAATGAGTGAAAAAAGTATAGGAAGTGAAATACGAAGTGAAATTGTATGTTATGAGATTGATGGAAACACTGTAGATGACCAACAAATTAATAATGAGATAATTTGGGCAAACGAGCAGTCGCCGATCAAATCTCCTATCTTAAGACCAGATAAGAGAACAAGAAAAGAAGTTTCAGATAAAGAAGAAGAAAATGGCTTTATTACTGTGGGAAAACAACCAAAAAGATTAGCACGGAGTTTTTCACTCAGTGCAAAGAAACCTGAAAGTATATATGAAATTTCTATGACATCCAAAGAATTACTGCCGAAACAAATTGCTTTAGCTAAGTTTATGCGTTCTTTAAATATACTCAATATAATTAAAATAAAATATAAAAATCCATATAAAGTTCTGATCCAGTTAAGTACAAAATTTGAAGCTGAAAAACTTTTATATTGTGAAAAGCTAAAGGAAATGGGGTACAGATGCCAATCGACACAAGAAAATAACTTGTCATATGGCTTAGTTAGACAGATCGAGTTAGAAGTTAGTGAGCAAGAACTTCAAGAAAATTTTAAGTGTGATGCCGAGTTAATTTCTGTGAAACGCCTGAAAAGACAAACAGACAAGGGTGATTGGATAGACAGCGAAACAATTCGACTATGTTTCAATAGTGAGACCTTGCCACCCTTTGTTTATGGTTATGGTTGTAGATTCAAAGTAGAACCGTATACTTTTCCAGTTACACAGTGTTCAACATGTTGGAAATTTGGCCACTACATAAGAAATTGCCCAACAAATAAAACTGTATGTCCGAAATGTGGTGGCGGTCATCCAAACTGCGAAACTAACATATACAAGTGTATTAATTGTAAGGGTCCCCATATGTCTTTAGATAAATCATGTCCTGTGTTCGTTAAAGAAAAAGAAATTAGATGCATTATGAGCCGTAAGAATTACACGTACCGAAAAGCTTTAGACCATTATCTAGAAATAGAAAGAAACAAACAAACAATACAGATATATTTAGAAAGCGACGAAGAAAACCAAAATATAAGAGTTCAACGAAGTGTAACATATAGAGATGTAGTAATGCAAGATAACGAACAGAAGTCAAGAAATCCAGACAATTCTGAATTATATTCTGAAAGTGAAGCAAGTGTAAAAGGTATGTCAACAAACTCCAAAAAAACACGAAAAAGAAAGAAGAAAAAAAATACCACTAAAGAAACTGTGGATTCTGGTATGCCGGAAACACAGACAGACGTCGACGAGGAGGGAAATAAATCTACAGAAGAATCTAGCGAAAATAGAGATAGAAAGGAGTTAAGATTTTCATTTAAGAGGCTGTTGCTAAAATTGAAAAGTGCAATCATAGAAGACGTGACTTGGGAAGAAAAAATATGTGTTTGTGTGAAGATAATATTTAAAGAATTGATGAAATTTGTAAGTGGTTTCTTTGAAGGTGGAAAACTATTGAAAGATTGTCTCAAATATTTTAGTTATGGATAGGGACTTTAAGTTAAATATAGTTCAATGGAACGCGCAGAGCTTATATCCAAAAAGATTACAATTTGAATCTTTACTTAATAGAGAATGTATCCACATAGCTTTGGTAAGTGAAACTTGGCTTGACTCTGATTTTGAAATTAAATTTAATGACTATTATGTATATAGAAAAGATAGAGATGATTCTTATGGTGGGGTAGCTATTCTGGTACATAGATCAATCAAAGCACAAAAATTCCATACAGCTTTTAGTAATAATGGTATCGAAATTATTCATGTTAAACTTTATAATTGTAAATATTTACAAAATATTGTGTGCGTATATTGTCCATCCTCAGTACATACATCGCAAAATGATTGGAATTGTATATTTTCTGAATTTTCAAAATCATCTATAATTGCTGGAGATTTTAATGGGCATCATACCAATTGGTCCTATAAAAATGATACTCGAGGGAATCACCTTTTAAACTCATCTATTGAAAACGGCTTTATCTCGCTTAATACAGGCAGCTCTACCAGAGTAAAATTAGTAAGTGGTGTTCTAACAGAAACCTCTCCTGACATAACATTTGTTTCAACAAATATAGCAATTAATTTTGATTGGACTGTACTTAATGAAAATTTAGGAAGCGACCATCTAGTAGTTAAGATAAGTCTGGCATATAAAACTAGTTTTCAATTTACATATAAAAGAAACTATAAATTAGCAAATTGGGTAGGTTATAAAACATATTTAGAACATTTATTTAAACATTTTAAGCAAAGTAATGACGTACAGGAACTCTATAACGAATTTGTCAATCTGATAAACAAAGCTGCTAATGAATACATTCCAAAGTATAAAAAGTGTTTAAACCCTATACAAAAATTTATACCTAAACGTTATTGGACCCCGGTTTTGTCGAAGCTTGTAGCCCAGAGGCGATTAGCACTAAAGGAACTGCGCCGAAATCCTACACCACAAAATCTAAAAGTACTCGAGGACAAAATAAAGGAAGTGAAACTTAAACTTTACGAGGCTAAATCAAATGACTGGCACAATTTTTGTAATTCTATAGATGACACTAAATCGGACACTGAAATGTGGCATAAAATGCAGTGGTTAAAGGGAAGAAAGAACTCTCCATCTCTTATATCTGATGTACAGGGCGAAGAACTTCTTTGTAATTTAGCTCCTGACTCCGTAGCATTAAATACACCAAATTTTTATTCCAATAATATGTACTTGGAATCTGACTTAGGCCTACATGAACTAAACTCCTGCATAAAAAAGAAAGACACTTCCCCAGGGGAAGATGAAATTACATACTCAATGATTTTTAATCTTCCAACTAATGGTAAGCTAACTCTCCTTAGAATTTACAACCTCATTTTTCTCACAAGTAAAGTCCCTGAACAGTGGCATAGAATTCTAATAGTGGCAATCCCTAAGGCAGGTAATACAGATAAGCTAAGACCCATATCACTTTTATCATGTTTGTGTAAAATTTTTCATGTAATGCTTAGTAAGAGAATTGAATGGTTTGTAGAGAAAAATAATATTTTGGCACCTAATGTTACTGGATTTAGAAGAGCTCGATCAAGTCTAGATTGTTTAATAAGATTAATTACACACATACAAATTGGATTTTCAAAAAATTTGGCAACCTTGGCGTGCTTTCTTGACATTGAAAATGCGTATAATAATATTGCAATAAATAAAGTTTTAGAAATAATAGATAATTTAGGTATGGGAAGTAAAATTTGTACATATTTATGGAATTTCTTAAGCGAAAGACAACTAAGTATCAAAAATGTTAATAAAAATAAAGAGGAATTTAGAAGGGCGCACAAAGGTCTAGCCCAGGGTGACCCTCTGTCTCCACTGCTTTTTAATATTGCTACCCATAAAATTCATCACCTAATTAAAAATGTCTTCTTATGTCAATACGCGGACGATTTTGTATTGTTTTCACATCATGGCCAATTAAATGAAGGCATAATTGATATCCAGGAATCATTAGAATTATTTGTTACATTTCTAGAATGTTTAGGATTAGAGTTATCAATTAGTAAATCTAAACTGTGCCACTTTAGTAGGAAACGACGAAACGAACATGTTATAGTGGCCGTAAATAATAATACGATTGCTTCCACAAACCATATTAAATATCTAGGAATATGGTTAGATCGATCGCTTTTATGGAATAAACATATCAGTGAGTTAGGCAAAAGAACAACAAAAAGCTTGAACATGTTAAAAATGCTAACTGGACCGTCTTGGGGAGTCCATCCAAAATATCTAAGGAAATTATATATATCTTTGATAAGAAGTAAAATTGATTATGGTTGTTTTTTTTATGATAATAGTGCTAAGACACATCTAAAGAAATTAGATATTATCCAAAACCAAGCTTTGCGCTTAATAGGAGGATTCATTAAATCTACACCTATTCATGTGATGGAGTCTGAGCTTTGCATTCCACCATTATACTTAAGAAGGTATTACTTAGCAGTGAAATTTTGTTTTAAATTACGAACTTGGTCAAATAATATAACAAATACCTTACTTGATGAATTAAATAGTAACTTTAGATCAAAACCTTTTTGGCGTGCTAAAAAGAAACCTTTACTACCTTGTATATTTGGTGAGACTCAACACGAGAAACTATTTTCATCTGGCAATTTAAAAATGTTCAGCATGAATACTTGGGTAACAAACATAGATATACACAGAACCATTTATACTAATTTGGAATGTATTGATAAGGCAAAGAACTTATATGAAATCAATCAACTTAAGGCTAATATTTTACAAGAAATAAATTATAAATATAGTAATTGGATAAAAATATATACAGATGGATCAAAATCAGAGACAAGGATAGGAGCTGCCTTTTATGATCAAAGTTGTAAAAATAGTAGCATTTATAATATAATCTCAACAAACACTTGTATTATGTCAGTGGAATTGTTTGCTATTTCAGAAGCTATATCTTATGCATTTACAAAAAAATATGCTAGAATTGTCATTTTTACAGACAGCAAAAGTGCATTGCAGCATTTGGCTCGGTGCGTCTCTGGCCTAAGAGGTGTTCCGGTAGCCTATGCTATTCTAGATAAGATAAATAAAGCTATACAATCAAACATACATCTGAAATTGCAAAGGGTTCCATCACATATAGGCTTAGAGGGAAACGAGGAGGCTGACCAATTAGCCCGCTCTGGACATACAAAAGGATGTAAAGTATATATTATTCCAAATTATTCTGAAGTTTTAATATCGCATAGAGAAAAAATTTATAATATGTGGAAAGAATATTTCAATGAGCGCTCTAGAGAAAAAGGAATCTGGTATAAAACTTTGCAATGTCAACCTTCTCGTGGTCCCTGGTTTGATTTGATTAATAGCAATAGAAATATGATTAAAATAGCACACAGATTACGCTCCGGACACATGCCATTAAATAACTTTCTATTTCTTATGAAAAAATCACTGTCACCAAATTGTGAGGTTTGTGGAGTAGTTGAAGACACGTATCATTTATTAATGGAATGTGTCCGGTACGACCGACAAAGGAAAAATCTAATTAAAACATTAAGTATAAATAAGTTAGATATAGGATATTTTAACACCATTTTGTCCATTCCTACTTCTGAGGAAGCTAAAATGGTATATAACTTTGTAAGAATAAGATTTAAGTAATTATTTAGGTTAAGGTATGATAGGGCTGGCATATTGTTAAAATAAAAGCCCTGAAAATAAATAGAAAAAAAAAAAAAAAAAAAAAAATGATTACTGTAATTACTGTAAAGCAATTACAGAAAATGAATGAAAAGTACCAATAAAAACTACAGAATTTTAAGTTGGTATATCGTTTTTATTACATATTTACAAACACTTGGAAAAAAATAGTTGTAAAAATATCACATATATATTTTTTCTAAGGAGACGGTATAAGATGTTGATCAATAACTGTCATGGAAAGCTCCTTAATTTTAAACAATGGCCTATTATCGAGTATTAGAAAAATGAACACAAGTTTGATAAGAGAGGTAAAGTGGCTTAATGGTAACCGTATCCGCCATATCCTCCGTAACCGCCGCCGTAGCCGGAGTAACCACTGTATCCGCTGATTACGGGAGAGCTGTAGTATCCACCATATCCTCCATAACCACCTACAAATATTAATCACCATACTTAATTTACATTTTATTATTTTATAAATATGGAAAAAAGTTTATTGATTCGTTATTTTGTTGTAAAAAGATACCTAATCACGGATACGGGTGGACTGGTTTATTAATTAAAAAGATCATAAATTAAAGCGTTAATATTTCCACATAAGTATTCAAAATCAAAAGACAACAAAATAATTTAGTAATTGATAATTCTAGAAATTTCTAACATAGGCTGATATTTTCTTATATAAGGACATATAATTAATGGACAATTTCATCATGAAAATATTTACCAAGGCCGGAGTAACCGCCGAGGCCGCTGTATCCGTATCCACCGAGTCCGCCATATCCGCCATAACCTCCATGGCTAGTGGTGTAAGCGACCTTGCTAACTGCTACTGGGGCTGCAATCGAAATTATAAGAAAACCATTATATTAATATCAGAGTAATTTAGTAAATACTGAATTGAACTAAAACTATAGTTAATTTATTGCTTTATAAACAATATTCCAGATAAAATCTGAGTTAATTCATCGAGGCTTGGAAAATTTAATATAACTGGTTCTAATCTCTTTATTTCTTGTAATTTGCAACATGATTACCGCTCGCCTTTGGGGTAGTGAAAATATCGTAAGGAACTTTTTACAGAATATAGGCAACTTTTAAAAAGGCAAGTCAAAAACACTATGGCCTAATCCTTTCAAGTAGGAATTATGTCAACCAAAACGGTAAAAAAGGGCTAAACAAAAAATAACATTCATTCATAGCTCAATGATCCGGGCAACCGATTTAGATCGTAATCAAAACCGAACAAGCGTGTCGAATCGATATCGAATGTTCAATGTTAAGGTCGCTTTTTACAAAACCTTCAGTAACATTCACGTTTCGTGACTATTGTTACGTACCTTTATGCAAGAAACAACAAATAATCTTATATTTTCATTTCCTATACCACGTTTTATACAGAAAAAGTACTAAACTCGGACTAAAATTGAAAACATTCTGGCTATTCTTTTCACGTTGTCATTATAAAATTTATTTGTAAGAAGAGTACAAAAATAATAAAGTAGTTCAGAGATTTCAAATTATCTCGAGTAACATAAGTAATTGATTAAAATGTCGTGAACCAAAGTAAATTAAATAAACGGAGTTAACACATGCTTAGAATAATCAAATTGATTTTAATGAGACAAAAATGTAACTTAAACTACTCTAAAAGTATAAGAAATATTGGATAAATTAAAGCTCCTCATATAAGCAAGCTAAAATACAATAACACTATGTCTGTCTTTTTGTATGCCAAGGATTTTCGTATTCCCACGTTCGCTATATAATGCCCTGTGACACTGACTAGCAATCGACAAGATAAGCACCTCAAATTATATACGTGATAATTATTTCTATTAGCGTGTGAATTTAACATTGTTTAAATTGTAATTAATGTCCCCAAAAGATTATTTAGTAAAAAGCCAACGAATACTAATAGTATGGGTCCTAAAAACGGTCCCTGTGTCACATGGCGGGCTATTTCACGAAGTATGTAAGATGTAATTAAGGTCACCTAACTTGTGCAGTTGACCTTAATCATTCCAGTCGTTATTTAAATACAAACACTCCACCTTAGGGTTGTGTTGGGACCTAGACTAAGTGTTTATTGTCCGAAGATAAATGTTAGTATTCAACTTAAGACATAATATAGTGGACTATTAACTTCTAAAGACCCTAACTTGATAAAATATAGTATCTTCAACTTTAAGTCAAACTTATATCCATTTTAAACTGGAAACTTGAAAAAGACACTCTAAAAATCGTAGGTAAAATAAAAAATAACGTAATAAGTGACAAAAAACGTATTTGTTTTTATTTGTAATATGAAATATTATTTTCCATATAAAAATAAATATAGATTAATAAAATGGCTGCAAGAAGAATCATTTGGTTTAAAACAATGGGTATAGAAATGAACGCTTTTCACTATTAATGTCTCGGAATGATTCCAAGGTTTACTGCTATTTTATTGCATCGCTAATGTTGCTCTAACGTATCCTTTGTTTGCTCTAGAACTGTGCAATTTATACGACAGTTCAAATTTAATCGGTAGCAAAGAGCAGTCTCTTCTTCGATTTACAAATTTCAGTTCGTAATCTTTCGAATTAGCAATGAGTGAAACTTCTAGTTTTCACAAAATTAGGATCAGGTCTTGAATTTTGACTAGGTATAATACGTAGCTAAAGAGAGCACGTCGAAGTAAAATTGAAGTTTAGAAAGATATTTGTATGCAGAAAACAAGTTCATGCTCCGTTCCTTTAATTTAAACAGGAAACTAAAACAAATGTCGTGTAAATTGAACACAATATCGGTAGTAAATTTCCGAACGATTGTTAGACTCAATCGAAGGAACTTGTTCTGAAAATTTTGCGCGAACGCTAAAATTTTCTAGAAAATCATTCCACAAATCTCTGAATGCAAACTAGTGAAGAACTCTGAACGTTCCTCACGCCTCGAGACGTGAACGCCTTTGGTCAATTTAAACTTGCTAACTGCAGATGGTCTATGGAAGTAGTTTTATTAAGATTGTTTTATACCTAATTTTAATGAAGTCTAACTGCTATTTGACCTATAAAAGGTACTAGTAACTCATCCTCATTTGGCTGGGGTTGAAAAAAAACAAACCTATTCCACGGGAAACGGACATTTTCCGGGATGAAGAGCAGCTTGTGTGCTGTGGTTATGTGCTATTATATTATATCGAGGCTATAATCTATCTATGTGCAAAATTTTAAACAGTCCCGTTTTAGCCGTTCTGATATGATTAAGAAAGAAATATGCATTCAGACTTTCACATTTATAATATTTAATTTTTTAACTAATCATACCTTTATGTAAGTAGCTACAACTGTTTAATAATCTACAATTTCTACCGGTGCTTTACTAATTAAAAATATAATTAAAAATATAACTACTTTAAAAATATAATTTTTTACCGATATATTAATTTATTTAGGTTTTATGTTGTTTACGTTATAAATATTCTTACCGTATCCACCGTATCCTCCGTATCCCCCGTATCCGCTATATCCGCCGTAGCCAAGCCCACCAAGACCGCTATAGCCGAGTCCACTGTAACCTAGTCCTCCATAGCCCAGTCCACCAGAAAGACCGCGTTTTTCGGTCTTCTTGGCTTCATCAGCGCACACCGCTGCGACGGTTAAAGCGACTACGAACTATAAAAATTACAAAAGTATAAAATAAAGTATAATAAATTAAAGTTTTAAAATAAAACGATTAAGAATTATAAAGCTGTTTTGCTTATCATTAAATAATCCAGTTTCTAATGTCTCATTAAAATGAATGTTGAAGTCGTAATTTGCAAAAAATAGAGGAGTCTCATACCTATATTTTTAATAAATAATAAAGTTTATAAGATATTAATAAAAAGTTTAAATATAGGTATATATAAAGATATTAGTATGTTTGCATAATATTCTGTTTTATAGTTTTTCTTATAATGATTTTAATTTATTAGTTATGTCCCGTAACTCTGCTAACATAGTATAGTGTACAATATTATGTCCATCGATAAATATTATTAACATTAATTATGTTTTAACATCATTTACATTTTAAATAACTGCCAAATATTGATATGTTGGAACATTATTACACACAGCGCCTTCTAACTCCGTGGTAAGCTACGAAGGAAGCTTGTGTTACGGATACCAGATAGTTGATATACTACATATAAGATTAAATAATACATAAATATAAACACACTCATGACTGGAGTACAAACATCCGAGTTTAACAAATGAATGCCCCCAGCGGGACTCGAACCCGCGACCGCTGGCGCAAGAAAGTAGAGTCACTTCAAACTGCATCAAACGTGTCGTCAAAAATTTGACATTACGATATTATATATTATATTCATTTACATATATTATTCTAGGAACACAGTATCAACATATATATTTTATAATATCGAAAATTTAATATGAATAATTTTGAGTTAAATCTTGTAAAAAAAGAATAAATAGAAGCTTCTCGTTATAGAATACCAAAAGAGTTGTAAAACACTAAAGGTAAAAAAGGTAACTAAAAACATTGATGTACAAGATATTGAAAAGTAAATAAGAACTAAATAAAACCAAAGTTAACTGAATTTCGAAATGACCTGGGTCAGTGAGTCAGTCATGGGTAATTACGTATACTTATAAGTCGAATAGATGTCGTAATATCCTTCAAAGACAATGAAACTGTCGGATCTATTGATTAGCACATTATTTGCTACAAATTGCACAATTTGCAACAAAAGATTACTGTTATTGTAATTAATGAATTAAATTCCACGTATTGATAAGCTATTTTGGAAAATACATCAACACATTTAGTCCGCTAACCCGCAATTGACCAGTTGTGTACTATGGCCTGATCCCCTATTAAAGAAAGGTTCTTGCCCAGCAGTGGGACGTTAAAAAAAGCTGAATTACAATATTCACTTGAATCAGCGTTTATAAATGTATATATTAATCGACTTATATAATATTATATGTATATTTTCAATTTTATTTTAAAACTCAAATATTGGATTAAAAGCAAATCAAAGCAACTGTAATTTCGTCGTCTGTATCTGGTGTCAATATTAGCCCGAATAGATTTGCAAATATTAAAGTTAAGCGGAGACAAGTGTTAAATTCTAAATCAATGACATATATTTGTTTTGTAATTATACTGTATCTTTACACAGGTTATATTAAAAAAAATCAATTATTTAAATTAGTTTAGCGCTCTTGTAATCACCATGGTTAGTCAGCTTGAATGATATCTTAGCTCGAGTACAAAGTATTAGCAAATTATATTAATTTAACACTTTATCTAAGTTATTATTATTTTTATATTGTTTCAGAATATTGTATAATATGTTAAGCAAATCAGTTCCATAGCTATTTCTAATAAGAAAAGCAAAATAATTTTATTGACTACTGTAAGTCTTAAAGCATTTCAAAAGCGCTTAATTTTCACAAGCTGGGGATGAAATGGTTATACTTATTACTATTTATTACAATTTATATAAACCAAGCAATTTTAAATTATAAAATATATTAATAAAATAAAAAAAGAATACTTTTAATATTTTATAATTAAATATTATCTCAATACGATTATTTCCTTAACTTTTTTTTGGAAAAAAACATAATATGAAGTTATATATATATTAATAATTTGTTATGTAAATAATTGTATTTTAAATTAAATTTAGTTATTATTTTATTTATTTTTCTTACCAAGAATTTCATGTTGGAGATATCACACAAGGCAAGTGACTGATGCCCGATGAAGTTACAGCGCGTTTATATATGCGCACGCGCAGAGTGGATGGCGTGAATTTTTTGCGTTTCCAAGGATAATGTCTGCGGAAACTTAGAAAGAGGGTTGTTATAATGTAATTTAAACGTTTTCTTTGTTCAAATATATCAATACCTATTATATTATTATTCTTGTTTTTTTAAATTCGATATTGATTGCAAAAATTTAATTTTCTTTTTTTGATCTTTCTATAAAAACTGATACTTTTTGATTTTTATTATGATGGGTAATTATGTTTTCTGTAAATAACAGCAAATAACATAATTATTAAAAAAAAATAAAGTTTTTGAACTACGCGCGTACGTTTATATTGAAGAGTTCTTATGAAAATTTATGGAATTCACCTCCCTAAGTGTATCTTTCTATCATATCACCTAACTAGTGGTCAAATATTGTAATATACGAGTATATACAGTATTTACAAGCTCAAAAGTTGAAATCGATATTTTCGATATTTGACATAATGCATAAGCTTACATGGCTAATTAACATGACGCATGACCTCAAAAATCAAAGCAATCCGTGTTTTATGTACTACTATATACATTTTTTACGTACAAAAATCTGTAGAGCATAAATTGATTTTGACAAAATTTTCACTAGCGTATAGAGTAGGTATACTAATTTCCAATAAAAGTTTTTTTATAATGGTGTTTAAAATTAAAAAAAAGAATAGCTTAATTGGCATTAATAGATGGGACAAACTTTTATTCTAAAACATGGGAGTGAAGGCGAGTAATATAACTTTCATTATTATAATACCATTTTTATGGCTTTATAATGAATTAAACGAAGTTAGTTAGTTAGTTAGTAGTATTTTAAATGTTATTAATTGTTCTAAAAAGAACTAACATGCCTCTATGCACTACTCTTATGGGACATCGTCTATCTTTAAATAGATCTTTTTTATATATTTTCTTGTAACACTATTTAAATAGTAATACGCTTTGAGAGTATTACGTCAAGATAACACTGTATTATTTGAACATGCTGTGTAATTTACTTTAATCCAAATCTATTTTCTAGTCTATACCAGACTCTACAACCCTATAGTGTCTATTATATTTGTAATATTACATATCTAAGCTTTTCTAAATTATAAAACTAACTTTTTTAATTCAATTCAATCAAGATAAAAATGATTTCGAAGTATAAGTTATTACACCACAGGCTAATCACTTAATCTATACTATAAAACGACTATAATTCTTAATGAGTCTGTGTACATTAAATATTTTTTTGAAATAAGTTGTTGCAATAATAATAATTATTAAAACAAAGGCCGAATCCTTATTTTTTAAACTTTATGTCTGACTATCTGAAAATTCAACACGAAATAACCTCTAGACTCTAGAATGAGTGATGAGAGCTAGTCAACGTATAACGATACTTTATACTTTAGGAAATTATCTCATTTCTGAGAAATCTAACCTAACCGTTTAAACATACATAGAAAGTATAATGAAGAACCCGAGCGAAGTCAATGCCTTGAATTGAACATAGTTATATTTTCAACCGACTTCAAAAAGGAGGAGGTTATATATATTTTTCATTGAAGTAATTCTTGATGAATAATAATAATGATTCTTTTAATCACTACATATTATAAAACAAAGTCCTACCCCGCGTCTGTCTGTCTGTTCGCGATAAACTCAAAAACTACTGCGTCGATTTTCATGTTGTTTTCACCAATAGATAGAGTGGTTCTCAAGGAAGGTTTTAATATGTTGTCAAGTTTTTATATATTAGTTTTTAAAATGTGTACTGAGTACACTGAGTACTCTAATATTCTGAATATGTATTAATTATAATTTCGTCTGTCATTGAAAAATTCTAGCTCTAAGAGACAAATAATTATTTTTTAAATATTTTAATATTTTTTGTAAACAAAAGCAGTTATTTTACAATATTATTACCGCTCAAGTACTATAGCTAAGACACAATGAATAAGTTATTACTAATAGGCATTTGTAAATTATTTTGAAATCATCTATGATGTTGATTTATAGGTCTTATACAATTTATATAATTGTACTATTACGAGTATTACCTTAACAATGACCGGCTTACATTTTATTTTAAAAATATAATTTGTAAATAAACACTACACATATTAGGTTAATTTACTTAAGTAATTTAAGAGTTCTCGAAAAACATGTATAATCCACCAACTCGCCCTTGCCCAGCATGGTGGACGACGATCTGATCCACCTCGTATTAAAGGAAAACCTGTGCCCAACAGTAAGAATCAAAATTTTCCAAAAGTTATGTTTATGTTAAAACTATATTATTATTATTATTTTCTTCTTATTGAGTCTCGGTTTAAGAAAAACCGGTGATTAAATAATCCACACGGGCAAAAGCCAAGTGTGGATCATGTAAGATTGAGGGAATGATGTTTATTATTATGACGACTAGTTTGACTCAGTTGGTAGTGACCCTGCTTTCTGCGCCAGCAGTCGCGGGTTCGAGTCCCGCTGGGGGCATTCATTTCTTAAGCACGAATGTTTGTTCTCCAATCATGGGTGTTTATATTTATAATATGTATGTATTTAAAAGTTATATATGTAATATATCGACTATCTGGTATCCGTAACACAAGCATCGTAGCTTACCACGGAACCAGATGGCGCTGTTGTAAGAATGTCCTGACATATTATATTATGTTTTTAAAAATAGTAATTTTTACTAGATATTGTGGTAGCCAAAAGCACAGATTTTGAATTTATATGTGCAAACACAAGTAGGTACTCTCTTTATTCTTGACACTGTCAAACTATTGTGGGAATTTACATCAAGACACGATTAGCGAGCGTTCAGGCGCAACGACTTTACCTGCATGTGAAACATTGCCTTCTTCCCAACTTTGGGCTGATAGTGTGAATTTTATTACAATAAGAACTTAACAACTAAACCAAGGCAATGGCCTGACCCTGGACTCGAGCGTAGGACCTAATCTACAAGGGCACATGCTAGCTTTTACAGAGGCTGGTACATATAATGTAAGAAATGTGTGAGTCCATGATTAAAACCGCCTTACTTGGTTTCTCTTACATTCAGTCACTCATAAAATGTATTAACTATATATTTTAATATTCATGTTACAAGAAAGAAGAAGAATTTAGCTACTTTCCGAAAACTAATTAAAAAGTAAGTAAGCAAATTTGCTTAAAACCAACTCGAAAAAGGAAGAGAAACGTCTAAATCGTCTATATTTTTTGGGTGTTTGGAAATTCTGAATCGATTTTCATATTAGTTGTTGAAACATAAAATACTAAAATACAACAATAAAACCCTATAAATTACTAAAAATACAACGCTAATTAAAACAATATAATTTTAATGAAGCTTTTTATTGTATAAAACTTCGTTAAACAGTAGGCATCAAGAAAACCGAAAAAAAATAATTACGTTCTCTCCATTATCATTCGTATAATAATTATTCATGAATTATTGAAAAAACATTAAGATTAAACAAGAAACAAAAGGTTTTTGTTTAAATAATATATGAGTGAGGAAATCATATATTAATTTAGTGTACTACATTAGATTCAATAACAAATGTAGTTTATTTGAGATGTTATTAGCCGATACGCTTAGTGTAGACATGTTTAATACTTTACGCAATGGATTATATGATGTTATGTAGTCACGCCTTAAGTTAAACATATGTTTATCAAGATACTTGATAATAATAATAATAATAATGTTCTCCGACCGATTCCGGCCATGGCGGCCAATCTCATTGAGACTGCGCAGGAGATATTATAGTGCACAAGTGTATGCGCAGACACAAGTGCACTCTCTATTCCTATCACTCTCATACTCCGGTGGGACGACTACTCGACACGACCAGTGAGAGCTAAGGCGCAGGACCGACGGCTTTACGTGCTCTCCGAGGCACGTGGGTGACTCACCGCCAACTTCCTAACTCCGGGTTATTAGTAAGGCTTACTAAACAGAAAGACTCAATAATTAAACTTGGTCCGACCCGGGACTCGAACCCAGGACCTCTCGATGTATGACCGTACATACTACCCACTACACCACGTTTATTATATGTTGATAAACACATATAATAAACGTATGTATAGTTTTCTAGACTAGCGACTCATCCACGCCTCGCTCGGGTTCTTACGGTTATTATAGATTGGTCGGAAATGCAATTTTTTCCCGCGTAAAAAGTATTAGACATGTTGACCTTGATAACTAGTTATCATCATACCTAAACTATATTAAAATCTATCCAGTAGTTTTCTCACAAAATAATTCTGAAGTGAGACGTTTATTATAATTAGACTAACCGCGGCCTCGCCCATGTTCTAATCACTATTAAAAGAGAGAGATGAGTGATAGAAGGTTGAAAATTTATGGCTATAAGTATTTTAAAATAAATGAAAAATATGGAGAGCATCGCTTTTTTCACATAGCGGAATAAAAAATGGCCTATTCTCAGACCTTCCAAATTTAACCAAAAACCCATGACTGGAGTACAAACATTAAACATTCGTGCTCAACAAATGAATGCCCCCAGCGGGACTCGAACCCGCGACCGCTGACGCAGAAAGTAGAGTCACTACAAACTGATCCAAACGTATCTCTGAAATGAGATTTTTTGTTACCAAATTTCATCAAGGACACATACAGACAGACAATATTTCTAAAGTTAAAAATGTGATATATTAGATGTTAATTTGAGAAAATATGGAATGCTTCAATGTCTACAAGAATTAAAGTTTCTCATAAAAACGATTTGTTTTTAATATGTCTAGTTTTATCTTAGGAACTTTAAAAAGTATTTTCTGGGTTTCAAGGATGTGGAAATGAAACCCTTACAGTTTATATACATATAAGGAATTCATGCGGAATCGACTTGCGCTTGACTTATTTTGAATACTTTCACATTACATTAAGTTCGTTACGAAGAGATACTTCCTTTTTACAGTTCCCTTTGAACTGCTTGCGAAGTATAAATTTCCAAAATCTCTTAATGGCAATCTTTTAATGTACACAAAAATTAATATATATTTTTGAAATGTTCTAATTCATAAGGCATTTTTGTATATATCATTATTTAAAACTTTTATATTTCATTATTGTATTAATTCTAATAAATAGTAGCGTACATCTTAAAGTAGATTTACTTGTTATAAAATGAATAAGCGCAGTAATTGTTTATGTAGTTTAAATAAAACTAATTGTAATTGATTCTATTTAAATATGCTAATGATACCGGAAAAATATTTTTTACTTATAATTTAGTATATAAAGTATGCAAAACTATGTTTGTTTATTGTTCTTTCGAATGACAACAGAACAAAGAACTGACGCGATTATTAACATAAATGGTATGGGTATAGTTTATGCCGCAGCATCGCTCGTATGATACGGCGGTGAATAAGGATAGGCTATATCCAGTCTCAGGATGCAACCTATGGCCTTGCCAAATTATATCAAAATCTGTTCAATTTAGCGTAGACAGGTAGCAGATGGAGTTACTTTCATACTACCAATGTTCACATGGCTAGCGTGGTAGACTATGGCCTGACTCCCCTCGTTTTGAAGGGAGGATTTAAAAATATGATGAATTAAAGATATTATTACAATACATTTTTTTACTTTTCATCCATGTTCTGGTAATTTATTTCACGCTGTGTATGTTGTTATGAATATAATATGATGTAACTTAATAAATATTATTAATTTTAACAGTTTTGATTTATTTTACTTTAGTAAATCTATACTAATATTATAAAGCTGAAGAGTTTGTTTGTTTGGTTGAACGCGCTAATCTCAGAAACTACTGGTCCGAATTGAAAAATTATTTTTGTGTTTGAAAGTCCGTTTATCGAGGAAGGCTATAGGCTATATTACATCACGCTACGAATAATAGGAGGGAAGCATAAATGAAAAATGTTGCAAAAACGGGAAGGGCGTGCGTTAGTTCTGTGAGGTACGCGCGACTCAGAATTTGGTTTCCGGTCTTTAGAACGCATGCGAAGCCGCGGGAAATGATAGTCGCTAGTTAAATGTTAAAATCCACGTATCCAGTACCTACACAATATAAACTTATTTAATAGCTTTATTTCATTAGCGTCCACCTAAATTTTTTAAACCAGTTATACTTCTTTGACATCAGAAAAAACACGTATTAGATAGTAGCTGCATAATAATGTGTTGTTATTAAGTATTAGTTTATTTATAGATTATTAGGTTTAGCGTCAGCGAAGCCATGGGTTTCGCTAATTAAAATAAATAAAATTTCTAACTCCTCCTTTTTTGAAGTCGATTAAAAAGTAACCTAAGTTACGCCTTATAACTTTGACTATCTGCGGGTGAAAGTCTCGTCAGAATCGGTCCAGCCGTTTCAGAGATTATCCGGAACAAACAGACATACAAATATTTTAAAAAATGTTTTTTTTTATTGGTAGTATCGTATATACTGTCATATGCATATAGTGAAAAGCTGTTAATTTGAAATTAAACACAGAAAGTTCAGGTATATCATCACTACATAGTATAAAACAAAGTCGCTTTATCTGTCCCTATATCCTATGTATGCTTAAATCTTTAAAACTACGCAACGGATTTTGATGCGGTTTTTTTTAATATGGGATGATGGGAAGAGGGAGGAGGGAAGGAGAGTGGGCCTCCCGGACTCTCACTCACCGGTCGAAACGCGACAGCATAGCTGCCACTTCACGCCGGTCTTCTGTGAGAGAGTGGTACTAATTAACTATACGGGGTCCGTCGTGCGTCTGCGACCCTGGGTGTCCAGAGTCTGCCCTTCATGTAATCTTAGAGTGCCCAATCCATGCACAAGATAGACAAGACACAGAAATCCATATAGGTGAGAGGTTATTTTCAAATTCTTTACCAAAAATTTTAACAAACAAATACTCTAGAGATATATTCCTACAATATTGCAGGAAAATATGTGGAATAGTTAATAAAAGGAATAAGAACTAGAAAATTATGTTATATAAATATAATTGTATATTCATAATAACATAAGCAGTAAAAAGAAAAGAAAGTAGGTATATATAATAGTGTACATATTCTTGGCATAAAAATTATTTTATACAAGAATATCTTTTTAGCAAAACAATTAAGATCGTAGTTGTTATCTCCCACCACTAAGGTGTTTAAATAAGTAAATGTAGTACATAATGTAAAATTGTATAAAAATAAGAATAAGTCACTATATAACTGTAAGGCACCAATGTAAATAAAATAATAAAGTAAGAAAATTTCCGCTCAGTCTACTTCCCAAACTAGTAATAAGTTATGTAAAATAAAAATAGAAATAAATTATGTAATAGTCTTAAGGCACATATGTAAATAGAATAAGAAATTAAAGAAAGAAAAATTTTTCGTCTAATCCCCATTTATTCTCCCATAAATAAAATAAAAAGGAAATATATAGAATAGGTTAGAAGAGTAGTAATAAAAGTATAAATGAGGATGAATGCAAGAAAGATATAGTATGAAGAATGAAAGTACGAGAGGCATAAAAGATAGAACTGGAATGAATGTGTCAGTTAAAATAGTCTCCTTCCCAACCATGTTGGAGGTGTAGTATTTAAAAAAAAAAAAAAACTATACGGGGCGTGCCGGCCCATTCGGTTGCTACCCGAAGGTAACAAGCATGGCACTACCACTAAAATATATATATATATAATATAAAGATAAATTAATAAAGAGAATACGAATAATGTAGTGTGAAATCCGATGATGTGTGTAGATACTGTTATCGGCTTAGACGTAGGATTATGCTTACTACACAGAAGTCGAAGCATCACGCAATCCTATAAGCTCTTTACATCCTATTATAGTTATTGTTAGAAAATACAAAGGGTTAAACAGAGTATATTCCTGAAACAGCAAATATATCTGGAAAACAATTTATTTAGTTATTTTTACGAGTTACAAGCTTTTACTTCATTTGTAATGTTTCTTAGTATTTTTTTATGACAAATCTTGTAAGCTGAATTCCTAACCTAACCTAACAGAGTCGAAATGTAAAATGTTGGTCCAGTATTGACGACAATAACAATTTATGATTAGTATGGAGAAAATAAACATAATATTAAAGCTTCATTTCAATAAAGTTTATCTATTTTTTTTAAATATACATCTCTTTATAACGAGACCCGTGCCCTGTAGCGGGAAATACTGGGCCTCCTTTCCCTACGAAGGGAATCAGAGCTTCAAATACCTTTCGAAAACTTGCTAGGTTCTCTTAGACATGCAGGTTTCCTCACGATGTTTTCCTTCACCGTAATACAAGTAATCATGAAATGATGCGCACATAAAAATATTAGAGGTGCGAGAGAGACTGCCAGTGCCTTTCTGTTAAGTATAGTTTAAATTTGTCGCCTTATTGTTTTGTATCAGTTGTCTATAAACTAACATTGTCTATGAAAAATTATACTTTTTGCTCTTTTTACTCTTGTGTCTATGGTACTCTCTGTATAGAATAAAACGTGTCTATTTACTGTGAGAAATTGCAATAATAAAAATCAACAAATAACTTTCAAATCTCAGTTTTATTTCAATAGGTTATGGGCCCAGTATGCCCAAATATTGAAAGATTTAATAAAAAAAAAGGATTTTATTGCAATTCAGTATAACCTCACTTTGCATATTACCGGTGCATCAATTTTCGGAAGAAAATCATGGGTTCGAACCACAATATGACCCTGATAGAAAAATTGACTGGCAGAGATAATTTTGCAAGCTCGAAGTTTGCAGTCAAGACATATTTACAGGTGATGAGCACAATCTTAAAAAGGACGTAAAAGCAAAGTCAAAGATTATACTCCTAGTGGATCCGATAAATTACATCCATATTCAGGAGGCCAATAGTGCCAAGGAGGTATGATAATAACCTCTGTAAAGTTTTCGACGACTCTGGCTTAACACGTCGAGTTGGATTGCTACGAGATCTCATCACGACAACACTTGAAAATTGTCAAAGTATCGAAGAATACGTAAATAAAATAATGACTACAGCGCACAAGCTTCGCAACATTTGGTTCAAGTTCGACGACGAGTGGCTTGGAACGTTATTACTTGCTGGACTCCCCGATCAGTACAAGCCCATGATTATGGCGATAGAAAGCTCCGGTGTCGGTTTAACAGCAGATTTAATTAAAACAAAACTGTTACAAGAAGTCAAAAATAGTGATCCAAGTGTATTCCTTGCAAACAAAAGCAAGTATAAGAAGCAACCTTTCAAACAAAACAAACAAACTAAAGGGCCAAGATGTTTTACATGTAACAAATATGGACATATCAGTAAAGACTGTAAAGTGAAAAATAACAAGAAATAAAGTGACAACTCTATTGTAGCCGTTTTTTCAGCCTCATATAACTATGATTGTGGATGGTATGTGGACTCAGGTGCGGCAAAGCATATGACCATGAATAAGGAATGGCTTTACGATGAAGTTCCATCTCAAATCAAAACTATCCGTGTAGCCAATAACAAAGAGTTGAAAGTTGAGTTCTTTGGTAAGATGAATCTGTATGTTAAGAGTAAGAATGGATCTACAAATAGAATACAGGTAACAGATGTTCTTTATGTACCAGATTTATCAACAAATCTTCTCTCAGTCAGTAATATAGTCAAAAATAAATGTAATGCAAAGTTTGACAGCCAAGGTTGTTATTTGTATAACACAGAAAATGTTGAAGTAGCAATGGCAACACTTGTTAATAATATGTACAAGCTGAATGTTGTCTCCGTTCAAGGATTTATGTCAACAAATACTAATGATGATTTTTATCTCTGGCATCAGCGACTAGGTCATTTGAATTACAATGATATGAAGAAGCTAAAAGATCACACCGAAGGAGTGAAAATATCTCAGAGCAGCGAGCTGACCTGCATCCCATGCATTAAAGGAAAACAGGCAAGATCACCATTTCCAAATGAAGGTTCTCGAGCAAGTCAACTGCTAGAAATCATTCATTCAGATGTGTGTGGACCATTGGAGGTGAAGTCCCTTGGAAATGCAAGGTATTTTCTTACATTTACAGATGATTTTTCTAGAAGGGTGTTTGTCTTTACTATAAAATCAAAGTCAGAATGTTTAGAAAAATTTAAGGAATATAAATCATTGGTTGAAAATAAACTTAATACTAAAATCAAAACACTTCGAACTGATAACGGAACTGAGTACACAATTAAAGGCGCACGAGGACAATTGCACTTGGGAGATATCCAACAAACCAGACAATGTAAGGCTATTAGATTGTAAGTGGGTGTTTCGTGTGAAAAATGAATCGACAGGTCCTAGGTACAAATCTAGACTCTGTGCAAAAGGTTATGCACAGAAGAGCGGCATAGATTACACTTAAACATTCTCTCTGACAGTTAGTTATGACTCCATTCGCTTACTATTGTCCATTGCTGTAGAAAAATGTAGGACTATAATGCAATTTGATATTAAAACCGCCTTCCTGTATGGAGAGTTACAAGAACAAATATATATGAAACCACCTGAAGGGCTTAATGTTGAAAATAATATGGTTTGTAAGTTAGTAAAATCATTGTATGGATTGAAACAAGCACCACGCTGCTGGAATGCTAAGTTCAACTAAGTCTTAAATAAATATGGTTTTGTAAACAGTCATGCAGACAGATGTGTGTATGTTAGTTCTAATAGAGAAGTAAAAGTATATCTCCTACTTTATGTTGATGATGGACTTTTATGTTCTACCAGTCCAACAATCATTACAGAAGTCCTGGATGATCTTCAAAAGGAATTTAATGTTAAGATTTGTAAAACTTCAAATTTTATTGGTATACAGATTGAACAATGTAAGGATTACATTTTCATACACCAAAGAAAATATATTGAAGAATTGTTGTCAAAATTTAACTTAGATAATGCTAACCCAAATAGTATACCAGCTGATCCACATGTTACACTACAGAAAAGCACAGTGCTGGAAAATGAAAAGTATTTTCCTTACAGAGAAGCAGTGGGATCACTTATGTTTGTTGCCATAGTCACTAGACCTGACATAATGTATGCAGTGAGCACTGTTAGTCGATTCCTAAACAGCCATGATCAAAGTCACTGGAATGCTGTCAAGCGTATCTTAAAATATTTTAAAGGGACAATGTGTTACGGTCTTTGTTTCAGAAGAATAGAAAATAATACTCTGGAATCTTACTCTGATGCTGATTATGCCAATGATCCTGTGACAAGGCGATCAACCACTGGTTATGTGTTTATGAAAAACTGAGCTGCTGTCACACGGAGCAGTCAACGACAAACAACAGTTGCATCATCAACCACCGAAGCAGAATTCATGGCCTCGTGTTGTGCAACCAAAGAAGCTCTCTGGGTTAGACAATTACTGTTGTATGATATAGATGAATATAAACAAAATTGTATAACAATTAACATTGATAATCAAAGTGCTATATGAATAATTAAAAATTCTGAATATCACAAGAGGTGTAAACATATTGACATAAAATATAATTTTGTAAAAGAAAAATATGCTCAAAAGATAATAGATCTTAAGTACATTAATACTAATGAACAGTTAGCAGATATTTTTACAAAACCTTTGCCTAGAGCTAAGTTTGAATATTTTAGAAACAAATTAGGTTTAATTAAAAATCCAAAAGAATGTAAACGTTAAAATTAACTCGTCTGTCATATTGTTTATTTTTTTTTGTTGTTAAGGCGCCTACCTCGCCCGATGACCTTGAGGATTTGATATCTGTACTAGTATTTGTTATTTTAACGCCATCTACCGACCGACGACCATACTACAACGTAACGAAAGGAAGATTAAGCAAGAACACAGATGTGTCGCGTTGTCATCATTTTTTGCCTATTTTCTATTAGATTCGATCTCTGAGAAATCTCATTTTGTTCCTTTCCTCTAGTTTTTGTAGTCTTGTACGAGTATAGTGCTTACATCATAATCTATATTATTTATATTAAACTACACAATGCACTATGCCTGCTGACATAGCTTTCATTTTACTAAATGTTTTATGGTGGAGGTCTGCTGATGACCAGGTAGGTAAGTAGGTAAACGGTTCTCAGTAACGGAAATAGTTAGGTTGACCTAGCTTTCAACATTTACAAATGGCTTACCTTCTTTAAACGCTTACCTTCTTTATTTGTAATATCATTAGGATGTAGGTATTGGTATATTTTTATGTGAGCAATAAACAATAACTGTCTATAAAGTGTGAACAAAATATTAAAAAAAATGCCTTAGTTATTCTTATATTTAGGCATTAGGCATATTTAGGCATATTATATTCTGGCTTACTCTATGATAGGTTCAAAAAACAAAACGAAATTACAACCCATTTTACATATACTTACAAACTTAAATTCTGTTTTTGTTTTACGAAATATTTATATTTGTATTATTTAATATATGGTTTAATTCAATAATCATTCAAAACGAGAAGTTTTAGGTATTAATTGGAAAAAATAACGCGCGTGTAGTCCACTCGTCACAAGAGTCATTGAGAAACTGCTGTATCGCATCCCGAGTACGCGCCACAGGCCGTAGCGGGGGTGCGTCAGTGGGGTACTGGTTAAGTTTCGGGTTTTTATTTATTATTTAAGAATATCAGAATAAAAAAAATTAAAAAAAAACAATAGAAATTGTGAAATACGTCATTACATATTTTTTGGTACAAAATTCACGCCAAACTAATTAGCCGTTACAGAGAAAAAGTACAGTTTACGTTGAAAAAGGCCCTATTTCATATATTTTTTTTCCAAATTTGGGAGAGTTTATTTAAATTTAAAACAATAGCATGTATTTGTGATAACCTTAAGTAAATCATATATTTTTTATATGGTAATCGTACGAGAGGATTCATCTACAATCTTCTTTAAACTTATAGTGTTTTTGGAATTTGAGCGAGGTAATCCCCTTAATAAGCAATTAACTAGATTAGTAATGTAGTCTCATTTATATAAATTAAGTACAATAAGGCTAGAATTTAGAGGGAGTGTTAAGTATAGTTTAAATTTGTCGCCTTATTGTTTTGTATCAGTTGTCTATAAACTAACATTGTCTATGAAAAATTATACTTTTTGCTCTTTTTACTCTTGTGTCTATGGTACTGTCTGTATAGAATAAAACGTGTCTATTTACTGTGAGAAATTGCAATAATAAAAATCAACAAATATCTTTCAAATCTCAGTTTTATTTCAACACTTTCTAACATAAATTTATTTTAATTTAGCTTATTTTCTTTGTAGGGTTAAGATATAACCGTTACTAAGTATAAGTCCGCTCATATCAAATCAAAAGTCAAAATTATCGTACCGGCGGTATTACATTTTTATTACTTTAGTAATAATAAAATTTTATTCAAAATTAAACACGTTTTCATGTATTAAAACACAATGAAGCATGATTAAAATAAGAAATAAGGTCGTTATAATTAAGTATTATTTCAAAATTCGGCTTATTGTCTCAATGGGAACTTCTACTGTCATTGATATCTTTGACAATCATTATCTAATGTTCTACAGCCGTGGTAGTAGGCCTTGGCTTGACTTAAAGAATATCATTTTTCTTAAAAAATAATTATTATTCTTTACTTCGAGAAAAATCTTTCTAACTCCGCACACCTATAGTTTAGAATTTCTGCACCGTATCATCTAAACCTGAACCGCGGAGACATGCAGATTTCTTCATTATTTCCTTTAGAGGTTATCGTGTTGGCAGTGACACATGAAAATTAAAAGGTGCGAGATCCAGGATTTGATCCCGCTTCAGAGGGATTACTACTACTGATCTATCACTCTAATATCTATACAAATTCTTATATAACAACTTGTGTATTAAAAAAAATAAGTGGCTAAGTGTTAAATATATCTAAGCATAAATTAAGCTAATAAACATAATAAATAGAAGTTCGAGAAATCATAAATCTCTTTTTGCTTGATTTCTAGGTTAAAAGTAAACATCGATGTCAGATTTTCCCACAAAAAATGTCGCGAAGGCCGCTCTAAATACACGTTACGCACTTTACTCACGTTATTATTCAACTTAATAATAATATAAATGTTGGCCTTGGATTATACTTTGATTTTTAATATCAGATATGCTTTGTTATTGCTTTACGATTTAATTTAGTGGTGTCTAAGGACTTGAATGTATATTTGGATTACTAAATGTTGTAATGTGAAAATGATAATTTATAAATATAGCCCTGTCAATGAATGGATACAGGATCGATTCTCACTCAAGTGCAAACACGAGTGCATTCTCTATTTATTTCGTTCACCCTGAAAATGACCATTCGATATGACGAGTGAACGATCAGGCGTAGGACTGGCAACTTTACGTAGAGGCACGTGGGTGAAACACCTCTATTATACCCTATTCTATAAAGACAGTGGTGCCCAGCGGTAACGCGCTCGTTTGATAACCAAGTGATGCGGGTTCAAATCTGGGTCTCGCACCTCTGATATTTTCATGTGCGAATCATTTCTATCATGATTACCACTTGTCTTACGGTGAAGGAAAACATCGTGGGGATACCAGCATTTCTGAGAAAACCTAACAAGTTTTCGAAATACATGTGAAGTCCGCCAATACGCACTAGGCCAGCGCGGTGGACTATGGCCTGATTCCCCTCGTACTGAGGCCCGTGCCCAGCAATGGGAAGTTAAAAAGGGCTGATGATGATGATATCCTATTCCACTGTTATTAGGATTCTTGACGCTCGATAACTAAGCTCGGTTCAACCTAACTTCCAACCCAGGACCAGAGCAGCTGTATAATGTATATACAAGACAATAAGACCGCTGCAGTACGTGGTAGGAGTTATAAATAAAACGTCTAAAAATTTAATTTTAAATTAAAAATCTCGACTTGATCACATATTTGTAAATATCTTATGGCTGCTTTAATATTTTTTTTACCTATTAGCCCGTAGTAGCTTGTACATTATATTTTATATTTATTTTTAACGTAGAGATATGTTTTTATATCTTTGTCGGCATCTGTAGTCACAGGAAGCGTATGGCAACACTTCCTTCCAATCTCTTGATATCATGAGAATATTAAGAAATATTTTAACAACAATTTTGTATTATCCTTGATTTTTATTTTCTTAAATAAATTTAACAACACAGTTTATAAGTAGGTACTACTTAAGTTAACCCTATTTAAGTTCAGACACTTACTAGAATTAAAGTATACCTACCATACGAATGTTTTCGACTTATATTTTCGATTTATATTGAAATACTAGTGAACATTTTCGTTGTCTTTTATCGCTTCTATTGATGGTAAAATATTTTTTTCTAAGAAAAAATAATTTTAATTTCCTTTACTATAAACGTCTTTATATAACTTCAAAACTATTTTCTTACATATACTCGAACAGTACAAATATAATATTAGATATCAAACTTTTCAGTCGACTTCAAAATGTTGTAATATGAAATTAGAAAAGGTAGAAAAAACATTTTTTTATTCAAAATCTTGTATCTGAGTTAGAACTGGGCAAAACACTAATTACGTTAAGTCAATAATCAATATATAGAGAGAGTATAAGTAAAAGTAGCCGAAATTTTGGGGTTCCTACGGCAGAATGGGCAGACAGCTTTGTCAGGCTGAAAATGTCATCATGTATCAGTCATGAAGACTTTGTAATGCAGCCCGCATTACAAAGTCTTCATGACTGATATGACATTAAAACTGTCGATTTAGTTTTTATAAAATTTAAGACAGCCTTTAAAATAATTATTAGTAAGAACGTTAGTAAGTGAATTATATTTTAATATGAATTTTATTTTAAAACAACTTTTGAGTTTCTCGCCAGCTCTTCTCAGCAGAGCTGTCTTCCGAGCTGGTGGTAGCTTCTTCACTGACTCCCAGACATTTAATTTAAATTCAATATTAATAGTGTAAAAATGATCATTGAAAAGAGCTTTAGCAAAAGTCTATTTGAATAAATTATGTTTTGATTTGATTTTCAATAGTAGTGTACAACATAATGTTTTATATGTGCATATAAGATACAAGGTATATTTTCAACCTCATACTCGCCTTAACTTGTCTGAACTCCAATTACATATGTTAATAATTAGATGTCTTACAGAGTATAATATGGGACAGTAATTGTAATATACGTTTAAAATAATATCAAACCTAACAAATTATCATATAAATGCTTTTAATATCACTTTATATTTAAATTAATTGAAAATTATACATCAGTATGCATTTATTACGTTTAAAGAAGATTCGTGTTCTAATATTATATTAAAACTGAATTTTGTTAGCGCAATTATTTTGTGTTAAATATATTATATTTTTTGTTTAGTCAATTATGATGATCATTCTTACCATTTGGGTCATGGCGGCAGTTCACTAATTCTATTTGATAACTAGGTACTAGCGATTCACCCCCACTTCGTTTGAATTCTTCCTTAAGTATGTTTTATTTTTTACATAAAATTAGCCTAAGTAACTTCTTATAAAACCAGCTATCTGATAGTGAAGTCCCGTCAAAATCGGTCAAGCCGTTTCTGAGATTACCCAGGACAGACAGACAGATAAAAATTTTATAAATTATGTTTTTCTTATAAACTTACGAATTCAAATGCATTTAGTGAAAAGTTGAAAAGACACTTCAATTTAATGCTCATCCTCAATTCCAGATTTAAGTGAAAAAGCCCTTAGCCTTAGAAGAGCCCAATAATTCTTATAAACCGACCCGATCTTATATCCTGGATTGATCATCCAAATCAAATCAAATCAAATTAAAATTACTAATTTAGTAAAATTCTCCATGAATAACCAGTATAAGAGATAACTAACATTGTTTGAAAACAATTTTAATATAAATAATATATTAAAATACTCATACGGATACGGAAGGAAGATCTATCGCGATTGTAATTTTTTAATGCGATGTATTACTTTAATGAAATAACTTTTATTATAAGTTTAAATAGACGAATCTAGAAACAAAAGTAGAATAGATTTTAGAATATAATGATTAATTAATATTATATTGATTAAAATGATGCATATTTTTTGAATTCAATGTGGAATAAGTCTTATCAAAATCGCTTCAGCAATTTCAGAGACTGGAAGAAGTAGACACATAAATAGATAGATATTTTTTTTATTTTACTCTGAATAAGTGCTTGAGTACGTTCCACCTGATGGTAAGTGGTAACGGAGATGTTTGTTTTTGTTTTTGCTAAGTATCGTATTTGGGTTTAGTAAAAAAAAAACTTTTATTTACATTTCTAACCGATACTCACTTTTTATTCTTTTTTTTTATTTTTTTTTATTCTTATACTATTTAGGGACTTTTAAAGCATAATGCTAAAATGTCAGCCCCATCGTTCCCTAAAAATATAAATCCCACATCGACTTATATAACTACAATCACATACAGTCCTATTTATTAAACCTAAAATTGTAATTCATTAAATTTAAAACCCATATTCATTAAATTTAAGTCAAATTGGGATATCAACTCACGACGTACTTACTTTTTATTTATTTGAATAATATAATATATAGAAAGGATAGTTTTAATATACCTGTTTTTGATTTTATAGATGTTCCGTAAAACTAGTTATATATAGTAGTTATTATTTATATTTAATTCAATCAATTAATTATTATTTGCTTTGCACAAATTGTTTTGCTGTTGCGTTAACGTTAATGAGCTCAATTAACACTGAACTTGTTTTTAAAGCATTCGAAACGTTGGCAACGAAAAATTTACAAAAGTCGAAAAGGATCTATGAATAATAATTATATTTTGATTCTCAATTAGTAGCGTAAATGAAAATATCCAATTCACGTCGTTTAAAAAACGGACAAACTACAAAAAAAAAGTTGTTTTGTAAGTAGTACAACTAGCGACTCACCCTCGCTTCGCTCGGATTCGTCCCTAGATTTAGCGCGTGTATACAAAACTTGACAAATTATATACTATAACCTTCCTCGAGAACCACTCTATCCATTGGTGAAAACACCATCAATATCGGTGTAGTAGTTTTTGAGTTTATTTTTTATGGTTCCACTCGCGTTCTAAAGGCTGAAAATGAAAAAAAAAAGTTGCATGCTCCGCTCCTATTGGTCGTAGCGTGATGTATGTAATATAGCCTATAGCCTTCCTCAATAAACGGACTATCCAGCACAAAAAGAAATTTCCAATTCGGACAAGTAGTTTCTGAGATTAGCGCGTTCAACCAAACAAACAAACAAACACTTCAGCTTTATAATATTAAGTATAGATTAGTACAATAGGTAATCATCTTCATTAACGTAAGTAGGTAGATCTTCTTGTTTAGTTCCGAAACCATGTGCTCGCATACTTACTGGTAGTAACAAGCTACTTAAACTTGATTGCGATTCACATAATTTTTAAAGATACATAAATTATGTTAATTACAAGGTTTTGAAATTTTTGTTAAAACTATAAACTGTTGAGTGAATATCAGATGTAATTACTTCACTATTGTTTGAAGATTAATTCAGGGATTTATTTCTCAAGGAAACCCTGTAAATATAATATATTATAAAATACATGTATGTATATGTTCATTATATTACTAAAATAGCTACAAAGGAAGTACCTACTACAACAAAAAAAGTCGAAGAACAGCCGAAAGTCAAGAAGAGACGAATGTATGTATTATATTGGTCTTTAAGCTGATATTTAATACTTATATAATAATTATCATTTTTCTAAATAAACCTTGCCAGAAATATTTTGGTATAATTCAGTTTTTTAAAACTGACTTGTTTCCTTTTAATAATCCTTCCGTTCTTAGTAAATTAGTAGATATGGTGAATTATATTATTTAACTTTATTTTATACTATGTTTTTCTTATTAAATTTGAAAAATCAAGTTTGATTTGACATTCGGAATGATATTATAATGAGTCATTTCAACGTTCTAAGTTTCAAGTAACAAATATGATAGTAAGTTTTGTAGTGAAAATCAGATGACAAACTGTAAAGAACAAGGTGCCAAATCGTTTTGTCTTTGTCTTTTTATATAAAGATTAACTAAATATTAATTTTATAATTAAAAAGTTTTCAATTACACACGTTTTTTCTTATTAATTAACCAGTTAAAACACCATTCTTGATAATGAAGAGATAACACATATTTAGTTCTAATTTGCGTTAAAATACGTAGTTAAACTTAATAACAGGTTTACATGATTTAATCTGTAACTTTAAATTCGTAATTAGTTGCCTTGAGCGACGCCCATCTGGCGTGGTTATAATGACCTATAAAAATAGCACAAATTGTGGATTCTGATTTCTTAGGATCATTAGAGGAAAAGGCAGTGGTAGCAGTGGGACGTTAAAAAGGTTAATGTATAAGTGAGAATATATATACATAATATGTATAATGTATATTGAATTCTCATCGAACTGGTGTTTGAGAGTAAAAGAATAAAGTTTTTGTGCATATTATATGTATGCATATTCTTGAACGCAATGTTATAATACTTGTGTCTGTTGTATTAAAAAGGCAGTGGTAGCCTAGCAGTAACGCGTTCGCTTGAATAGCCGAGTGATGCGGGGCCAAACCGGGTCTCGCACCTCTGTATTTTCATGTGCGAATCATTTCTATCATTATTACCACTTGTCTTAGGGTGAAGAAAAACATCGTGAGGGGTTCCTCGCGTCTGATATGTCTGAGAGAACCTGTCAATTTTTCGTAAGACATGTGAAGTGCGCCAACACGCACTAGGCCAGCGCGGTGGACTATGGTCAGACACCCCTCGTACTGAGGGAGGACCGTGCCCAGCAGTGGCACGTTATAAGGGCTGAAGACACACGCACACACAATGTTATAACATCTATTTCCTGTGTGCGAGACTTGTACTAAAGAAATTAACGACCAGAGATCATTTGGTCTTTAGGTATGCATGCTTCCATAATATAATGATTAATGTATATTGTATATCGTCGTGTATTATAACTTTTGTAAGAAATAAAGAATGTGTTCGTAAAGAGGGTAAGATAAGAGATGATGATTATCTGATAGGAGAGTGGACTGTGGAGCAAGCTCCCTGGCTATGTGGTCTGCTACGGCAAACCTGCCAGGGCTTCGTGGTTGAATGCGTAAGCGATCCTGCGACGCCCCATTTAGACGGAGATAGTTTGTTAGGTTTTCGTGAGTAGTACTGGCTGTTCTAGCCAGTAAGCCCCGCATAATCACCAGTTTTCTATTGTTAAATAAATTTCACAACGTTTAATAAAACAAATTTCAGTTTAATTATTTACTATCTTTTGATGTTCCCTGTCTTTAAAGTTTGTAGCACAAAAAACGAAGGAGTTTCGCACAATCTTGTGAGAGCTCTTAGACCTCCTTAGCCCTGTTGCAAAATCCTTTCCTAGCGGACGTCTACTAACTATAAACTACCTCCCTGACGAAATTCATCTTATAGGTCAAGTGCTTTTCGAGATTTGGTGATAAGTGAGTGAGTGACCTTTTGCTTTTATGAGTATATACATATAATATAGATAAAATTTAAATAAAGATTATGATCGAATTAGACCACTGCACAAACACTATTTTAGGTAGATGATTGCTTACCAAAACAAAGTGGAATGTGAAATATTTTGAAATTTAAATTAACATTAATGATCAAAACAACAACACATTTACGACAGTGGTAGCCTCGTAGTAATGAGCTTGCTTGAGACACCGAGGAACGCTGGTACATATACCAGTTGGTGCACCATTGGAATTTTCATGTGTCAATCATTTCCACATTATTACTACTTTCTTTAAAGAATTCTGCATTTTGAGGGAATCTAGTAAGTTTTCGAAATACATGTAAAGTCCGAAATTCGACAATTTTTCAGCATAGTATGCTATGCTTTGAGAGCAAGATTCAATTTCACTATCACTAGTTTAGGTAAAACTATAGTTTAAAACAAAGACGTTATTTACAGTGGAATGGAAAATACTTTGATTTTTAAATTATAATTTAATGAACATAACAATTAGTCATTCCTATCATTAGCTTAGGAAATACTGATTAATGTTATTATAAATGCGAAAATATGTTTGTTTTGTAATTTTTGATAATGATTTGAATCAATATTGGATTCTAAAGGTTTTAATTTTTAATTTTAGTTAGATTTCTTTTCTGTACATAAAAATAGTTTCTGATTTAATGTGTCACGTACATTGAAAGTTTGATTACTAACCATTAATTGTTATAATTTTTGATTAATTTGTTTTAAATTCAAAGGCAAACACTTTATATTGAATTGCAAATTAGCCAAAGTAGCAAAATATGTTGACAGCGCTATTCTGTAGGTATATAATTGGAAGGTATAAAAATGTATAATATTTCGTTATCATAATACTAAGTATTATACTAGTAACTTACTCTCGGAGTCATCCTTAGGTAATAATTAAATATAAATAAATATGTTGACTGTCAGATATTATTAAACACATCACCATCTAGTTCTGTGGTAAGCTACGAGGCTTATGTTACGGATATCAGACAGTTGATACACTCCACATATATAACTTTAAATACATAGTACATATTATAAATATAAACACCTATGACTGGAGTATAAACATTCGTGCTCAACAAATGAATGCCCCAAGCGGGACTTGACCCGCGACCGCTTGCGCAGCAAGTAGGGACTATGGTACTAATAAATTAAGCCAAACGTGTGGTCAGGTACCTAACAGAAGGCTTTGTTAATCCAGGTAGTCTATCTGTTTACTAAATTTCATCTAAATTACACCAGCCGGTTTTACTGTGAAACTATAAAAACATATAAACAAGAAAAAGAGCTTTTCATCTTAAAAATTAAAGTCTACAACAACAATATTGTGTCTTAGATACCTTTATTCACTTTAATTTATTCTAGGTCTCCTAGGACATAAGCGGTGTCTTAATGACCTGAACGATGAATGGCTGTTATTTAATGGATATAAAGTGGCCGCGCTTAGCTTTAGTCTTTTTAAATTACCTTTATGCAAATTTTGTATAAGAAATTCTTATTTACTTTAGTACTATTTTGTTTTTCTTTAAAAAGAGTTTCAGTAATGTCAAAACTACTTTGTAAGGGCATACGATATTTACTTATAAGATAAAAAAACTGTTTTTAAAATGTTGGTCTGTTTATTCCAGCAAATCACCGAAAGAGAAAAGGACTTTAACTGACAGTTAGCTGACGGTGTAAGGAATAACTTATGCTTATAGTACCTTCGGTTATGAATAAGGATTCCGCGCAAAACCCCATGAGATTATAAACAAAACCTGATTTAAATAGGGAAGTTGATACATATGTACTATTATTTATAATAACTATTATAATAATGATACTGTTAATCATATTTTTTGTAGTTACTGTCGAGCTTTAGTACGGCCAGTAGAAAAAATCTTGAAACACTTATTTTTTATACTACCGATTGGTAGGTAAATTTTATTCTATATAATATATACTTAAATTTTTTTGTCTTTTATTTATGTGACATGTTGAGTTGACGTTATTAATAATAATTATTAGTACTCGCTGATAATAATATTTACGATGAATTTCCTTCAAAAATAACTTTTTCAACCTAAAAGGTTTTCTCCTTGTTTATAAGGTTCACAATTATCTTATATACCTACATATAAAATCTTGTAACACATTTGAAGTCCGACTAAAATTGCTTTTTGAAAAGCTATACTGACAAAGTAGTCTAAGACCTTATATAGGTCGTACATTAAATAATATTTTGATATCACCAAGCTCCAAGCTGGCAGGGCTCGAGAACATGAATCATAAATCATTTTTATACTACAGGCATGAAGAAAAACTAAGTGCCTGCCTTTTATATATATACACATAAAGAAAATTGTATGTTTGTACTATATATTATATTATATGCATATATGCAATATATGCATTTATATAATTGCAGCTTATTTGAAAAGCTCTAGTACTAAACAGTTTTCTTAAATAAAACCAAACTATTGAAACGTCGCAGTTATTGAATATGTTCGAATATATCTCAATTTTTAGTTCCAAGTTGATTTATATTGTCTTATTTCGTTTTTAGGGTTCCGTACCTCAAAAGGTAAAAACGGAACCCTTATAGGATCACTTTGTTGTCCGTCTGTCTGTCTGTCTGTCTGTCTGTCTGTCTGTCTGTCTGTCTGTCTGTCTGTCTGTCAAGACCTTTTTTCTCAGGAACGCGTGGAGGTATCAAGCTGAAATTCATATCAAATACTCAAGTCTATGGTCTCTTGGAGCTGTGAAAAAATCAAACTTCTAAGTCAACGCGATCAAAAGATACTCCCGTTTATGCCGCAAATTTTCGACACTCGCAAGGGAATCAAAACCTACAGGGTACTTCCCGTGAACTCAGAATCTTGAAATTTGGTACGAAGCAACGTCTTATAACACAGATAAAGGAAAAATTGCGAAAAGCATAAATTTTTAGTTACATCATATAATAAAAATATTTTTAATAATTTTAAACTTATTACCCCTTTACTCATACACCGTTCCGTACAGGTTTGTACGGAACCCTCGGTGCGCGAGTCTGACTCGCACTTGTCCGAATTTTATATTAGAAGGAAGCATATAATGCTACTTTCTTTTCAATAACATGTGCAATAAAAATATTTAAAAACCACGTATTTTTATTTAGTTTACTACATGCTATATTAATGACTCAAACAAGTTTTTTCTTCATCCTGTAAAGTTGTCAAAATTTAAATAGTACCGGTTGCCAGTTCGCAGTCGTTATATTATATTTTTATTTACTTTTCCGTTTATAGTATTAATATAATTTATAAACCAACAATTAAGTAAAGTAGGATAAGATTATTAGTTTGTCAGCAAAATTATACATTTGTGAATGGACAAGGTCAAAGATAACAACTATACATTTCCAAGATTCAATGGAGCGTTTGATATCTACGTGAGAACTGACTTACTCATTCAGACAATTAACTTTTTATTACAGTACTTTACATTTAAATAAATATCGAACAATATCAAAATAATTATAGAAATAAAACAAATATTTAAAGTAAAAAACTGCATAATGATAACACTAATATTAGTTTAAAGAAACGTTTATAAAAGAGAAAGACTTTAAGAAAAAGACATGAGATAAGAGATTGTTAAAAAAATTTTTACTAGTGATTTACCCAGAATTCTTATAATCCAAACTTTATAGCAAAAACTTGAATAAATTGTGCGTGTTTATTAAAATTTTATTATTACAAGTGCAACAAAATATTTGTGTCTACAGCGACTTAAGTAACTTTAATCATAATAATATGTAAAATAATAATAGTTTGATGTTGGTAATAGTTCGAGTGCAAGTTATCTGTTTAATCTTAACAATACAGTAACATTTACTTTTGTTACAAAGTAATTTAAATGTTTTGACCTATCTCCCCTTTTCTTCTTTGTTCTCTTTCTCTCTTTCTCAGTTAAGTTTCATCAGGCAGGTGTTATTTTGTTCAACGTATTAAAACGTGAGGCAGATGTAGATCAGTCGTAACGCGCTCGTTTAGATAATTGAGTGATGCGGGTTCAAATCCGGGTCGGTCGGTGATATTTTCACGTGTGAATCATTTCTAACATGATTACCATTTACCTTATGGTGAAGGAAAACATCGTGAGGAAACTTGCATTTCTGAGAGAACACGAGTTTTCGAACGACATGTGAAGTCCGCTAAATCGCACTAGGCCAGCGTTGTGGACTATGGCCTGATCCCCTCATATTTAAGGGAGGCCCGTACCCAGTAGTGAGAAAAGAGCTGAATACTATTAAAAGGTGACAATCGCGGTAGTAGTCAAGAGTAACAATAGTGACAACAGTGCGGAATCGAAATGACACTATAGTTTTTCTCAACTTGTTCACTATAAACGTGAAAATTTGGATAATATGATGCTTGTTCCTTCTTTACCCAGAAACGGCTGGACGGTTTTTGATGGAGTTTTCTACACTAAGTTACCAGGACTCAGGAGTAACACATAATATTGACTATTATTAGGCATCTAGGGATGTACCTAAGCGAATCTAGAGTATGTCGCTAGTTGCTTTCTTGCTACCTTATAAGGTATTTATTAAAATTATATCACGCAGGATCATCAGCCAAGGTAACAGAAATATACACCCTTTTCCACGTAATTTTAAGCCCAAGTCTATTTTTAACCGACTTCAAAAAAATTCAAAAAAGGAGGAGGTTATATGTTCCGTTGTATGTATTTTTTTTTTTTTTTATGTATGTTCACCGATTGCTCCGCCGTCTGTGGGCCGATTTCAAAAATTTTTCTTTTGATTGGTAGGGTATAGTTCCGAGGTGGTCCCATTGTCACCAAGTCAGGATCTGATGATGGGATCCCAGGGAAATCGAAGGCAACTCTCAAAATTTACAGGCACCTATTATGTTTTTGATATATTTTCTAAACCCGATAAAGCTTTTACGTATGAAAATCATCATCTCATGTGGATGAGCTGATGATGGAAGGTAAAATTCCTCAACAGTTGTTTTTTATGTGTTTTCACCGATTTCTCCGTGAATTGTGGGCCGATTTTAAAAATTTCTTTTTTGTTCGGTAGGGTATACATTCAAGATGTTCTCATTGTCACCAAGTCAGCATCTGATGATGGGATCCTAGAGAAATCGAGGGCAACCCTTAAATTTTATCGGCACTGATTACCTTTTTCATATATTTTCTAAAGCTGTTTAAGAATTTGTGATGATGTAAGGTATATATCCTCAACGGTTAGGAGTTGAAAGAAAATTCTTTTAATATTATACGTACTTATGAACTGATAGTCGTTCTCCTTCAGGATATTAGGTGGATTGATAATAGAAGGTAAATCTTATTAACGTCTACGAGTTACGTGGAAAAATAGACATGGACAAATCTCGATTGACTATTGTCGTTCATTTCAAAACTTCGCTGACTTATTGGAGCAGTAGTTTAGTTAGCCTTCCAATATTTTATTTAAACATAATAATTTCCACAAAAAAATTTAAAATAAATTATTTTTTAACAAAAATGAAAACCGACTTCAAAACGCTACAAATCGAAACTAAAAAGAAAAAAAAATAATTTTAATTACTTAGTTATTGTTGGAGTCGGTGCCAGCCAAAGCAAAATAATCCTAATACAATCTCCTTGGCTGGCACCGACTCCAACAATAACTAAGTAATTAAAATTATTTTTTTTTCTTTTTAGTTTTATTATTACAAGTGTTGGAGCGTCACGAAATGACTAACTAACTTACTGTAGCATTCATAACATAGTCATGTCTAACTTTTCTGTGTAAATTTATTAATTTCTGAACATTTATTAATATATTATGTTCATTTAATAAAATAACCTAATTAATAGTGTTGGGTTACAAGAGAAAAAAGCATCAAGTAAATTGAATTAAGTCTAAATCATAGAAATATATCTAAATAAGGAATATGCTTAATTAAAATAAAATATTGACTTTATAAGGCTGTTAAAAAATCAAATTAAAAACAAGAAATACAACTTTATAAAATGAAATAAATAATAATTACAAATTATAATTTAAGTTCAGTTTATAAATTAAAATATTTTTGGAATTAAAAGTCATTCGTAGGTAGGTAGTAATTATCAAAATACAGCTTTCTGTAATACAAACTTACTAAAATTATTAAACGTTTTACGTTCTTTATATTTTTATTGATTACAATACTTACTATCTCACCGTCGCGCGCTCCGGTTAAGGCACGTCCCTAGATTGGTAGGTACATACTTAGTAATGTATTGTAAACATAAAAGAACAATACTAAAAACTGTAACACATAAATCGACAATTCATATATTATGCTTAAACTAATATTAGTTTCTGGTTTACGAATACAATTTTAGAAAAAGTATCCATTGATTCAACGAATCGTGTATCGCGCCTTAACGATAAAAAGTAAAAACTTGACAGCTCGGTCACAGATTATCAAATATAAAAATAATGAGTTTATCCTAATAGTATAGTATAGATTTCTTAGAGATATTTTCCCGCCTTTTAGAGTATCAAAGTATCAAAGTGTTCAGTGGTTTTCGTAATTTATTCCCAGACAAACAGACATACAATAATTCTTAAAACTACAGATGCGGCAATATATAGTTAAAATAATCTATACTAATATTATAAACGCGAAAGTTTGTAAGTATGAATGGATGGATGTTTGTTACTCTTTCACGTAAAAACTACTAAATGGATTTTAATAAAACTTTACAATAATATAGATTATACATCAGAATAACACATAGGGTACAATTTATAAAGATATTGTGTGAATTGTTCAAAATATGACGAAAGGTGTCAAGTAAGTAGTAAAAAATCTACCATCTGCGAGCTATTCTGGCGTGCGCTGCAAAAACCGCTGGAGTTACACATAATATGTAATGTATGGTGGAAATGTTTATCTTAAACAAGCCAATTCGGGTCGTCCCTAGATTTTGCGCGAGTGAAACCGACGCGTTCCACGAGTATTAAAATAATAAGACTCGTTTAAAATTTTATTAAACGTACTTAGGCAATTTGTATGCACAAAGAAAAAAAACTATGATTATAGTACGTAAAGTACTACGTTGTTAATACTGTTATTCCTACATTTTGACCTCCAATTTATGAAAGGACTTACTTGTTTACAAAACAAAGCACCTACCTACTAAAAACAATCTAATTTAAACTGCAAATCTAACATCCGCCATTAATTTCGATTCTTTAATAAAAATGTAGTTATATATAATAATTCTAATATTTATTTCTTCATTGTATCTAGAATAGTAATTCTTTTGTTCAGTAGTTAATATAATATTATAAATATGTTTGGGCATTATTACAACAGCACCATCTAGTACCGTGGTAAATTACGAGGCTTGTGTTACGGATACAAGATAGTTGATATACTACACATATATAAATTTTAAATACATACATATTATAAATATAAACACCCATGACTGGACTCGAACCTGCGACCGCTGGCGCAGAAAGTAGGGTCACTACCAACTGAGCCAAACGTGTCGTCAAAATTAAATAAATAATATTTTGTTATTATATTAGGCATACTTACAATATTTTAAGGCCTGAGAATAACTATTTATTAATATTAGAGACATAGAGATGTCACATATAATGTAGGAATCATGATAGCTTAATATGTGAACGAAATTACTAGATTTGCTAATGATTTCTACGAAAAATATATTTCTGCTACGAAAATCTTTTAATGGTACAAAAATAAAAAATCTTAGGAATAAATTAAATATTAAATATAAATTAAATAAAATAAAATTAAAATTTTAGGAATTAAAATGAATGGCTTGTATGAAAAAAAATATTAAGTAAGACATAGGCATTACTAGGCATTTTACTAGGAGAAAAGGCATCTGGCCCTGCCCATTGTGATACTAGTAAGTAGTAACCTTTTACCAATGTTATTTAAATGGTATATCTCAATGTTCGTGTGGACCACGACTGTGAAGTTCAAGGTAAAATAAATAAACGTAATTTTCAAATTGCAATCCAGAAAAGGCTTTACATTTTCTAAACCTAGATCGAATATTTTTATACTTTTTTCTACTTATATTGTCTTATCTACTATATCTATATATCAAACCAATGACTCACCCTCGGTTTGCTCGGATTTGTCCCTAGGTTTAGCGTCGGCGAAGCCACGGGTTTCGCTAGTTAAAATAAATAAAATTTCTACCTCCTCCTTTTTTAAGTCGGTTGAAAAGTAGCCTAAATTACGCCTTATAACATTAGCTATCTATGAGTGAAAGTCCCGTCAAAATCGGACCAGCCGTTTCAGAGGTTACCCAGAACAAACAGACAGACAGACAAAAATTTAAAAAATTGGTTTTTGTTGGAAGTATCGTATATACTTTCGTATGCAATTTAGTAAAAAGCTGTCAATTTGAAATTAAAAACAGACACTCCAATTTTATTTATATGTATAGATTACAAAATTTTAACATAATCGAATTTGTACTTACATGAAACACTTTGGAAAATCTTATTGAAAGGGTCATTATTATATATACATATAGATGCCATACCTATCGTTTTTAGAATTTTTGTCTGTCTCTTTCTGATTGCATCATGAGTAAAATCACTGAACAAATTTTAGTGAAATTTAAAACGATAGCTAGTTATCGCGTTAACATAATATAGGATACCTTCTTCTTTCACGGAAAATCACGTCTCAGTAAAATCTACCCTAGTGCAATAAAATATAAATAAGTTGTAAACATTTTTTTTTAATAAGTGTAGGTAGTTTATTTGTAAGTTTTTTTTCTTAAAATACGCCGACTATTAATACGTATAAATGATAGTAAATAAAATTTTAACGCTCGTACTGTAATAGGCCGGATATACTCACGTTCTTAATTACAAAATATGCCCCACTGATTTATGAATATAGGCTATTAGCTCTAGTTTTTATTACAAATATGACGGTTATTATTTTTTGGTTTACCTAACATTAACGGAGGAACTAGGTTTCTTCGAAATATGTAATTAAAGGGTATTTGATACACTCTATATATTTTCTATTATGAGTCACGTCAAGTAAAATGACTCGGCGGTTTAGTGGTTGACATGCGGTCGTTGATTGTGAGGTCCTGAGTTCGAGTCTCGGTTCGGGCAAAAATAGTTATTATATTCTTCTGTCATTAAATACTCAGTGGCAGTGTTTTACACACATACAATCGTTTATCGAAATTGAGGTTTAAAAAAATAAAGTATGCACTTATGGCTGTCATCAAGTCCGTGTTCGAGTAGGTATATTATAAAGACGAAACGTAAAACTTGAAATAGATTCAACAAAATCAAACAAAACCATTGTTATTTATAGTACAACATTAGTTAATTCAATATCTAATATTTTATTCTAGAATATAGGTACCTACTGATTTTCATACAAACTTTACGACCCATTTTTGTCACCTTTAATTTAATTTTTTCACGGCTACTTAGGTATATCACTATTCTAAGTGTAATACTAATTTATGTCAAATGAAACTGTCTTTTCGGATTTTGTCTCGGATTTATTTTGATATTTGGTTTGGTTGGAACCAAAAATCAAAACAACATGGCAAATATTCGCGTAAACCTAAGAAAGTATTATGTAATAATTTCGTGTACGCTATTATGGAATGGTAAAAATGAAGCAATAATTGAAGAACAAGTTAGTATCCGAAATATCTAGAAATATTTGCATACCTGCAAACAATTACGTTTCACATATTTATCAAAAGGTATAATTATTCAAAATTATTTATCTACAAAGCCAAAGTTTGTTGAAAGTACCTAGTATTCTAATTATTAAATGATTTCATCGTTTAAAATTAAAGCAAAACACCGCCATGACTCATTTGCTGTAGTCTTCCGAAGACAAGTTTTATAATGTAACAATTAAACAAACTTGTTATATATACATATTTACACTTGACTTTTAAGGCGGTTTAGAATAAAAGAAAAAAACTGTGTACAAACTACAAGATAAAGGTATAAATACATTTAAATAGTTTTAAGAAGATAATGAGCATTTCTTAGCCATGTAAGATTCAGAATTACGTTAATTGTACCTTATTAACTCTTTGCAGTGATTGGTACAGTCCTCTTCAATACGAGGAGGATAACGCCATAGTCTACTACGCTGGCCTATAGTGCCGTGTGGTGGATTACATTTGGGACATTTCTACAACAGCGCCATCGGATTCCGTGGTAAGCTACGAGGCTTGTATTACGGATACCAGATAGTTGATATCTACATAATATAAACACCCATGACTGGAGAACAAACATTCGTACTCAATAAAAGAATGTCCCAGCGGGACTCGAATCCGTGACCGCTGGCGCAGAAGATAGGGTAGGTAGGGAGTACTACCTACTGAGCCAAACGTGTCGTCAATTTGGTTTTCGAAAACTTGCTAGATTCTCTTAGACATGCAGTCAGGACATTCCTTCGCTGTAAGATAGGTGGTAAATCCGGGACTTAATTCCACTTCACTCAGTTTAACAAGCGTTCACGTGGACTGGGCTACTACCCTCTTGTACATATTTTTCTTAAAAAAGATAAAAGTTTTAAATCGCAGATTTTCAGCAAAAATTGAACATTTACATTTCAAGTATGGAGGAATTTATTTTTCTCTGCAATATATCTGCACAGGAGTAAGTTTAGGATTCCACACGTCTGATTTAAAAAAATGGTCTTCTTGCTATTCTGAATCTATCGGACAGATAAAAAAGAAGTTTAAGTACTAAAACTCGTCTGCTCAGACAGTAAAATTACGAAACGAGAAAATAATTCTAATCTTCCAAGAGCTTGTTCAATTATTAATTATCTGATAAGTAGATAATTAGTTTATTTAACCCATATTCACCATAAATATATTGTTAAGTGGTTGCATGTTACCTTACTTTAAGGGTAACTTACATAATAGACCAGGCCAAACTTAATGTGGATATGTAAGAAATATCTAAATGGATATTGAATTTAGTATGACCTAACGTTATTTTTTACAATTAATGATTCAATTCAATTAATTCAATTTAGATAATATGTATCTTTTAAAATATCGCGAACAGCAGAACATATAAACAAAAAGTTTAGTTTTTCTACAGCACTTGTAAAATTGACATATAAACCAAAGCGTATTTATTTTTTATTTGACTTCTGTATCCGCCATTTCTAATATGGCAATGGATTTAGAGCTTACGCTTGACCTTGATCTGTAGCCATTGGTTAAGACGAGTTTTGAGTTCAACAACCAACATTAAGGTACATTTTTTGTTCGCTAAAATTAAGTAAAGATTGTTATTATAGTTCCATTGAATTTTTTGTAATAGATGTCGCAGTAAGATTGTAAAATCAGTTGTTATACACAACAGCTTAGTTGTGTAAAACTTCTTAGCAATTTCACATACTCTATGAACGTAAGACTCCATAAATGTTTTGTGTTTTGGAATTAGGGTATAATTTGTAAAACGGCGTGAAATGACACTTAAGAATGTATGAGTTGTAGATATATAGGATATGGTGAGACAATATATAAATCGACTTTCAATAAAAAATTAAGGTATATAATTAAGGTAGATCTTGCATCAAAAAAAGATATAAAAGTAAAGTAAAACAGCCGGTTCAAAACTACTCGTAGTAATACTTCACTTAGGTACCTTATAACAAACCTGATAGACGTGTTAAGGTGTTTTATATTACACAGTTATTTTGTAAAAAAACTAATCAGATCCCACTAACTCATATTCTAAGACATATTTATATGTCTTAGTGGGATTGCAGAATATTTAATATGTCTACACATATTATTTAACAAAGAACACAAATTCGTTAACAATATTTAGATTATTGTTAACGAATTTGTGTTCTTTGTTAAATATATAATGTGTATAGACATATTAACAGATCCCTTTAAACCTCGTATTAAAAGAAGGTCCGTGTCACACAGTGGTACGTTAAAAAGGGCTGGATACAATACGTATATCTTATGTACATAGTAAAGTTTATCTGAATAAATTTTGTACAAGACAACTAGTATCAATACTATAAAAGTTAATTATGTAAATTCTAGGGAATCTTTTCAACAGAATGACGTTAAACGAAAAAGGGCGAAAATTTAATAACTGTTTAGTATTTTAGCCATTTACCAAGAGTGACGACACAGCCCTGTAGAATCCAAATTTTTCATAAATATTCAATCTGCATCCTCGCCAACAAAAGCTTTATGATATATACGTAGTTATACATTTTAACATTACGTAGCTTTGTGAATTTAAAATAGAACGAATTTAATTATTTTTGTGTATTATATTTGATAATTTAGATTTAATTCTCACACATACGATGTTAGCACGAAATTGACAAAAAATCAAGGTCTATTAATTTTAAAACTAAATATTTTAAAAGTAGACTGTAATGGTTAATGTAAGTATCTTATTATATTGTGTAAAAAAAATGAACCATAAGTGTAGACTGTGGTAGCCTAGCGGTAACGTGCTCGCTTGGATAACCGAGTGATGCGGGTTCAAATCCAGGTCTCGCCTCTGATATTTTCATGTGCGCATCATTTCTATCATGATTACCACTTGTTTTACGGTGAAGGAAAACACCGTGAGAAAATCTGCATGTTTGAGAGAACCTAACAAGTTTTCGAAAGACATGTGAAGTCCGTCAACACGCACTAAGCCAGCGAGGTAGACTATGGCCTTATATATAAGATACTAATTCCATTAAGTTAAAAAGTTATTCATAAATAGATAACTAATTCATTGAGTTAGTCAGTCAAGATTTACCTTCTCAAAATTTTAAGGGAAAATTGCAATTCGTCCTCGCTAGAACAATGCAATAGCGTAACAGTAAAATCATAATACACTCGTATGCCTACTGACCTACTTGGGGAATGATTCATGCCAAAATTAGAAGCTATATTTGCTAATTAGAGTGTAAGGTTGTATTATTTTATAAATGTAAAAGGTAAGAATTTTGTAATGGCTAAAAGTTGGCCTATTAGTTCTAATATGGAAGGATGTGCTGTTAGCGTATACGCCTCTGTTCATTAGATCAATGTCGATGCTTTCGAGAGCTATTTATTTATTTATATGAAATTATATTGCCCTGACTTATTTCGTGGTGAGAAGGCCAATCTACATCTATGAATATAATAAAAAATATTTGTCTGTTCTTAATGTTAAAATAGCTCTTTACGAAATACGCATGAACGGTACTAATAAGAAAAATATTCTTTTTTGGCAATTTTTAATGGCTTTTTAATAATTATTCATAATGGCTAGACCAGTTTTACTGGGACTTTCACTAGTAGCCTAGCAGATGGCTCACGTTAAAAGGACTCACTTAGACCATGAAATCATGTAGTAGAAGTACCTGTTGACGCAGCCGAGGGAAGTGAGGATATTTACAATAGTTTTTATTACAGTAACTTGAAATAAAGATTATGAGATAGTGAAAACATACCTATAATTAATCAAAATAGGACAAAAGTAGTATAAGTATTATGTACGATTTATTACAGAAATATTATACTAGTACATTTATATTATGTACTAAACTATTAACTATATTGCTAAGCCAAATTCAATAACTTAAGGAAAACGATGAGAAGCTTAGGCCATAATACTTGGAAATTCTGACAAAAGCCACTTTTTGGTCGACTTTAAAATAGACGTATTGAAGAATATATTCAACTAAATGCTATATTTTTGCTAATTTAAGTGAATCGTATAATATTGATGTAACTATTTAGTACTATTTACTAACTAAATAGTTACATCAACTTAACTAACTAAGACTTGAACCCGCAATAAAGATCTTGTATGAAAGTTTATATTATGATATTAATTCAGCCACTCTTAGTTTGAAGAAAGTTCAATAGTTCTAGAGATTACCTTCTACAAACAAAATTTTCCCCTTAATAATACTTTTAATGTATATTAGTTTGCTATAGTGAGCTTAAAAGCTCTTTACTTAAAGCACAGATCACATAATACTAGATTAATATTAAACTTAATAAAGTTTAATATTAAACTCACGAAATAAACATATCATGTTTAGATAGAAAAATTAAATTAAAAATTTATCTGGGCACTCACTTGTCTCTTACCCTGTCTTTAAGTAAAAGGGGTAATCTAATAATTTTCAATAAAAGCCTAGCTAGGTACATACTCAAAACATATCATATTTTATTTGCACTGCTTATTCAAAATGAAAAATATTTACGAAAATCTAAGAAAGTATCATATTTGGCATTCTTGTTTGTATAATAAAAAATTGCTAAAATTAAAGTTAGTTCTAAAATCTTTTATTAATGACAGTTTAAATTAACTTAAAATGACACATTATTTGTTTTCATATTTTTAAGTTATACCAGTTATACCCCTTTCTCAACCTGAATGTTAAACATAATTTTGGTAACATCCATATCAATTCCGAAGTTGAGTATTTCGTCCATCTTAAAAGTTCTTTGTGTTTGCTCGCTATGCCGACAATTTTCACGCCTATTGCGATCTTATACGTTTTTAAAGTGACTACTTTAACTATCGTCGCGGGACAACTACATATTTGAATATAAATCTTTTTATATCTATTTTAATTCATCATGCCATAGTCTTCTATGGTTGCTAAATGCGAGTTTAGACTTGACATGTCATTTGAAAAATGTTTATGTAAATTAAACGCACTGATTTACTGACTATGTTTTCTTGTACAAGGGTGACATAATGATGTTAAAATGGTTCGATGGGCTTATAGAAGGAACCTAATTTCATTCCATTTTAGTTTCTTTTTTTCTATTTTGACCTTTGTACAATTCATATATTTTTATCCTATTTCGATCTTTGTACAATTAATATAAAGTCGAGCGCCATCACTGAAAATGTGAAATTATGGACGAAATATTGAATTTCGCACATTTTGAAAACCTTTACGAACCGCAAAAGCAAAAGAATATTTTTAATTTTAAATAATTTGCATGAATTTATGTTACTATTAAAAAAAAACACTTTTTTTAAGAAGTTGTATTTGGTAGCTGCTTGGTAGCTGGTAAAACAATACTAATATTAAAAAGGTAAGCTTAGTTTTTCCTAAGTAAATAGTCATTGTAGTCTTAGTATACTTCTCACAGCATTGTCCGTATTTCATACACGCAACGCTTGCGTAAGTAACATTGAGATGTGTCATTATACTGTAAACATGTTAATAGTTTGTAAACAAACTTTGTTACATATTACTGCTATGGGATATAAAGAGGTCAATGGTGGACATGGGAACCAGGAAATGACCTCATAAATAGCTAACTAGATTATTAAATTAGTTTATTATACCTACTTAAATATAAATAAATGTTGGGACATTATTATAACAGCGCCATATAGTTCCGTGGTAACAAGGCTTGTGTTACGGATACCAGATAGTTGCTATACTTCATACATAAATTATATATTCATACATATTATAAATATTAACACCCATGACTGGAGTACAAACATTCGTGCTTAACAAATGAATGCCCCCAGCAGGACTAGAACCCGCGACCGTTGGCGCAGTACCAACATTAACACCAACACTATCAACTGAGTCAAACGTGTCGTCTACTTCTTGATTATTTACTGCTACCTGCAATCGGCCTGAGTGAGAGACTGGCTTAACCGTCCTCCCATTGAAGAATGTCCCATGCCCTAGCCTCGTAAGGCCCACGGTCCTACCAATAGTACTAATTTATTATAGTAATTCAGACCCGACCCTCTTACGCGCTATGTAGCCATTACGACCCAAAGGCCTACCTGTAGGACTTTTTACAAAACGTCACATTTTCGATTCGAACTTGCCGCTATAGCAATAGAGTGTATCCGAGTTTGTAGATCATTATATTTAGTAGCATATGGTAACACTGAATTTAGGTGCAACAAAAATACAACTGTCAGACTTTTAAAAATAGGTGGCGATATGGCAGGTCCACGAGGAAGAGGTAATTTAATCTATTTTTATTTGAGTTATCATGTGTAATTTAGTTTTAATTATTACATAAACCTATCAATCAATAACTGCTTGATTATATGATATAATTATTTGGCAGTATCTATGCATCATTACGGTAACATGTCAAGTTTATGAAATATGGTCCATCAGTAGGACCTCGGGACGCAATTACTATAAAGCAATTATCAATTATGTGGATCAGTTTTTTCAGTTTGAAACTTTATAACATGAAAGAGGTTCTATATCTATGATATATTTCATTAATTATACAATAAATGTAAAAGTTTCTTATGAAAAGTTTATTTTAAGTTTGATATTTTGAAATATACTTTTATTAGGTGAACTGAGAAGAATTGAGACTGATTTAGGTAACAAATCTGTTCATTTTGTAATTATTAAAGTTTTGATAAGTTTATAGATAAGTCTAAAATTATTATTTACTAAAAAAATTATAAGACTGACAGCAAGTCATGACAAATTTTTGTTGCTGCTAAGTCAAGTAAAAAATTAAGATTACTACTAAGTCTGACTTACTACCTGTGATTGATTTATTAATAATAATAGCATAAATGAAGGAAACTACACAATGTTGATTAAAAATACCAATGAATTGGTGGTTTAATTTCATTCGAAAATTATAGTAATACAAATAATCATACCTCACTAATGCCCGTGGGCCTGCCCATAGCACTTATTCTATTTGAACAAAACTTTCCAAAACCGTGTCCTATGATCATAACTACCACACCCTGAAAATATGACTTCAATACGATTGCTTTATCATACAAAAAAAAACACCCAGAAGTGTTGGGTCTGAATGACAATAAAATATTAGTACTACTAGTAACACCTTGGGCTACAATGACTAGCACACCGTTTCATGCTCTGGGCCTTAGGAGGCTAGAAGACGTTAATTAAAAATAAAAATAAAATTGAAACCCTGACTGGGAAACAAGCGAAAATAAAAGATAAAAAAAGCAAACATAAAAACATGAAACACGTAGGATAAATTTTATTTAAATTTTGTTCCTGTCTCCTTTCAACATTTTACATTTGTTACACACGTTTTTATATATTTTTGAACAGGTTTATTTATATTATATCCCACAAAAATAATTTAATCTTCCAAACAATAAGTCACCAAACGGTTCAGAGCAACTAATAATAATCTGATTTGATGTAAGGTTTCATAGAGATTACCGATATGAGGCACGTTGAGGAACGTTGCAGTCACTGCTCTACCCAGCTACAATTTTACGAATTTATAAATATAAGCATCTATAAATTAAGAACAATACATAAATCAGCAATAGTGGTAATGCGTTCTATGTAGTTTTTTGTCATAATAACCCTAAAATCCCTCTTTTTAGCCTAAGTCTAGACGTAGAGACGAGTCTAAGTCTAAGTATAAGTCTAAGTCTAGGAGTTAGACGAGTCACGAGTAATTTTCGCCAAGTATTTAATATTTAACACCATTATATGACATGATGCAAAGTTTTAGTGAGAATTTACTCATCGTCTCAGAAGATTTCTAAATTAAAATTTTATACATGTCAAGTTTTGCAAATTAAATAAAAGTAGATGCGCAAAATGAAATTGCTGTGATGTATGTAATGCAGTTAACCCTTGCAGTTTGCTGATACATGAAAAAATTTAAGCTAATGAGTGTTGTTATCTATTTTAAATAGAGATAGGTTATTTATGTGTTATTATAATAATGCTACATTAATAAGAATAAATTTTATATAACTTGATATAAAAGATCAAATCCAGTTTTTTACTTCTAATCCATACATATAATTAATTAAAGCGAATAATTATTATAAAGATAGTAGTAACTACCTACTAAAATACCTTTTGTGTAATATAATTGGATTGATTATGTAGAGTTAGTTCTCTATATACTTATGAAACCCTAATCCCAAAGATAAGACGAACAAAAATGACAATCATTTTATACATTTTTTATCATTTTATAAATCTAACGCGAGCGTAGCCGCGGGTTCCACTAGTTATATAAATAAACCTTCCTCTTGAGTCACACCAACTATTACAAACACCTCATCATAATCCGTTGTGTAGTTTTAAAGATCTAAGCATATATAGGGACAGACAGACAGTGGGAAACGACTTTGTTTAAATACTATGTAGTGATTATTCGCGATTTAATATTTTGTAAATCTTAATGATGGATATTTTAACGTTACTTGTTTTACACTTAAAATAAGATTCTGAATCAAATTTGTACATTTAAAAAAAAACTTATTGAAGTAATATACAGAGAGTGAATCATAGATTTGAGAAATTGTCTTTGTTGTCCGTCTGCTTGTGACGAGAAAACTCGTAGTTTTGATGAAATCTGGTTTAAATCAATAAACTTTTTTTAATGGTCGACTTATTTGTAATAAATTAAAATAGTTTAAATATAAAAAATCCAAAAATTAAAATGTAATACATTTTAATTTTTGGATTTTTTATTTTTTCTAATATAAACGTACCATATACAATAATCTCAACGAATTAAGATGAATAAGTAGTAATAAAAAACTTAATGAGTTATTGTTGAATAATATGCTCATTTATCTTTCCTGGTTCCCAGACCAAAAATGTGTACTTCCAAGTTAATTAATTATCAATGTTTTTTTTTATATATTTATAAATATTTATGTATATATGTAATATTTTATTTTTATATATAGGTACTTTATATATAACTTCTCATTATAAATATGTTGGGACATTTTTAAAAAACAGCGCCATCTAGTTCTGTGGTAAGCTACGAGGCTTGTATTACGGATACCAGATAGTTGATATACTTACACATATAAATTTTAAATACATACATAATATACATATTAACACCCATGACTGGAGAATAAACATTCGTGCTGAACAAATGAATGCCCCCAGCGGGACTCGAACCCGCGACCGCGGGCGCAGAAAGTAGGGTCATTACCAACTGCGCCAAACGTGTCGTCATGTTCGGCGAAATCATAAAATATATGTACTTAAATTTATGTTTTTTTTAGTATGTACAAGAAATAATATAAAATGAATAATATGTAGATTGTATATATAATTATAAATATCTAGTTATAACCTCTTGCAAAAAATTTTACGTTTCGAATTATTAAGAGTTAAAATACTTATCTATGTAGTTTTCAGTTTTAAACCCTCGCTTAATACGTTATTAAATAACTCAAAAAATCATTTTTATTGATCATAAATAATACTAGCGAGTCAACCTCACTTTGCTTGAATCAGTCTCTAGATAGTATCTACGTCTTCACGATTTATAGTATTATAGTATGTACGTATGTGTCAGAGATATCTTCCCGCAGGAAAAAGTATTCTATACGTTGATCCAGATTATCAGCTATCATTACACAAAATTTCATCAAAATCTATGTTTTTATATACTAGCGACTCAGCCTCGCTTCGCTCGGGCTCTTCCCTAGATTTAGCACAGGCAAAGCCGCGGGATCTGCTAGTAATGCATATAAACCTTCCTCCTGAATCTCTCTATCTATTAAAAAAACCGCATCAAAATCCGTTGCGTTGTTTTAAAGATTTAAGCATACATAGGGATATAGGGACAGAGAAAGCGACTTTGTTTTATACTATGTAGTGAAGAATGAGAAAGATATAACTTTTATATATTTCAATACAGCACTATTCCCAAATATCCAGACAAAACCAACCATTGCATAACAGTTGTGTTGAACTTGACTTACTACGCTTCGGCGCATGCGACGCTCTAATTCATTTAATAAAGTCTGTTCACTAATTTATGGCGACTCTATTTTGATTACCGATTTTAAGAACTTGTTTTATAACATGATGTAAATATTTAAATAAATTGATATAATTAAGTTTAATTTTAATATAGTTTTAAATTAAAATAATGGTTATTTGGATTTTATTTGTCAGTTTGAGTATTGTTGCTATTTTGTTAGCTAAGGCGCTATGTAATCAGGAGATAGAGTCTGCCACACAGAAAAGAGATTTTGGCCAATATATTGTTTGATTCCCAGTGGCATTACTTGAAAACCGTAACGTAAACCAAAATCCTTAGTTTAGTATTATTTTATTAATAAAAATACATAAAAATTTAATGAACCATAATGTAAAAAAATATATGAAAAACGTACTTTAATTGATTAAACAGCAAAAAAATATAATCAATTAAAAAGTACTAAAAAAATTAGATAGGTTAATTGTACATCTATGAAAGATTTAAGAAGAATGAATTTCCTATGATGTAATATTATACTATAAAAGTTTTGCAAAGACGAATTTCTACCTTTAACAGCATCGTAATTACGTATAATATAATGAATAATCTAACTAAGTGCATTATGCACCAGTTTATAGCGAACGGGCTATACAAAGTATGTTTTTGTCACATAGTCGCAATCGCACCTCATTACACGACTAATTTAGTGCTGCTGTTGTTGTAGTATTTATGTAGTAGTGTTGTAGTTACCCGCGGTTTCGCCTAAAATTAGGACTATAAATAAAATTGGTTTGACTTCAAATACGTATTGTAAACACAATATGTTCATTAAATATAATACAATTTGGGTTTATTTTTAAAGTAAAAACATGGATACTTCCATTTTTTCGTAAGTAGGTACTATTTAAAAGAAGTTAATAAAATTAAGAACGAATATTTAATGTACAATTTTAAATTAAAAAAAAATTTAAAGATAAACTTTTAAAATACGAATAAATAATGTATAATTTTAAAGCTGTACATTATTTACTAAGTAGTATTTAAATAATATTTTGATGATACGTTTGGCTCAATTTTAAAACGACTCTACTTGTTGTGATGTGTGGTCAAGTACGAGTTCCGCTGGGGACAGTTCTTTGTGTGATGAACACACCATTTTGTACTCCACATATATATTTAAAGTTATATATGTGTAGTGTATCAACTATCTAGAACCCGTAACACAAGCCTCGGCGCTTACCATGGAAATGTGTGTTAATATCCAACGTGTTTTTTTAAACAAATATTTAAGTACAATAATAAAAATAATATTATTAAGTGCAATAAATTATTGATACAATAGTCAGTAGTCACTAATAATTTTATCACTACATAGTATAAAACAAAGTCGCTTTCTCTGTCCCTATATCCCTATGTACGCTTAAATCTTTAAAACTACGCAACGGATTTTGATGCGGTTTTTTTAATAGATAGAGTGATTCAAGAGGAAGGTTTATATGCATAACTAGCGGATCCCGCGGCTTTGCCTGTGCTAAATCTAGAAAAAAGCCCAAGCGAAGCGAGAGCGAGTCGCTAGTATATAATAAATTAATATCTCTGTATTTGTTACCTTTTTACGCTAAAACGGCTTGACTTATTTAGATGAAATTTTGTATACATATCAGGCGCATACAAAATGTACCATTTTCACAATTTATAAAGATTTAGGAATATAATTATATTATAATCGCATATATTATAATCGCTGTACAGATTTCGCAATGCGTTTAATAAATGCCACGCGGAGGAAACCGCGTGCTTTATAGTTAGGTTATCATAACGGAATAGTGTATTCTGTGGTTATTTGCATAGTGGAAAACAAAGTCGCTTCCCGCTTTCTATCTGTCCCTAATCTCCCTATATATGCTTATTGCTTAGATCCTTACTACTACGCAACGGATTTTGATGGGGTTTTTGAAGTGAAACTTCTTTAGAATCGTTGTGATTTCAAACTCGATGAAACATAGAATAACTAATAGAAAGTCCATAGTACCAAGCACTCAGAGACGGGGAAGAGTTGGCCTTAATTTAAATTCAAGTTTTACTCCTGACATGTGTACTTTGTACACACGCACATTTTTTTAATAGATAGAGTCAATTCAACCAGATAAAGGTTATATCGTTTATGTATATTACTTGTATAACTAAGTACTAACGGAACCCACGGCTTCACTCCGCACCAGGGTTGCCATTAAAAAACAACAGTAGCCATGTTTCCCATGTCGGAATACCCTTTTAAGGTAAAAGTTAAAAAATTAACGTGTCTCGTACAAATGTAATGAAAATGTACACTTCGTAAGGTGTTGATTGCCGTGTTTTAGGATACAGCAACGATTGTTCTGGCGTGTACCGTGTTATTTTTACTATTCAATAGCCCCTGATTACCGTATTATAAATAACACGGCAAATGCCGTGTAAATGGCAACCATGGACGAGAAGAGCCCGAGCGAAGCGAGACTGCGTCGCTCATAAGTCTAATATTATAATAAATAAATAATAATAAAATAATATTTTTTTATTATTATAAGTCGTATATTATAATACAAAAATGATAAAATAATATTTTTTTATTATTATATAATATAAGTCGTATATTTATTTAGACGACGCGCGTGGCGCAGTTTGTAGTGACCCTACTTGCTGCGCAAGCGGTCGCGGGTTCGAGTCCCGCTGGGGGCATACATTTGTTGAGCACGAATGTTTGTACTCCAGTCATGGATGTTTATAATTATAATATGTATGTATTTAAAACTTATATATATGTAGTATATCAACCATCTAGTATCCATAACACAAGGCTCGTACCTTACCGTGGAACTAGATAGTGCTGTGTGTAAAATGTCCCAACATATTAAAAAAAATATATATTACTAGCTGTACCCTGTGAAGCCGCTTCGCTCGCGTTCATTTTTTTAATTGCTAATCAACCTCATTGGGTTGATCTGTAGGAAAAAAAATTGTCTAAAAAATAAAAATTTAGGGGTGGACTACCCTTAACATTTAGGGGGATGAAAAATAGATGTTGGCCGATTCTCAGACCTACTCAATATGCTCACAAAATTTCATGAGAATCGGTCAAGCCGTTTCGGAGGAGTTCAAGTTCGAACCCCGTGACACGAGAATTTTATATATAAGATAATAATAATATAAATTAATAAGTGTTTTAAAATGTGGCCAAAAGCAGCGTCAGATATTCGACCCGTGCCTCTGCGATAGTTGAGTCACGAGCGAGCGGAATTTAATCACTAGGATCATATCCAAATTCATCACTCGCTGTTCAGTCGAGTCAGTTAAGACCCTTCTGATGGCAACGATTCTAGGTCGCCGTAGAGCGCTTATAGATTGCAAGTGAACCAAACCATAGCGCGATGTAAAATACTAGTAGCGCCATCTAGTTCAAATTATTGGAACTATTGTTATGAAATGTTATAGTATTATGTGGTCTGTGGTATGACTAATGTTTTTAATTTTTATCTTTAGAGACAATATTTGTTTTTGTTTAATATTATTGAATGTTATTAGAATAAAGTGCGGCGCGGCGTTTATGATGAGACTTTTAGTTCGTAGGTTATAAAATATTATTAGAACACAATTAAAACGATATACAATATACATTAAATATTATATTATTTTTAGATTATATATTATATTATATTGAAGAGCAATCGAAATGAATTAAATAATAGAAACCAACTAATTTTTCAAGTCATACGCTTTATTCTTTTCATTTACACACATTACTATTTACTATTGTTCATAATCTCAATATTTTTTTTGTTGCTCTACATTATACTTATGTTAATTGTTAAAATTAATTATAATATTTAATTGTAAATAGTTTTTATTACAATTATTATTGTAGAGTTTTTTTCTTCTAGCAGTAAATAGAATATAAATAAATAAATATGTATATGTACGCTATCTAGTTCCGTGTTTAAAGCTACGAGGCTTGATATACTTCATATAGAACTTTAAATAAATACATAATATAAATATAAACACCCATGACTGGAGTACAAACATTCGTACTTAACAAATGTATGCCCCTAGCGGGAGTCGAACCCGCGACCGAGTCAAGCGTGTTGCGAATACCTGGAATTTGTATACATCTGAAGACCCATAGTTTGTACTAATATACCTATTTATATCAATACTAGTGGAATCCGCGGCTTCGCTCGCGCTAAATCTAGGGAGGAACCCGAGCATGTACTTAATGTATTTCACATTACATATGTGTAACTCTAGCGATTTTACCAACGCACGCCAGAATAGCTCGCAGATGGTAGATTTTTTACTACTTACTAGACACTTATCGCCATTTGTACAATTCACATAACATCTTTATAAATTATAGCCTATGTGTTATTTTAATTTATAAGGTATATTATTGTAAAGTTTAATTAAAATCCGTTTAGTAGTTTTTACATGAAAAAGTAACAAACATCCACCCATACTTACAAACTTTCGCGATTATAATATTAGTATAGAAGTATAGATTGCCTATGTAACCTTTATATAAATAATAATCAGAATGTTGGTCTCACTTCTGAATGTTTCGAAGGTTTGATGTTAATCATAATATAATCAATGTAAGAATATAAAATTAAGTACTTTATTCTTATTCATTATTACTTCTCACACGATAGATTACCTATAAAACTTATATACTTAAAATAATATAGAAATACATTTATCTACTTACAATTAAACAAAAAAAAAGAAAGTAGTAATTTTTATTTACCTCTCACAAACTTAGTCCTGAAATCACATTATATCGTACATAAAATACGTATCAATCTTTATATTAATGATAAAAACAAATAAAAAGAAAGCTAGAAACAATAACGAAGTCTCTGACCGGATATATTTTTGATTGAATCTCGTTACAAAAGGCTTTCTGTATCGTCCACGTTCAAGACGAAACTCTATTTATTATAAGGCACTTCGTCGACTGGAATAATAGTCCGGAAAGTAATTTAGAACATTGAAATAACTAAGAATAGCGGATAAAATAATAAAATTGATCGTTTTATGGTTAAACTAGCTACGTACAAGTGCTACTACTACTACATGCCTCGTCCGAGTGTATTCCTTTTTTATGCAAACAATATCAGTAAACATAAATAAAATTGAAGTGTCCGTTTAATTTCAAATTAACAGCTTTTCACTATATGCATATGAAAGTATATACGTCAAAAATCAATTTTTAAAATTTGTGTCTGACCGATTTTCACGGGGCTTTCACTCGCAGATAGCTAATATTATAAGGAGTAAGTATATTAGAAAATTATAAAAACCGTTTAATTTTTTTTAACTTACGCCCAGCGAAGCGGGCTGGGTTTCATAATTTAAAATATTCTCATACACAGTACCACAATCTGTGTTTGGAAAATTATATGGAAAAATTATATTTCCTAGTTCTCTTTTATTTTCTAAAACAAAATCATGTTTAGCTTTGCTTGTTTGCTCATTTAATTATTACCCTGGTGAAATATGGAAGGCAATGGAAGGGCCTTTAGGACTACAGTAATTAGTAACACGTAAAAGTAGGCTAGTTGTGGGCTTTCACTAGATAATAAAAGCATCAACGAAGTTTATCAACGCGCAATCGCACAGTGAAATAATCAAAAATAATTAAGTCTGCAGCGAGCCTAACTTCAAATTTTATTGAGAAAGATCTATACAAAATGGCTAAGCCGTTTGGCTTATTTGATGTAACATTTTTATCCTAATATTATTACGTCTGCTTCAGACTTATAAAACTTTTATCATTGTTTTCTAAGCGCAGTTTTCACAAGTATTACCCATTAGTATTCGTCTAAGACTATTTGCATAATAAACGCAATGGGAAAGTAGAAAGAGAAGCCACAAGAAATAATATTATGCCTGTCCTCATTATGTGTATAGAAGGAAGTTGGAGTCATCCGTGATCCTGAGCAATATATTTTTCTTATTTATGCAGGCAAAAGCAATTGTAATTAAATGTGCTATTATATCTCATAAGGCGTATTTTAAAAATGCGCAGTTTATACTATATAATAACGTTGTCAAGGTTATTTTTTTTTCAAATGTCAAGTTCAAATGGCAATGAATGTAAATTATGACACGTTTTGCTCAGTTAATAGTGATGCTACATGCTGCCCCAGCGGTCGCGGGTTCGAGTTCCGCTGGAGGCATTCATTTGTCTGAACTACGAATGTTGGTACTCCAGTCATGGTTTATATTTAAAATACGTATGTATTTAAAGTTAGCTTACCATAGAACTAGATGGTGCTGACGTGTATTTATGTCCTAACATATTTTTTATTTATGTATTTAGATAGAAAAGATAATATGTATTAGGTACTTAGGGGTCGTCCATAAATCACGTGATGTTTTTAAGCAACTTTTTAGACCCCCCTCCCCCATGGTGATACGTGGTGAGGTTTAAGATTAGCCCCCCCCCCCCCCCCCAAAATCACGTGTATTTTTTTACAAAGTACCTTAAAAAATCTGTTATATTATTTTTAAATAAAGGTTAACAGGTATAATCTAATATAATTTTGGTAAATTAAGCACCGTGATAAAAATGTAAAAATTCTAATTAAGAAGAATAAATGACAAAATAATAATCGTGAAATTTTACTATTGTACCTGAAGCAAATACTGGCTCTCTCACATATGCTCGCTATACTACTGCGGAGAAGGAAGTCATACAATAAAGCACTGTCATTCTACTCGACATACGACATACTCTACTAAGACGTCATGGCTGTCGATAACCTTATTATTTCACACTTCTGTGTGGACTTCTGCAGCCTTTTTTAAAAGTAAATTTTTTCAAGATCTGTTGTCCTTCCTTGTCCATCAAGCTGGGTTCCATAAGAGTCATGCGGAAGTATGAGTCTAGCCTATGTGACTGGGAGTGACGCATAATATACTTACTGGCTACTGCTCCTTTTTCCGTAATTTTTTTTGTGCACTAGCAATTAATTATTATACATGAATATTAAATAAATATAAAATATTATACTTAATTTTTATACATGATACTAATGGAAGTATGTCAATACTTTTTATAAGCAATCCAAAGCAATTAATACCAATCGGTTCATTATTACACTTCCATTCTTACTAATAGCGACGCTTCGTGTGTCTGGGGGAATGTTTGGCCCATCCTATTGGTCTCATCATCTGTTATGAAGAATTTATAATACACGATTTTTTAAGCATAGCATAGCTTTTAATAGTGCCATTTCTTGCAATAGTAGTTCCCGTACAGGTCTTTTCAGAGAAGTTTTGGAGGTGACTAGGCTTATTATTATATAAGTTCGGCGATTGTCGCGGCGCGCGGGATAATCCCAACGGTGAGTAAAAAAAAAATCACGTGATAACTCACTACACCCTCCCTCCTGGTGATATTTCGTGATTTTTTCCGAACACCCTCCCCCCCCCCCCATTCAAACATCACGTGATTTATGGACGACCCCTTATCTATACTTTGTTTGATGAGTTTGTTTATTTGTTTGTTTGGTTGAACGCGTTAATCTCAAGAACTACTTGCTCTGAATTGAAAAATTATTTTTGTGTTTGATAGTCCGTTTATCGAGGAAGGCTATAGGCTATATTACATCACGCTACGACCAATAGGAGCGCAGCATCTATGAAATTTTGCAAAAACGGGAAGGGCGGACGTTAGTTCTGCGACGTACCATACCGCGCGACTCAGAAAGAATCTGAAAGAATTTGGTTACCTCTCTTTAGAACGCGTGCGAAGCCGCGGGAAATGCTAGTTTATTCATATTTTAGTTAGAAGCATACCTTGTATTTGAACGAGACACTAAAGACAAAGTGGGTTATTGATATTACTTGGGAGATATAATTTAAAATGGAAATACGCTTTAATTTTCTTCGTAATAAAGGTTAATGCTCAATAACATTTCTAAGTAGAAGAAATTTTCATCATAATAATATTATTAATATTATGTGCCTCCTAAAAGAAAATAATTATATTTCAGAGGAATGTTTAATATTGGAATAAATATTTTGATGTATTACTAACATAATAAATAACTAGCGACTCGCCATCGCTTCGCGCGGGCTAGATCGATTAAGCGCGAGCGAAGCCGCGGGTTCCGCTAGTTATACATATCAACCTTCCTCTTGAATCACTCTATCTTTTAAAAATAACCACATCAAAATCCATTGAGTAGTTTTAAACATCTAAGCAGACATAAGGACAGACCGACAGCGGGAAGCGACTTTGTTTTATACTATGTAGTAATAAATATCACTGAAAATTCAGCCCTTCTTAACAGTGGGATGTTACGAGAGTCCCACCAGCCACTGTCCAGTCTGGGCAGGGGCCTCATGGTGTCCCCAGGGGATAAAGTTATAGTCCACCATACTGATCAATGTTGTTAGGCCGATTTTACATATTTTTTGAAACTTAATAGGTAGTTTCTTTTAGGCATGACGGTATCCTTACGATGCTTTTTTTCACCGTAAGAGTCAAGAGAAGTCGTGTGATGTGGATTTGCCCGTGAAAATATCGGGATTTGAAGTCATTTCTGCCTATAATCATTAGTTAACTGTATAATATTGAATAAACCAAACTTATAGTTTATATTAAGTTTAAAAGATTCAATTTTGCAACGCTTCGGGCTAATTATAAATTTTATTAGTTTATAATTTTTCGTACCTATCACTAATGTGGTAAACACATACCTAGTTGATTCATGGATATTTTATTTCTGTAAAACACTATAGCGATATGCATTTTCGACTATCCATTACTATTTAGACTGTATAATAAATACTTCATATCTTAACATAAAAATCTATGAAAGAAAAAAATATCGCACATTAAAACGCTTGAAAATCTTATGAAACGGCCATAGTGCGAATAGAATAGGATGCGAGCGTAAATTGGTATTGAAAACCGGAAATGGTATAACACATGCCTTGTTCTACCGAGTGTCGTCCGCTTTAATTCAAAAAGATAGTTTCATTAATAGAGATCTCTCTTGTGCTTTTAGGCAATTTTGCTATGATTTTATTTCCGAATAAATTCGCTGAACCAATTTGGATGAATTTTTGTAGATATTCATAGGTAGATTAAAATGAAACAACCAATAAAACATATTAAAAAATTGATTCAATCTTCGTTCACTATAAATAAGAGTGCTAACTGCTACGAGTAGTAAGTAAGTAGTAGTAGTAAAGTATTTGCAATGTGGGATAAATATGTATATATAACCATTACTACATAATAAAAGACAAAGTCCTTTGCCGCGTTTGTCTGTCTGTTCGCGATAAACTCAAAAACTACTGCACTGATTTTCATTCTGTTTTCTTCAATGAAAAGAGTGATTCTCGAGGAAGGTTTTAGTATATAATTTGTCAAGTTTTTGTATACATTTATTAGCGGAAGTCCTTAGTGAAGATAAAATAAAAAATGGTACTGTTTCTCACAATATATTATGTTCTTTAAATCAGACATATAAGTACTGAATATGCATTGAATTAAAAGTAATCACCCAATTGTCACTCGGCGGATTGTCCAATTTGCTGAATTCTCCCATAATGAAGTGTGAATTTTTGTACTTTTTAAAAAATAAATTTACATATAGAGGTAGATTGAAATTTATTTAATTATAGGGTTTGGAAGGACAAAAATTGCATTTAAAGCTAATTTTTTTTAAATCCTTTTAGATTATTTTCACGGAAACATATTTGGATTTACAGAAAAAGGATAAAAGGATGTTTTGACAGAAAATCCCAGTAACTTCCCATTAATTAAATTTGGACCGATACGGGACTCGAAACCTGGACCTTCTAATGTGCGACCGTACATGCCAACCAAGCTGGACTCTCTCATACCTATTAGTATTGGTAAAATCATATTAATTACTCATTAATCATAGTTACATCATATTACGTTCTTTCGTAAATAAATATTTATTATATAATTATGTCATGATTTAGTTACATTATGTTCTTTCATACACAAAAAAATATTTCCCTTAACTTGTCTAAACAAGATCTATTAAAAGCTTAAGAGCAAAGAGAACGTAAGCCCGATAGTCAATCACATGTTCTTCGAACCGAGAGCTCCTACACAATTTTTGCGGCAATCGTCTTACAATCAATAAATAAAGACAAATGGTTTTACTATTACTTCGAATTCCTGATTTAGGATATTTAATTTCATAACATATTATATGCTCAGAGAGACAATTTAGACTAAAATACTGCCCCAAATAATATTATTGGCACTGTTTCGTATAGATCTATACAGATAAATTGAAATGTCCATTTGTAACATCAACTTAACATCTTCTTACGAAACATACAAACAACAAGTAAACACTATTTTGTCTTTCTGTTTGCATCCGCTTATCTCTGTGAAGACTGCACACATTTTGATGGGACTTTCACTAGCAAATAGCTGATGTTAAAAAGAGTAACTTAGGCTAGTTTTATTATTTTAGAAAAAGAATTAGAGTTCCGCTTAAAAAAATAAAAATTAATAGTTTTAAGCGTGCTTTTACTAGGAATTGCTAATCGTAAGACCAGTCTTACTTCGCTCAAAAATCAAAACAGTATGCCTACAAAATTTAAATGACATCAATATTTTTCACTTCAGCGATCTTACATTTAGGGTCAATACAATTCGGAATATTATCAATTTTCCGCGATGTGCCCTTCTTTCAGCGTCTATTGAGACGGCATACAGATTCAAATAAGACCAGGCCTATAAAATACGATTTATATTAAACTCGGATCCTTTTATCAACATCTCATTGTAAATTCAATATTTTACACGACAGGTTAAAAGCCTTAAAGGGACAATAGAGGTCTTCTTTGGAATACAATAGTTTAAGCGATCTATGTGACGAAAACGCCTTTTTCTTTAGAAATCTCGCATATATATCACCTAATTCGTTTTGTATCAATCAGACAAATCAACTCGTTCAATAGTATATAGTTTATCTTTTAGATGTCGGTTACTTAAAAATAGAGACAATCCTAAGCGAATATGTATATCCTTGTATTGTAAATGCATTAAATTGCAAAAATTAAAAAAATGATTTATTTTTCGTAGATACCGTATATTAATTCCATAAGCATTTTATAAAAAGATGTCACTTTGACGTAACAAACTGACATTCCAATTTAATTTATTATACTTATCACTACATAGTAGTACTATAAAGCAAAGTCGCTTTTTCTGTCCCTATGTCCCTATGTATGCTTAAATCTTTAGAACTACGCAACGGATTTTGATTCGGTTTTTTTTTAATAGATAGAGTGATCCAAGAGGAAGGTTTATATGCATAACTAGTGGAACCCGCGGCTTTGCCTGTGCTAAATCTAGGGAAAAGCCCAAGCGAGGGCCAGTCGCTAGTTGTAAATAAAATACATCTTCCAAATATTCTATACATTAAGTTACTTGTGTAGTGCATATTTTTTTATTAAAATAATGTTATTTGCATAATGGTATGAAAAATCTATAAAATTAAATAGTTAAATCTGTTTTATTTTAGTTTTCATACATAATCAAATGATTAAAAAATAATAAACAAAAGTGAAAGCTACGCAGTCAGCTGTATAGCTTCATCTCCATCTAATTACCGTGGGCTTTGATCATACAATGGAGCTCATCTTTGAAAATAAACCTTTTTGACAGACGGAAATGTCTCTTCATATAACCACTTATAGCCTTTCTATAGCACTGAAGCTACAGACCAAAAATAATTATTACATTAAATCAATATTTTCTACATTATTACACAAGTTTAAATATAAAAAAACGTGATCAAACCTAACTTCTTTTAAACATTAGTAAATTTGTTTTTAAAAGTAGATGATGATGATGATGATGATTGAATTTAGGCCAAAAATACTAGCAGCTACTGATAAATTTAAATGATTTTATTAAATTTCTTACCTTTTGATCGAATATCGATAACACTTGCCAAATATCAAAATTTTATTTTGTTGTAAAACGGGATGCACTTACTTTTGCGGGTTTTCGATATTTTTACAATAATACATATGCTATAGTTTAGTTCAGTTGGTAGCGACCCTACTTTCTACCTGCGCCTGCGGTCGCGGGTTCCAGTCCCGCTGAGAGCATTCATTTGTTAAGCACAAATGTTCGTACTCCAGTCATGGGCATTTATATTTATAATATTGTGTAGGTATGTATCTAAAATTTGTATATGTGTAGTATATCAACTATCTGGTATCCGTAACACAAGCCTCGTAGCTTAACACCGAACTAGATGGTGCTGTTGTAATAATGTTTCAACACATTTATTTATTTATTATTATTTTATAATAATATTGTTAGAGACCATATAAGTTTATAGACTTTCATCAAAATCTATTCCGTGACATGTAAAAAGCAAGTGTGAAACGATAATAGACACATTCAGTTTATCATCAAAAAATATTGATTACTTTATCAATTTGACTGAAAATGACTGACTTTGACTTCGAACCAGAAGACGTACATAAGTTACTTTTTATCCAGTTCGTTCGTGTTTCCGTGAGACGTGTCATAAAACGTCGAAAAAATACAAGTCATTATATTAACGTGGTACATATAACAAAAACGCATCTGACATGGAATAACAAAACGCAAACGACAGCTTAAGTTTTGTCAATGGTTAAGTATACTTGAAAATTTGATAATTATAAATTTTGTCAAAAATCAATAATCAGTAATTTATTATTATAAATTTATGTTCTGGCGGAACAGAGTTCGCCGGGTCAGCTAGTTTTCTAATAAAATAAAAGTAGCATAAGTTACTCCTTATAAAATTAGTTATCTGCGAGTGAAAGTCCCGTCAAAATCGGTTCAGCTGTTTCAGAAATTAGCTGGAACAAACAGACAGACAGACAAAAATAAAAAAAAATGATTTTTGTATGCATTTAGTAAAAAGCTGTTAATTTGTAATTAAAAACAGACACTTCAATTTTATTTATATGTCCTATCTACTTATGAATGTTATGATATAAGTTGGACATATAATATAAATGCAAAAGTATGTTGATTTCATTTCGTACGTGGAATTAAAAATAAAATTTAACTTCGAGTTTTCTCTTCTAAGTTAATCACTAAACTTTCTATAACAAACTAAACACTTAATTATAAAAATGCGTAAGTGAAAATTGTTTTTTAAGTAAACAAACTACTTGTTAATTAAGGTTTACGAAACTATTCGTTACGAAAGTATTCAGTAGTAGTGATTAATGTTACAAGAATGGCCTTCTTCGTACAGGATTGATTTTGTTCATGTACCTACGCGTACGATATTAATATTTAAGTTGCTTGGTGTTTAATTTGTAGTTTATAACAACTTAAAGCTCTTATAAAAAACATTCAGATGGTTGTTACACTCCAAAAATTATATTTTAAATCGATGCATTATAAAATGTAAACAGTAAATACTTACCCATGACTGGAGTACAAACATTCGTGTTTATCATACAAATGGACAATCCCCAGCGGGAATTGAACCTAAGACCGCCGGCATAGCAAGTAGGGTCACTGCAAATCGACTCTAATTGTATTGGATTAATTATAATTGTATTGGTAAATTACTGTTAGAAAATGAATGTTTTGAAAGTTAATTTTCTTAAAAATAAGTAAGTAACGTCTCCCAAAGTCTGTGTAATTTCTTCCAAGCGTTATTGTGCTTCCGGACCGAGTGAACGATGCAATTAGTTTAACCCTCGGTTTTTAAGTTTACGGTTACTTTTCACTTTCATGCAACCCTTATTTTACCAGTTTATTAAATATATATACATATTTTTTACTGTTTCAACATAATAACTGAATACATACATTTTTTCTGTATGTATCAAAACGAATTTCTATTACCATTAAATTAATTTTGGTTTTTGCGACTAATTCTTGTGTAAAAAGTTAACGGATTTGAGAGTGAAGTTCAAATAGAATAGATAGACTAAATGAAAAATTCGTTATAATTCTTTTATAAGAATATGTTGTTAACATTATTATTACACTCGAATACCAGATAGTTGATATACTACATATATAAGTTTAATTACATACATATTATAAACCAATAATTATTAAATTTTCGTTCCCTCTTAGCTAAACTTACCTACATCAATTATGTAGTACCTACTGTATCTTTGAAAGTCATAACGTATGTAATACTCTGATGCTATTATTATAAAGTGTGAAAGAGTGAGAACGATCCATACATAAATAAAACTTGTATGCTTGTAATATTAGAAAGATTAGCCCTTCATTCTTCTCTTGGAGTCTTAACTTGTGATTAATTTTAATACTACCCTATACGAAACTCCTCATAAACAAAACAAACTAACGTTTGAATAATTCTTATTAGTAATTTTGAAGTTAAAGTGCTTTCTAACATTTCAAGACAATATGTAGGTACTTTTAAGGTATAGGTAAGTGATAAAAAGTCAATTGCTATTTGAGTTGTACCTGATGTAAATAGTCTCGGAGCTACACGCAAAACCTTTTCACTTCTTTTCTTATGGTTCCAAAACCTTTTTAAAGGATTTTTTTCTAACTTCAAACTTGTAACTAGTTCGGGGTCTGTTCTGAAGTACAATCCCTGGAGTTTGTTGGAAAAAATATTTGAGCGTTAAGAATTTTTTATTTTCTCACGTTTTAACAAAGACGAGGTATTTTCTTCAAAAATATGTATGAAGTAGCTTTGACAGAGAATAATTTAACTTTGTGAACTTTTAGTCTGTTTTTACGTTGCTTTACCTACTGTGAATTACAAATAAATGTGTCAAAGCAAAATATTTTAACTTTAAATGAATATATACATTATATTATCTGTACATGTGATAAGACTTTGTATCGTAATATATATTGTTGGCTTTCAACAATCGCTAATAGAAAATTTGTTCATGTCTTCATTTCCATACATTTTTACTAAGTATAAGCGATATTGGATCGCAGCGATCGTAGATATCTTGTCTAAGCTCCAGGACAGAAACTGCTTACACCACCCTACGTAATTTAATTAAAGGGAACATATTCCATTAAAATTAAGAGGCAGCTGTTAAGTTAATGACGTAGGTAGTAAATTAAAATTAGGTACATGTAGCTTCTCTGATGAATTAAACAAGTATAAAAAATGTACATATAAAAACAATAATAAATATACCAACAAAAAATTTATTAAATTTATTAAGATTTATATACAAAATATTTTTAAATGTATACTTTACGTTTTTTAAGTACAGATGAAATGTTGGATTTACTTTAGCTTGATATTTCCTTGAACCTGCTCTATAAATTCTATTACAGGGTATTTATTTATTAACTTACTTGTTTGTTTACTCATTTACTTATTCTCTCCCTCACTCACTCACTTACTCACTCACAAATTTGTTAATTCATTATTTTTTTCATTTATTTATAGGAATTTCTACAGTACTACATACCATAGGTACAACAAAACTATAAGTTACAACACTACCAATAACAAACAAAGAAAAGTATCGATTAATAAATATAATTAAATACTACATGAGATAAAATATTTAATTTTAACAAAGTATATTATTTAATTGAGAGTAACAAAAAAAATAATGATAAAGAACATAATTATGAAAATAGTAAGCCTTTAATGTGTTTTAGGCTTTAGTATTTGTGTAACTTTTTTATATTTAAAAAAATACCACCAAATAAAACATTATATACGACAAATATTTTCTCATTTGGAAACATTATTATTAACAAGTAAGATAATCTGTTATTTCAGCAATTACCAAAAGAAGCTAAGCTTTGTGTCAATAGGGTGGCAGTAAGCACATGAGGTCGAAGCTTAATAAGATTTAGGTATATTTTTCACATACGACACGACCACGATATGGTAAATATGAAGAAATGTATGGAAAAAATAAATAGTATTACATAATTATTAGAAAATAACACTAATCGTTGATATATTATACATCGAGTTGGTTATTTTATGTTGTATTTATCTTACTAAAGTTTGTATTCAACTCAATTTTTTTATTATGTCCCAATAAGTACCGGTCTTTCTTCAATACGAGTGGGTTCAGGACATAGTCCATCATGCTAGTCAATTGCAGGTTGGCAGACTTCACAAGTCTTGCAAAAATTGAAAAAAAATTAAGTTATTTCAGACATGCAGTTCTTCTCACGACGATTTCCTTCATCGTAAAACAATTGATAACTATGTTGAAAATGATTAGCAGCATAAAAGTATCAGCGGCGCGCGACCCGGGATTTGAACTCGCTTACTCCGTCTCAAGCAAGTGTGTTACCACATCATTGTCTACTTACTAAAAAGTTTCTAAAATAATTTGTAAGATATTTACAAAAATATTATATTTAAAGGTTTCAAAAACCCTAACGTGTAAAGGTATTTTCATAAGTAAGACACCAATTGCAGATAAACACGGCGTAAATGAGCTTTCACTAGAATATTAGAACGGAATCCACTATTATTTCTTTAGTTAACTGTTTATTAAATAAGACTTGTGTAATAACATGGTGATTTCATCACTACGTAGTAAAAAACAAAGTCGCTTCCCGCTGGCTCTCTGTCCCTATGTATGCTTAGATCTTTAAAACTACGCAACGGATTTTGATGCTGTTTTTTAATTCGTTTTATTATTGTATACTCAGGTAATTTATATTTATATTGCTTTATGTTTTCCTTTCGATAAGAATTATGGTTTATTTTCGACTACTAATCTATTGCCAAGCAGCGCCTTATGTATAATAATAGCATTTGTGTATAATAAACTAATTTTAATTAACTTTTTATAGGGTACTCGAATACTTATTTAATACTAGCAAACCCGGTCCGCTTCGCTGGGCGTAAGTTAAAAAAATTTAACGGTTCTTATAATTTTCTAATAAGTAACCTAAATTACTCCTTATAACATGAGTTATCTGCGAGTGAAAATCCCGTCAAAATCCATAAAGCCATTTAAGAGATTAGCCGAAACAAACAAACAGACAAATAGATTGATTTTATTACCTTAATTATGAAAGTATATACTTTCATATGCATTTAGTGGAAAGCTGTTAATTTGACATTAAAAACAGACAATTCAATTTTATTTGTATGTATAGATATAATTATAATATAATCAGGACCATACGGTGCTATGCAGAAAAGGAAAACAAACAAAGGACAAAGGGGCGGCATTTTAATTTAACTATATCAGGTCATTCTATCAGACGGCCCTGATTATAATAATACGAATCGTTCTCTCAGTATTTTTTCAACGAACGATCGGTTTTTGAACGATCAATTCAATGTGAGTTTTTGTTACAAAATTGTTAACATCAATGACACGTTTGGCTCAGTTCGTAGTAAACCTACTTGCTGTTACAACGTTCGCGGGTTTGAATCTCGCTAGGGACATTCATTGGTCTTAGTAGTACAAAGTATAATTATGCTATAGACATGGTTGTTAATATTTAAAATATGTATGCATTTAAAGTTATGTATGTTTAGCTTACCATGGAACTAGATGGTATTATATAACATATTTATTTATGTAGTACAAGACGTGCATTTTATTAAAAAAAACATAAAAATGTCTAAGAAATAAAGCTATGTTATTTTAAACAGGACAAAAAAATGTCTACTGTAAATTGTAACAAGTATTGTTAGTTTGAACAATAAGCACAAAAGAGACGAAATGTAGAGTTAGCAAAATGTCAATCATGAATATTTTAGGAGAGTAATCTGGTTATTACTTTTGAGTTTCAGCGTAGTAATTTTCTTATATTTCTACAAAACCATTGTAAAAACTTTTGTAAGCTGATTTTATAAGAAGTAACTTAAGTTAAAACTAAAGCTCATGAATAATTCGATAGACAAATAGGTACAGGGGATAAATGTAATAAATTGTTTTATCTTTGCCTATTTATGTAATACCGAGGCAAAATGTTTAGTTTTTAGAATTTTTGTCTGTCTGTCAGTCTGCAATACAGAAAATCCACTAGTCAGATTTTGATGAAATTTGTAATCCCTACTAATATTATAAATGTGAATGTAAGTTTGTTTGCTACGCTTTTACGCGAAAAATACTCAACAATACATGAAACTTTGTACACATATTCTTAGAGGTATTAGAAGTAACATAGGATACTTTTTATAAAAAAAAATATTTTTTACGAAAAATTAAAAAATTGTTTGTATCAACAATGGGTTCTGAAATAGCTAAGGAATTTTAAAGAAACTTGGAATTTTAAACAACCCAATGAGGTTGATTAGCAATTAAAAAAATGAACGCGGGCGGAGCCGCGGGTAAAGCTAGTTAAATATAATAGATGGATAATATACAGGATAAAAGCCCAGTGGTAATGCGCTCGCTTGAATAACCGTGTGGTGCGTCTTCAAATCCGGGTCTCGCACCTCTGATATTGTCATGTGAGAATTATTTGTAACATGATTACCACTTGTCTTGTGGTGAAGTAAAACACCGTGAGGATACCTGCATGTCTGAGTGAACCTAGCAAGTTTTCGAAAGACATGAAGTCCGCCAACTCGCACTAGGCCAGCGTGATGGACTGAGGCCCCTCGTATTGAATCCAGGCCCGTGCCCAGCAGTGGGACGTTAAAAAGAGTCGAATACATTGTTAAAATATTAGAAAGTTACAATACTAAAACTCAAAAGTACACACTAACTGTTAAAAGGGACGAACGACGAAGCAATGGTCAGTCGCTAGTAGTAAATAATAATTTACCATACATCTAAGCTTTCCTTAAAAACGGTGAACTATTACTACGACTTTCACTAAGACCGTTCACCGAATTTGCATAGGCTAATTTTTTATCTGAAAGTATTGTCTTTCTATATGAGGGCAAATAAAATATAAACATTTTCTATTACGCACACGTAATTTATTTCTAATTAGATTTTAATGAACAATATTAAATATAAAAACATTTTATAGGCTTTCTTTTCCTCTCACTTAAAAAACCTATCTATTCTCTGTCTTGTCTTAGTATATATTTTATATAGGTTTATTAAATAATGGGTAAGTAGGTAAGGTGGTTAAATAGAGCATTGGCAATTAAATCAGGTACTTCCCATTAAAACCCAACAAGACTCTCCCGTCTTAGCCAGGCGTCGCAGGTTCGCTTAAGCACTTAACTACGACGCCCCGACAGCAGGTCTGACGAAGCAGACCAGAACAGCCAATGTCAAATGTTATTTCGGGCAAACGGGCAGGAGGCTCAGCTGATGGGAAGTGATCACCTCCGCCCATAGACATCTGCAAGGCTTGCAGATGCGTTGCCGGCCTTTCAGGAAAGGGAAGGAGGGAGGATAGATGGAGGGAAGAGGGAGGTGAGAGCAAAGGAGGAAGGGATGAGGGAGGGAGGGGGAGTAAGGAGATATGGGGAGTGGGCCTCCCGGACTCTCACTCACCGAACGAAACGCGACAGCATAGCTGCCACTTCACGCCGGTCTTCTGTGAGAGAGTGGTACTATACGGGGCGTGCCGGCCCATTCGGCTGCTACCCGAAGGTATCAAGCATGGTATCATCATCATATATCATCATAATCATCATCATAATCATCAGCCCTTTTTAACGTCCCACTGCTGGGCACGGGCCTCCCTCAGAACGAAGTGGATCAGGCCTTGGTATATCGAGTCGTAATGTCTTCTGAGATGACATACGAATAAGATCGTCTACTAGCAACTCACCCTGGCTCTGCTCGAGTACGTCCCTAGGTACGTTTTAATATTTTGTTAGTTATCTATGAACATATTCGCAATATAGCTTTTCTAATAAAACCTGTTTTGGACACATTCGTTTAGATTTTTTCAAAGTCTATAAGGGACATAAATAGAAACAGTTTTTGTGATTTAAATAATACTTACAAGTATATTATATGTACTATATAAGTATACTATATATATATATTATATATGCTTAGAAGCTTTAACCTAATAAGAAAGCCGGTTTGCATTTTTCCCAAAGAATTGCGATTGACATACTAACTGGCATAATTCCGCGCCAACCTATTTTTAACTGACTTCCAAAAAGGAGGAGGTTCTATGTTTACTTGTATGTATTTATCTATATATATATTTTAAAACGATATTTATTTTTATTAAAAATTTTTGTCTTTTTATTAAACATTTTTGTCTTTCTATTAAAATAATATATTATGTATATAACCAAAAATTTTCTTTTTCTTAAGTGAGTTCTAGACTAGTAGCAACATTTGTTATTTACTAAATACATCTTTTAAGATATCTTAATGCAGGAAAAAGTTCTAACATATTTGAAATGTTCAGTACATAAATTTAAAGATCTTAAATAAAACTTGTATGTAGAACGCGTAGACAAACGATAGAGAAGCGAGTGAGTTCAAAATAGAATCCTTAATACAATAAACAAATAATAAGCATTAAGTTAATGTTACTCTACTTTTTATGCGAAGTGCACTTGAAGAGAAAGTGCACGCATACAGTTTTAAAAAGTAGTTTGACAAGTTAAATTCTTGCTGCTACACTTGCTGTCTTGAATTTCGATTTATTTGACCTTATTTAAACTAAAAGTGCATGTCAGTTATTTTTAATGAGCTAACTCACGTTATTCTGTTGGTTAGTTACAAATAAGAAAACTTGTTTGCTTGTTTGTTTGCCTTGTTAGATTAGAATTCTAACTAAAGTGTTTTTATAAGAATCGCATCGATACTTAAATTATTATGGACAAAGTCAAAACCACATATAAAAAGAAGTAGCATACGAGCAATGTTGATTACAAACTCGTTAATTCAGATTTTTTGTTGAGTGCTTAAATAAATTAAAAAAAGACAGCGGTAATTCAATAGTAATGCATTTACTTGAGAAACCAAGTGAACCGGGTTCAAATCCCGGGTCACGGACCTCATATATCTCTCATGTGTAAATCATTTTCAATATGAAATATGAAATATGTCTGAGAAATTCTATTCTATTCTCCATTCTCAGGAGTAACGTCGAAAAGGGGATGACATACATAATATTATATTTCAATCATTCGACAATTGTTTACAAATGATTATTACGTACGGTTTTTATTTGACTTGTATAATTATATTATGATAATTTTAATTTATACATTTTTTTAAAATTAAAGTTCTTACTAGATTCATTGTCAGCGAAGCCACAGGTTCCGCTAGTTAAACTAAATAAAAATTCTACATTCTTCTTTTTTGAAGTCAGTTAAAAAGTAGCCATTAGCTATTTGCGAGTGAAAGTCCCATCAAAATCGGTCCAGCCGTTTCAGAGGTTAGCCGGAACAAACAGACAAATAGACAGACAAAAATTTTGCTAGTATCGTATATACTTTCATATGTTTTAGTGAAAAGCTGTTAATTTGAAATTAAAAACTGACACTGCAATTTATTTATGTGTATATATGTATCAGATTAAAGAAATAAAAGTCGTAACAAATATATGCAATGTTATGTCATTATGACTTTGCAAAGGTCAATCAAAAGTTGAATGTTTTATAGGTAGGGTAAGGAGGGGGAATGGCGTTCACTTAAGGAAACATACTGTATTTTCTGAATTACTTATTATAAATCAAAATTAAGAATAATAACAAAGTCTTTAATCAAGAATTTAACAACAAAAGCATTTATCTTTGACCTACTAGTAGTGGTAAAACATTTTTTTTAAAACATGTTTGTGCGGCATTGCCCCTGACTTTGGGTAATGCCGCTCAGTGTATGGAGTAATGACGCTCAAACACGTGTTTTGGAATGTAACAAGTAAAATACATTTTAATTAAAAAATATGAATGAGATCAACCTAATACAATAAAAGAAAAGTCTACAATCACAAATGAGCAACAATTATCCCTATTTGTACGTAAGATTAGCGTTTCTCAATTTAACAAATATAGTGAAGTCTTCGATGTCACATCAACTTCAATTAAATATGATAATCTTTGATTACATGTATATATTCAAAGGATATAATATAAAATTATTATTATTATGGGGAGGTAAGAGGACTTAGAAATAGTAATATTTTATTTATTGCCACGTAAATGGCAGATTGTGTCCATCTGGCGAATCCCATCCTGAACATATAGCATTAGCCCATAGTCCGCAGATGGTGTACCGATACCATAACCAGTTTTGTCTTCAAAATTCTTAGCAAATAGTACATTTGTTAAAACTTTCGTCATATACATTTATATCGTCATCACTGTCATCGTCGCAAAGATGCTCTTCATCTTTACTCTCTGAAGAACTTTCTAGTAACGACTTATTTATAATTGAATAGGTATGTTATTTATTTTCTAAATGTATAAATAACTAATTAATTCCAAAAATACATTTTGTAGTGGACCGAATTGAGAATCTAAACCATTCTTGAATCCACTCGAACACACACACAAAACATTTCATCAAAATCGGTTGAGCCATTTAGGAGGAGTTCAACCACATACATGTGCATGTAGCACAGAATATTTTATTGTTAAAACTTAAAACTCTTAGTACTAAGTATAAATAAAAGAGAAAATATACACTACATATTATAAAACAAAGTCCTCTGCAGCGTCTGTCTGTTCGCAATAAACTCAAAAACAACTGCACCCATTTTCATGCTGTTTTCTCCAACGGATAGAGTTATTCTCGAGGAAGATTTTATAATATAATTTTTGAAGTTTTTGTATACATTTACTAGTGAGACCCGCGGCTTTGCTCACGCTAAATCAAGGGACGTAGGACCCAAGCGAAGTGGGGATGACTCGCAAGTGTAATATAAAATAAAATAATACTTTAGATTTATAAGAAAATGTTGATAGTACATTTTATTCAAGTCGCATAATTACTAATTTTATCGATTTCGGTACAATCTAAAATGATTCGGCATATACTGAATACTCGAAAATGTAATCATACTTAATGTCTTTCCTTGTCTGTTTTGAAAATAAAAATATAAGCGAACATGTTTTATTGTATAATGGATTGGAATTGCGGGTTGTTATTTTATTTAATTAATGAATTTTGACGTTTTATTTTGTTTTAAAAATAATATTTTTAGTTAAAATGAATTTTAAATATTTTGATTAATTAAATGGAAAACAGATTTTTATCGAAACGATTTTTTATCTTGAAATTATCAAAAAGAACCTGGGATGCTCTAAGATATTAGTAATTTACATGGATTACCCGTGGTTCATTAAGATTACTTAAATTACAATAATTTGATAACTAAACGAAAATAAATAATATCCTATATTATTTCACACAGCGACATCTAATTTCGTCGTAAGCTACGAGGCTTGTGTTACGGATACCAGGTAATTGATTCAATACAAAATATAACCTAAAATATATATTATCTATATAATAGTATACTATATACGGTACTTACTTCAAAAAATCATTTTTTAATATTTTTGTCTGTCTGTCTGTAGGCTGCTTTTATATTATAATAAAATAATAAAAAACTTTTAATTTATTTTACTGATGCTCAGCGAAGCAGGCTGGGCTTGCTAGTATTCAATATATTTTATAATAAAACACTTATAAATAAATAATTTTAGTTAAAATAATATTTATTTTACGAAAAGTGAATATTATTATTGGAACTAACGAAGAATATGACGTGTGTTAAGAAATTAATTCACTAAAGTATTCATAAAAAAACAATTTCCTCACGAACAGCTTTAATTCATATTGCTAATTTAATTATTATATATTCTTAATTGGATAAACGCCGACATGATATATTTCAACATTTAATATTTAGAAGACTAGAGGACTTGATATTAAAAATTTAATTTTGGGTAGGTACGTTTTAAATAGATAAAAATAGTGATTGGTAAAGTGTAGGAGAAAGGGCTTTTACAAACTTTTCATTAGCCCTTTCTAAGACTTTATTGTTTTTTGATATACGATTACCTATCGCTTAATGTTTACCAATGTTAACAAAGTGAGAATAAATAAAATTTAATTAAAAATACACAAAGATATACAGACACATGATGCAAACAAAAAGGCAAAAATTTTAAATTACTTTTGTTTAATACTTTCTTAGGTTTACGCAAATATTTGTCATTATAAATGAAACTATCTTTTCGGATTTTGTCGCGGATTTATTATGATTTTTAGTTCCCGACGTTTCGAATGCTTTACAGCAATCATGGTCACAGGAAATTCTAATGTTTAAGACGTCTCAGAGGTCATTATATACTTGTTACAAACAGCATCCATAATATTAAAAAAAATCAAAAATTGCACCGTACAAAGTAGTTCAGTTTAATTCTAAGCAGTTTAATTATCTTGTGTTAGTAATTATACGGCCTACGATGATGTAACCTTAACCTTGTTGAGATAAGATTATTATTTATTATGTAAAGAATAACATATTGGTGTCAAAGAATATTAGATATTCTTTTAAAAGTGTGTTACTAGATTTTTGTGAGCAATGTTGTGTAGTGAATAATATAACTAATAATTTTTAGACTTTTGGATGTAAGTTTTGGATGTTGATGTCAAAAGAAATAAAAAAATACTTGCATATAGGTACATTTAGTTTTCCCATAATCGCTTTCGACTACAACTAAGATATCTTTGTTGATAAGCTAGCATTATATGGTCGACGGTCCTTGGTTCGATTTCCAGAGGAGGATTAATAAAATAAATAGTATAGAACTTTTTGTGGAGCTTCACAAAAAGGTTAAGATTGGTCATGTGTCAAATCTCTCACTGTATTTTAAATAATCACCCCAAGAAATATAGAATGCTTGTGAAATGAAATATCTACACCAAAGGCTAGTCTCAGTGAGACCTCGTTACCTAAATCTTAGCGTCTAATTCTTGATATAATAGACGAAACTGCACTTAGTAGTATGTGTAAAAACATATATCATATCTCTATTATTTAATATTTAATTTACACGATTAAACTTTATTGCAAATTAGCACTGTTAATTAATCAATCAATTGCGTAAAATTATTTAGAAATTGAAAAAAATTGTTCAAGGTTCATGGATACATTTATCGCGCAATTTTACTAGTAATGAATTGGAATACATAATATAAGCATTGTATTGGCTATTATTATACTAATTGCTTGTTCCTGCACAAATCTGCTTGAAAATTTTTGAAGTAAATTGTGTGTAATAGATATTTGCGGTGTAAATATTAATCATGGACTAAGGGTTCATTTTCAAATTTGATTGCCCTCTTGCTTCTTTTTTTTTTTTAAATTTATTTATTTCTTAGCCGACTTCAATAAAGCAGGAGGTCACGTTTATCTGTACAAGATAATATGTATGTTTTTTTCGTTATTTGTTATGATATTGAGATTTACACTCATATGTGTCAGTGTTCCGTGCAAAACTACTCAAATAAGACCATTTAAGGGGTTTTATTTTGGCATTTAACTACGGAACCCCAAGGTTTTTTCATAATTATCTCAATACTTTTACACTTCGTCTTGGGCTAACAGATTGCATCGCTTTGATTGAGCCTCAGTCCGCTTCTACCCCACACTTACCTCAGACATGGATAAAGTGTGTTTTAAAATAAATGATACAGAATATTCCGGTACGTAACAGTTGCATTATTATAAACAGTTAAATGTTATATTATATTAAAAACAATAATGTCATAGTGTTTGTATTGGACTTGGATAATTAATAATTATATATTTATATAAGGGCGTTAGATATATAAATTAATAATTGAACTATTTTTTCGAAATCTAAACATTATAATGTCAGATATTCGCGTAAACTTAAGAAATCATTAGGCGTTAGATATAGTTCAGTTGTATGTATTTTTTATTAAGGCTTAAAAGAATACTTCGATATTCTTTAAAAAGATTTCTTAAAAATATTTTTTATTTATTATTAAAATATCTTTTCTATGACTACGAGATATATACAGTATAATTAGCGTGTTAGCAACTTGTGCTTCAATATGCATAAAAACTTTTAATAATAAGTCTTATCTTTATGAGGTCATTCTTAATGACTTGTTACATTTTTATTAATCTTAATATTTTAATGTTCTTTTTATTTCCTACAAAAAAAGAGGTAGCTGTTTATGAAAGAAATTGTTTATTATTATTATTTTTTGCATTGGATTAAGCATACTTATTTGAGATCCACCAGAGCGACGCGACGGCATATCATTAGTCTTAAATTATTTTAAAAAATCTACTTTAAATAGCGGTAGATATACTTATAACAAGTATTAATGTAAAATTTGGATACAGTATTACTTTATTTTCATTGTAGCAACCAGATTTAATGCTGTGACATCACACAGCGCCAACTTATTCCGTGGTAAGCTACGAAGCTTGTGTTACGGATACCAGATAGTTGATATACTACATATATAAGTTTAAATACAAACATATTATAAATATAAACACAAATGTACAAAAAAGATTGGCATAATTAGATATTTATCTACCAGATAATTCTTGTGAAAATGTATATCCGAAATCTAATTACGTGTTTTACATATTATGTATATCTTATGTATGGACCATACAATAATAATATTTGAATTTTTACTTAATTTTACCAATCCATGTCTAGTTTTGATATGGCTAGTTATATAGACGTATACTATATGCAGTTTTGAAATTTACTCATTTTCTTATGAACTTACAATTTTAAAAATGACCATTTCCAAAACTTTACATATAGCGTAAAAGTTTTTTTTGTCTATACTACTGTTATATTATAAGTGTAATATTTAGCCCTTTATCATGTCCCACTGCTGGGCACAGGCCTCACTTTCATACGAAGGGGATCAGGCCATAGTCCATCACGCTGGCGAAGTGCGGGTTGGCGGACTTCACATGTTTTTCAAAAAACTTGTAAGGTTCTCTCAGACATGCAGGTTTCTTCACTGTAAGACAAGTGGTAAACATGTTAGAAATGATTCGCATATGAATATATCAGCTGTGCGAGACCCGGATTCGAACCCGCATCACTCGGTTATCCAATCGACCGCGTTACCACTGGCCTACTGTCTCACTCACTGTTAGATTTATACTAAAGTTCTGAAACCTATATCAGTAGTGATAAATTATGTGACTTCTAAACAACCGCAAAGCGTGACAAGTGAGGTACACAATTAAAAAAAAAATGTGGTGAAACTGGAGTTCGCCAACAGTTAATAATAATATGATAAATGTGAAAGTAACTCGGTTACCTTGTCAAGTTTAAACTGGAGAACATATTTCAATGTAAGTTTGATAATGCCTATTTGTGAAGGTACAGGGTAAAAACTCAACATAGTAATAATTAATACTTTCTCCTTATGCGAATATTTGATATTTTAAATAAAAAATCAAAACAAATCCGCGAAAAAATTTAGTTTTATTCGACATTTTCATTACTACTAGTACCTATGTATGTCGGCAATTGCAATCAATTTCTTAGCTCAATCCGTTGGAGTTTGAAGAGTTATACATAGTAAGAAGAAATAAATACCAAATAAATATATATGCTGGGACATTATTACACACAACGCCATCTAGTACCGTTGTAAGCTACGAGGCTTGTGTTACAGATACCAGATAGTTGATAATTGATATACTATACATAAATTTTAAATACTTAGTTGGATGACAGTCTTCTACAGGTCATATCTAACAACTGACCTGGACGAAATGAACATGATTGGTATACCGGTTTTACGATTTTTCGTCGAAAATTTTTGATCGGAGGGGTAATAAAAAAGAAAAGGACTAAAAAGATTTTGATATCTCTCGATGGTTCTTTTTTCGTTTGAAATGTAGTAGCTTTAACTGAATTTTAATTGATCTTTGGCGTGATGAGCAGAATAATTTTTCAAACTGTAATAATTGCTCACATAATTTTGTTAGTATATTAAATATTAAAAAAAAAATTGCTCGCGAAGCTTACCTACGGTTCGGAACTATTATTTATATAAGCAGAAATTTAAGGAGAAAGAACATAGAAAGTGTATGCTGTTCTTATTTACATTGGAATTTAAAAAACCGTGAAATGATTTTATTATTTTAAGTTTAAGTCTACAGTTAAAAGATAAAAGTAAAGTTAGATTACATTTAATAAAATAATAATTATTTGAATTAATATTTTACATATAGTATGTATAATGTATATAATTATGTACGAAATAAAATTTACGCATACTAATTGTACATGTTAAATATATTAAAAATATATTTTTTTCATATTTTAACATAATTCACTTTGGTTTTCACATACAATGTGTCGCACATGTTATAAATTATACGAGTACATATAATGTATGTTGGGAACATGGAGGATAAAACCAATGGAGTGCGAATAGGCATGTTTTTGTATTAGCTCAAATTGACTAATTTACGGCGGGGGGAGAGGTAAGCTTCTAGCTGTGATTGGGTAACGATGTGACAACCAAGTGATGACTGATTCTCTAGGGATTCCAATAGAGTTACTTAAAAATCGATAATTGTTTGGTTTATTACAAGTGAAAGGTAAAGCAATGCGTTGTGAAAGGTAGACTCTAGAGCATACAACTCTATGCTTTGTTGGAAAAATTGTCTCTTTAAAAAGCATTAATCCAAATTTCTTTCTTCTTGCTGTCATCGTTGGGAAATGTGCAAATTTTAAATCATACAAAATACATACTTTTAATTATCCTAAGCTCCACTTGTCTTTAAATAAATCAATAAAACACCTATAGTAAAATACAAATTATCTAATCTTGAATTACATCGATATAAATCGTTGCGATGCTGCGACAGCACTTTCTAGAAAAATAGACAAGACGTCAACACTGACGTCGCACAAGCTAGATTTAGTGTATGCTTAGCAAGCGCTGTTGCCCCCGCATGCGCACTCCATTTACTCCATGGTTGGGAATAACCGAATAGTTTTCTATATAATGCTCAACTATTATAACTAAATTGTCTTTATTAAAAAAGTTTGTAAACTTATATCTACTAGTAATATCGTTAGCAGCGGTACAGTAAATCGTGCGGAAGTAGGATGACATGAAACGTCTAAATTGAAAGCGCCCTAAGTGCCGGTTGACCAACATCACAGGTCTTTCAAAAACTTGCTAGGTTATCTCAGGCATTCAGGTTATTATGATACAAATTATGAAGTGAAGTGCGTTCAAATATGCGAAACCCGGTATTTGAACGCACTTCACTTGATTTAATAAGCGTTTGTATTACTACTGGGCTACTACTGCATGTTAACAGAAATCAAAATTTATCTAAGATTTTTAACTTAATATATTCAAATTTTTCTATGACTGCTATAACATATTCTTATCTATTCATAGAATTTAATTCTGAGTCATATCTGGTACATTATATATTTTAAAAAAAATCTTTTTGAAATAGCCACAGAGCAGATGAATATTTTTAACTATTTAGTGGAAATAGCCATTTAATGATATAAGGGTTAAATTAGTATTTTTGAATTTTTGTCTGTTTGTAACGGCACTAGCCGATTATCCGGGTCGACATAATATGGTATATTATAAATGAAATTATTTTTTCGAATTTCGTCGCGGATTTATTTTGATTTTTGGTTCCCGACGTCTCGAATGCTTTACAGCATCATGGTCACGGAAGAGACTGCGATTTCCAGTCCTGCTATTTGCCAGTCCAAAAATCAAAATAAATCTGCGTAAACTTAAGAAAGTTTTCATTACGGGGAGTGTATGAGATATTGTGATTAAAATAATTCTTTTTTGGTTTTGTTGGGAGTGTGTCAGGGGTTGTTTAAGTATAAAAAGTTTATATCTTTTATTTTGCATTGCAACTTTTCAATTAAAATAAATCTTTGGACGTTGTTCAGATCAATTTACCTACAAAATTCTGAACGGAGAACAATTAAGTCACCGTTTAATCTCAGAAAAAAATCATTTGTGCGCTACAATGCCAGAAACGGGATAATGCGTAAAATTTATAATATCTCTTTTTTGCGTTAAAATCTTCTTCAGCCTTTTTAACATCCCACTGCTGGGCGGAGTACGAGGAGGATCTTTGTACTGAGGGAGGCCCGTCTAGCAGTGGGACGTTAAAAAAATGGATTTAGTACAATATTTATAAATGATATTTTCAATTTATAGATTCCGTCACAATTTTATTGAATCTTTGGATTACTCACGCTGTTACATCAAAAAATTTTAGTAGTGACCTATTCTGTCCTAGATAGAGAAATTATATAAAGAAATCTTTATAGAAATTTCAGTTCATATGAAACAAAAAATATATACAACGATGATACCTAATTACAGAAGTTAAAAACTATGTCGCAATAATATTAATTATATATATTTATTCGATTCATTCATTTGTTAAGCACAAATGTTTGTTCTCCAGTCATGGGTGTTAATATTTATATTTATTTATATTTAGATATGTATGTATTTAAAATTTATATATGTAGTATATCAACTATCTGGTATACGTAATACAAGCTTTGTAGCTTACCACGGAACTAGATGGCGCTGTTGTAAAAAAATTCCCAACATATTTATATCAAATTATCAATGCTCTCCACCAGCAAAGTAACAGAAAAATAACATGTACATCCATCAAACTAAAAAATAAGATAAATAAGATAATAAATAAAAAAGAATTCTCATAAATAAGATGAAAATAATTAATAATTATGACATTATGACATTCTCATTAATTTTTGTATTTTAACTAGCATTGAAAGCGATAACGAAAGTCAAAACTAAATTCACAGACTACCTCGACATTCATTTCGAAAGTTTCTTTAAATTAAATGTCAATCGAATTTTAAACTTATACATGTGATGAGGTCATATTTGCTTTCGGTATCCGAAAATAGTCATATTCTTAAGATATTATGTATATTAATAATAATTTATAATGTATTTCGCATAAATGTCGAATGTTGCACAACTGCATACATTATAAGAGCAAAGTTAAATACTTAGCCAAGTTGCAAGTCGCAAGTATGGGTCGATTAATTCATATAACAACTTCGTTTAACGTTAATAGCGTCCCTTTGTTTTGATCACGTCACTAAGCAATCTTACAAGATGATATTCTACAATTGCTAACGTTAAAAAATATATAGAAAAGTTATACTCGTATTTAAAACTTTGTCACAAAATACAGACTTACCACACATTAGTCAAAGCGAACAGTTTATATTTATTGATCTGCTATTGTTTTCATAACCTAGATTTGTTCAGCAACTTATTGCATGTAGTTGAGTGGCAATTAAAAATATGAACGCGGTTGAAGCCGCGACAACTGCTAATAGACAAAAAGTAACTTCTTTGCATTTTTTTCCTACTTCAATTAAAGTTTTTGTAATTTACAACAAGCCTATTACGAGTATTTGCTTGAAGGTACGTTTCCTATTAGATTTTTTTTTCTAAGCATCTGATCACAAGGTAACTTCAAAGATAATCGCTTAAATACTATTCAAACTTTACTTCTGTATAATATTGGTGTAGAAAAATAAAATCATACTATCTAAAATATGAACCGTAAACTTTTACAAGTTAGGGTTTAATTGAAATATCACTTAGAAAGTCCGCGATTAATCTACCACTGTCTCGGATGGCAGTTCTGTTGAGTGGGCAAAAACTTAATAAATCAGTTTATATAAATAAAATTGAAGTGTCTGTTTGTAACTAAGAAACTAAATGCACATGAAAGTATATATAGTACTTGCTTAAAAAATGGGCTGTTTTTGCTAGTAATTTGTGATATAGTTGCAAATGTCATTTTGAATTCATAATCATTGAATGCTGCATCGATTGAATAAAGTGAACGTGCTAGCTATACTATTCTCTTTGTTGGTTAAAGACGTGGTAACGGATTTTGGGGTACCGTTATAAAGCTCGTTTGGTACAAGACTGGGCCTTAAACTGTATATTGAACGCTTAGTCTGAAAACTTATTATAATTGTTAATTATCATAAATTCTCTTAAATTGTACTTTTTGTCGTTCTTATTAAATAGTGCGTATTATTTTCTCATTTATTTTAATATAGCCGTATTATTCTTTAAGTTAAGATAACTTCATCAATTACTAAATACTTATTAAGCTATTTCATCGGCAATCACGATTTAACTATAAAATTATGATATTTGTATAGATTACGCTTATAATAAGTTAAGTTCACCGAATGCAATTAACGTTAATTAATGCGTCGACGCATCCCATCTGTACAATAGGTGGTTATATAAGAAATATCGTCCAGACCCCCTCTTAATGGGGCATGACATATTTCACAATTATCTTTTCTTGACAGCTGGTCTGCTATATCAGATCTTCTCTCTTTCGTAAGAACTAGAGGGTTGCTCTCACTTTCCACTCTACCATCAGAAAGGTATCATGTTAGTAATGATTCGTATATGAAAATATCAGAGGTGCGAGACCCGAATTTGAACCCGCATCATTCGGATATCAAAGCGAGCGCGTCACCACTGGGCTACCACTGTCGCTAAAAAAACTTTTTAAATACTATAATTAAACGTTTATTAAATTAAATAAGCTTTGGTATTACTTAAGTCAAAACAAAAAATTTGTTGAAGTTATATAGATATTATTTTTATTTACAGTTGGAAATGACGTAGACTCAAATACAACACTTTTGGATTTCATCCGAAACAAGTTAAACCTTCGAGGTACAAAGTATATGTGTTTAGAAGGTGGTTGTGGAGCCTGCATCGTTAGTGTTTCAAAATCTCACGAAGATACTCCTCATAGTGTTAATTCGGTATGTTCTTACTAAAATTTTGTGTAATATTGGCCTATTATTATCTTTTATTTTGTATATGACAACATATACTCGTATAATGACAAAACGTTTGGCGCAGTTTGTAGTGACCCTACTTTCTTGCGCCAGCAGTCGCGGGTTCAAGTCCCGCTGGGGGCATTCATTTGTTAAATTCAGAGGCTTGTACTCCAGTTATGGGTGTTTATATTTATAATATGTATGTATTTCAAACTTATATATGTAGTATATCCACTATCTGGTATCCGTAACACAAGTTTCCTTCGTAGCTTACCATGGAACTAGATGGCGCTGTGTGTAAAAATGTCCCTACATAAGTATTTATTTATTTATGAATTTTCAATATCTGCTAGACAATGGAACTCAACGCAATGTTAGTCATTTATAACTCTGTTTACAGTGTTTGGTTTCTATCACATCATGTCAAGATTGGGATATAACAACTATAGAAAAGATTGGCAACCGCTTAGACGGCTATCATCCTATACAGAAAACCCTAGCTGAGAACAATGGTACACAATGCGGGTATTGCTCTCCAGGATGGGTAATGGCTATGTACAGGTCAGTTCAAATTTATTTACAAACACAGGACAATGACATTAAAGTACCATTTTGTCAGCGTAAATTACTACCGATTAAAATGATTCGAGTTTTTTAATCAGATGATTTTTTTTTATATTTCTAGCCTTTTGAAATCAAAACGCTTGACGATGCTTGAAATAGAACAATCGTTTGGAAGTAACTTGTGCAGATGTACAGGATACAGGCCAATACTGGATGCCTTTAAAAAATTTGCATCAGATGCCCCAAATCCCGTTGAATTACCGGATATTGAAGATCTAAAGATATGTAACAAAACTGGTGAAGTTTGCTCCAAAAATAAATGCGAAGAAGCTGATTGGTGTCTTGTGGATAAAAATGAAGTTTATAATGAATTGAAATGTATATATTTAAAGGATAATAAACTTTGGTATAGAGTTGAGACACTTTCTGATATTTTTGTTATATGGCACGAAAGGGGGGCGCAGTCATACATGTTGGTAGGAGGGAATACAGGCAAAGGTAAATTATTAGTTTTATTTTTATTTTTATTTTATTTTTATTTTATTTATTTATTTAATTAAAAGAAATATTGTATCACATATTGTAACGTACATACAACTTAAAATTATGTAGTATACAGTATAAATTGGTAGCCCAGCGGTAACGCGCTCGCTTGAATAACCGAGTGATGCGGGTTCAAATCCGGGTCTCGCACCTCTGACATTTTCATGTCCGAATCTTTCTTTTCGTGATTACCACTTGTCTTACGGTGAAGGAAATCATCGTGAGGAAACCTGCGTTTCTTAGAAAATCCTAGCAAGTTTTTCGAAAGAGATGTGAAGTCCGCCAACACGCACTGGGCAAGCGCGGTGGACTAAGGCCTAATCCCCCTCGTACTGAGCGATACCCGTGCCCAGCAGTGGGACGTAAAAAGAGCTGATGATGATGATACAGTATAAATTATTATTTGTTTTATTTTTGTTTTAGGCGTTTATCCTATTCTAGAATACCCGAGAATTTTAATAGATATTTCAGGGTTATCTGAATTGAAAGGATTCTATATTGATCAAAATTTGGTGCTTGGGGCCGGCACAACTATTACAGATACTATTGAAATATTCAAAACAGTTGCAAATCATGATTACTTTAATTACCTTAATGTTTTTAATGAACATTTGATGCTGGTAGCACATATTCCGGTTAGGAACGTAAGTATTTTTTTCTTCGTACACACTTTTCGGCATAGTGAAGATTATGAAGATGGTTACGACGTTCTTTCTATGATAACTCTGTACTCTGTTTATTTTATCCCATATTTAAACTAGAACTAGAACGAGAAGAGTAACTTAATAGAGTACTTTTAATGTAGTGTTTAACTTGAGCCAGTCATTTTTTAACGAGTGTATCCATACTTTAAAAAGAATAACTATACTTTTCGTTTCCTAAGCATCGTAGCCTTCAAGATTATTTTCATATTCTCTCAGACTCTACATGTTGTGGAAAAAACTAATATCTTATAATACGTATTATACAAACAACTTATCCTCGCTCGGGTTCGTCCGTAGGCGTGATTTAAGTGTTAGTATCATTGTTCTGTGAACAAAGCCAAACCTTTCATAGGGGAACCGTACATTTCATTTCTGTACATTTATCCGGTATAACCGATGTCCTATTCTAGAGTATAATTTTCTTAGAGTATAATTTTCTGCTTCAAATTTAATCAGATCCGTTTAACAATTCTGGCATAGTAAGTAAAATAATTAAGCGGAGATTAAGTCAATTTTCTTAATCTAAACAGGTAATATAACCAATTTATGATATTTAATATAATGCTCAGTGTTCGGAACACGCATGCACTGAGTCCGCAGTAAGTATAATAAAGATGACGGCAAATCTTCATGAAGGCGATATGTTGTATTGATTCTAATAATATTAATATTTTTACAGTGTACATTGTCGAAGTTTCTGCCACTTTCTTCTTAATGACTAGTTCTTTTAATAGTAGTTTAAAATTTTATCTAAATTGTAAAGGCATTTAAATGTTATTTTTCCTACTTTACTTTTAATTACAATTTGTACAAAAAATACACATGCAATAATGATAGTAAAGGAAAATTATTTAATTTATATTTATAATATAATATCTATAGGATTTAATTAAATATTTAAACAATAAGTGTGACACTGTATTATAAGTATATAAAATAAAATACTAACTATTTATATATCTGTTTTTCAGATAGGCACTTTAGCTGGAAATTTAATGCTCAAAAATCAGCATCCCGAATTCAAGTCTGACATATTCATTCTTCTGGAAACAGTCGGTGCACAGCTGGTTATATGTAAGAGCTATAATAAATACATTTCTTATAGATTTAAATTAGTCCTTAAGACATTTTAAACCTACATTTTTTCAGTATTTTTTTACACTAGCAGTGCCACACGGCTTTGCCTGCGTTCAGACAGCAACAAAAACAAACTCTTTTTCAAATTTTCACTTGAAAGTATAATATTATAAATATAATAATCTTACGTCAATACTTCACTTTGTGTTTTTTAATTTTCCTGGTGGTTACAAACACACACAAAAAAAAGAATTAGTCAATTTTTTCGGAATTTAATTATTATATATTATGTATCATGTAAAGATTTACAATTATTATGTTTACAAAATTGAGTAGAGCCGTTTTGGAGGAAAAGAATCGCGAGCTACACAGCAGTTTTAAATATGTACATAATGTAAAAATAAATGTTCATAATAAAGAAGCTAATGTATTATATTTTGTATTGTTATGTAACTGTTTTTTGCAAACATAATATAAAATATTTAAATTTTTCTCTTAACTCCTACAATGTGTTTTAAGTATTAATAAGTCTCTCGGTTCTTAACTTGCGTATTAACACTGTGAAAGAGTAATTTGTTGAACTCGCCTTATAGTGATCATTTTTTATCTTTTGATTAAAATCTGTGCTTGATGAGCCCTTACATAACAATAGAAATATAGCGGTCTTTGACCCAAATTATATAAATATTGTTGAATTTATTATTATATTGTTAATATTGTTGTTTATTATGAAAACCAGCATTTCCCTCGGCTTCGCACGCGTTCTAAAAACCGGAAACCAAATTCTTTCTGAGTCGCGCGGTATGAGACCTCGCAGAACTAACGCCCAGCCCTTTACGTTTTTGCAAAAATTTTCCTTGATGCTCCGCTACCATTAGTTGTAGCGTGATATAATATAGCCTATAGCCTTCCTCAATAAACGGACTATCCAACACCAAAAATAATTTTTCAAATCAAACCAGTAGTTCCTGAGATTAGCGCGTTCAACCAAACAAACTAACTAACTCTTCAGCTTTATAATATTAAGTATAGATATACTTAAGGAACATACTCGTATAATAACAAGAAGTAGTGCAAAATATTCTCAATCAATCAATTCTCTTGTTAATTGCTTCAAAGCGATTATTTCGCCAATGTCACGTAGAGTGGAGAAGACACGAAGGAGATTGATCGGTAAAATAGAGTCACTAAATATATTAAAATATAATTGTATAAGGGTAGTAAACCCTTACTAAACCTACATAAAAAGACGACACTGTTAGTATTAACACAAGAAGCTTAGTAAAAAATGATAGTAAATGTTAGTTTTTGTACAAAATGTTAGTCTATAATCTAATTGTATAATTATATAATTATCTGTTATTCTTAAAAATATTCTGTTAAAAACGAAATTTAAATGATCTTAAGACAACGTATGTACAAATTATATTTTAATTCATAATACCTCTTATTATTTATATTTTTTTCATTTTTTATTCAACATATTTTTTTTGTTTTTTGTAGTAATAGCTCCTGGATTAAAAAAAGTATTATCAATGCAAGATTTCTTGAAAGAAGATATGACAGCGAAAATTCTTTTGAGCATAATCTTACCGCCTTTGAGTGATGCACACAAATTAATCACTTATAAGGTAAGTAAATTAATCAATTTCATTATTAATTTAACATTTTTCTTCTCTTTCGTTTGAAGATACCATTAATGTTATTGAAATGCCCGCTTTTGTCCAAATTTCATAAAATTCTCTTTAGTTTTTAAAGCGCGGTTCAAAAGTAATGTTTGTACTCCAGTCATGGTTGTTTATATTTAAAATACGTATGTATTTATATATGTGTAGTGTATCAACTGTCTGGTATATAAAATAAGCTTCGTAGCTTACAACGGAACCAGAGGGCGCTGTGTGAATAATATCTCAACATATTTTTTTATTGAGACTAAATCTTAAAACCTATTTTTATTCTTATTTTTTTTCTTATTTTTTTAATATTTTTTAGATACTACCTCGCACGCAAAACGCACACGCCATAGTCCACGCCGGATTCATATACAGACTTGATAGCAATGGCAAAGTAATAGCTTGTAGAATTGTGTACGGTGGTCTAACAACACCGCTTACAAGAGCTTGGAAAACCGAACAATGTTTGATCGGAAAACCCCTTTTCACCAATGAAACTTTGCAATATGCTTTACAAGTCTTAAATGGCGAACTTATTGTAACAGAAGATTTGCCAGACTATCCCGTGGAATATAGGCGACAACTGGCATTAAGTTTATTTTATAAGGTATGAAAAGATATTATTTCTATGAATTTTCATGTATTTATATAATATATCAATATGGACAATTTGTTTATAGATGCTTATTCTTAAAGTTTCAACCAAAAAAAATGTTAAGTATCGAAATATGCTTAAATAAATACTTTAAATTATTACTGCGAGCGAAGCGAGTTCTTGCACTATCCCACAACCCGATCATTTTGTGGTACTCTTTACTAAAAAAATATCTCACCTATAGATTTGTGCTTTAACGTAGTAATTTAACATCATATCTAAATGTGTTATCTGTTAAAAAAATAGTTTATTAAGAAAAAAATGAACATTAGCAATTTTGTGTTCAGGGATAATATTTAATTTAATTTAATTTCCTCCTCGTACTGAGGGAGGCCCGTGCCCAGCAGTGGGACGTTAATAAGGGCTGATGATGATAGAATTTTAATGTACTACTAACGCCATCTGTTAAAAAATCAAACATATCAATAATCCTATATAAAATAATAATTTAAAAATACTTTCTAAAAAATTATTACCCGTTAGAAAAACTACGCGAGCTTTCACAAAGCTCAGCTTTTTGCTGGTATGTACTTAAAACGGAACGGAAATTTCTTATCATATATTATGGTACCTACTCATGTGTTCATCTATGTCATAAACATGTATTCCGTCGCCTTTCATCTAAATCCTTTCAACGTTTTCCGCGTGATTGAGTCAAAATATTAAATATCTAAATAACTTAACAAAGTTTCTTATTTATCGTAATATTTGAACATGATACATAATTTGACGATACGTTTGGCTCAGTTGGTAGTGACCCTACCTTCTGCGCCAGCGGTCGCGGGTTCGAGTCCCGTTGGGGGCATTCATTTGTTGAGCACGAATGTTTGTTCTCCAGTCATGGGTGTTAATATTTATATTATGTATGTATTTAAAAAAAATATATGTGTAGTATATCAACTATCTGGTATCCGTTACACAAGCCTCGTAGCTTACCGCGGAACTAGATAGCGCTGTTGTAAAAATGTCTCAACATAAATGTTTATTTCCCAACATAATTGTGGATATGAAAATCTTTATACTATAGAAGCTTTAAGCCAATAAGTTATGATTGTAAAGATTCAGACAGTTAATATTTTTATTAAAATTTTAATAATTGCAGGGTCTTCTAAGTTTGAACTCTCGCGACAAGTTACATCCCCGCTATCGATCTGGTGCAGAAAAAATCCACGATACACGGCCAGTATCAGATGGTAAACAGATATTTACCACCAATCCCACTCTTTGGCCTTTAAATAAACCTATACCTAAACTTGACGGATTGGTGAGTAATATTTAAATTTTATTTGATGTGTATTAAGCTATTAAGTGGAAATGATAATTTACACATGATACTATCAGACGTGCGAAAACCGGGATTTGGTTACGTCGCACTTTTTTTCCATATGAGCGCGTTACCACTGTCCTACTGCCTGTAAATTTAATTTATATAAAACTAGCTGACCAATGCCCACTTCGTTGGGCATAATGTTAATAATCCTTTTTTAGTAAGAGTGTTTAAATAATTTAAATTATTTTATTAATATTAAAAATTAAAAATTAAATTTTCTATACTAATATTAAAAAAACTACTTTTTGTCACTTAAATATAAAAGTTAGACATATGCTGTCGTTGACTTTTTTGTAGGCATTTTTAAGCTCCACATCTTTTCTCTAGAACTTAAAAATATATCTTTCATAGTTAAGGCAGCGTTCGTAAGAAACGCTTTCATTCGACCGTTTTTTCTCCGATTCACTTTGCAAAACGGACTACCACGTAAAAACCTTTTTATTTTTCGGTTTTTTTATATAACCTATGACACTCAGCAATAATGTGGCTTTCTATTGGTGAAAGAATTTTTAAAATCGGTTCAGTAGATCCTGAGATTACCCCTTACAATTTAACAAATAAACAAACTTCACTTCTTTATAATATTAGTATAGATAAGTATATAAATGTTTAAATAATTGATCTAAAAAGTGTAATGTAGTTCTCACTACGCTATGTGGTTTTTTATTAAAAGGTGTATGGATACGCAATAGAGTACAGCAAGAAATAATGTTATAAAAAATTGTTTTTTAGATTCAGTGCGCAGGCGAGTCGCAATATGCTGAAGATTTACCTACCCTCCCCCGTGAAGTGTTCGCTGCGTTCGTTCTCGCGACTGTTCCACTTGGTACTATCGAAAAAATAGATCCTAGCTTGGCTCTGGTAAGTGCTTACTGCATAGTGTATTTGGTTACTAGATATATAATTAGATATGTAATATTGTCTGAAAAAGATTGCCAGAGATTGCTTCTTTAATGTATATTATGTGTAGGTACTCGTATGTCTATCACTCATAAGATTAAAAATAGCAATATCATCTAACAGACGTAGCAATATTAACTAATATGACATGTTATAAATTCATTACCTATATTTCTATATGAATATGCATAGTACATATATTAAATTATCTCATGTAAATGTGAAAGTAAAGTACCTGTACATAAAAATATTCCATTTTAAGGCTAACTCGACATGCATGCTTACAAACTTACACTTTAATCCAAATATGAATTAATTATAATCTATCTTTAAAATAACAGATCACTGAAAAAAGTATACAACTATAACATAATAAAAGAAGTAAAAAAAGCATAGCTAAATAAGGTAAAACTAAAAAACCTGTTGAAAAAACACAATCGCATAACATTCCTTTATCATCAAAGTGCGGTGTTTCTTAAAAAGTCCTTTTCATTTTCTCTAAATATATCAACACCTTTAAGTCCATACACTAGACTGTTCTGTATTATTTTAGAGCAGTTCACTGGAAATTTCATGTCTAAAGCAAACTTATACGGACGTATAAAGAAAATTTTAGATAATAGTGTATATTGCATTTTATTTGTTTGTAATATACTGTTTATTTTGCAGAAGGAGCCTGGTGTCATTGCATTTTACTCAGCGACCGATATTCCAGGAAAAAATAGTTACATTGCAGGCCCTACCATATTTTTTCCTAATGATGAAGAAATATTATGTACAAAAGACGTCAAATTTTATAATCAACCTCTGGGCATCATTGTGGCAGAAAGTCATAAGATAGCAGAAAAGGCAGCGTCTTTAGTTAAAGTTACATATGGGAATGTTAAGAAACCTGTAATAGATGTTAAAATAAGTAAAAAGGATCCAAGTAAGGTAACTGTTCTTCAGGCATTCCCGGCTACAAGGACTGGGACTGATGTAGAAAAAATAATAAAGGGTGATAACACAATATATGGACAGTATCATTTTTGTATGGAGACATTAGTTTGTGTGACCCATCCTACAGAAGAAGGGTTAAAGATATATGCAGCTACGCAACATATGGATGGAGTGCATCAAGTTGTTTCAAGATTACTCAATTTAGATCAAAACAGGTGCCAAGATTCAATGTTTAATTGTACTCGTATTAGTTAATTTAAATGGGGATCACAAGAAACTAAAAAAAATATTTGAAGGAATATTTTAGTTTTTAATATTCTTACGATATTGAAAGTCTTTTAAAAATATCATCAAATTTAATTCATTTATGTTCAAAATATTATTTTTATTTTCAATGAAGATTTAAACTATGATGTCTTAAGTAATATTAATAATCAACTTTTGCAGCCATACTATTATTTAGTAATTAGTAACAAAACAAAAAATATAGCAAACTGAATGGATTTTATGTTAATTTGCACGATATTCCTTAATGCTATATTCCATTACAGTTCCTATTACAATTATATTATTAATAATAAATTTTATAAGTTTCGTGACTACTATTGATATGGAGATTTTATAATTTTTAGAATCGACGTAGTTGTCCGCCGGTTAGGGGGAGGTTATGGATATAAAATTTCTCGAGCAACACAAGTAGCAGCTGCTTGTAGTTTAGTCGTACATAAATTGAACAGACCTTGTCGCTTTATACAGACTCTAACTAATAATATGAGGGCAGTTGGAAAGCGAAATCCATGTAGTTCTAATTTTGAAGTAAGTTTTTACTTTGCAGATTATTTTATATTTTTTTTTCTTCACCAATTTAGTTTTTTATGAATCGGTGAGGATAAAAAATGAATTTGGTTACCTCAAGAACGGTACAAATAGATAAGGAAAAAAAAATTAACTCTTAATATTTTGTTTATTTGTTTGTTTGTTTTGTTTTATACCAATAGATTGGTGTGAGCAGAAACGGTGCTATTCAATATCTTCGACACGATCTATATGGTGATAATGGCTATGTTGTTAACGAACAAACATTGTTTCTTGGTGTTGAACTATATTCTAATGTATACAAGAATGACACCTGGAATCATACCTCATATAACGCAGTAACAGATACAGCTTCTAACAGCTGGTGCAGAGCTCCTGGTAAGTATATTAAATCGAAATATGTAAATAATTGATGTTTTAATACATATTTCATAGATGTGCACGCCCCTCTTAATTTTTTCTCGTAATACTGGTATATATAGCCTAAGTTACTACTAAATGCTAAACTAAACTAAAAACTTGTTCTAACCAAAAATAAGTGGGTAAATTTTAGTTCAACCACCTGTGACCGACATAGGTTTAGCCGGTTACAACTAGGTGAAACCGCACTTCGAGTTGTAGCCGACATAATAGTATTATATAATATAGATGACGGCTAAGAAATTAAGTTATATTTATACTATAAGAACTTTCTGGCTTATTTTAGGTACTTTAGAGCACGTAGCACAGGCTGAAACACTTATCGAAAGAATAGCGTATGAAATGAATTTAGATCCTCTCGATGTTCGTGTAGAGAACTTGGACACTGAAAAATACAGTGATATTATGGAAATGTTAGATACATTAAAAACGAATTCTGAATATGAGGAACGAAGAAGTAAAGTTAACAATTTCAACGCAGAAAATCGGTGGAATAAACGCGGTTTGAGATTTTCTTTCCTGAGATGGCCCCCATTAGGTAATTTTTACTTAGATATAAATATGTCAGTCTACAGTGATGATGGCTCTATCTCCATAACTCATGGAGGTATTGAAATGGGCCAAGGTATAAATACCAAGGCAATTCAAATATGCGCTTATCTCCTAAAAGTTCCTGTCGAAATTATACAAATTAAACCTAATGACACTTTCGTGGCACCTAACAATTTTCTATCGGGGGGAAGTTTAACGACACAAAATGTTACCATTGGAGTTCAAAGATGTTGTGAAGAGTTACTGAGGCGTCTAGAGCCAGTTAGAAACCAAATGACTAATCCAACGTGGAGGGATTTAATAAAACGAGCCTTTCAAATGGATGTTGACTTACAAGTGCATGGTTTCGTGAGCGCTGCTGATTTCCAGAGTTATAACGTTTTTGGTATAACTTTGGCAGAGGTAGAAATTGATGTATTGACGGGTGAGTCCGAGATTATAAGGGTTGATTTAATTGAAGATGTAGGACGAAGTGTGAACCCTGAACTTGATGTTGGTCAGGTATGTTTAAGCATGTTACTGATTATAAATCAATGACAGTATCTCTAATTGTGATAAATTATTGTAAAATTTGGCAGGTGGAAGGAGCTTTTATTATGGGTGTAGGTTATTGGACTTCAGAAAGGCTGGTATACGAACCTAGTTCAGGAGAACTTCTTACTAACCGTACATGGGATTACTGGATACCACAAGCGCGTGACATCCCTCAAGACTTTAGGATTTACTTCAGAAAAAAAACTTTTGATAACGAACTCATTTTTGGAGCAAAAGGTTAGCATTTTGGTATTATCAGTATTTAGCGGTACAAATCTGGCATTAAACTCGTATAGCGCTATGTTCTTTTCAGTTAATTTATTACTATTATAAACTAAATCCCATGTTTAAAACAAATCACGAATTTGGCGTACTTTCTTAGTTAAAAATAAACTGTAATATAAATTTTGCAAGGTAAATTCTGTTATATTAAAATTATATTTTTTTTAGTAACGGGTGAGCCGGCTTCGTGTATGGGTATAGTGATTCCGTTCGCGTTACGTCACGCCATCTCAGCGGCTCGACTGGATTCTGGCATCCCTACTACAAAATGGTTTCAAATAGGTAGGGCGTTTAATAACATAGTCTTTATTATTTTATATATGTTTTTTTAGCATTAATTTAAATCATGTAATCATGTAATGTAGTTAGTCATTTTCAACGTCCCAATGTGGGCACGAGGAAAATCAGGTCTTACTCCACCAAGTATTGTGTAAAGAATACTTAGATCTTAAAAATTATATACATAGTTGTTGCAATTTTTGTCTGTTTGTATGTACTCTGTTCTTTTTTTACGCATCTACACTTAGCAACGCATGCTAGTGAAATATAGTCGTAATCGTAAATAAAAGATAAAGCAATAATTCTTTCTACAAATATTTTACTTGTGTAATGTAAATAATGTTTGCATATCTAATTGTTTACTAAGCGTATAAAAAGATGAAGCAAAACATAATTTTAACAAATATTTAACTAGTGCACTATCTTTGTTTATTTCAGATGGTCCGTTTTCTATTGATAAGATTCGTCAGTCTTGTGCAACCAAGTTTGAAGAGTTTAAATTTTATTAAAAGATATGTTGTGAAAATAAGTTTAAAATTAAGGGAAGTTGTTATATCTGTGGACATTCTATTTAATTATTAGACTTAAAGTAATGTTAATAAATAATTAATATTGCTTTAGAAAGTCAGCCAGACGCGTCAAATATAGGTACCTACTTATGCGTTCAGTTCGTTGCGTTCCTGTTTTTATTTTTTAATATAACAATGGTGTCCACAGGTAAAACCTATTTCCTATAAATATTTTTTTTTTAATTCTATTTTTACTCAAATAGATAATTATTATAAACGAATGTAAATTTATATTTCAAGTATTGATTAGGAAAATATAGAAAGATAAATAAATATTTTAAACTGTATAACGTAATACAAAAGATGTAATTATAACTACATTTACGTGAGTATTTAATATATTTAATAAAACTATGTTTTCAGATTGTTTCGTGGAATTATTTTCATTTTTGATTTCCAACCAACGAAAAAACCTGTTAAAATATTGTATTTTAAGGTGAAACATTTCCTACTGAATAATACAGTATTATTATATACTTCATATTAACAAGAACTTAATAACAAGTATGTAATTTTAGACAACTGGGTTTGTCAACACAGTTATAATATACTTACTACACGTAGAGAAAAATTATATAAAATAATATTATCTATATATATATATATATATATATATATATATAAATCAATGCCACTTTTCGTTGTATTTTTATAACTCAAGAACGGGCTCACCTACCAATCCAAACTAAATGTTTAGGCTTTGTTTGGACTATTTAGTAGATGGTTTATGTGAAGTTTGCACAAAATCGCTCAAGCGGTTCTTTATTTATCACATTTTTGTAACAAATGAATTCATTAAATGGCGGATCATTTTGGGTACGTAGAGAAGCTAGTACAGTATATAATGATAATACATTAATAATTTATAATACTAATTGCATTACTTTTTTTAAATTGAGATTAATTCAATTGTATAATAACATATTATGTATGAGAAGTCTACTTCATAATGTAATGTTATCTTATCATATGTCACCGAATAGTTTAGATCAGCTAAAGAAACAAGCATATCACGACATAACATAAAAATCCCATGAATCGATCTTGACCATTTGTTTAACGAGATGACATAAAAGAGGAGGGACGAATGGCCCCATAAATTATGTAGATTTGTGGACAACACCCCATTGAATTTTCCAAAATTGCTATGACAGCTGAAACGAAATCTTACCAAATTTTGGTCAGCATTAGTACCTTAATTATATTTGAGGTATATTATTTAAGATACTCTATTCAAAACTTTAATTTACTTATGGTTATTGGAAAAAAGAATACTAATCTGAACTACACAATTTGATAACTGTACGGATATGAATAAGCATTTCCATATTTGTATTACTTTTTCTTTAAATAGCAATAAATAGCAATAAACAAAGTAAGAAAAAAGAACGGAATCATAGAGAAAAGTAATATTATACGAACGGAATTCGTTCATTTGTGATCTATGATACTGAATAATATTTTCGCACATCATTAACTTATAATGATAGTTTAAGAACGCATTAATTTTAAGTTGTTTTAGGTTATAATACCTCAAAACTAAATATATAAATGAGGAATTGAATATAGTAATTTGGAAATCGAGTTCCTATAACAATTAATTTGTACAAAATAGATTCCTTTCATGTTATAGAACACTATTGCTGTAGACGTAAGCTTGGTTAATCTATACTAATATTATACCTAAAGCTGAAGAGTTTGTTTGTTTGTTTGATTGAACACGCTAAGCTCAGAAACTGGTCCGAATTGAAAAATTCTTTTTGTGTTGGATAGTCCGTTTATCGAGGAAGGCTATATTCCATCACGTAACAAATAAGAGCGGAGCATCAATGAAAAATATTATAAAAACGGGAAGGGCGGGTGTTAGTTCTGCGAGGTACCATACCTTGCGACTCACAAAGAATTTGGTTTCCGGTCCTTAGAACGCGTGCGAAGCCGCGGGAAATGCCAGTATAAAATATGCTTTAGCAATATACAGCTTGGATGCTCCAAAATAATGAGCAATGTTTAGGACGATGCAAGAGTGAAGTCAAATCAAAATTCACTTTTGGAACAATAACTGCAACGTACATTTAAAATGAAACTATTATTTGTATTTTAATAACAAATATAAATGAATCCTCATTTTAACTTTTAGAAAAATATTTGTAACATTACTCCTTTGTTGCTGACAAAATGTCTATCAAAATATACATTTATAGAAATGTCATACAATGGAATCCAAATATGTTTATTTTTTATTGTTATTATTAATCTCTTTATCTAATGAAGAATTTTTGAAATCACGAAATAAAAATCTTAGCAACAAATCTCAAAGAAGAGTTAAGAAAAGACACAATTATGAAATTATTGATGAACACGAACCTCTAGCACAGATTGATGTATCCAGCTTCATTCAGAGTCCTGACGACAATCCTGCGGAAGAACAATATGCAGATTTGATTGATAAAAGGTATTTAATTTGAGATTTGATTCTAAAAGAAAGAATAACACCATTTAATTTATTAAATGTTAAGTGGTATTAACATAAGAGTGTATGTATTTATTATAATTATACTTTTGATTTTAGTATAAAGGGTTTTTTGTACTGCAACACTACCTATATCTATATTCTTTATCTCTACATAGTATAAAATAACTTATATGTGCTTAAATCCTTAAAACTACGCAACGGATTTTGATGCAGTTTTTTTTTAATAGATAGAGTAATTGAGAAGTGGATAATTACACTTTATAAGTTTTTCTTCTTTTTTTTCGTTTAAGGTAGAATTTTTTAAATCCTATGCGTTTTCGATCTCAGAATACAATAAAAGTGGTCAATTGCAATTAAAAAACGTGCCCAATTTTTTTTAATTTTATTCAAAACTAGCTATTTACAACAAAATATATATTTAAAAATGTAAGATTAAAAAAATGTAAATGTCCACTTTTGATCAGACACTCCTCAATTCAAGTGTAAGGTTTATGTGTATAATACACTAGGGAAACTCGCGGCCGAGCAAAGCGAGGGCAAGTCGCTAGTTATCTATATTTGATATTAATATAATTTCAATTTACACTTTAAAGTGGTCTACATAATCAAATTAGATCACGATGCATGAAATTAAAATATACTTCTATAAAGTAACGGTGAGTCGCCGAAATAATAACTTGATATGTATTTTAAATTATATAATTATATAAGTATTTTAAGTTTATATATTTTAAACAATGAATATAGAATTCTAACTTAATTTATTAGACCAAGCAATATATTTACAGTTAAAATTTACTATATTTATATTTCAGTCGAGAGGCACTAATCGATAATGGTATTGATAACGCTGCAATAAATACAATGGATCTCGTAGAAACTCAAGATTATGAAAATTTAAAATCTGAGTTACCTGAAATAAACACGTATAAAGAAAGAGAGAAGAACATGTTTCAACAACATGGTAACGTAAATGGGTTACCAGAGACATACAAAAATGAAAATCTCAAAAGTCATAAATACAATTCTGATAAAATTAGAAATGATTTGTCATTCCACTCTTCTGGTCATAGCGCACGTACTGGGAAAAAATGGTAATATAAATAATTCTTATTTTTCTTAAATAAACTAAAGAAAATAATAGTAATAATTATCATACATATTATATACCAATTTCGACCTTTTTCGATTCGATTTTCGACTAATATGCACTTCGGTGGTAACTACTAATTATAAATTGTATCTACACTACACTACACATACATACCTGATCGCTTTACATAATTTTTATATCGTGCAAAAAATTTGGTTTTCGATAATTTATCGTATATTCTTTTCACTTTTTTAATTACAGTTTCCTAAAGAATATGAAGATCCCGTTTTTTTCTCGTAGTAAAACTGAAACAACAAAGACAAAGAAAAATAAAAAGAGAAAATTTAGCTTTCGCAATCCAAAAGAACACAATCCAAGTGTAACAAAAGTTTCTGAGAGCCATTTGAATAGCAACTCTATGCAGATGTCTTCAACGAAGGCACAGAATTTAAAAATCAAGAAGCGCTCTTACTTTGACAGATTGTGTCCAGCTTGTAAACGGAAAATTTTAAAAGCAAATTTAGTTGAAGATAAATACCAAAGTACCACGAATAGAGTTATACATAACAATAGACAGTATTTCCAAAATATGAATGAGCAATCAGAAAATATGGACGTAACAAGGTTCGATAATTTTGGAATGAAGCATGATAATGATTATGGTAAAAAAAATCTAAATAACAAAGAATTAAGGTTCAAAACAGATAATTTCATAGATAGAAGTAAAGGTATGCTTAAAACAGAAGAAGAACACTATACTAATTTTAGCTGAAAATTCGAACAGAAATGTTAAAATAATTTTGTAAGCAATGTTTTGAATTTTAGGTGTACATGTTTTCTTAGTTATATTGTTTTAGAAATACAGTGGTATTGTAGAAATATCTTTTTTTTATTTGGGATCTATAAATATTATAATTATTCAATATAACTTCATTTTTAATGTCAAGAAGACATATTTGTTCGATATGGGAAATAAATCTGCGAAGTTCTTGTATTGAACATAGTTGTGAAAAATAAGGGTAATTTCGACCCAGATATACGGATAGCATCAGTCACTGTTCCATGCGAAAATGCAATCTTCTGTGTAACACTCGTATAACGAACAAATCTCTAATATTCATGCTTATTAGATTTTAAATCGTTAACATTGTATCAGAAAATAGAACTGCTATCAATTTTTTTTTAGAAAATGTAAGTCGAAAATGGTCCTGCCAGGTAAAAATTAAATTTTTAACAGTATATTTTATATAATGTCGTAAATAAATTGAAAGAAATCATTATTTAAAATTCATCCATAAGGTTGTGTAAAAGAATAATTAGTGTGAAAAAATAATCTTTTTCTAAGTTAGACTTAGTTAATCTAAACTTTTCTAACCTATACATCTTATTATCTGTTTGGTACACATATTATATTATTAAGTAAAAATGTCCGATTAAAAAGTTAAAATCACAACTTTTTACTAAATACATATATAAGTTTATGCGGTACGTTACACGTATTAAAAGAAACGTAATTCATTATTTCTTTATTATTTGTCTGTTCTTCGTCTTTCGTTCTTTACTATTTGTTCAAGCTAATTGCACCAATTTTGATAGACTTAATCTACATAAATATTTCAGCTACTTTTAAAACACATGCACACGCGCACATAATATAAACGCACGTACTGACGAATAGAAATTTATAGACTACTTGAATACTAAGAATTAAATATATTTTCGATTGTTACTAAACTTCACAGATTAACCCGCTGGGTTGATCTAAATATTGCCATGTTTTTTTTCAAATATGCTTTAGCCGTTTTGCCGTTTGGTGCCATAGTATACATACATACATAAAACAATTTTATATACCTACATATACAATACATATGTAAATAGTTGATGAATTATTATTAAATTAGCAAAAAATAATAATCTGTTATTTTTTACCACAACTATGCTTTTTGAGCGTGCAATTTTTTTGCCGCGTGCAATTTGTTCATGAATATTTATGTATAAGACGTAATTACTTGAAATTACATGCAATGTACGCTTTATTTAAAGAGAAAGTTTACAAGTAGCGCATATAAACAGATAGATATAACAGAAAATTTGTTTAATATAGTTTTTTTTTATGGTAAAAAGGGGGCAAACGGGCAGGAGGCTCACCTGATGGGAAGTGATCACCTCCGCCCATGGACATCTGCAAGCCAGGCTTGCAGATGCGTTGCCGGCCTTTCAGGAAAAAGAGGGATGGAGGAGGGAGGGAAGTGAGAGGGAGGGGGGAACGAAGGCGGAGGATGATGGGAAGAGGGAGCGGGGAAGAGGGAGGGGGGAAGGAGAGTGGGCCTCCCGGACTCTCACTCACCGGTCGAAACGCGACAGCATAGCTGCCACTTCACGCCGGTCTTCTGTGAGAGAGTGGTACTAATGAACTATACGGGGCGTGCCGGCCCATTCGGTTGCTACCCGATGGTAACAAGCATGGCACTACCACTTTGAATTTTAAAGTTGTTTTAGATATTGTAATTTATGTTATGAGAGCTGACATGCAAAAAAAATATTTTGTTTAATCCTAACCATTAAAAACTATAAATGTTAAGTTTAGGATTTTTAAGCGCAAATTATTATCAAACACAAATAATTTTATTTCCTTGAATGGAATTACGCAAATTTTGAATCAGTTAAAATGAACTTCGCTTTTTTTAGGTATGAGCAAATATTTATATAATTTATTTACTGCTGTGCAGCAGGGTCTGTTTTCGAAGATTAAAATATAAAAGTGCTTAAACGTGTCACAGTAACTGGGGAGTAACGTCCCAAAAGGCTAAGGTTCTGTTGGATTTTAGTAGGTAGTACTAGCTTTTCTATTCAACGAGACCCACATAAACATTGTGGTATACATTAATGCATTTTACAACATTAAAAAAAAGTATCTTTAACTATTTAATGGAGAGTGGTCAATCAAAACCAATCGGTTTAAAATCACGACCTACAACTCTAGATTTTTGTGCAGTAAGATTATATGTAACAATACTACTTTCTGTTCGCCGCACTGTACATACTTGATGTCCTCCCGACCGATTACGGCCACGGCGGCCAATCTCAATGAGACTAGCCATCTGCGGATGATATTATAGTGCACAGGTGTATGCGCAAACACAAGTGCACTCTCTATTCCTTATCATTCTCATACTCTGGCGGGAAGACTGCTCGACACGACCAGTGAGAGTTAAGGCGCAGGACCGACGGCTTTACGTGCTCTCCGAGGCACGGGGTTGACTAACCGCCAACTTCCCAACTCTGGGCTGTTACTGAGGCTTACGAAACAAAAAGTCTCCATAACTAAACTTGACCCGACCCGGATCTCGAACCCAGGACCTCTCGTTATGCGATTGCACATGCTAGCTATTACACCACCGAGTCAGTTAAGTACATACATACATAATATGTAGAAATCAACTCGCTGGACTGTAATTAATTATTATTAGCTTCACTGTATACATTAATGACCAAATAGTTTTCACAGCGCGATATTCCCGTTAGGACTTTTATAAACACCTAGATTATCATGCGGCTAGTTTAAAAAAAATCATAACATATTTTGTCTCTTGTTTTTATTAAAGATACTCGCCGTATTTGTATTTTTATGAATGATTTTTTAAGAAAATCCATAGAACTTCTACACAACGCAAAGGCTAGAAAATAAGTAAAATATTACTAAAATTTTTGTCGACAAACAATTCAAAAAATATCAAAATGCTTATATACTGCTATAATTCTTACATAATATATATAACGTGTATTTATCATTGGGCGTTTTGTCTGCTCATTGACCGTTTTTAATGTTCGGGCCTAATATTATGTATGTAGATTCATAAAATAACTTCGTTAGTTCAGTATTGATTTCAAGTTGGAGTTGATAAAGAGTTAACTATGGATAAAGTGAATTTTAAAATAAATGATGTAAATTATTCAGGTATGTCAAGAGTATTTTATTTTATGGACAGTGTATACGCTTATATAACAGGATCCCAGAAACGTTCAATAAGCTTCTATTGCCAAATTTTAAAAAATGTGAAGGAACGTTTGTGTACTAAAGGATATTGTTCGTTATAAATGAAACTATCTTTTCGGATTTTGTCGCGGATTTATTATGATTTTTCGTTCCCGACGTTTTGAATGCTTTACTAAGGTATTAGACGTCTCAGGGGTTTATATACTTGTTCCAGACAGTGCCTACCCACTATTTACAAAAATTCAAAATAGCATCATATTACCTTATAAAATCATACATTTTGATTTTAAGCATTCAAGATTTTAAATTTTGAATTATATTATTAATATGGCAATATTATTAACTTATTTTTAGCTACTATAATTATAATTATTATAATTTTCTAATATTTGTTAAAATAATATTAAGTAGTGTTGCTATTATTAAAATATGTATAATGTGTTATAATATTAAAATATAAATTATTAAAGCAATATTAAACTTTCATATATTATAATTTAAAAATTAAAATGTTTAAAAACAACTTGTGTTTTGATTATTTTAAGTTAAATATTAAGCAACACCACTGCAAACTAAATCATTTTTAAAAATTGAAAATATAATATTAAACAAATCTAACTATGCTCTCTATTCTATTATGTGAATTAAAGTTAAAACTACGCAACAGATTGTGATGCGGTTTTTTTCAATACATAGAGAGATTCAAGAGATTTATATGAATAACTAGCGGTCCCGTAGGTTCGCTCGCGCTTAGAGACGAACCCGAGCGTACATAACTGTAGCGGTTTTGACAGCGCATACCAGAATAGCTCGCAGATGGTAGATTTTTTACTACTTACTTGACACTTATCGTCATATTTTGGACAATTCACGCTATCTATCACTACATAGTATAAAACAAAGTCGCTTTCTCTGTCCCTATATCCCTATGTATGCTTAAATATTTAAAACTACGCAACGGATTTATGCATAACTAGCAGATCCCGTGGCTTTGCCTGTGCTAAATCTAGGGAAGAGCCCGAGCGAAGCGAGGGCGAGTCGCTAGTTTACTATAATTTATATCTTTATAAATTATTAGTTTATTTGTTGTTGTATAAAATATATATTATTGTACAATTTAATTAAAATCGATTCAGTAGTTTTAACATGAAAGAGTAACAAACATCCATCCATCCAACCTTACCTACAAACGTTCGCGTTTATAATATTATTGTATGTACACTTTGGTCTATGTTCGTACTAACAAGTTTATTCACTTAAGTTTTTATTTTTGTTACATAAGTCGGCAACGAGGTAGCATCTACAACTACCCTTCTAGATTTTATTCGAAATAAGCTAGAACTTCGAGGTACCAAATATATGTGTTTGGAGGCTGGTTGTGGAGCTTGTATCGTGAGTGCTAGAAAATTTCACGGGGATACTCCACAAAGTGTCAACTCGGTAAGTGGCCATTAAGTTGTCATCAATTCGTCAATGTCGACGACACGTTTGGCTCAGTTGGGAGTGACCCTACTTACTGCGCTAGCGGTCGCGGGTTCGAGTCCCGCTGGGGGCATTCATTTGTTAAGCACGAATGTTTGTGCTCCAGTCATGGGTGTTAATATTTATAATATGTATGTATTTAAAATTCATATGTGTAGGTAGTATATCAACTATCTGGTATCCGTAACACAAGTCTCACAGCTTCAACGGGACTAGATGGCGCTGTTGTAAAAATGTCCGAACATATTTGTTTATTTATTATTATTTATTTGTAGTTATTAGAAATTAAGCTATTTGGATACCAAATTTAAGGATTAAAGTATTCAGCCCTTTTTAATGTTTCACTGCTGGGTACGAGCCTCCCTTCGTTAGTCTAGTGCGGGGTGCGGTGGAAATCACGTGTATTTCAAAAAAAATTCTATCCAAGTGAGTGCGTTGCAACTGGGCTACTGCTATTTCTACAAGTATAAGGAATTAAAACACACATAACAACAAATATTAAAATATTCCTATCTGAATTATAAAAGTCTAGAAAAACTATCTTTCTAGAAATGGATATTTAGAAATTAAAAATAGAAATCCATTATTTAGTATGTTTATGTTTTAAAATAACAATATTTAATAACAGTGCATGGTGTCTATAACTTCATGTCAAGACTGGGATATAACAACGATAGAAAAGATTGGAAACCGTTTGGATGGTTATCATCCCATACAATATACTCTTGCGAAAAATAATGGCACTCAGTGTGGATATTGTTCTCCGGGATGGGTCATGGCATTATATAGGTGAGAGTTATAATAAGTTAAACTAACAACTTCAAGCACCAAGAAATTAATGTAATTTAAGTTTAATTTAGTTATGATGTGTTTTTACTACACAAATATTTTAATAGCATAGGTTTTACATAATCACTACATAACATCACAGTATAAAACAAAGTCGCTTTCTCTGTCCCTATATCCCTTTGTACGCTTAAATCTTTAAAACTACGCAACGGATTTTGATGCGGTTTTTTTAATAGATAGAGTGTTTCAAGAGGAAGGTTTTTATGCATAACTAGCAGATCCCTCGGCTTTGCCTGTGCTACATCTAGGAAAAAGCCCAAGCCAAGCGAGGGCGAGTCGCTAGTTGTTTATAATAATAATATTATATATTTTCAGTCTATTAAAAACTAAGAAAATGACGATGCTTGAAATTGAAAAGTCTTTTGGAAGTAACGTTTGCCGATGCACAGGATATAGGCCCATTATGGAAGCCTTTAAAAAGTTTGGTTCAGATTCACCCCAAACCCTCGATCTCACTGATATTGAAGACTTAAAAATATGCGCTAAAACTAATGAACCCTGTTCTTCTAAAAGTTGCGATGAAATTGACTGGTGTTTTGTAAAACGTAGTGAAGTATTTAATAAAATGAAATATATAAATCTAAAAGATGGTAGAGATTGGTTTAGAGTTGAGACTCTCTCAGAGATATTTAATATATGGCAAGAAAGAGGAGAGCAATCATATATGTTAGTTAACGGGAATACAGGAAAAGGTAGTTTGCTAATTTATTTCAAATAAATAAATTTTATTTTATGATTATTTTTAATATTTCTTGTCTTGAAGCAAAATACAATACAGTTCTCGTTATAGAACAGATATTTAGATATTAGGTACAGTAATTTAATAACTTAATCATTAAAATATTATTTAAGGTGTCATCCCGATATTTAAATATCCGAAAATATTAATAGACATATCAGGATTATCGGAACTAAAGGGCTTTTACATTGACCAAAACTTGGTGATTGGAGCAGGAACAACACTTACAGACACTATGAATATATTCGCAAAAATAGCAAATTTTGATTATTTTAATTACCTAAATATTCTTAATGAACATTTGAACTTGGTAGCACATATTCCTGTAAGAAATGTGAGTATGACATCTCTATTATCCATATATACTCAGCGATAGCGTAAGTATGTGGTCAGTGATGCCAGTATGGTGTGAAGTGGGGACTGCGTACTAGCCACTTTGCGTTTGGCACGCCCTTTGTTTTTTAATCCTATCTCTTTATCCATCTGGAAAGGGCCACCTTTATCACTTAGGGCAATATAAAATAGCCGAAGACCTATTCTCAGTCCTACCAAATAAATACACAAAAATTCCATAGAAAACGTTCAAGCCGTTTCGGACGAGTTCAATAATAAACACTACGAGATTTTAATATATCTTATTCAAAATTTATTTTAACAATATTCGAATGAAAGTGTTATCAGTTATTTTTCTAAAAAAAGATTATATTAAATCATATTACCTATAGTACACACTAAATTTTAATTTTAGTTGGGATCTATAGCTGGGAACTTAATGGTCAAACATCGTAATCCTGAATTCCAATCTGATATATTCCTTCTACTGGAAACTGTTGGAGCACAGCTAGTAATATGTGAGTATAATTATTACTTTACTACTACACACTACTACTACTACCCAGGATGGAGCGCCATTATTTGGGAAAGTCAGTCAACACTGGACGGCATAGATGGAAGATTGATAGGACCTAATGAGTCTCAGCATAAAGTTTATATTGTTTAACTTGTAAATGACACATAATAATAAAATATATTATTCAATAAAATTCAGTAGTTATACTCTCTATATCTCTATACTTCTACATAATATATTGACATATTTAATATAAAATTTGGACTGGTAAGTGGTTATTTGAAGCAGAGCATTTTAATAGATTATTATAATTATGCACTATAAAATTATTAAGTTATTTATAATTTTCTTTGTAGTATTTAATCATGGATCAACTAAAATATTGACAATGCTGGACTTTCTCGTAGAAGATATGACAGGGAAGATTATTTTAAGCGTATTGTTGCCGCCACTGAGTAAAGAGCACAATATAGTTACATTCAAGGTAAATCAAATAATTAAAATGTACACTCAAAAGAAGGTTTACTCTTATGATATGAAAAAAATATAATTTTGAAATATGGTTTTTCCCTTACCTAAGCGGCAGAATGTTATGTATTATATCCTTTAGTATAAGTTTTTTACAAACTTTTTTTATTTTTATTTATTTTTAAAACGTCCCGTGTGCCTTAAGGAACATACTAAAATAATTTTAATCGAATTGGTCGAGCCATTCTCGTGTTTTGCGCTTAGCAACCGTTCATTTTTATTTATATAGAATAAGTTTTTGTAGGACATCTGAAGATCGCCAATCCTTGTTCAGCATGCTAGGAAATGGTTGAACCCCTATGTTTTTTTTCTACTTTATTTCTTCAACTGTAGAATCTTATACAAAAAACTAAAATTCTTGAAAAATACTATAATACCTACGTATACTACGTAGGCATCATAGTGTTTTCAAGAATTTATTATATTATGTATTATTATATTGATCATAATTTTTATTTTTTAGATAATGCCCCGATCAGAAAACGCACACGCTATAGTTAACGCCGGTTTCAATTATAAACTCGATTATGAAAATAAGGTCTTAGATTGTAGAATAGTTTATGGTGGTCTTTCACCATTATTTAACAGAGCTTTCCTAACAGAGCAATGCTTATTAGGCAAGCCTTTATTCACAAATGAGACTTTACAAGGTGCTTTAAAAATATTAAGTGAAGAATTAATAGTGACTCTGCACTTACCGGATTTCCCCGTGGAGTACAGACGGCAGTTGGCATTGAATTTGTTTTATAAGGTAATTTTTTATTAGTATTTTATTAATAAAGATAACTTGTATAAATTCTAAAGTGCTTTTTTATATATCATTCATTGATATTTTTTTTAAATATAATAATTTATAATCTTTAATTAATAAATTGGTATTATTGTAATATTAACAGGGGCTTCTATCACTGTGTTCTTTGGAAAAATTACTTCCTCGTTATCGTTCTGGCGCTATAAAACTTCACGAAACAAGGCCAGAATCGAAAGGGTTGCAGGAGTTTACCACTGACCCTTCCATTTGGCCATTAAATCAACCCATACCTAAACTGGATGGCTTAGTAAGTAAAATTTATTATTTATGTTCAAAATATATATTTCAGCATTTCATAACATCTCCTAATACGCATTTCTGGACGGAGTACGTCATAATATTGTGCATAGGTTTATATTTAACAAACGAGGTGTATAAACATTATAAAACAAATTATAAGTCGACAATTTCGTATTAAATTAAATACAAGTACAAAATCAAAACCACGCATGATAACTTAGATCCAGTGTGCCGGTGAATCAAAGTACTCTGAAGACTTGCCGTCACTTCCCAATGAAGTATACGCCGCTTTCGTCCTTGCAACTGTTCCGCTCGGCACTATAGAAAGTATAGACCCTAGTAAGGCTTTGGTAAGTTTTTACACCAAGTTTAATATTTTCATGAAAAATTATTTGATGCTATTTTTAATGTTTATGTTTTTATATTTTTAATTAAATGAGTTAGACTAATATCAGCTTTTGCTAAGCTTTTGAGATTCTATACTTAAAGTACGTTAACGAAATGAATAAAAATTAACAAATTCTCTTTATATTTATATATATTTCAAAAATACTTTACATGTTGCAGCAAGAAAATGGCGTCATAGCATTTTATAAAGCATCTGATATTCCAGGAGTAAATACTTTTTTAGTACCATATGGTGAAACAATTGTAACCGATGAAGAACTTCTTTGCAATGGCGAAGTTAAATATTACAATCAACCTTTAGGCATTATTGTCGCTGAATCTTATGAACTAGCTGAAAAAGCAGCTCATTTGGTTAAAGTAACATACAATAATATGAGAGAACCAGTAATAGACGTTAAATTAGCGAAAAAAGATCCAAGTAGAGTAAGTCTTCTTCGGGCTTTTGAACCAACTAGGGTTGGAACAGATGTAGAAAAAATCATAAAAGGAGAAAACACTATATATGGACAATATCACTTTTGTATGGAAACTTTAGTTTGTGTGACTAATATAACTGAAGAAGGATTAAAGGTGTATGCAGCAACGCAATGGGCAAGCTTAATACACGCTGCTACTGCAAGGGCATTAAACATTAATCAAAACAAGTAAAAAATATTCTAACTATTTAAAAAAATTCTAATTCATTCAAACCTTGGTCCTTGATGAACAAAATATTATTAAACAATTTTTATAATAGTACCCACACAAGTGATTGTCATATTTTTTGGCTCCTTTGCACTGAATTAACATTTTTAATAACTTTGATATTAGAGGTATTTCTAATAAGTAAAGGCAGCTTAATAACTATGCAAATTCACCAATTATGTGTATGCAAATGTATTTATAATTAAAATAATATTCTTATACTACTAATATTATTTTCAGTGAAATAAAAGAAAACACAACATAAAAACCTTTAACTAAAAACTTATATTTTTCAGGATTGACGTTTATGTTCGTCGATTAGGAGGTGCGTATGGTGTCAAAATATCCCGAGAATCGCAAGTGGCAGTGGCTTGTAGTTTAGTCTCATATAAATTAAATAGACCTTGTCGTTTTATATTACCTCTTACAACGAATATGAGATCTATTGGTAAACGATTACCATGTTCTACTGATTATGAGGTAGCTTTTATTTCTATCTTGATGTTTTATTACTCTTATAAAATTCTAACTTAAACGAATCTGTATAATGAATATTTTTTGAGAAAATGTAATTGAAATAGTAATTAATTACGAGACAGAGTTATTACAATTTATCTCTGACTGTCTGTCCGTCTGTTGTTTCTTCCGTTCTGTCTGTTTGTTTGTTACCACATCACGAGATAGCTGAATAGATTTTGATGAAAATTTTATGATAATACCTGGACAAATATACTGCAGAAAATATCTAATTTTTCAGAAATATAAGCTAACAGTTTAAACGTATCTAGGAACGAACAAGAGTGGTGCGAGGGTAACAACAAGAAACACTAGTTTTGTTATTATTGTTTAAATAGATATTATCTTTTAATAATTATATTGAAATTTGACACCCTTTACAACAATTAAGGCAATTTTGTTCAATATTTCATTATTACGATATAAAAAGAATAATATTAATAAGATTATAAGTTTGTAATACACAGTGCGCATTGTAAGTAATTAATACTACTTACAATGCGCACTGTACTGACATGTAGAATGTACGAAATACTATTTAAATTTTATACTAATAAATAATAAAAAAAACAAATTTAATAAACAGATTGGAGTAAACAATGAGGGTGTCATTCAATATTTAAATCACGATCTATTTAGTGACAATGGTTATATTCTTAACGAACCGTTACTGAATTTAGGTGTTGATGTATACTCTAATGCTTATAAGAATGACACTTGGAATCATAAATCATATAACGTTACTACGGATACGGCATCCAACAGTTGGTATAGATCTCCTGGTAAGTTGTTTACGCTGTAAATTATATCTTAACTACCTTGATTCGTTAAAAGTCAGTTATGATAATGGAAGTTTTCTGGTAACATATATGAATATTTTAACATATTTTTCACAATAATATAATGTTTTTTTTAAGAATAGTATTATAAGGTTTAGTAGATTAAATGCTTTAAATACATTAACATTTAAAGGAGCTTTGGAACACGTGGCAATGGCAGAAGGATTGATCGAAAGAATAGCTTATGAAATCAACTCAGATCCCTTAAATGTACGATTAGCAAATTTGGATGAAAAATATAGTGATCTGCTAGAAATGTTAAACACATTAAAGCTTAAATCAGAATATGAAGAAAGAAAACTTAAAGTTGATAACTTTAACTCAGAAAATCGATGGAAAAAAAGAGGGTTAAGGTTTTCATTTTTACGATGGCCTTCAGTTGGTCGACAATATTTCGATATAAACATGTCAGTATACAGTGAAGACGGCACTGTTGCAATAACTCATGGTGGTGTAGAAATAGGGCAAGGGATAAATACCAAATCTATACAAATATGCGCCTCACTTTTAAAAATACCCATTGAAAAAGTCGTGATAAAACCTAATGATACATTTGTTGCTCCTAATAATATTTGGACAGGAGGTAGTACCACTGGCCAGAATGTGTCAATTGGAATACGTAGATGTTGTGAGCAGTTATTGTTACGATTAGAACCTGTGAGATTGGGATTACAGAACCCAACATGGGAACAATTAATTAAGCGAGCATTTGAACTGGAAGTTGATTTACAAGTGCATGCTTTTGTTAACGCTAATGATGCCCGGAGTTTTGAAGTTTATGGTATAACGTTAGCGGAAGTAGAAATTGACGTATTAACGGGAGAATCAGAAATTATAAGAGTTGATTTGATTGAAGATGCGGGCCGAAGTGTAAGCCCTGCACTAGATGTTGGTCAGGTGAAATTTAGTTTAAAAATTACAAATATATAAATTTATAGCTGATTTATTTCTAGACGTAATTTTAAACTTTTATTTATATATGTTTAGGTTGAGGGTGCCTTCATAATGGGTGTAGGTTACTGGACGTCAGAGCGGTTGGTGTACGAACCTACTACTGGAGAACTGCTTACCAACCGTACTTGGGAATACTGGGTTCCGCAAGCACGAGATATTCCTAGGGACTTTAGAATATACTTCAGAAATGGATCTTTTAGTGATGAATTTATTTTCGGAGCCAAAGGTTAATAATATTATTTTTGTTTTAAATGTTATAAGTATAATGTAAACAAATGTTTGACATTAAATATTATACAATATGTAATGATTTTAACAAACAACATAATAATTTCTGTTTTTTTTTTGTTTTTTTTTATTTACTTATATTTTATTTTATAGTAACCGGTGAGCCAGCCACATGTATGGGGATAGTTATTTCTTTTGCGCTCCGTCACGCCATAGTGGCTGCACGATCAGAGTCCGGCATATCTCCAACTCAATGGTTTCAGATAGGTAAGAATTAGAGTGTATTCCAGGTGGTTTGACGATACGTTTGATTCAGTTTGTAGTTACCCCTTGCTCCAGTTATGAGGGATTATATTTATAATATGTATTTATTTAAAGTTGTACATTATGTGAATTCTGGTATCCATAACATAAGGCCTACCTTACCATTAAACAAGATGGTGCTGAGTGTTAATGTCCCAACACAATATTTATTTATTTATTTTTCTTAGAATAGCAAACCACTACTCACATAATGTAATATTATATAATCATTCATTTAAATAAAAATAAAGGAATCATTAAAATATTGCAAAACTATAGTTTGTATTTCACTAGGAGAGCAAGTAATTTTTTATTTGATTATCTATTTGTTTTCAGATGGTCCATATACTGTAGATAAGGTTTGTCTTTCTTGCGAAACCAGATATGAAGACTTTAATTTTTTCTAAGCTCCATATTTGACTTTTATATAAAGTTATAAGAATGACGACGAGTGCTTGAAGTGCCTGAATATGACGATATGATTGAAGTCCAACTGTGCAGTTAAAGCTGTAACCACGGAATAGATATCATCTTTTCTGTGGCTGTAACTATAATAGTTTTAACTAACACATATAAGAGGGTGTTCTTTACATATTATATTTTTCATAATTTTAAACGATTTGTTACTAAGCTTAAATTTGATATTAAACGCTAAATGATGAGTGATTCTTGATTCAAAATGAAAAGAATCCTAACTTAGTTCAATATAAAACTGAGATCTGTTACCGATTCAGTTTTAGATAAAGTACTGCAGGTAATAAAGGAGGAGTAGGATTACTTAGAATAGCTATATCAATAGCTATGGAATTTAAAGAAGGTTATAATTTTAATGTTTTAATGATGGCCTTCTCGTTATAATCTCCAAATTTTTCTATACATTATGACTACCATATACTACTTAGTATAAAACTTTACTATCAAATTTTTTTATCAACCATGCACATTTCAATTGTTACTTGTAATAAAACAGTGTAGCTGGCAAATAATTTGCATTTTTATTTGTAATCTTGGTACTCCTATCTGTTATTTGCATATTTTTAATTTTACTTACATATCACTAAATATGTATATGTACTCGTATGACGTATGCATTGCATTAAAATGTGTAGTGTAAATGATGAACTTTATTTAAACTGTTATTCTATTTAAATTCTACAACTACAAAATCCAATCGATTTTTTCTAATATACGAGTAGGTTTATATACGACATAAGATAACATGTACATTGTACATATTGTAAATGTACAAAAATGTAATTGACATCGATCCGTTTGATGTTTATTAGATAATATGTTGATTAATTGATATTGTAGACTCATCCTAGTTTAAATCCAAGTCCCATAAAAAATTTACAGTTTTAGTTCTATTTTGAGATTTTAGAGGTTTCCTTTTGTTTTGTATACTTTAAAACATCGATTTTTATCTTTGGGAAATACTGGCTTGCCACTGGCAAGCACCAGCTAACCTAAAGCTAACCCAAGCACCCATTACCCGTGCATTTAACTACGACGCATGACCATCGATTGCGCATTCAATTACGACGCCCCCATGGCTTGTCATGTCTGCCAAGGCAGATCTCACAGCCATGAAGGTTGCTCCACAGTCCACTCTGCTATCTAGAGAAGTACCAGGAGCAACACGTATGACACACCCCCACTGAAGTGGGCCCCTCTTGCGCGTTTCATAGCTTCACGCCGCACTATGGGAAAGCCCCATACAAAGCCGTCTCAAAACTGTTTTACGTGAAAGTCGTTGTTATGGAATAAAAATAATAAATTAATATAGTCTAATAAATAAGCTTTCTTTATCCTATTTTTATTTTTTATTTTTTCTGTTATAATGTATATAAATAGGCTTCAAAGCTAACTCATGTTCAATAACGTAATTTTGACGCAATGTGTTACTACAATTCAACGCCACATTACTCGAAAGTTTTTGATATAAATGTATAAGTATTATATATTTTTTAAATGCTTATAATCTCCTCTTAACGTTTCGTAATTAGTATTATATATATTAGTTTGATAAAATAAAATTAATCATTATAGTTTAATATGGTATGTTTTTAGGGTTAATTTTTTTTTAACGAGACGTTTACCCTTTACCGCTGCTTGCCGCTGTCCAGATATTTGTTGTATTAAGATCTTTATACATTAGTTAACGCAAGGAAAAAAAAAATATTGCCCATATTTGCCCCTTTTTTGTCACGGTGCCAAAACATATCGCGAGGTAAAAATCATTATTTTTTCAATTTCTTTTTATTTCTCATAAAATCATTTGTTATCTATTAAGGTCAAATTGATAAAAAGTTCATTACAGTGATGTTCATTACAGTATTATTAATAGTTTTTAACTGAAACTCGTTCGAGCGCTTCTTGTACAGTTTGTGGTGCTACTCCTCGGCAAATGAATAACTTAGAGGCAGTTAGGACACGAGATGTGAACGAAAGTTCATTTCAATACGGACTGTCAACACTATATGTTTGGATTAGTAATAACCTAATAAAACACAGTATGGAGATGATATTACACATTTCTTATAAATTGCATTTTGAAAAGTGGTCAGCTAATACACCTGAAAATAAAAAAAACAAAGACGAAAAGAAAAAACTGGTACAAAAGCGGTTTAGGGAGGAAATGGGACTGCATGTCGATAAACATCGACAAGGCACTGGAAATAGTGACGGAAACACAGCTCGGAGATTTTTTCAGAATTACTCTTGCTGTGCAGACATTACAGGTGTAGACGTAGAATTTATAAAACGAATGTACATAATACTACAAACTATGTCATCTGGAATGGTTATTAATTCAAAAAAGTTTGGTGAATACGCATATAGTACAGCCCAACTGTACTTAAATTTTTATAATTGGTATTATATGCCTTCGTCCGTGCATTAGTCCGAAGGCTCGCAAGAATCCCGAAATAAGGATTACAAAAAGTTTAGACTTCATCTTTCTAGAAAGTGTTCACGAGTGGCTACCAATGAAGACGTGTTCCATACCTTATTGCACACCTCTGATACGTACATATCAAGTTTGAGAAACAACTCAGAAACAATATCGAAAAAACTTTTAGATGAAGCCAAGGCCCTTCTTGCTATCAACGAAAATTTGTAGTAGCTTCCTGAATTTTGTACATATTTTTTTTTTCTCGTTTGTTACTATTATTCCATTTTATGTATATTACAAAAAAAAAGACAAATTTTGTTTATTTTTCAATAGAATGCATGTATTATATGTTTTTTTAAGTTTTATTTCTTAAATTAATTAATAAACAGAATTTTCAAAATCAAAATTATTTCCATTAAACTTTGTACATACTTACAAGTATACGTGTGCAAAATTACAGCTCATTTAGTTTTGAAACAACTGAGATACGGAGTTTTGAGACGAAACATACGCGATTTTCCCATAGTGCGCCGGCCAGCTGCCGGACGCTACTAAGTCCCGCCACGAAAAGGTGAACGCACGTTGGGGGGAATACTTCAAACATCCCCAACAAAACAATAATTAATTATTCAAATCAATCTAGGCGTTTTTGAGTTTCAACGAGACTAACGAACGGCAATTATATATTATACAATATACATAATATATTGAATTACGCTTATTTTCTACTGTGTAACGACTAAATTAATTGTTATGCGAATTATCACTACATAGTATAAAACAAAGTCGCCTTTTCTGTCCCTATATCCCTATATCCCTATGTACGCTTAAATCTTTAAAACTACGCAATGGATTTTGATGCGGTTTTTTTTAATAGATAGAGTGATTCAAGAGGAAGGTTTATATGCATAACTAGCAGATCCCGCGGCTTTAAATCTAGGGAAGAGCCCGAGCGAAGCGAGGGCGAGTCGCTAGTGAACTTATAAAGAAAGTATAATTAATTAATAATAATAAGTTAGTATTTTAGTAAAACAGTAATATCAACAAATGAAATAATAGTAAGTAAAATACTTTTTATTGCACAGCATCAGATATAAGACAAAAAATTTAAAAAAATGTTATTAATTGCAAAATTATAGATTTTACTGGCTCATATAAAATTTTTAACAATTTTATTATTGTTAATTATAACCATACCACTGATTAATAGACAATTCAAAAATATCTTTCTTGATCTGACTACTTTTCTTATAAAGGTATAAGTTTGTATGTTTTATGGAAAACGGCTGAACCAATTTGGAATAAAATTAGCGCACAATATAAACTATCGCCTTGAATGCTTATGCAACTAGGACGCACTCGAGCGAAGCGATATTAAGTTACTCAAATCATATCAAATCAAATCAAATCAAAATATTCTTTATTCAAATAGACTTTTACAAGCTCTTTTGAATCGTCATTTTTACATTATCAAAATTAAAAGTCAGTCTGTAAGTCTGTGAGTTAACTACCACCGGCTCGGAAAGCTGTTCTGCTGAGAAGAACCGGCGAGAAACTCAACAGTTGCTCTTTTCAAAAAAATATTTGGTAACAATATTGTATTACAATTTATCTATTTATCCTACTAGTGTTAATGTCATATTATAATATGTACCATAGAAATGTTGAAATTTTATTTTTAACGTCTTATTACGAGTATGTAGGATGCATCTTAAAGATTGCACATTTGATAAGATGGAATATATCGTAAGATTGTTAGTGCATAAATAAATAAAATCGACTATTTCAATTTGTTGTAATTTTAATTTAAGAGGCACATAGGTGATAGAAGAGAACACTCGTAGTTTCAAGCAAACATTTTGTTGACTGATTGATATAAGTTCGATTGAAATTTTTAAGACCTTAATAAAATTTGAAATTTTCTATTAGTGAAGAGCTAGAATAGCATATTTTATCCACAGTGAAGGGTCCATCTGAAAAAGAAAGATAAGTGTTAGATTATTTTATGTCTGGTTTTTTTTGTCAATTTATACTCACTAGCGACTCGCCTCACTCCGCAACGATAGTTTTAAACGATTAATATATATTTCAAAGGAGTGAGCAGTTTCCTAGCTTTTTTTCGACTATATAATGCATGTATTATAAATATGAACTTAACTAATAATAAAAAAATCATTAAAATGCTTTGTAAACTTTACAAGAACTAAGGGTATAAACGCCGGGAAGGGACTTTGTTTATATTACGTAGATATAAGTGTACGTAATGCATATATAATAAATCCCAAACAATTGTGTGCATTAGAATCAAGTGTCGATGTTAGGTTAGTTTAGACTGTGGACTGCTTGTACGAAATTAGTGGAGGCGTTTAATTACTACATAGTTGCAAATTATCATTTATGTTTGTATTAATTTATTAATCATGATTTTTTTCATATATAACAATTGTAAAATATTTGTAGGATTCGTAAGTTACAAATGCATATAGTTTAGTTGCGATACCTATTTGAAACCATTTCGTTGGAGATATGTTGGAGTCCATTCGAGCTGCTGTGATAGCGTGTCTAAGTGCAAATGATACTACTATTCCCATACACGTAGCTGGTTCTCCGGTTCCTAAAATTTTATAAGATAACATAATCACAAATATTTAGTTTATGGTATTCAATTATGTCTATCAAAATTGTAAAAAGATTATTAGATAAAATATATAGAATTTGGCACTTTAAAACTAGATTTTTTTCAAGACATTTATATTATTCTCGTATTTACTTCCACGCGATCTTAATATCCCGTTAGCTCTCAAAAACAAATGTTAAGAAGAAAACTCATAAATTTTAAAACTGTATTAAGTCTTAATCATAGTATAATCTTAAAAACATTAAATAAAAAACCTTTGGTATCGCTAAAAATATTCTCGAAAAGGTGCTAGATAAAGAGAAGAAAATAGAGGAAGTAATTAGATAGCATAAAATACAAAGTACAAGATCACCTTCTTATAAATATATCATCTAAAATTTTAACACAAGTACCTTTCGAACCAAATATAAGATCAGAGCTATAAGACCGTTTTCTTAAATATATTCGGAAATCTTGAGGTATATCCAACGCTTGTGGAACCCAGTAATCCCAAGTGCGATTTGTTAGTAATTCTCCTGTTTTAGGGTCAACTACTAATTGTTCGGTGGTAAAATAACCAGCCCCCATTGTAAATGCTCCCTCAATCTGTAAATCATTAAAATAATACTAGAAGTAAATGCAAAGGAAATTAAACTATATTAGTCATTAAGTCATCGCACCAGCATCTAAACATAACTTTTTATCACGCGGGTTGCAAATGATCATAGATTTTTGCATAGTAAGTAGGAATGAACATATCATGTGCAACTGCCCATTTATAGAGATAGTAAAAACACAACACGTATGTGATAAGATACTTATTCCCTACAAAGTGAAAATGATGCTTTATTGCTCACTGGCTAAGTCATATATTCAATATGGGCTCAATAGTTATGGTTGCACATACAACAGCTTTGTTAACCGTTATAAATACAACTCAAAATCCTAAAAGATATTGTGAGAGAAACAAAACCACATTATCCTTTAATGACGACGAGATCGATCTGTTTAAACATTGCAAAGTGAAGAAAGACGACTGGACAGAAATTCTATAAGATACAAAATTAATTTCTCATATGTAGTGCTCATATGACATTTTGTAAAATTTGTTTTACTTTTTTTATTATTTTATACTTACTTGACCAATATCTATTTCAGGATTAACACTCTGTCCGCAGTCTTCAATCAAATCAATTCTTATAATCTGCCATTCTCCAGTCAATACATCAATTTCTACTTCTGCTAATGTAATACCATAAATGTTATAATGAACAATATCTTCTGAATTAACAAATCCCTGTACTTGCAAATTGATTTTCATATCATACGCTTTTTTAATTAACTGTTCCCATGTTGGATTATTCATTTGTTCTTTTATTGGTCTTAGTCTTTCTAATAGTTCTGCACAGCATTTTCTAACTGCGACAGTTATATTCTGGGACGCTACACTACCGACTGTTGGAAAGGCATTAGGTGATTTTAATGTATCATTTGCTTTTATTTGAACTTTTTCAATGGGTATATTTAATAAATAAGCACAAACTTGAGTAGCTCTAGTATTGATACCCTGCCCCATTTCAATTCCACCATGTGATATCGCGACGGACCCATCATCATTGAAAACTGATAAAGTTATGTCTAAATATTGACCATATTCCGGAGTCCATCTAAGAAATGAAAATCTAAGGCCTCTTTTTTTCCACATGTTCTGTCTATTAAATATTTCGACTGCATCTTTTCTTTCTTCGTATTGGGAGTAACGCTTAAGGGTTTCTATGATTTCAATCATGTCCTTGTAGTTTTCTGTATCCAAATTTGTAAGGCGGACTTGGAGTGGATCTAAGCCTAACTCATAAGATATTCGCTCTATTATCATTTCAGCCATAGCTATACTTTCTAATGATCCTGGTAAAAAAATGGTATCAATATTGAAGTATTTTATTAACTTTATGACGGCCCTTAGCTCAGGAGTAGACTAACCCATTGACGCTACTTCGTAGAAAATTACTGTTTATTTTTATCACATACTTTAAGACGTATATATAATTTAAATTTTAGCGGTAAAACTAAATGAAGTTATTTCAAACTTTGAAATAAAAATTAATTTAGTTTCAACGCTAAATTGAGTTTCGGAAGACTATTTTATACAAAATATTATAGTATTTTTTTTCTACACATTTATGAAGCTCAATATTGTAAGTTGTAAGTTTGTAATTGAAGAAATTGTTTTTGATAATATTTCGATTACAATATTTATTTTAATGAAGAATAAAATTTACCAGGTGAACGACACCACGTATTTGACGGCGTATCTGTAATAACATTATAAGCTTTATAACTCCACATCTCTTTTTTATAGCAATTGTTGTAGACATTTACTCCAAGCATTATCATAGGTTCATTGAACATGTAACCACTATCAGAGTACAAATCTTGCTTCACATATTGAATTACACCTTTACTGTTCACACCAATCTGAGAAATAATGTTAAATATTCTAATAAATATAATGAAACTTTATACTATTTTTACTTTTACATACAAAATATAATATGCAGTAATTTACTATTTGCTCAAATTTAGCTAAAAACGATTATTTTAACTAGGCTCAGGTTTCGTTTAATATTTTTCAAATCTCTTTCTCATAAAATAAACGCATGATGTGGAATTGTGTAAATGATTAAATTATTATACTTGCCTCAAAATTGGAAGAACATGGCAATCGTTTTCCAACGGCTCTCATATTATTGGTTAAGGTTTGTATAAAGCGACAGGGTCTATTCAATTTATATGAAACTAAAGTACAAGCCGCAGCTACTTGTGATATTCGTGTTACTTTCATTCCATACGCACCTCCAAGACGACGAACATATACATCTATTCTAAAAATTTCAAAATATTAAACATTAAATATTTGCATGAGGTTGTATTGTTTCAGTTCTTATTTAAATATATTTCATTTTTGACTAGCAAACCGCTTTGCTGGGCGTAAGTTAAAATAAATGAATCGGTTTTAATAATTTTCTAATAAAATAAAAGTAGCCTAAGTTACTTGTAATATCATTAGCTATTTGCGAGTGAAAGTCCCGACAAAATCGGTCAGACAGTTCAGACATTAGCCGGAACAAACACATAGACAGATAGGCAGCCAAAAATTTTAAAAATAGATTTTTTATATAAGTATCATAAATACTTTCACGTGAAAAGCTGTTAATTTGAAATTAAAAACAGACTTTTCAATTTTATTTATTGCATTGATTAATTATTATAATATAATCAGAAACTGCTATTAAAACGAATTAAAAACAAATTTAATATTCATTGATTGCGTACCTATTTTGTGGAATTTTCAACATCCTAGATACCGCTTGCTGTATACAATCCATCCATTGCGCACTTGCATATATCTTTAATCCTTCTTCAGTGGGATGAGTAACTGATACTAATGTTTCAATACAGAAATGATACTGACCAAATATTGTACTTTCACCTTTTATTACTTTTACAATATCTTTTCCAATGTCGGTTGCGTCATTATTATAAAACAGACTAACATTGTTTGGATTATTTTTCGCTATTCTTATATCTGTCACGGGATTTCTTACCCCGCTATACATGACATCAACTAAAGTTGCAGCTTTATTAGCTATATCTTGACATGTTGCTACAATTATACCAATAGGTTGGTTATAATATTTAATTTCATTACAGGCTAGAACTTCTTCATTGGCTGTGAGAAACATAGAAACTGGTGTTGGTGTAAAAGAGTTGACACCGGGTATGTCTGATGCTGAATAAAAAGCAAGTACTCCTGGTTCTTTCTGAAATGTATCATTACTATAAATGTTATTTTACAACTTAATGTACACACATACATATTATCATACTAAAATAAAAAGTAAAATTTAAATTATTATAATTCGTGTATAAATTGTGTTCTATAAAACATAATTTTATAACTGAACCTCACCAAAGCTTTACTGGAATCAATTTTCTCGATTGTACCTAAAGCCACTGTGCTTAGTACGAAAGCAGCGTACACTTCGTTTGGTAGTTTTGGCAAATCTTCTGTGTATTTGGTTTCACCCGCACACTGAATCTATTACATAACAATCAAAGTTTACACTTAGGACCATATAGCTATAAATTAGCTTTTTACATAATATACTCATGGATAATTATAATATTATTGGTACGTCACGATATTTCACTTTAGTACAAATTTTCTTTAGATACGGTTCTACTTTTAGTAAATATATTTTAGAATGATCTGTATTCATGTTCAGTGAAGTTGCACAATTAACGGTTATTTTTAATTTAAAAAGTCCTAAAGTACCTTTACAAGAAATATAATTATTTGTCTAACATACCAAAGCCTCAACTTTCGGTATTGGTTGATTCAATGGCCAAATAGAAGGCTTTGTGTCGAACACCTGTTGAGCCTTTGACACTGGCCGTGTTTTTCTTAGTTTTATTGCTCCAGATTTGTATTGTGGCTTTAATATATTCGACGGACATAGATGAAGTAGTCCCTAAAAACGTTAAAAATAAAATAAGTAAATTACCAAAGAATTATGGTCTAAGAGCCGGTGGAAGATCGACCTTCACCGATCTGATAACCAGATGAGACATATTTTTTATCAAATATAATTTTTAAACAAATATGCCTATAATTACTTGCCTATCTGAAAGTGCTCATGGCTATTTTTAATTAAATTAACTTTAATCGTTTTTTTTTCATCACTTTCATTCTTTTGATAACCAAATGAATTTTATTTCACTGTTAGTTTTTAACACACAGAATATGCCTCAGTAGGCTTCCTACTCATTTTTGTGTATAGCTACCTGGCAAGCCGATGTGAACAGGTAAGTCAATATAGGTGACTCCATCGTTCTGCTAACTTATCGAAAGTTATATCAAATTTTAGATCATTTTATTACAAAATCAGTCATATAGAATTGTCTGCAAAAAATCATACTTAAAGCACTGTTGCCTAGCTAAAAATAGCCATGAGCACTTTCAGATAGGCAAGTAATTATAGGCATATTTGTTTATAAATTATATTCGATAAAAAATATGTCTCATCTGGTTATCAGATCGGTGAAGGTCGATCTTCCACGTCTCCTCTACTATTACACAGGAATGTAACGCCTCCTTGATAGTGCATAGGATGCAAAGTTAATGCATTAGACCAAATATAATAATCATTTATTACTTAAATTTAAACAAATAAATGAAGAATAACACGTTCGAAATTTAATGAATGTAAGCGATAAGCCTCATTGTAAGTTTTTTATGATATTACTAGTAATAACCGCGGCTTCGCCCCCGTTCATTTTTTTGATTGCTCCTAATCTTTATTCGATCACTTGCAATCGGTTGATCTGTAGATTGCCTGAAAATGCTCTACAATTACTCTAGCTATTTCAGGACCCATCCTTAATATACTCTCTTCCGCTCTTGGAGCCCCCTCCCACTCCCCATTGCTCGCTGTGCTGCACTTTATTTTATAAGAGCCAGCTCTTACACCAGCTTAATCCGACCCTGCAGAAAAAAACGTTTTAGCGGAAATTCACCCATAATTAACCACCTTCCTAACAAATTTAAGGTTCGTAGCACAAAGGATGAAGGACTTACAAATACAACAACATACAAACTTGCTATAGCCATAACTCTTCTATAACGACGTCCTCGATTCGGCCCTGTCGCAAAATTCATTCTTTGCGGATGTCTACTAATTATTAACTACCTCTGCGCTAAATTAAAAGTTTGTAGCACAAAAAATGAAGGACTTTTATACAAAATAATAAGAGCCCTCAGACTACCTTATTTCGGCTCTGTCATAAAATCCGTTCTTACCGGATGTCTATTGACCACACATTACCTTCCTGCCAAATTTAAAGAGTTGCACAGAAAAATTAAAATAATACGTATAACAGTCACTGCTACGATTGATACACTAATAAAACCAAAAAAAAAATAGCCGAAAACGGTAAAGTGAGTAAGACAGGAGACCGGCTTCATTCTCATCCCTACTCCGTGATGTTTGCTGGATGAGAGGTGACAACGGAAGACATCTAGCGGGGATAACTGATCGATTGATAGTTGATCAGTTATCGACCGGCGAAGGTAGGAGATCAAATTGAATTGAGAAAAAAATCATAATTAAAGGAAATTATTAAAAATAATAAAATATAAAAATTGCTATGGAAATCAGGGGTTGATCGTAGAGAGGTGGAAAATTAAATGTAATATAATTTTTTTATTCTAAGTCATAACAAAATAAAAATAAAAATCTTTCCAAAAAAATAAAGTTTATAATTAACAAATTTAAAAATAGGGGTTGATCGTAGAGAGTTGAAAATTTTAGTTTGTATGTATTTTTAATGTAGTATCATAAAAAAATTAAATTTAAATAATTTATCTAAAAAACAAAATTAGGGACTACCCTTAACATTTATGGGGATGAAAAAAATGGGGGTTTTTCGATTCTCCGACCTACCCAATATGCACACAAAATTTCATGAGAATCAGTCAAGCCGTTTCGGAGGAGCTTAACTACAAACACCGCGACACGAGAATTTTATATATTAGATTTATACCTTATAAAATAGTCCTAAAGCCATTTTTCGTCTATGATCTGCTGGTTGATTTGGCAAATTTTCAGTTACTATTAGTTCTTTGTCCAGTACCTTTAATGCTCCTTGTAAAATTTCATTGGTGAATAATTTTTTACCAATTAAGTATTGTTCCGTTTTGTTAGCTTTGTTAAATTCAGAAGATAGGCCACCAAATATAATTCTACATGTTATTACATTATTAGATTTGTTGAGTTTAAATAAAAATCCAGCATTGATAATAGCGTGAGCATTTTGTGCTCGAGGCATTATCTGAAATTAGTATACAACATATAGTATAGTACCTATTAGTAGTATAAGTAGTATTTATTATATATCATAATATATTGATAATATACCTTATAAGTAACTAATTTATGGGCATTACTTAAGGGTGGTAGGACTATAGATATTATTATCTTTCTTCTCATGTTTTCTTTAAGAAAATTTTCGATCGTTAATCTTTTCATGACGCCTAGGGCTACCACTAAAAAGAGTATTGGGTGAGTATGTTATACTTAAAAACGTAAAACTTTCACCTATATTAAGAATTTATTTATTATAATATAATATACAAACACCATTTAAAATAATTTTTTTGCTAGATCAGATCCTTTAGTTTTGTTTGCTATTGTTTGAGAGTTTGACTTAATACTCACTAATATTCAACTCTGCGCCAACAGTTTGAAGAAGTAAAAATATATCAGACTTGAAATCCAAGTGCTCATTTTTTATCATCAGATTACCAGCCAACGTCGCTCTCTAGAAGAATAAATTAAAATATTATAGAATATAGAACAATTTACACTTGTAACATTAATCTTTCACGACTCTCGACTGTATTATTATGCAATTCTGTTGATTTTAATTATTTTAAGATATTTTATTGCTAATTTTCATATTTAATATACTCAATTTTTTTTCATACACATCATTAATTATTTCTTTTACTTTTGTAATACTTACATTTCTAACAGGAATGTGAGCTACTAGGGTCAAGTGCTCTTTCAGTATACTAAGATAATTAAAATATTCTTTGTTTGCTGCAGTGTCGAATATATTTAAAACTTCTGTCAATGTATTTCCTGCTCCAACTACTAAATTCTGATCAATATAAAAACCTTTTAAATCTGATACTCCCGTAATGTCTATTAATATTTTGGGGTATTCTAAAATCGGGTATACTCCTGGAAATGGAAATAAATTTAAACGTCCAGAACTTTTTTCTTGTATTGAAAACTTGCAAATATTAAACATTTCGTCAAATATAAAAATGTAAAGTAAAGTAACAGTTAGTTCTGCGTGATATTTGGCTATAAAAAGTGAAAAGCAAACTGGTATATATATAGACAAGAGTCCGTGATTTACAAAGATCAAAAAATCTTTAGCCTTATATATTATGTTGTATACTCATAGTAAAATAAAAAATAATTCTAACAGTAACTAAATTTAACCTTTTAATATTATTTATTGAAAAATATATTTTACCTTTGCCAGTATTTCCACCAACTAACATATAAGATTCGTTACGGTTATTACGCCAGATACGAAAAATATCAGTCAAAGTTTGTACTTTATACCAATCTCTCTTATCACATAATTCAATATGTAACGTTTTCGTGAAGAAATCACTCTTAGACACAAAACACCAATCTGAATCATCACACTTCTTTTCTGAATAGGTTTCCTTATTTTTGTTACATATTTTTAAGTCTTCAATGTCTAATATATCAGAATTAGGAACATCGGACGCAAATTTTTTAAAAGCTTCTAAAATTGGTCTGTATCCCGTACATCTACAAACGTTGCCTCCAAAAGATTTCTCTATTTCCAGCATTGTAGGCTTTTTACTTTGAAGAAGACTAAAAATACATGTAGTTAAAATATTAAATTCACATCTTAAATTTTAAATACAGTCCATATCAGCTTGTAATTATGAATAATTCACCTATAACATGCCATTATCCATCCTGGAGAACAATACCCGCATTGAGAACCGTGACTCTGGGCTAAGACTTTTTGTATAGGGTGGTAGCCTTTTAAGCGATTGCCAATTTCTTCTATCGTTGTAATTTCCCAATCTTGACATGATGTTATTGGTACCAAGCACTAAAAATTGCATAAAAACTTAAGTTTTTAACTGTCAAATTATATCATAAATTTATTCGTGCGTAATTTTTGATTAACCTCTTTAAATCCCTATTTGTTTGCCTATTTGTATTCCAAGTAGTAAAGGTTTTTTCGTTTCGTTAAGGTAGTACCTAAGAGAGTCGTACCCTTGCCAATGAAATACCATTTTAACTCAAAGTGGAAAATATAAAAATATAAATGAATTTTATTCCACAATGGCTTTAGTCAAATAACAATCAACACGTCATTTAATCAGAAAGTCTTAATTGAAACATATTTTTAAGAATGCTTACCGAGTTTATACTTAAGGGAGCACCTTCAGGAGACTTTATGACACTTACAATACAAGACCCACATCCTCCCTCTAGACACATATACTTGGTACCACGAAGCTCTAAGTTATGACGAAGATACCCAAGAAGCGTCGTTGTCGAAGAAACTTCAGATCCAACTTAAATTATACAAACAATAATTTAAAATAATTTACTCACATTTGATGTTTTAATAAATTTAACAATGACGTGTAGAGAAAATGTATTTTTTATCTATACTAATATCTTCTTCTCTTATATATAAAGATCACTCGTGTCACAGTGTTTGTTATCTAACTCTTACTCGGATTTTAAGTCTTTTTGTGTATATTTGGTAGGTCTGAGAATAAGTTTTAGGCTATTATTTATTTTTTATTTTTAGAACTAATTTTTTAATGAATTGGCATCAAAATATATAGTGAACCGGGGCTATTGTAGCTCCGGGGCTATTGTATCTAATCACTTTATCTTCTTTCACAAGTCGGTTAAAGGAGTAACGACACTACTAGTTGATAGAGAAACTAATGCTTAAAAGAGTGGATCATAGATTGTAGTTGTATCGCGTCTACTTTTTTACTGATGGCGCATTATTTTTGATCGACTATTTTTCATTGAGAGCGCTGAATACCTACTGTTGTGTTTTAGTGGATAAAATTTTAATGTGAGCCTTATATAACAAACTTTATGGAAATTACAAAGATAAAGAATAATTGCTTGTTAATTGATAATTAATTTCTTTCACTGCCGTAGTTATCTAGAGTTATTTATGAAGATACAATAGCCCCACGAAAATTTTTACAGAAGTCTCTTGTATCTTCAATGAAAGATACAATAGCCCCGTAGATTTTAGTATGGAAATAAAAGTATTAGTGACGCCAACGTATTTTTTCTATCGATAAAGTAAAAAATACTGAATTTGCGAGTAAATGACTGTAAAAGTTTATAATTTACACTATTATATATTGACATAATTTTTTATAACTACAATTTACTTTTAGATTGTGCTTACCATCGTATAATTTAATAAAAATATATACCTAAAACTGTCCCAACATTTATATTTATTTATTTAAATCGCTTAACAGTTGACGGAGCTATCGATGAACATACATAAAAAAATATATTATACAGCTGTGGAACATATAATGTCTTCGAGTTTTAATCAAAACTAGCGGACCCGCGGTTTCGCTCGTGCTAAAAGTACAAAAACTATTTTTGTTTTAATGGTAACTTATAAGGTACCAACGATTGATTCCCCATTTAGTTTAGTTTAATTCTACTACTTTTAACCAATTACAGTGTAGTTTAGTTATTGAGTCTTTCTGGTTAGTAAGTCTCAGTAATCGCACAGAGTTGGGAAGATGGCGATGTGTCACCCCCGAGCCTCGGAGAGCAGTCAGTCAGCGTCAGTCCTGCGCCTTAGCTCTCACTAGTCGTGTCGAACAGTCGTCTCACCGGAGTATGAAAGTGATAAGAATAGAAAATGCATTTGTGTCTGCGCGTACACTTGCACTGTAATATTTCCTGCACAGTTGAGCAAACTCAATGAGATTGGACGCCGTGGCCGGAATCAGTCAGAGAATAATATTCCTGAGATAATAAAATGTTTTGTATTATCTTTGTAGTCCATGGTATCGGCTCAGCTCATTTTGTATGAACGCGCACATCGATTAGCACGATGTTGCAGTTTTGCTGTATACATTAAGAGTTAGCAAAATTAACTGGATTTGAAATGTCACCATTTTTATTATTATTAGATAGAATGCGCTTAACGACAATCAATGCTAGGAAGCACTGATGAGGTCTAGGTTGGAGCACGTTTGCCTTGGAGATTCCTATTCCCTCTTGCCTTGAAGTGGCAGAAAAGACGGATGTAGGAAGGGTGTTTCACAATTTAGCAGATTGTATCAGAAACATTAAACTAAAACGTTTCGTTAGTTGGTTGGATTTCAACCACGAAAGCTCTACTCTCACGTAACTTTAACTCAAGCACTCACTACTGTCTAATCGGGTTCTTTTTGAGGTGAATAAACACGCCTGTTTTGGTGGTATTAAACTTAACTAAATTGGCATAATTCTAGTCGGACACCTCAAGTCAACGCGATTCACCAAAACCTCTCTTTGCTCAAGGATCTTAGTAGCACTGGTTCTAGAACTAGATAAGTATCTATCCGCAACAGCGCTGTCATCAGCGCATCCAAAGATACCGGGTTTCTGAAGATCGTTGTTGAGTAGCAGGAAGAGTGATGCGGGAATAACGTATAAGCAGCCGTCATCGACCCGAAATGATCTCTCTCTCAGAAAATCAGACATCCAGCTACAAAACCCAGTGGTTATTTCATATGCCGGAAGCTTAATGATAAAAATGCCATGCTAGACATCAAGCAATGCCATGCAAGACAGGTCAAAAGCCTTCGAAATATCGAGAGAAACGGCGAGTACCTCACCGTCTTTTCGATGGCTTCATTCCAAGCGTATATGATATACACTAGAGTACATATAAATTGAATTCAAGTGCCTGTTTCTAATAATAACCGTGTGGCACCGGCAGCGTAGAATGTTGCCCTCCTTTCTACATCATGGGTGTCATAAGAGGTGATTAATTAAGGAAACTGGGGAACCGTTTACCAGCTTATTAGGTTACCCGTAGTAGGGCGTAGGTTAGGGCTTGCGGAGATTGGCACCGCTGGGATCCTCTAGGGGCCCGCCACTGGTGGTGTATGTCGCATGAAATGAACGTCTCAAATGAACGAGAATGTCACTGCAGGAACCTGACGGACTGGCTACCGAGCGGCAACGTACTGTGAGTTCCTGCTGCTTGAGCCAACTATAACTGTTACGGAACCAAACCTGGTAGATCAGGTTCGGTATATTCAGCGTTTAAAATTCAGCGCTCGAACTATTATGACGTAAGGCTGTTTCCGAGGTGACAAATCCAACCAAAGAACAAATCGTGCCTTCAACTGTTCCTACTGGGGATTACCTGGTTACCATCTTCCACAATTTGCCTGTTGAGGAAAGCACCCAGGAAACAGTCGCCCTTGATTTAGAGTGGATGAGAAGGATTCTAGAAGAAGCGATTTCAGAGATTCGGAGCACTCCGCGGCTCTCTCACCTCAAATAGAATGTAGTGACGTGGGATGTCATTGAGGCCATTAACTAAATGCTGCCTCAATACCTAGAGAGCACTGGCCTGGATGATACGGCGTATCTCTCGGCTCTTTGGTATGGCTTAAGCCAAAAACGGATTTGTCGGAGCCAAGATCCCGGGCTCAGGAAGCAATGCTGCTGAAGTGGATAGAACACTGTATTAACCATGCCAGAGGTCTCATTGGCAGACTTTAAAGCTTCTGGTCGAGCAATACCAGACCAACGTGTGGTCACCTTGTCGTGGTGGGGTCTTAGTAGCATCTGGCAGCCAGCTAGACGCAAAGCCAAAAAACGTTGGGACGTTGCAGTTGCTTGCGCAAGCGATCCTGCGACGGCCCATTAAGACGGGTGAGAGCTTTAAACCAGTGAGTCCCACATGCAAAAAAAAGTTCGGATCCTGATTGTTTGCATCACTACTGGCTTAAGGGCTTTTCGATTTTACCATGCGACCTTTGCTCGACAATTCCAGAAAGCTCTCGAGCAGAGGACGCTCACGTTCCTTTTCACTACTGGGATCACTCACCTAGCTCCAAAGTCGGATGCCCGGATGCCTCTGATCTAGCTAAGAACCGCTCCATTACGTGTCTTACGACCATCTTTGAGACGATAAGATCCGTCATGAGCCTCAAGATATCCCGTCATGTAGACGAAAATAACATCATTCTGGGGTAGCCATTACACTAAGCAGATTCTTCCCATCGATTCCGTTGCGAAGCAATTGGTCAAACGCAACCGCCGGAACTTCTCTGCTGACTGGTTCGACTATAAGAAGGCGTTAGACTCGGTGTCCCATTCAATATTCTTGAGGGTCCTTGAGGTGTACAAAGTTGATGGTATAGTTTGAGACTTCCTCGAGGAATTTGGTTTTGCCCGTCTCTAAACCAAGCTCAGTTTATTGCTGGTTTTCAATTTCGGAGAGGAGGGACAAGAGAGCTTTACCTTCTGTATATTTATAACCTCAAACTGCTGGCACCCAACGCCACTACCTGCAGAAATTACTGAAGATCACCACTGAATTAAGTAATTCTATCAGGATGGGGCTTGAGCTAGACAAGTGTGCATGTGATGAGGGAGCAGGTTAATCATTCGGCTGAGATAAATGTCGACCCTATATAAACCGAATGAGGACCCTTTCTGAACCTGAATCGTACCGGTATCTGGGTATGTCGCAATCAATAGGGGTGAATGAGATGAAAATGAAACAGTCTGTTAGGGAAGCCTTTTTTGGTCATTTGGCAAAAATTTGTAAAAGCTTTTTGTCGGGTGCTAATAAAGTCCGAGCCTATAGCGGCTTATACACATTCTCATGTGCACTTTCGGCGTGCTTAAATAGACTTAAACTGAATTTGAAACCCTGGATAGAAGAGTCTGCACGACTTTGACTCTTTAACGCATGTGGTGCACCTAAAATCGTATGTAATAAGGTTGTATATGCGGTGGTTGAAGTGTTTTGAGCGTCAAAACCATGCATAATCGGGATATAGTAAACGTTAGTTACATACTTCGAGACAAAGAAAGAGTCGTGCAATGGACGTAGAATATGATAAAGGACTCACTCCCCTATTCTTAGCCAAAAACAAGTGGCCGGCCCCGGTCGTACTTAGCACCTCTGACCGTGAGATCGTGTGGAAGGAGAAGGATTTGCACGTACGCTTATTTAAAGCTCTTAATGAGCCACACGTACATAAAAAGCGTCCGTGTAATGGCTGCACTTCGGTGACCTCTTTGGGAAAACCAAGGGTTTTGTCTGTACAATACAGGATCAGGCAGTTAAGACGCAAAAATACCGAAAGTATTAAATAAAGTATTATGAAGGACGTCTATCGAGTTTGTCGCCATCCCGGTGAATCACTCAAGCATGTGCTTTCGGAATATTCAGCACTCACTAGCACTGAGTATCTGCACGGGCACAATCAAGCAGCCAAAATCCTTCACCACGAGCTTGCCTCGTAACACAGTCTCCTGGATGAGAGGCTGCCGAACAAAACAAGCGTAACGTCTGGCTCTATTGCAACCGGTCCATCACAGCTCGACGGATCGTTAGTAGAGAAACAAACTGGCCAAGGGTAAGATGCAAAGAAATGCTGCAACTCGTCCCAATCTGCTGACTTGCCATCTGAATCGCCACTACCCGCCTCTTTTTTTACTGAGGAGTCTAGAGTCAGAGGATAAGCAGATTTTACGATACAGTTGTCTGAGGTTCTCAAGGAAAAAGAAACTGAGACTGAGAAAATATCAGGATCAGTTATATGCAGAAGGTTCAAGTGATTTGCTTTTTTGATGTTCGGTTTTCCGAACTAACTGCGAGATAGTGATAGTGCGAAAAACGCCTCTCCCAGCATGATCAGTTTCTATGAATAGAAACAGCTACTGCTGTGGTGGGCATGAAGCCTCCCAGAAATACCATTTGAACGGTTGGATATCGATGTTGAACGATGTCAGCTTTTTCGTTTAGGTAATTGAACAACTGAGTTTTCTTCCGATCACCGCTATGTGACTGTTCGACACCTAACAAAACCAGTATCGACCAAGCACCACAAAACCGAGAAGAAAGTACAGAGACGTTGGTAGCAGATGTTATTACGAGCGTACAAACCGGACTCGCTTCGAGGTTCCGCGGGGTTTAAAATTTTTCTCAAATGAATACCCCGGGTACATCCTGGGCTGGCAAGGCTCTTAATTTGCGTCTCCTTGAGAAAGAGTATATATGTCTTAGCGATCTCAAGGTAGTAGTGGACTGCATAGAGATAAGAGTATAATGCTCGAATTTTAGAGAAGCACACTGAAAAGGAGAGAATAAGCAGTCGCTGCTTAAAATCATTTCTCTTTTGGCTTTTGATGAGTCAGAGCTGCATTCTTGATAACATGACCCTAATTGGAGCAGTGTTAATGGTAGATTTAACTGAAGACCACACTTACGCCAGAACCCTCCTGGATATCACCATCGGGTCTTCTCTCAGGTCACCAACCGGCACGATGAAAGTCATCCCAGAATTGTTCACCAAAGGTTGTGGTGCAGCTTTTCTCCAAATTAAGCCACCAAAACTCAGGTCAGAACCTGTCATTGAAATGCAGCACAACTGTACAGAATCATTTTCCCGCGTATAAATCAGCTAGCGAACATCGCACCGGAACTCAAGCCAACCCTTGATGCGACGAACTATGCTACAGGATGATTTGGCAGTTCGTCTTTGCTCGCTGGGTAGTGTTAGCCATGGCCAAATTCTACCACCTATTATAATGTTGTTCAATTAGCATTACCCAGGGGTCACGTGGAGGGTAGTGAGGATAAGAAACCGATTCCGATATGACCTAATAATATAACTTTAAGGAATACACGCGTTAAGTCCCGTTATACGATATATGATATAGTTATGAAACGCGAAAGCTTAAAAAGTTATATTGCAAACGGAGTTGCCGGAGTTAGCATCTAAAGTTCGTCAGCTAGAGTGTTTGCGTCGGAAGAAAGTGCGTCTTGAAAAATCGTTGACATTTTTTAAAAAGTGTCGCGATTGGAACTTGCTACCTACATGTGTTCGTATAAAACCACGTAGTGATATAGCGGATTCTGACCGTATTCTAGGCAATACGAGTGTCCGCCTGCTACGCCAATTGATTCGAAATAGCCACAAGGATTTAAATGATATACAGTGTAAATTATACGCGTTACACTTGGATTGCAGTGTTGTTATGTCGGATGGTGATTTTGAGTTGTGTGACCGCCTTACCTACCTACAAGCTCAGAGATTATTTGATTTGTCTAGTAGCAAACACAACCGAAAATTTGAAAAGCTACTTTCACGTAAGTCAACTTTAGAACATACTGACCGTAAAGCTAACACGGTGATTAACATCTCGAACAAAACTCTTGATGAATCCACTTTATCAGTACTGGAAAAAGGTTTGAATTACGTACCAACACCTAAGCGGGTTCCTTATGAAAATATCATTTGTAATGTCGAGGAGGCCATTATACGTAATAAAATGCCACAGTGTGATGCGGATGCATTAAGACAGGATATTGCAGTCATTTTGCGCCGCTCTAAGTTACCTAAAAGTAACATTACTCTTGAAAAACACGCAGCCCTTGGCAAACTACGCGAAAACAAAGATATCCTGGTTCTCAAGGCCGACAAAGGTAACGCCACAGTAGTGATGAATACGATAGATTATGATATTAAAATTCGGAACCTACTCGCCGACACGAATACTTATAAGCCAATCAGCTACAACCCAACTGCCCGAGTGACGTCATACACGCTCTCTAGTACAACAACATAAGGAGCTTTTTTACGGACGACGAGTACAATTGGCTGCAAAGCCCTAAAATATCGCAGCCTCCAAAACTTAAGGGAAGTCCAAAAGTTCATAAGAAAGACGTGCCATTGCGACCAATAGTGAGTCAGATTGATTCTCCAACGTACCACTTGGCGAAACATATTAATAAAATCTTGCAGCTATTAATTGGAAACACGTCATCTTATGTAAAAGATTCTCGACATTTTATCAGCATCATAGAGGAGATCCAGCTAGAATCTGATGAGATTATGGTGAGTTTTAACGTGGAATCGTTATTCACCAATGTTCCGCTGAAAGAGTGCCTTGAAGTAATCAAAAACAAATTATATTTCAAGGGCATATCAGATTGGTACGTTGCTCTACTTCAACACTGCTTAGAAGGTAACTTTTTTCTTTACCAGGGTCAATACTATCTTCAGATTGATGGAGTAGCTATGGGTAGCCCAATAGCACCTTCCTTAGCCAACATCTGGATGGAACATTTTGAAGAAAAAGCTTTGAAAACAGGGCCTTTCAATATCCGACTATGGAAGCGATACGTTTACGACGTTTTGTTTAATTAAAGGGAATAAGAAGGAAATAGAGCAATACCTCGACCATCTTGACTCCATTCACAGTAAAATACGATTTACATATGAAATGGAGAGCGATCGTTCGCTGGCATTTCTGGATGTGAAGTTGCTTGTGCGAGAAGATGGCTCTCTAGGGCACACTGTATATCGCAAACCGACACACACGGATAGATACCTTAATGCCTCCTCACATCATCACTCACGTCATTTACAAGCGGTAGTAACGACTCTGACTGGTCGAGCCCATGATCTGTGTGACCCTGAACATTTGGATGCGGAGCCTGCGCATGTTCAGGAGGTACTTAAGAGGAATGGGTACAAAGGTAGAAGGAATCTAGGTCACCGTGATACACGTACGAAACATCCAGAGGTTAACCGCCAACCTGCGTACTTGCCTTATATCAAAGGAATAACGGACAAGGTTGGATTACTACTAAAAAATTACTCCATTAAGACTGTATACGTTCCGTTTTCCAAGCATGAAAAACTTTTGCGCACGCCGAAGGATGTTATTCCGTACCAAACACCGGGTATATACAAAATTAATTGCAGCTGTGGTAGTTCGTATATTGGCCAAACCAAGAGAACCATAGCGGAGAGGGTCAAAGAACATATCACAGTTGTAAAGAATAACCAGACAGGGAAATCAGCGATCTGCTCAACTCAAATACCAATCACTGGATTGAGCTCCACCAGCCAAAGGTTTTGCCCACCGATCGAAGATACTACCGAACAATCGTTCGCGAGGCTATCGAAATAAAAAAAACATCCAAACTTCAATCGTGAAGATGGATACAGGCTCTCGTCTGCGTGGAATCCGGTAATAGAAAAATTTAGATATCGCGATTTCCCGTCCGACACACCCATGGATAATATAAGCACCGTGTGTAGTGGCCATACCAAATTATTAAAATTAAATGAGGGTACCAGCAACACATTCCTCTAATCGTGGCACGGCTGGTGCAACCCGAGCAAAACGTCGGGAATAAGGTATCTTCTACCTTTAAGTAATACACGCGTTAAGTCCCGTTATACGATATATGATATGACCTAATAATGTCGTGTAAGAATGCACTGTACTATAGTACAATACACAAAATTTCGTTCAAATGGATTCAGTCCTTTTTGCGTGAAATGCGCCGATAGATTTGCTAAGTTAGGTAGTACTGCTTTTTGTACGTACTGATAAAAATAGGTATTGAGTTACACTAACTTGGAAGAAAGATATTTAATATTGTTGACTTTCCTTCAATAATTATGTTTTGACGTATCTTTTAAGATTTAACCACCGCTAGCTTTTCAAGGACTAGTTAATCAACAATATTTTGTTTTCCTATGAAAATAGAACATTTTTCTGTAATAAAAAGTATCTTTAGTAATCACCCCCACATACGTTATTACTACACAAAGTTTGGTTAAAATCGGTTCAGTACGTTAGAAATTGTAATAATAATTATTTAATATTCATTCATTGTTTTTAAAATATTTAATGTACAGATTTTTAAAGTTACTGTTTTATTATATGATATATTGTATAGATATTATCGACAATCGATATAACATACTTATCAGGCATAATCCCAACACTTCATTTTTAAAAATAGCTACAATAGCCCCTCTTTTACGAAAAACAGTATTTTTAAGCAGGAACTAGCCTTCCTACATTGATACAATGCCCAAATTATTTTCTTAAATGCCCTTGTTTATCATATTCAGGGAGTCCGAGCATCATATCTCGTCAAGTTTAGGAGTAAAAAGTAATAGTTACATTTGCCCCCGATACGGGGTAAATGTAGCTAAAATTTGTTCTTGAAATTAAAATCAATATTAATAAGAATATACTGGGTATTTTCTAATACAATTAATTCAAAATAAGTCTTAAGTATCTGATCGTTTAAGATATTTAAACATATTTTCCGTAAATTATTCAGTAGCTGAAATACAGCTTCTCAAACCTACCTCGGGCGGAGAAAATTCACTTTTTAGATACAATAGCCCCGGTTCACCTTACTTATAACCCTAAATTTTTCAACTCTATTTCTAATAGTTATTAGAATGCGGGTGGGGCCGCGGGAATTTCAAGTAATATACAATTCTATTATAAAGAGAAAACATTATGTATACAGTAATTAATACTGAAAATAAATCATTTCGTATTTTTCCAGTGCGGATTTTATAGGTGCGTGCCGCGCGTGCGTTGCGTTTGCATTCCTACAAAAAAAAAACGTTAACAAAGACAATTAGACAATTCAAGGGCTAGTGCTTGCCACACCAAAGTGTCACTATTGCAGTGCATGTACTACTCGTAGTTCTCCTTTGTTCCTGCTTACCAAACTTAAAAGTTCAGCTTTCAGTGGGTTATCTAGATACTCTATTCCATTTTCTTCAAAACATTTATTTCAAGTTTTTTTTCTGTCGTTACTATATGGAGGTATATTTAAGCGTGAACTATGTTAGGATGCATTATCTAGTAAAATGACAGACAGTTGAAACAGGTTCAGCAAGAGTTTTTTTATCCACGTGATAAAATTCTCTTGATTCATGTTACGGTGGTGATCCACTGAAATACTTTCAGTTTTATGTGCAAGTAAACAAATTTTAACCTTTTGTGGTAAAATCCTTCTGTACTACCTGCATGAACAATTATATATCTTTCACCAAGAGAAATTGCTTTTGAAGCTCTAACTGGTACTTTAAGTTCAGATATATTTTTCCAATTAAAATTGCTAGATGGATAAAATTAAATTTAGTAAGTGCAAAAGCAAAGAGAGGGTAAGTCGATATTTACAGTAAGATAAAATAAAATTTACCAGAATATTCGACTCCATTAACTTTAAATTTCACTCTATCCATATTACCAGCACGTAATTTAAACGTATGTCTAAAAATAACTGTCAGAGGTGTAATATACCTTACACATATGCATAATAATTGTGCTATTAAGATAACGATAACATTTGCTTTAAGGGTTTCGTAATAAGAAAGCAAATATGGAAACCCTTTAATTTGTATAGATTATAATTCGCAGTTTACAATGGTTGTCTTTGTTGTTCTTCTTATCATTGGGAAATGTAAAATCATCCGCGAACCCCGACGGAGACCGTTTTACGGCACGGCTCAGTGTCGGAAAGTGGGAGCAGCACTCTCATCGACCATGAGCTAATCGGGAACTGTATAATCATATTTTCAAAAACATCATGAGGCAACATGCTTGTCTGAGAGAACCTAGCAAGTTCTCAAAAGACACGTGAAATGCACCAACCCAAACATGGCCAGTAGGTGGATTTTGGACTGATCCACGTCGTATTAAAGGTAGATTCGTCCCCAGCAGTAGAACTTTAAATAAATATAAAATTAAAAACTTAAGCATACTGAATCTACAGTATAATATAATATTATCTGGATACGATATACCTACGTGTTTAAAATAATCAATTTTTTACATAAAGTAAAACTTGTTAAGCCAGTAAAAATAGAATTTTACCTCGCACTAAATTTTCAATCTATTTTTTTTCTTGTAAGGCTTAGGTCACTTACTAAATATAAATTCACAAATGATTGATTTAATGTTCTGTTAGTGACCCTAAACCATATAAAAAATATTGGATCGGAAATTTAACGGGAGGTTGACCAAAAATCGGCTATTTTTACTGGCTTTACGTTTAATTAGTTTAAAATGACTTATCATATTTTATCATGGAGCACAACAACAGGGGCTACCGCACTCACAAAACATGAGCTAAATCAAGCTTACGCGACGGAATTTTGGTCAGTCGTTGCAAATTAAGCTTAGTTAAATACGGACAAATACGAATCAGTCGTGACTTGGTTGTCACTTCGTTACCCAATCAAAGCTGGAGAAGTTTATCTCCCTCTGCCGTAAATAAGTGACTTTGAGCGAAAACAAAAACGTGCCGATGCTTTCTCCACTGGTTGTAGTGCTCCATGTATTTTATACTAGCCGAACCCGCGGTTTCGTTCGCGTTAAAAGTACAAAAATTATATTAGGCTTTACGTTACTACTTATAATGTACCAACGATTGATTCTACAAATTTATCATTTCATCCCTTATATTATGAGGACTAATCTATATTTATTTTATTATGTTCATTACATCTATACTAATCTATACTTCTATACTTAATATTATAAAGAAGTAAAGTTTGTGTGTTTGTTAAATTGTAAGGGGTAATCTCGGGATCTACGGAACCGAATTTAAAAATTATTTCACCAATAGAAAGCCACATTGTTGCTGAGTGTCATAGGTTATATAAAAAACCGAAAAATAAAAAGGCTTTCACGTGGTAGTCCGTTTTGCAAAGTGAATCGGAGAAAAAAAGGTCGAATGAAAGCGTTTCTTACGAACGCTGCATTAACTATGAAAGATATATTTTTGAGTTTTAGAGAAAAGATGTGGAGCTTGAAAATGCCTACAAAAAAGTTAACTACAGCATATGTCTAACTTTTATATTTATGTTACAAAAAGTAGTTTTTTTTTTATATTTGTATAGATAATTTAATTTTTAATTTTATTACTATTACCCCTTAAATGTTAAGGGTAGTCCACTCCTAAATTTTATTCTTTATTTTTTAGACAATTCTTTTTCCTACAGATCAACCCAATGAGGTTGATTAGCAATTAAAAAAATGAACGCGAGCGAAGCCGCGGGTACAGCTAGTCTTATATATAAAATTCTCGTGTCACAATGTTCGTTCCCATACTCCTCCGAAACGGCTTGACCGATTCTCATGAAATTTTGTGAGCATATTGAGTAGGTCTGAGAATCGGCCAACATCTATTTTTCATCCCCCTAAATGTTAAGGGTAGTCCACCCCTAAATTTTTATTTTTATTTTTTAGGCAACATTTTTTGTTTTTATTTTTTTATGACACAGCATATAAAAATACATACAACACTAAATTTTCACCCCTCTACGATCAACCCTTATATTTTATTTGTTAATTAAAATGTCACGGGGCGAACTTGAACTCCTCCGAAACGGCTCGACCGATTTTTGTGACCCTTAGCGTGATTGTCGGCCAGGGTGGAGAATCGGCCAACATCTATTTTTCATCCCCCTAAATGTTAAGGGTAGTCCACCCCTAAATTTAATTTTTTATTTTTTAGACAATTTTTTTTTCTACAGATCAACCCAATGAGGTTGATTAGCAATTAAAAAAATGAACGCGGGCGAAGACGCGGGTACAGCTAGTAGGACTATAAACGTAAAAACTTGTATGCTTCACGACTAAACAGTTTTTAATAAAATTTACACAGATGACCTACTCGTAGAACATTAAGCAAATAGGACACCCTCGAGCACAACGAGATTAACTATTATAAGTCGCTAGTACTAATGACATATTATAATATGTAAAATAAATACACGACTAGATATGCTATTTTTTTACTCGTCTTATTAATATATTCGTACGGTGCATCGCAAAGATGAGCAACTTTAATTATAATATATTTATTTTATATTTATTTTTCAATAATTGCACATTTGTTTTATAGTGTGTAATTAAATCAACTTTTTAACTTATTGAAACGTTCCGTTAAAACCTCCTCAAAATTCATTTCGTATACGCAGGTGATAAAATAAAAACAAAGCAAAGGTTTCAAGCAAAAGTTTTATTGACTGATTAATTTAAATGTTAAAAAATATTGATCTTAGTAAAATTTGAAATTTTTAATTAGTGAAGCGCTAGAATAGCATATTTTATCCACAGTGAAAGGTCCATCTGAAAAAGGAAAAGAATTGCATTTTTTTTACATTATTACAACAGCGCGATCTAGTTCCATGGTAAGCCACGAGGCTTGTGTTATGGATACCAGATAGTTGATATACTACACATAGTATATATTTAGAATTTGTAAAAGGAGTTTGCATGTAAGAATAAAAGGCGATGAATGGAAGGATTTTAAGAATAGAATGCGTGAATAGTATAAAAGGAAGAAATGAGGACGTGCTGTCATTATGGCGACGTAACGCGTAATTGTTATCTTATATTTTAAATAATAAATAAGTCAGTGGGTTCTAACAGAGTGATTTTATATATTGTTGTTATGATCCTACATACATATAATACCCATGATTGGAGAACAAACATTCGTGCTCAACAAATGAATGCCCCCAGCGAGACTCAAACCCACGACCGCTGGTGTAGAGAGCAGGGTCACTACCAACTGAGCCAAACGCTAATGTGAGGTTTGTATTTTTTTATAGTCATATAAGTGTGCAATGTTCAATAACAATAACTACAATAAAATTGCGTGTTTTATAACCAAGTGTCGATTTTAGAACTTTCAGTAAAGCGAAACTGAAGAGTTCCAAAATATCTGGATGTTCTTTATTACTATACTTGCAAATTCTCATATATCGGCCTAGTCACGGGCAAAAATGCATCAAGTGGGTGTGTGGGTAGATGTGTTGTGTGCGTTTTTGTGTTATATACATATGTGACGTTTCTAGGGCAGGCTTGTGAGCGCGCTTGCACGTTTAAGCATTCTTTTATTACAATATTATTCTTTTTATACTGACAATTCTAAAACATAACTCATATAACATAAGTAGTATTTTAGTTTAGTTGCAATACCTATTTGGAACCATTCCGTTGGAGATATGTCGGAGTCCATTCGAGCTGCTGTGATAGCGTGTCTTAGCGCAAATGATACTACTATTCCCATACACGTGGCTGGTTCTCCCGTTGCTATAAATTTTAAAATATTACTACTTAGAAGATTTGGTTCATGGTATATAAAAATAAATAATGTTAATCAAAACTATATTTATGGACTTGTGGAATGGACTATGATGATGAGGAAAACACTTTATGACTAGACGTTCTAATTTCAAGGTTTATAATCTAATATTTATCTACGGAAGGCGTTTATTATCTAGAAATGCTTCAAAAACAATAGTTCAGAAGTTTAGTGTATTAAGACTGAAAAACTTATTCTCAAAAATCCACAAAGAAGCCAAAACTTTGCTCGTTTTAAGTTAATCTAATTTAAAATTTTAACAGAAGTACCTTTCGAACCAAATATAAGATCAGAGCTATAAGACCGTTTCCTTAAATATATTCGGAAATCTTGAGGTATATCCAACGCTTGTGGTACCCAATAATCCCAAGTACGATTTGTCAGTAATTCGCCTGTTTTAGGATCAAATACTAATTGCTCGGTAGTAAAATAGCCTGCCCCCATTGTAAATGCTCCCTCAATCTGTAAAACATTAAACATGTATATTGTGTATCTTTATATAATATATAAAAGCGTATTCATGATATAACAATAAAAATTAGGTAGGTACATTTTTAATAGATACAGAGAAGAAATTTCTGTTAAAAACAGAAAACAGAAATTTGGTATACAAATTACTTTTTCATACCAATACCTACTATTCTATAACACTTTGTACTATATTTTTTATTTAAATATACTTACTTGACCAATATCTATTTTAGGATTAACACTCTGTCCACAATCTTCAATCAAATCAATTCTTATAATCTGCCATTCTCCAGTCAATACATCAATTTCTACTTCTGCTAATGTAATACCATAAATGTTATAAGTAACAATATCTTCTGAATTAACAAATCCCTGCACTTGCAAATTGATTTTCATATCATACGCTTTTTTAATTAGCTGTTCCCATGTTGGATTATTCATTTGTTCTTTTATTGGTTTTAGTCTTTCTAACAGTTCTGCACAGCATTTTCTAACTGCGACAGTTATATTCTGGGACGCTACACTACCGACTGTTGGAAAGGCATTAGGGGATTTTAATGTATCATTTGCTTTTATTTGAACTTTTTCAACGGGTATATTTAATAAATAAGCACAAACTTGAGTAGCTCTAGTATTGATACCCTGTCCCATTTCAATTCCACCATGTGATATCGCTACGGACCCATCATCGTTGAAAACTGATAAAATTATGTCTAAATATTGACCACCTTCCGGAGTCCATCTAAGAAACGAAAATCTAAGACCTCGTTTTTTCCACATGTTCTCTCTATTAAATATTTCGACTGCATCTTTTCTTTCTTCATATTGGGAGTTATGTTTAAGGGTTTCTAAGATTTCAATCATATCCTTGTAGTTTTCTGTATCCAAATTTGCAAGGCGGACTTGGAGTGGATCTAAACTTAACTCATAAGATATTCGTTCTACTATCATTTCAGCCATAGCTATACTTTCTAATGATCCTAGAAATGGTATTAATATTGAAGTATTTTACTTACGCTAATTTCAAAATATGATGGCCCTTAGCTCCAGAGTAGACTAACCCATTGACGCTACTTTGTAGAAAACTACTGTTTATTATTCTCATATATTTTAAAACTTATTTATAATTTGAATTTTAGCGGTAAAACTAAATGAAGTTATTTTAAACTTTGAAATAAAAATTAATTTAGTTTCAAAGCTAAATTGAGTTTTCGGAAGACTATTTTATACAAAATATTATTGTATTTTTTTTCTACAAAATTAAGCTCAATATTGTAAGTAAGTTGTAAGTTTTTAATTGAATAAATTGTTTTTGTTAATATTTCGATTACAATATTTATTTTAATGAAGAATGAAATTTACCAGGTGAACGACACCACGTATTTGATGGCGTATCTGTAATAACATTATAAGCTTTATAACTCCACATCTCTTTTTTATAGCAATTGTTGTAGACATCTCCTCCAAGCATTATAATAGGTTCATTGTATATGTAACCACTATCAGAGTACAAATCTTGCTTCACATATTGAATTACACCTTTACTGTTCACACCAATCTGAGAAATAATGTTAAATATTCTAATAAATATAATGAAACTTTATACTATTTTTACTTTTACATACAAAATATAATATGCAGTAATTTACTATTTGAAACGATTATTTTAACTAGGCTCAGGTTTCGTTTAACATTTTTCAAATCTCTTTCTCATAAAATAAAGGCATGATGTGGAATTGTGTAAATTATTATGAATACTTGCCTCAAAATTGGAAGAACATGGCAATCGCTTTCCAACAGCTCTCATATTATTCGTTAAGGTTTGTATAAAGCGACAGGGTCTATTCAATTTATATGAAACTAAACTACAAGCCGTAGCTACTTGTGATATTCGTGTTGTTTTCATCCCATACGCACCTCCAAGACGACGAACATAGACATCTATTCTAAAAAATTCATAATACAAAACATTAAATATTAGCATGAGATTGTTTGGTTTCAGGTCTTATCTAAATAAATTTTATTATTGACTAGCAAACCCAGTCCGCTTTGCTGGGCGTAAGTTAAAATAAATGAAACGGTTTTAATAATTTTCTAATAAAATAAAAGTTTCCTAAGTTACTTCTTATACCATTAGCTATTTGCGAGTGAAAGTCCCGACAAAATCGGTCAAGCCATTCCAGATATTAGCCAAAACAAACACACAGAAAGACAGGCAGACAAAAATTTTAAAAATAGATTTTTTATTTAAGTATCATAAATACTCTCATATGCATTGAGTGAAAAGCTGTTAATTTGAAAAAAAAAGGATTTACAATTTTATTTATTTCATTGATTAATTATTATAATACAGTCAGAAACTGCTATTAAAACGAATTAAAAACAAATTTAATATTCATTAATCGCCTAACCTATTTTGTGAAATTTTCAACATCCTTGATACCGCTTGTTGTATACAATCCATCCATTGGGCACTTGCATATATCTTTAATCCTTCTTCAGTGGGATGAGTAACTGATACTAATGTTTCAATACAGAAATGATACTGACCAAATATTGTACTTTCACCTTTTATTACTTTTGCAATATCTTTTCCCGTGGCAGTAGCATCTTTAGTATAAAGCAGATTAACTTTGTTTGGATTATTTTTCGTAATTCTTATATCCGTCATGGGATTTCTTACCTCACTATACTTGACTTCGACTAAAGTTGCAGCTTTATTAGCTATATCTTGACATGTTGCAACAATTATACCAATAGGTTGGTTATAATATTTAATTTCATTACAAGCTACAACTTCTTCATTTGCTGTAATATTCATAGATACTGGTGTAGGTGTAAAAGAGTTTACACCGGGTATGTCTAATGCTGAATAAAAAGCAAGTACTCCTGGTTCATTCTGAAACGTATTATTACTATAAACGTTATATTACAACTTAAAATACACAAATATACAAAATGCTCTTAATTTTATGATAAGTAAAATATAAAGTAAAAAAAAATAAAATAAAATAAAGTATAGTTATTTGCATAAAATTTTATCAACGTTTAATTTATTTTTACGTATAAAATTTTATTACGTTTAACATACTTCGTTAGTATAAATTGTGTTCTATAAAACATAATTTTATAACTGAATCTCACCAAAGCTTTACTGGAATCAATTTTCTCGATTGTACCTAAAGCCACTGTGCTTAGTACGAAAGCAGCGTACACTTCGTTTGGTAGTTTTGGCAAGTCTTCTGTGTATTTGGTTTCACCCGCACATTGAATCTATTACGTAACAATCAAAGTTTACCACTTAGAACAATACAGCTATAAATTAGCTGTTTACAATAACTCTACTTTAAGTAAATATATTTTATAATGATATGTATTCATGTTCAGTGAAGTTGCACAATTGACGGTTATTTTTAATTTAAAAAGTCCTAAAGTACCTTTAAAAGAAATATAATTATTTGTCTAACATACCAAAGCCTCAACTTTCGGTATCGGTTGATTCAGTGGCCAAATAGAAGGGTTTGTGTCGAACACCTGTTGAGCCTTTGATACTGGTCGTGTTTTTCTTAGTTTAATTGCTCCAGATTTGTATTGCGGCTTTAATATATTTGACGGACATAGATGAAGTAGTCCCTAAAAAAATGTTAAAATGAAATAGGTAAATTATCAAAGAATTACACAGGAATGTAACGCCTCCTTCATAGTACATAGAATGATAATGAAAAGTCAATGAATTGAGCCAAATATAATAATCATTTATTATATTTGGCTTAATTAAATTACTTAAAACTTAAATTTAAACAAATAAGTGAAGGATAATACGTTCCAATTTAATGAATGTAAGCGGTAAGCCTCTTTGTAAATATTTTTTATAATATTATTGATACCTTATAAAATAGTCCTAAAGCCATTTTTCGTCTATGATCTGCTGGTTGGTTTGGCAAATTTTCAGTTACTATTAGTTCGTTATCCAGTACCATTAATGCTCCTTGCAATACTTCATTAGTGAACAATTGTTTCCCAATTAAGTATTGTTCTGTTTTGGTAGCTTTGTTAAATTCAGAAGACAAGCCACCAAATATAATTCTACATGTTACTACATTCTTAGATTCGTTGAGCTTAAATAAAAATCCAGCATTGATAATAGCGTGAGCATTTTGTGCTCGAGGCATTATCTGAAAATAGTAAACAACATAGTATAGTAAGTACCTATTAGTAGTATTTATTATATATCATATATTGATAGTATACCTTATAAGTAACTAATTTATGAGCATCACTTAAGGGTGGTAGGACGATAGAAATTATTATCTTTCTTCTCATATTTTCTTTAAGAAAATTTTCGATCGTTAATCTTTTCGTGACGCCTAGAGCTTCCACTAAAAAGAATACTGGGTGAGTATGTTATACTTAAAAATCTAAAACTTTCACCTTTATCATAAATTTATTTAATATAACACAATAAACAAACACTATATAAAATGATTGGTAGAACAGATCCTTTAGTTTTGTTTGTAGTTGGTTGAGAGTTGGACTTAATACTCACTAATGTTCAACTCCGCGCCAACAGTTTGAAGTAGTAAAAATATATCAGACTTGAAATCCAAGTGCTCATTTTTTATCATCAGATTACCAGCCAACGTCGCTCTCTAGAAGAATAAATTAAAATTTTATAGAATATAGAACAATTTACACTTGTAATATTAATCTTTCACGACTCTCGGCTATATTATTATGCAATTCTATCAGATTTTAATTATTGTTAAGATATTTTGTTGATGGTGTCCCAAATTTTTGTCATACTTATCATCAATTATTTTTTTTACTTTTGTAATACTTACATTTCTAACAGGAATGTGAGCTACTAGGTTCAAGTGCTCTTTCAATATACTGAGATAATTAAAATATTCGTTGTTTGCTACAGTGTCGAATATGTTTGAAACTTCTGTCAATGTATTTCCTGCTCCAACTACTAAATTCTGATCAATATAAAAACCTTTTAAATCTGATACTCCCGTAATGTCTATTAATATTTTGGGATATTCTAAAATTGGGTACACTCCTGGAAATTGAAATAAATTTAAGTATCCAGAACTTTTAATGTAAAGTTACAGTTTTTCCTGCAAAATATTTCGCTAGAAAAAGTGAAAAGCAAACTTGGTATATAAAGCATATACTAGAGTGCATGCTTTACGAAAATCAAAAAATCTTTAGCCTTATATATTATGTTATATAGTCACAGTAAAATAAAAAAGAATTCTAACAGTAACTAAATGTTACCTTTGCCAGTATTTCCAGCAAGTAACATATAAGATTTGTCACTATTATCACGCCATATACGAAAAATATCAGTCAAGGTTTGTACTTTATACCAATCTCTCTTATCACATAATTCAATATGAGACGTTTTCGTGAAGACATCATTCTTTGATACAAAACACCAATCTGAATCAGCACATTTCTTTTCTGAACAGGTTTCATTATTCTTGTTACATATTTTTAAGTCTTCAATATCTAATATATCAGAATTAGGAACATCGGACGCAAATTTTTTAAAAGCTTCTAAAATTGGTCTGTATCCCGTACATCTACAAACGTTGCCTCCAAAAGATTGCTCTATATCCAGCATTGTAGGCTTTTTACTTTGAAGAAGACTAAAAATACATGTAGTTAAAATATTAAATTCAAATTTTCAACTTACAATACAAACCATTTCAAATTGTAATTATGTATAACTTACCTATAAAATGCCATAATCCATCCTGGAGAACAATACCCGCATTGAGAACCGTGATTTTGTGCCAAGACTTTTTGTATAGGGTGGTAGCCTTTTAAGCGGTTGCCAATTTCTTCTATCGTTGTAATGTCCCAATCTTGACATGATGTTATTGGTACCAAGCACTAAAAATTGCATAAAAACTTAAGTTTTTAACTATCAAATCATATCATAAATTTATTCGTGCGTAATTTTTGATTTACCTCTTTAAATCCCTATTTGTTTGCCTATTTGTATTTCAAGTAGTAAAGGTTTTTTCGTTTCGTTAAGAGAGTCGTACCCTTGCCAATGAAATACCATTTTAACTCAAAGTGGAAATTATGAAAATATATAAATGGATTTTATTCCACAATGGCTTTAGTCAAATAACAATCAACACGTCATTTGATCACAAAATCTTTATTAAAACATATTTTTAAGAACGCTTACCGAGTTTATACTTAAGGGAGCATCTCCAGGAGTCTTTACGACACTTACAATACAAGACCCACAGCCTCCCTCTAAACACATATACTTGGTACCACGAAGCTCTAAGTTATGACGAAGATACCCAAGAAGCGTCGTCGTCGAAGAAACTTCAGATCCAACTTAAATTATAAAAAAAAAAATTTAAATTATTTACTCGAATTTGATGTTTTATTAAATTTAACAACGACGCTTAAGCGTGAACTTTGTTAGGATGCATTATTTTTTATTATTTCAGTTGTACTAGACAACAGACAGTTGAAACAGGTTCAGGAAGAGGTTTTTTATCCACATCATAAAATTCTCTCGATTCATGTTATGGTAATCCGCTGAAATACTTTCAGTTTTATATGCAAATTAACAATTTTCAACCTTCTGTGCTAAAATCCTTCTGTGCTACCAGCAACTACGAGTAATATAATATGTATTTCACCATGAGAAATTGCTTCTGAAACACTAATTTGTACTTTAAGTTCAGATATCTTCTTCAAATTAAAATTGCTAGACAGATATAATGAAATTTAGTAGGTGCAAAAGCAAAGAGATGGTGAGTTGATATTTATGAGATAAAATAAAATTTACCAGAATGTTCGACTCCATTAACTTTAAATTTCACTCTATCCATATTACCAGCACGTAATTTAAACGTATGACTAAGAATAACTGTCACAGGTGTAATATACCTTACAGACATGCATAATTGTGCTATTAAGATAACGATAACATTTGCCTTAAGAGTTTCGTATTAAAAAAGCAAATATGGAAACCCTTTAATTTTGTCATATCCAACTGCTGGTATTTTATACTTATATTATAATATGTGAGTGCGATAACTGTTGAAAGTATATTTTGTATTGAAACTTATATGTGTTAACGTAAAATTGTAAATACCGTTAGATTATTAATTTAATTTAATTTATTTATTTAAAGCAAAAGAATTAGGTTACAAAAATATACTCTTAACATAACTGTTTAATGTACAAAGAAAGAGTATCCAGAAAGAGTGCTTAGGAGCTCGTACTAGGAAATTCCTGTATTACGAGCACCATAACCTTTCTCTAGATTTACAATACTAGACCAATAGTTAACAGTTACTAACGTTAGTACAGATAATTAATAGGAAAATTATAATTTCGCAGTTTACATTGGATGTCTTTGTTATTTTTTTTTTGCTTTTTTATCATTGGGAAATGCATTGACGCATACCACCTGTAGGAAGTAGACGTAGTAGAAGTAGGAAGTAGACTTACCGGCAAGCTAGTACTACCCACTAAAACCCAAGCACCCGGCCTAGCAGGTCGCCGAAGCAGACCACACAGTCACGGGGGTTGCTCCACAGTCCACTCTGCTATCTAGAGACGTACCAGGAGCAACACGCACGACACAGCGCCCATGGAATCTTCTTGGGTCTCCTTGGCCATGGGTCCTTTCTGCGCGTTTTTTGACTTCGCGCCCAGCCTGCCAGCTTGCCGGACATTACTCAAATCAAATCAAATCAAAATATTCTTTATTCAAATAGACTTTTACAAGCTCTTTTGAATCGTCATTTTTACATTATTAAAATTAAATGTCAGTCTGTAAGTCTGTGAGTAAGCTACCACCGGCTCGGAAAGCTGTTCTGCTGAGAAGAACCGGCGAGAAACTCAACAGTTGCTCTTTTCAAAAAAATATTTGGTAACAATATTGTATTACAATTTATCTATTTATCCTACGTGAGACACAACCGGTGACTAATCCCACACATTTACAGTTTTATTTACACTACCAGGTATTCCGCTATAGTGTAATAAGCTTTATTCATTAACGTATTTTTAATTTTTGATTTAAATTGCCTCAAAGGCAAGTTCAATGTGGACTGTGGAATTTTATTATACATGCGTGGTGTGCATTTCAAGTGGTAGTGCCATGCTTGTTACCTTCGGGTACCGAATGGGCCGGCACGTCCCGTATAGTTCATTAGTACCACTCTCTCACAGAAGACCGGCGTGAAGTGGCAGCTATGCTGTCGCGTTTCGTCCGGCGAGTGAGAGTCCAGGAGGCCCACTCTCCTTCCCCCCTCCCTCTTCCCTTCATCCTCCGCCTTCGTTCCCCCCTTCCTCCCACTTCCCTCCCTCCTCCATCCCTCCCTTTCCTGAAAGGCCGGCAACGCATCTGCAAGCCTAGCTTGCAGATGTCCATGGGTGGAGGTGATCACTTCCCATCAGGTGAGCCTCCTGCCCGTTTGCCCCCTTTTTAACATAAAAAAAAAATGCGTACACCTTGCCCCATAAACGATCTATTTACCTTTTGTAGGCGAAAACTGGGTGTTACAAGTTTATCCTTATTTCTTGTATTTATACCGTGTTTGTCGCAGTGCCTTGAGTAGCTATTAATAACGTTTTGACTTGTATTGAAGATATACCCGTGCCCAGCAGTAGAACTTTAAATAAATATAAAATTAAAAACTTAAGTATACTGAATCTACAGTATAATACTCGTATAATATTATCTGGATACGATAAACACGTGTTCAAAATTATAATTTTTTTACATAAAATAAAACTTGTTAAGACAGTAAAACTACCAAAAAAAACCGACTATTTTACTGGCTTTCACGTTTAATTAGTTTAAAATGAATGATCATACTTTATCATGGAGCACAACAACAAGTGGAGAGCGCGTGAATGGACCACGCTCACTAAAATTAATATGCTAAATCAAGCTTACCTACTCGACGGAATTTGGGTCAATCGTTGCAATTTTGAGCTTAAATACGGACGAATACGAATCAGCCGTCACTTGGTTGTCACTTCGTTTCCCAATCAAAGCTGGCGAAGCTTACCTCTCCCCCTGCCGTAAATGATTGACTTTGAGCTAAAACATAAACGTGCTGATGCTTTCTCTAGCTAGCTCGTTGTGCTAGCTGAACCCACAGTTTCATTCGCGTTAAAAGTACAAAAATTATGTTAGGCTTTATGCTATTACTTATAATGTGCCAACGATTGATTCCCCATTTATCATTTCATCCCTTTTATTATGAGGACTACTCTGAATTTATTTTATTATTTTCATTTTATAAATAGAATAAATAAATAAAATAGAACCAGTTGTGTTTTCTTGATAAGAATAAAAGAATTGCCTAAAGGAATGGGTATCCTAAATATTGACCCTAGTACTATTGATGTACCACTACTTGTGTAGTGTTTGTAGTTAGTAACTACAAGTTTAGTAAAAATCGGTCCTGTACTTTTTGTATGAACACATCACACATCAATTAGCTAAGTTATTGTTATGAAAAGCTAAAATTTTTATTGCGAGTGAACTTTAGTAGACAGACGTAATATATAGGTAAACTTTTTTGTGAAACTTGTTAATCGGACTATTAATGCAAAAGCTATGCTAAAACGGTTAACAGTATGAATTCGATGAAATTTACGCAGATGACCTTCAGGCTTCAATATTTAAGCAACTAGGACACCCTCAAGCACAGCGAGATTAACTATTAAGTTCATGTTCATGATCACCTCTTCATGTTCATGTTCATGATCACCTCCGCCCATGGACATCTGCAAGCCTGGCTTGCAGATGTCCATGGGCGGAGGTGATCACTTTCCATCAGGTGAGCCTCCTGCCTGTTTGCCCCCTTTTTACCATAAAAAAAAAGATAGGCTAAAAAATTTTTTTTTACTCGTCTTATTAATATACTTTTACGATGCATCTTGAAGATAAACAATTTTAATTATAATATACTAGTGGAACCCGCGGTTTCGCTCGCGCTAAATTTAGCGAACCCGAGCGAAGTGAGGATGAGTCGCTTGTTAAAGATAAACATTTCCATCATATTTTACATATGTGTAACTTTAGTGGTTTTGGCAGTGCACGCCAGAATACCTCGCAGATGGTAGATTTTTTACTACTTACTTGCCACGTATCGTCATATTTTGGACAATTCAAACAATATCTTAATAAATTGTAGTCTATTGTTATTCTGATGTATAAACTATATTTTCGTACAGTTTCATTAAAATCCATTCAGTAGTTTTTACATGAAAGAGAAACAAACATCCATCCATACTACAAACTTTCGCGCTTATAATATTAGTATAGGTCATGTATTTATTTTTCAATAATTGCACATTTGTTTTATAGTGTGTAATTAAATCAACTTTTTAACTTATTGAAATGTTCCGTTAAAACCTCCTCAAAATTCATTTCGTTTACGCAGGTGATAAAATAAATACAAAGCAAAGGTTTCAAGCAAAAGTTTTATTGACTGATTAATTATTAATGTCAAAAAATATTGATCTTAGTAAAATTTGAAATTTTTTATTAGTGAAGCGCTAGAATAGCATATTTTATCCACAGTGAAAGGTCCATCTGAAAAAGAAAATAGTATTGTAATTTCATGTAATTTTTTTTATTTCAATTTATAGTCATAAAAAATTATATGATGTGCATTGTCCAATAATATTAACTACAGTAAAATGTTTACAACCTAGTGTTTTTAAGGACTTTTAGTAAACCGTCAGATCCAAAATATCTGGATTACTATACTTGCAAATTCTCATATATTGGCCTAGTCACGGGCAAAAATGCATAAAATGATGTGTTGTGTGTGTTTTTGTGTTATATATATGTGACATTTCTAGGGCAAGCTTGTGAGCGCGCTTGCACGTTTAAGTCATTCTTTTGTTATAATATTATTTTTTTATATTGACAATTCTAAAACTTAAATCTATCGGCAAAAGGATTTATAAATAATAATTAGAAGTAGTATTATAGTTTAGTTACAATACCTATTTGATACCATTCCGTTGGAGATATGTCGGAGTCCATTCGAGCTGTTGTGATAGCGTGTCTAAGTGCAAATGACACGACTATTCCCATACACGTTGCTGGTTCTCCCGTTGCTATAAATTATAAAATATTACTACTTAGAAGATTTGGTTCATGGTATTTAAAAATAAGTAATGTTAATCAAAACTATATTTATGGACTTAAAAAACTATACGAAAGATATGAGATAATGAGGAAAACATTTATGACTAGATGTTCTTATTTCAAGGTATTTAATCTAATATTTATAAATAACTAATTATAAAAACAATATTTCAGAAGATTACAGCTGTATTAGGACTGCAAAACTTATGTAAATTAAAAACTCTTGTTCCTACTTAAACTTAATTGCAAACAAAATTACAAAGATACCAAAAGTTTGCTCGTTTTAAATTAATCTGGTACAAGGTGGTCGATAAGGCATAAAAACAGAGAAAGTAATTGGTTAAAAATAAATACAAAACACAAGATCAATTTCCTCCCTGAACTATAGATATTTATAATAACATTTGATTAAAATAATATTGATCGTCATTCACATCATTTAAAATTTTAACACAAGTACCTTTAGAACCAAATATTAGATCAGAGCTATAAGACCGTTTTCTTAAATAAATTCTGAAATCTTGAGGTATATCCAATGCTTGTGGTACCCAATAATCCCAAGTACGATTTGTCAGTAATTCGCCTGTTTTAGGATCAAATACTAACTGCTCGGTAGTAAAATAGCCTGCCCCCATTGTAAATGCTCCCTCAATCTGTAAAATATTATATATGTATATTGTATATCTTTATATAATATATGAAAGCGTATTGATGATTACAATATAAAATTAGGTAGGTAGATTTAAAAAAATATTAAAATAGAGACAGAGACGATTTTAGACAGAAATCTGATATACGAATTACTTTTTATATCAAAGTACTATACTATGACACTTCGTTTTATTTTTTTGTATTTAAATATAAGTACTTACTTGACCAATATCTATTTTAGGATTAACACTCTGTCCACAATCTTCAATCAAATCTATTCTTATAATCTGCCATTCCCCAGTCAATACATCTATTTCTACTTCTGCTAATGTAATACCATAAATGTTATAAGGAACAACATCTTCTAAATTAACAAATCCCTGCACTTGTAAATTTATTTTCATATCATACGCTTTTTTAATTAGCTGTTCCCATGTTGGATTATTCATTTGTTCTTTTATTGGTTTTAGTCTGTCTAATAGTTCGGTACAGCATTTTCTAACTGCGACAGTTATATTCTGGGACGTTATACTACCACCTGTTGGTAATCCATTAGGTGATTTTAATGTATCAGTTGCTTTTATTTGAACTTTTTCAATTGGTATATTTAATAAATAGGCGCATACTTGAGTAGCTCTAGTATTGATACCCTGTCCCATTTCAATCCCACCGTGTGATATCGCGACGGACCCATCATCGTTGAAAACTGATAAAATTATGTCTAAATATTGACCACCTACTGGAGTCCATCTAAGAAACGAAAATCTTAGTCCTCGTTTTTTCCACGTGTTCTCTCTATTAAATATTTCGACCGCATCTTTTCTGTCTTCATATTGGGAATTACGCTTAAGGGTTTCTAAGATTTCAATCATATCCTTGTAGTTTTCAGTGTCTAAATTTGCAAGGCGGACTTGGAGAGGATCTAAACCTAACTCATAAGATATTCGCTCTATTGCCATTTCAGCCATAGCTATAGTTTCTAATGACCCTGGAAATGGTATCAATATTGAAGTATTTAAACGCTAATTTACATAATATGACGGTCCTTAGCTCAGGAGTAGACTAACCCATTGACGTTACTTTGTAGAAAATTACTGCTTCATAATTTCACATTATATTTTAAAACTTATTTACAGTTTTAATTCAACGCTAAGACCAAGCATTTTTTTAAATTGAGGGTTAGGCCAAACCATATGTTTTTAACTTAAACCATCATTATGATTCTAATGCTTTTTCAAACCTAATTAATTATAAACAATTACTTATCCAAAAATATCATTATAATTCAATTTCTACAAACCGATTAAGCTTATTATAGTAAGCAAGCTCGTCTTTGTTAACAATTTGGTTATATATTTATAATGAACAAAGAGTTTTACCAGGTGAACGACACCACGTATTTGACGGCGTATCTGTAATAGCATTATAAGCTTTAAAACTCCACATCTCTTTTCTATAGCAATTGTTATAGGCATCTTGTCCAAGCATTATTAGAGGTTCATTGAATATATAACCACTATCAGAGTATAAATCTTGTTTCACATATTGAATTACACCTTTACTGTTTACGCCAATCTGAGAAATAATTTTGAATTCATATAAAATAATGAACTTTAACTTTATTAAATCTTAATTTTTTCCCGTGAAGTAGAATAAAAAATCAATTATACACTTAATATATATACTAATATTTATTAGTGTAAACAAATAAAATAAAAAATAAATAAAATAAATCCTTTCATTTATTTATTTATTTATTTATTTACTTACATGACACACAATTGTTGCACTTAAAATAAAAACCAAAAATATAGCAATACAAAAAAAAACATAAAATGCTTAACATTCAAAGGTGTGCCACATGCACCAATAAAGTTTTAAAAGATTTTTTTTAAAATCATTTCACATCCAGTTAAAATAAAAATATAATATCTAATAAAATATAAGAATTTGTAATTCATATAAAATAAAAACAAAATAAAAATAAAAAAGTAACTAAAGTGTATAAAATAAAATATGTAGTACTTATAATTAAATAAAATATAATATATTTACTACATAAATAATAATATTTAATTCCTAAAATACTATTAAATTTTTTAAATAATATTAAAGAATAATATTATAATAATGTGTTCTAAACTCCTAAATTATATTTCCGTAATTTCAATTATCAAATGATGCGTAATGATTTGTCATAGATGGCGTTTTTAATTTAATTAATTTTAGTAAGTGTTAATTGTATTTTGCCATAATATACTAGCGATTTAGCGCGAGCCGCTATTGTAATCGGTTAATTAATAATTAATTTTTTTAGAACTTATTTTTTGAAAAATTTAATTTTGCTATAAAATCGCGAAAATTTGTTTTTCCTTTTTGAACTATAATATCTCACAAATTGCTCCTCAAATGATCCATCAGAATCCGTAATTGCTCTACCGCTATCATAATTAATCGGTTAATTAATAATTAATTTTTTTAGAATCCATTTTATGAGAAATTTAATATCGCTATAAAATTGCGAAAATTCGTTTTTCCTTTTTGATTCCGATTCCTTTTTGAAGGAGCAATTTTTTGAGGTATAATGAAATAAAAAAATACGTGTGCCGCGCCAACTTCTTTCTAGTGGCCCAGACTTCTAAAAACATTGTCTGAACATCTGATAAAATATTATTATTTATACTTGCCTCAAAATTACTAGAACATGGCAATCGCTTTCCAACGGCTCTCATATTATTGGTCAAGGTTTGTATAAAGCGACAGGGTCTATTCAATTTATATGAAACTAAACTACAAGCCGCAGCTACTTGTGATATTCGTGATATTTTCAATCCATACGCACCTCCAAGACGACGAACATAGACATCTATTCTAAAAATTTCAAAATACAAAACCTAAAATATTTTCATGAGGTTGTTTGGGTTTCTAATCTTATTATATCAATATTTGAAAAGTATCTCAATTAGATTCTGCAGTGATCATTCGCCATTAGTACTCTGAGGTCTGATGTCATAATATGGTTTTGTAAGCAAATGCGCAGATAATAATTTGTATGTAATTGATTATTGTGTATAATTTGGAAATGAGTTATTATTCTTCTTATCGTTGGTGTGCTGTTCCTGAATGCAAGAATATTAGTGTGAAAACACCGAACAAATAATTTGTTTATTTTTGTTTACATAGCAGTATTGCGTAACAACATGGCGTCTACTATTTCGTGGTGTATAAAACCAGACAAAAACCTGAAAACTTTAAATTTGATTTTAAAATTTATTATATGAACTAAAACTAACATTAACCGAATGCTTTTTGCCTAAGCTATCTTAATAATATATTTTTAGGATGGTTTTCATATGGAGTAAAATAACCTATTATATAATCAGAAAGTGCTACAAAAAGAATGAATAACTAATTAAATATTGATGAATTACCTATTTTGTGGAATTTTTAACATCCTAGATACCGCTTGCTGTATACAATCCATCCATTGGGCACTTGCATATATCTTTAATCCTTCTTCAGTGGGATGAGTTACTGATACTAATGTTTCAATACAGAAATGATACTGACCAAATATTGAACTTTCACCTTTTATTACTTTTGCAATATCTTTTCCCGTGGCTGTAGCATCTTTAGTATAAAGCAGATTAACTTTGTTTGGATTATTTTTCGTAATTCTTATATCCGTCACGGGATTTCTGACCTCACTATACTTGACTTCGACTAAAGTTGCAGCTTTATTAGCTATATCTTGACATGTTGCAACAATTATACCTATAGGTTGGTTATAATATTCAATTTTATTACTAGCTACAACTTCTTCATTGGCTGTGAGAAACATAGTAACTGGTGTTGGTGTAAACGAGTTTACACCGGGTATGTCTGATGCTGAATAAAAAGCAAGTACTCCTGATTCTTCCTGAAAGGTATCATTAAACGAAATATTATGTTATTTTATAATTAAAAGTGCACAAAGAAATCTTAGATCTTCAATTTTATTGTTTTACGAATAAAATTTTATTACTTTTACTTTACAATCACAAGGAAATTAATTTCAACATTACAGAAATTTTAAAAGAATCTCACCAAAGCTTTACTGGGATCTATTTTCTCGATTTTACCTAAAGCCACCGTGCTTAATACAAAAGCAGCGTACACTTCATTTGGTAGTTTTGGCAAGTCTTCTGTGTATTTAGCTTCACCCGCACATTGAATCTGTGACATTATAATCAATGCTTACAGTGTGAAAGTGGTAACGCACTCACTAGGATAACCGAGTGATGCGTACGCGTATGCGTACGCGTATGCGTATGCGTAGCCGAGTACAAGTTTTTTTTAAACGTATGGGTGCTGTTTTCTTGTCAAATCAAATCAATTACATAGTACCTAAGAACAGATCTTCGTATGCCTTATAGTTTCAGACTTCCCCATACTGACCGATTTGTATACCTACTACACCCGGTATATGTATAATTGTTTGACACGCTCTGCGGCCTGAACGGCTCGATGGATTATAGCTTGAGAGGTGTCGTTAGATTTCTGTTTACTATGAGAGTGAAATTGGGTACATTAAAATAAAAAAATTAAAACAAAAAACTTTTGGCGCCAAATTCAAATGTTTAGCATGCTCTGCAGAATGAACGACTCGGTGGATTTTAGCTTCAAAGGTGTCGTTAGATTCGTATTAATTGTTAAAGTTACACCGTGTATAAATTTTGTATCAGGAAACAACATATTATTTTAGCATCTATTAATTCAAAATTACACAAAAACGCAGTCGGGCTTTTAGTTTTTCAATTAGACTGACTTGTCTTTAGAATCGTAGATTTAGAAAATAAAATTAAAATTAGATCAAAGAAGATCAAAAAAGAAAATTAGATCGTAGAAGAGTAGATGGTACTTTCAAAAAATAATTTTACAAATTAAAAATTCCTCTTTGGGAAGAAGTAATATTTATACCTATTTATAATTTATTTAACATACCAACGCCTCAATTTTTGGTATTGGTTGATTCAGTGGCCAAATAGAAGTGTTGGTGTCGAACACCTGTTGAGCCTTTGATACTGGCCGCGTTTCTTTTAGTTTGATTGCTCCAGATTTGTAATGTGGCTTTAATATATTTGATGGACAAAGAGAAAGTAGTCCCTACAATAAAAAAAATATATATAAACTTAAAAGTAAATTACTAAACTATTACACAGAAATGTACGTAACTTTTGATTATTCAGTGGATAATAATATAGAAAGTGTATGGCAATAAGGCAGGTGACGATTCTATTTTGGATTTTTTTCACAGCCCCCAGCAGGAGTCAATCCCGCAACCACTGCCACAGCAAGTAGGGTCATAAACTAAGCCAATCGTGTCTCTCAAATACAATTGATTTAAATGTTAAATGTTCTCTACTTATAATTTTTAAATTGACTTTAAAATAATATGAAAATAAGTGTCTTCGTAAATATTGTTATAATATTTTACCTTATAAAATAGTCCTAAAGCCATTTTCCGTCTATGTTCTGCTGGAGGGTTTGGCAAATTTTCAGTTACTATCAGTTCTTTGTCCAATACTTTTAACGCTCCTTGTAAAGTTTCATTATTAAACAATTTTTTTCCAATTAAATATTGCTCTGTTTTGGTAGCTTTGTTAAATTCAGGAGATAGACCATCAAATACAATTCTACATGTTACTACTGTATTAGATTCGTTGAGTTTGTATGAAAATCCAGCATTAATAATGGCGTGAGCATTTTGTGATAGAGGCATTATCTAGAATCAGTACACAAACATTAGAATAATATTTAAAATATTATACTACATTTATTATAGAAGTATTAAACAATGTAAATATGCTGATATTATACCTTATAAGTAACTAATTTATGAGCAGCACTTAAGGGTGGTAGGATGATAGAAATTATTATCTTTCTTCTCATATTTTCTTTAAGAAAATTTTCCATCGTTAATCTTTTTGTTATTCCCAGGGCTACCACTAAAAAAACAGGTGATTTATATCATCATCATCATCATAAGCCCTTTTTAACGTCCCACTGCTGGGCACGGGCCTCCCTCAGTACGAGGTTTATATACATAAATAAAATAAAAACCTTATCGTACATTATTATATGACCTTCCTTGTTTTAAAGCAATATACTATAAACATTAATATATAAAAGTAAAAATATTGCTAAACTTGATCATTTTGCTAAAGAGCAAGACCCTTATACTCACTAACGTTCAACTCCGCGCCAACAGTTTGAAGAAGTAAAAATATATCGGATTTGAAGTCCGAGTGCTCATTTTTTAACATGAGATTACCAGCCAATGTTGCTCTCTATAAGAATAAATAAAAACCTAATAGTCATTAATAAGTGCTATCAATCTTTCACAATTATTGCATTTACAACAATTATTAGTGACCAAACATTATTAAGATATTCTGTTAAATGGTTACTTCTACCGTATTCAATATGACCATATTCTTTATCAGACTCAGATCGTCAATATTTCTTGTAATAATGCAATGCTTGTTATAATATTATAGCAACAATGATTAAAAAAATATATAAATTTAAAATTCATTATATCTTTCACTACTTCCATTTCAATGTGAGTGATGTGTAATAAATTAATATTATTTATTTTGGCTATCAACAATTAAATTCAAATTACATTTAATAACTCTCACAAATTTATTAAAATCAATGTAGTGCCCATATTGTTAGCCAGTTAAAAGTAAAATAAATAAAACTGTTTTCGGATTTTGTCGTGGATTTATTTAGATTTTTGGTTCCTGACCTTTCGAATGCTTTACAGCAATTATGGTCACCAAATCCGCGACAAAATCTGAAAAGATGGTTCATTTACAACAAATTAATCTGAAAATTTACAGTTGTGAAAACGATACTTACATTTCTAACAGGAATATGAGCTACTTGGGTCAAGTGTTCCTTCAAAATACTAAGATAATTAAAATATTCTTTGTGTGCTACAGTGTCGAATATATTTAAAACTTCTGTCAGTGTATTTCCTGCTCCAACTACTAAATTCTGATCAATATAAAAACCTTTTAAAGCAGATACTCCCGTAATGTCTATTAATATTTTGGGATATTCTAAAATCGGGTATACTCCTGGAAATAAATTTAAATATAATGTAAATATTTTTTCTTTTATTTAATTTTTATTTGATTATTTTGATGCTTTGTACATTTTTTGACATTTATGTATATTCGGATTAAAATTACTAAATTTGACCCAAGAATAAATAATAAATAAAACAAACGGGGTGAGCTAAATAAAACCGTTTAAAAACATTTACAAATGGGCACGATTGTGGTTCTTACACCTCTAAGATTTAAAGGCGGATTCGCATAGATCTTGATGAAATAAGACGAAAACTATAATAAAGTTTTTTAATATCTCGCCTAGTTTACGAGATATCGATACTCAAAAAAATTTAACGTAATTGACAAATAAAACGAAAATTTTTTTACGTATTTGTATGTATTTTTGACAAATAAAACGAAAAATAGTCGAAATATGTAATATTAAAATTTTTGTTGACACAAAAAAGTAAAACAAAATATTATATAATTAGAATTTTGAGTATCAGTATCTTCAAAACTAAGCTAATAATTAACTAACAGATCAAAAAAAACTTTAGCCTTATATGATTTATTGTCATGGTAAAATAAAAAATGATCATTGTTGTAACAAATATTTAAGAAAAAAAGTTACCTTTGCCAGTATTTCCAGCAACTAACATATAAGGTTCGTTACTATTATCACGCCATATACGAAAAATATCAGTCAAGGTCTGTACTTTATACCAATCTCTCTTATCACATAATTCAATATGTAACGTTTTCGTGAAGACATCACTCTTTGACACAAAACACCAATCTGAATCATCACACTTCTTTTCTGAACAGGTTTCCTTATTTTTGTTACATATTTTTAAGTCCTCAATGTCTAATATATCCGAATTAGGATAATCGGATGCAAATTTTTTAAAAGCTTCTAAAATTGGTCTGTATCCCGTACATCTACAAACGTTGCCTCCAAAAGACTGCTCTATTTATAGTATTGTAGGTGTTTTACTTTGAAGAAGACTACAATACATGTAGTTAAAATATTAAATTCACATCTTAAATTTAAAATACAGACCATATCAATGAAACTATCTTTTCGGATTTTGTCGCGGATTTATAATGATTTTTGGTTCCCGACGTTTCGAATGCTTTACAGCAATCATGTTCACGGGAGAGTGAACATGATTGCTATAAATCCGCGACAAAATCCGAAAAGATAGTTTCATTTATAATGTCAAACATTCGCGTAAACCTAAGAAAGTATTATAGACCATATCAAATTTTAATTATGAATAATTCACCTATAAAATGCCATTATCCATCCTGGAGAACAATACCCGCATTGAGAACCGTGATTCTGGGCTAAGACTTTTTGTATAGGGTGATAGCCTTTTAAGCGATTGCCAATTTGTTCTATCGTTGTAATGTCCCAATCTTGACATGATGTTATTGGTACCAAGCACTATAAATTGCATAATAACTTAACATTTTATTTTAAATTATAACACAGTCAAATTTCCACTATTGCTTGAATTAATTTAAAACCAACACATTTTATCAAAAAGTCTTAATAATATATGTACTTATATTTCTAAAATGACTTACCGAGTTTATACTTAAAGCAGCATCTCCAGGAGTCTTTACTACACTTACAATACACGCCCCACAGCCTCCCTCTAGACACATATACTTGGTACCACGAAGCTCTAAGGTATGACGAAGATACCCAAGAAGCGTAGTCGTCGAAGAAACTTCAGATCCAACTTAAAAAATATAATAAAGAATTTCTAAGATTGGATGTTTTTAGGTTAGTTTAAAATAGATTTTAATAGCAAATCTGCTTCGCAGCGGAGTTGGCGGAGTTAACTCCAGTAGATCAATAATTGGAAAAATCGATCCAGGCACTTTTAAGTTATAGATTGTTAAAGTAACACAACACAAAGTAACTTGTTAAAATATAATGTATAGATAAAAAAAATATATTTCAATAATCTTTTGAAACACTATAGTGTCGTTATTTAATGTTTTTTACTGAATATGGCTGTGTCTATGAAATTCGAAACTGCGTGTTAATTTTGTTGATTCCGACTAATATTTTTGTCGTTGTTGTAGCTCTTTAACTGCATTATCATTACCTGATTTTAAATATTGAATATTTAATTAAAATTGTGAATGCCCGTAGGTCTAGCCTTAAGTCATGATATCCATTTTACTCTAAGACAATGGAAATATAATTACATATATAGGTACTTACGAGTACATAAATGTCTTATATAAACTGCTACATTGTATAATTTAATTACAACAAAATATGGGTTGACATTTATTAAATATAAGTGAGGAGTTAAAAATATATGCATATAAACGTGTAGGATATCACTTAATAGGTACTTTAAGTCTTTATTTTTTACATTGTAGGCGCAGGCTTGACGACTATCACATGGAACACATATCACTGGAACGCGCATGGCTAAAAATGCCTTTTCGAGTATTAAATTGAAGGTGTACCTTCAAATAGAAGTTGGTTGACGGATATAATGAATGTTAGTATACAACGTACAGGCCCATAGTAGCACATAGCCTTTATTAGGTAGGTACATAGGAACGCACAAAAGAAAAGGATAAGTTGTTATTTATTAGACAAAATAAAATTTACCGGAATATTCCACTCCATTGACTTTAAATTTCACTCTGTCCATCTTACCAGCACTAAATTAAACTTATGACTAAAATTACTGTCTGAGGTATAATATACCTTACATAATTATGCCATTAAGATAACGATAACACAACATTTTTAGGGTTTCGTATTAAAAAAGCAATTATGTAAACCCCTTTAACTTAGTCATATCCAGTATCCATCTATTGGTATCTTCGAACTGTGTAAGTTACTATTGAAAGTCTACTTTAATGGCAAATATGAGTCAAATATAGTTTGTTTAATGTTTATATTATAATAAGTTTTACATGAAGATGCTTTTATCAACCTTCCTGGTCCTACAATACAGTAAAGAAACTAAGAAATGTAAAAGTTTATTTAATGATATATATAATAATATGAGTAATATTATACTAATGAAAATCCCACAGAGGCTTTTGCGAAAGTAAGTGAAATCACAGATCACATTATTAACATAATATTGTTATTATAATATACCTATACTGGTATAGTGATAAAGTGGTATAGTATGGTATCCCATACAAAGTAGTTGGACTATTCTTTGGGCTATATTTGTTTGTATGAAAAGACTATAGATTTCGTTGATCTGCAAATAGTTAAACTGTTTTACTTTACAAATATGTGCAAACTACAGAATAGTATTTATTTTAAAAAAAATAGTGACTTTTTTACCGTAATAAGCATTTCATAGAATGTGAAATCACCACCTGTAAATATACACTACTAGCGACTCAACCTTGCTTCACTCGTTCCTAGATCTAGCGCGAACGAAGCCGCGGGTCCTACTAGTAATAAATATAGCCTATGTTACTCAGTGATAATGTAGGTTTTAATGGCAAAAGATTTTTTGAAATCGGTCCAGTAGTTTTTGAGTTTATTCGTTACATACAAAAATACAAATCTTTCCTCTTTATAATATAGTATAGATTAACTAATTGTTGATTTTATTTGAAATTAATTTAAAGACGCATTATTTATACATATATTCTTTATTGCACATTAGTGGATGTTACACACATAATACAATACCAGATACCAATGTGGGCAAAGGGCAAAGTTATTTGCATTATTCTCACAAATATTTTTTAAAACCATAATACAGTATAATAGGATTTAATTTTTTACCTTCTGTTAATTTTAAATGATTTTAATAGCAATCTATTAACATTATTTTGAACTAATTTTTCTTTGTTCATGAAGAGACCTCATTATGATATAAAATTATCTTTTTTGTTTGTAGAATAAAGGCGGGGCATTTGAAAAAATAAGAACAAGCTGTTGTTGTTGTTTTATTGACTGTTTTTATTAGGATCATAAAAATTACGAGAGAAAAAATTCCTTCCACAAAGATCCTATATTTTTTAACGCAAAACACACATTAAAGTTATTACTTATTGATTCCTAGCATTAAAAAAGCCTATACATATATCAAGAAGAAATCATAAATTAATGTTATCAATGTATTAGAAACATCTGAAACAACAACTGCTATTTGGCTTATGTGATTTAATATTATGATTTAATAATTGGCTAAATACACGCTTTTTGATTTCTTTCATAATAGTTCTGTTTTATTTTTGATAACCCTTTATTTTTGTCTATCCCATTAAAATAATTTCTAGTACAGTATCGGTCATAATCAGCCTGGCATTTTTCATGGTTGATTTCTTAATTCCTATTTAGCAGATCCAGAGGCGAAACAAACGTAAAGATGTTTGGTTCAGGGGAAGAAAATATGGTTGATTCTAATGGTGTAAAACAATCAGTTCACACCATGTATCCGCAAAGTTATAGCGCCGTAATCTATTCTTGTAGTGTCAGGTTAAAAAGGCCCGATAACACACCATCAAAAATGTCAATCAGGGGAGCATTTCGAACGCCGCAACACCTGGTGAAAGTTAATGGGTAATTTGCTACCATAAACGCAAAGGTTTGTATGCTAAAACGGCTGGGAAGATTTGGATGTAATTCAGTACACAGATAGACTATGACCTACATTTAGGAAACTAGAACACCCTCGACATTGTTTTATACTATGTAGTGATAAGTATGAAAAAAGAAATTGCTTGTTTATTGTATTACTTTCGACAACGTACTTTTCATAATGACCACGTTGTAGTTAACAATTACCTAAGAACGGGATTAAAAAAAGAATTTTATTGGTGCAGGCTTGGATAAACCTCTTTAGGTTTTATTTCGTAAATTCCACATAAATTTAGTGTCATAACAATCGTAATATAATAAAAAAAAATACCGACCGAACTGGTAACCTTGCAGAAGTCGGTTAAAATGTAAAAGAGTGTCAATAGCCTATTCCATCTTCTTTACGACTACAATTTTTTGCACACCTTACGATAGCTTGTGATAATACTGACAGTCACTTTTGTTACTGACCCTTCAATTTCTTTTTTTTTATTTCTATTCCCTTTTTTCATGATTTTAGGCCAAAAAATTAAACGAAACCTTAAAAACTTCGAAAGTCCCAGGGTCCTGGCCATTATCATATCCATTCTACTCAAAGATGGTCAATGGCAGTCGAATTATGTATGTATACAAGTAATTATTTTTATAGTGTTAAGTTTGCGTTTTTGGGTTTTCAATTGGGTTGGAATTCAATTAGAGTTAATTGAGTAGTGAAAAAAAAGTAGTTCATAATAAACTTATAGTCCATATAGTCTTTGCTATCTCTGAATGGGTATTTTAAGTTCAGATTTCTTTAAAAAACCTTTTTTTGTTAAATATGGATTTGAGTATACAAAGGAATAGCACATAGGATTCAAATTAAGTATGTAGGATCGTACCTAATATAGTAATTAATTTATTAGATAAAATAATATTTACCGGAATATTCAACTCCATTAACTTTAAATTTCACTTTATCCATATTACCAGCACGTAATTTTAACGTATGACTCAAAATAAACTGACTGAGGTATAATACACCTTATTTATTATAATTATGCTTTTATGATAGCGATAAAATATTTACGTCTGCTGTTTTTAGGGTTTCGTAGTAAAATCCAGTAAAATACTTTAAATTTTGTTATGTTCATCTATTTGTATTTTAAAGTCATATGAGTTCCGTTACAACTGAAACTATATTATTTATATTAAAACTTATATCTTTCTAACTTTATATATAAAATTAATCCCTATTTCAATTGGTCACGGCATCACACATAAACGGATGGATCGATTACGCAAATTCCTTTCTTGTTGTGTTTGTTTTTGACAGGAGAAGGTTATTATGAAAGAAAAAATTAAAAAAATTGCACAGAAAATTAGAAAATTTAAGAAAACTTAATAAAAAAATATTAAAAATATATACTCGCGTGATGATAGATAAAAAAAATAATTTATCTATTCCCTACTAAGTTTACACGCACCCAGGAATGAACCCGAGCGAAGCGAGGGTGTGCCACTAGTATACATTATATATTATTACGTCTTTTAGGAAACGTTATACAATGGTAAAATAAAATTATAAATACATAGGTATGCCAAATGCGAGTTGACCATAAAAAGGTCTCGAGTAGTGGAAAAATACTTGTACCTAGTTAGTTTTTATTAGTTAGTTTTTCTAGAGAACGATGTTATCTCTCTCCCTGATTTTAAATTAGTGTACAGAACTAAAAAAGTGTGAAGTTTAATAATTTTGTTTTTAATAAGAATCTATGTTATAAAAAAAATAACTGGCTACGTCTTGTAGTACAGATATATGAACAATTGTTCAAACATAAATTAGTTATGGCTTCGTTTCAGAAAAATAAAGGCGTCATAGAGGCCCAATTGAGGTGTCTTGCGAACGATATAAGTGTTATGAAATATAGGTATCATTTTATTTGAAGTTTATTACATAACATAATTAAAAATATTAGTAACCAAATTAATTCAATTAATTCAGGTAATAATTGCTAACAAAATGTTTTTGTATACTAATGTACGAAATTTACGGCGGGATTTCTTTGGTACAACGAAACAAAAGTAACTCCAATGATTACTTATATCCTGTATGCCAACATTATCCATACATATTACATGTGCGACGATAGGTTATATAGGCTCAGTTGGTTGTGACTCTACTTTCTGCGCCAGCGATCGCGGGTTCGAGTCCCGCTGGGGGCATTTATTTGTTGAGCACGAATGTTTGTTCTCCAGTCATGGGTGTTTATATTTATAATATGTATGTATTTAAAATTTATATGATATGTGTAGTAATATCACCTATCAGGTATCCGTAACAAAAGTCTCGTTGCTTACCACGGAACTACTCGTAGATGAAGCTGTTGAAACAATGTCCCAACATATTTATTTGTTTATATTCTGTAAAAATGACAATAAAATAAGGTAGTTAGGTAACTAAATACAATTTAAAATAATACAACTTTCATATGATAACTGTATTATTATTATAAAGCCAAAAGTTTTTATGTAGCTTTACCTGGAGCGAAGCCGCGGGTTACAGGGTAACAGTAGTATATTTTATAAAAGTAATTCATTTTAGTATCATACATAATTTATTTGGTTCTTAAATATTCATAGCGTCAAATTTAATTAAAACATTATATATGTAGTACAATACGTGCCTTATATTTTGATAAAATTAATCTTAATTGTAAATATATGCTAATACTATGGAATAAACAATGGGAATGAGGTAATTTATTAGATATTAATAAAAAGCTTAGGTAGGCAGTATAATCACTAATCTACATTTAATAAAATGATAGAGGTCTGCAGTTGTGAGCGCATCACGGAAAAACTACTCAACCGATCATCATGAACCTTTGTACTCGTCATATTCTTGGAGGTATTAGAAGTAAAATAGGATACTTTTTATTAAAAAAAAAATATTTTTTACGAAAAATTCAAAATCATGAGACATTGATCAGGAAACTACATCACTATGGAATTAGAAATAAGGCACTCAACCTCCTGAATTCCTATTTGAGTAGTAGAATTCAGAGGGTTGATGTAAATGGTAAGAGATCTCCTGGGGCTCCGTTAGATATGGGTGTTCCACAAGGCTCTATTCTTGGTCCATTTCTCTTCCTAATTTACATAAATGATTTGCCATTCTTTGTACAGGACAGACATGAGATAGTATTGTTTGCAGATTACACTTCACTTATTTTTAAGGTGAAACGTAATTTACTAATGGACGACGATGTAAACGATGCTCTCTCAAAGGTTGTCTATTGGTTTGATTCAAATAATTTATTATTAAATAACCAAAAAACTAAATTAATTAAATTTACAACACCTAATGTTAAACTTGTTGATAATGGTGTAGTATTGGGAGGGGAAATGTTAAAACCAATAACATCAACTAAATTCCTAGGCATTATCATAGATTCGAAATTGCAGTGGAATCTCCATATTGAGGGGCTAGCAAAAATCGTATAGTATATTTTAGTTATTTTCATAGTATTATGTCCTATGGAATCTTATTATGGGGAAATGCTTCTACTGTTAATACTATTTTTGTCCTGCAGAAAAGAGCTATTCGTGCTATTTATAGTTTAGGCCCTAGAATATCATTAAGAGAAAAGTTTAAAGAAATTAAAATATTGACTGTTGCCTCTCAATACGTGTACGAAAATGTTATGTATGTTCATAAAAATATACACGAATTTCCCAAGAATTGCGACATGCATATAGCAATAACATTAATACTAGGAGCAAACATAAACTTGTAATGCCTGTAACTCGCTTACGCCGAGTTAGTAATTCTTTTTATGGACAATGTATACGCCTATACAACAGGATCCCAGAAAACGTCCAAAAAGCTTCTATTGCCAAATTTAAAAAAATTGTGAAGGAACGTTTGTGTACTAAGGGTTATTATTCGATTAACGATTTTTTAGAAGACAGTACGCCTTGGGAATGATGTGATCGCCGCCAGGCTATTTCAACATATAGAATTATTGTTAATATGCAATTGATTTTAAAAAAAAGAATGAGATTAAGATAAAAAAAATATTAGTCCCGCTGAGTTTCTTTCGCCAGTCCTTCTCAGGTCAGAGGTTTCTTCTTTCCGAACTGGTGGTAGACTCATGACGTTCAGTAAGAAGTTGTAACAATTTTTATGCTGAATAAAATATTTTGATTTGATTAAAAAAATGTATTAACAATGGGTTCTGAAATAGCTAGAGAGAGCTAGAGATTTAAATTTTATTAAAAGATACTATTTTTTAACTTGATTGCTTCTGAATTATGTTTATATCAAATTTTTTAATGTAATTTCTTTTTAATTAAGAAAAAATTATTAAAATGTACAAAAATAGGTGGATTATTCAAATTGTCAGCCTGTATGTGATGTCAGTTTTTTGGACCTACAATTAGCTGAATACTATTTACAATTATGTAACGCTATTTATATTGTTATATTAATAAAGCTGTTGTTTAAAAAATAGGGAATATGCGAAGAAGGGAATAACTTTTTAAGTTTTTTTATGCGGTTAAGAAACAATCGACATTTTGTTTAATTTCTAGTCATTTATTAAGTTATTATTAACATAAGTCCTTGTGAATTGTACTTTTATTTCAATATGTACATCTTCCTTAGACCATAATAGGTATCTAAATATATTTTTCTTATTTATTTTAACATTTATATTAGTTACTGTTAGAACGAGAAAAACAGTGCTTTAATACGATTGTTTTTAGTAGAATTTAAAATTTTCTATCTCTGAAGCGCTGGAATAGCATATTTTATCCACGGTGAAAGGACCATCTGTAAATAAAATCGATATTTTACGATTATTATATAACAAAATATTTTTATTATTCGGTATGAGTTTTTCCTAAGGGAAAGTCAAAAACAAGTTTATTTCACAAAACACATTTTTCCGGAATATAAAAGAGTATATGCTTTATTTTACTTCCAAACTAAATTCCATCTTTTTCCCGGAAGAAGAATGTTTTCCAGGTCCGTTCAGCGTTCAGTGATTGAGTATGAAATACGTCCTTTCAAACTTTCGCATTTGTAATTAATATACATGGGAAATATACATTGAAAACTCAGTAATGTTTTTTGTTTGTTTAGACGTACTAGCGCTATCGAAGCCGTGGTATTATGCTAGCTAAGAAACTACATATCATATAGTAGTTTCGTGTCCAGCATTAAACGAAGCGCTTAAATTTCATATTTTAATATCCGTAAAGTTCTATATTTTGTAGCTCTGTTAAATAAATCGTAGTCAATTTTAAATTTTTTATCGTAATGGCTTAGATTTACGTTAGCAGACAAAACATAATATTTTGCCAGTGTCAATGAGTGAGTCAACATTAATACAATCCGACCTCCGTAGTCACCAACCTATTTGAAACCATTGTGACGGAGAAATGCCAGAGTCCATTCGGGCTGCTGTGATAGCGTGTCGCAATGCAAATGATACTACTATTCCCATACACGTAGCAGGTTCTCCCGTTGCTAAAATTACAGCATAATAAGTATTACTAGGAAAAGTAAATGAAATTATATTCGAAAATTAAAGTAAAAAACAACAGCACAGTGAAAAAAATATTCCACAATAATCATGTTTCATCTCATCATAATATGAAGCAAACAATTTAAAATAATTTAAAAACCAATTTAATTTAAAGTGGAAATAGTTATTTTATAAAGTGCTTGTGGTAGTGTGCTCCCTAAAATTACTGCCTTAGAAGAAACTTAGCACAGGAAATGATGGGAGAATGAGCCTGGTAAACTAAAGCATTATTTAAAGATCCCCTTTAAAGATCTATTACACTAACTTAAGTAAATTATGTAAACAAGTCTTTACTAAAAACGAAATTGTATTGTTCTGAAAAGAAGTACCATTGATGAAGTTAATAATGAAGATAATAATGAAAAACATGTCGTATATTATCAAACGCTATGCTTTCAAATACACTACTTTACAATTATATAGTATTCCACTAGCCAAGCCCTTTCGTTTAATACTTATACTGTTGGAGTTTATGTCATTCACATCACTTAAAATTTTAACACAAGTACCTTTTGAACCAAATATAATATCAGAGCTATAAGACCGTTTTCTTAAATATATTCTGAAATCTTGCGGTATATCCAAAGCTTGTGGTACCCAGTAGTCCCAAGTGCGATTTGTCAGTAATTCACCCGTTTTAGGATCAAACACTAATTCCTCGGTGGTAAAATACCCAGCTCCCATGATAAAAGCCCCCTCAATCTGCAAAAAAAATATTAAGTGCAACACATTATATTATTTTTTTAATTTTTGAAATGAACATAATATCAATTTAGAGATGCTTACTTGGCCAATATCAAGTTTAGGATTTACACTCTGTCCACAATCTTCAATTAAATCGATTCTTAATATCTGCCATTCTCCAGTTAATACATCTATTTCTACTTCAGCTAATGTAATACCATATATATTATAAGTAACAATGTCTTCCATAGTGACATATCCCTGCACTTGTAAATTTATTTTCAAAGTATACGCTTTTTTAATTAGTTGTTCCCATGACGGATTATTCATTTCTTTTCTTATTGGCTTTAGTCTTTCTAACAATTCTTCACAGCATTTTCGAACTCCAACAACTACACTTTGGGATGCTACGCTTCCGCCTGTTGGCAAGGCATTTGGTGACTTTAATGTATCATTTGCTTTTATTTGAACTTTTTCAATGGGAATATTTAATAAATAAGCACAAACTTGAGTAGCTCTAGTATTAATACCCTGTCCCATTTCAATTCCACCGTGTGATATTGCAACGGACCCGTCATCATTGAAAACTGATAAAATTATGGTAAAGTTTTGACCACCTATCGGAGTCCATCTAAGGAATGAACATCTTAGGCCTCGTTTCTTCCACATGTTCTCTTTATTAAATATTTCAACCGCACTGTTTCTCTCCTCATATTGAGAATTATGCTTAAGTGTTTCTAAAATTTCAATCATGTCCTTATAATGTTCAGTGTCCAAATTAGTGAGACGAACTTGTAAAGGGTCTAAATTTAATTCATAAGCTATTCTCTCCATTATCATTTCAGACATAGCTATAGTTTCTAATGTGCCTAAAAACAATACAAATATAATAAAATAATTTGGTAACGATATATCTAGTCTGGCCATAAATACTGTTACAATTGAAAATAAGAAAGATATTAAATTTAAATTTGGAATCTGTCATTTTTATACGATTGCTCATTCAGTTTTCTAATTTTGGCACCAATACATTTTATAATATTTTGCGATATTAAAATGGAGTGGGGTGATAAAGAGAACCGCTGTGATTGCATTACACAAATTTGGTATGGAGCCAAATGCAATTTTTAAAACTCTCCATACGCTTGGTATTAGTCAAATGTTTGTGTACCGGGCTATCAATAGGTACAATGAGACCTCCTCTGTTTGTGACAGAAAAAGATCTGGCCGTCCACGTAGTGTTCGTACGAAAAAGGTGGTCAAAGCAGTAAGGGAAAGAATTCGCAGAAATCCTGTCCGAAAGCAAAAGATTTTATCTCGGGAGATGAAGATAGCACCCAGAACCATGTCGCGTATTTTAAAAGATGACTTAGGACTTGCAGCCTATAAGAGACGCACTGGTCATTTTTTTACTGATAATTTAAAAAAGAATAGGGTGGTAAAATCGAAAAAACTACTGAAGCAGTACGCAAAGGGAGGTCACAGAAAAATTTTGTTTACGGATGAGAAAATCTTTACAATTGAGCAACATTTTAACAAACAAAATGACCGTATTTATGCTCAAACCTCTAAGGAAGCTTCCCAATTAGTCGGCAGAGTGCAACGTGAGCATTACCAGACTTCAGTGATGGTTTGGTGGGGTGTTAGCTATGAAGGAGTGACTGAGCCATATTTTTGTGAAAAAGGTATCAAAACATCGGCACAAGTGTATCAAGATACCATTCTTGAGAAGGTAGTTAAGCCCCTTAACAACATGTTCAATAACCAAGCATGGTCTTTCCAACAAGACTCGGCGCCGGGTCATAAAGCTCGGTCCACGCAGTCTTGGTTAGAAGCGAACGTTTCGGACTTCATCAGCTGAAGACTGTTCGTCGTCTAGTCCCGATCTTAATCCGCTGGATTATGATTTATGGTCAGTTTTAGAGAGTACGGCTTGCTCTAAACGCCATGATAATTTGGAGTCCCTAAAACAATCCATACGATTGGCAGTGGAGAATTTTCCCATGGAAAGAGTGCGTGCTTCTATTGATAACTGGCCTCAACGTTTAAAGGACTGTATTGCAGCCAATGGAGACCACTTCGAATAAGCTTTTCATATTTTAAATTGTTTTATATTTATGTATAAAAGTAACACACTGTAAAAGTAATAAATATTATTTGCATTAAATTTTTTTTTTCTTTGTGACAATATTTATGGCAAGACTAGTTATACGTTGTAAAATTATGTAGACGGATATAATACAGATATAGTAATATTTTTTTTATTAATATAGTTAATCCACAAATCTCTATAAGACGTGTAGTTCTGAAATTTTATTATTTAAATTGAAAACTAATTAATTTTAGTAGATTATTTTTTTCATTCCATTTTGTATTTTTTTTAATTAACTGTGGGTTTTGAAGATAAAAAATCATAAATAAGGCCATGTTTGGAAAACTTGAAATGTTTTCCACCATTTTCATATATTTTATTTATAATTATAATTACTAAAATTATCTAATAAGTATATTACAATGTAATAGAATTTTTAGTAAGTCAATTAAAAATGTATTTAACAAATTTTACCGGGTGATCGACACCAAGAATTGGAAGGCGTATCTGTAACAGAATTATAGGCTTTATAACTCCATCGCTCTTTTCTATAACAATTGTAGAACAAGTTAATTCCTAAGAAGATAAGAGGTTCATTTAACACATAGCCGTTGTCAGAATATACATCTTGCTTGATATACTGAATGTCACCTTGACTGTTTACACCGATCTACAAACAAATAACAAATAAAATTCATCAGGTCCATTTCAACTTCTATACAATCATAAGGAAATTCATTGTAAAGATGAGGATGAGTCTGACTAAATTAAAATAACATAGAAGAAAAAGTACAGAAGAGCCAGTACTATTAAACAATAATAAATATGCACAAACACTTAAAGATAAAATTAAAGACATATTTTAGTTTGGGCTAGCTTGGTTCAAAAAAAAAATATTTGTTCTCTATAAATATTTTTACTTTTTACCAGATAGGTAAAAAAATTCGTATTATGAACATAATATATTTGGAACATACATTTAAAACTTTATTACAAGAATTGCATAAATGCAGATGAGATTACAAAAATAGTTATTTATTGAATTTTAAGGCTCCCGCAAATCCTCCACTTAACATAATCTGCGAATTCTATTAAAGAAAATTATATAACTTGCCTCAAAGTTAGAAGAACACGGAAACCGTTTTCCAACAGCTCTCATATTATTAGTTAGTGTTTGAATAAAGCGACAAGGTCTATTTAATTTATATGAAACCAAACTACACGCTGCTGCTACTTGAATGATTCGAGATATTTTTATACCAAATGCACCTCCAAGGCGACGAACGTAAATATCTATTCTAAAAATATTAAAATGCTATATATCTATTTAAATAATCTATAAAGATCGCTACAAACAAATACTATTACTTGACTTTCAGAAAATCTAAGAAAATTAATAGTAGTAGTTATAAATATTATACAGTACAATAATAAAAAATTATACTTATTTTGTGGAATTTTCAACATCCTTGATATCGCCTGCTGCATACTATCCATCCATTGGGTTGCTGCGTATATCTTTAATCCTTCTTCAGTGGGATGAGTAACTGATACTAAGGTTTCAATACAGTAATGATACTGTCCAAATATGGTACTTTCACCTTTTATTACTTTTACTATATCATTTCCTGTAGATGCTGCATTATTAGTATAAGACAGGGTCGTTCTGTTAGGATCATTTTTTGTTATTCTTATATCTATCACAGGTTCTCTTATCTCACTATAGTTAACTTCGACTAAAGTTGCAGCTTTATTAGCTATATCTTGACATGTTGCTACAATTATACCTATAGGTTGATTGTAATATTTAATTTCATTACCAGCCATTACTTCTTCATTACTTGTTAATAAAATGTCGACTGGTGCCGGCGTAAATGAGTTTACACCGGGTATGTCTGATGCAGAATAAAAAGCAACTACTCCTGGTACTTTCTAAAATAGTAATAATATTATAATAATTGTTATCTTAAGGAAATGTTGCAAAATATTTTAATAAAAGAAATCGAATTTTTATATAATTGCAACACCTTTATCCATTAGAAATTATGAAATTTGTGTTATTTATTTAATTTAGATTAAATTTTATTATAGATATTATGCAACAATAAGAAAACCATTTTCAAAATATACGAGTAACATTTCTGACTGAACATTACCAAAGCTTTACTAGGATCTATTTTTTTGATTTTGCCCAACCCAACTGTGCTTAGTACGAAAGCAGCGTATACTTCATTTGGTATCGTTGGTATGTCTTCTGTGTATTTGGCTTCACCCGCACATTGAATCTGTTTTAAAATGTAAAAGTTTAATTATATGACGATTAGTGGTGTACTATGATTGTATTATTTTCATTTACAATTACATCTATCTTGATCTTGAGTTTGTGTGAATGGAATAGAACCTTGACTTGTAATTTCGCGCATTCTTGTGCACTATAACATCTTACATACTCGTACATTGGCTTTCGTTGTCGAAATCGGCCAGGAAAACATAACATTATAATATCGTTAAAGGAGACGTTAACGTCAAAAGATCGAAATATAAAAAGGATCCTATTTTTATAATATAATTTATCATAGCAAATTTAACGTAAATGTGCTAACCTAAAAAAATTTTCTAAACTAAAATTTTTTAAATATTTACAATTTAGTTTTCCAACATACCAAAGCCTCAATTTTCGGTATTGGTTGATTCAAAGGCCAAATAGAAGGATTTGTGTCAAACACCTGTTGAGCCTTTGATACCGGCCGCGTATCGCTTAATTTAATTGCTCCAGATTTGTATCGTGATTTTAATACATTAGATGGACATAAAGAAAGTAGTCCCTGAAATTAATAAGAAAAATTTATCAAATATGATTATCAGAAAAAGTGATGCAGTTAAGCTAGCTTTTGTGAAGCTGGTTCGATTACTCGATTTAAATAAAACAATATTTTTTAATATTATTGAGGATTTATGTTTAGTTCCCGTTTTCGTTAGTTTCGATTGCTTTATGTAGCATACACGGTACATGTTACATGGGAAGAGTTTTTGTGAAAATAAAGTCTTAATAATTAAAACGTCAAATATTCTCCATAAACTCAGTCAGTTCTATGAAGAATTGTGCACATAGATACAGTAACAGAAAGAATCATTATGAGTATAAGAATAAAAATCATTATTTTACAAGGTGGAAATTACATACAAATATTATGAAAAAGAGGTGCCACGTGTATATTCATTACATTCTCACTATTACTGTGACACAATGATTCTACTACTAATGCCATTGTTGTATTTTTAATGTATTTTACCAACCTAGCTCTTATAAAAATAATAATTATACTTGTTAAATACCTTATAAAATAATCCTAAAGCCATTTTTCGTCTATGATCTGGCGGCGGACTTGGCGGATCTTCAGTTATTACCAATTCTTGATCCAATACTTTTAAAGCTCCTTGTAAAGTTTCATTTTTAAAAACATTTTTGCCATTTAGGTATTGTTCTGTTTGAGAAGCTTTTCTAAATTTAGCAGATAAACCTCCAAATATGATTGTACATTTAACTAATATATTAGATTCATCGAATTTGTATAAAAACCCAGCATGGATAATGGCGTGAGCACTTTGGGATCGAGGCATTATCTGAAATCATAATACAAGTATGCTCACGAGTTTTTAACATTTTATTAATAACTGCTAAATATCTAGCAATATACTTTGCACTTAATTATTTCTCTAAGTGTATTTGCTTTCCCAGTCGACTATTTTACAGCCTCAAGTAGACGACGATAGTCGAAAGTTTGATCTGACGATAAAATATTTACTTTTTCACTATCTTTTGGTATTATGTATCATATATATTGATTATACATAGGTACCTATAAACTAGATTACAGTCATATAAAAAATTTCACAAACATAGTTTTCACAAATCTAGCAATAACCAAAAACAAACAACGTCAAAATAAATAGCTTTTTATAGAATAAATCATTGATATACGAATCTATACCTAATATATTTATAAACAGTAATACATTTCATAATATTAATGAATATATGGTACCTTATAAGTTACTAATTTATGAGCATCATTCAAGGGCGGTAATGCGACGGAAATTATTATCTTTCCTCTCATATTTTCTTTGAGAAAGTTGTCCATTGTTAATGTTCTTATGATTCCCGGGGCTGTCACTGAAAATAAAAATGATATAGCTAAATGAATGAACAAAATAGTAAAATTCATTATTAGTATTTCGCAAGCTCATACATTAAAATATTGTAATATTAAAAAGAAACAGTAAGATTTGACATTCTTTCTAGTCACGTTGTGCACAGCAACGTCACAAAAACTACTCAGTGAAATCTAATAATTGTCTTATTATATTTTGCTGTGAAGATGTATGCAGAAGAGACGAGGGAAACTTGCACCTTAAAGGTGACATGGCATAACCTTTTAAGTTTTGTAGTAAACGTATGGGGTCTGCTATTATATATATATAATATTTTTATTAAGCCTACAAAATGACATCTGGTATCCATGACACAAGCTTTGTAGCTTACCACGGAACTAGGTGGTGCTGTTCTAATAATGTCCTAGCATCGTTTATTTGAAAGAATGCATTAAATAGTTTGAAATTATTCCATTAAAAGAATATTATAATTAATATATTTAACCAAATGTACAAAAAGGGACTGGAATTTGCTAAATTTGAAATCTAGTATGTCTGTAATTATTATATTATTTATATAGTAATAAAAAGTAAACTGACTCACTTATATTTAACTCCGCGCCAACAGTTTCGAGAAGTAAAAATATATCAGACTTGAAATTCGGGTGTACATTTTTTAATATCAAATTACCGGCCAACGTTGCCCTCTATAAAAATAAATTATTATAAAAATGATGATTATAATACAAGGAATATAAGTTCCTAGAATTTTAGTCTGCTATTTCTTACCATGCTTTATATTTCTCATCCTGTTAATTTATAAGACCTAGCGATATAACAATCATTTTTAGGATTCCGTCTCCATGTAAATTAGGTACTTGATAATGGTGGATTTAAATTATATCTGATAACCATTTTCCATTTTTAACATATCGAAGCAAATCGTATAAAGATGAAATTCGACATGGAGGTACTTTTCTATTTAGTAGACGGTTAGTCTAAGGGCTCTCGTAAATTTGATTTAAAGTCCTTCATTTTTTGTGCTACAAGCTTTAAATTTGACAAGGAGCACTTAAAGACGAACTCGAGCGAAACGAATGTCGCTACTGAATTAACCATCTAGTAGTTTTCAAAATATCATGAAATATTTTAAAATCTGTTTTTTTTAACTGTTAAAATTTCTGTTTTCAAAACAGGAAATAGATATTTTTTATAGTCTTAAGAACAAATATTAAAAGCGATACTTACATTTCTCACAGGAATATGAGCTACTCGTGTTAAATGATCTATCAATATACTGAGATAATTAAAATATTCAATATTCGATGTAGCGTCGAATATATTTGAAACTTCTGTCAATGTATTTCCTGCTCTAACTATCAAATTTTGATCAAAATAATAACCTTTTAAATCTGATATTCCCGTAACGTCTATTAATATTTTAGGATATTCCAAAATCGGATATACTCCTGGATATGGAAACAAATTCATATTATGAATTATTCATCAATTTAAAACTTAACTTTATTTTACTTTTACTTTTACCTTACCTTTGCCAGTATTTCCAGCAACTAACATATAAGATTCTGTACTTTTATCACGCCATATACGAAAAATATCAGTCAAGGTTTGTACTTTATACCAATCTCTCTTATCACATAATTCAATATGTAACGTTTTCGTGAAAACATCATTCTTTGATACAAAACACCAATCTGAATTAGAATATTTCTTTTCTGGGCAGCTTTCTTTATTTTTGTTACATATTTTTAAGTCTTCAATGTCTAATATATCAGAATTAGGAACATCGGACGCAAATTTTTTGAAAGCTTCTAAAATTGGTCTGTATCCCGTACATCTACAAACGTTGCCTCCGAAAGACTGCTCTATTTCTAGCATTGTAGGCTTTTTAGTTTGAAGTAGACTAAAAATGTGTATGGTTGAATTATAATTTTTTAAAAATAACACAGAAAATTTTATATTTCAATAATTATCAGTAACTCACCTATAAAATGCCATAATCCATCCTGGAGAACAATACCCGCATTGAGAACCGTGATTCTGTGCTAAGACTTTTTGTATAGGGTGGTAGCCTTTTAAGCGATTACCCACTTTCTCTATCGTTGTAATATCCCATTCATGACATGATGTGATTGGCACCAAGCACTATGTTGCAAAGAATATGACATAGCTTACAGTGATATAACAATTTTTGATAAGTTTATACAGAATGAATGTGTTTACTATTAGGCTGTTGCTAAGAATCCAATAAAATCAGATGAATAAAAAATATAATATTAGTCCAATTATTGACAGTTTGTGCCATCTCTTTTCGATCTCGCGTTTTCTATTGTATAACAGTAAAATTGTATGTTTTTAACAAGATACTATACAAGGTGGGTTGTGTGACATACAAAGTTACTTAAGAAGCAATCCAAATATTTGCAAATTTCGGTAATTTTAAATAATAACTGGTTTATCACGGCCCACCTTGTAACGTTAGTTTCTTGAAAAAAAAAAATTGTTAAACTTTTAATGTTCTTATTTTTTTACTTGAATGTAATAACAACTTAAAACCTTAACTATGTAATTAGTAGCAGTAATTTAAGGACGGACATTTCTAAAATTACTTACCGAGTTTATACTTAAAGGAGCATCTCCAGGAGTCTTTACGACACTTACAATACACGCCCCACAGCCTCCCTCTAGACACATATACTTAGTACCACGAAGCTCTAAGGTATGACGAAGATACCCAAGAAGCGTAGTCGTTGAAGAAACTTCACATCCAACTTAAAATATTAAACAGCCTATTTGAGAGCTACTTGATAGGAATATTTCATAATCATCGAAACAAAAACAATAATATCATAATCGTATATTATATTTTTTTATACAATATATTATTATATATAGTTATTATATATAGTTTTATGAATTTATAAACCACAAAACGCATTTGTGCTTAGATTTTCTATTTTATTAATTATAAAATAGCAAACAAATCGTCAAAACTTAAAATAATTAATCGCACATTTGCGTCACTTTTACCCTAAAACTATTGTACGTTACGAGCGTTACGTTACAAGCAGATTTTAAGTTTTTTATTACATTTCTGGAATTCCAAACACCCATAGCTTATTCAGCCTATATAAACCAAATATTAAAAATAATTATATAATTACGTATAATTAAAATTTACCAGAGTAATTAACTCCATTTACTTTAAATTCAACTCTATCCATATTACCGGTACGAAATATAACGCGCAACGAAGTAATAGGTATGGATGTTCAATGAATTGTTGAAAAATAAACGTGATCACTAATGCTATTAGGTACGCTATAATGATGACATTAAATTATATTTATTACTTTAGCTGTTTAACATATAATGATAGTTGCGATAGAACCGTTTTAACCAACTTCTAAATAACGGAATTCTATGTTCGTCTATTTTTTTTATGCATGTTCACTGATTTCTCGTTTCATGATAGTATTTCTTATAACAATATGTAAATTTGATTCTCAGTTAAGTGTAAAGGTGGATAATTTGAAAAATTGTAAATCCATTTGCAAAAATAATACGTATGGTGGATATCTTACCTATTCGAAATCATTGTGTAAGAGATATACCGGTTTCCAGTCGCGTTTTAGCTATAGCATGCGAAGGAAACCACTATTCCCATGACATGTGGCCGGTTCACCCGTGACTAAAATTTAATTTATATTTTTAATTAATTTAAAAAATTAAATGGTTTTGGGTAAAGCAATCGACGAAATTTTAAAATGCGTTCCTCTAATATTTAACAATATTGCTACAAGAATAGGCAGGCTAAAGCTGCATTTTCCTAAAGCAGCTAGGATATTATATAATAGACGTGAATGTTGTATTTTGACGAGCCTTGTTACACAAGGTTTACCTGTTTACGAATTAATACAAGGATTCTTCTAGAATAAAGGATTAGTAAATAATTAAAGGATAATAATAATAATTTAAACAATAATTACAGGATTTAGCATACATCTTTTATCCACTTTTTAGGAGCTGAGAATAATGCATATTTATTTATATATGTGTTGTGATGCAACCGATCTTTTTCTTTTTTTTATTTATCTCTGATAACGCTTTTGCTAATAATTTTGTAATTTTACTGACCTGTACATTATCGGCACTGAGATCCATTATTCTTAGCAATGGTATTTTGTATGGGATGGTAACCAATCCCAATCTTGACATGAGGTTATGGACACTATACACTGTCATAAGATATTTTCATAGCAAAGATCATGATTATTCATAATTTAATCTCTAAAAAATATAATCATATCTTATATCATAATTTAATCTCTAAAAAATTAAAATAAAGTCTAAAAAGTAAATGTATTTTAATTTACGAACTCAATTAGTATACTTATTTACAGTATGTAACTAAATATCCGGTTTGCTTATCATGTCATATGTAAAACAAACTGGTAGAATGTAAACACCTCAGTTTTAAAGTCTCAACAGAATGTAAATTATTATATCCTTAGAATACCAATTTCAATTGTGTAGAATATTTTTCATTTCATTTACCGCATTAATACTTTGTCTAGTATGTAATATAATAATATATATATTGTTGGACATTATTACACACAGCGCCATCTAGTTCCGTGGTATGCTACGAAGGAAGCTTGTGTTACGGATACCAGATAGTTGATATACTACATATTATATAAGTTTAAATACATGCATATTATAAATATAAACACCCATGACTGGAGTACAAACATCCGAGTTTAACAAATGAATGCAGGACTCGAACCCGCGACTGCTGGCGCAAGAAAGTAGGGTCTCGCGCCAAACGTGTCGCCTTTGTATTTTTTAACACTGACGGTACAAGCTCCACAACCAAGCACATATACTTGCCACGAAGCACTAACTTATTCCGGATAAAGTTCAGAAGAGTAAAGTTAGTCTACCTAATTACCAACTAAAATAAAAAGAAAAGCTTAGTGGCTTAACACGTTGGTGGACAGTACTAGTTAAGAATTTATTCCTAAATGACACTTCTTATTCTCATACATTGCCTATGGGCGTAGTGTCAATACGGTTGTATGTACAATGTTGTTGGGTGACAGAACGCCTATAGGCGTCCAGCAGCGGATCTCCAGGCGCCATCTGTAGATAAATTCATTATGGATTCAATACCAAAAAACTGCATTCAAAACAAGCAACTACTAATATTAGAAGCACAATTACCTTATACGTAAGTTACATGAATTGAATTTGAATGTTTCGATAAATAAAAACACAAAAATACGTTGATAACTTACCACTCGAACCGTTATTTGCGCACGAAAGTATGAGGTGACACTAATCCTACCGCCGACGCGCACTACGTGACTAAATGTATGAAAACACGACGCCCACGAGCGTACTGTGTGGGGAGAGGGGTACCGGAATTCTGTCAATGTGTGTGTAACTTGACGTGCTGTAGAACTATGTACGATGACAGTAGGAAAGCCGCATTACTTTTGCGGTGACACTACAACATGTTCTTCCTTGTAAAAGTATTGAAAATCAATCGCCCTCAGACGTACTGCCGTGACACGAGTAATAACTATGACGTCTACAGGCGTTCTGTCATATCATTATTTACCGTTTTACCGCCCGTGGACGTTACTGTCCATCAATGTGTTAAGATATAAATAAATTCTATATTATAATATGTACCTGTTGTGTGTGTTTATGTCTCTAATATTTCAGATTTACTGTTAAATTTAATATTTATTTATTAAATGACTGTATTATGAATAAGGTTGATGAAGCAATGTCGCATAACAGTATTACTTCTCTTTAAACGCCTGTAGTTACCCATCGTTGTCTCCAATTAATCAACGTTGGTACAATATTATAGGTTTTAAGTTAAATATCACAAGTGTAATAAAAATAATGTTCTCTCAGACCAGTTCCGGCCATGGCAGCCAAACTTATTGAGACTGGCCAACTGCCCAGGAGATATTATAGTGACGCAAGTGCACTCTCTATTCCTATCATTCTCATACTCCGATGGGACGACGGCTTTACGTGTTTTCTGAGGCATGGGTGTGACGCATTGTCAACTTCGTAAATCCGGTCTGTTACTGAGGTTTACTATAAAGAAAAACTCAATAACTAAACTTGGCCCGACAGGACTTAAACGGGACTCGAACCCAGGTCCTGGAACATTCTAGCCACTACACCACCGGGGCAGTTATTATTTGTTAAATATTTGTGAAATCAAAAGTGTACAGACAGAATAAAATATCTTTAGCTATTAGTTTCATTTTGTGGCCCATTACTAGTTTTGATCAATCTACTACAAAATTAAGAAATGAACATACAATACTACTACTAATATACTACTAATATTGTTCTATGTTTTAAGTGGTCTAGACTCTAGCCGGATTAGATCTAGAATGCTTAAAGACACAGATATTAAAGGAAACCTTTTGAATTATTTTACAAAGCTGTATTTTACTGCTTAATCTAATGTAAGGGAAATTTCACTCTGCCGTAACAGGAATTCCCTATAAAGCAAACATATTCCTAAGTGCTCTTAAAAAAGGCGTATATCCCATTGTTATCTCTGTCTTGGATCCAGAATCTGTTAAAATATAGCGATCTTTATATTTTTACCTTTTGTCATTTATCCTCGTGAAACAGGAGGATGGAGGTTGGTTCAACGATATATATTATTTTTTTTATAATAATATAAATACCCAAAAGTTCGTGGCGAACTGTTGGTGAGTGGCGACACCGAACGGACCTGAGGTCTCCCGGGGAAAAAAATCTGTCTGGCTTGCCTTCAGTAGCCGTCCAAAATAGAGCGTAAGAGTCAAGTGCTTGAAAGGGTGGAAGAACTTATTCTGCATAATAACCTAGCTTCTTTCGGGCTGGTCATAAGATTTAGCGCAAGTGAAGCCGCGGGCTCTCCTAGTTATACATGTAAACCATCCTCTTGAATTATTCTATCTATAAAAAACCGCATCAAAATCAATTGCGTAGTTTTAAAGATCTAAGAATACATAGGGACAGATAGACAGCGGGAAGCGACTTTATTGACGTTTGACGTAGTGATTATATTGACGTTTTTACAACATGGTAGGCGAGTTTTAACGGTTAGCATAGATTCTTAGAGATTAGATATTTTACCGCTCTAAAAATTATCCTATATGATGTTGACCTGGATAACCAGTTATCATCATACAAAACTAGTTCAGTTTTCTGTCCTTTGTCCGTTTTCTCATGAAGCATTCTCTTACGTCTATCAGAGAAAGCTTCATGAGAAACCGGATAGACAGACGGACAAACATTTTAGAAACTATAGATTCTGCCTCTGTATCGTTAACTTACAGATTAAAGACAGTTTGAATTTTATTATGTCCTCTGTTATTTTCTAATAACTGCCTCGTTGGCGTAGTGGCTGGCATGTACGGTTGCACGTCCGGAGGTCCTGGGTTCGAGTTCCGGGTCGGGCCAAGTTAATCAATTGAGTCTTTCTATTTCTGAAGTCTCAGTAACAGCCTGGAATTGGGAAGTTGTCGGTGCCTCGGAGAGCTTACAAAGCGGTCCTTCGCCTTCTTCTAATCTGCCCTTGAAGAATATAATTTATTCTTTATTTACAGTGCTTTTAAGAATCTTTATATATTACATATGTAGATTTCTTAGAAACTACATATTTTTCAGCAGTAAAAATTATCCTATACATACTATCCTAATCCGGATAACCCGCTATCATCACACCAAATTTCAACAAAATCTGCCAGTATTTTTCACGTGATGCTGTCTATGACCATAGACAAACCGACAAACAGACAGACAAAAATTCTAAAAGCTATACATTTGGCCACTGCATACATAATAGTGACTATTTCTATAAGATTTTTCCAAAATTATGTACCTATAGATGTATAGATATCGTGAAGTATGTGTCTATTCATAATACAGGTGTTAAGGAGATACCGTTTTTTGTATTTATAATATTCACCTCATCAACATATGAAATGTTATCTTAAATTTAAAATATACATTGGAATAATTAAGATAATTACTGTATACACTTTTTAATACGATAAAATACTTGTATTTCAATGTTAAATTTTCAACCTTCATTAAAAAATCGCTAATTACTGCAGTGACACGATTAGCGACAAAATAATTAAAGCCCATAGTAAAAAGAATATACTTATTATTTCTGTAAATATAAGTTAATTTCGTTAAGATTTTATCTATAAAGATTATTTCAAAAAACAAAGTTCGTTCACCGGAGTACTAAAACTTTTTATTTTATTTAACAATAGAAAGAAGGCATTATATTGAGGGCAACGATAGCTTACTGTGTTAGTGAAGCGGGTTCAACTCCCGGCCTTTGCACCTTTGATAGTTTCATATGCAAATTATTTTCCAACTTTATGATTTACTTCTCTTACAGTGAATAAAATCATCTCGTAACCTTCATAATATCTGAGTAGGTATCTGACTAGGTAAGTGTTCAAAAGACCGGTGAAGTACGCCAACCAGTAGGCCAGCGTAGTCGACTGTGGCCTGATCATCCTCGTATTTGAGAGAAGCCCGTGCCTAGAAGTGAGACGCTAAGAAAAATAGGGATGTATATAATGTAAACATTTTCTATAATGAGACAGTGGTAGCCCAGCGGTAACGCGTCGCTTGGATAACCGAGTGATGCGGGTTCAATTCCGGGTCTCGCACCTCTGATATTTTCACGTGCTGAATCATTTCTATCATGATTACTAATTGTCTTACGGTGAAGGAAAACATCGTGAGGAAACCTGCATGTCTGAGAAAACCTAGCAAGTTTTCGAAATACATGTGAAGTCCGCCAACACGCACTATGGCCTGATGCCCCTTGTACTGAGGGAAGCCTGTGCACGTTAAAAAGAGCTGATGATGATGATAATGGCAGCGTTTCATTTATTTCTTACAATATTTTATATTACTTAATTGCTACTACCTACCCTACCTGTTTTTTCGTTTAAGAACAACAGTTTTTTTTCATTCTCTTTAAAAAAAATCTCTTTATGATTTCTTCATCTACATTCACGAGCAACATTTTTTTATATAGTTCAAAATAATGCCTTTAAGAATATATAACAAGTTTCAGAGTAGTTCAAAAGTTACAGTAAAATAAATCTTGTCGTCTTCTAAGAAATATATTTCATTTTAAAATATTTCATGTCACTATTACAATCTAATATTGCACTCGCACTACATATTCGTGATGCATTCCAATGGCTTCACTAAGAATTTCCCCTCAGGCTTATGACGCTTAGTAGCATTATGCTATACTAGTAAGTACGCCTGGTTTCTTTCACAAAAATAAAATAAAATATTTATATTTTACATTCATTAATTATAAAATTACAGATATGAGAGATATATTGAACTCACATAATAATACTTGATATAACATTAAAATAATTATTATAACCTATACCGGGATTTTCTATCACTGTTTACTTTTCTTTTTTTAATTTTTCTTATTCGACTCGAAAACTGTATTCACAATCTTACATAATACAAAAACGAACGAAGTATGTTCGCGTATTTAGTTGTCGAGTTATAAAGAAATACTTACAAAATAGCACCATACGTTTTTTATACTGTATGTAAGTTGTTGTTTAGATTGTCATATATTTTTGGTTATATATTTTTTCTTTATTTTGTTTTATTTCTTTAAAAACTTTACATTATTTTCTCCCGCAAAAACAAAAACAATAAAAAGAGGAAGTTATTTCGTCATTCAATATTTCAGTTTTTAATCGAATGTGGAACTCCTACAGCAATATGGATTTAACGCTGCCACTACCGCTACTTTTATTCTTACCTGAATATGTCAAAGTAGTTATGTATTGAATTTTCTTTAACACTATATTTCTTCCACCACAGGTGAGATTTATAACATTACTGTGACTTCACCGTAAATTCTACCATGCTGTATGATTCGGTGAATTCGAATAGTAGGTATTACTATAGAATATTCAGCTTATCAAAATTTTGATTATAATGTTAGAGATATGTTTTATGACAAAAGACTTATCAACAAAATATTAATTAATAAAATTATAATTATGTGAAAAATAACCAGTAAAAATTTACAATGTTTATACGAGTATTAATAACTAATTTATGAAACTTTATCTAATGTTTAAACATTTCATGTCACGGTGTTCGGTGTTTGTGGTCGCACTCCTTCGTAAAGGCTCAACAGATTTGTAAAGTATTTTTTACCCTTTCATCCCCATCCCCTATTTTATATGGCAGAATAACAGAAATATTATATTTTTAACTTTTTATATTATTTTGTCTATTGTAGACTGTCTGAAATAGTAGTTTTGTATTTTTTATTTTTTTAAATTATATTCATACAACTTTTGGTATTTTTTTTAAACTGCGATTAAGTATGTATTACTAAATTATATAAAATGAAATTTCTTTTATAAGGCCATTTTCTTTTGCAGGTAAGCATCAGTGGGAAGCAACGACGCTATTATGAGACATGTTCTGAATCTTATTATAAGGGGTCTACATATTATTACTAAGAAGCATATTTAACATAATGTTTTTTTAGGTTATACTTCTACTGCGTTAATCTTATTTCTATATTAAATATTTAAATTTATAATATTAGTTTTTAAAGAATACTAGCATTTCTCACGGCTCAGTCCGCATTCTAAAGACTGAAAACAAAATATATTTCATATACCGTGTAATGTTTTTTAACCAGGGCCTCAAGTCTGCTATTTTACATAAATTGTCATTATAGAACAATGCAATTTTAATTCAATTACCATTAGTCAAAAATTTCGTAGTCTACTAAATTTACAATGGTCGATCAATGGTCTTGTCATTTTGACAATTTTGTCAATTGTAAAAGCGTTCGTAAAACGTTTATTTAGGCTAAGTTCGATTATATAAGTTATCAATATATGTTTTAAATACTAAGCATTATGTAAAATGATCATACAAAGCCAAAAAGATAGATTAACAGACTACGCAATACGTTTGATCATTGACTTGTGTTTACGTAAGGGACTACCAATTATTTGCAAAGTGTCATTGAAGTGTCAGTGATATACCATCGGAAGACCATTGAATCAGTAGACTACATAAATTGCAAAATGTAGTAATTACGATGTCATTGATAGACAATTGTAACACCATTGCAATAGCAGACTTGAGGCCCTGTTTGTAACTGTTAGTTGAGATTTCTCAGATATGAGACATTTTCGCGCAGTAAAAAGTATTTTATTTATTGACCCTGGTAACCAGCTACTATCATACCAAATTTTATCCTAATCCGTCCAGTGGTTTTCTCGTGATGCGGTCACAGACAGACTGACAGACAGACAAAAATTCTAAAAACAATAGATTTGGTATCTACATATATTGATAATAGAGTCTATTTCAATTAGATTTTCCAAACAATATTTAATATACAAATTTGAGTATAGATATAGATTATATTATAGATATAGTAGGCTATATATATAGTTAGCTAGTTAAGCCAGTTTCCGTAAAGCCCACATATAATTAGAATGCATTGATCACTACATAGTATAAAACATAGTCGCTTTTTCTGTCCCTATATCCCTTTGTATGCTTAAATCTTTAAAACTACGCAACGGATTTTGATGCGGTTTTTTTAATAGATAGAGTGATTCAAGAGGAAGGTTTATATGCATAACTACCGGATCCCGCGGCTTTGCCTGTGCTAAATCTAGGGAAGAGCCCGAGCGAAGCGGGGGCGAGTCGCTAGTCAACCATAAATAATAGTATCTCATGTTATTAAATTCAAATTTTATTTTAAACTGTATTTCAGCAAAGTACTTACAGTTTCTCAAAGATCACTAGCTTTTATACATTATTTTGAAAAAAAAGGGAAATGGTTGCAAATTTACTTAAGTCAACAATTTTATATCTTATCATCGCTGAAGATTGCAAAATAAAAGTAGCGCAATATCCTTAATATTGCAGGACACATTCCGTCCTTCCGAGGGTTCGCGTGCGACGCAAATATGTAAAACTTGTCTCTGTAACGAACTCTTTTGTTTTTAAAAAATACATAAGCCCTTTGGATATTCCCAAAGATACCTGAATATATAAATATGCGTATGTTATTATATAACATTCTTGGAAAGTAAATTTTAATATTACTATAGATATTGGGCCTTTGGCGACAGTAAAATAAATGAAAAACTACTATTTTTATGTGAATAAACTAAAAAGGGCAGAAGGCTGGCTATGTTGTAGGCAGTCGTAGCTAAAAGGTTGGGAAACCGAGCGAGACGGGTTCATATCTCGCACCACAGTTAATATTTTCATGTGCGATTCTTATGGTGAAGGGAAACATTGTAAGGGAACCTGCATGTCTGAGAGAACCTGACAAGTATTTAAAATCCTGCGAAGTTCATCAACCCGCATTAGGCCAGTGGCATGGAATATGGCTTGATAGTTGATATACTTGTATAGAAACAAGGCCCGTTTTGTCGCGGATTTATTTTGACTTTTGGTTGGTTCCCGACGCTTCAAATGCTTTACACTTTACAGCAATCATGGTCACAGGAGAGACAGTCTTTCCTGAAAAGACAGTTTCATTTATAATGTCAAATATTCGCGTAAACCTAAGTAAGTATTAATAACTAAAGTAAATAGTAAGTATATGGGGTATAGTTTTGTTTTAAGAATGTAGCATTAACATGTAAAAGGTAAAGAATAAGAGCTTCATAACGAAAATCTGAATTTATAATTCTTTACATCTCCTTTTCATCTTTAAACTGACCCCACATCTAGTCCTAAAGGTCCGCTCTGAATATTCATATTATACTATGGTAATTAATACATGCACGTACCGTCAACAAAAATAGGCTTCATTCAAAATTTTATTTTAAAAAGTTTGACAATTAATTTCGGGCGAGTTACAGAAGTGCTATTAACTTAAATTCAATTTTTCTATGGGTTTTACACATATTTTTTCAAATATTTTTATATAATTATTATTATTTAAGAATTGTTGAGCTTATTAGATCACATTATACACGAAGACACGTTTGGCGCAGTTTGTAGCGATCCTACTTTTTGCGCCAGCGGTCGCGGGTTCGAGTCCCGCTGGGGGTATTCATTTGTATAACTCGGATGTCTGTACTCCAGTCATGGGTGTTTATATTTATAATATGTATGTATTTAAAATTATATATGTAATATATCAACTTGGTATCCGTAACACAAGCTTCCTTCGTAGCTTACCACGGAAGTAGATGGCGTTGTGTATAATAATGTCCCAACATAGTATATTATATATTATAGAGCAATAATTAGATTTATAATAAGGGTTTAGTTTTGATTTTAACTGTAGATTTATTATATATAGATCTATTTCGGTTTTTTTGTAAGAGCTTACACGCAATTTGACAGCTGAATTCATGAACACAGTATGTACTTCGTACAGAATTATACTAAAGCACAAACGTTAATATGAATTGTAACCTTTTAATTTTTTTTTATTTTTTTTAAGAATTCGGTTAATTAGTATTAAACTTAAATCACTGACTTTGTTGAAAAAACGGAGAAGATTCTCGAATAGAGAAACTTATAAAAAAACAAGAAGCCTCTTAAAAATCTAATCAGTGTAAATTATTCACGTCTAGATTGTTCAATTCTTTTTGTTGGCTGTATGAAGAAAGAGCTTTTATACAAGCAATGAGAGTGATATTAACATAGAATTTTGCATTTACTTTGAGACTGTTAACTCAAATGAAACTTCTGAATATGATATTCGAGAGGAAACTTAAAACTTAGTCTAAAACTATAATATTTTGATTTTGATTAGCTTTTTTTGTAATTTCTTAAGTCTGAAAAAATTAGAAAAGACTGAAAGGTAAAGAAATATTAATGTTTAGTCAAAGTACTAGAATGTTTCATTGACGATAATGAGTGATTAGTTTCTATATAAACGTACGCTTATTATAAGCTTTTATTTCAATTCATGTTTGTATGAATCCTGCAATTGAATTTTAAAGCAGTTATACTCCGATTAAGCTGAAAGTTTTTGTGTGTTTAGTTTAGCTGGGAATAAATGGTAAGGTAATCGACATCAAAGTAATTTATTAAATTACATAATATTTTACAAAAGCTTATTTCATAATATGTTTTAAACTTAAATTTGTATTGTTTACTATGATCCAGAAAAACATTAATATAAAGATGGTTAGAGGTAGTTCTTCAACTTTTGTTATAGTTACTCATGGGTTACTAGATGTCACTAAAACTCGCATAATTTTTTAAAATGATAAATCAAATCAAATCAAATCAAAATATTCTTTATTCAAATAGACTTTTACAAGCTCTTTTGAATCGTCATTTTTCGTCATTTGTCATAATGAATGTAATATATGTATTACAGCAAAATGTATGATAATATATTTATTCTCTAGCTTTACACGGCTGTTTTTCCTATTAGATTAAATAGAACGAACGTACAATGTGTCATGACTTGCGAAAGCATAGAGAATGTTCCTTTAAATCTACTCTAATATAAAGCTGAAGAGTTTGTTAGTTTGTTTCTTTGTTTGTTTGTTTCGTTTAGTTGAAGGCGCTTAGTTTGTTTCTTTGTTTGTTTGTTTCGTTTAGTTGAAGGCGCTAATTGAAAGATTCTTTTTGTGCTGGATAGTCCGTTTATTGAGGAAGGCTATAGGCTATATTACATCACGATACGACCAATAGGAACGGAGCATCAATAAAAAAATGTTGCAAAAACGGGAGAAAAAACGTTCTTTTGATTTTCAGCCGGAGCCGCGGAAAAAGCTAGTATTTTATAAAAACATAATGTACGCTTTGATAGACAAAATGTGCTCCTGCTAGTGTCACTTCCTTTTTGGCGAGTTCTTATATCTAATGTTCTGGAAAACCTTTATCATTTGCAAGGATTTCGATTTATTTGTGTCACTTTATGAGGGAAGAAAAATGAAATAGTATTTGTTTTATGTACTCTCGATGGAAATATTTGGAATATTCATCTAAAATTGACAGAAGTCGCTATTTGTGTGTATGTTAGGAATAAATTTGTTAAAATTAGTGTTTTAGTCCTTTCAGACCTGATTTTTTGTTTCTTGGAGTTTGTAATTTTTATTTAATTATTTTATTATTTACATAATGTGTTATATTTGTTTTTATATATAAGCACATAGCTACGCACATTACATTACGGTTAGTATCAAAAAGGTACCCTCTAAAAAATAACTTTCCCCTTTAGGATTATAGGATAAGTCCTTTTTCAGACTTATAGACAATCTGTGTACCAAATTTTATTTAAATCGGTTCAGTAGTTTTTGCGTAAAAGCGCGACAAACAGACAGAGTTCTTTTCGCATTTATATTAATAGGAAGTAAGGATAGTAAGGATTAGTAAGGATATATTAAAAAACATCGACTATAAAATCGTAAAAATCATTAAGGAAATACACTTATCAATAAAAATACAATGTTAAATAAGTAATTGAAGTGAACTGAAAATAATAACACATTTGCGGTGCAAAACCTACTTTACATTTTTTATAAAGAACTTTCCATTTAAACTGATGCAATACGTGAATAATTAACGAGTATTTTCCATGTCATTTACAGTTGACAGTGGTTTTAAAGTCAAACAAGTTCGTAGCGTTTTGTAACATTCCATTAACAGTTTTGGTCTAACATTCCTTTAATCCACTATAACTATAACTGCTAAAGTTTAACGTTTGCTTTAAATAAAATCCACTCATATATTGATATATTATTATATAAATATATTTGAGATATCAGATAATTATAATTGTAGAAGGCAGAAGTTGATGCTTATTCCATTTCCTCATGAGATGATCTAATGTGTAGATCTTGTGTGTTGCCTTAAAAATATTTTTAGGCAAAACTAGGATGAAACAACTACACAAACAAACACAACACATAATAAGGACTCTTTTGAATATTTAATGTTTTCTACCGATTTGACATTATTTTTAATACAATAACAACTTTTCTTATGGTGAAGGAAAACTAAACAAACAAAACAAAAGACATGTGAAATCCACCAACTTGCGCTGGGCCAGCGTGGTGGACTATGGAAAATGATTCCCATCGATGGGAGTTCCATGCCCAGCAGACAATAGCGATCCACATTTAATATATAATTTATAACCCTTCCCGTGCTATGACTTCAAAAAAAAATAATTGTATGAAAATAAGAAGTGTGTGAGATTATTTTTTCAATAGCTCCATTTGCAACTTTATCTTCTGATTCTTTATGTTTCTGAAAAGGATAAAAAATTATTAGTAGTATTTTTAAGTAATTTATACTTACGAGTGGGATATTTCTAGAAACCAGAAAACCGGTGAATCTTCTACATTTTAGGTCTTATACGCTCGTAGGTCTTATCAAGATGAAATATAACTAACGACAGTTAATTTAACTTGATTGTTATTTACTTCATTATTCTAAAGTACGGAGCTCAATCTATTGATATCTTTGTCTCAAGCCCGAAGGGAAATCACAAGGCGGTGTAACTGCGCTATTTCAGATACATTTTGAATATCTCCTTTTATTAAGTGTAGCACCAAGTTAGCGTTAAGACGAATTACTTTCAATGAAATGGCTAGTATATAATATGGATGGAATTTGCAGAGAAAACTTTCTTGTTGTATTTTCTTTCTGTTCCACATTAAAATCATTTATCTAATTCTTTCTTAGATTTACGCGAATATTTGTCATTATTACAATTAATTTCATTTTCATTAATGAAAATAAATGAAATTGAAGTGTCTCTTACTAAATACATAGTATGTATTTAAAAAATATATATACGGTACGTATAAGACATGATGTTTGCTGCAGCGCCCCCTGGTGAGTTGTCACCGTAACACCTATCTAAGAACATGCACCAATCTAACTGAACCTTTAACTGAAAACTCCATCAAAATCGAACCAGTACTTTTAGAGAAAAATGGCAACATGGATAAGCACTAACAAACAAACAAACAAACAAACAAACTTCCTCTCATCCCAAACGCATATACCGTTTCCGTGTCGTCGTGGGTAAAAATACATTTTTTATCTGTCTGTCTTTTTGTTGACGCAAATATCTGAAACAACTAAACATAATAATTGTGACAAAACTTTTACTGGCATTCCTTGCCTATGCAACTTGTAATATATTGCTAAGCTACACGTAGCAAGAATCATTACCTCATCCCATTAGACAAAACTACTGCTGTTCCTGTTTCCAAGTAAAGAAACGAAAATTATTATTATTTCTTTGGTAATAAAGTATAATATACATTATCTACTTCATTATTTTGTACTTTATTGTCTATTTAATGAAGCCTAAATTAAAACAGTTGTATATTTATAAAGGTAATTTAAAGCGACATTATTAGTAAGAGAAGGACCAAGACGGTCATAAACATTACCTAAGGAGCGTAATTTCAAAACAGATTTAGTTCTTAGCAGCTGAGCATTTATAGCCTAAAGGCGGGGTTGTATCTGCATACTAGTGCTATATATTTTATATATTATCTTTTTTATTGCAATTAACTTATTTTACGTTTATTTCACAATAAATATTAATCATAAATTGCGTACAAAAATTATACTAAAAAATGTCTTAGTTTCACAAATTTCCCAATTTTCTAAGATCTTTTAAATTTTACACCTCAGTTTTAAAAAAACGAAACGAAAATAGAAAAAATTTGAAAAAATGTGCAATATTTTTCTCTCAGGCGTCGATTTATTAGCGTCTTATTGAAAGGGCTCTTGGGTACATGATACATTACCATATTACGAGTATATGTAGCGAAACAAACAAATATGATTAGATAAGCTTCAGTAATATTGAACTATTACCTTCCACTGAAATGTAACTGGCAGTGGAATGTGGACGGAAAGTTAAGGCGAATTCTATTCTACTCTTAACCTTAATAAGCAAAGGAATCCCATGTAAAACACGATTTAACCGATTTAACAACAACTTTGAAATGAATGCAGGTTAAAAGAAAAAGGTACGTTGATTCATTATTTATTCTTTTCTTTATTTACTTTGTAGCAAGAATAATCAAAACAAGCCTTACGTGAGACATCAAAGTCTTTTACTTAAATATTCTTAGCGAGTTTCATCCATGACCCATATTCTTTTAATATATTTTATACTAGCGACTCCCCCTCCCTTCGCTCGAGTTCTTCCCTAGGTTTAGCGTCAGCGAAGCACCGGTTTCGGCGAGTTAAAACGAAAGAATTTCATCTCTTCCTTTTTTGAAGTCGGTTAACAAGTACATACATTCATATGCATTTAGTGAAAAGCTGTTAATTTGAAATTAAAAACAGACACTGAAATTTTATTTATAAAGGTAATAAATAGCTCCAAATCTCTTATGTAGCACCAGACTAATATTTTTCCTTTATAACATCATATTTTCTAACGGTACAACGTATTTTTACAGTATTACTGAATTAAGTTTTCAGTTAATTAGAACGCCTAATTGAGTTTTTAGATTTACGAGTGAAAGCGCAAGAAAATGGCCCAGTTTTATTTCAGTATATGCTCAACCCTCTTGAGCTTATGAATTTTTAGGTGAATTTTGTGAAATTAAAGTAGAATGTTATTTTTTAGAATCAGTTTATGTTAGCAGGATCTTACATTTGAAGTTTTTATAAAATTCACAGTAATTTTATAAATATGGAAGTTGATTTGCGTATTTTTTGAGTTTATAACATATTATGTAGTAAGATTCATATAATAGTGTATACTTACTATATAATATTGCGAGTGTAGAGTGCTTTACAAAATAGCAGTGTTGTACTTGTAGCGTCTTTTATAATATTTGTCATGACATGATCCATGGTAAGGACAGTTTATGGGTTATAAAAGAGCGGCAGTTTGTCGAGTGATCAATACAAGTTCGAAGTTCAGCTTCTTAGAAAAGTGAGAAGGTATAAAAAAATGATGAAGAAATTATGACTGAATTAATGTAATTAATTAGGTGCTTTGTTCACTATGCATAAGTTTATATTTCAAAAATATTCTCGTCTCTACATCAATAGATAGATATTTCTTTCGTTGTTTTCAGTATGAAACTTGATTCAGTATACTAAATTAAATTATTTTAATTTAATACTATTTTTATTAAGACGATATTAACTCGAAAACATTTATTTTTCATATTATTTTAAATATTTCCTGACAAATTTCTTGCTTACCTTCTCATCGGTTATTTTGCTCGGCTACAAACCACCTAAATTATTAGGATTTACGTAAAAGTGCTACCTAATACAAGTGGTGGGTCCACTGCATCGACTAGATCAGTTAAGCTTCAAATACAGGCTTCAAATAATCAAATCAATAACTAATAAAAATAAACGAATATACTTTATTCAAATAGACTTTTACAAGTATTGAATCGTTAATTTTGTATTATAATATTATATCATTTAAATTGTCAGTCTGTAAGTCTGTGAGGAAGTTACATATTATATATAAATACACTAAGGTTAGCTATTTAGCTGAAATTTATATTCCATAACAGTATTAGTCCTAAGACATGAAGTAACCGACCCAGGCAGTATAAAAGTGAACATAATCGAGGCTTTCTCATTCCAGTCTATATTATAAGCGTTTAAGGGAACTGAACGTCGTACCCGCAAGCCATTAAGGATTTTAGCTGTGGTTTACTTCGAACGCCACCCTTACTTATAGTTTACATTTAAGTTTCTATATTGATTATAGAAAGGTCTTATCAAGGATATAATAAAAATTACTAGACACTTTGAATACTAGCGACTCAACCTCGCTTCGCTCGGGTGCGTCTCTAAATTTAGCTACCTTGGCTTACATTATTGGAGTTTTGGTAAGGATCCCTAATTTTTTGGAAAATAAAGTATAGCTTATGTCACCCTGGGAAAGTGAAGCTTCCCAAGAGTGAAAGAATTTTTCAAACCGGTTCAGTAGTTTTGGAGTGTATTCAATGCAAACAGACAAACAATCAAATCTTTCCTCTTTATAATATTAGTATAGATAAGCATTTCCTGTGACTCCGTCCCTTCCACGACCAGAACGCAAATTATCTTCAATTCTCTTCAAATATCATTATGTCATGTGATGTTATATTGCCTGTAATCGTAAAGTATAGGAATAACTTAAAGAAATAAAATATAACTTTTATACTATTATTTTACATTTTATCTTGTCTCGTTAAACGGAATTTCGATTGATTTAAAAAATATTATAACTTCCCAACGGTTTATCAGAATGACGGAAATAGAGAGTGCAATTTTATGTCGAATATTGTGTGCAGTTAGCTAGTCTCACTAATATTGGTCTCCGTGACCGAAGTCATCAGGATATTACTCTGTTCCTATATCCGCTCTATTATATTACGACTAGCGCTACTACTATTTAGCGCGAGCGAAGCCGCGGGTTTCACTAGTTATACATATAAACCTTCCACTTGAATCACTGTATTCATTAAAAAACCGCATCAAAATCCGGTGCATAGTTTTAAAGATAAACATACATAGAAACAGACAGACAGCTGGAAGCGACTTTGTTTTATAATGTGACAGTTTTAATATTTTACAAATAAATATTACTTAGGTTTCATAATTATTATCAATTCTAGAATAAGAAACCGGGCGTGAAATAAAAAAAAACTATAAAATTTTAAAAATAAGGATGTGTCCAATGTCCATAAAATAAATATTTATTTGCAAATAAGTTATCTAAATATGTTTAATTTTGAAGCTAAGTACATTGATTTTACAACTACAGTTAACCAATTATGATAAGTAAAACTGGGAGAGTGTAAAATATCACTACAACGTATTAAGTCAAAGAGATTCATTTATGCCAAAATAACTACTTCTTGTGTAGAGTAAGGTATAGCTACAGCAAGAGCATCATGTAACGAAAATTGTTCAGTAAAATAAAACAGGACCGTTCTCACCACATAGGACGAGAACATACTCTAATATAATAGAAATAAGGTTTAGAAGTGTAGAAAAGCCCATGAAGTACGCTTCAATATCAATTAGGGCGCCTATAGGGAGCCTTCTGGGAGCGATGGGCGAAATGTTCAAATTAGTTGATTACACTGGCTTGGCTACTTTCTCCTTACATTTGAATTCTAATTGACAAATTGGTATATACTTTATGTTAATTTATACGAGTATATGTACAGTTTCTTTATAAACCTCTGAGTGATAACAGTGCCTACCCACATTTTTTTTAATCAAATCAAAATATTTTATTCAGCATAAAAATTGTTACAATTTCTTAATGAACGTCATAAGTCTACCACCAGTTCGGAAAGAAGAAACCTCTGACCTGAGAAGAACTGGCGAAAGAAACTCAGCGTGACTAATGTTTTTTTTTCTGTCTTTTTAAAATTCATTTGCAAACTAACAATAATTCTATATGTTGAAATAGCCTGGCGGCGATCAAATTATTCCCAATGCGTACTGTCTTAATAATAGCCTTTAGTAAACACACTTCTTCACAATTTTTTTGAACAATAAATGAAACAAAATGGCAACAAAGTACCTTACAAAGTTATTGATTTTAATTCTAACCATTTCAAACTGTCAAAAAAAATAACGTATCGCTAGTAAAATAATAATTAGTTTTAACAACTTCTACGCGGTACTCTTTAAACTAAACCATTATCGTATTTCCTATTATTTTATTAATAGAAGCTCGTAACTATAAAAATCTCTTGGGAACTGGAGTTATTTTGAAAGCTTTTAACTAGATCCTCAACCAACACCACTTAGATTTATATAGCCTTTGGGTAATATGCACTATAATAACTTTCGTAGTATACGGTAAAATAATAGTTATTAAAACTTAAAATTTAAATTTCAAAATGAGGAAGAGAATTGGTTTTAGAAAGTTGATGATACATAAATTCTTTAACACACATAAGAATCTAGTCCTTTGAGCTAGAAGTAGAACTTTTCTAGATAAAAGACTTTTTTTAGACTAAAGGATAAGCCACATTTACATATTTATAATATTAATTACTAATAAAAATATACATTTATTACTAATAATTTTATAATATTATCATAGTCATAATAATAATAATATGATTTGTTTTAATGTAATTTTGATATTAGTTACAGCGTGGAGAAGGTTTTCTACCGCGCGTAAAGTTTTCACGCACTCAATTTTTTTATAAAACTTTTTGTTTACAAGTTATTATTTAAATAACATATTATTTGTACCTCTTTATGTTATTTACTGTAGGTAAATAAGAGTTGAGTCGCATGCAAAAACAAGTATATTTCTTTTCCGTTTTTACTTTCTCATCTATACACTTTATTAGATTTGACAACTTACACTACAATTTAAACAAAGTACTAACATTAGCCTGGTTTTCATGACACAAAATCCCCATACCAATTTTATTAGTTAAGTTTGCTATCTAGAAAATTCAGGCGCGTGAAGATGGGCTACAGTTACTTTAATAAATAACCTTTTACCTTACGAAAACATTAGACTCTTAATATAAATCAGAAAGTTTGTATGTTTGGGTGTAGGTTCTCTAAATTGAAATGGCTGGTCAGTTAGCCTTTATCCGGGGTAAGCATAAGTTACTGTTGAACTATATTTGTGCAAAACGAGTTTAAGTACTACATATACTTAGTATATGCTTTCACATAATAAAAAAAGTGCGTGTGTACAAAGTACACATGTTAGAAGTAAAACTTGAATTTAAATTAAGGCTAACTCTTCCCCGTCTCTGAGTGCCTGGTACTATGTACTTATTTTTTCATTTCATCGAGTTTGAAATCACAACGATTCTAAAGAAGTTTCACTTCAAAAAGGGTTGGCGGACTTCACATGTCATTCGAAAACTTGAGAGGTTCTCAGACATGCAGGTTTCCTCACGATGTTTTTCTTCACCACAAGTGGTAATCATGTTAGATTCGCACATGAAAATATCAGAGGTGTGAGAACCGGATTTGAACCCGTATCTCTCGATTATTCTAACGAGCGCGTTAGCACTATACTTTAACATTAAAAAGTTAAAATTTTAAATAGTAAATAATTCTAGTTTTGTCATATAATAATATAAATTCAATAAGCTAGATTATAAACTCTCAAAGTCACGACTCAATTGATTTCCCATAGGACGCACCATCAATATGACATTAAAACTAGCATTCTTCTATAATACTGAATAAAATTGAATTAAGTTATTATAAATGAAACTATCTTTTCGGATTTTGTCGCAGATTTATTATGATTTTTGGTTCCCGACGTTTCGAATGCTTTACAGCAATCATGGTCACGGGAGAGACTAAGGTATTAGACGTCTCAGGTGGTTATATACTTGTTACAGACAGTGCCTACCCACAGTGGGTATCCGAAAAGATAGTTTCATTTATAATGTCAAGTATTCACGTAAACCTAAGAAAGTACTATGAATTAAGTTATTCTACAAATGTTGAATTTAGTATTGCAGTAAAGAACTAGTAAATTATCCTTGGTTCGCTCGTGTAGGTACGACGCCTAGGTTTAAACGACTTAAGAAAAAAAATACTTTTTTTATATTTCAGCCGGTCTGTCTGTCTGTTTGTTTTCGCTAATCTATAAACATATATAATATAACATGAAAATTAAGTTAAATTTAATAATTGTGAACCCTGTTACTTATAAATAAATTTATTATAAAAAAGCCAGTTAAGTAATTTTAACACAACATACAGTATGTACTTGAATGTATATTCTACATAATATTTTATTCATTGAAATCTGTTCACAAAGATCAAGCAGTTAGTAAATTGTCCATGTAACCCTAAATGAAACTTTATAATGAAGGATAACGTCGAAGCCTAATTCAATTAGAATCGGTAATCTATTTTAATGGAATTCTTGTATAAAATCAACATTTTATAAAATTAAGCTTTTAAATAGTATAAGAGGGTCTTTGATAGTTTTATCCCACTCTACTAATTCGCTTAGTATTGAAGGGCAAGCAAGGTGAAACCTGCTGTCAATGTCTCTTTTTAATACTAGCGGTTAACCTTGGCTTCGCTAGGATTCTTTATTAATATTCTCTAATTATTATAAATATTATTTTTATACAATTTTATATGACATTTTTTTTATTATTTGTATAAAAATATCTAATAATTTTAAATGATAAATGATAAATATCTATATTCATGAAATCGTAGTTACAATGTTTTACGCTGAGACTTCGTAGTAAGTAATCAGAGACACTTGTTATGAAATTTATGATTAACTTAGTTATGACAAAAAACTGTCATTGTTATTTGGATCTTGGACAATAAGGTATATAAGAAAACATGATACACATACATAGGTATACGCACGTATTGTTACCAATAAACCTTCTTCTTGAATCACTCTATTTATTAAAAAAACCGCATCAAAATCCGTTGCGTAGTTTTAAAGATCTAAGCATACATAGGGACAGACAGACATCCTGGCGACTTTATTTTATACTATGTAGTGATGTTAAACATATCTCGCAGAAAACCATAATTTATATTTTGTACTATATTTTTTTGTGTTAATGCTTAATATTTAAGTTTCTATTTGTTATACTTGCCTCAGCAAATACTATCTGTTGTAAAAAATCTAACTCAAATATATAGATTTAATCATTTGGACTGTTTAAATAACTCGTAAATACAAAGAAAACAAAATTATGATTCAAGAGAAATATAACAACGTTGAATTTTACTTATTAGAAACCACTGATTCGTAGAAATTCCAGAATCTTTTTTTTCTAAATATTCGTAAAAGAAAAAAGAAGCAATAACTAATTCAAGAACTACACTTTAACTTAAGCAGCAATGAAAAACAGTTACAATTATTTCTCGGAACAAGAAAACAATTTAGCAGCGAAAATACCTTTTGATCCTAAAATAACATCATAACTGTAAGATCTCTTAGAGAAATAAACGTTAAATACTGTGGTATGTCTGTTCCTTCAGGCACAAAGTAAGTAATTCCAAGTTCTGTCAGTTAATAGTTCACCAGTGTTAGAATTTCTCCATGGTTTTTCTGACGCCTTATATAAAATCGCCTTCCAACTACAAGGACAATGTTATATAATATATACAATTGTAAAATAATACATACAATCGTTTAATAATAATTGTAAAATACAATTATTATAATACAATATAATTAAAATATAATACAGTAATAGTAAAATACATTTGGTTTTCATAACTACATTTACAAAACTAGTGCTAGTAGGTATTAAATTATCTCGAGATACCTATTATTAAAATAAGCAAAACAGAAATTAAAAAGAGGTTTTAACAGTTTGTATAGAAATTAAAAAGTATAGTATAGAAAAATTAAACAAAATAACACCATAATCGAAAGTTATAAATTATTCAAAGATAAAAATGTTTTAGTTCACGTTTCGTTTTCGGAATGATATATTTTTGAATCCTTACAGTTTTCGATTCAATTACGTATTAATAATGTTATAGTTCGCTTGAAACTCGAAGATGAAGGAGTCCAATAATAATCTAATATTGAAGTGTATAGAGAAGAATAGTCTTAAAACATTTGAAAAGGCGCACAATATCCTGAAACGGCTCAGAGAACATCTGTAATAAAATCATCGTAAAAGTACATTTAGTCGAGCTGAGCGGATCGAGCTTTTCTCTATGGACAATGTGCTAGAAATTGACTTCGGGCTTCGAGACAACTTGCCTATTATCCTCGTTGGGGTGTGGTACAAGGGATAAAACACTTATTTACCTAGATTATTAATTAAAATTAAAAAACAAAATGATTTTAGTGGTGCAGCAAATAAAATAAGTTAAGTTATCAATAATTGAATACATATCTTTTGCACTATATTGCCTGACATCTTTTTCGACATCCACAGGTTGATTGGCAGAGATTTCTTTCAGGGATAGTCCACCTTCATCAACTAAGTATTTTGTTTTGTATTTTTGTACTAATTTGTTTATAATAAAGGATATTATAATATTAACTATATAAAATATTAATACAAATTATTTAAAAACAGCTAAGCGATAACATTCTTACATTAACTTATGAAACAAATTCATAATCAACTTTAACTTGTTTAGACATCAGATTGTCTATAACTTAGACCACTTGATTGTAGAAAAGTATGAATGCGGCTCGCGCGAGCTTTGTGACACTCGAACTAGTCAGCTGTCATCTCTTGCAGCTTGATTAGCCTGCTATTACCGCTTTTGTGATAGGCTCTCGATAACCCTCCGCACAATATCCTGAGATTACCCTTTGTGATTCATAGATACAGCTTTATATATCCTATTTACGGTTCAAAAAACATTAAATATATATTACAAATGAAATTCTTAATAATTTCAAATCATTTGAATTAACTCTAATTGTAGGAAAACAAAATAGGCAACTAAAAAAGTTGTAGAAATTAATTTATTGAATTATTTCATATAAACTTCTCTTTACTTTGATTGGAAAATCAGCTGTAATGAATTTCGTTTACTTCTACCATCGTTTTATATTTGTCTGTTATTAAATATTAGGGTCTTTTTCTTTCTGCTCTTTAATCTTTACACTTTAAGCTTCAATATAATATTTTTTTTATTGTATGATATATCCATATTCTATCAAAAAAGGCTGTATTTTCTTTAAATGTTCAGTGAAATAATGATCTTCATTACATTCTATATACACTATCTTTATGAAGTTATTTTACTAGGTTTCATGCCAATAGTCAAATAATTTAAATAAACAATAAAAAGTTTATAAATACTTGTAATAATAGAAATAAAATACAATAATCCAAAAAGATTATGAATTTTAACTAATATCGAAATCCTATAATCAAATAAACGAAAATTAATGCCAATTATTATTCATTTATTGGTGAAATGAAAAGACAATTCGGGAAATTTCAGCAAACAGCTTTAGCTAACTTTAATTACTTGGGTACTGCCTCTAGCCTACAAATTACTCGCTCGAAGTAACTCACCTATCAATCTCGTTAAGAGTATTTCGCGGTGGCTTTTGTTAAATAAATCTTTACTAATAGTATGAACTAGTGTTGCTCGCGACTTCGCCCGTATATTTAATTACGTATGAATATACAAAATCAGTACAACTTATCTTTGTTGCAGCAGGATTTTGTAGGAAATTAATGAAATCTTACAATAAAAAAACTGTGTATTAAAAAACCCTACAAATGTCGGCTCTGTATGTCGAGTAGTTTCGATCGTGTATGGTCAATGGGTATATTTGATAATTTGACTTACAAAGTATGGATATGTAAATAGGCAAAGGCAAAGAAAAAATAGTTCAGTACCTACTATATTTTCGCTGTTTTTCGACCAACTTTCGTGTTTTCTTTTAGTAGATATTGACGAAGTTTAATGTCATCAAAACTATAAATGAAACTATTTTTTCAGATTTTAACGGATTTATTTTGATGTTTGACCTAGAGAGGTCTCTCCCGTGACCATGATTGCTGTAAAGCACTTGAAACGTCGGGATACAAACATCAAAATAAATCTGCGACAAATCCGAAAAGATAGTTTCATTGTCAAATATTCGCATAAACCTAAGAACATTGAGATTTTTTAAATAGGTTTATTCTATTTAAATCTACGTTTCCCTCAAATATTTAATAACGATTTTGGTCTAATTTCGAACACTGAGCGATCCCTAGTAAAATTAAATAATTTCTGAAGCGACTGTTAATCGTTAGCATATAAACTTCACGTTTTAGTGCAATATTTTAAAGAGCAAGTTGATTTATACGTACTCGTATATATTTAAATCGTAGGAAATCATTTCGAAAGCAAGTGACGTGAACTAAATTAAAGAGATAAGAAATGTCGTCTTACGTTCTTTAATAAAATTGTCTAATATATACGAGCAGGCTAGCCTGATGTAAAGCTTAAAAGTTTTGAAGACTTTTATTCAATGTGTAGTTGTTCTTACAATACTGGTGACCGCTGGGGTCGCAGGTTCGAGTTCCGCTAGGGGCATTCGTTTATGCGATGAAGACATGCTTATAGTCCAGTCATTGATGTTTAAATTAAAAACAATATATAATTAAAGCTACGTATATTATATGAAGAGTGTCAATTATCTGGTATTCATTAAATAAGGCTAGTAAGTCACTGAATTTACTGTTAAACTCTATGGTAATTACAGGTGTAACTAAGAAATACCTACAAACTTCTCTATATATACTTATAAGTTATATATAGAGAATATTACTATATACATTAAATAAACCTTCCATTGATAAACCAAAAATAAACAGAACCGCAAAAAAAATTAAAAAGAGGCTTTTGTGTTTTTAAACTAAAGTATTTGGGAAAAGATAGTTTTTTAAAATCACTGACAGTTTCTATAGTATTTATAAGTAAAGACTAATGTATATGGAGATGCGCTTGAAGACCATAACCATACAAAGAAGGATATCTTGAAGCCTACTGCTCCAAGTCCTATTTCTAATTTCACTTAAACCCTTTGAGCTTTTAAAACCTGAAAGAGCAAGAAACACACACACACACACACACACACACACACACACACACACACACACACACACACACACGCACGCACGCAAGCACACACGCAAACGCACGCAAACAGACACACACAGAAACATGCTCACACAATTTCGAATGTACAATGTATTACAATATTAGTGGCATCGGGTATTTAAATTTGTTTACTCGAAATAACAATTACTATAATTATAACCAGCTATCATTGCCAAATATCAAAATATGTCAAATCAAAAAGTGTTTTTTTTTTATTTAGTAGTTTTTTTATATATAAAAAGTAAGTGCAATTATATAAAAGAATCGGTAATATAGTTCTAAGATACTTTCATTATAACGTGAAAGCAATTCAGGCATAGAATACAAATCGAGTCATTCCAATCCAATCTCTTGGCATTGAGAGCTGAATGCTGTTGAAATTAAGTGGTTAAAGTAATATTTATCTTAATTTTTATATGATTTTATATTAGTCTGAAATATTTTTATGAGTTTTCGCTAATTTAAATCAAAACTATGGTAATTCACTAAAATATATATTCACTATAATATTATTATTTTACTTTGCATACTTTGCATGCATATGCATAGTATAAACAGCCAGTGATAACCCAGTGGGAGCAGCACTCACCTGGGATACCGACCGATGCTGGTTCAAATCCCGGGTCATGCACATCTGATATTTTCATATACGAATCATTTTTAAAGATTACCAATTTAAGGTGAAGGAATACATTGTGAGGAAACTACACGTCTAAGAGAATCTAAGTATTCGAAAGTAAGATGGTTTTTGAGCAATTATATTATTTTATTCTATAGATACAAATATAAATTCTATTTTATTGAAGTTTTAAAAGCCTTTACATAATATTTCGTTATAACCTTATATTTTTAAGTATTGTTTAAAACAAAGCAATACATTTACACGCTCACAGGTCACGCACAAAAGCAGTTCACTGAATTTAATATGAGTCTGCTTATTACAAACAGTTTCTATGTAAAACGAAAGATTGATAAGTTGATTCTCCAGTGTAAGCGATAATATAAAGCTGAAAAATAAAAGTATATTATTTTATTATATCACATGTCATATCCGCGTTGTATGTTGCCGGTTCTTTGGGCGAGAAGTGAGATGGCTCGCTTGTTACCAGTAAAGAGCTAAAAAATATATTTAAGTATTTGTATCACATATTAATTTTAATACCTTTCATCATGAATTAATTAGATAAAGAGCAGCAGCAAAGCAATAGGTTAGATTTGTAAGTTACAAACTTAAACTATTTTTTTTTTCAATTTCAATTTGATTCGTGCTTATAGTGCTTAAATAATATCGAAATGTAAAAATTATTGTACTTTATATTTATTCTTGTTTCTAAGCTAGAGCGGCTGCTACAAGTGAGTGAGTGAGTGTGTATGTTTTAACAGTTAGTATAGTTTATCAGATCTAATATATTTCCACGCAGCAAAAAAATATTTTACGTTGTCCCGAATAACCAGCTATCATTATACAAAATTTTATCAAAATTTTTCCAGTTTTATCTCGATGCGAACAAAGACATACAGACAAAAATTATAAAAGTGTCTACTCCTCTCCTCTAACATTCTTTATTAGTAGGTACACATATGTGAAGCCGGTGCTGTCAGGTAGTATAGAATAAAATCCCTTATTTTCTATATTACACATAATTTCTACATACGTAACTATCAAAAGCTCGATAAATACTGTAAGAAAAACACGTATCATATGAATATTCGAGTACCTTTTTTATTTCTACACTTTCTATTATAAAGATAATACAGAATTGAATGAAAATAGATTAATCTGTGCCTAGTGAAATTTTAAAAGCACTTTCAATTTTTCACTATCGTATCGCTTTTAGTGGAACGCTTTCCTTTTTACAGGTGTTTAGACCCGAGTTTGGGTCAGCATTTGTTTTGCATGTGTACGATATAACTTTATCATTAAACATTAGATATTTGAATGTGATTGCGCAGAATGGTTCTATTTGTTTTACCTGTAACTAACTTCTGTCTGCAACTTTACACGTGCGTATATTACTAATTACATTAAACATATTGTCACTTATGTGTATTTTGTTTGACTAGAATATGAAGGTATAGAGGTTGTGTGTTCGAGTCATATTAGGCCCACATTATTATGGTTTTTCTATCAATAAACGTTTAGCAGTTTGGGGTTGGAAACTTACACCATGCTACATAGGATTATGAGGGTCAAGGTACAGTATACTTGCTATTGTGCATATACTTATCTTCTGTACTGTTCTGACTAATCAACGTAAGAGAGAGAGAGAAAGAGAGAGAGAGAGAGAGAGAAAGAGAGAGAGAGATATATTGGCTACCAAAATCAGTCAGGAATATATAATTGTAATGTGTATCCATACTTTATACTATACTGCGAAGTAATTAATCTGTTTGGATTTATTCAAATGATGAGACTCAATCGCTCGCTTGGATAACCAAGTGATGCGTATTCAAATGCGGGTCTCGCAGCTCTGATATTTTCGTGTGCGAATCATTTCTGATTACTATTTGTCTTATGTTGAACGAAAACATCGTGAGGAAACCTGCATGTCTGAGAGAACCTAGCAAGTTTTCGATACACATGATAAGTCCGTCAACTCGCACTTGCTGGCCACTCGCTAGCCCCTCGTACTGAGGGAGGCCCGTGCCCAGCAGTGGGACATTAAAAAGGGGCTGAATATACAGGCTATACTCCACCTTACTGGCCATGTTTTGTGGATTTCACATGCATAAGTCATTTTAATCACTGATATATGGTTTAGATGTAGTATACTTTACCATTATAATAAAATGACACTTCGTTAGTGATGTCAAATAAAAGACTTGTAATAAAAACAGAATATTATATTTTCAACTCATCACAATGTCGCATAGAAAGTTAAAGTACTACTTGTACATATTTATTGATTGAATAATTGCTTAAAAATTTTTGGAAATTTACAAAGCACATCTCACATACGAGTATTTCATAATAACATTTGGCATTAAACGTACAATATTTAGTTAACAAACTATAAAATAATTTATCTAATACTTTGAAATTTAGTTTTCTAAAGCAACTATTATTACACAAGTTGCTTAATTAAGTTTAACCTACTTCAAAATTAGTGTATTTTAGTTATGTTATACCTAAACTTAATACATCTAGTTATACATATTAACAAGTTGATTTTTATAATTAAAATAAAAAAAATATCGCTAACATTGATGACTGAACAAATAATTTACTTATATTATTATCATATTTTCATTTTCATAATATGTATAATAATAAAACAAACAAAGACTATTTGAACGATATTTATACAAGTACCTTTCTTATTAGAAGTCGGCTAACTATTAAAAGATAAATTACCTAATATTTTCTATGTTAGCTTAATATTTACAATAGATTCTCAATGTGCCGAACGGATTTATGATAATTTTATATAGTACCTACCTTACGTTTTAATTTGGAGTAGATATTGTAGCGAGTTACTTATAAGATTATGCTATTTACTATTGATATTACAATATTTTTTTTCTTATGCAGTAATGATTTCAGAATTCAATCTTTTAATACTTTAAATTGCAAACTACCTAGGTTTCTCTTGATTCGTTGTTTCGTTATTAGCCACCAAACACCCGCCAATTTTTACTTTTTTTAATGTTAAATGATTTAACACGATACAAACTAAAACCAGCTTGCCATCTTTTCAGCGAAATCACAAAAAACCTAGGCATATTACAATTTGACGAATTCAAATACTAGAAAATGACTCCGTACTTTGTGTTATATTTAATACATAATTATCTTTAAGACCAATGTTTTGATATTGGTAATTGCTTTACACAAATTAAAATATTTTTTTTATTTATTATTATTACTTTGTTTTGACAAATTTCTTTACATTTCGATACTTAAATTTGCATGAATAACAATTTAAAAAAAACGAGTTTTAATTTATGTTGGTTCTATAATCTTAATTATACTATACCTACTACATTGTTTTCTGAACATTTCGATGGGTGCCTGGAACAAGACCGCAATAGCCATAGTAGCTGTTTTCCGATTAAGCCATTTTCGTAATCTACGGACCCTATTACACCTTGTGAATTTTTTTCACGAATTTATAATGAAAACTGACTGATTTAGCAAAAGCAGTATGGATATTGTCTCGTTATTCCCCCGTTCATCGTTCGAATTTTATTTACCGGAATAATCGTGCTATGTGCAATGATAAAAGTTTTTTTCATCCTTCTACAAGTAACGGCCATTGTGGCTTTCTTCCCCGAAATAAACTTAGTATACCGATTCACAATAAACATTGCTGTTCAAATATTTTAAACTTACACTAGTAATAGTAATTATGGTTTTCTACTATATAAGTATATAATAGTAATTATCGTACTACGGGTTCGGGATCGGGAATTAAAAGCGTTCTAAAGATGTTTTACTTACACTTTATATACACGCGCAGTTTGTACACAGCACTACTTAAATTAAGTCTCTGCGCACTATAATCCACCACTTTTAATAATTTACTATACTCTTCTTCACTTTTCCACTATTTCGTATCTCTTCGTAATCTTCACGTAACTCCAAACATCACACTGCCGGCCTTTTTATATGTGTAAATTTAGAACATTCTAGTATCGCAAAAACCAAAATGTTTCTAGTAACTTCCAAATCTGTCCTGAAAATGCTTCGTCTCTCTCTCTCTGACACATTAAAATTTGCAATAAACTGTTCTTTTTATCTAATTGTCAAAAGTTAGAAATTGACATTCGCTGTTGTAAAGCATGGTACAAGCGTGCTATTATGACGGGTTCGCACTCTATTCCGCGACACTACCCCCTCCTAAGACATGATCATCTCGAGTATCGTTGTTGCCGTGATACTTGGCTAATCGGTATACACGCACGATTTTAGCCAGGCTTCTAGATGTACGTTGAATTCGGAAAGTGACATCGTTAATTTTCGTTATAACCATATAAGGTCCCTCTCAACTGGGTTGCAGCTTTGGCGATTTCCTCTTTCGTCTCACCGGGTTATGCAGCCATACCAATGAGCCTTCCTCGAAGTTCGTTCCTGTCGCTTTCCGGTCATAACGAGTTTTAATGCGTTCACTTGCTTGTAGCCCTGCATCTGCTCATGAACACCAATCACCTTCGCTCTTAGTTTACTGGCATATTCGGTGATGCAACTTGGAGTATCCGGCGGGCAACCATTTAACAGATCCGCTGGTAACCGTAATTCTCTTGCGAAATTTGCAAAAGCAGGTGTTATGGTCATGCTTTCGTGTACAGCAGTCCGGTAAGATAGCAGGAACAATGATAAATACTCGTCCCAGTCCTTTTGATGTTTATCCACAACCTTAGCTACGAGTAGATGGCGTTCCAGAGTCTGGTTAAACCTTTCAACTATTCCATCTGACTGTGGATGATTTGGTGTGGTGTGGTGTAGTCTTGTACACCCCCAGGATTTTACATACTTCCTGAAATATATGCGATTCAAAGTTTCTTCCTTGATCAATGTGCATTTCTAGCGGAACGCCGAATCTACAAAATTCATATTTTACCAAAGTATTTGCGATAGTTACTGCTTCTTGATTCGGGATACTGACTCTGAGGGAAACAAAATATTATGGTCCAACATTATGGAAATGTTTGCGTGTCATACTCATGAGGGCATACTGAAGTTAAAATACAGTTTTGAAGATTATAATATTATGGAGTTACACACTCGTGATCTACCAACCAGATTTCCTACTGGAGGCGCCCGGGTACGAGGTGGAGGCACACGAAGTGGATATACACGAGGTGCACAAATACTTCGTGCTGCTGCTACTCCTACTGCTGAAATTCCAATCGTTTCCAAGCTGTAAAGGGCTTACAATCAACCATTTCCTGTGCCTACAGCCTTGCACTCAGACTTAATAAGTCTTTGTAAAAATCATGACATTCCTCGCCACTACCATGATTTTTATGAGGCTTTGGTATGCGAAACTGTTGAGAATGAAGTAGCAGAACATTATTCCCAAGAAGACACACCATTTGATTATGAATAATGTTGTTATTTCTTTTTGTTACCTACCAAGATTGTAATATTATTGTTTCTGGTTTCATTTATGTGGATAGACTTTGATAATAATGAAAAAGGGTGGAAAATTTTAGACAGTAGAAATGTTATAATAACCTGAAGACTATGTTATTGTCCAAAACTTTAAGTAAAATCAATAAATACATAATAATAAATAATTACGTAATATTCTAGATTGATTGTGGTCATTCCATAACAACCATATTCATATAATGTACACAGCATTGACAAGTACATTTACCAAGTCGATCATTAATTTCATGTAATATCACTGCAAATTGCTATTACTGTATTCGCCATACATCCTTCAGATCAGCGTACAACGTAGCAATAGACTATTGCTGTTTGATTGATTTCGCACTTTTTACCGGAATAAAACCACAATGGACTCTTAACGGAAACGACATTCAATGTATGAAGCAGCAATATGATTTTTTACTTTTTTTTAGTTATATCCTTAGCACTATAAGCTTATGTACATTATATATCCCTCCAGAAAAAAATAACGCATCTTTTGATATACAAACCGTTTTGATGATCCTCGTAGTTTAGTAATTATTCATGATTTTCACTAAATCTTTTTTCCTGTAAAATTGTATTTTGTCGATTGCGGCTTTGTTCCAATAACCCATCGATTTATTAAATTAAAAAAATGTCTTGAATAACGCATTGTTTTTACGAACATAATTTTTTCATATAATTATTTCAAAGTGAAATAAATTATAAGATACATTTAAAATACGAAGAGTTCATAAAGTTTTTGTATCAATTGCTTATTGAATTTGAGTTTATATTAATATTATAATGTCTTTAGTATTTTAAATAAATGATATGATTTCTAATCTACTCACTACCTTATCAAATCGCGTCGTGCATTATTCACCTTGCATTTCTTCATATAAATATTCAAACACTTAGTCTATTTTCTTCAGATAATTACTATTTCTTACAAAAATTTACATTTTTATTATTATAGAGGCCGCAAACATAATTAAAGTGGACACTAATACGAAACTTCGATAATAAGATAAGTTCATATATAGTAAAATAAAAAAATATCAAACAAAGTTTTTTAAACTAATTTTTAATGATTTTCTCAAGCGTATTATTGATTTTACCTTATTTTGGTAACTTATAAATTTTTAACTTATTAATTATAATGTTTTTGGTTATTTTAGTAGAATTTAAGATTAGCTTTAATAATATTTTATTATTAAGGATATGCTACGTACATCAGCATTCTGTATGTCAATACCAAAACTTAATTTCCAAATTAGTTAACACTTTCAACATACCAGTCTCAAACTGATATCGCCAGTCAAGTAAACTGGTAGTACAAAAACTAGAAAAACGTTTTCAATAAAAATAGATACCTAACAATAATGAATGAAACTATCTTTTCGGATTTTGTCGCGGATTTATTGTGATTTTTGTTACACTGTCTGTAACAAGTATATAAACCCCTGAGACGTCAAATACCTTATCCTCTCCCGTGACCATGATTGCTGTAAAGCATTCGAAACGTCGGGAACGAAAATTCATAATAAATCCGCGAGAAAATCCGAAAAGATAGTTTCATTTATAATGTCAAATATTCACGTAAACCTAAGAAAGTATTGGATAACAATAATTTAATTAAATAATTTAATTAATAACAAAAATTTGGGAATTTTAACTTAATATCAAATATTATTTGGACGGAAAAGACAAATTATTGAATTAAAGCGACATCATTTTGCTTTAATAATATCACAATCTACAGTCGTGTAACGAAGGTACGGTCGTGCGAATCGCTTTATAATATTTTAGAATATGTAGATAGCTTAGATCTTTTTAGCAAATATAAAACACGCAATTTTGAAAAAAAAACTTAACTCAATTTCCCCACCATTGTGGGTTGGTTCTGTTCTGCATAAGCATGACCATGTCCAATTGGGCTTCGATTTGCATTCAATTTTAAGTTTTGCTTAATTGATCGTTTTTCATAGTTCTTTACATTTATTAGAGTTAATCCTTATAGAAATCTGAAGTCTTTACAAAATAAAAACCTCTAAGAGGGTTACTAAGTATTGAATTAATTTGAATTTTGGAATGTTATAGCCGAAATATCCTTTTTAGTTTTGTAGTGTTCTTTGGATGTCTTTTTGTATTACATCTTTAAAAGCTTCACTCAACAGTACCTTAATGAAAGATATACTTAGTTGTGAGTTTATTTATATATTAATAATTCCATAGCCTCATTTGCGTACGTTTCACAACGTTTTAAGTTAAGAGTAAACTAAATGTTTTAAGCGTTTTGTTTAATTAAATACTAATATAATTATAAATTATTAATTAAAGTTTATCTAAACCTTAGTCTTGCAAAACATATCTTAAAAATATAAAAAAATATCACAACCTTAAAACAACTAAAGCTTACTTGGCAAGAATATGCTTATTAGGCATTTTATCTTATTATATACTGTACAAAATTGAGTGGTTTGGTAGGTAATGTTGCGCTTCTATCAAAACTGAGAGCAAGAATTAATTAAATTTCTTAATGCTAGTCTATTGCCATATGATAGTAGTCAAAGCATAGTTTAATTTCCTTTGTTCCTATAGGATTTAAGGAATATTTATACCATTCGTGGAAGAGTAGAAATATATACATATACATAAAGTTGAAATGCATGTCTTTAAAATAACAGCTTTTCTATATACGGTACTTATATAAAACACAATCTTGTGTGAGCTCTATTTATAATACTTATGTACATATACTTTTTAAAATTCACTGTCACAGAAAAAAAACTTATTAAAAATAAAAATAATAATAATTTATTATTTCTATACAGTTAAGTTTTAGAGATCACTTAAAACTAGCATTTTAAGTATTATTTTATACACATATGTATGTAAAATTTTAACGTTCTAATACTGATAAGATGACTAGAATGAGCAAGTTTATTATATATGTCAATTATTGTTTTATGCGTCTAAGTATATAATTGATATGCTTATTTTCTAAATTTTAAATGTACACTAAAATATCACGTTTAAAATGTATTTGGCCGTTTATGTAGATCTCTTGAATGTCTTAAATAGAAAGCTTCGTTGTAGAGTTATTACACTTCAACAATAATATAACACGCCGTTTTTACACCAACAATTTTTAGTTGAGTAGCTAAAATTTATATATTGAGATCTATTGCGTGAAAACGACCAAATACTCGGGCTAGGTACTGCATTTAAGTATTTTTCGAAAAGCCTTTCGAAATTCAGGGTTGAAAATTGTATAGATGACTGGGTTCAAGAAGGAATTGATGTAGCCGAGCCAAGTGTTGAACATGAAAACGGTGACTCCAGGGGTGAATTGAAGGCCAAGCTTCGCACAAATCGCGTCCAACACGTTGCATGTGAAAAATGGAGTCCAGCAGAAGAGGAATACACCTGCGAATGATATAAATAATTAACCAATGCATATTACTAAAATGGAAATTTATGCTGTACTTATAAATACAAATTATTGTACTTATAATGTTTGCTCTCGTTATAATCACATTAATAGGTAAAATATTGGCTTTTAGTATGTAGCAAAAGGCGTTTAAGGTGAAATTATTTTTACCCGATTGCGACGTAGTATATGTATACATATGTGTATGTTTATATATGTATTTATATCATTTGTATACATACGTTTATATCTATGTACAAATTTATATACATAATTACTACGATTGACTATAATATAATATATACAATCCTTTACTTCCTAGTAATTACTATACAGCTATCTGTCTGATATTACCCATCTATTACTACATATTATTTTGTCAACTTGTGCTCGTCTTTTTATTTCGCTTTTAAATAGTAGTTTTTTAGAAAAACCTCCTTCTGTACATCTTTTCTTGTTGTGTTTTTGTGTCTATTCTTTGTGTAGTATTATTGGTGTACAATAAAGAGTTTTATTTATTTTCTATATTCTTTCAAGTGACATAAACAGAATCGTAGGCCAAAGTTACTATTCTTGCGAGAGTAAATCTTAGATCTGTCAGGAAGTGAAAACTTTATTGAGCAGTTACGATTTCAATTATAAAAGATCTTCACTGAATTCCCACAGACGTTTCGAGTTTTTTGGTGACTTCTAAGCAACTAACTTTTAACAAGTTCGTGCGAAAGGTGAGCCATTGACAAAATTAAGTAAAATTTTGTATCTCATGATTTTTAAGAAGTAGGATATTGAAGACTTATTAATTCTAAACATCATTAATATCAAAATTTTTAAAGTTATTTTTGCGAATCATATTGTAATTTGTTTTGATAATTAAATAAATATATATAGTGAAATAAACATTTTTCTTGAATTCACTAATTTTATATTAGTTTTATTGTATATTAGTATTGGATGTTGCGACAAATATATTTTTTTTTACTTAATTCCTGTAAATTGCCTGTATATCTGTCTGTACCTATTTAATATATTGATGTAGTATGTGTGTATGTATGTATGTCTTCAGTCTTATTTATTTTCCATTGCTGGTCACGGGTCTTCCTTCAAAACAGATATAGTGGTATCAGGCCATAGTCCAGCACGCTGGCAAAGTGTAGGTTGGCAGATTGATGTAGTAGTTTGGCATAATTATTTGTCATTCCTTACTGAAGTGAAGAAGTGTACATACGTTCAAATAATATTTAATTGTAAAAAGTTGAAGTATGAACAGTGACCACTGAAGACGACGATGAAAATTAAGCTTACTAACTAAATCGAAATCTATTCTAAAAACGAGTATGTAGTGACAAACCCAAGCGAAGCAAGGGCGAATCGCCAATACCTTAAAATAAATCAACACAAATATGCTAAGCAAATTTCGAAACGACGAATAATTAATATTTACGCTCGTTAACAATAATTAATATTGTACGGTTAATGAAGCATTATGTACATAATAGCTTACCCAAAACAATAGCTAGTGTTTTTGTTGCTTTTCTCTCTTTTTTTGCCGATGATTTCTCTCTTTTCTTTTTACTTGCTTTATTCGCTTTGTAGATGGTGAAGCGTGCTGTTGCTGTACTTGCTTTACGTTCTTTTTTACAAGATGAGCCATCCCGTATATCGTAGTGACTGGATCTAAGGTCGTCGTCCGATCGGAAGGCAATTGATGCATTTCTGTAAAAAAAAATTTTTATATAGGAATTTTTAATTTTACTTTAGCAAAAGTTAAACATATATTAAGATTCTAACAGAATCGAATCTTCATGGAATAATTTATGAAAAGTCTTATTGGAATTATCATTATTATAAGAAACTGCCTCGGTGGTGTAGTGGCTAGCATGTACGGTCGCACACCAGGAGGTCCTGGGTTCGATTCCTGGGTCAAGCCATGTTTAGTTATTGAGTCTTTCTGTTACATAAGCCTCAGTAACAGCCCGGAGATAGGAAGTTGGCGGTGTGTCACCCTCTTGCTTCTCAGAGGACGTAAAGCCGTCCGTCCTGCGCCTTAACTCTCACTGTTCATGTCGAACAATGGTGCCACCGGAATGTGAGATAAGGAATAGAGAGTGCACTTGTGTCTGCGCATACACTTGTGCACTATATCTCCCGCGCAGATAGCTAGTTTCGATTATATTGGCCGCCGTGGCCGTAATCGGTCGGGAGGACATCATTATAACAAAGGCCGAATTTATAGGTTATAGATTTTTGACTACATCTCGGTCTACTCACTGTCCTTCACTAAAATTGCACTGAAGTGATTTTAATGAAATTCGTTATAATGGTAGAGTAGCCAGGTTACTATATGGGATACTTTTTACAGCAGGATAGTATCTCGCGTATATATCACTGAGCGTACACTACACTAACCACTAATATGTATGGATACAAGCGAAACGGAAAGTAACAAGTAAAGAATAATAATATGTACTATTGTTAGTTCTGATGTGGACTTCAAATACCTAACTGTTTAAAAATAATAATCAAAGATACTTCATTGTTATTAATATAAGAAGTTTGTTTTATTAGTATATATTATACAAATTAATATTAAAGAAAATGAGATTTATATAAATATACGTTATTGTTATTAAATTGATAAGAATAGCTTTGTTTATAGGAAGTTTCATGTTTGATCTTTAATTTATACTTATACTCGTATGTTTGTTCAATTGTTACAAGTATTATGTTTAAAACAAAAGTGTAGTCGTTAATTAAAATTATGTACGTAGAAATAATAAGATACTGTCTTATAAACATAAAGTAACTTGAAAATTTCAATTTATATTGTTTAGTATTTCTTAATTCATATTCCTTTTGACAAACAAACTTTTGACCTTAAAAGTGGAAAATTAATAATCAGACTGATTTTAAATGTTGTGACAGACTTAGACTATAGTATGGGGTTCCTTCTTATTGGCTACAGGACGAAGTTTACTTGTTAAATCTTTAGTATGTTTGTATTCAAGAAATTGGTCTGGTATTTCTATTTACTACATATCTTGATGATCGAAACACCATAATTAAAGTGGCGTCATTAGTAATGTACTATGGTAGACCGTATTTAAACGACACGTTTTACTCTACTTGCTGCGCCAGCGGTCGCGTGTTCGAATCCCGCTGGGGGAATTCATTTGTTGAGCACGAATCTTTGTACTCCAGTCATGGGTTATAATACATTTAGTATGTATTTAAATTATATATGTGTAGTGATCCCCCTTGTACTTTGAGGGAGGCCTGTGCCCAGTAGTGGGACGTTAAAAAGGGCTGAAGATGAAGAATGTGTAGAGTATCAAATATCAGCTTTTTTAACACAAGCCACGTCGTAGCTTACCACGGAACTAGATGGCATTGTGTGTAATAATGTTTCAAGATATTTATTTATTGATATCATACGACAAGGTTTGCCGAGAAGAATATGGGACAAAGTAAAAAAAACGTTAATAAAATAGGTAAATTTTTGTAGGTACCTTGAATCTGTATCAACACGTTTTCCATTTTTCTTCCATTTCTCGCAGGACATGTTCTTTAAAATGGTTGAATCTTTCGTTGCTGGTGAGTCGGGGGGTGAGACGTGCTCTTTAACTGCGTCATCTAAATTCGAAGGCGAATATCCCGAATCATTGTTGCCATTTGGATCTTGCATAGGTTGAGATCTAATACTTCTTCTTGGTGTTCTGCAAAAAAAAATGTTGTATAGAATTTCCTATATTTCGTATTCTCAATTTTTTTGCTATTTAAAATAACAGAAATCTATCTAACATTTGGTTTCATACTTTGTATTATAAAATATTTGTGATTATTTACTTTATTTTACAATCAGTGACAGCTGCGAGCATGAACTCTGTAGATTTGTCGTTGGGAATGATGTGACACTCATCCGCATCTGCTTCCAGATCCACTGAACGTTTGTCAAAACTATAAAATAGATAAGATATATAAATGATATGCATTTTTTTGTGTCTGTTACTGTTTCTTTTAAAGTTTGTATCTTTCTATCTATCTTTGTGTTATATGCCTTTATTTTCCTTAATTGCTTTAGATGATTTACCTATATTGAAGTGTCTGTTTTTAATTTCAAATAACAGCTTTTCACTAAATGCATATGAAAGTATATACGATACCAACATCAAAAATCAATTTTTATTTTTGTGTGTCTGTCTGTCTGTTTGTTCTGTCTAATCTCTGAAACGGCTGAACTGATTTGAACGTGACCTTCACTTGTTTAGATTATAAGGAAAAACTAATGTTACTTTTATTTTAAAAATTTTATTTTTTTAACTAGTGGAACCCACAGCTTCGCTTGCGCTAAGTCTAGGGACGAATTCGCTATTTTATAATATGTTCTTCGCAATCATAGAAATACATTTGTTTATTTTTGATTTTATGTACTCCTTGACTATTTAGTAAAAGGTTTGCACAATTCAATATAGATCATTCATTACCAAATTTGTCATATCTTTATTAATATTAATTAATTACACTCAGATAATTACGTGGTTGATGCTATGTTCTCTTATATCAAAATTCCAACAGAATTTAATTAGTGCGATGTACCGTGTAAATGTTATTAGTGGATTGAACATAATATTACAAAACCATTGAATCCATTTAGCATTCATCTTTTTTATTAACCATCTATTGCGCTAATTATAAATGAATTCATATAATATTATACTATCGTGTCGTTATGAATGCTAAAGTAGTTCTTTCGGGTTTTTTTACACTTTGTTTTCCTAAAGCTATTATGAAAAATGTTGATTATTTATTTATTTTATTTATTTATTTATTTATTATTATTAAAATGTAGGTACATATTTTTTTTTATTAAATGTAAATCACTTAAGATTTGTATAATGTTACTTACATAATTCATTACAATATATATTACATTATTAATATTAAATATATCATTATATATTATTATATACAATATTGTTATAATTTGGAACTAAATATTTTATTTAATATTAAATATTAAATAATTTAATCTAATTAATTAAAGATAAGAAATAATTTTTTAGTTTTTCCTTAATATTTTTATTGTTAATTTCAATAATTAACTTTGGGGGCAAACTATTCTATGTATAAATAGATTAGATAGATAGATTAGAATTTGTTTCCTGGATGTATGTATATGGTCTAACATAATTAAAAAAATATAATTTTTACTAAAGTAAAGAGACTTAAATACGCTTTAAGTATGTAATAAAAGTATATTTGAGTTATTTTAAAAGTGGTATTATGTAGGATAATTTTTTTTTTATTTAACTGTTGCATATCTGGACACGTTTAACTATTCCGTATTAATAGAAAGTGAAGGAAAATCGTTGATTTTAGTCAAGTTTTCAAGCGGAGCGCTTCTATTAGTTATATATTATAACATGTAGGTACGTGTATGTAAAAGGCATCAAAAAGTGCGCCAGAGCGAAGCGAGGGTAAGTTACTAGTGATAATATAAATTTTCCACTCTCCCTCTTTTAATGGAACTTAGTTTAACTTGGAGTTATATCTAATGAAAACTTGTTAGAACTCACGTTTAAGTCTGCTAGTAAAATTTGAAGTTAGTTATCTTGAAGTACCTACCAATTACATAAACTAGACTAAGTTTGATGATGCTCTTATTTAAAGTAACAGAAACATTTTATTAAAAAAAGTAGGTATTGTGTTATTTTAAGAGCAATTTTTGTTAAACAATCATGAGTTGTTGAAGCAATACTTTTGTTAAAGAGGAGCCACACATATTGGGGCATTTTTTTTGTGTATCTTTAACAAATGGATCTTTTTAATGTTAATCGCATTACTCCTTTAATATAACACTAGCTATTCACACTCGCTTTCATTTAGAGATTATCCCTTGATGCATTTTAACGGTTAGCTTAGAACAGATACGAATAAGATATTTAAACCTGCTGGTGTTATGATTGATTCAGCACTTAAAGTTCAGTAGATTTTATTTAGTCAATTTATAATAGTAGTATAGAAATACTTATATATTTTGATTAATCCTATATAAGTTTTAATGAGAAAATATCCACCTCTAAAAGTACCCTCATTTTAGTATCTAAATGAAAAGTAATTATAATAATAACTAAATATTAACAATAATTAAATTTATATCTTAATTATAATACCTACCTATCTTCATGATCGTCTTCATTGCTTCCAGACCCAGTATTTGTTGGTCGGTCATCCAAAGCTGTTTCTAAATGCCTTGTTTGTGCTACATTTTCTATGACTATGGCTGCTGTAGTTCCTGTCATTGGATCTCCAGGAACGGGTGGTTTTTTTGCTGCCCTCTGTTTCTTGGCACGGTTTCTTAATGCCTTAATAAAATGTATATTTTATATTACAATGAGTACAATTTCTCCTTTTTGAAATAATAAAAGTATATTGTATCAACTTAAGTTTATAATTAATACATTAGTTTACAATTTATCTATCATAAAATTAATCTACAAGTCTAAAAATATGAAATTCGAGCTATAAGTCAGACAAAGTATAAACGAAATGTTTTAAGAAAATATTAGCCAAAAAGTATAGATTTCCTCTGAGTGCATTTATTGCATTATGTCTTCAATTCTGACATTCTGTGACTCATCTCTCACAACTCGTGTTGAATTATCATCCTATGGATTTGAGAGTTAAAGTAAGTATAGAAAATTATATCCACGTTACATGCTTTTGTATACTATAATATCTCCTGCGGAGATAGATAAATTGAATCAAAGTCCATTGAAGACTCGTTTGGCTCAGCCTGTAGTGAACCTACTTGCCAGTGGTCGCGGGTTCGAGTCCCGCATTCATTTATTGAGCACGGATGATTGTACTCCCAGTCATGGGTGTGTATATTTATAATTGATGAGTACTACCTGGTATCCATTACACAAGCCTCGTAGCTTACCAGGGATCAAAATTGGTTTAAAGTACATAAAGTACTGCGATATTATAAAAAGTGCTTACCTTAAAAATATTATAGTATAGGAACATCATCATAATACATGGAATGTAAAAGGATCCTAGTGAAGAGTAAATAACGTAGTTTTGACTATTGAAGAGGCACTCGTCGAAATTTCTATGAGGGGTATCGTTCAAACCAAGAACGATGGGAGCTCCGATAGCAGCCGAGACGAGCCACACTAGGACTATGGTGAACCAAACTCGTTTATTGTTTTTATGTTTTGCATATTTTATTGGTTGTGTTACAGCAATATACCTAAAACCATTTAATAAACGTTAATCTACAGATCACAAGTATTTTTTCTGTGAAAAAAAAATTTTGAAGCGAAATTTTTTGGCGCATTATGAAAGGAATAGCAATGGCGCTACGATATTTGTAACGATACGCTGTACCATTACACTACAGTAATATTAATTAAAAATAAATTAGAATATTGTTAATGGAAATAATTCTAAACGGCTACTCCTAATGATGTTTATGTTATTGTTAATCATTAAGAATCGAAGAAGATTTAATTTAATTTATTACAATATAAGAATTTTTTTTTATAAGGTATTGATAAAAGTATAGAATCTTACTTACCTATCAACAGAAATAGCAACTAAATTAAATATGCTTGAAGTTGACGACGTGACGTCCATAGCGATGTACACATCACAGATGAATGCAGGCAGGCCCCACGATCCGTGTACCTTTAAAGGAAATTAAACTTTGAGTTTATTATGTTAATCTAGATTTAAATCAAACTTTAATAGAATCCAATTGAACTCACAAATGACATGTTAAAATATATTATTATTTATTTAATATAAAGGAAATTACAAGCAAACTTAACTATATATTACAAAGCAAATGTACACTTAATTATTACTGTACAATAGGGTGTCCCGTCCATGTATGAAAAAAAATTTTTTTTGATCTTCGCCTACGCAAGAGGTATTAAAAGTTGCGTTTTGAGACATAGATTACGTTTATCATTCAATTTAATTAAATATCTGTCATCTTGAGGCCTCTACCGGTACTTGAAAGTTTTCAAATGTGTCATTTTTAGGGATTCCTTACATAAAGTATAAATATTACAAAAATAGCGTTTTAAAAGTTTTTATTAAATTTAAGGTTACACAATGAGCCACAGCAAGGTTTAAAATAGCTAAAAAACAAATAAATCTATAAATAATTTAAAAACGGAACTGGTTTTTGTACCCAAAATTAGGCATTTCCGCGCGAGATTTTAATGTGTTCCTAATGGACCCATCCCGAGCTTTAGCGTCCGTGACGCTTTGAGAAGCCTCCGTCACTAACTTAACACATCTTTCCACTGACTGTGTGTGACAGGGAAAGTCAACAATATCAAGGCTTTGTTCTTTAACCTTAATTTTAAGGTCATCATTGGAGACGTGTCGCAGAACCGGTGGCGCTGATATTTCACACTCTTGCCAAAATTTCATATCAATATAATCTCGTGCAAAGAAGTTAAGCTTTGGTGCTTTAAATACTCTGGGAGAGATGCTCTTTTCTGCTTCTCTAGCCTTTAATATTTTGCGAGATGCAAGCTCTCGAATATGGTCTCTATCGTCGAATAACATGGCAATAAGAAAGTTTTCTGGGTGCGCAAAAAAAGCGTTTCTTTCGATCACTGAATGTATAATAGACCTCTGTTTATCAGGTAAAAACCGTGAGTACATAATTATTTTAAATATATGCTTGGCTCCATCTTTAAATGATGGATTTTGCTTGATAAGGAACCAAACAGGAGCATAAACTTTGACCACGTAGTTCACAAGCAGCTGCAAATTATCTGACGGCGAAACAGTACTTACGTAAAGTCTGAGTATGCGATTGGCAGTAGTGAGCCATCTCGAATGTGCCATTTTTCTAGGTTGGCGGCTCGCTAGCTCAGGGGAACAGGAACTAGCCATCACAGCATGACACATTTCGTAGAGATACTTTTGATCCGTACTTAGTTCTTTCACTAAATTATCAGGTAATTCGAGGCAGTTGCCAGCCACTGAACAAAAAGACACTAGAAGTTTACTTTCACAAGCAGCTAGCTGTTTTCCAATAGGTCCTGAATATTCCTTTGGTCCAGATGTACCTCCATCTAGAGACCTAAACAAATGGCGAAGCGGTAATTCATTCGCGTGAAGCATACAAACACACCATTGCAATGGTCTCTTCAAGTAGTTTTCCAAGTATTGAATGACACCTCCTTTCCAACCTGTATTCGTAGCAGTACCATCGCACCCCACACAAATCACCTCTTCTAGGTTCAACCCTTGATTTTCTAACAAAGATACGATAGAAGTGACGATCGCTTTGGCAGTGCCACGACTTGGCGTCGTGTTTCCCAAATAAATCGATCCCGGCTCTGTAAGAACTGAAATGTGCTCTTGCAAAACTTCTCTGCGGTGGTAACGATCACCTATTTTATCGTTTATGAGTGTTTTGTCCTTTCGTCCATCAAAGTAGATACTTTTAACTACAATAGCATCAATATCTTGGCTGGCCTTGGCCCGAGCTTTTGAAACAGCTCTATGGATTTTATTCTTATCAATAACAAGACTTAGATCTTCGGAAGATACCAATCCTACGTCAGCTAAGACCGCCGAAGCGACCGCGGCCGCAGATCGCGTTGATAGTCCATACCGATCACATACCTTAGCTACTGTTGGCAGCGCCAGAGTGTTCCGATTCAATGAAGTAGATGGAATCTCATTTACAAGCACATCACTATTTAGAAAAAGTTCTGTTGCAGGCGACTGTGGTCGCCGTGGTCGAGGCGACAACTCGCGCACTGGAACAGGATTGGTTTCTTGTGACGTACTTGATAAACATGCGTCCTCTATCCGCTCCGATTTTTCTTGTCTTTGATATTTTTTTTAAAAGTCTTGCCGTTTCTTTTGTGTCTATACCGCTTATTGCCATTCTTCTATCGCTTCTTTGGTCCAATAAAAAGTGTCTTTCATTAATAGGAACTTTCTTTGGTTTTATGCAGGTACAAATGTCAAATAAAGTGCACTTACAAGCAGCAATGTCGAAAAGCTTGTTCGACGAATCTAAAAAGCACTTCACTTTGCTTTCGTAGCTATCATTTCTTTTATTTTTGGGATATCTTATTAATGACAGGTATTTATTGAAATATGATTTCAGCAACTGCGTCACTCGTTCTTTCGAAACGATGGGAATCGAGGCCTTGGTCCAAATCGTAACAAGTTTTTCAGAAACGATTGAAAAAACTTCAGTATTAGAAGGATCTTTCCCATTCTTCTGTAGTTTTAATTCATTTTTAGTAAACAAAATGAATTTGATAACGTCACTTATCACTGGTAACTGGCGATCGTCAAGTTCTTTATATGGTCCCAATATAGCACATGTAGTCTCACTTCGTCTTGAACCCATTATTGGTTGTAACTAAAAAAGTTATTTTATCACAGGGAAGTGCGGAGCGACACCTTACAGCAATAAAAGCGCAATAGAAATGAGACGAACTGCCTCGCCGTAGAAGTAAAATGTTTGAGAAAAACAAGTCAAAACATGATTTTCTCGAGTTCGAACCAAACCTATTCCTCACTGGAAACAAATTGTCGTAGCCTGCAAATCATATTTTAGGGTTCCACTACCATTGTAATTACAAAATAAAATGAGATTATTGTGCAAAAAATATAATAGATGATATACACTGAAGTGTTACTTATGTGATTTTTTGAAAAATAAAAATGCCGGTAGAGCCCTTGAGATATTATTTTATATTTTTTTAATTATTTTTACGTTAATCTACAACTTAAGACGCAACTTTTGAGGGGTCTTGTAAAGCAAAAACAGAAAAAAAAATATTTCGGGACACCCTACTGTACAAGTCGTGTCCGCGTGGAATAGTGGCAAAAATGCTGGAAGCATTTCCCCCCCTTGAATGGCAAAGCCGATTCTTTGGGCGAAAAATGAGCCAACTCTCCTGTCACCAGTAGAGGCGATAAAACGAGGTGTTATCTCTTTTTAAAAGTGCGTAGAACTTTGACTCCATGGCCCAAGGGTTTCTACAGCAAAAGGTATAAAATACAATTTTAACTAAGGGAGGCATATTTACGCAACTGTATTAATATGATTTAAGCGATTTAATCATCTTCTTTAGATATTGTTATATTGCGTTTTATAATTTCTACTTATAAGTAAACATTTTATATTTGACAAGGACACTTAAGCAAAAATTATGAAGAATATATAAGTTTTCTTTGATTTATATTTATTTTGGGACTTTTCAGCGCAATGCGAAAATGTTAGTTGCATCGTTGCCTAAACACATAAAAAATTATATTATATCAAACATTATGCCATTAATATTCCTATCAGAAATATTTAATGTAAAACTTGTAAGGCAATTTGGCTTCCCTCGAGGTAGGAATAGCTAGTATACATTAAAGTATAGCTATATACGTTAGGTCTCTTAAAATATTGACTTATCAAATCACGTTCGCGTTTCCGCGTTCCGGACACATTCCATTAAGAAATGTTGCACGTCCTCTTCTACTCCACACGTCACACTAAGGAGAGCTTACTTTTTTCATAATATCACCAAACTTGTTAAGTGGTATAAGTCTAGAACCAATTCACAGGTCCGTAACAGTGTATTAATGCGTCAATTTCACATTACAAAACCACGGGATATGAATAGGCTCATCTTCAATATTTTTTTACCATATTTACTCGTTGATAGTACACAGTAGGTACTCTTTCTATTTATTATTGAAGTGAAACTTCTTTAGAATCGTTGTGATTTCAAACTCGATGAAACGAAAAAATAAGTCCATAGTACAAGGCACTCAGAGACGGGGAAGAGTTACTTTAGTTAGATCTCGCCCACCGCGAGTCAGTGACATTTCTAATTCTGTCTAACTCGTGGGTATGACCTTCGCGCCATCTCCCTCTCTCAACGAGCTTAGACGGGGTTATTTGGTATAAATATAAACGAGATTTAAAAATTAGTTTGCCAAAGAAGTTTTACTTCTGACATGTGTACTTTGTACACACGCACTTTTTTATAGTGTTTTTCCAAGACATCCAAAAAATGACATGTTCCTAGTCCTAGTAATTATAGTATGTATTGTAAAGCTGTCAGCCTTCTCATTTCCCGATACTTTAACGTGGGAAGAAACCCACTGTACTTTTAAATATACCACTTGTAAGTTACAAAGTACAATAAATATTGGTTATTATAATTGGTGATTTCTTTCAAAATGTGATAAATAAGTTCTAAGATTGGAGTCTTGCTTAATAGATTAAGAAAAGTTTACTATTTTTTAAATTATTGTTTTAGTCTAAAAATTCATCTATTCATAAAATAGGCAGAGCAAAATAAAGAATACTTTGATTTTTGCGTTCCGTCACTTTTAACATCCGGAATCTGACCGCGCCTGTCGGCCATTACGTACATCTATTGTTCAGCATCTTTTGTGTCTCCGTTTTATTAGTTTCTTGAAAAGGTATGCGACCTTTATAATTTCAGATCCGACGTGTCATTAATTTTAATCAAATTTTCGCTTTATTATTGTAAAATTTTTTATCTCGCGAGATAGATACATACGCTATATTGTTCAGTGAGAAATTGTTCAGTGACTCACAAATAATATTATAATATATCAGTTAAGATTTGCAAATAACATGTACCTACTGATATTGCCAATTGAATTTTATTTATGCACGAATGGAATTTGCATTTACTCTTAATAACAATTTTATGAAGATTAGATTTTAACTTCACCCTCTGTGTTAAATTTTTTTTATTTGACTATGAACGGATTTTTAATTGCTTTTCGAAATTAAAGGTAGCCTGTATTTAAACTTGTATATGTAGTATATCAACTATCTGGTATCTGTAATACAAGCCTCGTAGCTTACCACGGAACTAGATGGCGCTGTTGTAAAAATTGTCCCAACATATTTATAAAATTAAAGAATAACCTAGGCTTAATAGAATTTTATAGTTTCATACATGATGCGTATGGCATATAATATAATAAAAACGACAAATATACTGCAAAATAAGAATCGTAAGGTATAAGGAGTCTACGAAACACTAATGTACGTTATTTTGTTTGGGAGAATACGAGACGTTAAAAGCAGAATTGTTCGAAATACTCTTTGTTAACTACCAACTTAATATCTAGTATATTAAATTTCTATATACTTCTTAATGTTATGACATAAAAAATATAATATCTGAAGAAATACTAAAACTAGATAGGTCTTTAATAATGATATAAATTTTGTACAGCGACTTTATTGACGTAAGTAAATAATTATATATATTATAATTATGTTAAATTAGTTAATGTAACAACTACAATTTTCATAGTATTTTCAAAAATTCCTAAAATAACATTTTTTTGCTGTCTGTAAAAATATTAAAATATATATTACAAGTAATAACAGTAGAAGATATACGTGTAATTCGTTATCAAGAATACAATATAATACTGATTCATAAAGAATCACAGCGTTTATTGAACATAATTTTTACTCGTCTATTATAGTCGGTATTCGAGACACGTATTCAATTACACCCAATCGATCTGAACGTTTGATATAATGTCTAATGTGAAGCACTGATGGTACCACTGATAGGGTTCCTCAATATGGCCATTAATTTACTTATAGCTCTAAGAATGCTGAAGGGAAATAAAAAAATATATATGTATTTTTCTTTTTAGGTATAAGTGATTGTTATATACATATGTTGTTGATATTATACAGATTAGTGTTCACCATCATCATCATCAGCCCTTTTTTTTAACGTCCCACTGCTGGGCACGGGTCTCCCTCAGTACGAGGGGGATCAGGCCATAGTCCACCGCGCTGGCCTAGTCCGTGTTGGCGGACTTCACATGCCTTTCGAAAACTTGTTAGGTTTTCTCAGACATACAGGTTTCCTCACTATGTTTTCCTTCACCGTAAGACAAGTGGTAATTATGATATAAATGATTCGCACATGAAAATATCAGAGGTGCGAGACCCGGATTTGAACCCGCATCACTCAGTTATCCAGGAGACGCGTTACCGCTGGGCTACCACTGTCTTTTGGTAGATTAGTGTTAATACAAGTTAATATAATATTAGTAATACATGTATATTATTAAACATTAACGCAGTAAGTTGTATTAAATTTAAATAATGTGACTTTGTATTGCATTCAGCCCTTTTTAACGGCAAACTACTGGCCACGGGCCTCCCTTCAAAAGAATCAGGTTATAATTTCCCTTAAAGTGAATAGGAAAGGCTATGAAATAAATAAAGTAGTAAAAAAGTAATTTTCGTAATTTTCTGCATGGCCGTTAATTTGTGAGCGCAGATTTTGGGTAACGTAGAAAGGGGCTTACACAGTAAACAATAAATCATTTCACAAAAACCGAAAAAAAAATAAAGTGACATTATAATTCTATGACATAACGATTAAAGCCATTTCAATTAAATGTATAAGTATAATATATAAGTTCTTTTCAACTTCAACCATACAATGAAATCTTAACCCTAAATATGAAGCATAACTGTGTTATTTTTGATGATCTCTCGACATAGGAGTATAGGGTTGACACTTTAAAATATTCCTTCTTCCTTATTATATCATTCTATCCAGATTTTTGCAACATTTTCTTTTTTTTATCATAATTAGTATGTGACGTCCTTTTATTTCCGAAATATAAATGTATATTGTTACTTTTGTAAATAGGAACATTCCGTCTAAGGGTGCAAAAATAAATCATAATAAATAAGACAAATGTTTATTTTATTAAAATTATATTCTAAAAAAGAAAACTTCCCTGACATGATATTGTAATTTTTATGTAAATGTACACGTTACGGTATAAACAATAATATCTGAAAAAAGCAAAAACCTAGTTCAAAATAATATGGTGTAAATAGCTTATAAAATAATACCAAAAATTTAATCTATTTCATTTGAACTGAACGAGCGTTGAGAAGTGTTCGATAAGAACTTTTAATCTATCGTGTCCACTTTCAGTATGATCGTTCAACTTCTGGTTGCGGGACGGTATTCGAGACACGTATGCAATTACCCCAATGATATCGTAATAATGATAGCTATCTATACTTATAAATAAATGGTAGCTTGTCCGTACAGATGTTTTGTACTATCTTTATCTGACTATCTTTTCTCTATTTCTACTACATTATTAATGTGGGTAGTTCAAATTAATATTTTGGATCAACTTTCTTAGGCTTACGCGAATATTTGACATTATAAATGAAATTATATTTTCGGATAGACAGACTTAGTCTCTCCCGTGACCATGATTGCTGTAAAGCATTCGAAACGTCGGGAACCAAAAATCATAATAAATCCGCGACAAAATCCGAAAAGATGATTTCATTTATAATTTTGGATCAAGTTATTTATTTAATGTAATAACTGCTGAAGGTTACACTATTACAATAGTTTAGCTCTTTTTAATGTCATGTTGGGTATAAGTATCCCTCACTTCAAGGGGATTAGACCCTACTGTGAAGTAGGGTAGGGCATGACGAAAATATGCGTTTTATAATACTAATTTATACATAGATGTGTATAACAAGACAAAATTCTATATGACGATGTACATGTGTCGGTGGATGGTGTGCCATGGGGCTTGCTCCTGCTACTTTTCTGATAGCAGGGTAGACTGTGGAGCAACCCCATTGGTGCTGGTCTGCTTCGGCAGACCTGTCTTTGGGGCGTCGAGGTTACATGTGTAAGAGATCTTGCGACGCACCATTAATACGGGCGGTTTGTTGGATTTTAATGGATAATACTGGCTTTTCTGGCCGGTGGCCACATAACCACTGATGGTATGCATTAATAAGGTGAAAAAAAAGGTGACCAATCTCGCTGAAACTAGCCAACTACGTAGGAGATATATTTTAGTGTACTCCTTTCCTACCCTAGTGAAAGAGTAGAACTGCCACACGGCCAACTTTCAACTACAGGATGTGGGAATTTCGTGACAGGAAAATTCCGGATCAACATACAACTCGAATCCAGGACTTTCGGGTGTGCAGTCGTACAATATATTTTTAGCCGCTAGACCAACGAATGACAATCTTTCAGGTAAACTACTATATAATATTATGTCCTTTAAGAGTTTCTATCAATATAATGTTCATATCTCACGGGATCCACTATATCAGGATAATAAGGAGTACAAAGAAAATTTAACAATATATAAAAGATTATGTCGTTCCGTTATTTCGTGAAAGAGTCATCAATCAAACTAAACTTTCGTATAAATTCTGCTTTAAAATAAGAATAGAGGAATTGATAAGACTACCGCATACTTTTTAATAACGCTTAACTTAGTTCGTTTTTTTCTTATTTTACCATTATAGTTTTAATTTTGCCACTACAAAAATAGTAATAGCATACATAATTCTTAAAAATTCAAGATAGATGGTTTCCAATAATAAGAAATTAAAAGTATTTCGCATCTCATTTGCGAAAAATTACACTTAATTATTAGAGAAAAAAGACTAAATACAAACAAAGCTATTCTACGCTTAATAGCTGTATAGACCACCTGGAACCGTGGCTAGAATACCAGATGCATTTTTACGATGGCAGTCGGTACATTTGATGAAAAACGTGCTAACCTTCTAACGTTGCAATTTGTTACATAATATTATCTTCTATACTTAATATTATAAAGAGGTAAAGTTTGTTTGTTTGTTAAATTGTAAGGGGAAATCTCGGGATCTACTGAACCGATTTTAAAAATTCTTTCACTAATAGAAAGCCACATTATTGCTGAGTATGGCTATATAAAAAACCGAAAAATAAAAAGGCTTTTACGTGGTAGTCCGTTTTGCAAAGTGTATCGGAGAAAAAACGGTCGAATGAAAGCGTTTCTTACGAACGCTGCCTTAACTGTGAAAGATATATTTTTGAGTTCTAGAGAAAAGATGTGGAGCTTGAAAAAGCCTACAAAAAAGTCAACGACAGCATATTTTATATTTAAGTTACAAAAAGTTGTTTTTTTTTTAATATTAGTATAGATCATTTAATTTTTAATATTAATAAAATAATTTAAATTATTTAAACACTCTGTACTAAAAAAGAATTATTAACATTATGCCCAACGAAGTGGGCACGGGTCAGCTAGTGTTAAATATTCTTATTTCTTGGTTTTTACAGGAGAGGATATGCAGGTCTTTTTTTTAATTTATCCATTCAATCGTAAATGTGACGTGCGAAATTTAGGGATATAATAATATTTATTGATTTTGATAAATTGTTCATGTGTTTATCAATTATCAATTTTAATTAATAATTTTGATTTGCCTATAACTTGGCCATTTATTGAGTTAAAGCGTGTTAAGTTAAAATAAATCATAAATATAAATAATTTGAAGATATTTATTAATTTATTCACAGGTGTTACGAATGAAAAAACCATTAAAAGTAAGAATAGCACAATTTATCTTTTACCAGAAGAAGCGTAATTTGGGAAACTTTTCACGTATTTGGTATCACAAGATGTTACAGTTTTATTGGACTTTCTTTTTGTTGAAGATTCTGTGATAAATTTTTCTTAGACATTGATTTCTTTATAATGCAAAAATAAAACAACTTTTGTTTAGGATTACTGTAGCTAAGTAGCTTTTTATCATTATAATATATAAACAATGAATTCTATCTCATCATAATTTATAACCATTGCATAAAGGAGAAATTATAACGTTCATTTCTATATTTTATTGGATAAGTAGGTAGGTATTTTTTTTGTCCATGCATAACTTTTTATAGTGTAGTCTCATTTTCATAAATCTTTTTTTATTAAATAGAATCCCATCACTTCAAAAAAAAGAAAAAAACTTTTTAGTCTACCTTTTGGTCTCTAACTTTATTTAAAGTTCATATCTTAAAGATGTACATACATTAAATTATAAAGCACTAAACTTTGAAAGTATCTTCGGTACCAATAATAAATGAAAACTACAAATAAGTTACATAATATATATAGATACACCTATTTTACTTTTACAAGATGAGCATTTCTACGCATTTGATGAAAGTTTAAACGAACAACATTTTCATTACTAGTGAGATTATAATAAAAGTAGTGACTCACTCACGCTTCACTCGGGTTCGTCCCTAGGTACCTTTAGGATAAAATTTCTACAAACTTTGAACGTCTTATTTATTTATATCTAATCAAAAGCATAAAAAAATCTTTTTAAAAGCTTTAAAAATGACGTAATTTCCATAATTTAAATTTTAATCCCCCCATTGCAACCCCTTATAACCCTTTTCTAAAAGTAGCCTATATCCTTTATCAGACTCTAGAATATCTGTGTACTAAATTGCATTTAAATCGATTTAGTAGTTTTGGGGTGAAAGCGCAATAGACATACAGGGTTACTTTGGCATATATAATACTAGCGACTCGCCCTCGCTTCGCTTGGGCTTTTTCCTAGATTTAGCACAGGGAAAGCCGCGGGATCCGCTAGTCATGCATTTAAACCTTCCTCTTGAATCACTCTATCTATTAAAAAAAACCGCATCAAAATCCGTTGCGTAGTTTTAAAGATTTAAGCATACATAGGGATATAGGGACAGAGAAAGCGACTTTGTTTTATACTATGTAGTGATTAAGTAAGGTATATGTAGGTAGATATCATATAAAGTATTGCATTTCACATATTTTATCGAAACTCGAGCCAAGTTCAATTCTCTCTTACTATAATAAAAAATATTTTAGCGTGTAGAAATATCAAACCTAACCATAAACGGAATCATTCCCATCACGTACAATATCGCGCGTGACAGTATTATTTCAAATTCAAAGGGTAAAAAGCGGAGATGTATTAAAAAGAATAGCTTCTGTAATAGAACCAGCGCTAGTTTATACTGCTATTTGTATTGGAATATGTTTTAAAAACCACTATATATATTTCTAAAGACTTATCGCTTGAGAGGAACTGTAAGTGCTGTTGGTAACATTGTACTCGTAATATAATGATTAAAGTAACTTTTTACGAAAAAAATCTACAAATTCCTTCTGTTATTATTTATGACTACTTTCTACGTTAATTTAAAGTTTGTTCGAAACTCGCTATCTAAAACTAAAACACTTTGTGTATTCTAAACAAGATTCCTTTGACGTCTTCTTGAAAGAAAATGGTATTGTGAAAAACTTATGTAAGTAGTAAGTATATATACAGTAAGTGGAGTGTAGTGCAGAATATAAAATCAAGTTAATATTATACATACGACAGCTTGAAAGCCTTTGCGAGTTTGTGTTAGAATGTATATCTGTTAGTTTTTTATGACATCAACTCAATCTATCGCTGGTATTAGCCAAAATAATCTATATTTCAATTTGGAATTTTATAATATGTAAAAACATCCTTTAGCATTTTCGCATATTTATTTTTAAACTAGCGACTCACCCTCGCTTCGCTCGGCTTAAGCGTCAGCGGTATTACGGGTAAAAAAATAAAATTTCTACCTCCATCTTTTTTGAAGTTGGTTAAAAAGTAGCCTAAGTTACGCCCTATAACATTAGCTATCTGCGAGTGAAAGTCAGGTCAAAATCGGTTTAGCCATTTCAGAGATTACCCGGAATAAACAGACAGACAAAAAATTTTAAAATTAGTTTTTTGTTGTTAGTATCGTGTATACTTTCATATGCATATAGTGTAAAGTTGTCAATTTAAAATTAAAAACAGACACTCCAATTTTATATATATGTATAGATTGTCACATGAGTTATTTCCAACTTTAAACTGTGATAATACTGTCTGCATTATTACTCAATAACGACCAAAATGGTTATCATAAATGTATGTTCGAGTACAAGAGCTTTCGACGCTTTATAACTCCTTCTTAGACTTCTTAATTTGCTGAGATGTAAATAGATTAGGTTGCTACCTATAATCTATCTTTGTTCACAAAATCACATTATTATATTGCTCTATTATTACGTATATGTATAAAGAACAAACAAACAGCCACAATTTCCCTTTTATTAGGTGAGAACGCTGTCACCAAATTAATTATTAATATTAGTTAATAGTTTATGGATTTGAATTCTAGCTAAGTTAACATATCTGTGGTTTATTCAAACTTCAATCACTTGGAACGATATTCGACGGAAGTTTTGATTTTCATAATCTCACTGACGATATTGAACTTTCATTGGTTAAGAAATGCTTTGTTCGAGATTTTGGATCGTGTCTAACAGTTGTTAAGATCAAACGCAATTATTTATTGGAAAGCCAACATAGCTTATGGGATGGGAATTAGATTATGGTAGACATTAACATTCTAAGCACATTTCATTCATTTTTACTAGTAAGTTTTGGCACGTAGAAACAATCAGTAATCAAAATTGTATGCCACAGAAGAGCTAGTAGGCAATAAATGATAAAATAATTTTCACAAAATTTGTAAGTCACGTAAAAATCTTGTGGATTTCTCATAGGGCGTCGATGGGGATTAATGTCAGTGAAAGAGCGAAAGTGGTGTAACGTGATTGTTGGGATTGGCTCTACTTTATTTTAACTAAATTGTAGAAAACGTACAGAAACGACAACAAAATATCTATATTGGGTATTAAAAGAACTTTTTATTTACACGCTGCTTATTAAAAAAAAAATTTAAGAAAAAGATTAGCTCTAGGGATTTTGAGAAAGCCACCATGTTGTTGAGGAAATTTTTGTAGTAGTCCTATCAGCTGTGGGTTGATTTGAACGAACCACAAAGAATAAAGCAATTTATATTTTTAAATACATAAACCAAAACAAAAAGACTTCATAAATAAATTTTAAGTATGAAATAAGATTCATTATATTATTAAACTTTCGTGTTACGAACTACGAGTATATATAAACTTAGAATCAGTTAATTCTCAACTATTTTTTTTCATTTAAAAAGATAATTGCAATAAGCCTTATACAAAGCCCCATATAATAGTCAAGTAGAGCTTCAACATTTATCAGAAAAACAGTGATTTGAAAGAAAACTTTGAATGCTTTTTATTTTATAATAACTATTATTAATTTTACATCTAAAATAACATTAGAAAATATAATTTTCATTTTTTATTACATTTGCTTTAAATAAACCATTTCATCTCTCATCTGCCTAAAAAGGGGTCTTTACGTTGTCAAGTATCATACACCTTTATGGAAGCAATTTAACTAATTACCATGTCACTCCATTACATAAACCAGTATAATTTTAATGAAACGCCCAATCCTGAACGTGAATACTTCATTGTGTTTTATTAGTATATTTAATGTTTACAAGCGAGAAAGGCTCTTAAATCGCGTATATAACGCCTATAATCTGAAATTGTAACTTGAAGTGATAATAAATTTAAATTAATAGTATTCAACGTTGATTTTGGTTCTTTGTTAGCGTTCATTTGATTAACTTCTTTATGTGTTGTTTGAATGTAATTGTTGGTTCTTAAGAGTAATTAATAATATAATTTTAGTTCATTCTTTTGTTTTAGTGAATTGAAATTCATTGCAATTACTCTTGTAAGAAAATAGATGAGCTGTACATATTCTCATAAGCTATCATTAAATTACAGGTATACCTGAGTATAACCCATTTTTCTCAGGGTTATTATTGGGATACTCGTAATTTATCACCCTATTTGTAATATTTTTTAAATTACGATCATGAACATATTTTTTAAAGATTGATTAGTTTCATATAACATTATTAGTTTCCTTCATCTTCTAGATTTACGTTAAATATTTATACTAACCAAAAAATGACAACAATCTTTACAGATACAACTTAATGCGATTGAATACTTAACCATAAAAAACTAATAACGAATACGACACATATGATAGTGGTAGCCTAGCGGTAACGCGCTCGCTTGGATAACCGAGTGATGCGGGTTCAAATCCGGGTCCCGCGCCTCTGATATTTTAATGTGCGAATCATTTCTAACATGATTACCACTTGTCTTACGGTGAAGGAAAACATCGTAAGGAAACCTACATGTCTGAGAAAACCTAGCAAGTTTTCGAAAGACATGTGAAGTCGGCCAACACGCATTAGGCCAGCGCGGTGGACTATGGCCTGATCCCCTTCGTACTGAGGGAGTTCCGTGCCCAGCAGTGAGACGTTGAAAAGGGCTGGTGATGAATAACGAATATTATATTTGTGAATGATTATTGATGACAGTGTCGTGAAATAATTTCTATACAATTCACGAGCTGTTTAGTAATTAAAGCTCATGTGTGAAGCTTTTTGCAAGTATATCATCAAAGGTAAAAGACAGAATATATTTTTTTTAAATATAATAATATAAAATATATGAGATATATAATGTACCTCGTATATTAATATTATATATTATTTTGCAAAGGATTTTCCCAGAGTATTTCTTTATGTATATTATCAGCCTCTGATTCAAACTACGACTGAGTCGACCCTTTTGTCTCTTTTGTTCCTTATATTAGATGCCATTAGCGGTAAAGCCAAAAGGAACTTGCAATAGAAAATAAGCAAAATATATCATGTCCGATTTTGAGTACACCAAATGTAAATCTACTTCCGAAAAAATAAGGAGAAAATAAAAATAAAATTTGAAACGTTGAGGACAATTCAAATTTTATCACCATAATACTTTTTTAGATTAATGAGAATATATTTAGATATTTTATTATGTTTTTGGATTTTTTCGAGGATTTATTTTCGTCTTTCGAATGCTGTACAGCAATTATGGTCATAGGAGATATATAAATAATTACAAAAAAATCGTCTTAATATAGTGAAGTAAATATAGAAGTGACGAAATTATAAAGAAATCATTAAACTGTAAAATTGGTTTTACACAAATTGTATTTACGTATATACTCTGAAAAAAAAAAGGGTTACGGTGTGAGAACCACATCTGCTGATCTGACAGTTCCCATGACCTCTCTCAATTAATTCTCTTGATAGTGTACATATTATAATTTAACAAAGCTTTCGCTTTATGCAGAATTTCGATAAAACAGAACAAAATCTTATGGGCTACGGCATACCGGAAATATAATATTTGATTCGAAATATTAAAAAAGTATACATCAAGTATTATGCGCTCGCTTGGATAACTGAGTACCGATGTAGGTTAAAAATCGGGTCTCGCACCTCTGATAATTTTATGTGTAAATAATTTTCGACATGATTACCACTTGTCTTACGTTAAGGGAAAACATCGGAAGGAAACCAGCATATCAAAAAGAAGCTAAAAGAAGCTACCCAACCCGTACTTGTCCAGTTTGGTGGACCCCCTCGTATTGAAGATTGTAGACTAGAAGGGACTTCAATACCGCATGTTAAAATGACTGAGAAAAATATCAAATTAGACAAATAATACACATATTTATGGTACAGATTTCATCGCACGAACAAGTACTACACTGACATTAAATAATAACCCCTCCAATTAGGATAAACAAATAAAAGCTTAAACTTTCCAACAGTAAGTTGTTAGTCATTTCAAGCTTGATTAAGCTCGAAGCGAACGAGTAGTAAAAGAAAATTTAAAACAAGTCGTAAATTCTTTTAAGTGCCAATATTGTGTTCGGAATCGCCTCAAAAGTTTGCTTGGAAAATAAAACGTGGAAAGTTTAACATCAACCTTAATGGTATGAAAGATATTAGTAGTTTGAGATAATTTGGTTTGAGTATTTATTATATATGGACAATGATACACACGACTTCCTTTTTTATAATGAAAATTACAAATATATTATACAATTATTCAAGTGGAATAAATCATTATGTAAGAGAAAGCGAACTAAAAAGATAGAAATAAGAAGTTTTGTTATCATGCTGAAGGTATGTCTTAAGCAAGCTACGATATCTTAGAATAAATATAAATATATGTTGGGACATTATTACACATAGCGCCATCTTGTTCCGTGATAAGCTACGAGGCTTGTGTTACAGATACCAGATAGTTGATATACTTACTACATATGTAAGTTTAAATACATACATATTATAAATATAAACACCCATGACTGGAGTACAAACATCCAAGTTTAACAAATGAATGCCTCCAGCGGGACTCGAACCTGTGACTGCTGGCGCAAGAAAGTAGGGTCACTATAAACTACGCCAATGTAGACCAAGGCAGGACTTCGTTTTCAGTTTACATTTTAATATCCCCAATAATTATTTTTAATATATTAGTATTTATGTTAAGGCTCTTTAACCCTTTTTTAAATCACATATAATTAATCCTAAAAACCATGGACACGAATACAAAAACTTGATAAAGTATCAATTCTGTCTACTTCGAAGGAAAATGCACAACTTGAACTACTGTTACATAAATTATTCAGTGGACCGAAATATTCACAACTTTGAAATTGCCAAAATACACTTATCGGTATTGGTGGTGCACTTCGAAATGTTATGCGAAGTGTCGAGTAGTTTGCATGCTGTTACAAAGTGAATGGAAAAAGTACTATGAATGAATAATACGGAAATGTGAAAAAACGTGTGGATGAAAGTAGAAACAGAGTGGTCTGTACAGTTAAAGGTCTACATGCTTTTAATATTTCTTAATCTATACATATAAATAAAATTGGAGTGTCTGTTTTTAATTTCAAATTAACAGCTTTTCATTAAATGCATATGTATGTCTCATGTTTACACTTCTTGGGGTATGTCTAAACTTGTGCGCTATAATATATCCTGCGCAGTTGCCTAATCTTTGTTCCCTTATAGTATCCAATCAATTTAAATATTTATTTCAAATTTAACTCAATTTAAACTTGTATACCTATTAATAATAAATAAATAAATATGTTGGGCCATTATTACACACAGCGTCATCTAGTTTCGTGGTAAACTACGAAGGTATAAGGTAAGGTGGAATACAAGTTTTGTGTTATGGATACCAGATAGTTGATAAACTACAAAATATAAGTTTAAATACATACATATTATAAATATAAACACCCATGACTGGCGTACAAATATCCGACTTTAACAAATGAATGCCCCCAGCGGGACTCGAATCCGCGATCGATCTCGAATGAAGTAGGGTAACTACAAACTGCGCCAAACGTATCGTCCAATGTATATTTTTACAGATAGCGTTACGAGTAAAAGTAAGCTTAATATAATTTTCCTATTTATCATTTCGCATTTTAGTATTTCATATCGTGACCTTTGAACACCACTGGATCAAAAGAAGTCGGCATAAAGAACATTTCATCACGCCAGTAATTATACGTATTAGAGATAAAACTAAATTCGAAAGATGAAAAGCTGTGTTTAAATACTGTAGAAATATATAAAAGTTTTTGATTTTATTAAAATGTATCGCACTAATACTTGTGTGTGTGTGTGTGTGTGTGTGTGTGTGTTTTCACACACATACACACACACACACACACACACACACACACACACACACACACACACACACACACACACACACACACACACACACACACACACACGCACGCACACACATACACTTTTGCGTTACAGAAAGGTTGAATGACTAAGCTTAGCCTTGTCTAGGACTGAACCTAAAACCTCCAGATGTGCCGTAATGTCAGTTAACTCTTCACGCTTGAATAGCTATATTTTTACATATCATATTTTTATAATGTACTAAATTGCTAGATTGGATTTTGACTAGTGTATAGCTGATGTTATGAGGAGTAAGTAACTTAGGCTACTCTTCAGAAGAAAGTACAAAAAAAAAATGAAATTTATTTTAATTATGTATTTAATTGTCTTATTATTTACTACATACAATAAATAATAAAAAAGCCTTCATAAAATCAAAAGAAAACATTAAAAAGATTTTTGGAGTTGTTGTTGAGCTGTTTTTTTTAATTTTGGACCTATTCTAACCAACTTCCAACAAAGTAACCTATCATATTAAATATAAATGTATGTACGTTTATTATTTTAAAATTATTCTTCACTTTAATTATCACTCCGTATAAATACAATATAAATCAAACACTAATGAAAAATTTTAAAAACTCAAATTCATAGCATCCTCTTGATTCGTAGATAGTTCTTTTAAAAGTGACTGTTGTTCTGCAGAATTAAAAGTTCTTAAGCTTGAAACACCATTAGATCTGCTTCGGTGTAAGGGCGGCCGACCTCTGATCCTCCCTTCATATTTGTGACGCTTATGGTTTAAAGGGCTCAAATCTGTATCGGACATATCATCAATCTTTCGCTTTGAAGATGAAGATGAAGTGGAATTAAAAGTCATTTCTTCTCTTGATCTATGAGGTGTATCTGAAAGTATGTAATTGTATTATGTATATACTTTAAAGTATTTTTATATTGGGTTTTTAAAGCAAACACATAAACCTAATAAAAAATTTGATCGTTATAAGTACAAAGCGTTAAAGCTGTGGAAAGAAACGTTTGCTATAAGTTTAAGCTTGCTTTTTATTTTATTTTTAAGTATATTTATATAAAATTATGTATATTATTATAAATTTGAAATAAGATATAAAATCTTTTTATTTCATGCTGTTTAGATTTATTTTCGCACATAACAATGTTAATTAATGAATTATCATTCAAAATAATTAATAAGTCTGTATACATAATTTTTTTTAATATAATTAAATTTATGTGCATCAAATTTAATATACATAAGTAATTAATTAAAAAAATACAATTATAATATATTGTAAATATTTAAAAAAAGGTAAATTGTAAATAAAATTAATTAGCTCGGTATCTAATAATAAAATATTTTGTAATATTAAATTGACATTTTACCTACTAAATTTTTATAGTCTTTTTTATATAAGAAAGTTTAATAATTCAATATATTATTCTCCTTCAAGTAACACATTTAAAGCAAAAAGCTCTTTCCGAGACAATCACGTAAACACATCATCGTAAAAGACTGCATTTTGACGTTTACTGCACCACAAAGAGCAAATTACAAACTTCCACTAGTGTTTTATGACAATAGAGGCAAAAATTCTAATTTCTGTAAAGGATTGTCATCTCTATTTCTCGTGTTATTAAGAATTATTTTGGTAACTCATTAGTGAAATATATGGTGGCTGGTCCGTTCTACTAAACCGAGTACGTGCCAAAGTACGATGCCTAATTTATGTAGTACGTGATATTGTATTGTACATTTTGTTTGATGTTTATTTTGGAGACGAGGGAAAAGTTTTGGTAGCACTACTGCTCTTTCATTTATACTAGCAAGAGCTTTTAATGGACTACAAAGTTACATGCTTAACCTTGATAATGTCTTTACTTTTCCCCACGTCGCAAGAAGAGTTTCAGTCAGAGAGTCAGTTTAACTTGTGTATTTGTCTATAATATCGTATTGTTAAAGCTTAAACAGATGGACCGACGTTATTTTTTTCTTTTATAGATTTAATATATTGAAAATTTCGCATTTTAGTCATTTTACAATGACAGTCATTCTTTTGAGCGTGATAAACATACACTTTTTTGTTTGTATTATAGTAGTCTGATTAATTTATTACTTATGACGTTATATTTATGTTTAAATATGCGAATAATATTACAAAAAATGATTACATCAATCTTCGTTTTAACATTATATTCTTATTCGTTTAAATACACCATTAGAAAGTTACCAAACCATCATTTCATTAATATTAATGAAAATTTCAATGGAAATTACATTTGGAAAGTCAAGAAAAATCATAAGTACTTAAAATATTCATATTGAAGAGTAATGAATAAAACATTCTTATAGATTCCTACGAAATATAAGGGCGTCATCGCAAACAAAACGCAATTTGCCACGAGATTCAAGATCACGTTCCATTTTCCCACTGAATTGAAAACAATTACACTGATTTTAATATTAAATTTCGACTTTGTAAGGAAAAACGATTTAAATATACCTTAAAAAATGATATTATTGTGTAATCTGGCTTAAGAGAAAAGTCCCAATTCTAAATGGAATCTCTACAGATCAAATATTGCATTTTCAACCGACAATTTTCAAAAAGGAGCATACTCTCTCGGTATTCTCGGTATTCGTCGGATTTTTTTTTATATTTGATACCTCAGACCTTTGACTGGGTGAACAGATTTTGATGATTGTTGTTTTATTTGTAAGCTTTTGTTTCCCGTGTAGTCCCATTTTACACCGACTCCAAAAATAACAATAATTGTAATTTCATTTCATTTTACTTAGGAGAACTCTAAATAAAATAAAACAGTAAGTTGATTATTAAGTTGTAGAACATTACGCAATTATTTTTTAATTTTAAGTGCATATTAATTAAAGCTGTAATGCTATACACTTAACACCCACTAAAATTTAACCCTTAAAAGTTACTCTTTAGGAGTTAAAACCACGTATAAGTCATGTATAGATTTAAAGTTAGACGTTTACATACTCGGTAAAGGAACCCACGTGATTTTTCGAGGCGAAATGTAATTTTAATAATAAAACATACAAATATTAAAGAACACGATTACAAATGTTATACAATAACACCTGTTGTACAAAAGTGTGTTAAATATAATAAGCAGTATATATTTTCTTATTGTGAAAATAATTTTATTAAGAAAATTTAATATGCACTTTGAACATTGATAAGTGTTAAAATAATTTCACTTTTTTTTTTGATGTATGAATAATTTATATATTAAAATAACTCAGTCAAATAACCATTAGGTACGTTCATAAATAAATTAACGTATGAAAGAAAAAAATATTTTTTCCCGCAAAGTAAAGTAAAATAGGATATCTTAATTACCTTTATTACTCCAAAACATATTTTTTACGGCTTTAGTCACAGCAGTCCAAATATTTTCCTTATTCTGTTGGTCTGTGTTTATTTCAGTTAATTTCTCATAATCACCATTTTCAGCTATTCTTTTAACGCTCACCGTCTTTTTTGTGATGACAAATTTAAACTGTAACTCAGTCTCTTCATCCGTAGAACGCAAAACTGACGTGAGGCAAGTTTGAAGCGTTCCCGCAATATTTGCACTTAAAGCTGTTATTGCGTGGTTGATCGGCTGAGCAGGGGAGTCGGTGCAGGTTTTGAATAATTCATTTGATTCTTTAGATTGGCTTTCCGATTCCACGATCGGGCTATCGTCTTTGAAACTTATTGCTCTAGCTGGAATATTATGTTCTCCAGCTGGTGGTGTATCTTCTAAATCCTTCTCTTTATCCTTGGTGTTTACGGGAGTTCTGGCTAATGTGATAGCCTGATTCTCAAATCTGTTAATGAGTGCTTGAAATCGAGGATTGTACACATATCTCGGTTTTTGTGGGCCGGGTGTTAGCATGCGTTTTGGTTTCCTAAATACTATAATTATAAAATCGATTTATTATTTACACTTACACAACAATTTAAGACTAAGGAATATTAAAATTTAAGATTGAGGAATATCTATCTTTGTGTGTTTATTCTTGTTAGCTTTCTTTAAGTACTGACTGTTTTCCATAGTTCAATAAATATTTGCGTCTTTTGTTGTATCTGTAACCCAGTGCGAGAATCGAACCCGCGAACTTATCGAATTTATAAAATTATAATTATTATTTTTCATAGTTTGAGTTACATAATTAATATAATCTGATAAATTTATTAAAGTATAGATTTTCATTTAGGTATAGTTTTAAATACAGTTTACCCCTTTTTATTTTTGGTTCCTGGTTGAACACAGTGTTGTCTGCAAATTTAACTTTTTTAGTTTTTATGGAAGATTCATTGGTATTTGCGCTGTCCTGGAATGTAACTTGCTTCTCTGTACTGTCTTGGCTACCAAGCTTAAGGCGGCTACCAAGCATAATAATACTCTTTAATTTTGGACCGGTATTATTACTAGGTTTTGATGCCTGAAATTAATATAGAAAACATGTTAGAAAATATTTTGTACATTTTCTTTTCAGCAATAGGTGACTGTAATTATTTTAATACTTGTGACATAAAGTCATCATTATTTTCTAAATAAATGCCACTTTTTTTATGACCACTATACAATGAAGTAAATATTTTTCATGAAGCAGGCTTGAACCTGCAACCATATATTATATGGACTTTATATCTGCTACAGTAAAGAATATAAGAAATCATGGTCAAAGCTTATTCAACGATTTTTATACTTCATCTATAATTATGTAAAAAATTAAAGTGTCCGTCTAGGAATTCAAAATAACTATGTTTTCTCAAGTATATAGACTTATTTGTATGATACCTACACAAACCTTTTTAACATGTTGATCTGTCTGTCATTCCCCGAGATAATCTTTGGAACAACAACTATTTTATTTATTTAATAAGGATACACCCGAATGAAACGAGGGTATGTCGCTAGTTTTCCATAATATTTTAATATAAAAGACTGAGATGAAAATATGGCTTCTAAACTAAGCATCATAATATATTATAGTTCAATTTATGATACAATATTCTTTAGAAAATCGCAACAAAGTTTCCATCTCAAAGCAAGTGTTTTATGAAAAAGGTAGATAGTTGATACATTCTATTTTGTTTTAATTATAAAGATACATCTTTTTTAAAATAAATATGTTAGGACATTCTTACAACAGCGCCATCCAGTTCCGTGGTAAGCTACGAGGCTTGTGTTACGGATACCAGATAGTTGATATACTACATATATAACTTTTAACTTATAAACACCCATGACTGGAGAACAAACATTCATGCTTAACAAATGAATGCTCCTAGCGGGATTGGAACCCGCGACCGCAGGCGCAGAAAGCAGGGTCACGAGCAACTGAGCCTAACGAGTCCTCATAATCAAATAAGACGTTTATAACCTAACATTTCTTTGTAAATAATATTAGTAGTATTTTGATTTAAATTTATACGTAGTCTTACTTCTGTTTCTTGGTCGATACTCTGCGCTGGACTGTCAGTAGTTTCGATCTCTGACAGTGGGGAGTCTGTACCAGAACCTGGGAATAATGTCCAGTTGGGTGTCGCCGGATGGGTTGGTGTACTTGTTGTTACCGTTTGCGCTACTTTTAGTGTATGTGGTATAAGAGGTGTGGTCATTTCCTTTTCTGAATCTAAAATATCATATTGCAAATGTAAAAGAAGTTAAATTATGTGTAAACAGTAAAATAAAATAACATTTATAATGATTTTCATAAATTATTGTCGTACGTCTTAATGATTTCTTAAAAAAATATAGGTATTAATAAGATTTAAGTTGAAGGTTATGAAAAAGTTGCGCGCTACCCTAAAATATATAAAAAATGCAATTCTGTTTTCGTTATTTATATCCTTGTTGAGAAAAATTAAAACGAGTGTAGCGACAAATTTTGGATTGGAAAAGTTAAACTATTAAGCTTATTAAGAACGTAAAGATAGAAAGGTGCCAAACTTTAATATCAATAAATAACTCTAAGACTAAACATATAGTAACTATTACTTACTTGCAGCATCATCATTTCTTACAGGCGTTGTTTTATTATTCATCGATGGAGAATTATTTGTTAATAGATCTTCATTTGTTGCATCGTCATTCATTTCAATAACATTTTGTCTCCTTAAATTTACAAACTTGTTAACATGTGGCGTAGCAGCTCTTTGCCTTTTCAATTTTGGAGTTTTATGAGTTATTTTTGGATGAGGAGTCATTATAATTTGGTCTGTTTGAGTGTCTTCATAGTCTGTGTCACTAGATTCATAATCAACTAAGTATTTTTTCCGTACAATTGGTGTAATAACTGCGGTCTTTGTTAGATTATTAACTGATACAATTGCTTCAAAATTATCATTAATTGCTTTTTCGTATAGAGAATCGAATTTCTCGTCTACATTGCTATCTTTTTTGATATCAATTTCAGGATCTAGTAATTCAGAAATAGTTGAACATTTGTCTATGTCAACAAAATCTTCCATAGTTATAAAAAATTTGTTACACTTTTTGCACTGTAGTGGTAAATGTTCTGAGGTAAGGTGTTGAATAAAATCTTCATTCAAATCTTCAGGCCTACAGAGGAACCTGTTGCCTCGACAAATAGGACAGTCATAAGTGAGATTATGAGTATGCTGTTCGTGTTTCCAACGGCAATTGCCACAGCAAAATACAAGATGGCACACTATACAACGGGTCTAGAATGAATAATATATTTTTGTTAATATAATATTTAGTATTCTGCGTTTAAAAGATAAAAAATAACATTTTTTACTTATTTGATTGAAAAATAACGAAATATTATGATAGAAACTCGAGTTTTGTATATTTAAAATGTTTAATACACATCACATATTTTGATACGCTCATAGAGTAGTGGCCTTCTAAAGATATATTCAGAATATAATTATTAAAACATCATTTTATGAGTGAACATAATATAAAGTTGAAAAGAACACTTTTCTTTTTAGAAAATTGTTGTAAATGTGTTTTTAATTGCAACGTTAATATCAAACATGCATCCCCGACCTCAAGACATCAAATGTCTGTAGCACCCTTAGCTCGCATGTTCCTTACTACTAATTGACTCGTTGACCTATTTGCCATATTCGAATAGGGCTAGGAAACTACGATGATTTTCCTTTAAGAAATTTCCGATGAAGTTAGAAACTAATTTTATAGATTATATACTCTAATTAATGAATTATGATTTGAGAAATATTATCTAATTGTTCACCAATTTATTCGTGAGGATTTATAAGCTATTGTTAAATTCACGAGATGACAAGGTAACATCATAACTTAATAAAATTCTAAATACATTCTTTTATATGATAAGCTTAGAACGATCAGATTTTCACTAATTAACGTATTTTATACACTATTGATTGTAAGTAAAAATCAATCTGCTTATATGTTGTTCATAATATTGTATATATAATGAACAAACATTATAAAAGTATATATAATAAAAATCGGCATGTGGCTTAAAATCTCTCAGATTTATGACATAGATCCAATAAAACAACATTACCACTCTAAAATCGAGAATGACATTACACCTAGCAATTATTTAAACTAGATGGCAGAATAATCGAATACCCATACATTATACATTCGTATAAGACACTTAATTACAATTGCAAACAACACAAAATTTACATGCTAGAATGCTATTTAGAAATAAATGATGGCAACATACTTGTCGTGCCCTCGGTCTTAGAAGTGCGATAATACGCTCGTTCGTGACTGCCTCTTAATTGTTCTGTTGCAATATTTGTGAGGATTTTAAGTGATTTATCGTCCCTTGTTTTCCTTTGGTTTATAGGATTTCAGCTATTTTGGGTTTAATTACTTACGTTATTTAGTACGGATTGGTTAAGATGGAGCGAGACGCCAGTGTTTTCTCTACTTATTAAAATTAAGGAATATTAAAACGCTCGAAGCAAATAATTAATCGTAATAAATGGAAAAATCGTAAATTTTTGTTTATATTCAATACATATAAAGCGTATCCTAAATCCTAAAATAATATTAAGTTAAAATCAATTTAATATTATTTTTTATTCAAATTATAATATCATACACACTGGTGAACTAATCTATACTAATAATATAAAGCTGAAGAGTTTGTTTGTTTGGTTGAACGCGCTAATCTCAGAAAATACTGGTCCGAGTTGAAAAATTCTTTTTGTGTTGGATAATCCATTTATCGAGGAAGGCTATAGGCCATATTACAGCACGCGACGATCAATAGGAGCGGAGCATCAATGAAAAATGTTTCAAAACGTTAGTTCAGCGAGGTACCATACCGCGCGACTCAGAAAGAATTTGGTTCCCGGTATTTAGAACGCGTGCAAAGCCGCGGGAAATGCTAGTAGAAGTCTAAGAAAACAACATACGGAACATGTAATCAAAACCTCTAGCAAGTTATTAATTATTTTAACCCTAACATAAAGTAACTACTATCTTAGTTTAATTGGACCAGTGAACTTGCCTTTACTTTGTTTAAACTTTAATGATTCTTAGAAGGAGTGTTCTTTAAAAGATATGGTATCGCTTTCATGATATTTTTAACGAATAAAAAAATGTATAAAAAACAACAAAAACATAAATAAAATAATTGTCTATTTGTATGTTAATATATTTAAAGCAAAACACGATTTTTAACATTTTTCTGTCTGACTGTTTGTTCCAGCTAATCTCTAAAACGGCTGATCGGTTATTTGTAGTTATACTCGTATTTTAGTTTATACATTATCCACTTTGAATATTTTTTTCTTGCAATAGGTACATAATAATATTATAGACATATCTATATAAATACAAACATCGATTTTTATACAAATAACTAGCGACTCGCCCTCGCTTCGTTCCGGCTCGTTATAGATAGCTCGCTAGATCTGGCGCGGGCGAAGCCGTGGGTTCCGCTAGTGTATTATACATATAAATCTTTCTGTCAATTCTATGTCAATTCATCTTTTAAACCTTCTCTAGCCTTCCACAAAAAATTCAAGACCAAAATTAGCCAAATCGGTCCGGAGCCGTTCTCGAGTTTTAGCAAGACTAACGAACAGCGATTCATTTTTATATATTATATATACATATATAGATATGTAGATACTTATGAATATTTAACTATACATAAATCTAGTAATAAAGTTACAAAGTGAACAGTATGAATATATTATTATCAAAATAATTTCACACACATAATGACAGTGAGGCCGCAATAATTAATCTATGTTTGCATTGAATGTCGCATGCAAAGTTAAATAAATTATTAAGCCGCATATTGCGGTTAAAGTTATCCATAATTATGTTTTAAGTTCAAATATTTATTAAGGACTTTTTTAAATGAAGGGATATTGTCTATATAGATAATGGCAGTAGAAGCCCAGTGGTAACACGCTGACTTATAAAACCGAGTGAAGCGGGTTCAAGTTTGGGTCTCGTAATTGTGATACTTTCATGTGCAAAGCGTTTTAAGCATGATTACTACTTGTCTTAGGGTGAAGGAATACATTGTGAGGAAATTGGCATTGGAGAGGTTTAGAAGTTTACGAAAGACATGTGAAATCATGGCCTGATCACCTTCACTTTTAAGGGTCCTTTGTGGCTCTTTGTTTTCCCAGTGGGACGGTATAGAATTAAAATACATTACATATCCTATAATAATAAAAAAAATTGAAGTTTCAGTTTTTAACTTAGTCTTAGAGTAACTTAGGCTACTTTTAGTTAAGATATATTATTTATTTTAACAGCGAAATCTGCGGCTTCGGTCACTCTAAACCTAGGAAAGAATCCAAGCAAAGCGAGTGTGAGTCGGTAGTACATTAATAAGAAAAGACAAATTTTTAGAACAGTAGACTTTGTAAAAATCTTTATCTTCTAATTGTCTATTATCTGTTTCAACGTATTTTTAATGATCATACGAGTATCAATTAGGTACACTAATTTGACATTTACCTACCATTATTAAGAGAATATCTTTCGTAGTCTCATATGTCTTGAGTATAATTTGTTTGCTAATGATTTTTACGCTTTTGTTTACATTATTTATTTAGACTACTACTACTAAAGATAAGGAGATAGTTTGACAGGTAGCCTAAAGGATTAGCGTGATTTTATTAAAAAATCACTTTATTTTAACGCTTAAACGCCTACAACATATTTTGAAGAAATTCAAGGGCATAATAATATATTATAGTATAACGACGGATATGGGCTACCCGTTATCCCCAACTCCTCGCTTTAACCGAAGAATCAATAGGCATAAGTACGATTACGTCGATATAATAATATTGATTTTTTCCACGTGTAAAGTACTTTTAGTTTGTACTTATTGGTTAACCAAGTTTTATTTTTGAAGTGAAACTTCTATAGAATCGTAGTAATTTCAAACTCAATGAAACGAAAAAATAAGTCCATAGTACCAGGCGCTCAGAGACGGGGAAGAGTTAGCCTTAATTTAAATTCAAGTTTTACTTCTGACATGTGTACTTTGTGCACACGCACTTTTATTTTCATTGAAAAACTAATTGTCCTATATAACTAAAGAAGTTGCATATACCAAATTCAATACATAAATGATCCACGATTATTATAACAATCGTAGATCTAATTACGTATTCTTGCAATTTTGGACAAATCAACCGACAGATTTTTGCATTTGCAAAGGTAAATTGAGGAAGACAATCCCGAGACTAGATATAGATCTAGGTAGCTGAGTAATTAAACAATAATCCGCTTTGCCTCTATAATTCCATTGCAATTGGTCAAGGAATCTGATTTACGGAAATTGTAGTGTACGAGGAGCTTTAAGGCACCTATAAACCTTTTTTCACTAGGTTTTCTGTAAGATGAATGGAAAAAACGTATGTTTCGTGCAGAAATCAAACCCGTGACTAGTTCTAGTACAGAACCGTAGCTATCAAAATATATTATGTATTTATCCTGAAATATTATTTATATATTATGTAACAGCTATACCTACAACTATGTAATAATCATTATTGTTTTAAAAAGGCTCGGTTTTCATAAATTTTAATGTTTGATAATTGTATCTGCTTACCTCCTGGTCTCATTTCATAATCAAATCATTTCAATCAACATTTAATTGGTCATTCATTCAGTCATTCATCGTATTAATATTTAGATTTCGCATATATTAACATAGTATAAAACAAAGTCACTTCCCGCTGTCTGTCTGTTCCTATGTATGCATAGGTCTTTAAAACTACGCAACGGATTTTGATGCGGATTTTTTCATAGATAGAATAATTCAAGAGGAAGGATCATATAATGTATAATACACTAGCCAAACCCGCGGCTTCGCTCGTGCTAAATCTAGGGATCAGCCCGAGCGAAGCGAGGGCAAGTCGCTAGTCCTCAATAGTACGTAGTCTACAAATACTTTAACTTTCATGATATTTTCCTCAAAAATAACTTATTTTTTTAAACTTTTAGAAAAAATCTGGTTCTTTCATTAAATCTATCTTCTTTCACTTCATATTTCTGTGGACTTCTCTTAGAATTTGAATATGGGTCGTATTCAATGTGCTCTTTAGCACATCTGAATTTGCTTAGCAAGTAGCTTCGTACTAATGAACGTACGCCTCAAGCGAATCTACTTTATATAACTACTATCTATGTAACTTGTTAATGAGAGAGAAAAACTTAAACTTTTAAACATATGAAAATATTTACTTTAGCTAGGTATATACTTAACAACTTGAATGATATCATTTTTAATATAGTAATTGACTACATAATATTATATTGTATTGCATTTAGCCTGTTTTATCGTCCCACTTCTGGGCCCTTTCAACTCTTGGGGCATCAGTCCAAAGTCCACCACGCTGGTCTAGTGCGTCTTGTCGGACTTCACATATCTTTCGAAAACTTGCTGGGTTTTCTCAGATATACAGGTTTCCTCACGATGTTTTCCTTTACCGTAAGATAAGTGGTAATCATATTAGAAATGATTCATTGAATATCAGAAGTGCGAGATCTGGATTTGAACCCGCATCACTTGGTTATCTAAGTGAGTGCATTACCACTTTGCTACCACTGCCAGCAAATTTGAGTGATACGAATTAATATGTAAGTATTTAATTTAGCTCTCACGTCCCACTGCTGGGCACGAGCCTCGAGCCCTTTCAATCAGGCCGTAGTACACAATGCTGGCTTCCTTGGCACAAACTAATTTATGTGCAATAATCAAAATAATTAAAATTATAACTTAGAATAAACATTATAGTAAATTTTAGTATTAAATGATAATTTATTAAACAAAAATCATAATAAATCTGCGACAAAATCCGAAAAGATAGTTTCGTTTATAATGTCAAGTATTCGCGTAAACCTAAGAAAGTATTATATAATTTATTAACAAATTACTTTAATTCACTAAAATTCATATAAAATCATTGTATAACAGAATAAGGAAGTTCAAACGCGATTATGACTAGTGGACGGAATAGCTCGGCAAAAAGCGAAAACGTGTTTTGGTCAACCATATTACTCTAAGAGTATTTTCTCATGACATCTAGGAAATGTAGAAAATGCTATCAGCAACTAAAGTATAATATTATACTGATTGACGACCCGTTTGTCTCAGTTGGTAGTGGCCCTACTTTCTGCGCCAGCGGTAGCGAGTTCGATTTCCGCTGGGGGCATTCATTTGTTAAGCTCAAACGTTTATACTACAGTCATGGCTGTTTATATTAATAATATGTATGTATTTAAAATTTGTATATGGATCAACTATCTTGTATCAGTAACACAAGTCTTGTAGCTTACCACGGACTAGATGGCGCTATCGTTACAATGTTCCAACATATTTTTTTGTTGGTTAGTCCGTTTATCGAGGAAGGCTATAGGCTATATTACATTACGCTACGACCAATAGGAACGGAGCATCAATGAAAAATGTTGCAAAAACGGGAGAAAAATATTTCTTTTCATTTTTAGCCATTAGAACGCGAGCGTAGCCGCGGGAAAGGCTAGTATTTTTATATAACTGTAATTTTTAATCTAAGCATAATATTTATTTTATTCATATGAATGAAATTTATCTGATGAGGAATTAATTAAGTACTTCGGTTCGTTGTGAGTAATTTAATTATATTATTGTATTGTACAGTAATTACTGATTTTATATTTTTATATTATAAGTAGGTACTTGTTTAAATATTTAACTTAATTAATTAAAATTATATTTGCTTGGAAAGTTGTTTATTCATAATATTAGATTTTTATTATTAAGTTTATCTATGCTTTTAATTTACAAATCTATACAATACAGATAAATAAAATTGAAGTGTAAGTTTGTAACATTAAAATAATAGCTTTTTTATATATTCGTACGTAATTATATACGATATCTACTAATAAGAAATATATATCTACGTTTCTTCCCGTTAATCGCTAAAGTGGCTAAACAAATTTTGGCAGGACTTTCTTTGTAAAATATAATTTTACTGTACTCCAAATAAAAATGGTAAACACACCCTCAACAAAAATAAAATAATTATGTTAATCAACAGTTTTTGAGTTTTAGTGAGACTAACGAACAGCAATTAATTTTTATGTACCTACTTGTATATTATGTAATATATATATATAAGGATCTTAGTAAACTATGTGTATGAATATAATAAACAAATAATAAATATGTTGCATTATTACTACAGCACCATCTAGTTCCGTGGTAAGCTACGAGGCTTGTGTTACGGATACCAAATAGTTGATATACTACATAAACAATAAACACCCATGATTGGAGGACAAACATTCATGCTCAACCAATGAATGCTCCCAGCCGGACTCGAACCCGCGAACCCTGGCGCAGAAAGGTGGGTCACTGCGAACTGAGCCAAATGAGTTTCCTCTTTACTCTCTAATCGCCAGTTAAAGCGATAAGACGTGGTTATGTTTAAATAAATATAAAATGGACTTGAGCCGAAGCAACTTTTCGAACACTTTTCAACTATTAAGGGTCATTTACACGGAGCGTCTCATATTACGAAGCGTGAAACTCGAAAAATGAAAGTAATATTAGAAATTGTACCGTATGTAGTAACCTGTACAGCATAGTTTATGTTGCACAAGTTTTTCCTTTAATATTTTATATTTGTATCTTTGAGACGAAAAACTCCCCGTGTAAACGCGCCTAAACATAGTGTCAATTATATTTGAGATCCTGTATTGAATTATTTACAATTTTACAAAAATTAGAATGGCTATTTTCTTACTAGTGTTGGCCTTATGGCCGAATTTGACCATAATCAATATAAAAAATTTGCAAGAACAATGTTATTTTACATTAGTACAACAACGCCATCTAGTTCCGTGGTATAGTATGGTAGTTGATATACGACACATACCTATAAAAAATTTTAAATACATTCATATTATAAGTATAAACACCCATGACTGGAGTACAAACATTCGTGCTCAACAAATGAATGCCCCCAGCGGGACTCGAACCCGCGACCGCTGGCGCAGAAAGCACCCTACCCACTGAGCCAAACGTGTGGTAAAACGTTTTAATAGAATATACCTTTTTATATTTAAATTATTTTTGTTTGTTACTAACTCTAAAGCTTGTCAAAAGCTACTAAACGGAAAAAAAAAGAAAGTCTGTTGAAATACAGAGAAAAAGATGAACTGAAAACATGCCTTATCCATACATACTATACAGCACAAACAGTATTTAATAATCGTCAAAACTCCCTCTTTTAGGATTCGAGTTCAAAATTATTCTATAATAATATGTATGTATATAAGTAATTGATATAAGATAAGTTATTAGAGTGAATAATAATAATGGCCTTTGACTTGTAATTAGTTTTGAGCTTTCTCAGTACAAGCAGGTATATTAAACATACCTTAACTAATTGAGCGTAACAAAATATAATTCGTGTTGATTTAAGAGGACTACAAAATATGTGGAATAATATTTAAGTAAATATTTGTTTCTACTTCACAAATAATGTATTAATTTTATCTAAGTATATAAAATATATGTCTTTTTAGATTTTTCACTTTTGAGTTTACTTATTTTGAGTTTTGGTTGCATATCTTTTAAATCAATTAAATATTGAACTGTCATAGACGACAATCAGTCTCTTTTCGATATCGAAAACATGATTTCATTTAAAATGTAAAATATTCATGATTTACATACATTATTACATTACATACGAAATTAAATTGTAAAAATGATATAACTTTCAGTGTGTTAGGACTGTTTGTACGTTAATAATACAATAGGTAAATACATTCATAAATTTAACTAAGTCATAAGAAAAGCTAGTAATATAAGCCATTTACCTCAGCCGAACTCTTCATGGTGATCAAGCATGTCATATAAAAACCATCACAAGCCTGTACACTAAAAAGCACTAAGTAATATTTAATAAACGTAATTAAATTCTTAAACCTTAAAATTTTAACAGCGAACGTAGCTGAGCGAAATAAATTTTGAACTACCCTTCACTTTTTATAATCCTCCTGTTAACTTGCCAGATGTAAAAAGGTTATTTTAAAGCTTCACTTAGCATTACCTACTTTATTATTCACAGCTTCACTACATAGTATTAAGAGTTCAAGAGGAAGGTTTACATATGTATAACTGGTGGACACCGCGGCTTTGCTCGCGCTAAATCGCTAGTCCAAATATAAAAATTAAAATTAATAATATGTTATAAATATAAAAAATTAAATTAAAATAAAAATTTTATAAAATTATTGTTAAGTTAAATATCAGGAAAATATTTTATTTCTGAGCTTATTGCTAACGTTTTCTCAACTTGTATGAATGGTACAGAAATCGTATCCCATATTATTGTTAGTTAGGAAGTGTGCGAGTGCCAGATTGGCTATTCAAGGCCAATGATTAACTAGTAATTGGGAGGAAACACGGAGGCTGCCAATTTCCAAAGATGAGACGATTATCTGTTTGATAAGTACCATTATTAGTATTATATAGAGGTTATTTTATTTATTTGTGGATAACCAACAAAAGAATTGAAAATTATAATATAATATACTTATAAGCTAACAATATGGTAAATGTTATTTTAATTATAGGTATATCATATATCATATTATCATATTTTAGGTATTTTAGGTACAATAAATTTTTTTATATTTAAACCTTCTACATGCAATATAGGTGGTAATTTGTTAGAAACGTCAGTATTACCTACCCATTAAAATCCAACAATACAAACCAAACCCAAGTGCTAAAATCTAGATCCATGCTAAGCTACAAGGCTTATTTAAGGATACTGGATACACTACATAAAACAATCTGTGTATATGTGACAAACTGCTACAAATAGTTATTCTCTCGACGATACCTGCACTAGCGACGTATGATTATATTTAAATTATTATCAGGCCAGTAAATGGGTGTTAATATCATTTAGAAAATAGATTTTTTTATATGATTTTACTAACTTATATTTTTAGACGTACTATGATAGACTATTAAAATCAATTAGGTACATATCCTATTTTACGTTTAAGAAACATTCGTTTTTTAATAATATGATTATTATTTTTTAAAGCGAAGAAAAACATTCGCATATCTGTCAATACTAATTAGACCGCCAACCAGCATTTTTCTGTTGATAATCATGGTCTCGTCTTTGTCATGTATTTGTTTAGGACACAGTAGTGGGACGTTGAAAATAGCTAGAATAGAAATAAGCTGAGCTTGAGATAAAAATAAGATATAAAATTTAGAAACCTTATAGTGTCATACTATATTTTTTTAAATATTACCTTGTATTCTATCCTCGCTGTCTCTTTTAGTGGCCACACCTTGTTATTATACATGCAAAGCCGTCCCGAGTGTCCACATTAAAACTTGGTGATAGAAATGTCGGACTATTTTGAATATATAACGTATTATTCTATCTCTAATAAGATAAGCGTTGATGGACATAAAGGAAGCGGTCTTACAGTGACGACATAATCTTATCGCACTAATAAGATTATTGCGTAAGTTTGTTAGAAATAATGGTGTACTACTTGTGAGGATATATGCTTATTCTTGCCAGTTGCTACTTCACGTAGATATTGTAAAACGGATTTTGATGAAACTTTATAGTAATATATTTTGTTCATTAGAGTAGAAGTAGTACTACGCATGCGAAATTACGGGATAACGCTAGAAATATAAGAAAAAGGTGTGTTTTTTTCTATACGTAAGACGTAATCTCTAAAATAGGTGATCAGATTTTATAAATACTTCAATGAATAGAAATTTACTATCTACCAGACTGCCGCCGGCATTTTTTTATTGATTTGCCATCGAAACTGAGCCTTGAAGGTGAACGAAACTGCTCATTCATAAATATATATGAGGTGTAAGAGGGCTAAGGGTTTTAAAACTGTTGCCTTATGGTTTTCATTAAACATCTGTAGTCCAAGCTTTGGTGTAATAAAATTAATCTTGGAATTTCTTAAACAAGTAAATAACTTCAATAAACATAATAATAATTTAAAGATATTTTTAATCAACTTAAGAAACATTATTTTTTTTAATAATAACGATTTAAATGTATATTATCAACTTAAGAAACATAATTATTATTATTTCTTAATAATAACCATATAAATGTAATTTCTAAAGCTACTGTGTACTAATTTAGCTACAAAACTTTTATACAAATCCCATTATAAATCTTGAATCTCGCACCCCTGATATTCTTAGGTGCGAATTTTTTTCCGATCCACTTATCTTGCGTTAAAAGAAAACATCGTGCAGAACCATGCATGTCTTAGAGAACCTATCAACTTTTTAAAAGACATGTGTACCGCCTACCCTCATGTGGACAGCATGGTGGAGTACGACTTCATCCCCCTCGTATTCAAGGGAGGCCAGTAGTTGGACATTAAAAAGAACTGAATACTCTTATGATATACTTGTTAATTTAATTCATAAGGTATTTCAAATTGAAGTACGATAATTGCCTGTAAAATCACAATTTTTCGCTATTAACGATAATTTTTTATCCACATTTCGGCGTAAGCTGTTATTTATTTTCGATGAAAAAATGATTCATAATTAATGGTATTTTTAAAACACATACATAAAACTTTAATATGGTATATTTTTTAACTTATACTTAGTCTAGCATTCTTGACGTAATAGCTAAGTACACATTTGCTTTGTTATAATAAATAATTAAGTATATATATACAAATAATATTACATTAGGCGTATCACATTATATTTTACCATTTTATGAACTTAAACTTATACATTAAAAAATTTTGGTCAATGATACTTTTTTGATATTATTATAAATAAAATAAGGCCAAATTCAAGTGAAGATAAAATTGTTAAATGGTACATTAGATATCGATGTCAATAAAAACATTGGACTTGCTCCAATAAAAGTTCAATTCATCCAAGTAAGAATTGTGTAGGAGTAGTCGCAGACTATAACATTATCCTAACTTTTTTTTCGCTTTTAGAAGCCAAAAATTACTCAATGTTATATTAAAACGAAATGTTTTCTAAAAGTAAAAAACTTTCAATAAATGCTTATATTAGTAGTATATGTACTGATGAAACTTAGTAATATAAAATATATAGGTGTTTATTGTATATCGGTTGGTGTTAAATATTGAAAATCATGGAAAACTATGAACAATTTTTATATAACAAGTTTAAAACATAAAACTAAAATAATTCGACCAACTTCAAACGTAACTTCAAATGAGGTCCATCTATTTAGTCTAAATCAAAAGCATTTTTGTAGGTATAACTTTCAAGAAACTTTTGTGTAATTAATAAATAAACATCTAAGAACGATACCATAAAAGAAAAATATAGCTTTAATTAAATGTATAAGAAGTACCTACTTTTTCAAATTTAATTTAATGAAAAATCCATAATTTATCAACTCCTACTTAAAATTTTCTTAACTTACAAATTAGTGTAAAAAAATAATACGTATAAAACCAAACCAAAACATCTGTCTGTTTAAATCAAACATAACAAGACCAGATTTATCGTTTTACTTTTACAACAATATTTATAGTTCCATCCAATAAAATACGAAAGTGCACATAAAGTCAAGGAACATCGGAATAAGCGATGCCTGAATAATTGAACTACTCACTCTGATGTGGAATTTATTGCGCGTGAACCTCAGGGCTTACCTGAAAAGAAAAATGTGATTGAATGGTTGTTACATTGTTAATACATAAATATTACTTTTTACCGATTTCATAAAGAAGGAGGTTCATAACTAGGTTGTGTTAGTATATACAGTAGGTACTTGATGAAAAAATCTATTATTTTTTTTTGTCTATCTGTTTGTTCTGGCTTATCTCTGAAACGACTGGACCAATTATTATGGGACTTTTACTCGCAGATAGCTAATGTTATAGGAAGAGAAAATTATAAAAACTGTTAAATACTTTTAACTTATACCCAGCGAAGCGGGCCGTGTTTGCTAGTTTATAATCTGTAAAGTTATATAATATGTGTAGTATATCAACTATCTGGTACCCATAACACAAGCCTCCTAGCTTACTATGGAACTAGATAGTGCAGAGTTTTAAAATGTTAATTTTCCAAGAAATATATAATACTTTTTAGACATAAAAAAATTACGTAATCTACATATATCTTGTAACTAATTTTCCTACTTGTTGTCATGACAATTTGTTAGATCTCATTTATTTTTCAGATGCAACTTGAAGCGTATTTTCGTTATAATTGTTGTTCACGTAACTTCAATCCTCAAATTGTTGTCTAATAATAACATTATTTCGGCTTTAAAATTAAATTCCGCCATTGTGATTTCATTTCAGTTAGGATGACAAATTTAAGCTATACTCTAATTTTTAATTAGACGAAGTCAACTGACGTTTACTGTGTTGTCAGGTTTTGACAAAATAAAAATAGTGTTGTAAAAAAATGAATGATTGAAAAAACTCCTGAATGAATGAAATTGCCTCGATTATCTAGTGAATAGTTAGTGTGCCGAACTGCCGATATCGGGTACGGGGTTCGATTTTTAGTCGTGCTTTGTACATACCAACGAGTTTTCGACGACTATGTGCCTATAGAATCCAATTATAGGTAGGTAATGAAAATAAAAAACATCGCTTATTACATCATTTGTTTTTATTCATCATCAGATAAAAAATCATCACTATCGCTTTCGGTGACATTAATTATCAATATGTCTGAAACATTGTCCATCATGTGGTCGAGACCATACATTTTGTCTTCTTCTTTAATTATATGAGTCATAAAAAAATTATGTACTTTTCACCTTATAGCGGTAAAAGTAAAATCGTCTAATTTATCTTTGAAACGAAAAACTTAACAAAAACAATAACTTAACAGCGTGGGCGCAGAAAAAACATTCGTGCTATCAGACCAGAGGTTAGAAGCCGAATAACAAACAAAATGGCGACCGCAAGCGCGGCGTTGATCGGTGTTGGCACTAGTCGCCGCGCCGCGCTTTGTAATAAGCCGTCAAAAAACTGATTGTAGTTACATACTACTACTATTACTAGTGTAAAATAGAAATAATATTCTTTTATAGTTTGAAATGATTAACTATTCAAACTCATTGTTCATTCATCTGATTGAACGAGAACTGAACGCATCACTAATACTTTAAATATGGCAACATTATTTTACAAAGTGACATTAGCTACTGTCAGTTGGCTTCGTCTAATTAAAAATACGACTATACATCATAATATGTTGTAGTAGAGTAATAAGAATTTATTGTATACTATATAGTTATAGAATTCTTATATATTATGTATTAGCGACTCATTCTCGCTTCACTTGGGTCATCCCTAGGCTTAGCGTCAGCGAAGGCACAGGTTCCGCTAGTTAAAATAAATAAAAATTCTAAAATATAATCTCCTCCTTTTTGGAGTTGATTAAAAAGTAGCCTAAGTTACGCCTTATAACATTAGCTATCTGCAAGTGAAAGTCCCGTTAAAATCGATCCAGCCGTTTCAGAGATTAGCCAGACCAAATAGACAGATAAATATACCTTTACATTAATAATAATAATTGATTACAAAAACAAGTAATATTTGCTTGTAACTCAAAAAAATGTTAAAATTCATTAATCATGAAGTTAACGTAATCTTGATTTAAACACCTCTTTTTTGAAATCAGTTAACGGATTTCCCCTAATAAGACAGTGACGAGGGTTACGTTACAGCTTCATTTTGTTACAAGTTAGTAATGTAATTGACTTCTTGATTCGGTCTGTTAACTTACAATTTATAGTTTAATAACTAAATGGTTGTACCTTATCCGCTCTGTTGTTATATTAAATAGCACGAAAGTTTATATAATTTCCCAGATTTGATTACTTTTGTATTTATAATAATAAACGATAGTGTTACACATTGTAGTACATTTTAACAGTAAATGTATCTCAGAGATATTTTTTTATGGTAAAAAGGGGGCAAACGGGCAGGAGGGTCACCTTATGGAAAGTGATCATCCGCCCATGGACATCTATAAGCCAGGCTTGCAGATGCGTTGCCTGCCTTTCAGGAAAGGGAGGGAGAAAGGAGGGAGGGAAGATATTTTTCCGTAGTAAAAAGTATCATATATGGTGAACCAAGCGACAAACTATTGGTACGCCAAAATTCATTAAAATGTGTTTTGTAGTTTTTTATGTGATGAAGTCACAGACAGGCAGACAGGCAAACAATCTAATACTGTATCGATCAGAATTTCTATTTCAGTAAGATTTTTCAAAATGAACAGATTTGACTTAAAATTTTATTATAATGTATGGAGTTCTCTATACTAAAATTTTAAATACGACCATCGTATTTCAGCAAGAAGGTTAACTCTTCACAACATACTGGAAATAATTAAAATAATTGGAACAATTTAGACAATAGCTCCATTCAACTAGACCTTAAAGGGCCTTTATCTTAGTGATGAAGTTATTAACGAAGAAATTTCCAATACTTAGAAGAATTTCAGCTTACATCAACGTGTCATTCAATATGGTCGTAAGTTTGGGACCGTTTACTTAGGCTGCCTCACTTATTGTAGAGGAGGTTATAGATAGAAAAGCAATTAGCCTAAACATAGCAAAGGCCTTTCAACGTTTTAGCACAAGGCATTTCTAATATAAATCACCTCTGTGCTTTCTATGTAACTTTGTCATTGGATCGCCAACTTCTGAATGGGCTTATCAACACGCATTCAATGGTTCTTGCTCTAAACCTAAACTAATCAATGTTCGTTTTCCACAGAGTAACGTATTGTTCACTTAGCTTATTAATCATAGCTACCATGTGTAACGTCTTTGACAGTGTGATTTCCGCTCAAAGCTTTCTTAATCGTAGTTAAAGGAATATATTAGGTATAGAATCATTCTTTGATCAAATATATTGATATCACAATAATTATTAATGGTCGATTTTTATTAGAAACTAGCTACTCACCCTCGTTTCGCTCGGATTCGTCCCTAGGCTTAGCTTCAGCAAAGCCACGGTTTCGCTGGTTAAAATAAATAATATTTCTGCCTCCTCCTTTTTTGAAGTCGGTTAAAAGTACCCTAATTTACGCCTTATAACATCAGCTATCTGCGAGTGAAAGTCCCGTAAAAAATCAGTTTTAGAGATTATCCGGAACAATCAAACAGACAGACAGACAAACATTTTAAAAATTGGTCATAGATACTAGATATTAGACACTTGATATACTACATATTACATAACACATATTAGCAAACATTCGTGTTCATTACAAGATTACATTATGGCCCCAACGGGACTCGAACCGCTACCAAACGATTCTTCAAATTATTCCTTTAAGTATATTTTTTAAAAAAATTGTATAATTTACGCTTGTGAGACGTCATCAGCCCAAATTGATAGCGAATCCTTCCATTATATAGAAATCAATGCACCAATACGAAATTAATTGTTATATATTAAAACGTAATTTCAAACTATCAATAACGCGTGTCAATCTCTTCTGATATTCGACAGGTTAATTATACAATAATTATTATTTACATATAATATGAATCTTTACCACTTTATAATTAATAATCCTATTCGTTTAAATAAATGACACTTATAATCAGAATTGCTAATCATGGATGAATGGATGTTTGTTACTTTCTACGGCTGCACGGATTTGAATAAAATTTTGCAAAGAGATAGATCACTACATAGTATAAAACAAAGTTAACAAAGCTTTCTCTGTTCCTATATCCCTATGTATGCTTAAATCTTTAAAACTACGCAACGGATTTTGATGCGGTTTTTGTAATAGATAGAGTGATTCAAGAGGAAGGTTTATATGTATAATAACAGCCATTAAATAGTGGAGAAATACTGTTATTATTGAAAATTTAACGCGTGCGGGCCACGGGCAGTAATGAATAAATCAAAACTACTGGATCGATTTTAATCATTTTTTCAGTGAATGACATAGGGATATAGGGACATATATTTAATACCCGTGCGAAGTCGGAGCGGGCCGCTAGTTTTAGTCTAAAATAACACATAATTGTGTTACCGACTTTAAGTATTAATAATTACTACATAGTATAAAACAAAATCGCTTCCCGCTGTCTGTCTGTCCCTATATATGTTTAGATCTTTAAATCCACGCAACGGATTTTGATGCGGTTTTTTAATAGATAGAGTGATTCAAGAGGAAGTTTTACGTGTATAATACATTAGCGAACCCGCAGCTTCGTTTGCGTTAAATCTAATGAAGCAGGTATATGAAATATATTAATGGGTTATGAAACTATCGTATAAATACATTATACCTATTAGTATGTCAATTGATTTTTCTCGATAAAAGTGAAATAATTATTTTCTTAAAGAATATAGATATTGTTTTGAATCTAAATTGAATATGATATAAAATGGCGGAACTCGGAAATAAAAGGATTCGTGTTCGATGTTACAAAAATCGATTTTTATTATATTTTTGCAAATATATCGTTTTCTATGGGTTTTACGCTATTTGTCTTTATTTTCAATATTGTAGAAAATTAAGTTCTTTACAACTTTTGTATTTAACATTTTTTTATACCTTGAACTGTTTTCGAGAAAGAGGGCGAAGAGCGCGCGGTCAGAGAATTATCTGAGGTCAACTGGTAGTCTTGATCAAAAACTCGTAACATTTAGGTTATAATTTGTTGCTAAATATATATTTATCATTTTTTATTAACTTTTACATTTTTAGGAGTACTTTTAGAGTTATTACCGTAATACGTGTACCTGACATTTATAATGCAATATATTTTATGTCTAAATAGTAAATAACAAAAAAATTGAATTGAGCATTCCACTGTTAGGTAAGAGCTTCAATTATTTTCTTATTTACACATGTAAATATCACAGGTGCTACTCGGGGTTCGAACCCGTATTACTTTGTTTCTATGTGAACGTAACACCACTTAACTGCCACTAGAATGACTTATATTTGATCGACGGGACTAATTTGAATAACGACATTATAAGAATATACTAAATTAGCATCCCATAAAGCAATCTCTAATAATTCGAATATCATCAATCAAAATAATGAACACCATTTCACATTTATGATTCTTTAATAATGTAAGAATGACAACCAAATAAGTATACTATGTATTTTAGAATTTATTTACAATAGTTAACAGAATAACATTTAGTTACCAGGCCAAAACCTTGCACCAAACGGGAATCAAACCTCGATATCTAGTCATGTATAATGTAAGACACAAGACCATTTTAGTTAAGTATTTAAAAAGACACCTAGAAATCACCTCAGTAGACCGCTATTCGTAATTAATTCGATTACAACCCAGTATTATGCAGATGACAGCTGTGATAAGGGTTAACTTTTTAAAGCCTTTGTCGTTCCTTTGTCGCTGTATAATATTATCTGAACTCTACTTGTAAACAAAATTAAATATTGTTTGTAAATATAGCTTTATTTATATTAAATCATACTAATTACTGTTTTAACTTTATACTTAACTCCTCATTAATTATATTTTTATACCCTTTGCTGTAGAAACCCTTGGCCTTTAGAGTTAAAGTGCTTAGCACTTCTTAAATATGTAACAACTCGTCTTATCGCCTCTACCGGTGACAGGAGAACTGGCTCATTTTTCGCCCAAAGAATCGGCATTGTCATTCAGCGGGGGAATGCAGCCAGCATTCTTGCCACTATTCCACGCGGACACGACTTGTAAAGTAATAATTAAGTGTAAATTGGCTATGTATATATAGTTAAGTTTACTTGTAATTTCCTTTATTGTAAATAAAAAAACTCTTTACAGTACTGATATAATGGCGTAATACCTTTTCACTTTGAACTAAAGTTTTGATGGCGTTGACAATCCTCCCTAGTGCGGCTTTGCAACTCACCGACAACATCTTACCATACCGTAACAAATATATTTTGGTAAATTAAATATTTCTCAGTTTTAAGATACAGCATGAAGTAAGCGAATAAAGTAAATTCTAAAACATAAAACGCACATAAAATTAAAACGAAAACATTTTATTTCTTCGTTAAATTTTCTCGATAAATGAATGTTCACTAGACTTGGTCTAGCCCGGAACCTGAACCCATGATGTCCAGATGTGCAGCTGCAAGTGCTAACACTACCACCGAAAGATTTTTAAAATGTAGATTTTAGCGTAAATATGTCATTTACTAATTACTGATTTTTATGTCCTTAAAAAAATATTTGTATTAACCGCTTTTTATAATTAAATCGGTGCATTGCAGTAAAAAAAAATACTGTTACCATATTCTTTTGTAAGAATGCTTTCAAATACAGTTTCAACAATGAAAGAGTCCTTGGACTCAAGAAAGATCATCTCTCAAAGATAGCAAGGAGCAAAGTAATCATTGCGCCCATCCGTTTGGAAAACTCTTTAAATACATTTGACGTGAATCCTTTACAGTTGAATGGCATTAAATCTATGTTTTATTATACATATACTAATATAATTTAGCTAATACCCCGAGGTCATAAGTTTGAGTCCCTGATTAGGCTTATAAATATAACTCGCATTCTAAACAGTTAGGTCTATTGGTTTTGTTCTATTTTGTTATGAATGTTTTGATTTAAATTAATTTTATCATATCTATGTAGTCTTACCTAAATGAAAATAAACAACTGTAACCACTGAGGCGGACATCGAACTTACTATCTTAGAAATACTTTGCAGTGACAGTCAGTCGTGTACCATTCATCATACTACATACATATCAAATCAGTTAAAACAAAATCCAAAAATATCACATAATCAAGAGTTTTTTCGTATTAACTCGCGAGTTCGTAAATCTTTGCCCTGACAGCAAAACACATTAGAAGCTGACAACTATTGGACACTAGTCAGTAAATGGATTGAGTAATGTGTCTAATGGTAAAATCTGCGGGCTATAAACTACCATCATACGTTTTTATGTACTGGAAAGAGCACTAAAAGCGAGAAAAAATATAAATGAACTTCGAAAATCTTCTAGTGTATTTGAGTAATGGGTTCACAATGAATGTGAAGAAAATGTGGGGTTTCATTTGAAAGAGTAATTAAAAATACTTAAGATAAGAAGGGTAGATAAGAGATGTAGCCAAGTCGTAACCGCTCGCTTGGATAACCGAATGATGCGAGTTCAAATCTAGGTCTCGTACCGTTGATATTTAATGTGAGAATCTTTTCAAATATTGTTACCACTTGTCTTACAGTGAAGGAAAACATCGTGAGGAAACCTACATGTTTTCGAATGAACCTAGCAAGTTTTGTGAGTCCGTGTCCAGCAGTAAGACGTAAAAAGGGGTGAATACACATACATACGATAAGAAAATCAAAGTGAGTACTAATTCTATCTGAATATTCGTATATTTACACATTTATTGTTAGATTTGGTTCTAAACCATAGTAATCGTTTTCGTATTTCAATCATATTTACTCGTATCTTCCTATAATTTGCCAATAGCATCTATCTGCGGCTTGGCGGTCGGGCGTGTACAACTTCTGTTTAGATTACAACCACATAAGGGGATGCAGTGTGAGGTCATCAAGTAAAATATAATTTACTAAATTAATAGAAGCTCAGTAATGTTTTATATACCTTGGGGATATATTTTAGAGATATTTTTAGAGATAATCTCACTTTTATCGACGACTTTTGCTTCGTCAGGTTGTACAAAATTATTGTTATAAGTGCAATAAAAACAATTAAAAATAATGGACCTTTGCATTGAACTGAGCGTGTATCAATCATTGGACAATGGCGTGTTGTTGACTAAGACGTCCTGTTCTCAATTATTATTTGTTTGTAAGAAGTTAGCAACAATTAGTTCATTAGAACGTGAAGAGTATCTCCATCAATCATGACTTGTGTAGAAAGATAACATCTTCAGTCAACAGGCCTGCAATTTCGTCTGATTTAACTAAATTGCCGTTTTGTGGGCCGGGATCCAATAAATCACTATCGATGGGAATAAGCTTATTGATGCCTTTGTAGTTGGGTAACAGAATTTGTAGAAAAATGGCTACTACTATTAAACTTAATATCAAGCTTATAATTATTTTTATGAAAGAAAGCTTGTAAGAAAAAAGACAATTTTGAGGTCAAGTTTCAGTTGTTAAACATTTTTTTATGAAACGCTTTTTAGAAAAATTGCCATTTGGTTGATTGGTCATTCCTATATTTATTGCAAACCAAAATTATTCAATTTGTTATACTATAACGAATCGTGAATATAAAATTAATTTGAATATTCAAATTTTATGTTATAGCTTCTGTCTAAAAAATCCCATGGAAAGCTTTTGGCTTATGAAACTTTACTAGTCTTGGAGGTGATTTTAAAAATGCATATTATAATTTTCGAGAATTTTCCTGAATTTTACTGAGTTTACAATATCAGATAACTTGATAAAAATACAAAACCTCAAGAGTAATCCTTACTTTTAGCACCCTTTAACACAAAAAAAAGACTTTGTATACAGAGAATGTAACATCCATAAATACGTGACATAACGTAAATTAAATTTCTTCAAAAAAATTTACATCAAAAAGCACTTGGGCTTAAGTACATATTAAATGTATGTATGTAATTATGCTGTAATTACCATTCGTAATTGGCTAAAACAGTTCAGGCTCGTTGAAACAGTAGAGAAGGAAGATGATAAAGTTATTTAGGTCATGACATTCGATATCATTTCAGCTAATTGATTAAAACTTTTTTTTATGGTAAAAAGGGGGCTAACGGGCAGGAGGCTCACCTGATGGGAAGTGATCAACTCCGCCCATGGACATCTGCAAGCCTGCTGCAAGCCAGGCTTGCAGATGCGTTGCCGGCCTTTCAGGAAAGGGAGGGATGGAGGAGGGAGGGAAGTGGGAGGGAGGGGGGAACGAAGGCGGAGGGTGAAGGGAAAAGGGAGGGGGAAGGAGAGTGGGCCTCCCGAACTCTCACTCACCGGACGAAACGCGACAGCATAGCTGCCACTTCACGCCGGTCTTCTGTGAGAGAGTGGTACTAATGAACTATACGGGGCGTGCCGGCCCATTCGGTTGCTACCCGAAGGTAACAAGCATGGCACTACCACTAAAAACTGCCTTTGCATGCCTTTTAACATGTCTCATATAACAAGAATGTGAGACTTGTTAAAACATGTTAAAAAGTAATACACAAATTAACATATTATATCGCAACATCTGACATAAAATCGGGTCGTAAACCAACTGTTTTACTATTGCGGTTGATTTCATGTATAAATATATCCACAATCAAATTACAATGTAGAAATAAATGAAATATGAATCTCATACAAAGTATAATGCCATTACTTGAAAAATTATAAAATTTCAATAACAATAACTAAAGTAATAATTGCAAATTAATATTAAAAAATAATATCTTGCAAAATTTAACGCTGCTTTTTTCAACTAGCTATTAACATTTCATTGATAAAAAAAATCTTTTAGCATAAACCAGAACTCGAACTAAAGACCTCAATTTTTTGTTGCTATTAAAATTATATTATTATCACTAAATTATTATCACTAAATTTAGAGTTTTACATTCATGTACTTCAACACTTTCAGTCGGTAATATTTCCAGAGAGATTAATCGGATTATGTCGATTAGTTCAAACCCATCGGGGCCTTCGTCATACGCTTTGCCACTGTAATATTCTGGATAAATTTCAGTGTACGAAGTTAATCAATTCGAAATTATATTTGATGAAAGATCTAGTGATTCTTCGTATATTAGGAGTAACGACGAAATAAAAAAAATTAGTAGTAAAATATATAATTCCACCTCATTCCATTCCTCAAAATCTTTTCTGTTTTTCATCATTAGATAATTAGAGAAAAAGGAGGACTTTGGGGAATTATATAGTGTAACGATAAGGCTAGTTACTGGTTCATTTAAGATTTCTCATCGGTCTAATCAAAACTCTACTTTTTTCTCAATCGTTGAGTCATATCATTTCTTATAACATTTTAAATAAAACCATCTTTCTATTTTTTGACGGATTTATTTAGATTTTTCGGTTCCCGATGTTTCGAAAGTAATCTTGGTCCCGGGAAAGGCTAAATTATTAAAACTCTCAAAGACATCATCTTAAAGCTCTTATTGATAGATAAACAACACTCGGTTACTTTTGCTAGGTTTATTCCAAAAAAAAAAAATTACGGTTACATATCTTTGTTTGTCACAAGGCAAGAAATCGATCGATTGACATTTATACCACCCTAACTAAAGTTATTATTACTATTTTAAAGTTATAAACTTTTAGTAACCGATTTTACATATTATAATTTTTGAAGTATTTATAAAATAATTACCAAGTGCATTAACGAAGACCACAGCTGGTTTGGAATAGAGACGAAGGTAATATATATTTCACACTTGCTAACTTCTCACTACCAATTGATATTCAAGCGCCGAGATCTATACAATTTGTTCCATCAAGCTTAAGGTGTTTCATTTCTAATTCATCTATTTCTAGACCGAGTTGGAACATATTTAATTCACATTTCATAGACCCTTCTATACTAAATACTATGTATGATTGAGTCATACTATCGTAGTAAAACCTTTGCGACCAAATCTAGGCTGATATATCAACAACAATAATTGAAAGAGTACAATTAGGTCGGTAGTTGCCCAGCTAATGAATAGATATCAACATTTGAGCTACTCTCGACTAAGGCCCGGAATTCATTGTAACTGCCAAGCTATTATGGCACATAAAGCAAAGGTATAGAGGGAAAATTTTAACGAGAAAGATAATTACGTGTGTGATGAAATTCGTTTACTTGATAAGGCCAAAGCCGTAATTGAAACTATGACTCGAGGGAGCAACTTTTGTATTAGAATATAGAATTTGATGTATGGTGATATTCGACATATTATTATGGTCTTTTATCATATACATATTACTTATTCGTAGATTTAGCTTGAAAAAAAGGAAGGACAGTACCTACATTATTTTATAATTCGTGTCAGTTATCGTAAATCTGTAAGGTATCTTTAATATAATATTTACCTACGTTACTAATTTATAATACGACTGGCGAATTCAAGTTCCCTAGTAATTACAAAGTGGTTCAGTTATTGGTTTTAATGATTTATACGGCGTTCTTCACCCCACTAGTGTCATATAAATATTATTAATTAAAATCAAAATAGTACAATTCAGTCTTTTGAAACTGTCTTACGAAATCGGATCTTTTTATATTTGCTAATATTAATTTAATAGTAATGTTTGATGATGTTGAATTAAGCAGAAATTGAATTAAATGAATTATTCATTTTTCAATTCCTTAATATTTCTATCAAAAATGAAATTATTCTAAATTGCAAATGTGCGTAATTTAATATTGAAAGGGAAATGATTGATAAAGTTTGACCGTTTTGCATGATCACCATTTCTTGAACTTTTCGCAGCTTACCCTAAAGTCTGGCGAAAGTAATTTTATTATTACAGTAGTATATAAAAATGTAAAGTGATTGTCAAAAATGAAATCACATTTAAATAAAAACCTTACCTAAAACATTTACATAACACAACAACAACTTAAGACGCCCGATGTTTTAACGACTCCAGAAAATTGATTAGTGCAGACTGCGCAAAAGCGGAATGGTTGAGGCTCACTATGGAAATTCAAAGGGGGCTACCCTTAATAGGCGATATATATGTCACTCTGTCTGTCAATATGTGTACGAGCGAGCTTTATATTATTATAATTCCCATTCGCAACCAGTTATACTATCGGGCGTAAAGGAGAAACTTAGGAGTTGGCCCACAGGCCGTGTCCTCTGAATGTTGCACCTGGTACACTAATATCTGAGTGGGCCATGAGAACAATCCTGTCTCTTGGAAATTAATTGGTGGGTAGTACTGGCTTTTTCAATCGGTAAATCACCACATAACCACTTGTTGTATAGGAAGTATGCGTAAATGTATTTCACAACAAGAAAAATCCCCCAAAAAATAAGGTCGACCTTCAGAAATTGTCGGCAATAGTCTCATAATGAGGGTGAAGTAAGTACTTACTTAGTTCCATTACATTCGGGTAAAGTAATACACCTTAATTACTAGTTGGGCATTCATAAAAAGCGAACCACGTCCAATAGTCCACTAAGTATTGAGTGATGAAACGTAAACGAAGGCTTACATAGTAGCTCATATCAATTACAATATTATAGTACAAACCATTCATACATTTGATTAGTGTTAAAACTTTTCAAGTTTAATTTTTTCAAAAGAAATTCCTTCAACGAAGCTGTGATTAGTAGCATTTAGTGAATTGTTCGAGACGGTTTTACGAATCGCCGCCCATTTAGCAAAATTGTGCGTTTCCCGAGGGCGGTTGTTATGGCTAAGTATTTCTCTGGAGTGGCAAAAAAGTTCTCTTTTTGTTTTTTTCCTCAGATTTTAGCATTTCTCATTACGTTTCCTCGTACAATAATCACTTGAAAAGTTTTATTTTATAGGCTCGGGACGTTTAATCTAAGTACTAAACTTCTTTAACTTGTTTGTTTATTTAACAAATTAACTATTAATTGTGGTGTTGGCATTCGGATATGTAAATGTTTTAAGCTTAAAAATTTATGTATTTTTTTATAAATTTCTATTTTTCTTTTTATTTCCTTTGTTTTATTCCTATTGAAAGATTATTTCTTGAAAGGGGTTTTATAGACTTCAAAAGAAAAACTTCAAATTAAAATGTCGTAAATTCAAATTTTTTTTTATTTTAAGTAACATTACTTAATATAAATAAAGTAACTGTTTGGAGTGGAACAATTACAAGTACTTTTGAATTAATTGTAATTTTTTTCTATTAAAATTGTAATATGAATATAATAATATGGATAAAATAAATCAAAAATATTAATAAATATCGCTTAGTGCGCCTCTCGTGCTTAAATAAAGCAGGAACTATCTTGTAACCCGAGTACTGAATTACATATATTACTATATATATTACTATGACAATATTTACATATTATATTAAATACCCATATACGTTACCAAAGGCATAGTTAGAATTAAAAAAATAAATTACTCTTATTTAATAAAAAAACATATAAGAAAATAGAATTCATTGGTACATATGGTATATAAAAGCTATTTGTAAAAGTCAGCTAAACTCCAGAGACAAATACGCAATGACGCCTCGACACCAAAACCGGATTATGACACGACCCGTGTCAAATTGACAGCCGCTGTCAGATGACATACGTCACGCAGACTCCCGCCAACACAATTGAACTTCATTGGTCCATTGCCATATAGGGTTAGAGACAAATTGAGTATCCACTTTATAAATTTCCTGTATTAGATATAAAAAGTTTTGTTTTATCTTTTTAAGTTGTTTTTTTATTTGTTTAATAAATGTGTAAAATACATTTTTGTTGAGCGTCATCAGATAAATTCGCTAACAATTAACGTTACGTATGGTTGATTAGGTAAGGTGTTTACGTATAAAATCAAGTGAGTCGCAATCACATCAGGGTCAGGGATTTTGCATCTCTTTCATCATTTACGTGATTAAAAAAATCGTAAGAGAACCTGTATAGTTTTACAAAGGAACCTATGGTCTGATCAGAGCTATAGATTAATAATAATAATAATGACAAAAGTGGCTATTTTTCATATTATAAATATAGAAGCTTTTCCTTTCCTGTCTTGTTTTTGTCACCATAAGCTGTCTTAAACTCACACCTTAGCTGGATTTTACATGACCCATGTCAAATTTGCTGAGAGTATGACGGTGACATTCCCGGTAAATCCTAATTATAATGCAAAGGTGTTAAAATAATAACTTTAAGTCAAAATAACACTAAAGATTTAACTTGTGTAGTAATAATAGTTATACTGTAATTTTATTGATATATCGCGCATTGTTTGATTATAAATAAATGAATTTTCAGGTAACTACGAGTACTATAAAGACATTTTTTAAATGAATACTGTAAATCATCTACGCCCTATAGGTATCGAAGGCCTAATGAATGTTTTAGGCAAAGTGAATTCAACTTTAGAAATTACCTTTTACTTATTATAATCTTGTAACTTGTAAGGTTTTAGAATAACTATTTACAAATAAATTAATTTTGTAAGCGGAAGCTATTTTATCTAATCTTTAACTCTCTAGTGCTTAGGAGGTTTAAGATTACGTTGTAAATTAAAGCATTCCAATTTCATTGCTAATATAATAGCTATGCCAAATAACTCATTTAACACGATGTTGTTTTCTTTAAATATACTGATTAGGGTTTTATTCCGTAATTCGAATGTTTATGTAAATGATTTATAATTTTGTAATATGTAATCGTATCTCTCTCTCTTTCTCTCTTCAGCCCTTTTTAACGTCCCACCGCTGGGCACTGGACTCCCTTCAATACAAGGGATGATGGATCAGGCCTGTAAACGTATAATAAACTATAAATATAAGGAGGAAAGATTAGATTTATTGTGTTTTTAATGTTTAGGCTCTTTAATTTATTATCTACTTAGGCTACTTTAATTTAAAAAAAAAATCAAGGTTCCAGTCTAAAAATTTAATACGCACCGAGAGACGAAACCGAGTGAAGGTAGGGTCAGAAGCTAGTATATTATATTTGTATTACACTTCTCGTACCTTTAAATGGTGATTTACATTCTGCTAAATTGGTTGGTTACATCTATTTATGGACATAAAATATATATACTATACAGTACAATAATTTTTTTTGGTAAATCCTTATTGAAGTTGTCATTATTATCGATTCAGAGACCGAATCTACAGTTTTCAGTATTTTTGTCTGTTTGTGACCGCATTTAGAAAAAACTACCAGACAAATTTAGATGAATTTGTATATAATGGTAGCAGCGTGAAAATATCTCTTATAAGAGAAATCTATACTAACCGAAACGGAGTGGGGGTGAATTACTAGTGAATATTTTTTGTGAACATGCATACATAACAATTTCATACGTATTGTTTTGACGTTACATTACATAAATTTTTGCATTATAACATCTCCTGCGGATATAAAAAAATGCGTTAGCTTGTTTTAGATAAAATTTACTACATAAATAGACATAAAGTGGAACTTAAACTACTGTTAGCCTCTGAGCGAAAAGGCGATAAGTTACTATTTTATATTATCAGTTTCTATAATATAAATATATAATTAAAACTTAAATGAAACGTAGACCAGGTTCGCCCCAATTAGTGCATAGTTTGTGTTAATTAAAGGACGAATGCGGACAGTTTAATTTCAAAAGGGTCTGTATTTAAACAAGTGTTGTGTGTTTCGGCTAAAATTAGCATATTAATAAATGCTTCCCTTAACTGAGAGATTGTGGTTTTGTACTCATTATAATACACCATAGTAAATATTTTAAGGAATTTTATTAATGTGCGTTCGATTTTGTATGTATTAATACCTTTTTAACGTCCCACTGCTGGGCACTAGAAGGGTGACTACTATGGGTGTGCGAATATCGTTCGAATCGAATCTCGTTGAATTTTCGAATTATTATAATTGTTCGAATTATTCGGGAACTTTCGAATAATTCGAATTTTCGAATTATTTGATTCGAGTTTTGAATCGAATATTAATATTCGATTCAGAACGAATAATTGGTAAGTTCGAATTATTCGCACGCTCCTAGTGACTACTGACCCCACCCCTCATGGCAAAAATAGCCAACACTGGCCAAGTGCGGGTTAAAGACTTACATAACGTTCCGAACTTTGCTACCTACTTTCCGACATTATGACGGAGCTCATAATGTTTTACGAGACATGAGACTCGGGAATTGAACCCGCTTCACGGTTTCTCCAGCAAGCAAGCAACCATCAAGCCAATGGTATAAATGTTAGGTTTTGATGTAATTCTGACAATAATAATTGTTATATTAATATATTCGTGACTTCCATCGATTGTCTCGGTTGCGTCCCATGTAGCTATGCATAGTTTTCTTTCCTTTAACCATAAATGTATAAGTACCACTACTTGAGAAATGACTAATTTCACTAACAAACTTTCATCTTCCTTTTAGATCTCCCCTAAAGAATGATTTGTGGTATAAAAGCTGTGCCCTTCCCAGCGTCTCAATGTATCTTCATACCAAATTTCATCTAAATCGGTTCAGCGGAATTCAAATTTGTCCATTGTCATAAAAAATACCGAATTAAAGATTTTTTTTAAATGGTAGCGTTTATGTTTATAGCAAACTAATGTCAAAAATGTGTCTTCGTGAGCCAGATCATAAGCTTACACAAGCGTCTTACGATATTGCTCATCAATAAGTGTTAGGTACGAGTAAATGTCCTTATAACGATGAAAATATTATGTAAGGAAAATCTATATGTTTTATAAAAATCATCATCATCATCAGCCCTTTTTAACGTCCCACTGCTGGGCACGGGCCTCCCTCAGTACGAGGGGGATCAGGCCATAGTCCACCGCGCTGGCCTAGTACGTGTTGGCGGACTTCACATGTCTTTCGAAAACTTGTTAGGTTTTCTCAGACATTCAGGTTTCCTCACGATGTTTTCCTTCACCGTAAGACAAGTGGTAATCATGATATAAATGATTCTCATATAATAATATTATAATAAAATTCTAACTGTATCAAATTTATACTGTGTACGTTTAATCATTTTTGGAAATTATTATCATTATTATTCAAACAGTGTCCAAATCTATAGGTTTAAAATTTTTTGTCGGTCTATCAATCTGTATGTAACCGCATCACGAGAACACCACTAGGTAGATTTTGATGAAATTTGGTAAAATGATAACTGCTTATCCGATTCAACGTATAGGATATTTTTTACTGCGGGAAAATATCTAATTTCTGAGAGATTTATACTAACCGTTAAAACGTATCGGGGGTCGAATCCAAGCTGAGCCAGAGTTAGTTGCTAGTATTATATAAATGCGTATTTGTTCATCTTTCACATGATAACGGAAAGCATTATCATAATGAGCTCTTTCATTGTATGGATACCGTGAATTATTATTATTATAATATCATCTTTCATAAAAAGTAATTCAAGAGCGCATGGGCCCAGTTAGGGTTTGGACGAAGTAAAGGACCGAAAGTATAAATTATTTTAAATTAAATAAAAGGTCGCAATTCTCATTCATCTGATCATTTGAGAGTCAGCGACGTAGACAGTAATTTGGTATTCTAATTTAAAACAGATTTAATTTGAGTGATTTATTCGATTTCTTTAATCCTGGATTTTTGGGCGTTCTGGTGATAATATTCGCATTATGTTTCTACTATTTGATAGCAGACAGACCCTTCTGCCTAAACTTCATCTATACATCTCTACATATAAATAAAATTAAAGTGTCTGTTTATAGTAATAATAATTAATATTAGACGACACGTTTGGCGCAGTTTGTAGTGATCCTACTTTCTTGCGCCAGCAGTCGCAGGTTCGAGTCCCGATGGGGGCATTTGTTAAACTTGGATGTTTGTACTCCAGTCATGGGTGTTTATATTTATAATATGTATGTATTTAAAGACTTATATATGTAGTATATCAATTGTCTGGTATCCGTAACACAAGCTTCGTAGCTTACCACGGAACTAGATGGCGCTCTGTCACAATAATGTCCCAACATACTTATTTTGTATTTTATATTTTATGAAATTAATTATAATATATTCAACTTTTATAACGTCCCACTGCTAGGCACGGGTCTTAATCCAATACGAGGGAGATATCAGGTCGTAGTCCACCACGAGCTAAGAGCGGGTTGGCGGACTGCACATGCCTTTCGAAAACTTGTTAGGTTCTCTCAGACATGCAGTTATCCTCACCATGTATTACTGTAAGCCAGTAAGAAATGATTGGCAAATGAAATTATCAGACGTGCGAGACCCGGTTTTGAACCCGCTTCACTCTGTTTCCTGAGTGATCTCGTTACCACTGAGTTACTATTGCTTTTATAAAACATATTTTCATAATAATTTTCATCAAATTAAGTATAATTTAGTAGGACTATACGTTTTATGTACCTACTTGAGTACATATTTACCTCAACCTGAGTCTAATTCATTCTACTGAGTGGAAATACTCAACGAAATAATTTAGATTCCAACAGTGTTAATGTTACAAGTAACTGGAACACAGACTAAATGCCGACTTAATTGTAGCAATCTATTTCTTTTCTACAGTACATATTATGTAATGTGGAATTTGTCTGAGAATTTGTGAGGTAGAAACATAAAAAGGAGGTTTTAACAGCTCGTATCATTACCAAAATATGACAATTCTCGGGTTCCGTACTAAAGTTTAGTTTTAAATTAAACTACTACTACTATTAACTAGTGTTTCCTAAAGGCAAATCATAAATTCTCCAAATTTTTCAAGTCCACGAACCGCATTCATTTTACTCAGAGAAGTTATACAAGTATAATGAACAAATTCACTTTTGCACGTATATGTACTAGCATTCCTATGGGACTTAAACCCTTGTGTTGTGGAAGAGTCGAAATTTTGTAGTAACTAAAACTTTAAAATTTCTTTCCAAAAAAATAAATAATAAGGCTGGCCTGAACTGCGACTCGAACTACTACTTCCAATTTGTAGCCACATAACATAGCTAGCCAAGACCAAGAGAGCCGTCTAATTGCAGGCTTATTTAACTGAATTCAAAAGTTTGTTTGTATATATTTGTTTCTTTAAGCAAGAAAGGGAGGGAGATCTTCACATATATTTTGTGTTTACAATTTCGATAAAGGCAGAAAAATCTATACAGATAAATCAGAATTGAAGTGTCTGTTGGTTTCCGCTAATCTCTAAAACATTGGATAGATTTTGATGGGACTTTTGCACAAATAGCTGATATTGATCTGATTTTAGTAAAATATTTAGGGTTCTGCTCAAAAAGTTAAACCCTGCGATAGTAAAAAAATAACTGTTTAAATTGTACCTATCGGTGGAATAAGCCAATAACCGCCGCTTAAATTTTTTTTTAGAGTTAAAGTTATTTATTTCTATGTGTAAAGCTGCATGCTATAACTAGTCTACGAAAATAATCACTTGCACGCTAAAGATAATTATTGTGGTTCTTCACTTTACTGTTTAGTAAATAGGACATAGCTCATAATGCAAATAATCTAGGCTACATTTATATCTAAAATCCAGGGCGACACCGCCGGTCACTCCAATGAAATGCGGTGCTTTGAATACGTTATGAACCCATTGTTCAATTAGACTAGTGTAGCTAGATGAACGAATTTTCCTGAATAAGCGATTGTCGTGAAACAAAGCTATTTATCAATCTTTTCTTATATGATAGTATTAAATACGAGCAACTTAGGGACTTGGGTCTTAGATAACTTAGACTTAAAATATTTTTACCACATAAAATATATATTATGTTGACCCGGATAGTACGTTTCATTTTACAAACCTTCATTAGTTCAGCGGTTTCTTCATGATCTGTTCTCGAACAGACAGTTAATCTTAAAACTAAATTCGCCCTCTGAGTTTATAATAATAACTATTTCTAAAGACTTTCCAAAAAATCTAATCACCTGTGAAAGTCCCACCGAAATCGGTCCAACCGTTTCGCAGATACGCCGGAACATACAGACATGCAGACAAATAGACTAAAATCTCAATACTGTTATATGCATTTAGAAAAAATTGGTATTTTGTCATTTCAAATAGACAACTCAATTTTATATATTTGTAAAGATAGCGCCAAATGATGAGCAAAAGGCGAATGAAATTCAGCAATTTTTGCATAGCATTAAAAATAAAAAAAAAAATACATTCAAATTAGTTTGCAACAAATTGCGTACTGAAACACTTTTAACATTTCATAATAACGTGAATCAAATAAATATTTGAATACACAAAAGAAAACATTCTAAGTAAAACCCTCAAATCTCATTTGGAAAACGTAAGACACAATCTTATTAAATTCACGGGAGATACCGACAATTTGAAATATTGCTTTCCCTCAGAATACAACTTGTGGTGGGAAAATTGCATTCCTTATAACCATTTTTGAAACAGGAATGTTGTTGAAGAGCTGAGTTGCTCTTTACATCCTTGTTATGAGAAAATGAGAAGCTAACTTTATTATGACTTTTGGTTTCCGACGTTTCGAATGCTTTACAGCAATCATGGTCACGGGAGAGCCTAAGGTATTAGACGTCTCAGGGGGTAATATACTTGTTATAGACAGTGCCTACCCGCAATTTTTTACAAATATCCAAAATGATAGACCGAAAAGATAGTTTCATTTATAATGTCAAACATTCGCGTAAACCTAAGAAAGTATTATCAAAGTAATATACATGTGTATATACTACTAGCAGTACTCGCGCGTTGATATTTTCAATCACTAATAAACTTCACACGATCACTCGCTTGGCTAATCTATAGAATGCCTGAAAATTTCATTAAAATCGCTTTAGCCGTTTCTAGGCATATAGGCAAGACCTTGGTCCAACTGTGGGGTAATTATCATCCAAATACATTTGAGTAAATATAAGCTACACATACTCATGACTGACATATACATTAAAGCATTCAAGCATATTAAAACTTTCTTATTTACTTTTTGTATTAATAGTACATAAAAAATTTTTCAGTCTCATATCATTTGTTTAATGACGACTGGTTTGGGTCAGTTGGTAGTGAGCCTACTGCGCCAGCGGGTTCGCTTCCCGCTGGGGGCATTCGTTTGTTGATTTGTTCTCCAGTCATGGGTTTATATTTATAATACGTATGTATTTAAAAATTCATATGTATGTAGTATATCAACTATCTGGTATCTGAAAGACAAGCTTCGTAGCTTACCACGGTACTAGATGGTGCTGTTGTAATAATGTCTTGACATATTTAATTTTCACAACTTTTATTATAAAATTGTATACATTTTACAAAAGCTATCATTTTAATTAAAGTTCAACAAAATAATACATCACAATCTCCTATACATCTTGTATTGTCATATTTATGGCATACGCAGTCACTCTTAGATATTATGCTATACATCACTAGCAAATGGATTCCCTGGGAAATAACGTGTCGCACATCGTGACCTATCAATCCGTTACTATATTTGAGTTTCTTTTCAAATAAATTTTATTGTAAATAATGAATGACTGGTGGCGTTTCAATAGAAAAAATACTTTTTGGACTTACATCTCATTTTTTTTAGGTAACATAAAAAATCGTAATTGGCAAAGATATAGTGTAATATGCAGTATATGTTATAATTTCGTTTATTTATATTAATTAAATGATAATACCATTACAGAATTACTTTTAAAGTTCGTCTCTTTGAATTTTGAGCTTTTTAACTGCTGCTGGGCGCGACTGGCTCAATGATATATGGCGATCAGGCGTCAGGTCACTGGGCAAGTATGGTTTAGCGAACTTCACAATATGTATACTGTATAATCTTTAAGACTAATTTTCAGTTAAACATGCAAGATTCGTCACGATGTTTTAATAGAAAAGGAATTTTCTTTGAGTTGATTACTTAAATTTTCATCTGATTCATAGACTCGTTAGTTTTTTACATACATTCTTGATTTAAATCTATCATATAACAGTTCTATGTGCATTGTGTTACGTAGATCGAATACTAAATATTGTAGGCACCACATGTATAAAACAATATCCTTTGCCGCGTCCTGTCTGCCTGTTCGCGAAAACTCAAGAACTACTGCACCAATTTTCATGCTATTTACACGAATGGATACAGTGGTTCTCGAGAAAGGTTTTGAGTATAATTTGTTAACTTTTTGTATACATTTACTTTTAATTTTGTATACTTTACTTTATATATCGAGCCCGAGCAAAGCAAAGGTGAATCGCAAGTTGTTTATACATTGAAAATTTTAACATAAATAGATTTTGTATTTCAATTCAGTTTCTTTAAATAGAGTAAAATATAGAAGTAACAACCAGTAGACGTCCAATACTAAGCGCACGAAATCTATTTTATATGCTTGGTTTGTGCAATTTAAAATCGCTTTTGCAATATATTTTTAAAATGTTAGTGATGTTAAGAATATTCCTGCAAAGGACATTCGAAGAATATAATAAAACGTAAATTTTAACTTATATTTTGAGTAGCAACTTATCCTCGCTTCCATGGGTGCGTTCTTGGTCTTTTCCTGCTATATATTTAACCAAAGCAACGGTTTTATTTCCGAGTTTATTAAGAATTTTTTTTCTAAACACAAATTTTAACTTCTGCATTATCCCTTCCCCATCATCGGACGAACGGCTGGTCTCCATCCTAATGTCGTGAATATTCCATCCGTCCGGACGAAACGTTTCGCTTCGACATTTATTATACGTGCTGCTAAGGATTGAAACAACCTGCCTGCGTCAGTGTTTACGTCCGATTACAATATGGGTGTCTTCAAGGCAAGAGTGAATAGGCGGCTACTGAATGAGTTCGACTTATCATCTCCAATTGCGTTACCACTTACTATTTATTAGGTGGAACGTATTCAAGCACTAATTCAGAATAAAATAAAAATAAAAAAAATCATTAGGTCTTCCTTTTATACTTATAACGAAACAAAATTTAAAACAAAAACAAATGAATATTTCTTTCAACGCTTGTATACTATAAAATAACATTTTAACCAATTTACTTTAAAAAAGTATATTTTTCATGAAAATGTTTGAACACGGTCTTTCACACTATGTTTTTGACGATATGTTAATGTGAGTGGTTGGGAAATGACAGCGACGGGACGTGAATCGCACTAACACGGCTTTATGCGGTTGACAGATTTCATCGTGGAACGGATGCAGCGTAAGCATTAAATCGGCGGGAATTTTTGTTTCCAATGTAGTGCGGAAGAGATTACTTGAGCTTTCATCTGTTTCGAATAAAGCTCTTCAGAATGTGGTTTTTTAAGCTTTCGTTTGGTTTTATTTAAATTATGATATTTTTATTTAAAAGTGGTTAAGCAGTGATCGAAATTTTAGCTCGTTTTGTTTTATTTTAGTTGAAAATTATCTATTATTAAAAAACTGAATTTACAGCTTACTAGAGTTTAGGTTAAACAAGTAATTTCAGTTTATTAATGATTTCTATGAAACAAACAAGTTAAATAATTCTTTAACCTCATATTATATTATTTATTAATTTAAAATAACATCACTCGACAGCTTTTAGCAACACAATTATTATCTTACAATACTTACATGCATATTATAAACTAATAACTCTTCTTCAGCTCTGCAAATAAACTATACGAGTGAAACATAAAATATGATACTCGTAGCTATATGTATTCTTTAATAATACTTTATTCTGTGCCAAAGCTCATTCTTCTGTGTACATGTAATGAATTATGTATTATATAATATATTATATGGCTCTCAAGAAATATGTCAGATTATTAAAATTATTTCTCTCGCACTTTCAGCAGTCTTCTTTCTTTCTTTTTCCTTGAAACAAATAGAAGAAAATAAAAAAAGAAGAATTCGAGAATATGACACTGTTATTTAAAGGCACATGGACTAAGGAGTGGAATTCTTCTGGAGTGCAGTGAAATTTTATATCTTTTTCTTGCTTCTTTTAATATTATCCTTAATAATATAAATTAAATGCAATTAAATATTGTTTTTTTTAATCCAGGGTTCATCCATTATTAGTGAATAAAATACAAAAAAATCACATTAATATATAAATACTACATTACATAAATATAAAATATTCCCTTATGTGAAGATTTCTTTTTCAAATGTTACGATTGAAGCCATTTATAAAGCTTTGTGGTAGCTTGAGTGGATAAAGCTGCTTGGAAGGGTGAATGTAAATATGTATCTACTTCTGTGTTTTAAGCTTTTCATACGACTTCGTATTTATCGTAGTCCAATTCTAAGTTTATGCGAGATGTATTTTAGTTTCTTGCACCAGTAGTTTAACTTTTTATATGGAAAATGGAATTATTCTTATATTAAAAATATATTAGAAGCGTAGTGCTTCTAATTATTAACTTTAATAATAAAGATGGGAATGAACTCTATATACGATAAAAGAATTCCCGTGTTTTAAAATATTATTTTGTTTTCATTTAAAATATTATTGTTCATATATAGCCTTATATTAAGGTTAGTGCCATTTATCAATAGGTTGAGAACCAAAGAGTTTTAAACTGGCAAATAATTTCTAATGCAAGTAAGATGATCACCGTCGTTATTTTCATATATTTAATTAATAATAAACGTCCGTCCGTTCCGTTTCTAAAAGAGGCTATATTATATTAAAAACTGCCTCTACACTGTTTAATCTGGAATACGCTAGTCGTATAAAATAAACAAAAAAACAACCTTAATCTTTTAAAAATGTTAGTTTTTAAAAGAAAGGTAGCATGTCTTAGGAATGAATTGACAAAAAGTATACTTTGAAATGACCTAAGCTATACTATTTTTCATAGAAAAATTTTTCTTCACAAGTTCATTTGATCAAAGTCAAATCTATACTAATATTATAAAGCTGAAGATTTTGTTTGTTTTGTTGAACGCGCTAATCTCAGGAACTACTGGTCCGAATTGAATTTTTTTTTGTGTTGGATAGTCCGTTTATCGAGGAAGGCTTAGGTTAAGTTATATTACATAACACTACGAGCAAAAGGAAAATGAAAAATGTTGCAAAAACAGGAGAAAAATATTTCTTTTGATTTTCAGCCTTAAGAAAGGCTAATATTATAAAACGTAGAAATCAAATATTATATAACGTAGAGATACAACTAGAAATCATTAAAACTAAGCCCGATAGTACCATTTATCAAAGATTCTTTTTTTGGAATCTGCACTTTTCATATATACAACATCTGGCTTTTCGTTTTGCAGTTTGACACATTGCCCATAAAACATAAATTGGGTTTAAAGGAAATTTATTTGCGTGTTCAACACTAGATTTTTTGTTTATTTATTACATACTGAATATTGTGGTTTTGCATGCACTATTATTCCAATATTAGTTTGCGACAATTAAAACGGCTTTCAGTTTGAATAGGCTAATATAATTAATTAATTCAAGCGGTGCCACTAATCTATAACTCCTTATTATAATTATAATATTTATGTATTTAAAGTAATGTATATGTATTGTATCAACTATCTGGTATCCGTAACACAAGTTTCGTAGCTTGCCACGAAACTTCATCCCGATCCCAACATATTTTTTTTATTCCTAAAGAAGTAGTTTGACAAAGATCAAACCCAGAACCACGTCAGAACTCAGTTACCTTATTTATATTAAGAAGAAGAAAATGTGAAAAAAAAATATATGGAAATACAAGCAATTCATCCTCGCTTCGCTTAAGTTAGTATACGTTTTAACGATCAATATGCGAAAAATAGAACTAAACTAACACTAAATATAGACTAAAGAAAGAAGGACAAACAAACACTTTATAATATTAGTATGAACTAGTTCGTATCGGACTCTTTACTCACGTGGGAAATATGTCAAATCAAATCAAATCAAAATATTCTTTATTCAAATAGACTTTTACAAGCTCTTTTTAAATTAATAAAATCAATTTTTAATTTCACTCGTATCAACTCAACTCTCTTAGTCATTCACCACTTTTTTAACGTCCCACTATTTAGCAGGGGTTTTCTAGATCGAAGATCAAGCTAAAGCCCACTAAGTGTTAGCCGGTGGGCTAAATACAGGTTATTTTTGAAAAACTAGTTAGGTTCTCTATTCTTCTTCTCTATTCTATCTTTATACAGGTTTCCTGACGATGTTTCCCTCCAAACAGATTTGCATATAAAAATATTAGAGGTATCAGACTTGGATTTGGACTTAACTACCTAATGGTACCTTGTGAGTAAGGTACCATAATTTATAATTTATTTATTTTTTTTATTTTTTTTATGTTAAAAAGGGGGCAAACGGGCAGGAGGCTCACCTGATGGGAAGTGATCACCTCCGCCCATGGACATCTGCAAGCCAGGCTTGCAGATGCGTTGCCGGCCTTTCAGGAAAGGGAGGGATGGAGGAGGGAGGGAAGTGGGAGGGAGGGGGGAACGAAGGCGGAGGATGAAGGGAAGAGGGAGGGGGGAAGGAGAGTGGGCCTCCCGGACTCTCACTCACCGGACGAAACGCGACAGCATAGCTGCCACTTCACGCCGGTCTTCTGTGAGAGAGTGGTAATAATGAACTATACGGGGCGTGCCGGCCCATTCGGTTGCTACCCGAAGGTAACAAGCATGGCACTACCACTTAAGATACTATTATACTTAATTATAGTGTTCTACTAACCAAAGTATTCTTGATTGACAAAGATTGTTTATTTTTGAAAGGGAAAATATTTGTCAATGAAATATAATATTGCGTAAAAGGCGACAAATATTTTCGTTTCGATGCAACATATAAGACGAGGTAAGAAATTCAATTTTTTGGTTTATAGCTTAGGCTTACACGCCGAGCCCGTAACATCGCAATGTTATGTAGAATGGAGAACACACGATTGTGATTGATCCATAAAAAATAACAATATCAGCTTTGATTATATATAACACTAGCCATTCCCGCGGCTTCACTCGCATTCTAAAGGCTGAACATGAAAAGAAATGTTTTTCTCCCGTTTTTGCAACATTTTTCATTGATGCTTCGCTCCAATTGGTCGTAGCGTGATGTACAGCCTATAGCCTTCCTCGATAAAGGGACTATCCAACACAAAAAGATTTTTTTAATTCGGACCAGTAGTTCCTGAGATTAGCGCTTTCAACCAAACAAACAAACAAACTCTTCTGCTTCATAATATTATAAGTATAGATAATACAACAGAATTGTTGTAATATGTATCTAAGATAACAAATATCTGTAGTAATCACACTACTACACACTATCATCAGGCCTTTTTTTAGCGTCCCACTGCTGGGCACGGGCCTCCCTCACTATGAGGGGATCAGGCCATAGTCCACCGCGCTGGCCTAATGCGAGTTGGCATACTTCACATGTCTTTCAAAAACTTGCTAGGTTCTCTCAGACATACATGTTTTCCTTCACCGTAAGACAAGTGGTAATCATGATAGAAAAGATTCGCACATGAAAATCTCAAAGGTGCGAGACCCGGATTCGAACCCGCATCACTCGGTTATCCAAGCGAGCGCGTTACCGCTGGGCTACCACTGTCTATCACTATCATCTAAATACTAAAAAACAAAGTCCTCCGATGCGTCTGGATGGTTTTAGTATATAACTAATGGAACCCGCGGCTTCGCTTGCGCTAAATCTATGATATTAAATAAATTGTATGTATATGTGTGTAGAGCCATAGGCAAATCCTTGTTATATATACATACATAATATAATATTAATGTATACAAATAAATTTTTGTCAATATAACAGTCTGTTTGGTTGTTTCTTCAGGAATCGAACTTCCAGTCTTTGTATTCAGTATCAAGCATGAGTCAGAGATTTGCACATTCCGGTATAACAATGGCGTTAAAACTTTCAAAGTAAGTTTTCGTATAAACAGCATAATACTGCGGCGATGCAGGGTATAAATAACAAAACTTCGTGTACTGATTGCGAAAGAATTTCTTATAAGTCGATGAAATATTACTTTGGATTGTGAAGATGTTAAGATTAAGAACAAATGAATATTAATTTTCAGGACGCTTTGTGAAACTTCCTTTCATTTTTACGATTAACTTTTGCTGGTATTTCTTGTATAAATGTCTGTTATACGATTACAATAATAAAACCTACAGATACATTTCTGTTTCTAAAACAAACTAGCATTTCCCAAGGCTTCGCACGCGTTCTAAAGACCGGAAACCAAATTCTTCATAAGTCTCGCGGAATGTACTTCGCAGAACTAACGCCCGCCCTTTCCATTTTCGTAACATTTTTAGGGTTCCGTACCTCAAAAGGTAAAAACGGAACCCTTATAGGATCACTTTGTTGTCCGTCTGTCTGTCTATCTGTCTGTCTGTCTGTCTGTCTGTCTGTCTGTCTGTCAAGACCTTTTTTCTCAGGAACGCGTGGAGGTATCAAGCTGAAATTCATATCAAATACTCAAGTCTATGGTCTCTTGGAGCTGTGAAAAAATCAAACTTCTAAGTCAACGCGATCAAAAGATACTCCCGTTTATGCCGCAAATTTTCGACACTCGCAAGGGAATCAAAACCTACAGGGTACTTCCCGTGAACTCAGAATCTTGAAATTTGGTACGAAGCAACGTCTTATAACACAGATAAAGGAAAAATTGCGAAAAGCATAAATTTTTAGTTACATCATATAATAAAAATATTTTTAATAATTTTAAACTTATTACCCCTTTACTCATACACCGTTCCGTACAGGTTTGTACGGAACCCTCGGTGCGCGAGTCTGACTCGCACTTGGCCGAATTTTTCATTGATGCTCTGCTCCTATTAGTCGTAGCATGATGTAATACAGCCTATAGCCTTCCTCAATAAACGGACTATCCAACACAAAAAGAATTTTTGTTTCCATACCAGTAGTTCCGGAAATTAGCTCGTTAACCAAACAAACAAACAAACTCTTCAGCTTTATAATATTAAAGCTTTTGATTAAATGTATATGAAAGTAATAATGGTACATGAAGGATATAACATTTTTAATTTTTGTCTAGTTCCGGAAATTAGCTCGTTCAACCAAACAAACAAACAACCTCTTCAGCTTTATAATATTAAAGCTTTTGATTAAATATATATGAAAGTAATAAATGTACATGAAGGAAAAAACATTTTTCATTTTTGTCTGTTTAATTGCCATAAGGCTAATCTCCCAAAGTGACTTTCACTGGCAGACAGTTTATATAAGGAGTTACTACTACTTAGGCCACTTTTATTGTAAAAAAGAATTAGGGACCCGCAAAAAATAATAAAAATCCATTAATTGTGAACTAAATCTGTCCAAATAAGCCGCTAGTACAGAATATGACCACACAAATCTGGGGCGACAAAAATTCATTCGCGTTATGTAATCAGCGCGATCGAATACCTCTCACCCTTTAATGGATATTGGGGATCAATCTTCCAACCCTTAGAGTGAGGACATTTAACGTCGCATATCTGTACTCGTATGTTGGTATGTTTGTTAGTATAATATTAGTATCACTTATTGAAGTGAAACTTCTTTAGAATCGTTGTGATTTCAAACTCGATGAAACGAAAAAATATGTCTATAGTACTAGGCACTCAGAGACAGGGAAGAGTTAGCCTTAATTTAAATTCAAGTTTTACTTCTGACTTTGTTCACACGCACTTTTTTATATCATTATTTAAATCTGTACTTAAAGACAACTAATTTCAACTATTAATCAGTACATCAGTAGGTACATATAAATAAATTTAAAGTGTCTGTTTTTAATATTAAATTAACAACTTTTCACTCAATGTATATTAAAGTAAGTAAGTACATCAAAAAACAATTTTGTAAAATTTTTATCTACCTGTCTGTTTCAGCTAATCTGAAACGACTGGACCAATTTTGACGAGGCTTTCGCTTGCAGGTAGCTAATGGTATATATAATTAAGTACGGTAATTACAATTTACTGCTCTTTAAAATAACAATATAAGAAAAAGATGAAGGAATGAAGAAAAGGAGAGATAACGATAGAAAACTTATAATTTCATTATAATAAATATACATATTTTATTTGTAAATAATAAGAAAAAACACTGGGCTCGTCCGGGATTTGAACCCGGGACCTCTCGCACCCTAAGCGAAAATCATACCCCTAGACCAACGAGCCGCTCTTACAGCCTATCTAAAAAGCATTAAACAACTGATGTTTAGTATATCTTTACACATTATAATTTTTTATATTATCAATAATCTTTTTATGATAGGACTTATGGATTATTTATAAAGTATTTGACATACTGAGCGATATACATAGCCGAGTGTATTCATACTTTTAAAGACATTTACATTGTAAGAATGAAAAATTCTTGTTGGTACTTAAAATAGTATATAATAATAGTATATATAAGTAATAAAGTATGAAAAAACTGATAATAATATAAATTCAATAAAATGTTGTATACAGATTACATACATTTAAAGTACTTATTTGTTTGAAAAATGAAACAAATCCCAATTTATTAACATAGATAAGGGTCAATTTTATTATGAGATAGTTCTGATACGATTTACCACTTATACATCGTCAAAAGATAGTGTATATTATAGTGAGTAAGCTTCTCTCAAAAATCCTTTAAATGGCCAAGATAGCAATATTTTTATCTAGTTTATTTTCCTTACTAAGAAGTATTTTGTAACCTTCTGGAAATTCTTCATACAAAAATGTTCTCAAAAATTAAATATGTTCCTTTTACCTTTTAAATCTGTAAAATTATTTTAGACATTCAACAAGCTTTTTAGACTCAAATCCTGGCATTTCTTCTCGCTATTCGCAGACGAATAGTTTCCTTTACATTTTGGCAGAGACCCAGCTATATAATTGAGACTTAGTATGGTCGTAACTCCCGTTTGATTACTTACATCTGGTTGTCGGCAAATATTGAACAGTTTTATGCCTAGCTCTAAGATTCGAGGTCGAGAAATTGCTAATCTTTCACAAATATTAGGTTTTACTTAGCTATGTAGATACTGTAAGAAAATAAAAATTTCTTTTGTAAATCAATACGTCTTAATAAGTCTGCTATGGGTAAATATGTTGTAGTCAATTAGAAGAATAGAGATGAAATAATTTTAATATCTTACTTTATAAACCGATTGAAGTACGTTGAAACTCCAACATGATTATCATTTTCAACATGGTTACCATTTGTCTTACGGTGGCAGAAAACATCGTGAAGAAAGATGCCCTTAACTTGCGTGGTAAACCTAATTCCTCCAGAATTGTAGGGAGGTTTTTGATTGTGTCTTGTAATAGAGGACTGAATACAATTTGTTTAATACTAAATAATTATCAGGTCAGTAGATGTTGTAGATAATTTGAACTTCTACTGCATTTGTATGCTGATTATGGGTATACTGACTTGGGTCAAACGATCTTAGGTGCTACTTTTCCCAAGATTCGTAAGTTTTTGGCTGTTCTCATATTCCAGAGATCATGGAGTTGATACCTTGTGAGACTTATATATTTTATAGATGTGTTATATATGTACCTAATACAGTAACAGTGACACTGTAGTGTATATCTAGCAATGTTAGCAATTTACTTATCAAATCGTTGATGATCTAAATAAAATCTAATAGTTAGTGGTAAATGTTACACCTTTTATATTTAACCTTGATTAGCATGAATATTAAAATAAAGCCAAGTAGTCTTAAAAGTACACTAAAAAGAGGTGGAATGGTCGATTTAAAATTTTTAATATCTCTTTAAGGCTCAAAAATTGTGGAAAACCAAGGAAAATTGAACCATTCTAAGCTAATTGGCCATTCCAAAAATAAATAGGTGTAATGAATATTCAATAATTTATTACATGTTTCATTAAGCACTAATTGCCTAATTAATAATACGCTTGGAAATATTCCAGTAATTGCTCAAGAGATACTGTGTTCGAATTAACTATGGTTCGTAGTTAGGGAGCGTTATCTTTAAATGTAACGCGATTGAGTTATCCAATTTGAATTAATACTCATATGTAAATATGATACGTTTTAAGGCGTAAAAACCGTACCAAATAATTTTGTAAAGTTTCTGCGTAGAGCTAGCTGGGGCTTAGAATTAAGATATAAAATTTAAAGGTTAGCCTTAATAGATAGAATTATTATTATATGTTGGGACATTATTACACAGCGCCATCTAATTCTATGGTAAGCTACGAGGCTTGTGTTACGGATACCAGATAGTTGATATACTACACATATATAAATTTTAAATATATACATATTATAAATATAAACACCCATGACTGGAGTACAAACATTCGTGCTCAATAAATGAATGCCCACAGCGGGACTCAAACCCGCGACCGCTGGCACAGAATGTAGGGTCACTACCAACTGAGCCAAACGACTACGAAAACGACTTCGCTATCAAAATTATAAAGAAGCACGCGAGCGAAGCGAGAGTAAACCGCAAGTATAAAAAAGCCTATGTCTTGTTTCGCCAATGTAAATAGATATGGTAAAATATTTCTCGTTCTTGAATTCCATGAATACAATTATTTTGATGGCAATCGGCTTAATGCACAATATTGTAAGTAGTATGTATGTACATGGCCATTGTTGATATAAATCAAATATTCTTATATTTATAATAATTAAAGTGAAACTGGTATACAGCTGGTATTCGCGCTAAGAACGTGAATCAAATGAAATCATATTATTTGTTTAGTGCCCAGTCAATATCGAGAGTGCACAAATAGAGCAAGTAGTTCAAACACAAACTGTAATCTGATTTCAGTTTATTGAAGATACAAAATTGGGAAAGCAGACTTTTGGTAAATAGTAACATAAAAATAAGTGGCTCAAAATTTTACTTATCAGACATTCTTCGGTGAGATAAAATGAGACGTACATAATATGTATATTATGTGCATATTATATTATGTATATACTATGATAATAATCATATGTTGGGGCATTATTACAACAGCACTATCTAGTTTCCCGGTAAGCTACGAGGCTTGTGTTACGGATACCAGATAGTTCATATATTACACATATATAAATTTAAAATACATACATATTGTAAATATAAATATAAACACGTATAAATAGAATACAAACATTCGTACTCAACAAATGAATGCCCCCAGCGGGACTCGAACCTGCGTCGGCGCAGAAGGTAGAGCCCTACCAACTGAGCCAAATGTCTCGTCAATATCAGTATATACAATGTACAAATACCAAAATTTCTTAATTGTTGTGTTAAACTATTGTGTTAACAGTAGTCCATCAAGTTTCATCATAATCGAATTAATTTTAGCTTAAATTGAGTAGATACCCATTGAAATACAATCATAGGTAATTAATTCGCTTTGTGGTGTGCCGATGTCTCGCGGTTTCTCTTAACTATCTTAACTAAATAGAAATCTTCTAAGTAAAACCCAGGCATTACTAGAGGGAGATTTTATTGTACGTTATATAATAGTAATATTTAGAATATATTTTATTTATTTATTTATTTAACTCTTTAATGTACACCAATAATACACACAAAGATTAGACACAAAAACACAAAAAGAAAAGATGTACAGAAGGCGGCCTTATCGCTTAAAGCGATCTCTTCCAGGCAACCCTTGTGGTAGAGTATAAGTTTTTGCAAGTAAGGTAGGCGGTGTACGCGAAGACTTCGATAGATATACTATAGATACATAAAACATACATACATACATACGTACATACTAACTTACATACATACATAGATACATACATACATCCTTATACATACATACATACATATACATACATAACATACATACTTAACATACATACAAACATACATATAGAAGAGCTCATTAAGAAAGTCTGATTATACAAATAAAAATAATTCAAAAAATTTTAGGAAGAAAAATTATAGTAATCACATGAGGGATACCGTCAAGGAAAAAAGGAGATAGTTAAAGGGATAAATAATATTCTTTCAATAAAATCTTAAATTTGTCCAAGCTCTTAGCACATTTTATATTTAAAGGAAGAATTCCAAAGGCTATATATAATATTCAGAATATATAATATTTAGTATATAGTAATATTTAGAGTACTAGCTGTTTCCCGAAGGTTTGAACGAGTAAATTTTATAATTTACGTCCTTTCGTAATTAACAGGACTATAGCTTTTCATAAATATCATCTATCTGATATAAGCAAAGTTTGTATGTAGATTATCTCTTTCAAAGTATTTCTTAGCTTAAGTAGTTTCTGATATATCATAATTGGTAATTAATCAGCCAGTTAAAGTCGATAAGTGCTATTTCTCCTTATCTAATATTCTAATCACTTCTCTAATATATAAAATTCTCGTGTCACAGTGATTGTTATCGAACTTCTCTATGGCCGCCGTATGGCTTTGACTGTTTTTTTTGTGTATATTTGGTAGGTCTGAGAATAGGTCGTAACTCGTAGGCTATTTCTTATTCTTCTAGGTAAATCTGGAGAGGGTGGCCACCCCCTCTAGATTTATATTTTTTTTATTTTTAGGCCAGATTCTTTTTTTATTTCTCTATGATTATATGTACATAAAAAATACTTATTACTAAATTTTGATCTTTCTACCACTAATACCTATGTATTATAGTAACTAAAACGCGGGCGGAGCCGCGGGAATTGCTTATAATATTATAGAATCCATCCAATTATACAATACACAGCCATTTATAGAAGAAGTGAACATCATCTTAAGATAAAGAATAACAAATAAAGTAACAAAAAAAGTCACAAAAATATAGTTTCGTCAAATTAATGCACCCTCGCAGCAAGTTATTGTATTCCGATATCTTCAAAATAACAAAAAAATCGACTTTCATAACTAGGTCATTGAACGTTTACGTAAACAGGGTACCTACGTGTATTTTGTACACAAGAACCGACTTCAATAATGAGACATAAAAAATGAAGGAGTTCTAGAATTTACGCCTTCCAATACTTTGGTATGGACAAGTAAGTTTCTTTAGGTAAAGTGCCCATAATAATAACCCTACTTGCTGCGTCAGCTGTCGTGGGTTCGAGTCCCGCTGGGGCATTAATTTGTTAATCTCGGATGTTTGTACTCCAGTCATGGGTTTGGTTAGTGGTGGTTTGGTAGTCAAGGGTTTATATTTTTATGATATGTATGTATTTAAATTTATATATTATGTATAGTATATCAACTATCTAGTATCCGTAGCACAAGCTTCGTAGCTTACCTCGGAACAAGATGGCGCTGTGTGTAATAATGTCCCAATATATTTATTTATTTATTTATTTGTAATAGGATGCGTTTTGCTGGTTTTGGTTCTAATTCTTTAAAAGTGTTCTGGTGCATGATGTGTTCTTCAGTAATTGGAGGTACATATTTAGCAGTGAAAATTTCAATCTCTATTTTTTTGTATTCTTGTGTTATGTACTTCTGTTGGAGATCCTTAATCCTAACTAATATTATAAATGCGAAAGTAACTCTGTCTGTCTGTCTGTCTGTCTGTTACGCTTTCACGCCTAAACCGCTGAACCGAATTCGATGAAATTTGGTACACAGATAGAGAAGACTTTCAGAAAGGACAAAGGCTACTTTTTATCCCTGTTATCCCACGGGAACGGCAACTACGTGGGTGAAACCGCGGGGCGCAGCTAGTAAATAAATAAATAAATAAATAAACTTTCAATAAAAAAGGAGCTTGTGCTCCATAATTTCATTTTTAAGCAATAACAATAACAAGTTTAAATTTATATTACAAGTTTTAATTTTTTTTCCTTGGTATTACTAAGTAAAAACCGTAACAATATGAAATGAATTTTATGAAGACATCTGTATTATCGCCGAATAACTAAAGTATTATCTTATAGCCTTATATTTTACTGCAACGTGTGTTCATTACAGTTTTATAGACGCGATAAAACTTTAATCTCCCCTAACTTATTTAGGTTACTTTGTATTTCAAATTTTATTCGTCTAAAGAGACTAGTTGTTTCCAAACTAGACAGGTAATAAGGAACTTTATATTCCATACACTTTTAAGCTGGAGATGAAATGGTTATTGGATCTACTGTCTTTGAAAACATGTTTAAATATCGCATATTTAGGAATATTTTGGAAATGTAGTTGGAATAAACAAGGAATTATGAGTAGTTTTCAAAAGTACGAAGCACTTATTTAATTGGTTTACAAGTTAGTATGAAACTGGTCTTTCTTTAAAAGAAACAAAAACAGGCTTTTTTTTGAGGAAATTTAATATTTATATAATTAAAATCACCATTTTGTTTATTACTTTAACATATTTGACATTAAAAAATTTGTATTCCGTGAAAATTTTCAAAATTATAGTTTTATTTTAGAATATTAATTTTACTCATTGTATAAAAAACTATATGGGCTCGTCCGGGATTTGAACCCGGGACCTCTCGCACCCTAAGCGAAAATCATACCCCTAGACCAACGAGCCGCTTGTATATCAAAGTTAAAATTTGTTAAACAAGAATTTACTTTGCTGTTTAGATAATCTATCACTATGTATATAAGTAGGTAAGTAAAAATGAATGTTGCTAAGCGCAAATCTCGAGAATGGCTCGACCAATTCGGCAATTTTTTTTGTATGTTCCTTTAAGCACACGAAAGGTTTTAATAATAACAAAAATAAAAATCTAAATTTGTAAAAAATCTATACTAACGGTACCCCCTAAAGTACCCCACTAATTATATAATATGTGTGATATCAGTAACATTATGACAATTTAACGTATTCGTATATAATTCAGATTCAAAAGTGATTTGGGATTTAAAAAAGTACTCGACGTAACATTTTGTTACAGAAAATTAATTAAAATTAAAGAAATTATTCCTAGGAACGTAAATGGAACCCTAATTTTTATAATAATTAAAAGTTTAGTAAGTTATTACATCAGCTATTTGAAAGTGAAAGTCTATTAAAATCTGCCGAGTGCATTAAATGATTAGAGGGAACAAACGTACAGACCGAATGTTCAAATTACCTTTTGTATTTTTCTTATGAAGTACCGTATTTGAGAGATTTTTTTTGATTTTGTTATTTGATTTTACATACACTTCTATAAATCTTTTTGTATGTCTGTTTGTTTGTTCTGGTTAGTTCTAATCAGCAAGCTCTTTTCGTGTCTATTCAAGATCAATTATGACGGGACTTTCGCTGGCGAATAACTGATGTTAGAGTAATTTAAGCAATTTATTTTGGAACAAGAACGGTTCAAAATAATACAAAAAATACCATTAAAGAACCCAAACGAGGTTGGGGGTAAGTCGCTAGCGAAAAATATTTTAAAAAGAAAAACTGGGCTCCTCTTTTCCTTGACCCAATTCTTATTAAATGGTATAACATTAATTTTTATTATATTTCTCACTAGAAGTATAACGAGCTATGATCATTGAAGCGAAATTATTTCTCTATAAGAGAAAACAATAATAGAGTAAAAATTTTAATGAAATAGCAGTGCTTTAGAAATCTCACTCAATAGTATTCTATTTTATCCATGAGAATCGCGATATACCATGTGTAAAAGTTATTTTTATCTTTTTTATAAAAACTATTTTTATATTTTAAAAAATAATTAGTTAAACTGTAACTTCGAGTTAAATTAGTAGAGTAGCAATTATTGAATTAAAATTATTAGTTTAGGGTTTTGTATTCGATATATGGAACACACTTTTCAATTTTATTCAAACGTTCACAGGACATATGCCATAATAGCTCTTAGAATATATAAGTGATTTCTAATGTGTGTATAATACAATAGAAAAAATCAAAAGGTATTTAATTTATAACTTTGTAGATATCCAAATTGAAGAGAGTATGAATTACGTAACAAAAAATACATTACTTTCCCATTATAAATGTCGATGAAAAATCAATGATATTACAACAAGTTTAAATCTGGCGTTCATAATTTTTAATTTAGTCTGAAGTATACATATTTTCTTTTGTTAAGAATTGAACCTGTTACCTATTTTATGAATATTTATTACAAATTGTTATAGCCCATTCAAAAATAAGAAAATACTCTTAAGATATAGCTTTGACCCAGTTTAGCTCAAAACTGGCATAAATTAATTCTGATTAGTGGTAGAAGGCTAATGAGAGTTTGTAATGTGTTTTACTCTACGGTAATTAGTTATGTACTGTAAGAGAAGAAACTTACTTTCCACTGAACAGATATTTCATTCTTGCTATGAATTATTATATACTAGCCTTTCCCGCGGCTCCGCTCGCGTTTTAAAGGCTGAAAATCATAAGAAATATTTTTCTCCCGTTTTTGCAACATTTTACATTGGTGCTCTGCTCTTATTGGTCGTAGTGTAATGTAATATAGCCTTCTTCGAAAAGCGGACTAACCAACACATAAATATTTTTTCAGTTCAAACCAGTAGTTCCTGAGATTAGCGCGTTCAACCATAGAATCAAACAAACTCTTCAGCTTTATAATATTAGTATAGACTTCATATTATGTAGATATGTTGTAACGATATATAAAAAAGTAGTTTTTCATGAGAAGGTTTTATAATAACTACATAATATTATAAAAAAAGTCCTCCGCCGCGTCTGTCTGTTCGCGATAAACTCAAAAACTACTGCACCGGTTTGCATGTTGTTTTCACCAATGGATAGATTGGTTCTCCTTCTCGGGGAAAGTTTTAGTATATAATGTGTCAAGTTTTTGTAAACATTTACCAGCGGAACCCGCGGCTTTGCTCGCGCTAAATCTTTATATGTATAAGATCGCTATTTTCTACATTATGAAAATAACGTGTAATAGGTAACGGTAGCAGAAACGCACTCGTTTGGGAAACTAAGTGAAGTGGGTTCAGATTCAGAGTTTCGCACCTTGAATATTTTCACTTGCATGCCTCTAGCCTTTGTAGTTGTACGTAAAATCAGTTAAAAAATTTAGGGTATGTACTGTATGAATTACAAGACAACAGCTTTGCTATTAAAACCTACTTGACAGTAATTGAAGCATAATAAAATGAATAAAATTGAAGATTTGATTTTGTAAGAACTTTAAATATAGTTTCTAATAAATAACAATAATATTTTACCTATAATTTTTGTTGAATATGGCAATGTTAATTAGTATTTAAGGTTGGCTAAATGATATATTAGTTTTAATAAGTTGGCATTATGTGTTTCCGTACTACTTTACTGTCTATGCAAATGGCGTGTGCACTGTTTTATGTAACTTGTGTTGAGAATAAAGTATAGTATTGATCAATTGCAGTTATTTAATTAAAATCACAACAGGTTATGGGCCCAGACACCAGGCACCATACAGCAGATACATAATCCTGTATGTGAAATATAAAAGTTGCGGCTCATTAATTATTCTTCGGCGAGAAAGAAAAGTGAGGTTAGCGTGGGGTGCGTAGATAACCACGTGCCAGCGTCGAGAAGAAGGAAAACTTGTTCAGGGCTGTGAACGAGGTTGGAAGATGGAGAGCAACAACAATAACGTCAATGTAATCAAGCTGGAGGGTTCCAGAAATTGGAATATCTGGAAATTTCAAACAACAGTGCTGTTGAGAGGACACGGTTGGCTAGACATCGTGGAGGGAAAATGCCTAAAACCCAAAGCTGCTGCTGATATCTCTGCTTGGGAAGCTATAGATGCCAAGGTACAGACATTACTAGTCACACGGATGACGGAAGGAGTCATGTTACACATCATCACGTGCACGACTGCGGCGGCAATGTGGAGAAAACTTCAAAGCATTTATGAGCAGAAGACAGAGACTAGTGTACATATAATTCAGCAGAGGTTTTTCCAGTACAAATACGAGAAAGGCATAGATATGTCAGTATTTTTATCGAAGATTCAAGAAATGCAGAACCAACTTAAACAGATGGGCGAAGATATATCCGACAAGTTCGTTATCACAAAAGTACTTATGTCGTTACCTGAAAAATATAAACATTTTGTGTCGGCGTGGGAATCGGCACCTGACGATAAACAAACCATTGATAACTTGATTGCGAGGCTGTTAATTGAAGAAGAGAGGTTGAACGAAAGGAGCGAGGAGTCCCAGCAATCATCGCTATCATCGGCGTTCATAGTGAAAAACAAAAGAACTGTGAAATGTTTTAAGTGTGGCAAAAATGGACATTATCAAAGTGAATGCAAGAACAATAAAAACAATAATGATGACAGTCTTAATAACAAAAATAACTGTTTCTATTGTGGAAAGTTCGGTCATTATAAAGCGCAGTGTCGGTTTAGGAAACAAAAAGCTAGTAAGACTACAAACAAAACAAGTAATGCATTTGTAGTATCTAATTCATCGTATGAAATGCATAAGTCACAATGGTTAGTTGACTCTGGCGCTAGTGAGCATATGTGTCGAGATCGCGCATTATTTACATCTTTCGCAAGTACATCGCAAAAATCAGTGATCGTAGGGAATGGCGCAGTAATTAGTGTCCTAGGTTGTGGACAAGTGGCGGCACAAGTATCTAACGGGACCGAGTTGATTGACACGATCATAGACAATGTTTTGTATGTTCCAGAACTAGAAACTAATTTATTTTCAGTGAATCGAGCCACAGATAAAGGTTACATTGTGATGACAGATCATAACTCATGCAAATTTTATAAAAATAAAGAACTTTGTGCAGTAGCAGAACGAGTTGGAAGTTCATATCATTTATATTTACATTATAATCGTGAGATTGCAAACAACGTAAAACTAATGCACAGTGATTTGAACGAGTGGCACAAAAGACTAGCGCATCAAAATTTTACCTATGTTAAAGACATTTTGCAGAAAAGAAATATTAATGTAAAACAAACTTCTAAACCTGAGTGTGAAAGTTGTTTGATTGGAAAAATACATCGATTACCATTCACTAAAAGTGAATATGTGACTTCGAGGACTTGTGAGCTAATTCATGTAGATACTTGCGGCCCAATGGAAGAACTGTCTGTTGGTGGTTCAAAATATTTTGTCATACTGAAGGATGATTATTCAAACTTCAGGAGTGTGTACTTTGTCAAAACAAAACTTGAGATCCCACATTGTATTGAAAACTTCATAAATAAATCAGAAAATATAACTGGAAACCGAGTAAAAGTTTTAAGGAGTGACAACGGCCTAGAATTTGTAAATAAAGAGGTAAAGGAGATACTTTCAAAAAGAGGAATAACACATCAGAGAACTGTACCTTACACCCCAGAGCAAAACGGAAAGGCTGAAAGAGAAAATCGTACTTTGGTGGAAGCAGCGAGAACAATGTTACATGAAGGAAACTTAACAAAGAAACTGTGGGCTGAAGCAATTAATACAGCAGTATTTGTTATAAATAGAACTGGAAAGAGTCATGAACATAATAAAACACCATTTGAAGTATGGACAAATAAAAGTTTTGATATTCACTGGTTGAAAGCCTTTGGTACTGAAGTGTATGTTCACATTCCCAAGGAAAGAAGGAAGAAATGGGACATGAAAGGCGAGAAAGGATTGATGGTTGGATATGAAGAGGATGTGAAAGGATATAGAATATATTTTCCTCAAAGAAATACAGTAGAGACAAAGAGAGATATTATTTTCTTAAACCAGGAATGTAAGGAGGAATTTCAAGTAAACCATGATAAGGGAGAAGGATCTACAGTGTCAATAGATTTGAAAAAGGAGTTCTTACAAGATAGTTATCCTGAAGGAAATGTGAGTGAGTTGACTACTGAGTTAGATAAAACAACAGAGGTGACCTATACAAGTAGTGATATAGAGGATGGTTCAGAATGTGACAGTGAGTACTTACCATGCAGTGACGAAGAAAATTTACTAAAAGAATGTAGTACACCTAGAGAAGAAAGGAGCAAACGTGTAAGAAAACAAACATCCTTCTATAAGTGTAATAATGTACAGTTGAATGAGAATGAGTGTGAGCCCGTTACATACAGTGAGGCCATGAAAAGAAGTGATTCTGATAAGTGGAGTGAAGCTATTGTGAGGGAACTAAAGACTTTAAAAGAAAATAATACATGGGACTTTTGTAGTGTACCAGTGAATGTGAAAACTATTAGTTGTAAATGGGTATTTAAGATTAAAAACACAAATAATGTAAAGCAGTATAAAGCCAGGTTAGTTGCTAGGGGGTTTGAACAACAAGATGTATATGATTTAAAAGATATTTATTCTCCAGTTGCAAAGTTGCCTACCTTTAGACTTTTTATAGCTATAGCGACTAAATTAAATTTGCCGATATATCAAATGGATGTAACAGGGGCTTTCTTATATGGGGAGATAAAGGAAGATGTATATATTAGTTTACCAGAAGGAGCATATTCAGGAAATAATAATACTGCTAAATTAAATAAGTCTTTATATGGTTTAAAAAGTTCACCTAAGTCTTGGTATATTAAATTTGATTCTGTATTAACTAGAGAAGGTTTTGTAAAGTCAAAGTGTGATTCATGTTTATATAAAAAGTGTAATGCTATAGATAAAATATTTTTATTAATATATGTTGATGACTTACTAATATTTGGTACAAATGAACATGATATTATGAAATTTAAAAGTGTATTGAATAAAGAATTTAAGATGAAGGATATAGGATTAATTTCAGAATTTTTAGGAATAAATGTAAAACAAAACTTTCAAAATGGTACAACTGTATTATCACAAAAAAATTATTTAGAAAATGTTCTTAAAAGATTTAGTATGGAAAATTGTAAACCTATGTTGACCCCTATGGATAAAAATTTTAATACTAATATATTTGATTCTAATGTTAAATATGACAAAAGTACTGAAGTAATTTGTAGACAAATAATCGGATGCTTAATGTATGCTGTTTCAGGTACTAGGCCTGACTTATGTTTTGCTATTTCTATGTTAAGTAGATTTCAAAAATGTGCAAATAATGTACTATTAGTTGCACTTAAGAGAGTATTGCGTTATGTAAAACATACTATAGATTATAAGTTGATTTATAAATGTAATGATACAACTTTGCAAGGTTTTTGTGATGCTGATTGGGGAGGAGATCAAAGAGATAGGAAGTCTACATCAGGTTATTTATTTATTTTTGCAAATTGTTTAATTGTGTGGTGTTCAAAGAAACAATCATCTGTAAGTTTATCTTCCACAGAAGCCGAGTATATATCAATGAGTATGGCTGCTAGTGAAGCGTGCTGGCTTGTTAATTTGTTACATGATTTTGATTTTAATAATGTATGTCCGGTAAATTTGTTTTGTGATAATCAATCTGCAATTATGAATGGTAGTACAGATTCTGTAAAACGTTTAAAACATGTTGATATTAAATACCACTTTGTAAAAGAATTAATTAGAAATAATAAGATTTGTATTAAGTACATTAACACTTGTAATCAACTAGCAGATATGTTAACAAAATCATTAAGTAAAGAAGTAATTGTAAAATTGTTAAAACTATGTGGTGTAGGAGATAACATTATAGAGTAAGAGTTAAATATTAATTTAAGATATATATATTATATTTTTTTTATATGAATTAACATTGAGGGGGGGTGTTGAATATGGCAATGTTAATTAGTATTTAAGGTTGGCTAAATGATATATTAGTTTTAATAAGTTGGCATTATGTGTTTCCGTACTACTTTACTGTCTATGCAAATGGCGTGTGCACTGTTTTATGTAACTTGTGTTGAGAATAAAGTATAGTATTGATCAATTGCAGTTATTTAATTAAAATCACAACAATTTTATGTAAAGGTAATAAATACAAAAATTCTCTAACCAGGAATCGAATCTGCTAACACGCCACGAACTAACCATTTTTGCATTCAAACAAAAAATACAAGATCATTCCCCCAAACAGCCTCTACAACATTAGTGACTACTGATAACATCAAAGAAACACCAAATGCAAGTGAGTAGTGACACTTTCAAACACGACTGTATTTCTAGTATAGGATAAATAAAGCTCTACGGAAGCTCGTTCGTACGTCACTAGCACATTCCACTACGTCTTAATAGCCGATCGTTACACGAAATTGCTTACAGGTATGGTGTGGATTATGACTATACATAAAAATGTGTTAGAGTCGTCTGTATGTCATATTTTTTATTTGTCTCTATTATTTGAAAAAAAGAAGACGAGTTGTTTGTTTGTATGTTTGTGAGAGTTTTACGTTGAATATTTTATGTTTATCTTAATATAACTGGTATTTTGTTAATAGGGCTGATTAAAGTTTTAGATTGTTCTATCATTGCTAGTTCCTGCTAGACTTATTTATGACAAAAAATAGTTTAGGTTGATGCCTATATGAATAGTTAGAAAGCACAACAATATATAATTAGTATCAAATAATATTAGTCCCGTTGAGTTTCTTTCGCCAGTTCTTCTCAGGTCAGAGGTTTCTTCTTTCCGAACTGGTGGTAGACTCATGACGAAATCAGTAAGAAATTGTAAAAATTTTTATGCTGTATAAAATATTTTGATTTAGATTTTTATCAAGAAAAAAAGTAAATAACGCTACAAAGACATCTTAACTTTCTAAGTAGTATTTATAAATTTATCTGATAAATTTAAAAATTACTATATTCAATGGAAAAATTGGTGAAACAAAACAATAAAATGTCATACACTTATCTGGAACACACATCACTCGCTTCGAGAGCGTCGGTTGCACGACACGTCTACGGCAATTACATGAGAAGTACAAGCAAGGATAATATTGGCCTGTGTTTCTTTGAAAGATAAAATATTTTATAGTATAAGAAAGAATGTATACATTTTCATTGTATACTCTTGCGTAAATTACTGTTTGGATATGTCTTTAACTCATATTATTAGTGAGTTAGTTAGTTAAGCGTCATACAGCATACTGATTGCTTTGAAATTTGTAAAATATTGTAAAGTTTAAGGTAAAAAACTATATAAATATGAATTTGGCTTAATTTTTTCAATAAAAATTTTATACTCACTTTAAAAGTTATTATTTTACCGTTAGATGTAGACTTTTAAGAACCGCTCTTGTAATATAATTCATTCATTTTAAACAGAATTATGTAAATAACTTTATCGATATCGCGTAACATATATAAAAGAATTTTAAGTCAACCAGATATGAACAATGGAAAAGTCTGTCTGTTATATAATATGTATTAGATAGAGGAGGCTATAATATATAAGTATTTTATATAATTTTAAATAGAAAATATTTATAATAATATGTATGTATTTAAAATTTATATATATGTAGTATATCAACTATCTGGTATCCGTAACACAAGCCTCGTAGCTTACCACGGAACTAGATGGCGCTGTTGTAATAATAGGTCAACATAGTTATTATTTAAAAAAACATAACAATGTACATATAATATACAAGCGACTCATTTGTTGTCTATAACCTACTTGTCCTCTGTTATGTCTGTTTGTCGATATTTTTTTTTTAATTTGATTTTTAAACCATTTATGCTTAAGGAGGCACCCGAGCGCAGCGACGGTAAATCGCTAGTATAATGTAATATTATGATTATTCTATTTAAATTATTATTCAACGATAAAGTAAAATGTAGAGACTTTTGCAAAGTTTTATTTTAACAAGTAATTTAAGCGGCTCGTTGGTCTAGGGGTATGATTTTCGCTTAGGGTGCGAGAGGTCCCGGGTTCAAATCCCGGACGAGCCCAACTGTTTTTTAATTGTATTATATACCTACAATTTTTGAATATTTTACATCATGGCACGATTCCAAAAAACGGCATTTAATGGCAGTTTGTAGAGTGGGGCAGCGTATATGTAGCCTAAAATTACTACATTGGGTTTTATAACTACCTTTTGAAATCATGAAACTACAATTCACTTTTATTTGTATTTAATAGTCGACTTCATCTTAACTTACATATATTTTACATTTATAACTTTATTATTTACTATACGTGCAATAGTAAACAGAGTAACTTCTTTATAAATGAAACGAGTTCCGTTTTCCTCATTCCGGGTTCTTCATATTGGGGAGTATTCTATAGAAAAAAAACATTCGAATGTTTGGTCGGGAAAATACGTTCCAGGAAGTGGGACACGGTGTTGCTAGTATTTATTTTACCCGGTAGGCTTGAAATGTTCGAAAACAAATATTCTTATCAGATTGTTTTGTTACCGCTTTATAAAAGTATTCTTAAATAATAATGCTTATATTAAAAGATATATAATATACGTACTCTAATATCATAAAGAGGAATGATTTGTTCGTTTCTTGATGTGATGAAACTCTTAAGCTACTAATTGTAATACTAAAAATCTATCTGAATAATCTATAGGTACATAAAAATAAAATTAGAGTGTCTGTTTTTAATTTCAAATAACCAGCTTTTCACTCAATGCATATGAAAGTAAATACGATACTAATAATAAATAATCATTTTTTTTTAATTTTTGTCTTTCTGTCTGTTTGTCCCGGCTAATCTCTGAAACGGTTGGACCGTTTGACGGGACTTTCGCTTATAGATAACATTTTAACTAGCGGAACCCGCGTCTGGAAGCGAGGGTGAGTCGCCAGTATTTTATATGTATCGTAGTTACCATAACATCAAAAAATGAAAGACAAGTTTTCAAAATATGTATATTAGGTATATAATTTGCATAGATCTGCGCCGAAAATACTTACTGGGCATAATTCTTACACCTATAAAATGATTTAGCTTAACTTGTATGCCAGACCATGCTATCGAAGACTGAAAGTCCATATTATGTAGAGCATCAAAGAACTAGAACTAAATTATAATTTAAGTATTATACTTAATACTTGTAATTATTATTTTATTTTAGTTACAGCGCAATGTTTGGGATAAAATATGTTGAAAGTAGTGCACCATATTTCTCACTTGTCGTCTCAAATTTCATTCTTCGAATTTTAGAAGCGAAAGGAATATAAAGTGATTATTAACTTACATATTTATGTCTGTCTTACATGTGCTTTGTGTGTGTCAGTAAGAATCGTTACCGTAACAAAAATCGGTTAAGAAAACATTTAAGGACTCAAAATATATAGCTATTAGTTAAGTTACTATTAATGAAAAAATATTTGACGTCCTTATTTTGTCGAAATGTAACAAAATTAGTCATATAAGACTACCAAACTGAGGTTTTAAGTTTCCTAGACCTGTTGTTTAGGAAACTTAAAACAATCAATTTTCTTAATGCAGTGAAATTTGTCAAACTAGAAAGAGCCATTTAAATAAATGAAATATGCTTAGAACGAGTGAATTTATTGTATTGTATGCCTTCAAAATAAAGTGAATTTGGGCGAATCCACATAACTAGGTCACTCTGGGCGTTTACACGAAGAGTATACGTGAGGGACTTCACCAAACTTTGATACTCAAGACCCTATCGCTAAGAGTTGACGAAGTATAAGTTCACAACTATATACAAATAAATCACATCTGTCTGTTAGTAGTATTAAAGATTTTTATTTATATGGTCTACTCAGAATTATAAGTTATATAATTTACCTAATTGGTAAATTATTAAGTACTAGGTACTTAGAATTATAAATGAATAAGGTAAATTATTATTTAATTTATATGTAGTATCTATACATACATACATACATATCAATAAAGTTGGAGTGTCTGTTTTTAATTTTAAATTAACAGCTTTTCACTTAATGCATATGAAAGAATATACTATATAAGATAAGGCGTTACTTGGGCTAATTTTTAACCGATTTCAAAAAGGAGTAGTTAGAATTTTTTTTTAACTAACTGACGCTAAAGTAAGGTACGAGCCCGAGGGAAGCGAGAGTGAGTCGCTAGTTTTTTAGTAACTTAAAGCTTTTACTTGGCCGTGATGGGGGGTGGGGGGGCTAGAATTGCTTATCAATGTCCCAAAATCTAGCTCAGTTCTAATTGAATCACGTATTTGGAAGGCGGTTCATCTTGGTGGGCCTCAAAAGGCCAGTCCGAGCCGACAAAAGACCGAGCTTGACCGCTAAAGGGTTATTTCCGGTGTTTATAATACCAGAGTGGACTGTGGGAGCAACTTTCTGATTGTAAGGTCTAGCTCGGTTGACCTTAGCTTAGCATATACGTATTATGTAAGTGTATGTAAAGTTGTAATTCCAATATTAAAAAAATATTATATAGTAGTAGACTAATATTCCTTATTAAAAGGCAAGCAAAGTAAGGGAGAATCACTAGTAGACATTTCTTTGATCTTTTCAACTGTTTTGTTTAAGATAACATTCTTGACATTCTTATACAAAAGATGTTCGAAAGTAATATTACTTTGGAACATCTTTGGCATAATATCTTATCTTTCATACTTTAATCTATTATGTGGAGAAGTAATTTAATGTTTGGAAAATAATTATGAATTCTTTGTATGTAAATATAATTATTATTTTGATTATAAAGAAATATAACATAACGGTATCATTCATATCATTGCTACCTACTTAGCTAGTAATGGAAGCAGCTGAAGCAAATACGTATATATCTTAACATTGATCTATATAAAAAATACTAACTAATTATAAATGAAACTATCTTTTCGAATTTTGTCATGATACAATTAAAGTAGCTAAAAATAAGTTGATAATATTGCCATATTTATAATATAATTCAAATTTTTTAAAATTTTAAATGTTTAGAATTAAAATACAATAATGTTAAGGTACTTCGATGCCAACTTGAAAGTTTTTTTAAATTGTGGATAGGCACTGTCTGTAACAAGTATATAACCCCGTGAGACGTCTAATACCTTAGTCTCCCCCGTGACTATGATTGCTGTAAAGCACTCGAAATGTCGGGAATCAAAAATCATAATAAATCCGCGACAAAATCCGAAAAGATAATATAATTTTATTGAAATAGTCAATATTATCGATACAAAACCAAATCTATAGTTAGATTTTTTATCTGTCTGTTTGTCTGTAACCGCATCACGAGAAAACAACCCGACAGATTTTTATGAAATTTGCTGTAATTACAGCTAGTTATTCAGACCAAGTATAAGTGAATCACTAGTTTAATTATTTATTAAATACTAGCGACTCGCCCTCGATTCGCATGGGCTCTTCCCTAGATTTAGCACATACAAAGCCGCGGGATCCGCTAGCTATGCATATAAACCTTCCTCTTGAATCACTCTATCTGTTAAAAAAACGCATCAAAATCCGTTGCGTAGTTTTAAAGATTTAAGCATACATAGGGGTATAGGGACAGAGAAAGCGACTTTGTTTTATACTATGTAGTGATATCTAATAATTACAGGTGTATTAATGAAAAATATGAAATTAATTAACGTTTTAATCCGCGACCATAACTTTTGTGATTTCCACTGCAGTTAAAACGAGGACATAAAAACGTTTTTACGAGCGCAAATCGGATATTTTACAAGTGCGAAATCAATTTAGCGATGTTTTATTAACACTTGAAATCACTTAAAGCGTTTAATTTTGACCTGATAATTCAACGATTCAGATTATGTATACGAATTTTTGGCAGTAAGTGGAAAGTCCGCAACAACGCAATGGTGGTGGACTAGACTATTACCTAGAGAGATAGCTAAGCAATGAGATAGACGTCTATGCTAACAAAATCATCTTTATGTTAAGAAGTAAACTCAGAATATTGTTACATGTAAGTATAGATTAGCAAACTTGCCCCGCTTTGCTTAAATTAAAATAAATGGTATATTTATAATTATCTATTAAAATAAAAATATCCTAAGTTACTCTTGTAACATTAGCTATCTGCGAGTCAAAATCCCGTTATAATCGGTTCAGCCGTTTCAGAGCCGGAACAAATAGACAGACAGACAAAAATTTTAAAAATTGTTTTTTTGATGTTATATATTTTCATATGCATTTAGTGAAAATCTGATAGTTTGAAATTACAAACAGATACTTCAATTTCATTTATATGAATTGATGATTAGGAGAATATTGTAACATTGTTAGCTAGTTGAATTCGTAAACTTTTGACACCATATCGTCCCATTATAACTCCACTGTAACATGTTGAGTCAAATTGGTTTAGAATCTGGCGTAGTTGGGCGAACTCTGGAACTCATGATGTTATTTCTAAGTCACAAAAACTTACTTTTGTTTCTAAGAACAAGTTTGTAAAAAAAACTTGTTTAGGCATTTCCGTAATTATGCTTTTGAGACACTTTCCTTGCTTTTTATATGTTTTGTAGATTTGAATAGTCGATTCTTAGTTTTTGCTCCAGATGTCAACAACGTTTATTTTTCATTAAAAAACCAATACTCTCTTTTAAGATATATATCGCACATTCAAAAAAAGACGCTAAAATCGGATAAATAGTTACGAAGTTCCTATGTAGCGGACAAAAGATGTGTTATTATTTTTTTAATATTATAAAAGTAAGAAGTTATATAAAAATTAAAGTAAGTAAGTTTGGGATAATTTCATAAAAATATACAAAAAGTATTAATAATTTAAGTGTATTTTATAAAATATTATATTTCACATAACAAAAATATCAATTTTCTTAGAAAATGTTTACCATAGAATGTAAAGTACCTGAGAATTCACATCTGAATACTATCTCGCTTGGATAGAGCGTTACTGAGCGGTGAAAAATGAAACAATGTTTATGAAAATACTAAAGCTTTTGCTGTTTTGTAGTTTATAGAATGAAACGAAAAACATTCTTGAAAATTTTTACACATATATCACTATGAAGAATATTTATATGTTGGGACATTATTACATACAGCGCCATCTAGTTCCATGGTAAGCTACGAAGGAAGCTTGTGTTACGCATACCACATAGTTGATATACTACACATATAAGTTTAAATACATACATATTATAAAATATATAAACACCCATGACTGGAGTACAAATATCCAAGTTTAACAAATGAATGCCCCCAGCGGAACTCGAACCCGCGACCGCTAGCTCAAGAAAGTCACCTAGAAACCTAGACCTGAAAAAGAAACCTAAAAAACATTACTTTTTTACACTCCCAAATGCTCCATTTTAATTTCTAATAATATCCATACCGAGAGTAACGACAAATCTAACGAATATAAGTCATTTAAATTGGTTTAGCCGTATTAAACTAACTGAAAGTATAGTTACTGTTGACAAAAATTATATAAAAAATTCTTCTATACAACATATTTGGACTTACCATATCACATATTATATTTTATTCATTTCCTTATTAATTATTCGAGACTGGGTCACGGTTTCTCGGAAACCATCTATAAATTTCCACCACCCCTTGATTACGATCCCATCTGACGCCTGCAAGTAAAATCTACTTGTGGCATAATATATGGATGATAAGATTTCTAGGGTACGTTATAGTAGCAAATTTTTGTGGTTTATTTTTGTATATAAAAGTTAAATATTCGTTTATTACTAAATTAAATCAAAATACCAGCAGGTATATTTAATTATTGTGAAGAGTAGTTTTATATTATTTTTTTAATTATTTCATGGGTTAAGTGTACTAGTAATCTGTCAAAAAATCATTAAATAAGTAATTAAGCCTTAGAAAATAATTTTAAATTTGCACTTCTAAAATAACCTATAATCTACATAAATCTTGATATATAAGAATAGCAAGTAATATAGTACTTTTCAATTCAATTTTCCAATTAAACTTAACTATATGTACAAAGCAATATACATTATTAAGTAGTAATAAGTAATTAAGTAGTTTTTTTGGGACAGTCCAGTCAAAATTACATTTTTGTAGAATATTATTTAAAGGTATATTATAATAAGTATATCATAGCAAGCTTTAACTGCTCATTGGTGTAGTGGCTACCATGTACGGCTGCACACATGTGGTTAGAGTAAGTTTGTTTATTGAGTTTCTCTATTGTAAGCCTCTATAACAGCCTGGAGTTGGGTAGTTTCACCCCCACGCCTCGGAGAGCACATAAAGTCGTCGGTCCTGCGACTTAACTCTCACCGGTCGTACCGAGTGTCGTCTTACCGGAGTAAGAGAGTGACAGGAATAGAAGATTCCACTTACGAGTATATCTATGGGCACTCTAGACTATAATATCTCGTGCACAGATGGGTAATATCAATTAAAATGTAATAGAATAACTTTAAATACATTCATCTACACTGATATTATAAAGCTGACTAGTTTGTTTGTTTGTTTGTTTGTTTGGTTGAACACGCTAATCTCAGGAACCAGTAGGGTCCGAATTGAAAAATTCTTTCTGTGGTGGATAGTCTGTTTATCAAGAAAGGCTATAAGCTATATTACATCAATGGAGCATCAATGAAAAATATTTCTTTTGATTTTCAGCCATTGGGTGGATCCGCTGGAAAGGCTATTATTATTATAAATATAAACACCCATGACTGGACAAACTTTCGTGCTAAACAAATGGATGCTCCCAGCGGGGCTCGAACTTGCGACCGCTGGCGTAGCAAGTAGGGTCAATACAAACTGAGCCAAACGTGTCGTCAAAACATAAGTGGATTATAAATATTCATATAGTAGGTATATAAGAAATTACTAAATGTTCAGAAAATTACGTAATTTAATACCTATAGATTTCGACAGCAGCATTACTGGAACCGAGTCTCCGAGAGGCTCTATTTGTAAAAAAAATCGTCGTCAAAGGAAAGAAAAATTAGACTGTACAAAGTGTACATACAAAGTTTATTTAAAGAAATGAATCGCTAAATCATACTGAGTACTAACAAATTTGAAACATAAGAAAAGATAAGTAACCTTTCACTTGTTATTATAGCTATATAGTCGCTCTTAACATTTTTGTAAGATTGTTTTAGTACATTATGTGAGCGGCTCGTTGGTCTAGGGGTATGATTTTCGCTTAGGGTGCGAGAGGTCCCGGGTTCAAATCCCGGACGAGCCCAAAAATATTTTTTGATTTAAATTATTTATATTATTATGTATAATGTTTATACTAGCAACATTTTATTTTATGTTAAATGCTAGGTGAATTTAAGTACCCATGTTTATAATGTTAAAGCAACGAAATTTAAATGGTGGTGCATCGAAGAGAGTTTTGACAGAATTCAGACAAAAAGTCATTTTAATTTTAAAAATAATAAACTGAATTAATGTATAGCTCAAATTTTAATTTAGCTTAAACCTTTAACGTACTCGTATATAAAATTCTAAATAAAAACCGACCAAGCGCGAATCGGACTTGAAGGTTCTGTACACATTAATTATAAAAATGCAAAAAAATGTGGCACCTATAGGGACCTCCTTAAACATTTATTCTGTTTTTTAGTATTTTTACTTAAATACATCATATTATGTGAAAATTTCAATTGTGTTACTACCACGATTCATGAGATACAGCCTGGTGACAGACGGACGGACAGAAAGACGGTCGGACAGCGGAGTCTTACTGCGGAGACTATGGAACCCTAAAAAAGTAAAAAGGTTAAATAAATACTTGTAAACTATATAAAAAAAGTATACACCAATAGAGTCCGCAAGTAGTATAATTGTAAATATACTCACGAAAACATTTATCGTAAATGCTTATCTATCTTATCCATTAATTTATGATGCTATAAATTGTTTATTGGAAGCGTGTATGGTTTATTATTTACAGTACTCTATAAAAAGGTATATTGATATAAAACTAGTGTCCCGGTGGTGTAGTGGCTAGCATGTACGGTTATACATCGAGAGTTCCTAGGTTTGAGTTCCGGGTGGAGCCAAGTTTAATTATTGAGTCTATCTGTTTAGTAAGCCTCAGTAACAGTGTCCCCATGCCTCGGAGAGCACGTTAAGCCGTCGGTCTTGCGCCTTAGCTCTCACTGGTCGTGTCGAACAGTCGTCCCACCGGAGTATGAGAGTGATAGGAATAGAGAGTGCACTTGTGTCTGCGCGTACACTTGTGCACTATAATATCTCCTGCGTAGTTGGCTAGACGCAATGACATTGGCCGCCATGGCCGGAATTGGTAGGAGAACTTTATTAATACCTTAAATAAAAATCAACAAATTTTACCTAAGTGTAATCATGTTATGATAATTATTGTGACTTAATCATTTATGTAGGGATATTAACACGCAGCGCCATCTAGTTTCATGGTAACCTACAAGGCTGTTATGGATACTAGATAGTTGGTCGCGAGTTCAAGTCCATCTTGGGGCATTCATTTATATGATAAGCTGGAATGTCTGTACTTCAATCTAAGGTTTTTATATTTATAATATGTATCTATTCAAAATAATATACGTGTAGTGTATCACTATCTGGTATCTACAACACAAGTCTCTTCTCTCCATGGAAATAAAACAATAAAATTTATTTGTATTTATTTATACCTGAAGTAAAAATTCAACCTTGTTTGCGTTTTCAAAATAGCCAATAGCTTCCGATGTAACTTACAAAAATACGAACATCGTAAATACATAAAGTTACCTTAGTAACTTTTATAGGGCATGTTGAACTATGAGTCCTAGTTTTATTAAAGCAGCGTACTCTAACTTTGCAAGATTAGTTTTTAAAATTCATTTTTACCATCAGACACCTATTTAACAATTGAATTTTAAGAATACAATATGTATTATTGATTGTAATTTTACAGCGATACGAGTAGGTTGTAAAAGTTTTTGGTTTAAGTCGAGATAAAGATCAAGAAATTGAGGCAGTAGTGTATATTCCTCTTGCATAATATTCAATAACAGTGGCTAATTTGAATAAAACTTGTAGTATAAGTGAAAGATAGAGTATGAGGCCTATCTCATTTTTCGATCCAAAACTCGAAATATAGTAATCCTCATAGATTAATAAGGCTTAGATTTTTTCAACAAAATATAAATTGACAGATGTACACAAGGCTTTTAGTAGTACTATCAAGACACTCGTTTTCAGGTGAGGGACAATTAAAAACATTTATCTATACTATTTCAGTTTCTTGTCAGTTACCCAGTAATATATACATATACTAGCGGACCCTACAGACGTTGTCCTGTACATATAGAAAATTTTTATAAACTTTTGCTCCCGGTGAAATGTTTTAGTATGCATGCGCTAAACAGCGTTGCCTAGCAACGACTTATTTATAATTGAATATGTCATTTATTTTGCAAATGTATAAATAACTAAATAATATAAAAAATACATTATCTAGTGGACCGAATTGTGAATCTAAACCATTCTCGAATACACTCGAACACACACAAAACATTTCATCAAAATCGGTCCAGTCGTTTAGGAGGAGTTCAGTCACATACACACGCACACAAGAAATATATATATTAAGATTCAGACTGATGTATTAGAATTATATATAAAATAATGGATGTATGTTATGTCTTTTCCACCATAACGGCTAAACGGATCTATGTTAAATTTGGCACAAAGGTAGATTGTTAATAGTAATAGAAAAATTGTACTTTTTATCCCAAAAACGTGTAGCACTGAATTAGTATCGTATTTTTACTAGATACTAACTAATAAAATTTTATCTATAAAGACAATAAAATGATTGTTTCAATCCAAGCACATTTAAAAATATAATAATTAACTTAATATCATATAATACACTTAAAAACACTTCCAAAATTATTTTTTAATTAAAAAAGTCAATTTTTATGCCAAACGCATAAAAAGTGGTTGGGCTCGTCCGGGATTTGAACCCGGGACCTCTCGCACCCTAAGCGAAAATCATACCCCTAGACCAACGAGCCAGCTGACATCTTATTTCATTTTACTTACCAGTAGTAACTAGTTTGCCAACAGCATATCAAATGTGAAAGTAAGACGATGCATGGTACTGTAAATAGTATTTAATTTAGACCAATACAAGAAACTACGAACTCAGCAAACGAAATAATGACGCTTATATTATTTCTTTGTTTGTTTGATACTCAGCTTAAGAAAGATTTGTATAATATAGAATAAAATACTCTATTGCATAATTTTGTCGTCAAATCATTTTTAGATTCTGTTTTAAAGTATTACCTTTAATTAAAATAAGAAGGCAACTCTAGATATGTTATAAATTAACACGTTTATTGTAAAAATAAACAAAGTTAGGTAATATTTTTACTCTGTGGTTTGTAAATATATTTTAATAACATACATTTTACATTACAGCTTTAAGCAGTGAAGGGTCCCGCACCTCTGACATACTCGTATTCATGAGAGAATAATTTTTCACATGAAATGATCAAGCTTACGGTGATTTAAAACATTGCAAGTCTGAAAGAGACTATCAAGTTTAAAAAAAGTCAGCTTATCTTCACTTGGCTACCATGGGGAATAAGGAATAACCTTCCCCATAACTATACTATTCCCTACTATACTATAAATCCCCATACTAAATTGGGCAGTCTCCAGTGATGGAGAGTTAAAAAGGGTAGAATACGTACAATCAATGTATCTTTTGACTTTAAAGAGAGTCACAGTCAAAACTAGTTGTAAAAGGCAACCCATGTCAATTCAAATCAAATAAATGATTACTTGAGGGATTCCTGTTTTTATTACTAAAAGCTAAGGCTTGTGTTTGTATACGCGTCACGTAAAAAATACGGCACGGTTTCACGTAGATCGTATATAGAGTTTCCCTCTTATTGAGGGAAATGTGTATATATAAATAATCGTTTGTGTTGATATATTTATCGGCCACATATTTATGGGGACCGTTTTCCCATCATGTTCCCATCCCATAGGAATTTCCCATCGAGTAAGGCTCTCAGACCGAGGAATATTTTAAACAGTATTTGATTACTAAAAATGAAGTCGGACAATAATGTTTTATAATACTCTTAGTACACAAGTAACAATTTTTATATTTTGTGATAATTAAATAGATATTAATAAAAAAATAGCTTAAGTATATTTTTATAATATAGAAAAAATATATCAACAAATTATAACACATTTATTTTAATCAATTTAGTGGTTAAAGAAGCTTCTATTATTTTAACAATTATAAAAAGATGTATTACCTTACTATGTAACATAACTTAGTTTAACTTTCACTTGAAAAGTAGGTAACTAGGTGATAGTCAAACGAATACTTATCAAGGGCAAGCTAAAATATCTCATTTCGCCAGCTGGCTCGTTGGTCTAGGGGTATGATTTTCGCTTAGGGTGCGAGAGGTCCCGGGTTCAAATCCCGGACGAGCCCATAACTTTTTTATTCAGAGACTTACCACTGCAATTTATTGAGCGATGTGCCCTCGCTTCGCTCGTGAAGCTTTCGCTCTTCTTCGCTCCCTAAGCTTGAGTGGTTTAGCAATACATAAAAGACAAAAAATATTTTATATTATATGCTTCTAGAAAAATAGCCCATAATAGAATCAATAATTTAGAACAGCAAACACATTCTAACATTCCTTTTGTTTTATATAGATATGGACAGTTACGAGTGTTATAAATTAGTTATCATTATTTACCTATATAATGTCTCTATACAATGTATCATTATAAAATTTATTATGTTAGCAACCTGGTCAGTGGAAAGGTGAAAAAATTAATACTGAATATTTTTTGTAAGTCTATGAAAGTAATAGTTTTATAGACTTACAAAAAATTCAGTTGATAAGAATTTACAGTATTAACAGTAATGCTATGTATTCATTCATTCATAAATCAATAGAATATACTTTGTAGTCATCGTCACAATTTTAAACAAAGCTTAAGTGGTCGAACATAATTAATATATTTTATACTATACTTAAATCGTAGTAACATAAAAATGGTAGAGCACAAAAATAAATTTAAAATGATTTTTATCAGTTTTAATTATAAATATCAAAAACAGATTTATTCGTAGACACATTTTTATATACTCTCAACATACATATCTGTTTTTACTTATTCGCTGAAATGATGCATCAAATATCAAATTATTAGTATAATTTTAATGAGATAGTGATGGCTTATTGGCAACGCACTTGAATAAGTAAAAACTAGAATAAGTAGTAAATATGTAATAAAATTATAGTAAAACTAGCGACTCGCCCTCGCTTCGCTCGGGCTCTTTCCTATATTTAGCGCAGGCAAAGCCGCGGGATCCGCTAGTTATGCATATAAACCTTCCTCTTGAATCACTCTATCTATTAAAAGAACCACATTAAAATCCGTTGCGTAGTTTTAAAGATTTAAGCGTACATAGGGATATAGGGACATAAAGCGACTTTGTTTTATACTATGTAGTGATTAATAGTAATTTATTGAAATCAATATGAAATACTTTCTTTATTTTGTATAATTAACATGATAATTTATATATATCACACTCGCTAGTAAGGTAAGTGAAGCAGGTTCAATTCCTAGGTTTTGCTACTCTATTATTTCAACTAGATCCCGCACTTAGCCAGCGTAATGTACTATGATCATCCCTCTCAAATTAATGTAAACAAAACCTAAACTAATTTATTATTAAAAACATAAATAAACTTATTTTATATATTATTTATACATTATATTTAACAGATAAGTCTACAACATCTATAAGGTGTGAAAAAGTAGTTCTAATGGATTTACTTTATCCATATATAAGTCATATCATCATTTCATTGGAAATGCTTCAGGAGTTTACAACATAAAGCTTTTTCAGCAGCTTTTCAGTATCAGCAATATAATTATTTCTATCAATGTCAATTTCACCCTTAGAAGTTTTTGGGAGTAAAAGAAATAAATATAAGTTGCCTTCAAAAGGTTTTCTAGTTTCAAAGCTACGTCGGCATCGTCAAATTGCGGCTACACTTTCTTTACGCATCATTGAAGAGGGTTGATCCTTTAGTGTATTTATTTCGGTAGAAATTATACATACCTATTGTGTAATTTCTATATGAAAATAAGTAAATATATAATTTGTAAACTTTTAATTTATATACTATAGATTTTTTTTATTTTCAAGCCCAATTAGCACCTAAGGCGTCCACAAAGCGCTATGCATAAAATTTCGTCAGAACCATTTGGTAACCAATATATATTTTGGCATACCTATATCCTACTAATTTCTTAAATTACAAAAGGTACGCTATCTTAATAAATCAAGTGAAATAGGTTGAAACCTATGAAATTTTAATGCACGAGTCTCATTGATAACGTTGAACCTATACTATGAGAGAACCTACCAATCGAAAGATGTGGTTAATCTCTCTTTTTGTTTGACTAGAATGGTGGAATATGGAAAATAGATCATTATTTATTGTATATACATATGTATATGCTGTACCAGCGGTCGCGAGTTCGAGTTCTGCTGTGGCATTAATTTATGTGATGAGGACAAATATATTATTTTAGCATTTCCCGCGGCTTCGCACGCGTTCTAAAGACCAGAAACCAATTTCTTTCTGAATCACGCGGTTTGATACCTCGCAGAACTAACGCCCGCTCTTCCCGTTTTTGCAACATTTTTCATCGATACTCCGCTCCTATTGGTCGTAGCGTGATATATTATAGCCTTCCTCGAAAAACGGACTATCCCACACAAAAATAATTTTTCAAATCGAACCAGTAGTTACTGAGATTAGCACGTTCAACCAAACAAACAAACAAAGAAACTATTCTGCTTTATAATATTAGTATAGATTAATAGTATTTGTTGTTGTCTTGGGTGTTTATATTTATAATAAGTATGTATAAAGTAATATAATAATTGTGTAGTATATGTGGTATCCATATCATAACCCTCGTAACTTACCATGTAACTAAATATTAAACCAGTGCCCTATTTTTCAACATATTAATTTACTTATTGCACTTTACTACAAAATAATACAAACATTGTATTATAAAAAACTTTTATCATAACATAATACCTGTATATACTCGTAACATGTACTTCGTTATAATATATAAAGATATATTTTTCGACTGCAGAATGTTTTATGAATGCTTGAAAGGAATTAAAGTTAAATAAAAGCATTACATTATTAAATTCCACATTGAAAGCTTTTTCATAGAATAGGTTTATTGGATTAGATGCTTTTTAAAGCACATGTTCTAGTGATGTAGCGAATAAGAGAGATAGTGAATCTGTTCAATTTTCTAAGAAAGTTAAGTAGCAGTCACAAAATATATTTTATTTTTATGATATTGCGAATACGATGTTGGAGTTAAGTTTTCATTGTACTAAAGAGGGCTCGAACTGCAAAATTAATTTTAATTCAGTTATAGGAATGTGTCTAATAGATTGTCTGTTCTAGGTTATACTATTATAGTTTAGTTGTAAGTTTTGATTTGTCAGAAATTAAATATTTTTATGTAGTAAAAATTGTCTTATGTGTTGGTACTCGGATAACCAGCTATCATTATACGAAATTTTATCAAAATCTATCCAGTAGGTCTCTCATTATGTGATCACAGACAGACAGACATAATTTAAAAAAAAAACTATAGATCCTCTACAGGCCTCTGCAATGTCAATAATGACTATGTTAATTAGGTTTTCAAAAAATATTCAATATACCTACTGTTAGAATTATATTATTTGTATAGACAATGTAGGTTAAAACTAAACTGCAATTGGTAAACTTTAGTTAACTTTTAAACTGAACTTAGTTTCTTTAAACATAAATCACATTAAGGGTTCCGTAGATATTCTAAATGAGAATTAGCACCGGGTAGGGCAATAAATCGCGACCGATCTTAGCGAGTCTATAAATAGGGGCACTCATTTCCATTTGTGACAGAGCTACGATTCAGTTAGGTATGGTTTAAGTGTTTAATCTTATGAATATGCATGAAAAAATGTAAAAATTTATTTTAAATTTGGCCATGACGGTGGAATGGAGGGATGAATATTTGGTGAATTTAAAAGAGGACGTGTTGGGTTATTAGAATATTTTAAAAATATTTTATTAGTGTTTAAAATTGTGGTACTAAAATGCTTCGACTATTGAAATAGTTTTATTGGCTAAGCGTCAGCGAAGCCACGGGTTCCGCTAGTTAAAATAAATAAAAAAAATATCACCTTCTTTTTTGAAGTTGTATTGTTGTTGTGTTAGTTAAAAAGTAGCCTAAGTTATGCCTTATAACATGAGCTATCTGTGAGTGAAAGTCCCGTCAAAATCGGTTTAGCAATTTCAAAGATTAGCCGGAACAAACAGACAGACAGACTGACAGACAAAAAAATATTTTTTTTTGTTGCTAGTATCGTATATACTTTCATATGCGTTTAGTGATGTGTTGTTAATTTGAAATTAAAAACAGACACTCCAATTTATTTATATGTATAGCGAAAATGAGATACCGTAAAATGTCTATAATATGAAACTGTGATTCTTAAAAATTAAAGGCAAATCAAAACATGCATAGTTACATTAACTAGTACTTCTTTTTTATTAAACATTATTACTTATTTAACAACTTTTCTATATATTTTCTTACAATTTCTTTTAACCAATATAAAGATTGCACAGAGTCGTTTGCGTCTCGATAAATCCTTTCATTGAAGTTTGTATGGCAGATATTACTTGTACCAATACGACTACTTCGTTCCTGTAATGAAAATTTAATATTTGCATCATCCTAGAATCGAACCCGTACTTAAATTTAAGATTAAATGTATGTATTTACGCCTCAGCTCATGTTTTAAGCGTCCTGCTTAGTAAATTGAAGAGGAAAAAGATCCAATGAGCGTTAAACTTCTCTTATATTGAACACCATACTGTAAGATAAATTGTGCACTTTCAAGTTTCCCGCATTGTTTCTTTATGCTTTCAGCGAAATAGGTTTATTAACTTGTTTTCTTATATTGATCTAAGTATATAAAGAGGAAGAATTAAGCTCGCTTGGAAAATTAAGTGGTGCGGGTTCGAATTCCGGCTCAAGTAATTGTGATATTTTATATCATATGCGAATAACTTTTAACATGATGACTGAGAGAACTTAGCGGGTTTTCGAAAGGCATGTCCACCAACGCACATTGAGGCATGATTCCGCCGCATTATTATTTTTTTCCACACAGTAATTAATTAAAAAACTCTATGTATACATGTTATTTTGTTTAGGAAGCAGATTCCTCATATAAGGGATGTTTTGAAAATGATATGAAACTTAGGAGTTGAGAGTTTACAATATATAAGTAAGGCAGAAGACGTGTTATGTATATATATACGTGTATAGTACGCTAGGTTATAAACTATAATACACCTATTGATCCAAATTCGATACTGATAACTCTATACAAATATCGAAACAAAAATAAAAAGAAAATCGGTTTGAGGAAAGAAGGTGCTGAACTGTTTGGTTTTCGTATAATGACTTATTTATCAACGTCTTCCAAATCAGTGAAGCTAAAATTTTATATTATATTCACATAATGGAATTTTTATAAATTCAACGTCTACGATGTGAGAAATGGTAACATTTTTATGAAAAGAAACTGAATTTCTCATCAAGTTTATCTAATGCTAGCGATTCACCTCCGCTTCGCTCGGGTTCGTTCATAATATAACCTCCTTCTTTTTTGAAGTTAGTTAAAAAGTAGCCTGAGTTACGTTTTATTACATTAGCTACAAGCGAAAGTCCCGTCGTAATCGGTCCAGCCGTTTCAGAGATTAGCCGGAACAAACAGACAGACAGACTGACGAAAATTTTAATCGAATTTGTGATGCAAGTACTAAGTCCTATTTTATGTATATGTATAATTTTTATGCCTTACACAATCAACACAGTGTCCTGATTCACTATACTATAAAGAGGATTAAAAAATTGTGATTGGGAGATTTTGTTGGAAATAGGCATGATATATGAATTCAAAATATTAACATTATTTCGATACTTACATACAGCTTTTATGAACAAAAAAAATCTTATTGCGCTTAAAATAGATTCTTAGAATTAGTAGTAATAATTTGATAAGCAATAATATATAAATAAATTATTTTAGAAATGTGGATACTGTTTAAATAATTGCGAATTTTCGTAAGTACGGACTGTCTGTATTGCAATTACATTGATGATCTTTGAGACTTCTAACACCTTAGTCTCTCCCGTGACCATGATTGCTGCAAAGCATTCGGAACGTCCTACCATCTGTCCGGGATTTGAAAAAGTTACGGAAGTTATGGAAAACGTTACGGTATTAAGGAAATTTCACTATTTTATATGTACAATTTAAAAAAATTCTCTACCTATTCTCTATAGTAATAAATGCAAAGATGTTCTTTTTATTCGATCTAACTGCAAAAACTATAAATAGGTAGACATGGAACTTATTTCATAGCATACAGCTTGCTTTGGTGAAGGTTTTAGTATTATGTAAAACTATAAGAATTTGGTTTCTGGTTGTTAGATCGTAGGCGAGGCCGCGCTAAATGCTAGTTATTAATATTATTACTGTCAAAGTGTTTTTGAGTATTTTTCCTACCTTCCAAAATGAAAATTTGAGGGCTTTTTTGAGAGGAATAATATTTGAAGCTATAACAACGTTGTACATACACAGTATCATGTAAATAAAAAAGTAAATTTTTAAACGTTATTTCGAGTTCTCGAGGCTCTAAATAATAAAATTGATTTATCCAAGGGACAGCTATCCGGCGTATTTCCTGCTCAAGCCGATTAATTATTATTCCAATGGTACCAAGTTAATTTGCTTTTATTAAATTGCTAAAATGAAAAGAATTTAAATGAAATAAATACATATCTATACATTCATATTTATATCACTCACATCGCACTAGAAGTAGAAATGAGAAGTTTTAATTATTAAAATAAAATATGAAAATTATAAAGGACAATATTTTTATTCAACTCGTATATCATTTTGTATATGTAACGCGATATCTTCGTTAATTAATTATGAAGCACTTAAGTGATACCTTAAGGGCAGTCCTCCATAAATTAACAAAAAACATTTCTACCCTAAGGGCTCAACAACCTTCAAGGGATTTTTAAGTGAATTATTTTTTTAGTTAAAAAGTATTAAGATTGTAATAATTGTTTCAATGAAAGATTGCTAATGTTGATGGATATATTTTTAAAATAATCTATACTAATATTATATAGAGGAAAGATTTGTATATTTGTATGTAACAAATAAACTCAAAAACTACTGGACCGATTTCAAAAATTCTTTTGCCATTAGAATCTAGATTATAACTGAGTAACTTAGGCTATATTTATTACTAGTGGAACCCGCGGTTTCGCTCGCGCTAGATCTAGGGACGGGGAAAGCGCTAGTACTTTATAAGTAGATAAGTGCTTTATCTATATTTTAGTTTACTTTTAAAATTAAATAAGATGATACAGACAAAATGAAAGAGAAATTATTCGTATATATATCGTTATTTGAATTTAATTTTATAAGCGTTAAAACAACTGTTTATGGAATATGTAAATAAAAATAGCTTTTATTACTTAAGAGTATAACAAGGACCTTTCTATATCGAAAAACTTGTACAATTCATATATTATTTCTATTTGATAGGAGACACAAGAAGTAACTACATGATAATAAACATTAATTACCTACATTCTAACTAAAAAGTTACTAATAAGTTCAGTTCAGTTCAATCATTAACTTTTAAATTACTTCCAAAGAAATAATATCAACCTTAGCATAAGGTGATAATTCCAAATCGGGGGCACACTCGAGGTAAGTATGTAAATCGTATTCATAAAAACGAATCATTAAAATCGGTTCACAATAAGCAAAGATATCGCGTAACAAAAGAAACGCCCGAATAAAGTTCCTTCTTCTATTACGGATTCTATAAGAAGAAAAATAAACAAAAAATTAAATTAATGAGTGTCTGAGAAACGAATATTTTCTTACTTTCACTACAGGTATAATTAGAAAGTTTGTATGTACGTGAATGTCGAGAATGTTGAAATCGGTGAACGAACTTCGAAGTAAATTACGATGAAATTTGATGCTATTATAATAATATGATAGATTGATAAATATATAATTTATTGTGCATTGTGTGCCACCATGGTGTAGTGGCTAGCATATACGGTCATACATCGAGTGGTCCCGGGTTCGAGTCCCGGGTCGGGCGAAGTTTAGTTATTGAGTCTTTCTGTTTAGTAAGCCTCAGTAACCGCCTGGAGTTGGGAAGTTGGCGGTATGTCACCCCGTGCCTCGGAGAGCACGTAAAACCATCGGTCCTGCGCCTTAGCTCTCACTGCTCGTGTCTCATGTCGTCTTACCGGAGTATGAGAGTGATAGGAATAGAGAGTGCACTTGTGTCTGCGCGTACACTTGAGCACTATAATATCTCCTGCGTAGTTAGCTAGTCTCAATGAGATTGGCCGCCGCGACCGGAATCGGTCGGAGATCAGCCGTAGTCCACCACGCCGACCAAGCGAGAGTTGGCGGATTTCACATATCTTTAGAAAACCTGCTAGGTTCTCTCAGATATGCAGATTTTCTTACATGTATTCTTATACCGTAAGACAAGTGGCAAGCTTGATAGAAATAATTTGCTTATGAAATATCAGAGGGGAAATCCAGCATTTGAACCCGACAACTGGCTTTACTCTATATTAATACCTACCTATTATATGAATTGTTAGAGAGAAACAAGTGTAAATTGCTAGTATCAGAATGACTCAAACGTTTATGTTTCATATACTACGTAGTATAATCTTTAGCTCAAATTTTGTAGAATGAGGAATGAAGAAACTTTCACAGAGCAAATATATTTTCCTTCAAAACTCCACTTCTGGAATGGTATTGAAATAAAACATTCGCCACTTTGTAGATTAAAGTAGAAGAAACAGATGTAAAAAACATTTATCTCAATATAAAAGTATGGTTCGAGTTCGAATTGTAATTCTTATTTAATATTAAAAATGTTAAAGATTCTTTGTCTGTTTCATATAACAATGAAGTGAAGAAGACGGTGATGAAAAATATTTTGATTGTTATTTTTGTTACTAAAATTGTTCTTCGCTTCAGTTGCTTTATATGCTTCACTCGACAATTGTAGCTGGAATTTAACTTTAAAAATTTTTAACCGGAATCCTTTTTCTTTAAATTAATTTTTATTACATTAACTATCTATTACTGATAGTCCTACTTAAATTTTCCCAGCCAATTCAACGTCCCACTGCTGTATACGAGCCTCCCTTTAATACAAGCGGGATCAGGCTATATAGTGAATCATGCTGAACTAGTGCGAGTTGATGGACATATTTATCAATATCTTGTTAGGATTTCGCTATAATTCAAGTTTTGTCACGATGTTTTCCTTCAACGTTAGTTTGAAACTTATTGTTTAAAGCAATTTCCATTGCATATTAATATTAATAGTTCTCTAGTTTATTTCAATACCTACCTACAATTCTAACTAAAATAACATTAAGTATTTACTTAATAAATTATGTTTGAATCTAACAATTATAAAGGAAAATATTTCATAGAAAAATGTATCTGTGCTACGAATAACAGCGTGTTGAAATTCACACGGCGAATTGAATTAAAATTCATACAACTTATGACAAAAGAAAAAAAACGTACACCTTACTTATTTATTTTGTAAAATTCTTATTCTCGATGAAGTATTAAAGATACGAATAATATAGTTCATTCATTTTTATTATAGTATTTATTTAAATAGTCAATGTTGGAAATGTGTTCGGGAAATGTTTTATAAGATGCCCAACGAAAAGTCTGACCTACTTTTATTAATATATAAAAATATTGAGTTACTTTCAAGTGAAATTTATGTCATATTAAGTGACATTATTTAGGAAAAATCTAAAGTTGTCGAACTAATATTTGCTTATACAAATGAAATCTGTTTACTCAAAACTTCAAACCCCTTAAGAGAGAAACGATTTTCGGAATTAACTAATTAGTTTTTTTATAATATCAACTTTTATTGTAATAATATATTTATTTATTTTATTTACGTATATATTTTGATTGTTTATTTTTTACATATTTTCGTATTATCGGGGTATAATATTTCTGTAGTAAAAATTATAATAAAAATGAGTATAAATTTGGTGTAATTTGTAAAGTTAATACAGTCTTCAAACATAAATTTTATAAATAAAATAAATAATAACTTAAATCCATACATAATATTATAAACATTAATAAGGGAAAACCAGATACATAGAGGGATGAACAGTTAGATTAGTAATTTTGACATTCATCTGGACCCTTTGATTACGCAACCCTAATAATTCCTTATTATTAAAAACGGTACGCTGACTTCACAATCACTTTAAAGTTATTTAAAAATTATCCATACTAATATTATAAATGCGAAAGTTTGTAAGTATGGATGTATGGATGTATGGATGTTTGTTACTCTTTCACGTAAAAACTACTGAATGGATTTTAATGAAACTTTACAATAATATAGCTTATACATCAGAATACCACATAGGCTACAATTTATAAAGATATTGTGTGAATTGTCCAAGACATGACGATAAGTGTCAAGTAAGTAGTAAAAAATCTACCACCTGCGAGCTATTCCGGCGTGCGCTGCCAAAACCGCTAGAGTTACACATATGTAATGTATGATGGAAATGTTTATCTTAAACAAGCGACTCACCCCCACTTCGCTCGGGTTAGTCCCTAGATTTAGCGCGAGCGAAGCCGCGGGTTCCACTAGTCAATCATAAAAATATTAATGGATTATTATTGTCAACATTTCCCCAAATGAAGTCTGCTTCCTTTTTGAAATCGGCAAAGGTAAAAATTTAATACAAGATACAACTACACCGATACATAATTTAGTAATCGACTATTATACTAACCTTACTTATATTATGTTAGTCAAAATAGATACACTTTTTTTCCACATTGTTTTTGAGTGAAGAATGCACTAACAGGTAGACACAATAAAAATATTATTTATACTAGCTGACCCGTGCCCACTTCATTGGGCATAATGATAATAATCCTTTTTTTGTACAGAGTGTTTAAATAATTTAAATTATTTTATTAATATTGAAAATTAAAAATTAAATTATCTATACTAATATTAAAAAAAACTACTTTTTGTCACTTAAATATAAAAGTTAGACGTATGCTGTCGTTGACTTTTTTGTAGGCATTTTTAAGCTCCACATCTTTTCTCTAGAACTCAAAAATATATCTTTCATAGTTAAGGCAGCGTTCGTAAGAAACGCTTTCATTCGACCGTTTTTTCTCCGATTCACTTTGCAAAACGGACTACCACGTAAAAGCCTTTTTGCTTTTCGGTTTTTTATATAACCTATGACACTCAGTAATAATGTGGCTTTCTATTGGTGAAAGAATTTTTAAAATCGGTTCAGTAGATCCCGAGATTACCCCTTACAATTTAACAAATAAACAAACTTTACTTCTTTATAATATTAGTATTGATTAAGGATAAAATATGCTGTAATAAATTTTATATAAGTACTTTAACTTTTACGCTTTATTCAATTATTATAGAATATATCAAAATAAACGTCGCAATCAATTTGAAACAAGTATCGACAGTTAATCTTTCTAGCACTTTTAAACTAACTTTATTGCCCATTAGACTTTAAAATATAATGGCAATAAGGTTTAAGAATGGATATTTTGAGAGTTTTACCATTATTTTTTGTACTTTTTATTGCGTTCTATCTACAGACTGTTCATTTTTCTTTTTTCACGAACACATACATATAAAAAGGGTTTGAAAAATAATGCACACTGACCAACTCCGACCATGGCGGCCAATCTTATTGAGACTGGCCAACTGCGCAGGAAATACTATAGTGCACAAGTGTACGCGCAGACACAAGTACACTCTCTATTCCTGTCACTCTCATACTAGGGTGGGACGACTATAACTCGACACGACCAGTGAGAGCTAAGGCGCAGGATCGACGGCTTTACGAGCTCTCCGAGGCACGGGGGTGACACACCTTCAACTACTACCCAACTCCGGACTGTTACTGAGGTTTCCTAAACAGAAAGATTCAATAACTAAATTTTGCCCAACCCGGGACTCGAACCTCTCGAAGTGTGGCCGTACATGCTAGCCACTACACCAACGAGACAGTCAAATTATAATCTTATAGAATTTGAATAGGTAGACCGTAATCTGGAGTTAAACCTAGGCTATTCTTAGTAAAAATTACAAATACATAGATGTCGTCTGTATATAAAGGACGCAAACGAATGAAGCAAGATAATGTTATTAGCTTTATAATGGTTTTAATTAAATCTTAACTGTGTCATTGCGATCGGTTTAGCGAATTCAGACTGCTTCTAAACCTCTTCTCTAAAACGAGGGTCATCTTTAATGAGTTTCGACATAATCAATACATAGTATAAAACAAAGTCGCTTCCCGCTGTCTGTCTGTTCCTATGTATGCTTAGATCTTTAAAACTAGCTAACAGATTTTGATGCGGTTTTTTAATAGATAGAGTGATTCAAAAGAAAAGTTTATATGTATAATACATGTATAATAGAGTAGAGAAACGCTGACAATTTTAGAGGTACGAATGGAGGTGATGACTGATGTGATGTCTTCTTTCTTTCGTGCTTCGCTCGTGCTTAATCTAGGGACAAGCCCGAACGAAGTGACAGCTAGTCGCTAGTAGAATTATAAATGCTGTCAACGCTATAGTAAATTAACGTAAATATATAGATTTAATGTTAAATAATCGAAAATAACATTAACTAGTAAATAGTAATACAAAATATGAAAAGAATAGTTGTGTGAATTTTGAACAATGGATCAATTTGGTCAATTTGAACATAACGAGTGAAATCATGGCTATTGTAATATATAATAATTTCCATAAAATTGCTTTTGTATATAAAACAAACTGAATATACATAGAAAATTTAAAAATATTTTATGTTATAGTATATAAACAGCCAAATATGATGGTTTAATATCTTTTGGTTTTCTGTTTGACAACCAATTTGATGACCAATCTAATGACGAGCTTTTTGGTTGTAAAAATGTAATTACTATTCTATGTCTCTATGTGCTTATCCTTACGTTAGAAATGTCAAAGCAGACCACAAAAAAATGGAGTAAAAATTACAAACCTCGAGGTTAGTCCGTTTAGCGAAAGCTTGGCGCTATGGAAAGCTAGGATAAATTGCTAGTTATTTACTAGAGAATCATGAATATAGTTTTACAATAGGGGAATATTGCAAAAATTGCGCAAACTCACAAAAAGTGTAAAAACCGTATTAAGCTTCTTCCTTTTTTGAAATCGGATTACAATGCAACAAAGGGTGTATAATAATATATCCTGGATTAAAACATACATTCTTTACATTCGAAAAATACTGACAAAACGTTGTTTGAAAATTCGCAACACATTCACAGAATTATTGTACAGTCTAGTGGTCAGGAATGCTATATACCATGCATTTGATGTTAAAACAAAACCCGAATAACAATTGGCGTAGCATAGTGTGAAATTCGTCATAGATTACATCATTATTATCATCTTTATAACCCCTTTTAACGTCCCACTGCTGGCACGGGCCTCCCTCAGTACGATGGAGATCAGGCCATAGTCCACCGCGCTGGCCTAGTGCGTGTTAGCGGACTTCACATGTCTTACAAAAACTTGCTAGGTTTTCTCAGACATGCAGGCATATATAATTATGTATAATCTTATATACATTTTGTGTAAGTTAATAATATAAATATAACTTATTTGACAGGACACCGGTGAGAGGCCAAGCACATGAATAAAGGTGTAGGCACTGTCAACCTGTGAGTTAGGAACTCATGGCTATCACGAGATCTTGGCAAATTATCTTAATTATTAAACTTCACTTGGCCCGGGATTATTACTAAGGAGTATTTTTATATAAAAGTAGCATTTCCCGCGGCTTTGCTCGCGTTTTAAATACCGGAAATCAATTTCTTTCTGAGTCGCGCGTATGATACCTCGCAAAACTAACGCCCGCCCTTCCCGTTTTTGCAATATTTTTCATTGATGCTCCGCTCCTATTGGTCGTAGCGTGATAAAATATAGCCTATAGCTTTCCTCGATAAACGGACTATCCAACTCAAAAAGAATTATTCAAATCGGACCAGTAGTTCCTGAGATTAGCGCGTTCAACCAAACAAACAAACAAACTAACTCTTCTGCTTTATAATATTAGTATAGATAACAATTTTTTTGTCATTTCGCAACTCTCTTAAACGAACCTAGCCTCTATTATCTATACACATTTTTCCCCAGATTGATCCACTTTCGAATAGCCGGTCACCCTAACTAGGACGTTGTCATTTTCATAAAAGGATCCGCGCGATCCCAGTATTTTCATTTCAAATATTGTCAATACGTGGCGATACGATGTAAATATATGTTGAGAGCTGCAGAAAATAGAAGGTTATTTTTTTATAATAACTATAAAATTATATTCCTATTCAACATAAATATGATTTTTTCTTCTTAATATTTTAAATACATTATATGATTTTGAGTACTTTAAAGTTAGTAAAAAGTTAAGACTTAACGTATTTTGGTGGACCTTTACAGAACTGTAGTATATTATATTTCTCAGATAAAATATATTTTCCTCCATTATAACCAATTATCATCGGACCTTTTATAAAAGACAGACAGACAAACAAATAAACAAAAGTATCCCAATATTATTATGTTAAGTATATATCTTGTAGGTTAAAAAAAGATCCCCCGATATTACCTCATCACGGTTGGGAACTAGCTTATTAGCAACAGGAAATCAGGCCCAGCGTGAAGTTATTTACTAATAAAAGCACTCGAGAGGCGGTTCATCTCGATGGGCGGTGTATCACGTGTGTCATTCCTGATAGTTTTTTAAGGTTCCTAGTAATATTTATTGTAAAAAGTCGACTCTATAGGAGCGGAACGTGAATGAAAAGTATTGCAAAAACGGGAAGGGTGGGCGTTAGTTCTGCGAGGTACGCGCGACTCAGAAAGAATTTGGTTTCCGGTCTTTAAAACACGGGCGGAGCCTATGGAAATGCTAGTATTGTATATATTATTATCAGTACCCACTAAAATCGTTGTCGTCAAACACGTCTGCGTTTATCTAATAATTCGTGTACTTATCAGAAAGGTTTTACGATGTCCAGTAGTTACCTTCTTCCATTAGGACTGATGGTTTTAGAGGTCCATATAAATTAGGACCCTTATCGAGCCTTTGATGTTCGGTTTGGTTACTTTTAGAATATTATTCAGAGATGCTATCAGTGGGTAGGTTATAAATTAACTAAGGTAGAAGTAGGTAGATATTAAGAATATATACGTATGTCCCTATCTAAAATTCCTATTTAATATAGGGTTGTAACGATCCATGGTTTATTTTCAGCCATGTTTAAGAACAAGCAACTCCCATTATTTAAGCTTAATTCGTTACTACGTTAAGCGAGATCGCTTTCAATCATCTATGCAATGTTTTCACATCTATATAAAAATATGATTCTGTTGTAAGCAATTCATTTAATTAACTACGTCTGAGTTAATATGTCTTTTGAACTTATACGAAATCCTTTTTTACTGAAAGATAACAACAAGCTAACCTAAATGATGACATTATATTTGAAAAACATCTATGAGATTTTCTATTTTATAATCTATACATATAAATAAAATTGGAGTGTTTGTTTTTAATTTCAAATTAACAGCTTTTCACTAAATACATATGAACGTGTATACGATACTAGCAGCAAAAATTTTTTTTTTCTGGCTAATCTCTGAAACGGCTGGACCGAATTTGACGGGACTTTCACTTGCAGATAGCTAATGTTATTAGGCGTAACTTAGGCTACTTTTTAACCGACTTCAAAAATGGAGGAGGTAGAAATTTTATTTATGTTAACTAATGGAACTCGTGACTTCGCCGACCCCAAAGTAGTCTAGCTAGTTAGTTTTGTATTATAAATAGGAACAGGAATTTTTTCCTATTCCTATAGCTAAATTGTCAATAATTCGCGTTTACCGTAATAAAATTATAAGCCAAGTAAGACAACAGCTTCAAAAGGTATCATAATCGAATTGAGCGTTCAGATGAAGCAAACGTAGTTTAAAACTTATTTTCAAAATAATTTTCTAAGATCATTTTCTAAATTAAATTGTACGATCAGTTGACAGTTTCCAAATTATATTTTAGAAGGATGAAAATTTATATTTTATTAAAATTTTAAAGTAGATTAGTAAATTTGGATTCTCCCAGATAATAGAGAAAAATATATGAAATGCCAGGAAAAAATTATAACTTAATCTAAAATAATTATAAAAACTATACAAAATGATACAAGATAATTCATTTTAACAAAACACAAAACTGAAGTATGAAAGAATTAAAATATTATTTTTACGCATTTTCGATGCGTGTATTTTTGGCAAAAAAATAATAATAGAAAAACTTCATGAATTTTTGAATGTTTTTTGAGTTTTTAGTTACTTTTTATATACATTTTTACTAATCATCGTTTTCTATCATCGTAACTTATCTACACTTCAAATATGTACTATCTCTAAACAACCTTAACCACATAATTTGGAAAACAACGGCGTAATTTGACGATGCGACGCCACAATAGATTCCGCGGTTGACCGACCGGACATCGCGCATCACCGCAACTCCACGAATGCGTACTAAATATGACTATTCAACCGATTGTTCTCGAAAATTAAATTTTTTGGACTAAACTAATATTAACTAACAAACAAGTGTTTATATTTTCTTATTACTAGCGATACAGCCTCGTTTCGCTCGGGTACTTCCCTCTTAATTTAAAGTTTGTAAAGTTTGCGTGAACCCTCAGACCTTTATATATTTAGATTAGAAAAATAAACATCGTAAATATATATTAAATATAATAAAATCAATGTCTTTTCAGAATAAAATCCGAAACTACTGGACCGATTTGGTTCAGATTTCGAACTATCTGTAATTTAATACCATAATTGCTGTAAAGCATTTGAAACGTCAGAAACCAAAAATCCAAATAAATCCGCGATAAAACCCGAAAAGATAGTTTCATTTATAACATCTGTAATTCGGTCTAAATACTAGTATATAGCCTATTATATTTATCACCACATGGCGTAATAATACGTAAAATATAAAAATTTTGTTCAGAGCTTAGATCGCGGGTAGAGCCACGTTAAATGCTAGTATAACTCTATTATTTTCTCTAAGTTACTCCTAAAGAAGTTTATCTTCAGAAACACTCCTCTTAATATACTCTTTGACCATAAAAACTATTCCTAATAAAATGCTACGAAGAAATTCCTCAAATTCTGGCCGCAATAAAATCAGTAACTTGTCAAGCGAAGAAACCTAACGGAAGTATCTTAGGAAGCATAATGTTATAACAAATATTTTATAGCACCGCGAATTCATGCCTCTATTAAAATTTTACGGCTTTTGTGGCATAAATCCTGTCATGCGTTAGAAATCTAAAGGTTGCTTTTTTATTGTTTGTTTTATTTTACCTAAAAATAATAATTTCGTGCATTTTATATCCTGGCTAACTATCTCGGTGGTTTAGTGGATAGCGTGTTCGACTGCTCATTCGAAGGTCCTGGGTTCCAATCCAGGGTAACCAAGTTTAGTTATTAAGTTTTGTTGTTTAGTAAGCAACAGCTGAAGAATCAGTTTGTTTGATTTTTTTAATTTAAATTTTTAAAATTAAGATTTAGTGAAGAAAGTTATAGCCTATAGGCTATATTTTAAATATCGAGAGTGGCGTAATTTTACAAAATTGAAAGACGCGGGTGGAGTTATGAGAAAACGCTAGTACATATTATGACTTAATGTACAAGTAAATATTATGTACATTAGTAAAAATAAAATTAAAATTTTATTTAAAAACGCTTGTATTTCAAAAGGAATGTGTTAAACTAATTTATATATTTCTCTTTATCGAAAATCTACCTCGGATGAATCTAAAAAAACCAGACATTTCATTTTGTAAAACTATGAAAAATATGCAAATTTATAAGCCAGTTATCGTTTAAGCGCTTTAATTTAAATTGTATGAGAATCATTTTTATGCGAACTAAGCTTAACTACTAACCTAAAGTATATAAGGTGCATTCAGATAGCATAATTTTATTCAGTTTCCACAAAAATGGTTGCTTATAGGATAAAGATTCGACACATTTTAATTATTAAAGTATCTGCCACAAACGCTATTTTAAAATCTATGTTCGTTTATTAACTCAGTTGGTTAGGCAGCTCTTATTTTTTTCAATACTTATAAAATATTAAGAATTTAATTACCTTAAAACATATAAATTGTATATATTTTTGTAATTGCCTTTCCAAACCCTATATTTTAAGTCCCCACTCGATTGATTCGAACGAAGTTTGTTTTTATGTCAGAAAAAATTGTGCATAGGTTCTACCATTTTGATGTTTAATGAACACTCGCATTATTAAGAAGAATCATCTAAATCATTTAAGCCAAGTAGTAATTGGGAACAAAGAGTTGAACATATAAGCATAATATATGCACATTGCACATACATATTACACGTATATACGAGTATAATAATTAACGAACAGTATTCCCATTTTTTATATAGACTTGCTGGGGGACGTTAGCTGTACAAATTTAATAATAATTCTTAATGTACAATAAAATGCCTATTATTATTATATAGTATAATTTTCCTCTTAAGAACTTATTGAAACTATTAACTGTATTTTAAATAAACATTATGCAAATTAGTCCAGCCGTTACCAGACTTCAAGTTACATTCATTTTTATTATATAGATATAGTCTACCAAATTATTACTATTAGGGTCCTAAAACCGAATAACTATACAGCACTTACGTTTTATAAGCTCTTTTATTATATCAGAGTTATTATCTTCACACAATACATTACGTCGATGTTTTTATCCATCGATTTCAGTACATTGCTTTCTGCGAATTTGTGCACAGTAATCGTTTTTCCGCTTATCATACACGCTTAGTTAGCAAATTTCGATGAACATTTTTATTTTACACTTGCAGTAAAAGTTTTATAGGTGTTTTACTGGATATCGTATTTTTAATAAAAATATGTGTTATAACTTGTATGTGATATATTGTCGAGTAACTTTTTTTGAGTGACGACAACATTACCAACGAAGTTTTTAAATCGCTATTTACTATACTTTTAAAACTTCTCCAAGTATTATTTAGCAATATATTTAGAACCGAAACCACACCACATCAATGCTCGAAATCAATAATCATACTATTGTTTAAAAAAGGGGATAGAAGCGATCTAGGAAACTATAGACCAATTAGTCTTTTGACATATAATTTTTTTTCAAGGGTCATATAACGAAAGTAGCATAACAAAGATTCTCGATTACAACCAACCGCATGAACAAGCGGGGTTTCGCAAATTAAAAATATGTAGGTCTTAACTTATACCAAAGTAGTTTTTTATACCTTTTTATTGGAACTGATTTAATGTTGTTACAGTTAATAAATTTTAATAAACATTTAAAAACTAAAAAGCACAAAGAACGTAAAATAAAAAAGTTGTTTAATACTTTAGCATGAAACTTTTTAGAGCTTTCAATATATAAAAAGACATATTAAATTTAAGACTTACCAAGTAATAAACACCAAACGGCATAACCACGACTGCTACCAACAAGTCTGCCACTGCTAAGCTAACAATAAAGTAGTTAGTCACTGTCTGCAATGTTCGCTCTCTCACAACACTCATTATCACTAGCACATTACCAAATAACGTGAAAAATGGAAATATTAATAACAATAACGCCCAAAAATTATACTGAGGAGGATCGATATGTGCGAAACATGAAAAGTTAAATGTACCATTAAAAGTACAGTTGGCAACATTGTAATCTAAAGAACTATTATGCAAGCTAAATACATCATGAGTTGTGTTGCCATAGAAATAATCACTGAAGTCATCTACTAACATCAATATATCACTAGTCTCTTTTGTTTCATTTTTAACATCACTAATGTTTATTTGTTGAGAATCTGTCGGTCTTTTCGTTGGATATAAATATGTTGCATGTATAATGTTGTAAGGTGATTTAGTCGTTTCTATCATTTTCAAGTTTTATTTCACTATGTAACGTTTACGCAGTGTTTTCCCAATTCTTCATACATTTTTGATTATCTTAATTTCTTTCACACGTTTTCTTCACTTGTTTTGTTGCTTAGTAATCACGTCTCACCTGAAACAAGAAAGTTTTTTAAAAATTATTATTCATTCATTCATCATCAGCCCTTTTTAACGTCCCACTGCTGGGCACGGACCTCCCTTAGTACGAAGGGGATTAGGTCATAGTCCACCAGCGCGGTGGACGGCGGGCCTAGTGCGTGTTGGCGGACTTCACATGTCTTTCGAAAACTTGCTAGGTTTTCTCAGACTTACTATATAGTTATTATAAATAGTGTTAATTTTATTAGAATTATCAATTTTGTGCATAATAATTCTAAAAGATTTAAAATTAAATAGCTTTAAAATCTTTTAAAATCAGTTTTTTTTACTAAGTGTTTTAAATTAATTTTAAGCTAATTCTTCCTTGGATTTACTCGAATATTCGACATTTTAAATAAAACTATCTTTCCGGTTTAGTCGCGTATTTATTTTCAATTTTGGTTCTCTAAGGGTGTCTTAGTATATTTTTATGTATATTATGTTTGTCTAAGACATTATTTAAGATAACAAAAGAACACGCCATTACCTTGACGAAAATAACGATATTTTCAATCATCAATCATATTTAAAACCTATAGACGTCTGACCGTCAATCAAATCTCTTCTCTTAGAAACTCAATTTATATGATTGATTAAATCGATTTAATGTTTTGCAGTCATCTCACATTTATTTTTCACTAGATTTAGCGCGAACGAAGCCGCGGGTTTCGCTAGTAAATGTAAACAAAAATTTTTATATACTAAAACCTTCCTGAAGAACCACTCTATCCATTGGTGAAAACAGCATGAAAATCAGTGCAATAGTTTTTGAGTTTAATCCGAATAGACAGATAGACGCGGCGGAGGAGTTTGTTTTATAATAATGTAGTGATATCTCTGAGACACTGAGGTTTTTGTTTAATTGACTAAGTACTACAAACACATTTATAAAAATATTTAATTTGCTTCTGGTAAGTATCATAAATATTTAAAATAGAATTAATTTGTAAAATAGCAAAAAAATCTTTTCTCGAGTTCAAAATATGTGAATTTAAATATCAACAAAGGCTGAACCTAATGAACTACAAATATTATAATATCTTATTCATAGATGCTATTATATTATTATAAGGTTTATGCCTTAAGACGATACTTCTTCAATATTTTAATGAGGTGTTGAGTATCTTGAAGATTTTAGATGACGCTGCAATATAAGGCCTATGTCACCATGTCATTGCAATTTCATGTCTTTTGTATCTGCAAACGGATTCTTTTGATATATAGCTAAAAGCAATCTCGGTCAAGTCATCTTTAAAATAAAATAAAAACTAAATGAAAATTGGTTCATTCGTTTAGTGCGATGACAAATACACACTTTAAACTTATAACTTCCCTTTGCGTAGTTGGTTAAATACAAATATACAGTACACATATATAAATTTCAAATACATACATATTATAAATATAAACACCCATGACGAGAGTACAAACATTCATGCTCAATAAATGAATGCCCATAGCAAGACTCGAACCTGCGTCCGCTGGCACAGAAACAGGGTCACTACCAACTGAGCCAAACAAAAATTCAAAAATTTAGAATCATTAGGTAATATTTTTTACTTTCCATATTTTATTCCGGATTAAAGGTATTCGACATAATAAATCATTCTCTAAGGCTATTTAAGGGGCTGATGTTTTAATTGCCTTCTTAATTTCCTTAATGATCGCTTCTGGAAAAACGGCATTTTGTAAGCGATAGCAGAGTTATGAGGTGTTGAAGACCCATTAATTATAGTCTTTATCTGATACTTGTAGGAGCTTTTGTGCTTAGTTATTATCGCACTAACTTTCGATCGCAGCTGCTTGTTAGACTTTTCCATAGTCGTATATTGTTTAAAATTTTAGACTGTCATTTTGTTCGGAAATTTAATACTAGTTTGTATACTGGTAAGCATTACCTATTTTACTCATGATATAAACTTTACTATTTTATAATTATTTATTAAATTATGAAAAAATATATACATTTACTCATATATTTAGGAAACTTATATGCTTTTTGTTACATATATAATATATACAAAGTTAGTACATTGAAAAATGTACATAAGTAGTTGAGTCTGTCCATCTCGCAAATTATTTTGCGTTTTTGCTGCGTAAAATCAATTTATTTTGTCATTCTTTATGGAGCCTTTAATTAATAAATAAAATTAACATAATAAAAATAGTACAAAATATGCTTTATAGATTAAAATATATGCAGTACGCTAATACATACATATTACATATATTTTTGTATTCTATTTTCTCTTCACTATTCTTAGAAATAAAGCTTTCTTTTAACATAAGAAAAACTTAACCGCACGATTTTTTTAGAATTACAGGGTTTTTTTTATTATACATAATATCTACATTTAGTACTAATATTATGTGGCATTAGTACTCATAGTACAAGCGCAACTAAACACGCTGTACACGGGCCTTCGATTAGTGATGTTAACGTTAATGTATACCGTTATGATAATTGCGATCTTATCGTAAATAATATTGTAAATCGTGTGTAATTGACGTACCTATAATATAACCTAATTCATATATTGAAATTAGGTTATTTTGTATGAATGTAGGTATATTTTAACAATAAATAGCGTGCTGTCACGCTCACTTAGAATTCCAAATGACAACTTCATTTCACATCTCGTGTCTTGCATAATATGTCATTATGTGCGTGTAATTTTCGAAACATCGTAAAAAATGTCTTAGCTCAATTTTATCCCAGCCTTGGGACGTAAAATGGACTGAATATTATAAACTAGTTCTTCCTACGGCTTCGCCCGTGTTTTAAAGACTTAAAACCAAATATTTAGCTTATTAGATTACGAGCAATACGTTTTAGTTAGTTTACTCTTAGTATACATTTCTCAAAATATTCACAGATTTCGGAATTAAAATTTAAGGTAAGGTAAAGGTTGCGATAAATTAATAAATACTACAACAGCGTCATCTAGTTCCGTGGTAAGCTACGAAGGAAGCTTGTGATAGGGATACTAGATAGTTGATATACTACATATATAATTTTAAATACAAACATCCGAGTTTAACAAATGTATGCCCCCAGCGGGACTCGAACCCGCGACCGCTGGCGCAAGAAAGTAGGGTCACTACAAATTGCGCCAAACGTGTCGTCAAAAATTAAAAAGTTATTACAAAAATATGAACAAATATTGGTAAAGTCAACATTATTCAAATGCATCATCTAATGTTAGACATTATGATAATGCGTCACTCATTTTGATAGATCTACCGTTGATGGTACACTTCGATTTAGGGAAAGACTCCTTATAGCCTATAAATTGAGGGAAGATGATCTATAAATGACTTCTTGCTGTTAATAGGCAAATAGTGTGATCTATGGATCTTAAAGGCTAATTACTTAAGCTGTCGTAATTGGAGTGTCTTTAATGAGGATAATAATCAGGATTAATGATAAGACTGTCTATGTTCTTGTAAAATGTGGTAATTATTCATATATTGTACAAATTAGCATCTTAAGTTAAACGTAATGTAATAAAACCAAAGAAATACAAAAAAATATCTGTGTAAAAATACTTTTTTAAGGACTTTTTAATGATTTTTATATTTTAACATACGATAATTGAGTAGCGAATATCGTAATTTTGTACATATTTGTATCAAATTACTTAGCCAGAAAAAGCTTTGCGTTTTTTAAATGTTTTTAAATGCAGTAGTAGTAAGCTCAAAAAAGTACAAGTGTTTTGACTGACTTATGAAGGTAAAAAGGTTATCCCATAATATATTTATCAATTCAATTCAATTCAATTCTCTTGTTAATAGCTTCATGGCTTCAAAGCGTGCCAGTTGAGCACTGATTCGCCAGTGTCACGTAGAATGGAGAAGACACGAAGAAGATTGGTCGGTAACATAGAGGATATATTTGTCTCTTGTTGCCATTTGCGAACCAAAATATTTAATAGGTGATAAGGACCACCTTCTCTCATAATGAATATTCTAAAATGATAATTTTAAAGTCGGTGTTTTTCTCAGTTATTGCCTGACGTGTAAACTAAGTTGTAATCTATACTTCTATACTAATATTATAAAGAGGAAAGATTTGTATTGAAGTGTGCTTGTAACGGATTGGCTCAAAAAGAACCGATTTAAAAAATTCTTTCACTATTTGAATGCTACATTATCATTGATTAATATAGGCTATTTTAATTGCAAGAAAAAAAAATAAGGATCCCTACTAAAACTACAATAACAGGAGAGGAGGAGAAGTGCACGCCGCACATAAAAGCATAAAGCTGGAGGAATTTTGGAGAATCTTCAACCCAGCGAGTGATCAAAAGAAGTTTAGTAGCGATTAAAAGAATGAACGCGGGCGAAGCCGCGCGTATTGCTAGTTTTATTTTAATTGATTATAAACTTGATCAGATTAGTCATTAGTGTACTTCGAACAGATGTGATGGATGGGCAGCTCGTGAACTATGATAGATAATTCAATAGCTGTGTCCCCTATGGTTATAGTGACAAGAAATTGCTTTCGAACACATCACGGTTCTGTTCTCAGGGTTATAATAACTGGCCTTGAAAGGTCGACTTTGCTTAAGATTAATCTTGTACTATAATGTGCCTGTTTTAGCATTAGAAATAAAATGATAATGGTTTAATAACAAAAATGAAAAAGGTTTGTAGATTGAAATTATAACTTATAGGGAACTATACTGTCTTTTAAAAATTTTCGAGAAAGTTATAGCTGTACTTAATATAATTACCGGTTTATATTTGGTAGCGAACCTTTTTGTATGTGTTACAGCAAATATAGTTACGGGAGATACTAAACCTTTAGATGTCTCAAAGTTATATTACAGACAGTATCACTGTTCTTACAATTTAAAAAAAGATAATATAATAAAAGTGAACGTGTGGAAGTGAGGGATTGTGGAACTAACAACAACCATAGCAACGGTTTTTAAAATTTTAGTCATTATTTTATCCACTTCACTTTAGAACACACAATTATATGATTTTTTATGTTTTATTATCTAGAATATAGTATAGTTTTACTTATGCTGTATGTAGAACTGATGGGCACAAGGTTTTAATCATTACGACGGAATTAGACTGCAATTAAACACGCTAGCTAAATGCGGGTTTGTAGACAGAAAACTTCTTTCAATATCTTGCTCTTTCTACTTGGTGAAAATGTTAAATAGGAAAATCGAGTGAATGAAAATTTACAATCTCAATTTCGTCGAGTCAGTACTTTGATTTTGAATATAATCTTATTAAGTGATAGGTTGCTGAAATGAGCTAAACTTAGTAAAAAAAATTAGTGTCTTGCTGTTGGCCTATAGCACGAGCTTTTTACAATAATTAAAAAAAAATATATATATTACTATTAACTAGTTAAAACTTGACTAAATCCTTTTAATCATTGATCCCAAATCAAATTAACTTTTGCGGATTCTAATCAGAAAGAGATATCTAAGAAATAAGAAAATAAATTGTCTTAGACATCGTGATCGAGTAATACTATTAGTACTTTTTAATTCCCCTTTCATTAATTTTTACTACTGTGATCAGTCACCTTTTTCTTGTGACGAATTATGGGCAAGTTCTTAACTCTTTCTTATATTTTCTTAAACTAAATCTTCATTTTACTTTTACTCTATTTTTTCACTGAACTATTTAATTTTTCTACTTTAATAAAAAAATCCTTTTAGAAACTTTAAGACCATTAATAAAGATCATTAAATAATGAGTTATTTGTATTGTCTTTTTTCATGTGCGAACATAAACACAGCACCATTTAGTTCCATGACAAGTTACGAGACTTATATTATAAAATATACTAGAAAGTTGATACACTATGTACAACTTTAAAGACATACATATCATAAAATAAACACCCATGACTTGAGTACAAAAATACGTGTTCATCATCCAAACTCCCCCAACGGGATTCGAACCCGCTGGCGCAGCAAGTATCTTCGCTATATAATAATAACTAGTGGAAAGAAATCTAGAGACAAACCCGAGTGAAGTAAGGGTGAGTCGCTTGTTTAAGACAAACATTTTCATCATACATTACATATGTGTAACTCAGCGATTTTGGCAGCGCACGCCAGAATAGCTCGTAAATTTTTACTACTTACTTGACACTTATCGTCATATTTTGGTCAATTTTCACAATATCTTTATAAATTGTAACCTATGTGTTATTCTGATGTATAAGCTATATTATTGTAAAGTTTCATTAAAATCCATTCAGTAGTTCTAAGGTGAAAGAGTACCGAACATCCATCCATCCATACTTACAAACTTTCGCGTTTATAATATTAGTAGGATATACCAAAAGTTTGCTAAGAACCCCCGTGCAAATGTGTGAGGTATAATAAGTATAGAAGCTAAATATAAACTACATAAGTACTCGTATAACCATTTTTCAGTATCAAAAAAGTGTTGACTAGACAGACCTTTTGCTTTGGCACCAAATTGCATATTCATCAAATGCCTTATTCAATCTCGATATTCATAGCTTCTAATTATACAAGTATATATTTATTAATTAGCAGATCATATAATGATAGTGTATGTAATATATAAATATAGAATAGAACTGGTAATTACTCTTTTATTTGTATCAAGCTCGTCCTCAATTCATTTAGTTATTAGACTATCTTTCGCGTAATCTTAAATTGATACCTACTCGTAGCAACCTATTCTCGCTTTTGGTGTTAATACATAGGTCTTTAGACTTAATAAGGGCCTGTGTATTACTCCAGGTCATACCCGTAGTCAATATAATCGCACATAATACAACGCATATAAACTTTCTAATTCAATTCGATACTCTTGGCGCAGTTTGTGACCCTACTTTCTTGCGCCAGCGGTCGCGGGTTCGAGTCTCGCGGGGGGCATTATTTTTTTAAACTCTGATGTTTGTATTCCAGTCATGGGTGTTTATATTTATAATATCAACTATCTGGTATTCGTAACACAAGCTTCGTAGCTTACCACGGAACTAGATGTCTACTGATTTACCAACATAATATTAGTCTGATAGTCTATCATATTCCTTTCTAATATCCCACTGTTGGACAAAGAGGATCTTTAATACAAGGTGGATCAGGTTATAGTCCACCACGATGTAGTCGAATGTGACTTCAAAAAGTCATATTCGACTTTACTCGAATGTTTAATTTTAGATAAAAGTTGAATAAAGAATTTATTTTATAAAAAGTAAATAAAATACGATTAGGTGTGTTAAAAAATCATATGAGATTATAAAATCGAACCAAAAGTTTAGTACAACATCAGTGTTTTTTTAACCGTTCTATTGTCTGTGGCATGACAGAACAAATCTAGGATTTTGTGTTCACAGTTAAACTATATAAACATTGAATCTTACTAAATTTTTGAATAAATTTCAAAATCTATTCCAAATTTTTGTTAAATATAAAAATATTTTTTATTTTTACAACTCTATTCTGTGTGGATTAACAGATTAAAGCCAGTTTTCGCAGTTCGATTATATAAACGTGGAATATCAGGCATATTTTTTAATATTTCGTGTACTAAGTGCTTGTTAGGTATTATATTTGAAAAAAAAATATATAATCATTACAATTCGTATTATACAGTATTCCAATTAAACACAAAAAATACAAATTAAGTACTAATTATGTTAAAAACAATTACAAGAATCAACATTTTTGATTAAATTATACTGTGATAATGAAATTCTCAAAATTTATAAATGCTATTAGCGCAATATAGGAAGAATTTCCTTATTGAGTCTAACGTTCCATCGGAACACACATCAGGCTTCACTCCACCAAAAAAGCATTATGAAGCGTAGAATTTATTGATTTAAATTTTTAGTTAAAACACAAGATTTTTTATTTAGATAATATTATTAATTTAACTCATCAGCTTCTCAAGTTACGTACGTAAATATACCTCCCTTAGTCAAAATTATATTATTATATCTTTTGCTGTAGGAACCCTTAGGCCATGGCGTCAAAGTGCTAAGCACTTTTTAAAAGACATAACACCTCGTCTTATCGCCTCTACTGGTGACAGAAGAGCTGGCTCATTTCTCGCCTAAAGAATCGGCATTGCCATTCAGCGGCGGAATGCGGCCAGCATTCTTGCCACTATTCCTCGCGGACACGACTTCTACAGTAATAATTAAGTGTATATTTGCTTTGTAATATATAGTTAAGTTTGCTTGTAATTTCCTATATTGTAAATACTGATCATTTCTTTGAATAGTCGTGTCCACGTAGGACGGGGCCAATGTATCAACACATAGAATGGCCTATAATAGGACCTTTAAAATGCCACGTTTATTTTTTTTATTTTTCTCCAATAAAAAGTAATTAATCATAAATTATAATTTTAACTGCAGATATTTATTTATTTTTACAATTTCTGATCTCCTATGGCCATGGCTGCTAATTTCACCAAACGATCCAAATGCACAGGAAATACTATATTATTAAATACCGCTAATTTTCGAAATAACAGTGAATTCTTTAATTAAAAGAACAACTACTTGAGCCAATACGGGACTTGACCCATGACCTTATACATCAATATCACATTCTAACCATCTAATATACAAGACAGTTAATATGTTATTTTATTAAGTTTTTATTTACTTTGTATTTCCAAATTGAGACCAATATTTGAGAAATTTAATATACGCGTACTTCTAAGCAATAAATTAAATTTTTAACATTTCTTCAAGATCGCGCCATCAGCGTCGAAATAATAAGAAGCTTCGAGTATAATATAGTAAAACTGGTTCTCTGGACCAACAGCTTCATTTTTGCGCCAGCGTCTCGCCTAATTGATTTCATAATCACACATAATGTAGAACATTTTATATGAACATTTTTCATTAAATTTATTGATACTTAGTGAAAAATGTAGTTTTCGTGGTAAGTAAATGATATTCGAATAATCGTTATAAGCCACAGTCGTGAATTTATTACTAGTTCAAGTTAATTTATTCCCTCAGTTCGATACCATAAGAATTGTTAATAATATATGTGCTGTTTTTAATTTTAAATGGTAATTTTAATTAATTAAAATTAAATTATCTTAAAATATTACAAAAAAGTTGTTTCTTTTTATTAATTTCTGAGTACTGTACACGAAGGGAGCCGCGGGCGATAGCGACAGCAACCGCTTAAATAAAGGCATGATATTTCACACTCAGACCGAGTGATGTGGGTTCAAATCCGGGTCTTGCTTATTATAAATATTTTCATGTGCAAATTATTTCTAACATGATTACCACTCTCTTACAGCGAAGGAAAGCTGTGAGGAAACCTGCATGTCTGAGAAAACCTAGCAAGTTTTCGAAAGACATGTGAAGTCCGCCAACACGCACTAGGCCAGCGCGGTGGACTATGGCCTGATCCCCCCTATTCCCTCCTATTGAAGCGAGGACAAGGACGTTAAAAAGGGTGAATACATATGTCACACTCTGCTTTAGCAGCAAAATATATTTGACGAGAGTAATGTTAAATCAAAAAAAGTGCGTAAGTTGTTAATTCTATACTGAAACTGATAAAATTTTTATGTTTATCATTAAAATCTACATTTATACGTAACGCCGTACTATTTAATGAATTAAATTATCTATTTGCATAATTTATCTTACTTTACCTTTTTTTAATTTTTAGTTATGTGTGGCACTTTCCTATAGGCAGTAATATTATAATACATACATAGTATTATATGTTTCATTTTCAGTATTAACTCATCATCATCATCATCATCATCATTCATACTTATAGAAGAAATAAAGACAATGTTATCCTAACATTTATAAATAAAATTAATTTTTTGTTTATATTTTTAATGTAAAAAAAATTTATGGTAACAAAATGTCCCTGCAAGTTATCAAAAATATTCCCTTATACCTTGCCCTTGGCCTAAAATAATATTATTACTATCCTTCCCTTTATAAAGGGAATATCTCCAGAATATAGACGAATTTCATGCGAATTTATCAAATTTTCGAAGAATTCCTTGTGGTTTACTAACAATTAGGTAAAATTACATTGTCAGCTTCACATTATAGAGATCTCGAGAAAATTATGGACAAGTAGCGCTACATTTTCCTAATTCGTGTTATTATATACCTTTTTAAGATACTAGCGACTCACCCTAGCTTCCCTGACAATTTTATCATGCCTGACAAATTTAAAGATTATAGCACAAAAATGGACTTTCATACAAACTTACGAGAGCCCTTAGACCTCCTTAATCCGGCCCTGTTGTAAAATCCGTTCTTTGTGGTTTTCTAGTAACTATAAACTACCTCTCTGTCAAATTTTATCTTCATACGTCAAGCGGTTTTCGATATTTCGTGATGAGTCCTTTCGTTTTTATATATTCAGATAGTTATACAATGGTTCGATAATATAACATAAAGTGTATTCTATAATAACAATTTAAGTGCTATTTTTAAACGTAATACTTAGCACAAGTATTTTTTTGCTGTAATAAAGGTTACATCCCAAAAGGAATCAAGCCGAACATTAATTGTCACGAGCGTGACGTGACGATTTCGTACTACATGAGATTGATACGATCTTAGAGGTACTTTCGTCGAAATTCAAGATTTTTATGAAAAATCTAGAATAAGTTTAAGTCATTAATTATTAACACAACAGTTTTATTTAATCAACTAGCATTTTCCGCGGCTCCACCCGCGTTCTAAAGACCGGAAACAAAATAGATTTCACATATCATGTGATGTTTTATATCTTTGTAACGGTTAGTTGAGATTTCTTAGAAATTAGATATTTTCCCGCAATAAAAATTATCCTATGTATTAAATCGAGTAACCAGCTATCAACATACCAAATTTCATCCAAATCCGTCCAGTGGTTTTCTCGTGATGCGGTCACAGACAGACAGATAAAAATTCTTAAAACATTAGATTTGGCCTCTATATCGATAATAATGTATATTTCAATTAGATTATCCAAAAAAAATATTTAATATACAGATTTGACTAGTTTAGAATTCTATTATATATATAGGATATCAATTTATGGGTAATTTAATATGAATAATTTAATTTGTAAAGGATTTAAGATTTTTCTGAAATCAACGAAATCTTAATAAAAACGGCCTTGTTACTTTTGAGCAAATTTATAAGATTGCTGATTAGATCTAGAAACCAAATCCATGACGGAGCTAAAAGAGTTTTTGAGGTTTTCTTCTTAAAAGGGTAGTCCCAGCATAAATAAAGCACTCTGATTTAAAACCAGGATGAAATTAAATGCTAATAAAGAAGTAAACATCCATATACAGCCAATCGATTGTTGTTAATGTGTTCCTACAGATAAATTAATTTGTAGTGTCTTTTTACATACTTTTATTATTTTTGCCTTTTTATATATTTTTGACGACACGTTTTGCGCAGTTTGTAGTGTACTTTCTTACGCCAGCGGTCGCGGGTTTGAGCCCCGCTGGGTGCATTCATTTGTTAAACTCGGATGCTGCATTCAGGGGTTTTAATATTTATAATATGTATGTATTTAAACTTGTAGTATATCAACTTTCTGGTATCCGTAACACAAGCTTCCTTCGTAGCTTACCACGGAACTATGTAGATGGCGCTGTGTGTAATAATGTCCTAACATATTTTTTATATAAGATCATCATAACAGTTTTTTTTTTAATTATGAAATTACATATATACAGTACTTATACGGTCTGTCTGTTCCGGGCTATATCTGAAACGGATGAACATTTTAACGGGACTCTCATTGGCACATTACTGAGGGTAGTTTTACATAAGAAAAAATTATGGTCCTGTTCAAAAAATGGCGAAAGGCGAAGCGATGGTGACTTGCTATAGTAATATAAAAAGAGCAAAAATGTAATATGCTGTCGTAGAAAGTTAAATCACAATTAATTAATTATACTAGTTATATATAAAATCACGATGTTAATAATTTCATAAAACTAATTAATGTAATTTTATTTAAAATATAACCATCTGTGGTCACAATTTCGCTAATTTGTTGGTATAGTAATGAAATTCAATTTATTTTCCACATAATTAATCGTAATTAGTTTTATTATATACTGTGCTTTTATTCGCTATACCAAAAAAGGTCAACAAGTTCTTAGTTTTCATTTAATAAGTAGTTTTTTAGGCTTGTTTTCTCATTTTTAAAGTACCCTTTCACGATGATGATGATCAGAAAAATATTTTTATATCATTATCATAGTATATATGGTATTAAAATTATTTTATCTTCCTTTAAATTGGTAACAGTTGCTATTATCGAAAAAGAAATATAAAGATGTTATTCGCGAGAGGTCAAACCTGTCGCACCTGCAGCAAAAGGTAAAAAGGTTTCTTTTTTTTGGTGTCACAGGCGGCGCACCATATGCAAGAACGCTCTAAAAAATAGAAATTTTGCAATGTTTCGTAAAAAATGGTTTTTTTCTTCTTTAAAAAAGATTTATGACAATTTATATTTCGGAAGCTCAGGGGAAATATGGTTTTTATTATACCAGATTCGGTTCGATAACATTCGTTCATTATTTTTGATCGCTATTAATATTTCTGGTTTAATAAACCGATTATCTTGATTTCTTTCTCATGAGCAATCTTTTTTTAAGGATTCCAAAGCTTTCACAAAATATTATCACGCGAAAAGCCTTTAGCTAAAACCATGAGCAATTTCTAAGTTAGTAGACCTTATACAAAAATAGGAGCCTTATACAAAAAATATTATGTTAGACAAAATACCTATTTTGCCACCAACACACCAGTTTAAAAGATTAATAGTAACAAGTATCATAAGTTTAAAAACTTCAGGCCCAGATATTCTATAAATTCTCAGCAACACTCTAAGTTTCAAGAACACTCCAACAGTTACTAGTAAATCACGGTGCCGACACTTCGTTGACTTCACGCAAAAACGGATGACCTTCTCCCAACTGGAAACTTTGTTGGAGTTTTGTACTATTCTAAGTTAACTAATGAAGAATCAATGTTTTGCAGCACTTTTGTTTCTTATTGAGTTTACGGTTTTCTTTGTAAGACATTTGTTACGTAATTCTTTCGTAATCTCTACAGAATATACCTACATACAATTTTATCAAATTACTTGTTATCCCTTTGATGAGAATGACTAGTGGATTACAAGTAGTTACAACTTAATATGGGATAATAAATGACTCGATGATTCGATTTCGACAAAACGTTGCCGTATTGTTAGTAAATAAATCACAAATATTTTATAAGGCAAAATAGAACTAGTCAGTGGAAGCCTATTGGTAAATGGTAACCGAGTGATGCGGGTTCAAATCCAGGACTCGCACCTCTCGTATTATGTCTGTAAAGACACAAACTTTAACACAAATCCTTTAAATAAGTTTTTTAAGGTAAGAGTATACTCTTAAATAAACCACCAGCTCGTTCTACCCTTAGTTCTAATTAATAGGTAACTTAAATGGAACATGCAAAAAAAACTAAATCAAAGAAAGCTGTAGTTAGCGAATGTTCAATGCAATTTTGCCTTTAACTTTTGATAAAGTATTTCCTTCCAGAGACTGTTGAATGAATCATGTTGACTGAAACTGACATATTTGTAATAGTGTAAAATATAATGTGTAAATGTATGAACAACATGAAGTCGGTTTCATAGTTATTTGATTGCAAAACTAATAAAACCACAAATTTAGCAAACTTAATTAAAATAGCATTGAATTCCCTTTTAAATTTGGGCAATATGTTGCAAATTTACCAAATTTAATGTTATTAATAAAAATGTTCGAGCTCGTCTGCGTGATATTTATTTATAATATTAACATATTCCGCGACTTTCCACGCGTTTATGGTTTAAATCGCTATTAAACTCTATCAATTGTTGGATTGACCTATAGATTGCCTGAAAATTTCATCTCAACCAATCCAGCACTTTCAGAACCCATCGTAAATATTACTTGTAAGCTACGCGGCTACCTACTTCATATATTATATGCACGTCCAGAGGGACGTGCATATAATATATGAAATAGTCCCGTAAGCGAGAGCGCTTACTTGGTGAATATAAAAATAAAAAAATGTATATTCTGTTCAAAAAATTACTTTTAATAAATAACAGTCTTTAAAGAAAAGTTTTACATTGTCAGCACGCGATTAGATAAAAGAAGCAAAGCTGTTTCGTATTAGGCTAGTTTATGGGTTAAACGTTTAAATCGCCTGATACGGGACAGATAAGTCTAACTTTTTGAACTTTAAACTAGTGATTGTTATCACTGTATTAATTTCCGTCAAAAATCATCTACACTTATAATAATATCTATATTCTGTACGTATAACTTTACTAGCGTTGCCCTCGTTTCGCTCGGGCTCGTCCCTAGATTTAGCGCGTACAGAGCCGCGGGTACCGCTTGTTATACATATAAACCTTCCTCTTTAATCACTATATAAAAAACTGTCTCAAAATCCGTGGCGTAGTTTTAAAAATCAAGTATGCATAAGGACAGACAGACAGTGGGAAGCGACTTTGTTTTATACTATGTAGTGATAACCACCCATAATATTGCTTGTAAGCGTGGGATAACCTAGTTGAGTTATCCAAGATACACATTCTAAGTCACACTTGGGTGTATGGTTTATAATGCGGGCTGCTAGTACTTCTCTAATAACAGAGTGAACTATGGCTGTAACCCCTTTGGCCTGTTAATTGAGTTCATAAATGATTCTGTAATGACATATTAAAGGGGGAGGGTTGTAGTAGTACTGGCTCTTCCGTTCGGTGAGTCCCATAAAAAGGTAGTAGGTATGTTTATGCATTTCACTCCATCAAAAAATGAAAAAATGTGCATTTTAAAGGTAAACATATTGGGACAACTAGTGTTGATACATTTAATCTATATACCTACATATACATTAATGTCTTATCAAATTTTTTAAATTTTATTAAATTTAATAATGTACCAAACATTATTAGTACCTAATTGGAAATAATGTTGTCACTGACAGACAGACATAAAAAAAGACTATAAATGCTATTCCAATAAGACTATAAAAAATATTTCATGTACAGATTCATATCAGTTAGAATTATATTATATGTATAGATAACAGTAAAGATGAAGAGAATTGAACGTTCCAAAACTTTAGTAGTGACAGTTGTCATGTGATTAATTTACGTCACGTCAAGAGGAATCATTGTACAATGCATTCTCACAGAGGCATGGCAAGCGCCTATCCATCATAGGGTTAGATGGATTAGGCGTGAACACTTTTAACTCTTACTAATATATAACTGAAACTTATTGGATTTTATTTAACAACTCCAGAAGTAAATTAATATGTTACGAGTTTTGAAAAGTGGGATAATAAAGATTTTAGTCGAATAGGGATGAAATCAGAATGGAAGATAAATGGCTGCAAAGTTGTTGTTTAATTTGATCTTATTTCGTGAAAATCGTTTTTTTAATACTTTGGTTATTTTTACTAATAATTAATAATATCTTAAAGGCCACAAAATATATAAATAGCATTAATTTTAATTAGAGCATTCTTCACTTATGCTAGATACTACAATATTTCATATAATATGTATACCGTTCTTGAGATAAAACAATAGCGTTTATATGCAAGCAGTGATCTAAATATAATATTTAAAGCAATATAAATGGAGTAAATTAAATACTTAGTCATGGTCACCTCGTCCATACGATTAAGTAAGAAAGACGCAAACTAAGCGTCCGCGGGCTGAGAATGTATTTCAGACATTAAAAAAGCCGCAAATCGGCTACATTTTGTTTTATTTTTTTATTTACTATTAAACTTCATTCATTTATAATTTGTACTAACTTTACAACTACAAGTAGTTTTCAAAAAGCTCCAAAACCAAAAGTACTTAAATAATATTTCTTGTCTATCAAAAATATTTACTTTCTCACTAAATTGTTTTTATATCGTATTTCCGTACTTTATCTTCTAACAATAAAATATGAATGTCAATTCTATTTTCGTAAATCAAGTGACATATAAAAGTGGCTTAAAGTTACACGGAATTCCTTAGGCCCATAAAATAAAATGGTTTCCCTCTTACAATAACATATTGGCAGCATATGGATGATATTTGTATACAAAGAGAAAAAATTAATAGAAAAATCTGAACTACGAGCAATCGTAAAGCTTGTTATAAAATTAGTTTACGGCCATACTGGAAGTTGATAGCTCTTGGCAATTGATTTACCGTAATATCGAAAATAATTTTAAACCTCCAGTGCTCTCTTGTTTAATGCTATATTTATATTGTCGTTAAAGAAAAAATCTAGGAGTTTGATTTATATTTATCAAGATTTTCATAAGATATTATTTAAAATGGACTTGATATTATAGGTTAATGTTATTTTTTTATTTTTATACCATTCTGAATTAGTGCTTGATTACGTACCTGATGGTCGTCGTAACACAGTCATACATGGTAAGTCGCACTAATACAGTAGTATGTAAATCGTAACACTAAAATGAATTTATACTTAAAAAATTTAACAATAGAGTAAAGGAAAAAGAGTAAGAGTCGTGTTTACCAACAAGAGACAAACCTATTCACTGCTACTTAGTTCTAAAATTTAGAAATAAAGATAATGCGGAAAGTACTGTTATTATAATATTATATTTTACTTTAAATTTAAATAAAAAGAAAACATATTTGGGCACAATTACAACACCTTTGAATTGAATTGATAATTTTTTTTAATTTATTTCTTGGGATATTGCCACGTTAGTTACTTTAAAGCAGAAAATATTATTTTCTATTTTCTTAGAAACATTTAAATACGTTTCGACTATTTTATCTCTGTTTTAAATGACCCTACTTGCTAAACCAGCGGGCGCCAGTTTGAATCTCGCTGAGGGTATGCATGTGAGTGGGGATGTTTGTGCTTTAGCACTTTACATTCATGCACACCATTTGACTTTAGTCATGGGTAATTAATATGTATTAGAGTTATATATGGGCAGTGCATCAATTATCTCGTATCTATTGCACAAGACTCTTACTCTCTTCACTTACCTCATGATGGAACTAGATAGTGCTGTGTGTTAATGTCTCAACATATTTTAAAAATATACCTGTAGTTTTGTTTAGAGTTAAAATCTAGCATAACATTTATTTATATGTATAACTAACTAGCGACTCACCCTTTGCTCGAGTTCGTCCCTAGGTGTTACATCGGCTCCGCTAGTTCCGGGTGCCGCTAGTTAAAATACTTAAATAAAATTTCTACCTCCTCCTTTTTTAACTCGCTTAAAAAGTTGCCTTAGTTACGCCTTATAACATTAGCTATCTGTAAGTGATAGTCCCGTCAAAATCGGTCCAGCCGTTTCAGAGATTAGCCGGGACAAACAGACAGACAAACACACATACTTTCATATGCATTAGTGAAAAGCTTTTAATTTGAAATTAAAAACAGACACTCCAATTTTATTTATATGTATAGATTAACTTTTGCTACATTTGCATGATATTTTTATTCATATTATAATATGTACTAATTGTCTATCCATTTTAATCCAAAATCAATCTGATTTATATATCTTGAAGATCAATTCAAGAATTCAGGCTCATTGAATTCTAAAACACAAAAGATGACTTCATTTACCATCTGTTATATCTGTGAAAATAAGTCATTATACTTTCTTGTCAATATAACTAGGAGTATTAAAAATTGAATATTATATCATTTTTAGATTTTAACGATGCTCGAAGTATCTATAAGGTACAATATTTCATTGGACTGAGAGTTTAAACCACGAAGCTATTCATCTTATTTATTGGGAGTATAGTTTCTAACATTGGATTCATATCTAAAAATATAAAATCGAAAATGGTTTCAAAATATGTATAAAATAAGATACCATAAAACGTTAAAATCACGTTTAAAAGTAAAAGCGTGCTTTGATTGCTTGCTAAAAAATTGCTGAAACAAAAGCTGTTTGTAATGTCAATAAAAGTTTCGTAAATTTTCCCACATCTGTATGTCCCAAGTCTATATTATATTCAGCCTTTTTTAACGTCCCATTGGCTGGGCAGTGGGCACGGGCCTCCCTTCAATGTGAACGAGATCAGCCCATAGTCCACCGCGCTGGCCTAGTGCGAGTCAGCGGATTTCACATGTCTTTCGAAAATTCTGTACTTAAATTTTTACATCAGTTTTTTTACTACTTTTAATCAATTAATTAACAATTAGTCCTTTTATTATCTAGAGTAGACATTTGTACATATTGTGAGGTTAATTTTATAATAATGTAATCAATTTAAAAGTTATATTATCAATCAGATTAGGGATATCTAAGAAGGACTATCTTATTGTATTAAGTAACATCTGCTCCCATGGAATCATGGTTGGGAGACCAATTGCATTAGTTTTGATATGAAATGCTGTGATAAGCATATTTTTATAAAAGACAGTAATAGCTTAGTGGTAACGTGCTCGATTGAAAGTTAGAGTGAAACCGGTTCAAATCCACCAATCACAGAAAAATATTAATTACTGTATTCAAATTGTTCTCGCAATAACCGTGAAGAAAATGATGATGAAAAATAAACATTTTTACTTACTTTTTGTCATTAAAATTCGCGTTAATTCTAGTCTTCTTTATACTTGTAATTATTTTCATACAATTGTTTATTTTACGGTAAACCTTATCCCATGGGGATACTTTATTTTCTTAGGATAAAATACTAGATACTAAATAAAATACTAGACTTTCTTAAAAAGACGTAAAATATAAAAAACCTGGCTTAATAAATATATATCAGAAAAAAGTAATGAAAGATAAACAATAAAAAAAGATACGTAATTTGAATTACAAATGTATTTATTACATTAAAAGGCTTTTCCGTTTGAGCAATTTAAATAACGAAGTCCGACAAAGCCTTTAATGGTTTCTAAAAATTAGAGAAGTCACGCACTCTCCCAAAAAAAGAAAATTGGCAATAATTATAACACAAAAAATATCTATTCGTCACGTTCCAAACCATAGCTTTGTTTAATTAAAGAAAAAAGAAGGTAGGAAGCTTAAAAAAGTTCAAATATACAAGAATTTGATTTAAATGAAACTTTAAACAAATTTATGCTTTACGCTGACGCAATAAGAGCTAGAACTGCTAGAATTTAAAGTAAATTCCGGGCATTAATTTTAGATATTATTCTGTCACGTTTTGTCGTTATTTCGTTCTTGATAAATGACAAATTAACATATACACGTAAAATACATTTGACCATCCTCTACATATTAGAAGAGGCACCTTTTTTAACCTAAAAATTATAACGCTTTTAAAATATCTATTAAAATCATCATTTCTCCACAATCATTCAACCTGTCAACACAGGTTGAATTCATTTCGGAGAAAAATTAATGCCCCAAACGGGGCTCGAACTGGCCACCACTGGCATAACAAGTAGGATACATAATGCCGAATAGTCTATGGCTTCACGAAAATTCCCAAGGACATATTTTGATATTTGGTATAATTATTATCAGATTGATAGTTAATTTCATGGTTTGGTATCACCGGGTTCGAGTCCCGCGGCGGCATGGGTGTTTATATTAATAATATGAATATATTTAAAATTTATATATGTGTATTATATCAACTATCAGGTATTCGTAACACAAGCCTCGTAGCTTACTACGGAAATAGATGGTGCTGTTGTTATAATGTCCCAACATCTTTACGATTACATTTTCAGAGTATATTTTTGTACCTTTTTTCCTTTATTACATAAGCTACTCGTATAAGACGGCTCAAAGAAAAAAATTGCTGTTTTGGCTTAAAATATTGTTAAGTTCAAAGCAGTAAATTTTATATAGGCACATATTACGTATAAAGTAAAAGGCTAGACCTAATGTGATATGTCATGAAATGTACTCATTCGGGATAGTGTTATTTAAGATTCTCCTTGAAGTGAAATTGAGAATCTTAGTTATTTATTTTGAATTATCACTACGCAATATTAAAAAACAAAGTCCTCCACCGCGTCTGTTTGTCTGTCTGTTTGCGAAAAACTTATAACTACTACACCGATTTTCATGTTGTTTTCTCCAATGTATACATAGAGTGGTTGTCAAGGAAGATTTTCGTGTATTAAATCTAGGGACGAACCCAAGCAAGGCGAGGGTGAATCGCTAGTTAATTATAATCTGAAAATCAGTTTCATTTACTAAATCCCAATTCAAACATTTTAGCGGTTAGGCTTTTAACTATTATTTGATAGCGTATAGATAATTTTGCAAAGCCCTATTCATTTACTCCAAAATAACTCAATTAGATTAAATTGATAGTATAAAGAAATAAAATGTACATATAAACTGATATTTGCTGAGTATTTTTTGAGCCTACTGCAATGCGGAAGCTATTCATGACTGAAAAGAATATCAAAACAACTTCTAAATATATTTATTTAAACTTAAATACTTATTATGATTACTATATCAAAAATGAACATAGCACAGGTTTGAAATAATGCACGAAAAAGTTTAGTTTTTTATCTGTATGTTTGTTTTATAGCTTAAAAGAATGTTTTCTTAAATATTAATATTATTTTTAGCAAATACAGTGAAAATTAAAAGGATAAAACGTTTCAAATTAATGATTATGATCCAAATAAAAATTCGAGCCCTTATTTTGTTCTACCTACTGTAATATAAAATTAGGTTATAGTTTTTTATAGCTTTGGATTATAGTGAGTCCGAAGTTTATTATCGAACTAAGACTATTTAAATGTATAAGTGTAAAGTTTTGGTATTGAAAATAATAAATAAAATGCTTGAGTTTGTGCAATTTGATTTATGCAATATAGTGTGTAGTGTTAAGTATGTAAAGAGGTCTGAGTTCGAGTCTTGGGTATAGTATAGTTTCATTCCGTCGTCCCTATGGGAGCATATAAAGCCATCGATAAAACGCCTGTGTTTCACTGTTCTGTTCAGTCGGAATTTCCTCCCATGGGAGTTATAAGTGAAAGGAATACTTCCTGCAGATATGTCTAGTTCCTGTGAAATTTATTTATTATTTAAAAATATTTATAATTATATGAGAAAAGCTATTATTATATTCACATTAGTTAGTAGCCCTTACTTGAGAAATTATTGTTTCCCCATACAAAATTTTATCCCAGTTTGCACCCCTTAAGGCTAGACCAAGTGAGCTGATATTATTTCCTAAAATATTAATAACAGCCCAAGTAAAGTTTATGAGGAAAATGGCAGCGAAAATTAACGAATTGGGCGAGACGGTAATTTTTAAGAAACTCTTGAAAATTATTTGAACAGGACGGCTGTTGGGTCTTCTTGTAATTAATAAATAACGCTGCCACAGAAGGTATCAAGTTTGTGTAAATATTGAAGATTCTAAACTGACTTTAATTTGATTTTCTACCAATGTGGTTATATTTGTTAAGTACTTGCAAAGGAAACTTATTTAATTACTATTTACTGGAGTAAATAATCAATGATACTCGAAGTATTTGTTTAAGATATTAGTTTAAAATTTAGTTGAAAAGTAAAAGGACTCTTTCTACAATTTTATCATCAAAAGAGTTATCACCACTTATTTTTAATATGTATAATCTTGTAAATTATTAAATTGTGTACTGTTGATACTGTTTAATAAACGACATACTAGTATGTATAAGATTCATTATTCTAAATCAAATAAGTCGAAACTCAAATCGCTCATATCTCTATCTCTCTCTGTCTCTGTTTTTCTTTCTCTCCTTCTATTCGAAAAACGAAAACAAATATATCACACAAGAATTGTGCATTTTTCCAGGATAGTGAGTTACCTATGTTTCCAGACTATAATCTATTTCTGTGTCAAATATCTAAATATGTTAAGCCATTCAGACGTGATTGAGTAACAAACATCCATACGATCATAAGATTAATCGGTATATTCCAGTATTCAAAACCTAAAAAAGAAAAGAAATAGGCACCTTCCACTAAGAATAACCGTTAACCAATATTACTTCGGTTTAACCTTTTTTAGTTCCCGGTTAATAAACGAGCGATGAATTAACCAATCCATAACCATTTATTTTTAACCGGTTCCGAGTCCTGACGTTATCCAGTTATTGTAGTATCTATATAATTACAAAGTTCTATATCGACACCACAGTTAGAAGTAGGTTATAATCGACTTTCAAGATTAGATTACACACTCTCGCGTATTTATTTAATCACAGTGAGATTTACAGTGGCTAGAAATCGATTGAGTAAAGTATTATTATTTAATGAAATCGTTTGATTTAAGTCTCTGTTGAATTATTACCATTTCGAAAAAAAAAATGTTTAAACTAATTTTAGTATTTGAATTTTAAGTCTATAAATAAGAGTAAAAATAATACTTACGAATTGAAAACCTCTTCCTTTTTGAAGTCGGTTGAAAAGTTGCTATATATTATTAGGTATGGATAATTCTGAATACTAAAAATGAGGAAGTATCCAACTTATTGTATCCAATTTCAATAGACAGTTAAAATAGACTACCCAGATTTTATTATATATCATTTTATACATGGAAGATGAAAAAATGCAAAAGTTGTGATGGTGCTTTCAAAAGAAGAAAAACAGCATTTTAAAGCTTACTTGAGCTTAATCGAACTTATTAAAAACGTAACTAATAGAAACTAAGAACTACTCGTATATCACCACTAAAAATGTCCACTACAAATCTTAGAAAAGAGCGTGTACACTCAATTAAAAAAAATTATGAACATAATGTACTAGCTTTATTCTATATGTCAATCTAATGTACAGAGATAAATTGAGGTTCCAAAGTTTGACAGCATCTGTATTTAGATGAAATCTGCGTTGTTTACTAAGCTGTGGTAAATGTAGGCAATCTATAATAATGTTTTACATTGGACAAGGATTAATTTGGATTTAAATTTGTATTAAATGTTTAATATTTATCATTATTACTCAATTCAATAGTGAAAATCATTTTTAGACTTATTCGAATATTTGACGCAGTGATTTTTTACATATAGTTTTTTTTGTGACCCTACTTTCTGCGCAAGCGGTCGCGGGTTCGAGTCCCGCTGGGGGCATTCATTTGTTAAACTCAGATGTGTGTACTCCAGTCATGGGTGTTTATATTTATAATTTGTATGTATATAAAATTTATATATGTAGTATATCAACTATCTGGTGTCCGTAACACAAGCCTCGTATCTTAGCACGGTACTAGGTGGTGCTGTTGTAATATTGTCCCAACATATCTATCTATCTATTTTATTTCTTGTGGTTTTCGGAATGCTCTTTAGCATTCGCTGTGCGTGACTGAAAAGATCTAAAATACTGTATTTCATAATAGGTGACATAATACTTATACAAATAGCTAAATATCTTGTAACGTGACTATATACGCTAAGATGGGAGCTTTTAAGTACTTTAGGACTTAAAAGTCGTAAAACGACTTTCTTATCAGTAATAATTATAAGTTTCGGTGAATGAAGTCACTCATTAACCTTCCAAAGTAGATAAGGTCTGTAGATACTATCTATGTATATGAAAAAATTAAATGTTTTTTATACGTTTACTATTTTATTTCTGCTTAGAAATAATTGATTTAGGTCACCTACCTATGTTTGTTTTTGTATGACTTATAATTTTGATTCAAACTTATTTATAATATAGGTGTAGAATTATGTAAAATTTAACTTTTTATTATAATTTTAGTCCAAAAGAAAGAACCTGAAAACCCATTCGCAGTGTAATTTTAAAATTAAAATTCTAGAAAAACGTTTCGAACAGATGCTTTGAAATCGAAGTAGGTCATACATATAAATAAGTTCACGGCTAACACTCCAATTTGCCGTTTATTTCCGAGTGTCTCCCGTACATGGAAACCAATTTATTGCTTACCCCTCTTTACCCTATCTCTGTAATATGAGAGCGTCAGCACATTATATTATTTTCTAATAAAATAATCTACATGAATTTACTTAAAATCATGTTTAAATTATAACGTAAATAACTTTTTACTATACAAAAACATTATAAATGAAACTATCTTTTCGGATTTTGTCGCGGATTTTATATCTCCCTTGACCATGACCATGATTGTTGTAAAGCATTCGAAACGTCGGGAACCAAAAATCCAAATAAACCCGCGACAAAATCCAAAAAATAGTTTCATTTATAATATACAAAAACAATTAAGATATCGAAGTATAAGTATTGTAGGTTTTAAAAAGGTATTTTCAGCTAAAACTGTATTTTTTGAAACATTACATACATCACTACATACATAGTATAAAACAAAGTGGCCTTTTCTGTCCCTATATCCCTATATCCCTATGTGCGCTTAAATCTTTAAAACTACGCAACGGATTTTGATGCGGTTTTTTTTAATAGATAGAGTGATTCAAGAGGAAGGTTTATATGCATAACTAGCAGATCCCGCGGCTTTACCTGTGCTAAATCTAGGGAAGAGCCCGAGCGAAGCGAGGGCGAGTCGCTAGTATATAAATAAATTACATAGAAAGAATATCTAATTTTATAGACTAGTAAAGTATTTTACTATTTGGTTTTCTAACAATAACAATCTGTCTAACGAACACAAAATTGTTAATTTAAAATTGGCTTTTTGTTGTTGTTACCTACCGTATATACTTTCATATGCATTTAGTGAAAAGCTGTTCATTTGAAATTATAAACAGTCACTTCAATTTTATTTATATGTATAGCTAGATGTATAGATATTTGAAGATTCTATTCATATATCTCGTTTTTCTCTCAAAGGTCGAATTTCGAATACTTAGCTAATCCTAGCAAACATCCAAGTCTTGCAGACTAAGCAAGACCCTTAGTAAGAACATAATACATGCAAGGTAGCTTTTTAGCGTTACAGTACATCGCGTTAGTTCTGGTAACATTTATGAAAATCATCTTACTTTTATATTTATTTACAATTTAGTTAAGAGCTAAGCGAAGCAAGATAGCATTGCGAGTTATGGAATCAAATCAAATCAAAATATTTTATTCAGCATAAAAATTGTTACCATTTCTTACTGAACGTCATGAGTCTACCACCAGTTCGGAAATAAGAAACCTCTGACCTGAGAAGAACTGGCGAAAGAAACTCAGCGGGACTATGAATTACTACATAGTATAAAACCAAGTCACTTCCCGTTGTCTGTCTGTCCCTATGTATACTTAGATCTTTAAAACTACGTAACGGATTTTGATGCTGTTTTTTTAATAGATAGACTGATTTAAGAGGAAGATTTATATATATTAAGATATAACAACTTTTTTTTTTTCACTAAAAAAATTAACTGTATACAATTCTTTAAAAAAATGTATTGGCAGTTTAACCGGTTTTATAGTCGTCCCAGCGTATGCTCCATGAAACACATAAAAGTACTTTTTGGATGTAAACTGACGTACTCGTAGCTATGTATAATTGTGGCTTTTCATTTGAAGAAAAACGCAGCGTTTTGAGTTGTTAATTATCATAGACTATTTATCTCAACCTATTTATCAGATCATTTTTAAAACATTTTTTTATATTTAAAATTAAAAAATCTGTTTAATAATAAATAATATTAAAAAAAAATAATAAATTTTATTAAATAATAATAATATTAATAAATTTTTAATGAAATAATTTTCAAGCCAAAATTTTTGTGCCGAGTGTACATTGCTCGAGACAAATGTAGGCAATAATAACAACATGGGAGCAAAGTGACTTCGTGTTTTTATTTGCCACAGTAAATAAAATACTAGGTGGCTTTGTAATTTTGTGAAAAGTGTTTAGATTACTGTTAAAAACTCGATGCTTTATTTTTTATAACTTCACGTAAATATTAACGTTATATTTATCTAGTACATTATTAAGTTTTTAACACTTTTGTTTGTAAAATAAATAATATATGTATTTAATCATTAAACAATACTTTTTTATATTTTTTTAAATATGATATTATATTATAATATTATTTTAGACGTATCGAGTGATGGTAGTAAATACAATTTACACTAATATTATAAAGCTGAAGAGTTATAATAACGCGCTAATCTCAGAAACTACTGGTCCCAATTGAAAAATTCTTTTTGTGTTGTATAGTCCTTTTATCTTTACATGACCGTTTATATTATGTAAGAAAGCTATAGACTATATTACATCACGCTACAACTAATAGGATCGGAGCATCAATGAAAAATGTTCCAAAAGCGGGAAGAGCGGGCGTTAGTTCTGCTAGGTACCGTACCACGCGACTCAGAAACAATTTGGTTGTAGGTCTTGAGAACGCTAGTATGTAGTACTAGTAATATTATAAAGAAGAAAGATTTGTATTTTCATTATATATGAATAAACGGAAAAACTACTGGACCGATTTCAAAAAATATTTTGCCATTAGATATAATGTAGGCTACATTTTTTTTAATAATAACTTTTATTCGATAATACAACAAATGACACACTTAAAGGGTTGGAGTTTCCTTTTAAGCATATTGAATGCCTGTGCCAGGAGACTCCTTGCTTTGCATGTCTTAAACTACCACTCTCATTATGCATGTGGATGACAGTTTATGCACAAATTACAAAATAGAGCAAATCAATACAAATAGCCTACAATAATACAAAATCAGTACTACATTATAACTGAGTAATCTAGGCTATATTTATTACTAGCGGAACCTGCGGCTTCGCTCGCGCTAGATCTAAAGACGAACCCGAGTAAAGCGAGGGTGAGTCGCTAGAAGCTAGAGTAACTAAATATAATTCTTGCAGTTTTATACGCCTTTTTTATATTGTAACATATTTTCAATACTTCATTGTAATAAATTAAAAAAACCGCCCACGACGGATGTTTGCGCTGAAAGTTAATCTGCGAAAATGCTTTTTAAATTTTATTTCCTTTACAAAATTATCACTAATAATAAAATACGAAAATACGTTTGTTCGTTGATTCAGAGATCGACGAAAGAACGAAAATTTACATGACTTTTTCATTGCGATTTGTGATCTGTAAATTGAAGGTGACATATCAATCTAATGTAAATCTACTTACATGATAGCTGTATTACTCAGATATGTTTCTTGTTCCCTTTAAAGGTTACATGCATTTAACGTTGATTTTCCTTATATTATAATATGTTTTTCCTTATGTTATATTATTATGTCGTTTGATTTTTTTCAGTTTGTAATTACACACATATCTAATCAATCCATCACCTCGCTGTTAGACACATAAAGATGGACAAATCAGTTCATATAAATTAAAAATTATTGTCTATTTTTACTTGCAAATTAACAACTTTTAATAAACGCATGTTTCAAAAAAACAATTCTTAAAAATCTTTGTCTGTTTGTTCCGGTTAAGCTCCGAAACTGCGGACCGATTTTGATGGGACTCTTACTCGCAGATAGCTAATAAAAAAAGGCTTCTTTTATTTTTTTACTTAGGCTACTTTAGTTTTATTAGAAAATCATAAAAACCGTAAGCTAGTTCTCAAATATAATGTCACGTGACTTGTTAACTTTTTAATCTATAAAGCAAAAGTACATTAAGAATTCTGTAATAATATACAAGTAATCCATATAATATTTATTCAAACATGCCCATTCACTACTTTCATCAGTCAAGTAGGATTATTTCGGTTATTTATGAAGGTTATCTCACAATGTGTTTATAAGGCGAGTGTGACAGACACGCGGGGCGTAATCGCGTGATAACATTCCCAGAAAATCATATTTTCTTTAATATACTTCGTATAAGGTTACAAATTAATATCACTTAAACAAATAATAATAATAAATATGTTGGGACATTATTACACACAGCGCCATTTATTTCCGAGGTAAGCTAAGAAGTTTGTGTTACGGATACCAGATAAGTTTAAATACATACATATTATAAATATACACATCCATGATTTGAGTACAAACATCCGAGTTTAACAAATGAATGCCCCCAGTGGAGCTCGAACCCGCGACCGCTGGCGCAAGGAATTAGGAACTCTACAAACTGCGCCAAACGTATCGTCAATATATATACATTGTTGTATAAATTAATAAATAGCTAGAAATATAAGATACTTATTAGAAGATATTATATTAATAATAGTAAAAAAATATTATTTAGATACTATATGCTAATTATAATATTTTTTTTAATATTTATACTTTTTTATATTTTTATCCATCGATCAATAATAGTTATTGATCGATGTTTGTATCATTGATTTGTAAATATACTTTTTAGATCAAATAAAGTTAATACAAATTGTAATTCACCAAAATTATGACCGGAACTCTAATTCTTTTTTTTTAAATAAAATTTACTTTATAACATTGGTCCAGCCGTTTCTGATATAAGCCGGAACAGACACATGGACAAATAGACAGATAGAGGGACATATATTATTTTATACGCATTTAGTAAACAGCTGTTAATGGAGATTTTGATTTTAAAACGGACTCTATTTTAGATATTTGTTTAAATTAATAATCTATTTATTAAATATAATTATTAATATCTACCTAATTTAATACATTTTTTTTCTAAAATAAGATAAAAAAAGGTGCATTAGAAGGCTAACAGCAAGCAAACAAAACAATTTTCACTCTGGTAAATGCTAGTCATAACTTACATGGAAAATTAAAGTTAAAAGAGTGTAAAAATACCGCTTTAAAGCGCTAAGCTAATAATATTTTTACGGGACCTGAACGTATAGCCATGGCACGTTTTTAATTAAAAAATAATATTATATACTCTTAAATAAGCTATCGTGTTCGAGTTCCCTTCGAAAAATATAAACAATAAGTTGAGAATGAATAATAATCTTTGCTGTATGACTTTTACTACTTTTTTCTTAACACTTATAAAATTTTGATACAGATCGTATGATATCAAAATTTCTAGTTAAACATGTAGGAACATAAATAAATACGTTGGGACATTATTACACACAACGCCATCTAGTTCCGTGGTAATTTACGAGGCTTGTGCTACGGATACTAGATACACTTATATCCATATACAACTTCAACATACAAATTATAAATATAAACACCCATGACTCAAGTGCCCAACAAATGAATGCCCCCAGCGGGACTTGAACCCGTGACAGCTGACGCAGAAATGAGAGCAAAATTCTTCATTGATGCTCCGCTGCTATTGGTCGTAGCGTGATGTTATATTATAGCCTTTACACTTCCTCGATAAACAGACTATCCAACACAAAAAGAATTTTTCAATTCGGACCAGTAGGTCCTGAGATTAGTGCGTTCAACCAAACAAACAAACTCTTCAGCTTTATAATATTAGTATAGATTTACATTCTGTTACCGTCTATCTTTTCATTTCATGATGAAATATAAGTTTGACATTTACTTATCTAAACAAATTTTCTAATTAATTTAAATTTCAGTAAAGTTGACTAAAAATGTACAAACTTCACTAATATGAAGAACAAACTTTTAATAAAACCTACTTATATTAATCAAAAGTTAACAAAAGTATGTTACATAATTACATTACATCGTTATACGATTGTTATATTTTTCATAACAAACTTATAATTGCTATTATTGTATAACTAGCGACTCGCCCTCGCTTCGCTCGGGCTCTTCCCTAGATTTAGCACAGGCAAAGTCGCGGGATCCGCTAGTTATGCATATAAAACTTCCTCTTGAATCTTGTAATATATGTGGGTAGAAACTAGAAATACTCTGTAATCTATATATATATAATGAAAATGGTCTTCGTTTGAGGCACAATCACGCCTAAACCACTGATCGTATCGACATGAAACTACCACCATTCGATGCGAAATTTTTCCTAGATGGTTTATGGCTATCTATTTTTTGAATTCCAACATTCCTTCATTTTTTTATTGCTGTTTTACTTTTATGAACATTTATTCCGCTAATAAAAACAAAAGATAAGCATTTTCTCTTGATTCTTTTGTTTTCATGGATTTCAACAGAGTATATTAAACGGATTATGGTTTTTTACATTCAGCTAAGAATCTACTCACGGTAGTGGAGAACGGCTGGACCAATTAGGCTATTTTTTATAGTCAGAATTGTCAGGAGAAAGTTTTGTATGTAAGAAAATTTTAAAAAAGTCAGATAAAAAGTTAAAAATTTCGATGATAATCGAAGAATTCCCATCTATATAGTCACTCACTACGAAATCTCGGGAACCATAAGACTTAGAAACGTGAAACTTGGTAGGAATATTACTTTTGCTATGTAGAGGTCAGCTATTAATAGATTTTAAGAAATCCATCCCCCAAAGGGGATTGCGGGGGCGTTAACAATGAACAATTCCTGTTTTTAAACTATAGCTCCTATAGACTTCAAATTTGGTAGGAATCTTCTGTAAGAGGTGTAGAAATAGGCTATGAACGAATTTTACGATAGCTCACCCCGCAGGGGGTTGCGGGGGTGGGTATTAACAATTAATATTTTTAATTTTCCAGCTAAAGCTCCTACAAGCTCCAAATTTTGTAGGAATTTTCTAAAAGCGAAATATAGCTTCTAAAAATTCTAAATATGGTAGGAATATTTTATTATTCACATAAAGATCATCTCAAAATGGATTTCAATATAGTCTACTTCCGACAGGAATTGCGGGGGTGGGTGTTAAAATCGAAAATTTTAATTTCCAACCTGTAACTTCTACAGACTCCAAAGGTGGGGATCTTCGTGTATATATTTGTGTATTTCCTTACAACAATCGTCTTTTTGGCAGCGGAGAAAAAGTCATTGAGAGGTTTCCAAAACTTAACTTTACATGTAGCCAATCAACGGACTAAGAATTTTACATTCATTTTACTTTTGCAGACCACATATCCGACGAATTCTTTTATTGCGTGATCGCGGAAATGTACCAGATTATAATGAATGCATTTTCTAAGCACTTGAGATGTGGAAAAGAAATTTAGTTACTTATTCCAATAGAATTCATAAAAAACATGAACAATTAATTTTCTATAAAAAATTGATGTCACGGAGAAAATTTTAGTTAACAGAAAATTCGTCGCACTTGAACCTAGACAAATTTCAACTTCACATATGAGACTTGCAATGACTTTAACTTAAACGATTTTAACGACTTTAACTTTAACTTAAATGATTGCACATTGAAAGTTACAATGAATATTAGTGAGAAAAATCACCTGGATGGAAGATACAGGCTAAATCGATGGAATTTGGAATTTGTGTAAGTCTAAACAATATCGATGCTTATAGCTCTATCCGCGGGGCCTATTTATGTTCATACAAAAATAAAAAAAAGGAGAATAATAAAAATATGGAAAAAAAATAAAAATGAAACATAAAATGTAATTTATTTCCTTTTTCAATTCGCCCAGCGAAGCGGGCGGGAAACGGCTAGTTTGTATATATAGGCGGTATTTCATCTTGTACAATGAGTCTGCAATAAACGGTCAACGAAGTACCTACTTGTGTTTCCTTTGTCTCGTAACGGCTAAATATTTCTCATATCTATTAAAAAAACCACATCAAAATCCGTTGCGTAGTTTTAAAGATTTAAGCATACAAAGGGATATAGGGACAGAGAGAGCGACTTTGTTTTATACTATGTAGTGATAATCAAATAAGAATTTTTGAATAAAAATTATATAAAGATTAGCAAGATCACTCTTTCGCTTTTTAATTAAAATTAAGCTGAAGTTTTTGCTATGTTTTGCGGTGTTTTTTATCAAATTAGGACAGTTATTTCCCCAAACAATAAAAATGTCATTTTATGTAGTAACCACTTTGGTTGATATAACTAATGTTCATTATGAAAACAGTGCCAGTTTTTAAAACACTTAAATTTCATAGTTATTATATAAGAACAAATGAATGAAAAGTAAAGAACGTTTAAATAAAATACGAAACTGTAATTGAAAAATGTAATTTTTAAAAAAGCTTCACAGATTTGTCTTAAAGAAAAATCATAATAGCCTCTGGGTATAATATTCTTACAACATCTGGGGCGTGCTCGAGGAACGGTTGAAATGAAGCGTGAAGAAAGATAGGGCGTGATTTAGCTTGTCTTCGAAAGGGTTCATTCGTGTTACTATCAAGTATCAGATCGCCCTAAAGGGTCTGTGATACTCGTATCTTTACGTATATGCTTTGTTATAACTCATAATATATTTTTGACAGACATGCTTACCCTGCTATGCTTGGATGCGTCTCTTGATCCCTATAGGTACGTTACGGAACGGTACTATTGGTACGTTTGAACAGATGAAGGTGTTTAATATTAGATACTTACTTAAAATATAAATTAAATTACGAACTACTTTGTTATTGTATATATGCATTATTTAACATATACGTACATTATAAAACTATTAAGTTTAACTGTTAAAATTGGATTTTACTAACAAGTCAATGGGATTTGATTTTTTAGCGCAAAATTCTTATTTTCTTTCTTAACTAGAAGTAAACTGTGTTACTGTTTATAATATTTTCTGTTAATAAACGTGCCATCAAAATACCATGGGATATACATAATATTTCTTATCCACAGTGTATAAGATCCACTATCTATTTCATACTTACAATTAAAACTTATATTTTACCGTTAAAGGTGGTTAAAGTGAGGGTGAGTCGCAAGATTATAATAAACTTGTCTTTGCCAGCGGTTCCGCTCTAATATTTCGAAAAAAATATAGTTTATAGCTTCATAAAGAAAATGAGCTTGGTAAGAACAAAATATTAAGTTACAAACTTTTAAATTGATAATTTAATAAGACCCCTTCCCACTCTTTCTCTTTAAAAATACCTATGAATATTAGACATTCGATGTAAACAGGAAAAACGGTTGACTGGTTTTCCTCTGAGATCACTCTAAAAGGAATGGATAATATTCACTAGATAAGATTTATTTATTCTACTTCATCTTTACCTTATACTAAGTATTTGACTGATGATCAGTGGGAGTATCTCAACGGTTCAAAGTTTAAAATTTTATGGATTACATCAGCTAATTTGCTGTTTGTCTCAGCTTTGAGAATGCTTATAATTTTGTAAACTTTAAAGATAAAAATAAGTGTTTTAAATATTGAAAAAAAAATCATGATATTATTTTATTTTAAATGAAGGATGATACTGTAAGCATGAAATATAAAATGTTGGGGGGAAATAACCAAAAATAATCTTTATTGTGTGTTTCAGCTATAATCATATTATACAATATTGGTCCTATACTATTCTTAGTATTCGTAATGTTAGTTCAAGTCTAGATGTCGATGAATCAACCAAACCATTTATTAGGTATCAATTATACAAGTGTTGGAAGAATAGTAAGAAAACGTCATCGTGGAAGGGATATCACGTAGTGGTGGTAACGGCGAGCTTATATAAGCCTGTGCGCGCTTCATTCGAGGCGAATTTCACGTACTGTAAACTAGTGTAAGGGGAAACCTTGTCCGTTTGGAAAGTCTTTTTATTTTTATCGAAATTTCACTTCTGGTTCCTAAAACAAGTATATATATTATCTCATAGGTACATATTACATACATATCTCATACTTCGTGATTCACCATAATGATTTGTAGAGGCGTATGTAAACATATGGTTATATTCACACCGTACGGCAAAACTTTTAAAAATCCCATGAATCATAATACTAGATTAATTTAAATAAAAAATACAATAATTATACGAGCATAATAAAAACATTAATAGAATAATGGTTCGATGTGATATCTTTTCGAATTTTGTCGCGGTTTTATTTTGATTTATCAATTATTCGTAAACCTAAGAAAGTATTATAAAAAAGGATTTTGAAGTCCCATTGTAACTCAATGAAAGAAAATAAAAGTTCTTGTTAGGTCTGAGGCTATTTTTGTAACTAATAGTGGACTCATGTTTGATAAATAATTGTAATAATTATAAATATATGTAATAGCTGAATCATTTTAGTAATTGAATAAATAAATAACTTTATTGGGACATGGTTACAACAGTGCCATTCCATGGTAAGCTACGAGGCTTGTATTACGGATACCAGATAGTTGATATACTACACATATATACATTTTAAATACATACATATTATAAATATTAATACCCATAACTGGAGTATAAATATTCATAACAATAGTTGCAATAACAGAATAAATATTTTAAATTTTAATAGGATAAAGAGATAAATTTTGTAAAACAATATTGTTACCAAATATTTTTTTTTAAAAGAGCTACTATTGAGTTTCTCGCCGGTTCTTCTAAGCAGAACAGCTTTCCGAGCAAAATCTTCCGAGAATTTTGATAATGTAAAAATGACGATTCAAAAGAGCTTGTAAAAGTCTATTTGAATAAAAAAATATTTGATTTCATTTGAAATGATATTATAATTGTTCTGTGAGACATATAAAATATTACCGCAAGCAATCATGATTATAGAAAAGAATGGCACAAAGTATAACAAATCAGATTTAAGCAATAAATTACCTAGCCTCTGGGAAATATAAAAGACCTTTTACACAAGGTCTCCCGCCTGAAGGCCATTTATGAAATATTGACAAGTTCGATAGCTTATGTGGAGCACGCATAATACTCTTGTAGCTTAATATGGTCAATGTACATGGGATTTATGTGATGACATAGTAGTAAAAAACAATAATACTTTCTTAGGTTTACGCGAATACTTGACATTATAAATGAAACTATCTTTTCGGATTTTGTCGCAGATTTATTAGGATTTTTGGTTCCCGACCGAGAGAGAGAGAGAGAGACCGGTTCTCTTCCGTGACCATGACTGCTGTAAAGCATTCGAAACGTCTTTATAAGTAAAAAACAAGGTGAAATGATGTATGGAAAAGTATTTTTATGTATATTTTAAAAATAAACTGATTATTGATTTTTGTCGCAGTCTGCCCGTTTTAACGTCGCATTGTTGAGCACAAGCCTCTCGTCAATACTACGAGGAGTAGGCCACCACACTGGATTAGTGTGGGTTGGCGGACTTCTCTTGTCTTTCGAAAACTTGCTAGGTTTTCTCAGACATGCAGTTCTCCTCACGATATTTTCCTTTACCGTAAGATAATCATGCTAGAAATTACACATGTAGAAGACCCGGAATTGAACCCGCATCACTCGATATTCCAAGTGTTTTACCACTAACCACTGTCTTAAATGTGATAATTTTTTATGAAGTATGTAAAAAACTTTGTTTATTAACGAATCTATTTAATATTTGAGACATGTACGCTCGTAGTTATAAAAGTTATTTGGAGTAAAAATTCAATGACAAACTTTATGGAAGCGCTAAACGTTGCAATACAAAATATAACCGTCGCTTGTATGGCGTCAGCTGACCTTTATTACTGAGCTGCTGCTTATATATTTGGTCAAGGACCTCTTAAAACGACCCCAGATATACTTAAAAAGGAAATATTATTTTACTACTGGTACCTTGGTACCATTTGCATTTATAATATTACGAAAGCTCTTGGAAGGGATGATTTTTTCGACTTAATTCAGAATAATCACCATACCGGTGGCGTATTTTTGCAAAATCTTCATAAATTATAGCGTTAATACTAGATGATTACTGATTTTAAGAAAACTATATGAGAGTCTTTATATTAGTTTCTGAGATTGTCCCGAACAATTGAAAATTTAGATTTATTATAGTACATTTCTTTTATTTGTTGAATCTTTCAATATTTTTCAGTGAGAGCAAATAAAGACTATTTATTTGATCCTACATTTTATCTTTTACTGGTAGCGGTAAATAATAATTATTGTCGTCTCGACGCATTTAAAGTATATAGAGAGTGCACTTGTTTTTTTATATTTTGCACACCTAATACTCATTATTATTATCGATCTATCAAAATATTTAAAAGTTCTTAGAATTTTTGTCTATCTGGGAACGTACGACAAGAAAACAACTTGACAGATTTTGAAGAAAGGTATGGTGATAGCAAGTTATGAAAGTCAACACGTATGTTAATTATTTTTTACTGTTACTTTTTACCGTTAATTACTTGTAACTGTAAATGAAACTATCTTTTCGGATTTTGTTGCGGATTTATTTGGATTGACCATGTGACCATTGCTGTAAAGCATTCGAAACGTCGGGAACCAAAAATCCGCGACCAAATCCGAAAAGATAGTTTCTTTTCAAATGTCAAATATTCGCGTAAACCTAAGAAAGTATTATACTTTTAACTTCAGAAAAATGTCTCTGAGTTTGTTGAAATCTTTAAAAAATGAACCGAGTGCGGATTAATCCGAGTACAGCAAGGGTGAGTTTCTAGTTTTATAATAATAAAACGTACTATTTTGTCACGTAGTAGCCAACGTCAGTTAAGTCACTTTGCTAGAACTACGGTTAAGTTTATTTTACAGGGAGTGTCTCCTTTAAGCTTTTACTCTCGAACGTCTGGAGCTACCTTAATTCTTCGCCTTTGCTAGACAGTGTGAGCCCTATTGTTTAGTATGACTAGTATTTATGATATAAGTATATACGTAAATTAAATTTTAAATGTACTTGTGTTTGTAAATATACTTTACTTAAACTACTATCTATTTCATAAGTATATATACGTATATAAAAATAATAAATGTTCTTTTGTTTGTAAATATTTTCTACTTAATACTTATTTTTACCTAATTCTAACTAGGTAGGTGTTTAATATAGTTACATAATTATACAAGTGAGATGCATTGTGCATAATTTTTTCTTTTGTTTATTGTAAAATTATTCTTTTAAACTTACTATTGAACGCTTAGATTTTTAAACTACTTCATACAATAGTTTATATTATGTATAATAGATGCATAATGTACCTATTCGAAAAAGCCTAGAAACTGTCTTATTTCTGAGAAAGCTATACTATGGTTAAACGTATGGAATGATAATAATATTATGTCAATCCGATATAAATGTCCTTTCAAAAATTAATTTTGCATTTACAAAAAAAAATTTGCTGTAATATTACTCCTACATAAGCTAAAAATAATACAACAATGTATCGGAATACGAAGAACACCCGAACTAACCTTTGAGTTTTATACCTGTTTCTTTTTATGAAATGAAAATTCATCGTTTCATTGAAAGTAAAAATGCTTGTATGAAAGGTCGGAAGTTCTAACGCTTTGTGCTTTAGAAGAAAGAAATATCCTTTCATGATCAATTGAGCGGTTTAAACAGCTTATGTTATATTTTGTGGCGATAGTTCAGAACTTTTATGTTTTTATACCCGTTTTAGTATCAATATCCTTATTCTGGTATAGCAATAACGAGCTAAGTCCTCTTCTTGTTGTGAACAGCAAACGGGAAATTAAGAAAAGTCTGATAAGCACGAGTTGGTTGTGACCGTACTTTCTTGCGCCAGAGGTCGCGGGTTCGAGTCCCGCCGGGGGCATTCATTTGTTAAACTCAAATGTTTGTCCTCCAGTCATGGTTGTTTATATTTATAATATGTATGTATTTAAAATTATATATGTAGTATATCAACTATCTGGTATCCGTAACACAAGCTTCCTTCGTAGCTTCGTTCCATAGCACGAAACCTTAGAAGTATGTGTTATGTTTGAAAAACGCAAATTACTTAACGTTACATATTTACTTACCAACCTTATTTATTTATTCAACGTAATGAGTTTGTATTTCATTAGTATTTCTATGGGAAACGAAATTAATTTTGTGAAACCGTACCCGTAATTCGCGAAATCGTAAATATACTAAACAAATATTATACATAATATGGACATGGTAAATATGGTTTTACCGTTGATACCTTTTGGCGAAGCGGGGTTCAAAAATAAGAAATAAAAGTATACAGCATTAAGCATATCTACATATAGTGTACTACGAACAGTCTGTTTGGATGAAAATGAAGGAGACCTATTGATCAATTAGACAAGTTTGCTCGACTATTATTATCTCTTATGGAGAAAGTAACGCTAACTAACATCATTTCTATGTAAGAGTAAAATATGCTTGTCACAGATATTATACAATAGCAAGTAAACAAAAAAATTCTTGCTTTGTGCATTTTAATCGTTCTTCTCCTTTCAAAGTAAATAACATTCTAAGTTTTTAAAAGATTTCTATACATTAACACACAAATTTTTGCTATTATATATCAAACGAAATAAATTATTATATAAATTTTGATAATTTCAAGGCACAAAGTACAAACACAGCGATTTAGTTTTGATAAACTTCATTTTCTTAATATGAAAAAGTTTGAATGCGCTAATCTCTGGAATAACTATAGGTCCGATTAGAAAAAAAATGCGTTTTACAATGTATTAATATTAAGGAAGCTTTATTTGTCTCTATGTCCGCCAGGTTGTCAGTATGTCAGTTTGTGCGTTCCCGTTTCACGCAAACAATATTGTACCGGTTTTAATTAAATTTTAAATTTTAAAATACTGATAACTTAATACGCAGATCTACATTTAGGATACATTTTATTGCAAGAAAATTATTCATCATCATCATCAGCCCTTTTTTAACGTCCCACTGCTGGGCACGGGCCTCCCTCAGTACGAGGGGGATCAGGCCATAGTCCACCGCGCTGGCCTAGTGCGTGTTGGCGGACTTCACATGCCTTTCGAAAACTTGTTAGGTTTTCTCACGATGTTTTCCTTCACCGTAAGACAAGTGGTAATCATGATATAAATGATTCGCACATGAAAATATCAGAGGTGCGAGACCCGAATTTGAACCCGCATCACTCGGTTATCCAAGCGACCGCGTTACCGCTGGGGTACCACTGTCTTAAAATTATTCATTTTCATGGAAAAACACAATAACTTGTTCTATGGCATTTGAAAATGGGGTATCAATCATTTATCAAGTAGGGAATGTAGTTATATTTTACCGCCTCATGTTATAAGAATGAAATACGCGCTCAGACAATGCGGGCGGACGAATCGATAGTTATACAATGCCACTAGTAATTTTAAGCCTAATAAATTCACCTCGTCATAAAATAATATTTTCTCGCTTAAACTCAAAATGATTTAGAGATTGTTTTCGCTAATATTTACTTTGAAACTGCAATTATGTTTAAAATTAAGAATGAGATTTCACTATTTAACTAATTGCGATAAGACTAGCCGTTTAGTCTAAATGCAGCGTAGATATTATAGTGCACAAGTGTTCTCGTAGTAGTATGAAATATTTAAACGTGAGCATCACTACATAGTATAAAACAAAGTCGCTTTCTCTGTCCCTATATCCCTATGTATGCTTAAATCTTAAAAACTACGCAACGGATTTTGATGCGGTTTTTTAAACAGATAGAGTGATTCAAGAGGAAGGTTTATATGTATAACTAGCGGATCCCGCAGCTTTGCCTGTGCTAAATCTAGGGAAGAGCCTGACCGAAGCGAGGGCGAGTCCCTAGTATAGTATATCAGAATAGCCCAATCACAAGTCAAGTCAAGTTACTAAGACACACAAAGCAAGCAGGTACACTACCGAACCTAAATAGTTATAATATACAAGTATACAGATGTAACGAAAGAATATATACCTACCTAATTTAATTTGTTCGAATCGAACTTTCCGATCAAATATTTTATGCGTCTCTATTTTTCGAATTGGTACACCATTCATCCCTATTACGAGTATGTTTTATTGTCCCAAGGGGTCGATACATTGTTTCAACCCTTGTTTCCATAAATAAAGGATTTATAAAAAACCTTTCAGCTATTTACAGATATTGGACCGTTAATGGAACAACAAAGAAAAGTTAACGAATTATTAAAACGCATAATTAAACAACACAATCTGTGGATTGGTTTTCGGTTTAGATCGAAACCTTTATCATTGTGTTTATTTGTGTTTTAATATAATTTTTTAAATGTCAAAAAGAAAGTTGTGTAATTATATAATATTTTAACGTGTTATATCTGTCTGACTTAAATAAAAGACTTATATTGCTATGTACGTCATTAACTGCTAAGGAACCAATACGAAGCTGTCGATAGTATAGCATATATTTTGTGCACAAAATTAAAGTTATAATGGAAATGTTTTGGTTTAGATATTTAAGGGATATAATTTTATAAGGTTATTTAGATTTGTCACTAAATTTACTATAATAAGTATCCGATCCCCGAGTAACGTGTGATTTGTTTCAACTTAAAGGATAGGATAATTTTTGTCCTGGTCATTTTTATGAAAAAAAATCGATTTTTATATAAGACAGATTTCGGTGAGAAAACCCGGAGACAAAAATAAATGATGCTACAGCAATGCGATTGTATATACTAATATAAACTATTTAATCGTTAATGATAAAATGAACTTCACAAGCCTCACTAGAGGGACTATTGTATAGAGTAACCTGTTAATCCATCCCAATGTATGCATTAAATAGCCTTTCATGTTACATTGATCTCATGAATAATTCAATGGTTACTGTTATAGAGAATACACTATAGTATTGTAATGGAACATATTAAACAAAGACAATGGCAGCGAGTCCTCTGCATTCACTGTAGGGTGGCACTCCTGCAAATTAATCTAAAATTATATACATATTTTGTAATCAGCCCTTTTTAACGTCCCACTGCTGGGCACGGGCCTTCCTTCAATACGAAGGGGATCAGGCCATAGTCCACCGCGCTGGCTTAGTGTGGATTGGTAGACTTCACATGTCTTCGAAAACTTGCTAGGTTCTCTCAGACATGCAGGTTTCCTCACGATGTTTTCCTTCACCGTTACAAAATTGGTAATCATGTTAGAAAAGATTCGCACGTGAAAATATCAAAGGTTTTCAACCGAATTTGGACCCGCATCACTCGGATATCCAAGTGAGCGCTTTACCACTGGGCTACCACTGCCTTATATAATAAGTACATATTAATTTGCTTCAATTCTGGCTTCTAGATTTTATATTATGATTATTTCCTCTGAGATTAGATTACGTTAGATATTAAAAAGCCTCGACTCAAGTTCTTGTGTATTGTGTAAGTAAACAAAGGTACGTTCATTATTATCTTAATCTAATGTTCCTAAAGATGGGAACAAACAATTTCTCAATTTGACTGTTTTTCGAGCAATTTTTTATCAAAAAATGTCTAGATACACAGAGGTGTACCTACCAAATATAAAAAAAATATATATAAATATTTAGAGTTAATCTGGGCTTATACTAGTATTTCAGTAGTGAAATTGCAAGATTTATTTATTTATTTATTTACTTTATTTATGTCTTAGAGTACTATTTTCTAGGAATGCTTTTTGGTTATAAGCAGTTTAACGAAACAAATATTATTAAGTATACATCTTTTTATAAGCCAAATTTATATTATAAATATAGGCCTTAATAATAATAAAGAATATTATTTGATTGGTAAACAGGACTTTCCCATAACTTCAGAACTGATGGTGTTAGTACAATAGTTTCAAACACAAACAGCGAGACGTCTATGAAAGAAATTACTTTTCCATTCCCACTTGTTGCGAGAACCATGATGCCCGAGGTTATACACTGATTCTAATAGGAATACTAGAAAAACGAAGTTTAATAAAGCAGTGAAACGTTTTACAAAATTACGTTTTTTTTACTGAAAAACCTTACTGACTATAATTCCTTTTTTATAGATGATATAGATAAATGAAATTAAAGAGTCTGTTTGGGTGCTTATTTATGGTACTTGTAATAAAAACACAATTATTGTCATTTATCATTAATATCTATATATTATAAATATACTTAAATGCACATAATGAGAAGAAATTCGCGTTTTTGAGTGTTGGTTAATGTTTGCATTAATCTTTATTTTTAGAGTCTAACAGATAATAGATATGCTAAGTTTATTAACATTCAGTTCAATTTAATTCAATTCTCTTGTTAATGGCTTCAAAGTTGAGCACAGATTATTTTGCCAGTGTCACGTATTAACATTCAGAAAGTTGAAAAAACTAGTAAAAATGACAAAAAATGCACACCGACGTGATTTCATCAATTATTTACTTAGTGTTTTTTCAATTTACAGTTTATTGTTTATAGAAAACACCTATGCATTTAAATTGGCAATTTGGATCGCAGACAGCGGTAGACACTTCATTCAATCAGAGCAATAAAATCCAATCGTACTTACACGGTACATATTCAAATGGTCTGGAATTTTAACACGCTGCTTTTAGATTTATCTTACAACTATTATTTTTATCTGTTTTCTATATCTAAATGAACTGCACTGGTTCTTTTAAGCTATCTAAGCTATTGCAACTTTGTTGCCTAAAACAATGTTATGTAGCAGAAAATAGAAAAAAAGTATATTGTGTAATTTCAATTTTTGTTCTAATATTTTTTGTCTGAATAGAAACTATGTACTACATTATGAAATAAGTGGCATATAACTACTTTTGTTATTCATTTCATCAGAACTTAATTGTTATTCTCTACAAAATAATCCCCAAAATCAATCAATTTATGGATAGCTTGGATTACACGAAACGTGATAAAATTTCAATAATATTCACTTTTACTTTTATTAGAAAATGAATATATTATGAAACTTTATATAAAAACTGACATTGATATATATTTAAATAAAAAATATATGAACTGGACTTTCATTTCTATAAGATACTAATAATTATTATTAACGATACTTAGTTACATAGAAATTGAGTATAAGTACAACTACCTCACCTGTTTATAGGAAAAAACTAGCAGACGTTTAATGTGATATATTAGACGACTGTCTTTCAGAACCTGTATAAAAAGTATATAAAAAGTACTTGCATTGACCAGTAGAAGCTGACATCTGTTACCTTCGTTTCCAGACACATTAGATTCATACGTAATGGAGCTCGAAAATAACGTACAAAAGCTCGTGTTAAATTCTAATGTTAAGTTCGAAGTCTTAAGAACACTACAGCTTTTTAGACGGTTGAATATGTTTAATTTTTAACGTAATGCCCAGTACACCCAGTATATCCACCTAGTATTAGTACCTACATCTAGTGTGTTATATTGTGATACTGTCTCTCCCGTGACCATGATTGCTGTAAAGCATTCGAAACGTCGGGAACCAAAAATCAAAATAAATCCGCGACAAAATCCGAAAAGATAGTTTCAATTATAATACTTTGTACTATACTTTATAAATAAACACCATAAAGGCAATAAGCCTACATCCTTAAAAATATCAAAGGTAAGTCACACGAGCGTAAAATAATGACAAAAGGAATAAAATAATATACGTCGAATATTTGTAAGGAAACTGTTCTTGAACAGTTTTTGTGATTAAATGTTCCAAATATCTAAAGATTTCAGGATTATTGTGTGGTTATTTTCTTACGTTCCTTCAGAAGCACATATGCAATACGCTTTTAGTAAAAAGTTGTTATGTTGATGTTACAAATTACACTTTAATTTTATTTGTCTGTTTAGAATATAGAACGACCAGCATAAATATTATTTGTCATGTTGTTCATTAATCCACTGTCAATCTCTAAGATAATTTTCATTAAAAGTATTTTTGTAATAAATTATCTTATCTTAACTTTCATTAAAACCCACACGTTTGTAAAATAATAATAATAATAATGTTCTCTGACCGATTCCGGCCATGGCGGTCAATCTCATTGAGACTGGCCAACTGCGCAGGAGATATTATAGTGCATTAGTGTACGCGCAGACACAAGTGCACTCTCTATTCCTATCACTCTTATACTCCGGTGGGACGACTACCCGACACGACGACTACTCGACACGACCAGTGAGAGCTAAGGCACAGGACCGACGGCTTTACGTGCTCTCCGAGGCACGGGGGTAACTCACCGCCAACTTCCCAACTCCGGGCTATTACTGAGGCTTACTAAACAGAAAGACTCAATAATTAAACTTGGCCCGACCTGGGACTCAAACCCAGGAGTAGGACCTCTCGATGTATGACCGTACATGCTTGATGCTAGCCACTACACCACCGAGGCAGTAAAATAAACATATCAAATTAGTATAACCTCAAGATTTCTAACTTCTTGTTGAAAATCAGTGAGTACCTACAGTCTACACCTGTCATATTATTTTCATCTAGATTATACAGAGGCACGTATGAATACATATTGTACAAAGGCGAGCACTGAACCTGCACTAATACGTTAAGTGACACATTTCCTTGCGAGCTTCAATAATGCCGTGCTTTGTTATACGCTATACTCGCACGTATTCAAGAGCCGTTACATTATAAGTATCTTATGAAATTAATTTTCCTGCATTATTCGTATTCATACTATTTAGCTATATGTTATAATATTATTTACTATTTTGGTTTAGTTATTTATGGATAGGTTGTCCTGGGTTCGAGTCCCGTTTCAGGTAAGTTATTTTAATATATTATAAAATATGATGCCATAACTCACTTCGGGTACACTCTTCAGCTTGTTAATTAAACAAGAATATTAACCTCTAAAATATGTACAGACTCGACTCAGTTACTTTATTATTATATTCAAAAAATTACAAAATTTTTCAACTATTTTCCATTATACTTTTATACATCTGTGGGACGACATAGAATTTCAATACTAACATTTTAAAAGATTTTCTGAACACGTTTCTAGTTGCAGCGGTCTGAAGGATGCGTTTGTATATCATTGATTCAATTTCCTCTGATACTGTAAAAATATTGAAAACCCCACTATTTTTCTAAGAAGTATTCAAAGAGAAGGTTTTATAAAAATTGACGAAAAAAGGGACAATGGAGTAATTTATACTTTTGCCTTTTTGTCTTTGGTACCCACGCCTACTTGAAATATAACGACGAAGAAACTATAAACTTTGTGTTACCGACTTTAGAAATTGTTAATATTTAATAAAAAAATGTTTTAATAAGTCATAAAACTATTTCGCGTAAATATTTTTATTGTATCTTTACGTTACAAACTAAATAATTACTTTATAAACAAATGTGGACTTTAGTTTGACCATAGACTTGAGAAGTCTATGAAAGTAAGAAATGAGTCAAAAGACAAAAGGCGGGAAAAAAGGAGGAAATTGAGTGTTGACTGCTGACAGATGGAACACAAGAGAGAATTGGGAGTGGATGTAAAAATAATATTGTACGAAGTAATTAACAAAGTGATTAACAATAAAGTGTCTAACTTGTTTCTGCTAATATATGTAACTTGAATTATAATGCTGGGTTTTATTTAAAGTAGATAATATTTGCTTCTATAAAGAATTTTAAAAACCACGGTCTATAGTTTTAGATTTGTCACAAAAAGCTCTTTAATATCTCATCACAGAGCAGGAAACACGCAGAGAGGAAATTGGTTCACATCCGTACAAAACTTTATTCTGACCATTCGTGTAAATCAAAACATCCTAACTTATATCTATATCTTTATATTATATAAAATACTTCTGTGAGTGTGTATGTAATTCGACAAATTCCTCCTAAACGGCTGAACCGATTTTGATGAAATATTTTGTGTGTGTCCGAGTGGATTCGAGAATGGTTTTGAATCACAATTCGGTCCACTAAAAAATTTATTTTTTGAATTAATTAGTTAATTATACATTAATTAGACAGTAAATAACATATTCAATTCAATTATAAATACGTCGTTGATAGACAACGTTGTTTTTAACGTACTAAAATATTCACCGTGATCAAAATTTTATATCAATTTGTACAGGAACACGTCCACCGGATCCGCAACCGCGAAATAGCGACTCAACCTCGCTCCGCTCGGGGTCATTCCTGGAAGCGGTCAGTACATATTTATCAGAAATAAGATATTTACCAGAAAAAACAGCTATAATTACACCAAACTTAATCAAAATCTATCCAGTTTTCTCGTGATGAGGTCACAGACAAACAAACAGATAAAAAACTAAACTAGATTCGGCATCTGTATCTATAGTAAAGACAATTTTAGTAGGATTTTCCAAAAAAAAATTACTGATATTACTCAGAATTTTCAAACGAAGAAGAAAATAGGTCGTCTGATACTCGTATAAGCGAAAGACAATATGCGTACAAATGTAACGCAGTAGGATAGTATAAATTTTCATTATAGAAGCGACAACGACTGTTTGCAAATGCTAGCTGCTTATGTCGAAAACAAATTGATGTTTGTGATGCTTATTCATTTCTGGATGAGTGTTAAGCTAACCATGTTTGAAAATTAAACAAAATATTGTTTTTTATTATCTGTGGTAAAATCTACAAAGACCATTTCCTAACTAATATAAACGCGAAAGTTTGTAAGTATGAATGGACGTTTGTTATTCTTTCACATAAAAACTACTCAATTGGTTTAAATGAAACTTTACAATAATATAGCTTATACATCAGAATAACACATAGGCTACAATTTATAAAAATATTGTGTGAATTGTCTAAAATATGACGATAAGTGTCAAGTGAGTAGTAAAAAATCTACCATCTGCGAGCTATTCTGGCGTGCGCTGCCAAAACCGCTAGAGTTACACATATGTAATGTATGATGGAAATGTTTATCTTAAACAAGCGACTCACCCTCACTTCGCTCGGGTTCGTCCCTAGATTTAGCGCGATCGAAGCCGCTGGTTCCACTAGTACAGGTATAATAAATAAAATTAAAGTGACTGTCTTTGTCATCAAAATAAAAGGTTCTTACTAAATGAATATGTAAATAATACTGCCTGTTTGTTCCTGCTTATCTCTGAAATGGCAGAACAGATTTTAACGGGATATTATTGGCAGATAGCTCATCATATTATAAGAAATAGACCTGTTTTAATGTAGAAAAAATAATTAGAGTTCCTCCCAAAAAAAATTGTACCTAGAGAACTAGACGAACTCAAGTAAAGAGAGAATAAGTCGTTAGTTTAGAATAACATAATAATGGTTTAGAATACGAAATATAGCTTCTTTTCACGCCGTATCACGCCACTTACCCTTGGCCTCCGTGCATTTTTAACAATCTTCATATTGATTATATATCTGTCCGTATTTTTTCTTTTATACTTCAATTATTGTTATGGCACGTATGTATTGATTTAGATTTGATTTTATTAATATTTTCAATTAAAATGTCTCTTTTACTATGTTACATAATTCATTATGTAATAACATATACTTTTACAATATATTATAATACATATATAGCTGTACCCGCGGCTTCGCCCGCGTTCATTTTTTTAATTGCTAATCAACCTTATTGGGTTGATCTGTAAGAAAAAAAAAATTGTCTAAAAAATAAAAAATAAAAATTCAGGGGTGGACTACCCTTAACATTTAGGGGGATGAAAAATAGATGTTGGCCGATTTTCAGACCTACTCAATATGCTCACAAAATTTCATGAGAATCGGTCAAGCCGTTTTGGAGGAGTTCAAGTTCGAACACCGTGACACGAGAATTTTATATATTAGATAATAAATTAATTTATTGGGATACTACCACAGCATCATCTAGTTTCATGGTAAACTTCGAAGCTTGTGTTATGGATATCATATAGTTAAAACACTTAACATATTATATAAATTTGAATAATAGATACAAACATTCATGTTCAACAAATGACTGCCTCCAGCGAGACTCGAACCGCGACCGTAGCCTCAGCAAGCAGGTCACTATAAACTGAGCCAACGACCACGTTATGTGTCTTATATATGTTCATTATATTTACTATTTTAGTCAGAATATGAAATTCTATTCCGTTGTTCCCATATCTTTATATAATGGTCTCCATAATAAAATTTACGATCATATTTAATGGGTATGGCTAATAGGCGAAAGATATGGTCCAAAAATGAAATATTAATGAAAGATCGGGATATCTTTACGTTTAATAGCGTTTTTAGTTTCACGATTTAAGCTCAATAGATATAGTACAGGGCAGATTGAATTTTATAAAGAAAGTATGCTGACACCCGTTTTTTTAGTTATTTATTCGTATTATTCTCAGAAAACCTTTTCATTTGATATTCATAATATTATAAGAATGCATAAAGACATATTCCGCAATCTTTGGGAATCCGCCATATTAAAATTAGACTTACGACACACAGCCTACCATTCATTTTCATACAAATAAAATTTACATATCAATCGAAGATAATTGCTTTTTAATTCATTTCCAAATTTTTACCAGAACAAACATACATACAAACATTGTAAGTTTAATAAAAGCTTCTAAACAAACTTTCTGTACAAAAGAACGAAATTTTGAACATACCAAAAGCTTTTTCGGTTTTCCATTATATGAGCTTTCAAAGTTACTATACGTTCATATGTTTTTTGATTATTTCCGCTGTTGCGCATTTGTTTGACCAATACAGGAAGTGCTACAATAACTGTTGATTACATACATGGAGTGCTCGAAATAAAAATTCGAAACAAACTGCTAAATTAAGTTTTTAAAGCTTTTATTTAAATATCTTAATGAAATAAAAGATTACCTATATATTATTTTTATTTTTATTTTTATATTAGAGCTTCTTATTACTTTCAATGAGGTTACCAATAATAATTAAAAAGATCAAAGAATAACACAACTTACATTATAAATGAAGTCCTAAAAAGTAACCAAGGTATTGTAATTCGTTTCACTGTACTAGAAATATGCAAACGACTCTTAAAATCATGTTTTAGTTATAAATCATGTAAAATATAGGCCATGGCGTACGAAATTTTATTTATTCAATGTAAATGATGCTTACGGAGAGGCAGTGAGAGGAAATTCGGTTAATATAGATAACAAGCATTTCCAGCGGTTTCGCCCGCGTTCTAAAGACTGGAAACCAACTTCTTAGATTTTATATATTACTGTATATTATAACTTGTGAATACAACTTTTAGCATAGGTTTTTTATCACTACATAGTATAAAACAAAGTCGCTTTCTCTGTCCCTATATCCCTTTGTACGCTTAAATCTTTAAAACTACGCAACGGATTTTGATGCGGTTTTTTTTAATAGATAGAGTGATTCAAGAGGTAGGTTTATATGCATAACTAGCGGATCCCGCGGCTTTGCCTGCGCTAAATCTAGGAAAAAGCCCAAGCGAAGCGAGGGCGAGTCGCTAGTAAATGAGATATTTTACTGCAGTAGAAACTATCCTATATGTTGACTTCATCATATTAATACTATATGCTATCATCATGCATCAAAATCTATCCCGTGGTTTTCTTGTGATACGATCACAGGTAGACAGGCGACAGACAGACAAAAAATGTAAACGCTAGAGATTCGCCCTCTGTATTAATAATAATGACTACTTTAATAACATTTGCCAAGAAATATTCAATACATAGATTCGACTAATTTAGAATATTATTATATGCATAGTTAGTATAAAGAAGTTATTTTAGTTTAGTTATAAAACCCTTTAAATAAAGCTCAAATGACATTTTTTCGTGGATTTATTTTGATTTTCATTCTCGACGTTTAGAAAACTTACAGCAACCATGGTCACCAGAAACTAAGATTTTTGATATCTTAAAGTAATTATATTAGTTATTACTGAAAGCATCTGTTCAAAAACTATAATGTATAGTTATTTTGCAAAAAAGAAATATAGCATTATTAGGAATGAACAGAAAGGAAAAGTAGCATGTCTCATCGCACCTATAAAAGGAAGAGTCTAACAACAACAAGTAACAGATGCAGGCGCATTTACTTGTTAAACGTCGAAGCGTTCACACGTCACGGCTGTGTCGTATCATTTGCTAATTATTAAAATATAATTCGAGTATTCTTATTATTAATATTTTTCTGATTGCATTAAAATTGGCCTTAGTCGTTATTTCTTTTTTTTTAAATAAAATACACTTTTGATTGCTAAAATTATATTATATATCCTTATGGCATTAAATAATCATGGCTTTTGGTGTCCATGCTATATTTCATTAGTTCATTAATACGTGTTCAACTAAATAAGTCAATAGGGTCAGGGTACGATAGTTACATAAAGGGTTGAAATCGATTTGGTGACCTTTACCTATGTTACCACTATTAAAACGGCTACAAATATTATATTATTATTGAATCCAAGGCTTTTCGAGTATTAAATTATTTTATAACCTACTAGAAACTTGCCCTCACTTTACTCGGGTGTTTCCTTAATGTTAAGGCCTAGACTAATGTTAGGGTTCTAGGGAACTTTCAATAGTGGACTGTATATAAATGCTGGTTTATTCGTCGTAATAGTTGACAGTGGGCTTCGAGAAGGGAAGAAGTTTTAAATATATGTAGCAATATACTCTATAGGGAGAAGTGTCGGCCACGTCACATTATCGCCGGTATCGTGGGTTCATTTCCGCTCACGGCATCGCAATCAGAACCGGTTCCCAACACTTAGGTATCTTTTAAATAAATTAAAATATTTATAATGGTGAGAATACATCAAGAGTTAGACATACGCTATTGCGGATTTTCATAGGCCTTTTTAAGACTTACAATTTTGCATTGTAAGCATATTAACCGTGTTGATTTTTCCCTGAAAAACGATTGGACTGCAGTAAGAGATATTTCTAATGTCACTAGGTTATTATTACGTTGTAAAAATGTTGTATGAAATATAAATCTAATTGAATAAAGTTATTTTAATCTTAGTTACTTTGAATAAAAAATTTTTATTTAACTTAAAACAATAATCTAGCTTAAGTAATGTTTAGATAGACTCGAAATGTCAATTAGACACCAAAATATCAATTTACATTGTTGGCTTCCATAATAGCCTAATCTTTGAGCTGTTATTGATATGTATAAAACTAACCCGCGGCTTCGCTAACGCTAAATCCAGAGACGAACCCGACCGAAGCGAGGGTGAATCGCTAGTATTTAAAATAAAAAGTCGCTTGCCACCGCTAAATTCTTATAATGCACAGAAACAGCTTATTTATTATGTACCTAGTATTATTGTTGTACGAGCCAGAATGGTAGAAAAGAAACGCAGATATTCAGGATATTGAATCGTACAATGGGGTCAATCCTAACATCGAGCTTGAATCATGATGGGATATCATATCGAAAATATGTGGTAAATAAATTTCTATGGACTCGATTTCGAATAAATGGGTATTGAAAAAGAAGTACTAGAAGTATTTTTAAAAATATATTTGATTCCTTACTATAAAGTGTTTGGCTGATAATAATTGAATTCTACCTTTTAGGTACTAATACGATCTTTTGTGCAGTGAAACTTCTTTAGGCGTGAGAAAAACTTTAGAAAAATGAGTGTCGAGGAAGTGCGAGTCAAAGTCAATACAAATTGACCATAAAATTCAGGTATCAAAATAATATTATATTTTGAGGATTAACTTTTCACAATAATAATACTTTCTTAGGTTGACGTGAATATTTGACATTATAAATGAAACTAGGTAGGTATCGTTTCGGAATTTGTCGCGGATTTATTTAGATTTTTGATTCTCGACGTTTCGAATGCTTTATAGCAATCATGGTCACGGGACCAAAAATCAAATTAAATCCGCGACAAAATCCGAAAAGATTGTTTCATTTATAAATAGTTATTACTCAAATAAGACAGACAAATGATTTAGAACTGGCATATTATATTTAATACTAGAACCAATAAATAATATTTTCCTTGAAATTAACCTAAAACTTTATTACCTAAAATATTTTACGTACCATCTATAATAAAAATATTTTCTACTGAAAAAGTCTCAAGATACCAACATAATGTGCCTTATTTTCGTACCATAATTTGTGGTTTGCATAAGCTCATATTCGCCTTAACGCCTTCATTCAGGTACGCATTTGTGCGATATGGGTTTCAATTTACCCTTAACGGGTATTGAACCGGCGATCTCCTTATCCGAATGATCTGTTGCTCTATTGACCCTTATAGACACCCCTAGACAATTATAAGCTTAGTTTATTAAATACAAATAATAATAATAAAACTAGTTTTACAGCAATCGACGTTTCGAATGATTGCTTTAAAGCATTTGAAACGTCGGGAACCAAAAATCAAAATAATTCCGCGACAAAATCCAAAGAGGCAGTTTAATTTATATTGTTTATTTGTTTTTATTGCGGGAATTTAACTCATTTTCTCGCAAAATCATGTTAAAATACGCCGAAATACTATAATAATTTAGATAAGTATTTCATATGAACCCGAGCAAAGCAAGGGTGAGTAACTAGTTTCATTTTTGTTAATTTACTAGAAATTGAATAGGATTTAAACTCATATTAATAAAGTTTTGCAAGCGCAATTGTTTCCACCAAATGCATTGAATGAGCAAAATTCGATATACTGGCTTATCGTAGCATCGCTAAATTAGGAACAACTTAAATTTCCTATCGACCAACTTTAATCATATCGGCGAATCAGTTCAAAATTATCATAGAAGCCCTAAACTTGAAATACCTACTTGTATGTTAACGATCTGCGATAAGATAGATAGATATAGGCGATAGCTTTCAGTAACAACTTTACGCTAATAGCTTAACAAAGGTATCTTTAGAAGCGATATTTTAGCTACTATACTAATATTATAAAGCTGAAGAGTTTGTTTGTTTGGTTGAACGCGCTAATCTCAGAAACTACTTGTCCGAATTATGTTTCAATTCGGACCAGTAGTTCCTGAAATTAGCGCGTTTAATCAACCAAACAAACAAACTCTTTAGCTTTATAATATTAGTATAGATTACACTGTTAATATTATGTAGTATGATGAGTTTAATACAAAAAATAATCCTTAAAAGGAAAGTTAAGTAGGTCCAAAAAGATCTTAAACGTTTCTGCGTTCAGGGACACCCTTAACGTTAGATTTAAATATTTCAATATCATCGATATTTTCGTGTCATCTGTTAGCAATACGAAATAAATTGTGCCAAAAATTCAATCTCCTAGCTTCAGCGGTTTTTGTAGTAGATGATAGTGGAATAGGATTATTCGAATCAAATTGAAAAGAAATTTTGATAGTATAATAAGTGTATGTTTATTATGTTGATTTGTTTTGACCACGTGTTAAAATACTTATAACAAATATGTTGGGGAATTATTACACACAGCGCCCTCTAGCTCCGTGATAAACTACGAAGCTTGTGTTACGGATACCAGATATTTGATATACTACATATATAAATTTAAATACATACCTACATATTATAAATATAAACACCCATGACTGAAGAACAAATATTCGAGTCTAACAAATAAATGGCCCCAACGGGACTCGAATCCACGACCACTGGCGCAAGAAAGTAGGGTCACTAAAACCGCGCCAAACGTGTCGTCAAAATATAATAATTTTTTCGGAAAGAAATATTTATCTCGACTTTTTAGGTTGATTGGTTTGATTGGTATTAGGTTAAATAGATTAATTATTAATATAAAATTTGAAATTATCTTCTTTTTGTATAAAAATATTTATACCTTATGTAAAATATATTAAAAGTAATCGTTCAATCTGTTCTCGTAAAATCTGTACGTACCTATATATTATAATAAAAGTGAGATCCAAAGTAAGGTTCATCACCCACCTGCGTATTGAATCCTAACTTAATATTATAAATGCGAAAATAAATCTGTCTGTCTGTCTGTTACGCTTTCACGCCTAAATCGCTGAACCGAATTCGATGAAATTTGGTACACAGGTAGAGAAGACCTTCAGAAAGGACATAGGCTACTTTTTATCCCTGTAATCCCACGGGAACGGCAACTACGTGGGTGAAACCGCGGGGCGCAGCTAGTGGGAAATATTTTGTATTTACCATAGCGCATGGGTTGCCCAATCGAATCTTTCTATTAACGTATTCTTGAACTTATCATTCTTATCATTAAGACTAGTGCCTTACCCTCGCTTTACGCTTACGTCCAGGTTATAGTCTCTATGTACTAACGAAGACCATTTAGACGATTAATCGTAAAGGAGTAATAAAACACATAAAAACATACAAACCTTCGCATTTATAAAACCCGTTTTTATTAAAAAATAATTCAATCTATATGCATCCTGATCCAACTATTGAGAAGAAGATAGGTTACCTTATTTTTAAGGGAGCAAATTGAACAGCAATTTCTTTTTATTATATACAGTATTACGAAAATTCCGAATTTTCCAACGTATACGATCCCATCTACGATGTATTAAGGGCCAAAGTAGTCATTTAGGATAAGTTATATCTTAACATTGGACCTGCAGGCTCTAAATATCTGAAATATGTATATAATATAAACATAAAAAAGGGCCTTTTAAAGATTATATATATTTAGTATGTTCACTTATAACGGATATATATCTATACTAATATTATTAAGCTGAAGAGTTTGTTTGTTTGTTTGGTTAAACGCGCTAATCTCAGGATTATGGAGGACCAATAGGAGCGGAGCATCAATGAAAAATGTTATAAAAACGGGAAGGGCGGGCGTCAGTTCTGTGAGGTACCATACCGTGCGACTCAGAAAGAATTTGGTTTCCGGTCGTTAGAACGCGAGCGAAGCCGCGGGAAATGCTAGTATTATATACCACAAATTGGCTAAACCGATTTAGTTAAAATTTGGTGACGATAGTTTAAGACCTGATCGAACCGATCGGACTACAACGAATCAATACATCAATACATTCAATATTTAAAAAATGTTAAAGAAATAGTCATTATTATAGATATTGAGGTCAAATCTATAGCTTTTAGATGTTCGACTATCTGTCTGTTACCACATCACGACAAAACGACTGAACACATTTTAATAAAATTTATATCCGGTCATATATCCGGGTCAATATATAGAATACTTTGTACCGCAGGAAAAGATTTAACCATCGAGAAATGGATACTAGCATAAGTATGAATGAACCCGGGCGAAGCAAGGTCACTCACGCTAGTTTATAATATTAGTGTGAAATAAACAAGAACGAGTGTGAAACGAACAGGTACAAGATCAACTGTAAGCAGAAGGCATAATTAGTTTAACTAAGTTAGGGTTCATCCACGCAATAATGCCGATAACAGTGCGTTGTTACTCTGATATCAGCCTGAGAAAGTATTTATATACAGAAAACGTTTCTGGAGTGTTATTCACTTGAAACTTAGTTCTTATTGATTGGTTTGCTATAGTGTGGATTACCCTTAAACAGTTAGCTGGGTTTATACCTCCTTTGAATAGCAAATGCTTGTGATAGCATCTCGTGTGTTTCGGGCTCCCAACACAAAATTCAATTCTAAAGCGGAATTTAATCGATTCTAATCTTTACGAAAATATAAAGTAGATAGAAGATTTGTATTGTTTGGACGCTAATCCCTGGAGCTACCCTTTTTGCATTTCAAAGTCTTTTTATTGTAAAAGGCTATACCTTATATAAAACTTTGACCATTACTAGCGGAGAAACTATATATAAAAAACTACGCAAACAGAGCCGAAGAATACTATATTGTTATAAAGGCGAATGTATTTTGCATCATAGTGTCTTGAAGTTAACTAAAAATGACTGGAATAACACATACTTCACAAAAAAATACAATTAAGGTAAGGCCAATGGCCATCTCCCATAATTATTATATAGGCATCACCAATAGTTCCTCGTACAGAATGTGCCAACAATATTTAACCAATAATATGTATCAAACTGGAATTCATCAACATAGTATTCAACAACGACTAGTATACTACTTGTATGTCCTATCTAAGTTCAGAAAAATTTCTTCGAAGCAGAAGAAAAGAAAAAAAGAATAAAAAGATAAGAAGAAGAATAAAAACAATCTGGTCTTTGTTTCAGTTCATTTATTTATGATATGATTTTAAATACAAATCAATTGACTACTGGAGTTCATACATCCGTAATTCGACACGCTCCCCTACATTTTTAACGTACAATGAAATAACTTAATAGAATTGTTATCTCCATTGTTTTCACATTGTATTGTTATTTTATTTATTGAACATTTTATTCATTTACTCGTATTTAAAACGGCTATAAAATGCGGGCAACGATTTATCTTGCTTCCACAATTGCAAAGGATTTTATTAAAAGTCATATTTCTTTTGGCTTTAAATAAATAATATAAAATGGCTAGTAAATATATTTATACTAATATTATAAAGCTGAAGAGTTTGTTTGTTTGTTTGGTTGAACGCGCTAATCTCATGAAGTACTGGTCCGATTTAAAAAAATCTTTTTGTGTTGGATAATCTGCGTATCGAGGAAGGCTATAGGCTATATTACATCACGCTACGATCATATAGGAGCGAAGCATCAATTAAAAATGTTGCAAAAACGGGAGAAAAATATTTCTTTTGACTTTCAGCTTTAAGAACGCGAGCGGAGCCGCGGGAAAGGCTATTATTACATGTATAATTTCACTATTTTGTCCCTTATAATGCCCACTTAGCCCTTTGCTTTTCGTTCAGACCTAACTCTAACACGCTGGTTACGAGAGAATTTTTGTCTTTTGAAACAGAATATTTCTGATCATCATTCCGATATGATAGTTTCCTCATGATAATTTCTTAAACGGTAGGAAACCGTTGAAAATGACATGCATATGAAAATTTTAATTATAAGACCGAATTTTAACGAGCTTCACTTATTTTCCAAGCGAAAACCATAACACTGAGTTACCTGAAGTTGTAACTTACACGTCAGCTAAATGAACTTAATTGGAAGTAGGTACTCTAATACATATAATTATAACTTATATAGCGATGCCAGACACAAGTTTCTTAACGAAATGTACATACTATTATGTAAATAATATATTGAATTTGTAAAATATATTGTAAAAAATTAGGACTATATTAAAAAAAAACATTTAGGGTTTTAGCGTAGTCATTTTTTTTATGTTGAGACATTGTTACACACATCACCATCTCGTTCCGTAGGCTACGAGGCTTGTGTTTCGGATACCAGATAGTTGATACACTACACATATATGATTTAAATTCATACATATCATAAATATAAGCACCCATGACTGGAGTACAAACATTCAACTTAACACAACAAATGATTGCCTCCAGCGGGAGTCGTACCCGCGCCCGCTGGCGCAGAAAGTAGGGTTACTACAAACTAAGCCTGACGGGTTTTTCAGAAAGCATGAAATGCATAATAAATTTCATTATTTAAATTGATTGTTACGTAATAAAGTACATACGAGTAGGTAAAAATGATTTTTTTTATACAGACATTCACTATAGGAAATACATTTTAAAATACCAACATTTTCACCGCAATAACAATATACTTATTAATAATCTACTTCATTTTCTATATGTAATAAGTAATAATAAGCAGTATTCTAAGCCATTATTCAAGTCAAAGACCGTAAATAATTTATCAAGGTTCGAGGGGATTCCTTTGACGATCATTTCTTGGCATAATTTCCTCTGCTGCGACGGAGTTTACGCGATAACTGAGGTTATTAGAGCTGTCCTATTTATTATGATGTAAGAGGCCTAGCATAGTTCTATAAATACTGGTTTTTAATAGATCTAAAAATAGTAACGCGCACGCTTGGATAACCAAGTGATGCGGGTTCAAATTCGGGTCTCGCACATCTGATATTTTTATGTGTGAATCTCTTACGGTGAAGGAAAACATCGTGAGGAAACCTGCATGTCTGAGAAAACCTAGCAAGTTTTCGAAAGACATGTGAAATCTGCCAACACGCACTAGGCCAGCGCGGTGGACTATAATGGCCTTATAGTCCACCGCGCTGAGTACTGAGTGAGGCCCGTGCCCAGCACTGGGCCGTTGAAAAAAGGGCTGATCATTTAACTAGTGACTCACCCTCGCCCATTTCGTGGATTTTTAGTCTAAAACCATTTTCTAATGAAACTGGTTTAAGGCTCACCGGTTGGATGGTTTCAAAGCCTACGACAGACATAATTGGAAACATTTTTGTATTTCATATAATATGTAGATTTTCTTGGAATTAAAAGAAACTAAAAGATCAATAATTTTCATTGGAAAAATGAGTGTCGCGGAAGTAGGAGTGAAATTGATTGATTGAAAGAAAAAAGTGGATTATTAATATGTAAATAAAAATATTAATTTTATATGTTTAAAAACTAACAACGTAATTAAATAAATTAATACCAAATGAAATATAATAATAAAAATCAGATTCTTAACATTTTGTCGCGTCCTTTTATTCTTAACAGATTGTAAACATTGTCAGATCTTTTCACAAGTCTTTAAAATGAGATAAATGAGTGTGTACTTCTCAATAACTTTTAACTAAAAGGTATCTTGTAGAGTTACTTTTAGCAGATTTTGACGTAACTTTTTGGTTTTGTACCGTAGTAAGTTAGATGTACTTTTCAAAATTAATGTTTTTAGGTAAGTATATATACGTGTACTTATACGATATATTGAACAAGGACTTACTAAACCATATTAAAAAAGAAAATATTAACTATTTTCTGCATACATATAATGTATAAATAATATAGGCTTAATTAAAAAATACTAAAGCTTTACTTCTATAATATAAATAGGTACGTAGTTTTGAAATCATCCCTGATCGAAAATCACATACTATTGGGATCTCATATTACATTGAGTGGAAATCAGTTTACAGTGATTAGTGATGTTTATCAAGCCTTGCATGATGATAACAAAATTTCAGCGTATATGACGTCATTTCCGAGGATCATTAAAGGTATTGTTGTTTGTATAATAATGACATTATAGGACTTAAACGCGTGAATTTGTAAATGAATGAGGGTTGTAATAGTAGTACTCCCGTAAATCATGTAAATTTGTAATTATTTTCGGAGATGTGAGTAAACAATTGCCAAATATGGACGTTATGAATCGTCAATACTATCACCAAGAATCGAACTCGCGATCACATTATTAGATAATGTCTTCTGCCCACTGTGTATATTCAGACTCAAGGCCCGAGATCCGAACCCAGGGTCCTCGAATCTACAGTACTTGCTAGGCACTAGACCACCAAAATAATTTAGTAGGTATACAATAATAATGTTCTCCGACCGATTCCGGCCATGGCGGTCAATCTCATTGAGACTGGCCAACTGCGCGGGAGATATTATAGTGCACAAGTGTACGCGCAGACACAAGTGCACTCTCTATCTATATCACTCTCATACTCCGATGGGATGACTGCTCAACTGCACGACCAGTGAGAGCTAAGGCGCAGGACCGACGGCTCTACATGCTCTCCGAGGCACGGGGGTGACACATCGCCAACTTCCGAACTCCAGGCGGTCACTGAGGCTTACTAAACAGAAAAACTCAATAACTAAACTTAGCCCAACCTGGGACTCGAACCCAGGACCTCTTGATGTTTGACCGTACATGCTAGCCACTACACCACCGAGGCAGTTTACCTACCACTTGTTAGACAAGATCCTGTAAATTATAGTTTTTTATATAATTCTATTTAAACGACATATACATAACATGTATCTACATATACTTATCTATGTAGTAAACATGAGTTGATGTGATTGCGTTTATTCAAACATCTTATTTGCTGTCGCGACATGCTTTGAATAATGTTTACTTCACACATATCGTAAGTAAACTTAACTTATACATAGTAAATATATACTTACATATATTTAAAAGTATTTTATATATCCATTCTAATACTAAAAAATTTAAAAGTAATTCTGTCTGTTACCATTTACGCTACTGATGAAAAGATTTGTATGGAATTTGGCTAGGACATAAATTGCGTCCTGGGCTCGAACTACACTTGAACGCGAGCACTGCCACGGGTAAAAACTAGTAATGTGTAAAATGTAAACGAATTCTTAGTTGCTTTCAAGTCTGACTTTAGTTTCAGAGGTAAGTATGTTCCAATAATTATTAAGTACTGCGAATAATATTATTAAATATATTATTCCTTAAATTTGAAGATTTCTTTCACTTTAAAGATTATGTAAGTAAAACTAATAACTAGAAGAGAACTAGAGTAAGTTTAAGCAATTTCGCATTAATCTAACAAATATTAAAAAAATAGAATGCCTGAAACATTTAAAGTCTTTTTATATATTTTAAAATGAAACGATTGGTTCAGATTTTTTAATTATAAGGGCGTTTTCGCTTTTGCTTCAAAAATAAAAGATAAAATCGGGGCAAAATTTTTACATACGTAGTTTCATTAAAAATATTGAAGGTTTTTAAACCGTAACGTTTTTACACAAGTATTAGCTACATACATTGGTTACGTTAACAATGTTAATGAAAATATGTAAATTGTTGTATTCACTCGTCATATCAAACACCGAAACGAATTATTTTCGAGCCACTTAACTGGAAAACAATGCTAACTCTAACCTTTCATCAGATTAAATCCATGAATTTAAATTTAACAAATTACAAAGTTTATAATCTGCCATAATCAGAATGTCTATTTCAAAACACTGTGGAAGTCATGCCCTCCTGGAATTGTGGCCAAAATGCTACCTGTTTTCTCGTAGTATGGATAGAATGGTAAAGATAGACTTTATTATTTTGTCTATAAATTCAAATTGTTCTATTCAGTATAAATTATATGAATAATATTGTAATATTATTTTATATATAGTATTATATAAAATAATATAATATATACTAATATTATAAAGAGGAAAGATTTGTATGTAAGTGTGTTTGTAACAAATTGGCTCAAAAAGTACTAGACTGGGACTGATACTTATAGCGTTAAAAAAATGAACGCGGGCAAAGCCGCACGTATTGCTATTAATAAATAAAATAATATAAAAATTTTGTACTGAACGTCACGAGTCCACTACCAGTTCGGAAAGAAGAAGTCTCTGACCTGAGAAGAATTGGCGAAAGAAACTCTGCGGGACTTGTATTATTTTTTGTCTTAATCAATTTTTTAATTAAATTAAAATTACAATAATTCTATAGGTTGAAATAGCTTGGAGGCGATCACATCATTCACAAGGAGTACTGTCTTCTAAGAAATCATTAATCAATACCATACGGGTTGCTCATTGTACTTGGACTCTATGATTATTGTGGTCGTCTTCGGCAGGGAACCTACAACGCTACAACAAGTCCGTTGTATCTTTGTGTTAATGAGTATAAGTAGTTTCGAAATTCATCACAAACCGTGTCGAATCTATGCATTAAATTTTTGGAAAATCTTAATAAAATAGTTATTGTTATAGAAGAATTTATAGTTCTTAGAATTTTTGTCTATCTTAATACATAAAACAAGAGAACCAATGGACAGATTTTGATGTATTTTTAACATATAGGATATTTTTATTGCGGGAAAATACGAGATATTCTGTGAAATCTATTCTAAACTTTAAAAAGTGCCTAGGGACAAACTCAAACTGAAGGAAGTTAGTCGCAAGTTATATTTATTTAAATTTTAAACTTTTTTAATTCTCTAAGGCTAACTATACTTTTGTCACTTTTTAATATTTAATTACATTGTCTTTGACATATCCCTTGTGGGTTAAATTAAAAAAGAAATTTTGCTCAAGCGAGCGCAGACGAGATTACATTATAGCTTTCCGTAATATCATTATTATCTCTACAGAAATATTTCAAAAAAGATATCTTCTATACAAAATTAATAAGAAAATTAAAAGAAAAAAAACATTCGTCCAAATTTCGAGCCACAGTTAACGTTTAGTGAAATTTAGTTTCATAAACAATTTTTGTAACGTTTCGTAGAGTTACCAGTAAACTCAATTACCTATATAAGACACGACTTGGAAATCACTTTACCTACAAAAGGAAGCAAAATAAATATTATTTCTCTAAAAATAATGTCCTTAACTTGATCTAAAAGATGGTATCATAACGTTTCTATATAATTTGATTGTTGGTTTTAATATTATTTGTTTGTATTTGAAATCACAAAGTGCTTGTTGAATATATAATATTGTATTTTGTCGTTATTCTTTTCAATGGGGTTCTTTTAAGATCAATTTCCTTTTGTTGTAATATTTGTGAGTAAGTAGAGAGTTAAAGTTCAAGGACCAAAGACTAGCTTATGTTCTTTGAGTCTCAACACTAATAATAATAATATTCTCCTAATATATGGTATATTAGGAGAATATGGCCGGCCATGGCGGCCAATCTCATTGAGACTAGCCAACTGCTAGTATAACTGCATAGTGCAGCGCGTGTACGCGCAAACACAAGTGCACTCTCTGTTCCTGTCACTCTCATACTCCGGTGGGACGACTGCTCGACACGGTATATAATACCACCGACTTCATAACCCCAGACTGCTAAATTAATCAAAAAAACAATGTTCTACCACTGGCTCTAGATGTAACGTCTGGGTTTTTTGTACTTAACTAGTTTAGTACCTATAGATTTTAAAATCTAAATATGAATGAAACATCATTTAGATGAATATTTTTTTTATTTAAAAATATGTTGGGACATTATTACAACAGCACCAGCTGGTTCCGTGGTAAGCTATGAGGCTTGTGTTACGGATACCAGATAGTTGATATAGGTACTACACACATATAACTTTTAAATACATACATATTAAAAATATAAACACCCATAACTGGAGTACAAACATTCGTGTTCAACAAATTAATGCCCCCAGCGGGACTCGAACCAGAAACCGCTGGCGTAGAATGTAGGGTCACTACAAACTGAGCCAAACGTGTCGTCAAAATATTATACACAAAACTGAAAAAAAATTATATTTGGCCTAAAGTAAAACATTTTCCTAATAAGTTCAAATATTATCTAATTAATGTTGTTTAAAATAAAAAAAACTTTACATAAAAATCTAAAAGATGCTAATTACAAAGAACGTGTTTAAAATCCTAAATTGAAGTTAAACAGTAATAAATTGTACAATCTAATAATTAGTTAAAAATAAAAGATTAAATATATTTTCATTTTTTACCGCTTACTATATTTTTGAGTCTCTCTTGTGTTTTCATTTTATAGTTATCGATTTACTCAATGCGTTTTCTATATGTAACAAATTAATTATTATATTATATAAGCTTTCTAACTTTTATGCTTAATAACAATATTATTGTTGATATTTTTGTATATAAAACTAAAGTAAAAGTAAAGGACTTTTGAGGGTTCCCGGTATTTCAGGATTGTTGCTAGCGTATATTATATATATGGTTTAATAAATTAATAATAATGATTGATTGTAATTAAGACTTTTAGACTTTTAATAAGCGATTACCTTCAGACAAGCTTTCTTCATTTTGTTCCATAAATAATGCCGATCTAAAGCCTGACGTACAATTTAGTAAAAAAGGTCTTAACATTTTTATACAGTATATTATTTATTTTATATATTCCCAGTAACAAAAATCCAACGATAATCCACTTTAAAGTAATATCAATAAATCGAAAAACGCGGTTCGTTGGACATTTTACCCAAAACATAATCTTTATCTTCATATAAAATAAGAAATGCTGATACAAAATCCCCGAAATTGAGGGTTTGCTCATAATTCCAATTATTTTTCCGATCTATAAACGGTAAAATGTGGATAAGGATGTCCATTACTGAGCTGCAAGAAGCTATACAATGCCAGCGACATGTTTAGACTTTTATAATTAAATCTCTTAGAATTTTTGTTATCCTGTTTTAACTTTTTTGCAATAGTCAATATAATCAATACATACGACAAATCTACAGTTTTTCGATTTTTTATCTGTCTGTCTGTTCATTAAGAAAACTGATAGCTGGTTATTCGGGTCAATATAATATGAGATACTTTTTACAGCGTAAAATATTTAATTTAAAGATTATGGTATTATTCAATATTATTCCGTATTAAGCTATCAGACGACACGTTCCGTGGTAAGCTACGAGAGTTGTGTTACGGATACCAGATAGTTGATATACTATACATACACATATTAATATTAATTATTAAATACATACATTAAATAAATATAAACACCCATGACTCGAGTTCAAACATTCGTGCTCAAAAAATGAATGCCCCAGCGGGACTCGAACCCGCGACTGATGGCCTAGAAAGTCACTACCAACTGAGCCAAACGCGTCGTCACATAAAAGCATAAAAGATAATAATATGCACCATGTAGTTAATATTCAAACTACATATTTGAGTTGTAATTAGAAAAAAATAGTGACTAGTATATTATTCTGATCGATTTTGCATGATTTTACATGAATGAATATCAATTGATGCTAATCTCGGGTCCAGATGCAAGGTTTGTATTATCACGCTAAAACAGTTATTATACTGTATTCATATACGTTGGCGTTTATTTGAATGGATCCTGATGTGAAAATTTAACTAGTAATAGTCAGCTATCTTTAAAAAATATTTTTCAACTTAAAATATTGTGAGATAATATGAATACTAGTGGAACCCGCGGTTTCGCTCGCGCTAAATCAAGGGACGAACCCGAGCGGAGTGAGGGTGAGTCGCTTGTTTTAGAAAAGTATTTCCATCATACATTACATATGTGTAACTCTAGCTGTTTTGGCAGCGCACGCCAGAATAGCTCGCAGATGGTAGATTTTTTACCACTTACTTGACACTTATCGTCATATTTTGGACAATACACAAAATATCTTTAAAAATTGTAGCCTATGTGTTATTCTGATGTATGAACTATATTATTGTAACGTTTCATTAAAATCTATTTGGTACTTTTTACGTGAAACAGTAAATAACATCCATCCATCCGTCCATCCATTCTTACAAATTCGCGTTTACAATATTTGTATAGATATTTATAATCAATTCAATTCGTTAGCCTCGCTAAAACTCAAAAAAAAGTCAAAACTTATATTATTATTAGGGATATGTGAGGGGTGGACTTAGTATAAAAAATGGTTAAACCGAAAAACAGCTGGAAAATTTAAACTTCAGAACTGTTTATTTTGTTATGACCGAACCATTAACCTTTACAATTAACATATTTAATTTAACTGTAAAATAAATAAAATTAGACTGCTAAATATTTCGAAGTAATCGACCTATATTAAGATTGTGATTATATGATCGCTATCAACCTAAATCATTTTTTAATGTTGTCTACAAGTATGTGTATAAGACCAACTTTATCTTCGAAATGATTTACCAATTTCCTTTTACTTTTTATGTAGTTAGCAAGAAAAACACATAAAGACGAATAAAATTTACTTTTTATTTTTAGACTAGGGACACACCCTGACTTCCCTCGGGTTCTTCACAACGTACGATTTAATAATTAGTTTATATTTCTCTGAAATTAGAATTTATATCGCTGTAAAAGGTTTCCTATCCCGATCATATTATCATCAAATAAAATATATTACATCAAAATCCGTTTAGTTTTTTTTCGTGATGCGGTCAGACAAATGGACAGATAATTTTTTTAAAAACTATAGGCATCACCTCGGTGTCCATAATGAGACTAAATCTATATCATTTCATAACAAAAAAATATTTAATGTTTTCAGATTAGCCTAAGTAAGAATATTATCTATAAGAGTTTGTTTGTTTGGTTGAACGCGCTAATATCAAGAACTACTGGTCCGATTTGAAAAATTCTTGTTGTGTTGGATAGTTCGTTTACCGAGGAAGGCTATAGGCTATATTACATGCTATGACCAGTAGGAGAGGAACATCAATGAAAAATGTTGCAAAAACGGGATGTTTTGGTTTCCACCCGTTAGAATCTTTGGTTTTGAGCGCGAAGCCACGGGAAAAGCTAGTTCTATATATGTATAGATAAATTTACTTAATGTCTTCCAAAATAGTATAAATGCAATTGGCAAGATCACACCTGAACAATAAGACTATAAGTAAGACATTATACTAAAATTGTTGGTGAGAAACCAACACTAAAAGACTTAAACAGCTCTTATATTACTTCAAAGAAGTTTAATAAAGTTTAATAGTTTAAGATGCTTTCGAAGACTACCGAGATAACTTTCTTTCATAAATAAATAATAGTAATTTATATACTAGCAAGCCCGGCTAGATGTTACGTACCACATATTTGAAAATGATTAATTTTGCTATAGAAAGGAAGTATAATTGATTATAAATAAGTGATTGACTTTAGAACAATGTAACTGTAATAAAAAACATCTATAGACAAAGGTTGAAGAGAGGTTAAAAAATATTATGTGTAAAATTGCCTGACTTGTTGGATGTCACATCACATGAGGTGAGTAATATATTATTCAAATTGATTTTCACGAGCACTTTTCAGCGATCAGTTACATAATAATGTTATATTTAAACTAAATGGCAGTGTGCAATTCCGTGAGGAATTTACCTTACCTAATTACCTAAAGCTCGAATAAGTTTCTCGGTTAAAATAATATTTACCAATACTGCTCAGTACATTAAAAATTATTAATCCATCAGACAAAACCGAAGCCAACAAGTTAATTATGGTGTTAGGTATGAACAGAAAGGACCAGTAGCAATTCGCACCACGCCTATAAAAGGAAGTGTCGACAGGCGCTTTTGCTTGTCAAACGTCGAAGCGTTCACTCATCTCAGCTGTGTCATATTATTTGTTAATTAATTATTATTATTCAAGTACTATTCTAGTTATTAATATTTTTGTAATTACATTAAAATTGTTCTTAGTCGTTATTTTTTTTTTAATATAATCCAAAAGTAGAATATGTAAAATTCATTACAAAAGTATATGAGAATAACAAGCGAAGCCTCCAAAACATTTAATAAATAATGTTACATGTAATGTAAACTCAGTGTAAAGTTTTAATGGACGCTCGACATTGTGATGTCACAGTTGTTTACAAAATAAGGCTAAATTCAAAGAGCAACTTTTCACAAGTTATTAATATTCAAATTGAAGCAAAAGTTACGGTTACCTCTTTTAAACGTCTAATTATATTTTTATTTTATTTCATATATATTAGTATTTTCAGTTCTTTTTAAAGTGCCACTTCACGAGCCTCTTTTCTATACGAGGGGCCATAGTCCACCAGCTGGCAAGTGCGGGTTGGCGAACTCCATATGTCTTTAGAAAACTTGCTATGTTCTCTCAGACATGCAGGTTTCCTCACGATGATGTAATACAAGTGGTAATCATGATAGATATGATTCGCACATGAAAGTATTAGAGTTGCGAAACCCGGATTTGAACCCGCTTCACTCGGTTACCCAAGCGAGTGCTTAACTGTTTTGCTAGCTTTTATATTATTTAATAAATTAAAAATATTTTTAATTTTTATATAATTACTAGCTGTACCCGCGGCTTCGCTCGCATTCATTTTTTTTAATTGCTAATCAACCTCATTGGGTTGATCTGAAGGAAAAAGAATTGTCTAAAAAATAAAAAATAAAATTTAGGGGTGGACTACCCTTAACATTTAGGGGGATGAAAAATAGATGTTGGCCGATTCTCCACCTTGGCCGACAATCACACTAAGGATCACAAAAATCGGTCGAGCCGTTTCAGAGGAGTTCAAGTTCGAACCCCGTGACATTTTAATTAACAAATAAAATATAAGGGTTGATCGTAGAGGGGTGAAAATTTAGGGTTGTATGTATTTTTGTATGCTGTGTCATAAAAAAATAAAAACAAAAAATTTTGCCTAAAAATAAAAAATAAATTTAGGGGTGTACTACCCTTAACATTTAGAGGGATTAAAAATAGATGTTGGCCGATTCTCCACCCTGGCCGACAATCACGCTAAGGGTCACAAAAATCGGTCGAGCCGTTTCGGAGGAGTTCAAGTTCGAACCCCGTGACATTTTAATTAACAAATAAAATATAAGGGTTGATCGTAGAGGGGTGAAAATTTAGAGTTGTATGTATTTTTGTATGTTGTGTCATAAAAAAATAAAAACAAAAAATTTTGCCTAAAAAATAAAAAATAAAAGAATTTTATATATTAGATAAAATAAATATTGGCCTAAAATAAAAATACTAATTATAAAATCAGTTGACCGGTAGTTTTTTTACTTTTACTCCACTTCCTTTTTTACTTTTAGTGTAGACATAGTAGTAGCAAAGTATGAAAAAAGTATTTTAAACATCAGTATTTAAGAATCAATCATCCCCTTTTTTACACTTTGGGATGGTTTGTCATTTTCAAATTTCAATGAGACCAAATAGAAAGTAAAATCGTTCATACAAAAGATACCAACCAAATCGATTCATAAATGATGGAATTCCGAGATATCAAACATAATATAAAAAAACATACAAGCCAATCGAGACCTCCTCCTTTTAAAAGTTGGTTGAAAATACGCAGAGCGCTATATATAGCTGTATTTAATGACAGGGGAATGAGAAAAGTAAAGATAAATTCACTTTTAAGTCCGCTTTCTTAGACTATGTTTTATGGGTTATTCAAGCGTTAATTCATTCGCTTTAATTAATTGGGCTGAGCAATTTTCTAATTTAATTAGTTTTTACTAGTTTCTTTCAACATTCTAAAGCAGCGCCATCTACTGGTAGATTCCGATTAGAGTGTTCGTAAAATTAGCATATAAGAATCATATTATATCACGACTAGTGACTCGCCTTTGCTTCGTTTCGGTTTGTCCCTAGGTACATCTAAATTTTTTGAGCGGAACCCTAATTCTTTTTCTTAAAAAAATAGCCTTACTTACTTTTTATACTATCACTTATGTGCCAGTGAAGTCCCGTCAAAATCGGTTCAGCCAGCCGGAGATTTGCCGAAACAAACATACAGACAGACATAATTATTGTAAATTTTGTTCTGATATGTACCGCATTAACTATCCATTTGCATCACTACATAGTATAAAACAAAGTCGCTTTCTCTGTCCCTATGTCCCTATGTATGCTTAAATATTTAAAACTACGCAACGGATTTTGATGCGTTTTTTTAATAGATAGAGTGATTCAAGAGGAAGATTTATATGCATAACTAGCAGATCCCGCGGTTTTGACTATGCTAAATCTAGGGAAGAGCCCGAGCGAAGCAAGGGCGAGTTGCTAGTTTAATATAAAGTTGAAAGTTCTAAACAGTGTAACAATGTAAATTTTATTTATCTATATCGTAAAGTTGGAAATATATACTCGTAGCTTAAGAAATTAGCAATTTACTTTATACTTTCCTTTTGTTTAATACATAAATACGGAATCATAAAATTTTGCAAGTACATTTTACATATTAAGAAAAGGTTCGCCTATTACCATTTACCGTACTTAAGAGTTTCAATAAAATATCGGTTTATCTCAATATGATAATTTAGTTACATATATACATAAAATCGGAATTTTACGGTTTTAGGCATATCGTATAATCCGTTTAGACCACGTTTAATAATATTTCTTAGAAATGTTATAAATTTAAACGTGTATCACTTATATTAGACCTTTTTTATTGCAAAATTGGGGCACAGTTCTTATTATTTTTCATTGAGTTTACAGACAGTTTGAATCCTACACCTAAAACTAATTCTTTCTTGCTCCGCTCGGGTTCATATCTAGATACTAGATACTTATAGATATCTCATAGATAAGATATTTCCCACAACTAAAAGTATCTTATATTTTCACCTGGATGGTTATCCAGCTTTCATCATACCAAATCTCATCAAAATATTTCCAGACAGACATGCAAAAAATTTTTAAACTTTAGATTCGGCCTTTATATCGGCAATAGGTAATTACTATTTCAATTTGATTTTCAAAAATATCCAAATTGTAGATTTGAAGGAGTTAGCATTATATTATATTGTTAGGAATGAACAGAAGAACAGTAGCATGTCGCATCCCCCTAAGCTGTCTTCAATACGGCAAGTTCTCCATTCGATAGTTTCGTAAGCCGTGGTCCGAACCTTGCCGGAGTTGCCGCCCTTACGAAACTACTACTTTCAGGCAGGACCTTCTGTCCACTTCCCCGCCTGGTGACACTGTAGAGGCCAACAGCACTCTACATTCAGGAAAAAAATGACAAGCTCATTTGCTTGTCAAACGTCGAAGCGTTCACACGTCTCAGCTGAGTCGTGTCATTTATTTATTAGTTGTTATTAAAGTATTATTCATAAAAATAATTATTCATATTTTTATAATTACATTTAAATTTTTCATAGTCGTTATTTCTTTTATTTAATAAAATCCACTTCTGGTTACTAAATATATAATACACTAGTGGAACCCGCGGCTTCTCTCGCGTTGAATCTAGGGATGAACCCGAGCGAAGTGAGGGTGAGTCGCTTGTTTAAGATAAACATTTCCATCATACATTACATATGTGTAACTCTAGCGGTTTTGGCAGCGCACGCCAGAATAGCTTGAATATTAGATTAGTCAAATGGTAGATTTTTTACTACTTCCTTGACACTTATCGTCATATTTTGGACAATTCACACAATATCTTTATAAATTGTAGCCAATGTGTTATTCTGATGTATAAGCTATATTATTGTAAAGTTTCATTAAAATCCATTCAGTAGTTTTTACGTAAAAGAGTAAAAAACATCCATCCATCCATACTTACAAACTTTCGCGTTTATAATATTAGTTAGATAGTATTCAAACAAGTTATAAGTTATATTAAAATTTAATATTACCTATAATCTTATTTTCTATTCTTATTTAAAGTTATTTTGAGTGTAAGTAATTAAATTTTTACCTAATTCTGAAGTAAACCCCAGTATTGCGCATATTAGATATACTCGTACCTTTGTTTAACCCTTAATTGGTCGCGTGGGGTGTCAGACACCCCAACGCATGTTTCCAGGCTTATAACTTTTTCTGAAACACTCATTTTTTATATATTTATGAAAAAAAATTATAGTCTATTATAGTAATTTAAAAACAAAATCTAGCTCAATTTTGACTTTTTTAAATAAAATGCTACCTGCTGCTGTGTGCCAAATTTCATCGAATTTGGTTCAGCGGTTTAGGCGTGAAAGCGTAACAGACAGACAGACAGACAGACAGACAGAGTTACTTTCGCATTTATAATATTAGTTAGGATTAGGATGCAGGCAGACCCTGCATAAGACCCCTACGAGGAAAGTGGCAAGGTTGTATCTGTAAACATAAATGAAGGTTTGAACAAGAAACAAGCTTGTTCAATCAAATATTTTTGGAATAAATTTGAAAGCTCTGAGAAAGACGAAATATTTAGAAAGATTTTAAATTATTGCTTATAAAATTGAGGCGTGCCCTAAAATTTTGTTCGTGGATCTGGTCGAACTTTGTAAACCCTTTCTAAACCTGTTAACATTTATCTTATCGTTTGTAATTCAGTTTCATGTTTTACAATATGATATGAAATATCAAAATAAGCTTTTATAAGCTCTTATCTGACATAAATTTTCGAAGTGTTTGAGTTCTAATCTCAATAAAAGCTGTATTATAAGTTTATAATATTATGTATATTATTATATGTGTACCTGTATATATTATATATCATGAGTTTTATATTTCTTACTTAAGAAACTATTGATTCCACATACAAACTTTCAACCCCCTTTTTATACCCCTAAGAGGTTAACACCGAGAAAGAAAAAATATAAAAAATAACAATAGCTCAAATATCTTCATACCTTTAAACCGGTTCAGCGATTTTTTAATTATTCTATTACAAACAAACATACAAAAATATTTTTACTTGATATAATATAAAGTAATTAAGTAACTCCGTAATGATGCGAATTACGAAATCGATTTTGTATTGTTTGTTGTTGTTACTAAACTAATTTTGATGGTAGTATTACTTGCAGTTCATGTTACAAATATATTGAGAGCACTTAATGTGCCTACTTTTATTTTGGCAACAGAACTATTGCTTAGATCAAAAAAAATTAAACGTAAAGCTATTGAAGAACGAACCCCAGCTAACTGAGTCAACTTCCTCACCTACACCTAACCTGACCTAACCGTTAAAGAATAAAGGAAGATCAACCACAAAGAAGCATACAAACTTAAACGTATAAAAAACCTACAACAAACAAACATACAAATCAAATCAAATCAAATCAAAATATTTTATTCAGCATAAAAATCGTAACAATTTCTTACTGAACGTCATAAGTCTACTACCAGTTCGGAAAGAAGAAACCTCTGACCTGAGAAGAACTGGCGAAAGAAACTCAGCGGGACTAATATTATTTTTTTATCTCTCTTTTTCAAATATAATTGCATATTTACTATATATTGAAATAGCCTGACGGCGATCACATCAAGACTTTAATATATAAAAAAATGTATTTACATAAGTAGCTATAATAAATTGCATCACGTTCCACTCAACTATGCGGACTCATAACGTTAATAATAAACTACCACGGCATAGTAACAGTGCTTTTCAAGCGATTATCACGGGGTGGAAAATCAAAGTGAGCCATCGGCGCGGAAAGCTCACCTGTAGAGGCGCCAGATTTTATAAAAGCTTCATTGAAACAGTAACAAAGACGAACTTTCGGATTGTTTGGGATTTTACAAGTCAGAAAATTGTTGTCTTGTTTAAAGGGGTTAATATCTTAACATTGTAACAAAACTAGATATGGTAAGAAAATTAGTTAGATACGTTAAGCTTCTATTATAATATTATAAGCACCATTCATAAGCTATTTTTTATATATTAATCATATTAATAACCTTCCTTCTGAATAATTCCTTCTACTAAAAAAAAAAACATCAAAATTCGTTGCGTAGTTTTAAAGATCTAAGCATACAAAGGGACAGACAGACAGCGGGAAGCGACTTTGTTTTATACTATGTAGAGATGAGAAAGAGTTAATAATACAGATCTATATGATGTTTAGATTATATATTTCTGTAATATTTATCGATCTAAGAAAACCTAGCAAGCTTTCGAAAGAATAGTGAAGTCCGCCAACCTTTACTTAGCCAGCGCGGTGGACTATAGCATATATTTTCCTTTACACATTAAAGGGAAATTCGTGCCCCACAGTGAGACATTAAAAAAGGGTATATACACATAAGTTTACATGCTATTTAATATCTGCATTATATTAAATTTATGGATCTTAATTTATATTAATATTATAAAGCTGAAGAGTTTGTTTGTTAGTTTGGTTCAACGCACTAATCTCAGGAACTACTGGTTCGATTTGAAATATTCCTCTTGTGTTGGATAGTCCGTTTATCGACGAAGGTTATAGGCTATATTTTATCATTCTACGAATAATATAAGAGGAGCATCAATGAAAAATGTTGCAAAAACGGGAAGAGCCGGCGTTAGTTCTTATACCGCTCCACTCAGAAAAAAAACCGTATCCGGTCTTTAGAACGCGTGCGATGCCGCGGGAATTGCTAGTGTCTTATAAAATGTAGTCATAAAAATGCAAAGGTATCTCTTATTCTTACTCTTATCATATGTACCTATATTTAAATTTTAATGTTCTAATACCAAATAAAACGAAAAGAAAATTTAACCTTTTCGTAATTTAATTTTATCTCTTTCAGCAAATAACCCGAAGCTTTCACCGTGTTTTACAATTTTATATGTAAAAGTTATCCGTCGTAAAAGTTTTGTATGAGCTTTTACACATATCGGTTACGTGGAAATGTATATATTAGGGTACCTTCCTATGTTTACACATAGCATTATTTTTGTGTTAACTTATATTCCACCATGTGAGTTAAATGTGTGTAAACTTAATATGTCTTTCAAAGACTACTGATACTACTGCTAGGTTCTCTCAGACAGGCTGGTTTCATCACTGCTACTACTGAAATTAAAAAGGCTCGCATATAAGTATATTAAAAGTGTGAGACCTGATAATCGAACCCAATTCATTAGATTTTTAAAGTATGTGAGTCAGTACCGGGCTACCACTACCCTCAGCTTTCTATATATTTAACCCAATAGACGAAATAAAGTTAAATAAAAAAGTACCTACATTCCTCAAAAATTGCTAATGAACAAATTATTTTTTTTAATTTCTCAAGACTCGAATCAATCAAACTTGAATCGACATCGAAAGATAACAACTAATTGAAAATAATAGCTTCTATTAAGTTACCTCCTAAGTTTCAGTTAGTTTTAAATGAAACTAAACGCAAAATTCCTGTTAAAATATTATATTAAAATAAGTTCTATTTAAAAAACATTAAATTCATTCACTGACTCACTGGCATTAAACTCTAAACCGCCGACTCCACAAGCATAAAATTTTACACAAAAGTTCCATATATTACAACGAAAGTGTTAACTTAGCATGCAGTAAAGTTTTCAAAACTCCTTCCTTCCTGCAGAAAGTTTGAGACATCGTCATTTTTTAATTTAGAAATATGATATATGATGTTAAACTTTTGTTTATATTGCCGAAGATAAACCTAATTTCCTATTTGAGTACAAAAATGTTATGTTTTTATGCTTCAATAATAGAAACTAGTGCTTCACCCTTGCTTTGTCAGAGTTCCAAAGTGAAAATCAAACCCGTATCTATCCCACTTTTTGCTTAATGTGATCCAGATTCGTTCAGCCATTCTAGCGTGATTGAGTAACAAGCGTCCAAACTTTCACATAAGTTTTTTTCTGTTTTCCTCTGCTTTAAATAAATTATTTAGTGGAAATGCTATATTTAGAAGTCGTTCAAATTATGTTTTTATGTATATTTGTATATCTTTTAATTAAATTGAACTTTACATAAGCGAAAATTTGGCCTTCCTACACTCATTTCCAAATATACGCAAGGGAAACTAAGTAGCGCTTAAAATAATTACTAAATTCACTTAGTTAAAACGAAATTGTACGTGAAGATTAGTAAGAATGAGCGAAAGCTAATGATGCTCTTTATAGTCCAAAAAATTTCCATAATTAGGTGCTTGAGACTTCAGTGCTTTCATTTAATTTACCTGACTCAACTACGTTTTAACGCAAACTTTTATATTCATTACCAGTTCTACCTTGTTTCTAGAATACTGATGTTTTAATGTAATTACCCAAGACATGAGCTATTATATTGATATTGCTTGCTTATTGAATTAATATTGACTTTCTAATAATAGTCGGTCATAACAGTGGTTTTCACAGAGACTAGTTATATGCTTTAGATATTTTTGTGAACGCACGTGTACATAATAACAATCAAAATACTTTCTTTTCTTTTTGGAGTCAACTAAAGCCATTTTCAAAATCCATTTTGCTACTGGCATTAACTAAACTTGGTACATTTCTGGACTCAAATCCATGAATTTTGTAAGTGTACATGCATGGTACAAAAGTTTGCGCGTACACTGATGTCTGCGCATACTCTTACTACTTTCTTTCCTCAAAAAATCTAATTTCACTTTGTTTTCTAATATATCTCTAACAGGCAAATATAAATAAAACATAAGCATATCATAATGTTTGTATGTCTGTTTATTCTTATTAAAAGGTAATATAATGAAGTTGAAATATAACAGACACTAATATAAAGAAAAAAAAGATACTTTACTTGCCTTACTCCTCTGTAATATACAAAAATCTTTTAGCTTTCTTTTAATTTAACTCACTAGCCACAAGCTTTTTATTAGCTAAAAACTAAGTTAAAAGTTAAATTCACATATTCTAACCACTATTTCCTTTTACCAAACCACTGAAAAGGTTTTTGCATAAAAACAATATATTTTCGATTCGTATTTATTAAAGGTTTGTTGGCATGAATCATGTATAAAGCCCTCAGCTTCATGACAAGCCTAAACAAATAAAGGATCTAACTTGTATAGAAAATCGTGGAACGTTTGCGGTTACCGTTTATATCTATACTATATAGTACATAGATTATGTGGAGTGTTCAAAATAAATAGGGTGCTACTTAAAATATGAACAATGATATTAAATTGAAAATTTCAAAATTAAAATTACGAATTTTCGATATTATGGCAACTTGATGTGATTTTGTTTGATACTTCGTTACTTATTACTTTTACGATATTGTGAATAAGAGTTGTGTGTGGAGATTCAAATCGAGATACAGGCGACCTTCAATATAACACCTACACAATATTAGTATAGTAGCGAACGTACAAACGAACCGATAGAGGGTAGGTAGATATACTCGTATCTGCCAATGAATAAACATCCTCCCGCAAAATTTTGTATACCCGCAACTACGGTGCTTGCAATGCCGACATATCGGAAACGCATTAAAGTAAGTGAATAACGTAGTTAAAATGTTTTATATCATAAAAAATATGGTAAGCAATGCGTAAAATGCTATTACGTATTTCTTATATGTAGTAATCAATATTACTGTCATCATCATCATCAGCCCTTTTTAACGTCCCACTGCTGGGCACGGGCCTCCCTCAGTACGAGGGGGATCAGGCCATAGTCCACCGCACTGGCCTAGTGCGAGTTGGCGGACTTCACATGCCTTTTGAAAACTAGGTTTTCTTAGACATGCAGGTTTCCTCACGATGTTTTCCTTCAACGTAAGACAAGTGGTAATCATGATAGAAAATGATTCGCACATGAAAATATCAGAGGTGCGAGACCCGGATTTGAACCCGCATCACTCGGTTATCCAAGCGACGCGTTACCGCTGGGCTACCACTATATTAATGTAATAAAGTAATACTATTATTTCATACTAGCATTACCCGCGGCTTCACACGCGTTCTAAAGACCGAAAAGTCCCAGTTCTCGCAGAACAGAACGCTCACCTTTCCCGTTTTTGTAATATTTTTCATTGATTGTCCACTCCTATTAGTCGTAGCGTGATGTAAATATAGCCTATAGCCTTCCTCGATAAACAGACTATCCAACAAAAAATAATTTTTCGAATCGAACTAGTAGTTCCTGAGATTAGTGAGTTCAACCAAACAAACTCTTCAGTTTTATAATATTAGTATAGATTAACATTTTTCCACAGTGGTTAAAATAATTGTCTTAATTAAACTTTATTATTACTATAAGATGGAATTTTGAAATAAGTATTCTTATATTCTAAAAATATTTGCAAGAAAGTATAAAAATACAATTTATATTTCGTTTTGCAACCAAAGTCACTCACAATTCGAGTTGACGACAAAATTTTCTAAGTATTCAGTTTATTTCAGATGAAATACTCGAGTATGCAAGAGGCAAAACAGGTGTACCTGTCTCAAAGCGCTTGGTCCTTTCCACCTTGGCAGGGTCAGTGATGTGTAAACGCAAAGGCTTTGTACTAATAATAGATAATATTTACTGCCTGATACGTTGGCAACGTTGAATACTTGTTTTACTCTTTTTCAAAATTGAGAATAGTGTCTACTTTTAGATAGGCTTAAAACTGACATTATTAGGAAAAAATTTGAATATAAGGAAATCTCTGTTACTAATACTCTAGCGAAACATTTATTCTGTAAATTCTTTTTAACCAGAACCAAAAACTAATTAAGTTTCATTAGGGCGAGTGAAGCGAGCCCTAACACTATCCCACAACATGTAGAATTTGTGGTACACTTTACTGAAAATCTATCACTTCTATAGGTGTGTGTTTTAATATAGAAATTTAACTTCATATTTAAATGTGTTATTATCAAAAAAATATAATTTTATAACCATTAAAAAATGGACATGTCTTAAAAATTATTACTTTTATTCTATTCTGGTGGTTTATAATGATCATTTATAAGAATTAAATTACAAATGTATCCAGGTAATGTAATATTTACGTGTCTAATGTTACAGTTACGTCATAAACCAGGGTAAAACTAGCAATTTTTGGCTTCATTGACGCCATTACACCAGATGTTCAATAATGTTTTTAAGGCTTCATTATATAAATTATCGTAACACAATAGGTTGTAAAGTGTTAAAGGTCGTTACATTGCGCCTAGAAGGTTCACATCACTATCAATACCGAGTTTACTGTTTTTTGAGTATGATCGGCAGCATAATACATTGCAATATAAAAGCATAATTTAATTTACAGCTTGCAGTGGGTTAGTAAATTAATTCAGTTACCCAATATGTGTTTGCCTTGTAGTACTGGGCTTATCGGCCTATCACTAACAATCCAGTTGAGGGCGAACATTAGAATCAAGCCGGGAAATGACACACGTCGATGAATGTTTTGCCATGCGGGTTGCTCAAATACTTTTACCGTTGGAACAATATCATGGTTGTGTGGTCTCTACAGACTTTGAGTACTTAGTTGCCAGCCTCTGTGTATTCTACAGGTTACATTTTTGAGAGTGTGCGCAGGAATTACATGATTCCTAATTCCCCCATCCACTTTCCATCATCGGACGACGCGACGAACGGCTAGTCTCCATCCTTATGTCGTGGACATTCCATCCGTCCGGACGAAACGTTTCGCTTCGTCATTTATTATACGTGCGACTAAGGATTGGAACAACCTGCCTGCATCAGTGTTTCCGTCCGATTACAATATGGGTGTTTTCAAGGTAAGAGTGAATAGTGCAACTTACCATCTCCGACTGCGTTACTTACCATCAGGTGGAACGCAGTCAAGCACAAATTCAGAACGATATAAAAAAGACTTGTGACGGTTATAATGCAGATAATAACCTCCTCGGTTTTTATCGGATTTAGTGGGTAGTACTGGTTCATTCAAAATAAAACTAGTCACATCATCCTTAGAAATGTTCTAAGATAATGTCTTAGTCATTTGGATAATTGTTATAAATGTACCGACTGTAAAGCAGTTAATTCAAATGACTTTCACTAAATATAACATAATATAACTTGTGTGTAATAACTTCGTTAAACATTCTAATTGAATTATAAAATTTCGCAATACTTTTTCTATTAGCCGTTAACTGTAGAACAACAGAAACAAAAAAACTTTTAAGTCCTGAGAGTATATTAGTAAAGCTAGATTAAAACTAAATAACATATTTTAACGTACCTTTTTTGCTAACGGTACTTCGCATACTGGCTTACTCTAATGCGGACACAGTAAAAAGGGATCAATTTAACGCCGGGATAAGATCAGTATTATCGCTCTTAATTAAATACCTTAGCAGGAATGTTCTGACTGGTAATGACTTTATACGTAAATATAATAAAGGTGTAATGTTTATTTAATTTTAGCTTGTGTACTTGTTTCTATGGAATAATATGTTGAGACATTATTACACACAGCGCCATCTAGTTCCGTGGTAAGCTACGAAGCTTGTGTTACGGATACCAGATAGTTGATATACTACATATATATACATTTTAAATAGATACATATTATAAATGTAAACACCCATGACAACATTCGTGCTCAACAAATGAATGCCCCCCACGAGACTCGAACCCGCGACCGCTGGCGTAGAAAGTAGGGTCACTACAAACTGAGCCATACGAGTCGTCAATAAAAGTATATTGATCTAGTCAATAACACAATAGAAGTTCGATTTTTAGGGGTTGTTTATGTACTGAATTGTATTTTTAACTACTTTTTTAATTTATGGGTTTCATTTTTACATAAAATTTATATAGAAGCCTTTAGTTGTGCAAAATGTATACATCATTTGTAGGTGACAACATAGCTTAATAGAGATACAGAATAAACTTATATTTGAACTAGCGAGTCACCCTTGGTCCGCTCGGATTCGTTCCTAAGTACGTTGTAACGGTTAGTGTTGATTTCTCAGAAATATTTTCCCACACTAACTAGGCTTGACCTGAATGACCACTTATTGTCATTCAAGATTTCATTAAAATCTAAAGACTATAAAATCGGTCTTTGTATAAATAGACCATTTCATTAAGATTTTGATAAAAATATTTAATGGACAGCTTCAACTCTGATGGAATATTTAAAAATAGCTCTCTTACGGTTATGGTGGAAAAATACCTTTTCTACCTGTTCATTAAATTCCCATAACGATAAAACCCTTCACTCGATTAACTTCACGCGCTTAAACTCGAACCTGTCATTTTAGACTATACGATGAACTTTTAATATCTTTTATGTTTAAAAAACATTACACCTTATATATAAATATTTACGGTTTAAACGTCAGGAACAAAAAAATCTAATAAACCTGCTATAGTACTTATTTTATTTCCAACCCAATATCTATTTCTTTACATAAGAATGTATTTACTTATAACTGTTTAACAGCTTTTTAACAGTATAAAAACATAATTAGTGTTTTTATTTACTATTACAAGACCGCAAATATGAAAGCAGAATTGATTCAACGCTTCGGTACAAGGTTGCTATAATGACGTTGAACGACACAGAAATTCATTAAAACAAAGTTATATTGTACTAGCCCCTTTACCATTACCCCCTTTTACTCCTATGAATTCTGAGGCAACTTCTATTATATTTATGACTAGCATTTCCCACGGCTTCGCACGCGTTCTAAAGACCGGAACCCAAATTCTATCAGGTATCATACCTCGCAAAACTAATGCCCGCCTCCTCTCCTATTGGTAGTAGCGTGATGAAATATAAACGGACTATCCAACACAAAAAGAGTTATTCAAATCGAACCAGTAGTTCCTGAGATTAGCTCGTTCAACCTAACAAACATATAAACTCTTCACCTTCATAATATTATAGTATAGATAGAATATTAATATAGTATATTATAGTATAGAAGTCAGAAAGCTCTATGTTATGGCAGATATTATTATTAGCATTACCTCAATAAGCGTATTTAATTACTTTTAGGGAAATCGAAGAGAAAAGAGGCAAGGCACTTTAGCATTGCGTACAAAAACATTTGTTTTTATTTTCTATCTATTTGCTGAAGCTATTGTCATGAAAGGCTGGACTGATTTCAACGGGACTTCTACTAGCAGATATCTAATATTCTGATGAGTAATTAGGGTTAATTTTATTTTAGAATAAGAGTAAGAGTTCTGTACAAAAAATAATAAAACCCATGAAATTGCTAAATTTGATACACACCTGAGAAAAACGGAAGTAAGACACTACTTTTTTTTCAATTTATATCTAAATTTGGTCCACCATAATGTAAATTAATGCCCCGATATTCTCCCAATCCTACCAGTAATACCATCGATTTATCCGTGTTTAATCAACTTACCGAAACCAAACGGGGCAAAGTTTAAATTATTTGTTAGTTGAATTTCATCCGCGGTCGTATTGGACGCCATAATTAAATCAGTGTAATATATTTGTACCAAATTTTGTTGTACTCTGAATCAGATACCTAAATACAAACAGTTATCGGAAATACTTAGGAAATTTCCGGTTTTAGAAGCTTTTAGTACGAATTGAAAGTAGTAAATGATTTTTGTTGCGAAAATTTAACTAAAATTTTTGCCAAGTAATCTATACTGATATTATAAAGCAGTAAAGTTTGTTTGTTTGTTTGTTGGTTGAACGCACTAATCTCAGGCACTACTGGTCCGAATTAAAAAAATCTATTTGTGATGGTTAGTCCGTCATACATGAATTACTCGAACTAGAGTCGAACTCGAACTCGTGACCACTGGTTTTGCCAGCTGTACATATATGTAGATATATTCATTCATACTGCGTGACTTAGAGCCAGTTAAAATACACGTGTAACATAATTATGATTTGTTAAGCTTGTCACAATACCGGGCATAAGCCCGAACCCGACTCATAGCCGCGACCTGATTTGGATCCATCCGGCGAAGCCTATACTTATGGAGATTTTTCAGTGAAGGTAATAATTGGTAGATCCAGTTCAGCTTGTTATTTTTAAATGTGACAGTATATTTATTAAATATACCGAGATGGTCTACATTATTAAACTTTGAATTAATTTTTTTTGTTACTTATCTAAGAAATTAAGGCTGTGTTTTAATAAATTGCTTATTTACTGATTCTGGCCTGCCTTTATTTAAAAAAATTAAACATATTTTACATAAATAAATAAATTAGTATGTGGTGACATTATTACAACAGCACCATCTAGTTCCGTGGTAAGCTACGAGGCTTGCGTTACGGATACCAGATAGTTGATATATTACGCATATTTTTACATACAATCATATTATAAATATAAACACCCATGACTGAATGAATGAAAATTGTGAAGGAACGTTTGTGTACTAAAGGCTATTATTCGATTAACGATTTTTGTGTGATGTGATCGCCGCCAGGCTATTTCAACATATAGAATTATTGTTAATTAACAATTTAATTTAAAAAAAGAATGAGATTAAGATAAAAAAAAATATTAGTCCCGCTGAGTTTCTTTCGCCAGTTCTTCTCAGGACAGAGGTTTCTTCTTTCCGAACTGGTGGTAGACTCATGACGTTCAGTAAGAAATTGTAACAATTTTTATGCTGAATAAAATATTTTGATTTGATTTGATTTGACTGGAGTACAAACAGTCGTGCTCAACAAATGAATGCCCCCAGTGGGACTCGAACCCGCGATCACTGGCGCAGAGAGTAGAGTCACCACCAACTAAGCCAAACGTGTCATCGAACATACGAACAAACACAAGTACACTATATATAGACTATTAATAAATATAAGCAAAAGTTTCAAAGATAAGAACGAACAGTTTTGTTTTGTGGAATTTTCCACAACGAATAACGCCTTCAAAGTTAGGTACATAAGTAGATTTCTTTATAAACACATTGTAAGACTCAAGACGTCCACTATTTTTACTCAATAACCATAAAAAAAGTCTGAACTAGAAGTTTCGCAGCTGCTTTTATGTCTAAGGTAAAGCAAAATTCACCAGTACACAGCTTGTTTGATTATTATAAATATATATTCTAAAGTTCGTTCTCTCTCATAGACATTTTTATACACGTAGATTGACTGCATGAGATTTCGTGTTTTTTATCGAATTGCCTATTCTACGATTATAAAGAGAAAATGATGCATGTAATTTGTTGACTGGTTAAAGGATATAGCGTAGTTTTTATCCCTGAAATAATTTTTTTGGGTGTGAAATAGATATAAGTTGGTATGTATTTTAAATTATTTCTCAATATAATTTTATATTATTAGTAATTTTATATTTTTTTATATTTTATATATTTTTAGTACCCTACTAATAAACACAGTATAACTACTCCAAACCACCCGACATGTGAAGTCAACCAACCTGCACTTGAGTGGTGGACTATTGCCTGATTCCCCTTATATTGTAGGGATGCCTATGCCCAGTGGGAAATTAAAAAGAGATGAATACAAGTGTTTAAAACGTGATAAGTAAGTTTTAACTTGTTAGTGTACTGTCTACAACAATATATTACAAGTAAATTACTACACTTGTTTCACATGGAAAGTTTAGAAGTTGAACTTTGTGAGAAATATTATCGATCTCTTGGTTTCTATTTTACATTCAAACACATTCTTATAATAAACTAGTTTTATGTTTTGATGAAATTTACTTTGTAAAATTCGCGCTGAATTTCGTCAGACATAAAGTTAGCTTACGTGAAAGTATTTTTGTTTATAGTTACGATCTTTTTTATATATATTTTTATAAGGATAGCTTTTTAAGATTATGATTGAAGGAAGAGTGATATCTTTCCACTATAGTGAGCTTTTAAGAACTTTTAAAACTTATGTTATACCATATATTTATAATATTTCGATTATTATCGATTTCTTTCTTATTGTTTATACATTCTTTCAATAAATTTCTGAATACAAAAGTTCGACACAACGCAGACCAAATTAATTCAAATACACATTCAAACATAATGAACTTATGTATTTTTTGACTAAGAGACGAGTAGGTATATGTATATCACCCCCGTCTTTTGGATAGGTAAAGCCGTCGGTCCTCCGCCTGATCTCTCATCTATCCTACCGGAATTGGAGAGTTAAAGGTACTTGTGAAGATAATCTCCTTCACATTTGGCTAGTCTCAGTAGGATTGACGACCCGTCACGACCGAAATCGGTCGGGAGAACACCATAAGATACATATAGCTTGTTAATCTATAATAAAATATAGTTAATTTTTGTGTTGGATAGTCCCCTTATCGAGGAAGGTTATAGGCTATGACCAATAGGAGTGGAGCATCAATGAAAAATGTTGCAAGAGCTCTTAGTAGCTCTCCGTGGCAGTTCGGAAAGAATTTGGTATCCATCTTTAAAACGCGTGCGAATCTGATGGTAAAGCTAGTTAAATATAATTAAAATGTTTGTTCATGAAAACAATTCTTATACTATAAATAAAACAATAACTACAATGATATTTGAAAAATATAAACTATGTATAATAATATAAAAATTTTAGTAATGTACATCCCATTCAGCCACGTGACGCCACAGCAATAAATGTATCGTCTGAGAAACTCCCACTTCATCTTTGTCACCTTTATGGCAGTCTATAAATCATGGAACTTTTATAAGTTCTTTTATAAGAAATCATAGCTTACAAGACTTATTGTAAAGGTATATTGATTTTTTATAGCTATACTTCAATTCTTCATAAAATTTCAATTTTGTTTGTAACTATTTATTTTATTCTTTCACCATTTTTTAGACTATAGCTATATTCGATAATAGAAAATTAAAAAAATATAGATTCCTGTCATTCTCAAAATGATGTACTTTTTATGTTCATTTAAAAATAGCTTTTTCGTGACAGATCTTAGGTATGTCACTCTTAATACTAAGGAAATTCAAACAATTCTATCATACTCATGTTTTTTCAGGTGCGAGAATTAAAATGCTTACCACTTCCTAAGAGGGAGAGAGAGAAAGAGACTAACTACATATTTTTAAAGTCACGTGATTTCCGTCCAACTGTGATTGGCCACACTTAGGTGTAATGAAAATACAAGTGTTATTCAAATTAAACACTAAAATGTCTAAGTCCATAAATAAAGATTTAAATTATTGATTTATACACAAACACGCACGCAAACCCTCAGGCTACAGTAAATATAATACAATATATAATAATATGTTGGGACATTATTACAACAGCACAATCTAGTTCCGTAGTAAGCTACGAGGCTTGTGTTACGGATACGAGATAGTTGATATACTACACATAATATAAATTTTTAAAACATACATATTTTAAATATCATGTATGCAAGTTAAAAATATTTATGACAGACAGCTGATAAGAAATATCTTTATTTGCTTAATAAGTTTTGTAGCAGATTGCTCTTAATTGCCAAAGTTTCAACATCAATCCAATTATTCTAACGACGTTACATTGGAGTTACAATTTGAACTAGAATTGTAATCGATGTTGTGGTGTACACTGTTGACTGTTTGTTGTAGTACAAGATCCCTTAAACTAGTCAAATTTAATAGTAGATATATATCTATACTAATATTATAAAGAGGAAAGGCTTATATGTTTCTAACGAATTGGCTCAAAAAGTACTGGACCGATTTTAAAAATTCTATCACTATTTGAATGCTACATTATCACTGATTAATATAGGCTATTTTAATTGTAATATAAAAATAAGGATCCCCACTAAAACTACAATAACAGAAGAGGAGGAGTAGTGCACGCAGCACATATATGAAATAAGTAGCCGCGCGGCTCAGGAGTATATCAAAGCTGGAGTAATTTTGGAGAATTTTCAACCCAGCTACTTATCGAATGAAGTTTAGTAGCGATAAAAAAAGAAAGCGGGCGAAGTTGCGCGGATTGCTAGTAACTTTTATAAAACTGATAACCTACTATAAAATTCTTTGTCTATCTAAGTCAGTTGAATTTGTACTGGATTTTTTGGAAAATCTGATTGAAATAGACATTATTCAAGAAACAAAGGCCGAATCTTTAATTTTTAGAACTATTAATAATTAATTAGAAACTATTGAAAAAACCACGAGATAGATTTTGATGAAATTTAATATGAATATAACTGGTTACTCGGGCCAAAGTATAGTATACTTGTTACTGAGAAAAATAATAATCGTCGTAAATATTTTTTTATAATAACTAAAAACTAAGTTTCAGGGCATTTTATTTGAGAATCTGTCTCAAAAGCTGTGCAAAAGCTTTCCTTTTATGCAGGGCGACTTTTGTTTTGTATATATTTGTATTAAATAATTTAAGTTAAAACAGCTTTTGTCAGTTTCCGGTGGCAGCTATCTCACGGACTGACAAAACTACTACTTGAATATTAAACTGTCGATTCAAAAGTACTTGTAAAAGGCTATTTGCATAACATTCAAAATTAAATTCAGATTGTCTGAGCTTCTTTGCGCTAAATATTTACCTTTTTATAATACCAGTGACTTATTTAGATGCTTTTTTCAACTTGTTAAAAATATTCCTTCTTGCTTATGATGTAAGTAAAGACTTACTTTCATCGAGCGATCAGCACAAAATGCACAGCACATTTTTTCAATTATCGGGTATCTATGTACTGAATTTCATCCAATTTTGCTTAGCCGTTTGAAAGTGACGGAGGAACAAACAAACCTACATAATTACAATTTTTCATATTATATTTGTGAAATAATAATTAAAATAAGATGAAAAATCCTGAAATCATACAAAAATACCTTAAAATACTTTAAAATATACAAAACAAGTGATTTTTCAATAGAAAATTGAAGGAGCTCACCTTTAAAAGACTATGTATAGACAAAACCAAGGGGGACTCTTGTTTCAGTGAACACATGACACGCTTAATTTAATTACTGTTAATCAAGACCCGGGAGATTCATAACCAGATCACAGCAATATGAATACGATATGAATTATAATTAATGTATGTAAAAACCATTTTATTATATAACTAGAACAGTAGTAGCCCAATGGTAACGCGCTCGCTTGGATAACGGAGTGACGCGGGTTCAAATCCGGGTCTCGCACCTCTGATATTTTCATGTGCGAATCATTTCTATCATGATTACCACTTGTCTTACGGTGAAGGAAAACATCGTGAGGAAACCTGCATGTCTGAGAAAACCTAGCAAGTTTTCGAAAAACATGTGAAGTCCTCCAACACGCACTGCGCCAGCGCGGTGGACTATGGCCTGTTCCCCCTCGTACTGAGGGAGATGATGATGACTAGTTTTTGACGCGGCTTTATTTGTCTATTAAGTTCTAAAAAAATACTCTTTGTGTTGATGGTCCCAACATAATATTTATTAATTTATTAATCTTAATCTATAAATCAAAGTCAGGTTTGTTCGAACACCTATAACTTTAGAACGCCTGGACCGATTTCCATGCTTTTTAATTTATTGTATTTGTCTCTGTCTCGAATAGCAGAGTAAAAAAAAGAAAAAACATTTTCCCATACAAAATGATAATCAGTTTTGTAACTGTCAAACATTTAATGTTCACCCATCGATACGACAAACTCTTCCTTTCAAATTAAAGAACCTATTTATAGAAAGATTTCGTGGTGATACGGCTTATTAGCGACCGGCAATCCAACCAGGCGCGAAGCCAAATGATAAATCTTCTAAATATACCAAGATCATCGTACGAGATGATTAGATTATGTAGGATTTCTGCCTCAAAAACAACCTCGGATATACTGCGTTTAACGAAAAGCACCAGGATCTCTAAAATAATAATAAATAAATATGTTGGGACATTTTTACAACAGCGCCATCTAGTTCCGTGGTAAGCGACGAGGCTTGTGTTACATAAATTTTTAAATACATACATAATATAAATATTAACACCCATGACTGGAGAACAAACATTCGTGCTCAACAAATAAATGCCCCCAGCGGGACTTGAACCCGTGACCGCTGGTGCAGAAAGTAGGGTCACTACCAACTGAGCCAAACGTGTCATCGTCTCTAAAAGGCACTGGTACCCTCCTTACGCGATGATAAATTAAACACATCTTTGAGTCAACATTCCATACTTTAACTTTCACCTTTGCCTTTAAAGGAATTTATTTATTACATACCTTATTTACTTCTAATTTAAATCACCATGTACTGAAGTGAGAATATATTAGGATTCTACAAGCATCAGATTTCAAATATTTATTTTAGGCGCTCAAATTCAGACGACACTTCAAGTTAATCGTGAAATATGCGTGGATGTTAAATGAAATATTACGTCCCCAGTTTCTTTCTTAGCACGCCATTCTTTGTATGTGCGTTAGCAAAGGGAATACGGGGCATTGTTCATGAATTTTTGAAAACCTTATATTTTTGTTAGAATATTTTTAGTCTATTTTTGATTTTCTAAATTCGGAGGCTATAAAGCCTTTTCACATACGATCTAACATCACTTTTACTACTAAATATAGTAAAAGTATGAGAGGCAGTGTTAGCTAAATCTAATTAACCTAGTTCAAATTCCGGGATTCACACCTCTGATACTTTAATATGCGAATAATGTACAGCATGATAACTTGTCTTAGAGTGAAGGAGAACATTAAAAGGAAAGCACTTAGGCAGCGTAGTGGACCATGGCCTGATCTTCCCATATTGAAGAAAGGTCTATGCCTTGTGACACGTTAAAAATATGATTAAGCTATTTAATTTTCCTAGTAAACAATGTGATTATCAAATTCGAAAATCCAAGCGGGCCTGAAAATAGATGGTATCAGTGGATCGCTCTCGGTGCTAGCAGTAAAGAAACTACACACTGGTACCTAATAAGCATATTCAAATCAAACGAATAACAACACAACTAAGTACTTAAAACATCAAACAACCCTCAAAAAACAGGTTTAAAAGCTCTCATTTTCGCTTTTAATATTTAAACGGCCGTTAAATACGGATTTATATCGTAAATAATTAATAAGCTGTATTAATTTGTTGATAACAGCGTTAATTGCTCCTCCGCGGATTATTTTAAAGGATTAAGCACTTGCTTCATTCTGTGGAAAACATTTTTGATGTTTTCATCGTATTCTGTACGTAGATTTGGAGGTTTAAAATTGCTTTTAATAAAAAGTTACTTCTTCTTACAAACCTTTTACGCACTTAATAAGGGTTTAGTACTAATTCTTTTCCGCTCGATTTTGTTTAGCTCAACTAAGTCTAAGTTATTTCTGAAGAAATTCTAAGTCGAAACTAATTCCAAAGTAAGGTTTCTTTATACATATTATGTACAAGCAGTATATTGTTTTTTCTATTTAAACTGTTTCAATAGATACTGAAGACTGTAGTAAAGTAAAAGCCTGTAGCTAATTGCTAAAAGCTCGAAAATTATGCCTAAAAAGACATTAGCTCAATTATATCAATTACACATCCAGTACTTCATTTGGTTATACATTCAGTAGGTTAGATATTTATATTTGTTTGAAACTAAGGAATATAAAATGTGATCGCAGCCAGGCTATTTCAACATATAGAATTATTGTTAATATGCAATTTAATTTAAAAAAAAAGAATGAGATTAAGATAAAAAAAAATTAGTCCCGCTGAGTTTCTTTCGCCAGTTCTTCTCAGGTCAGAGGTTTCTTCTTTCCGAACTGGTGGTAGTAGACTCATGACGTTCAGTAAGAAATTGTAACAATTTTTATGCTGAATAAAATATTTTGATTTGATTTGATTTGAAAAAATGATCCCTTAATTTCAAACAATTGAAGGCCATTGCCAACTGTTCATTAACTTGTAAATGAGCAATAATAATTTATTAGAAGGGACTCGAAACCAAAAATTAAAATATACTCTGAAATTATATATATCTATTTAAAAAGTAAAAAAACCAAATGGAAAATGAGAATTTCTTACATACTTAATGTTTTATTTGACACAAATACGTTTAGACTATGCCCTTGGCACGTGCCCATGCTACGGACTCCAAATACAAAACAAGATTAAATAAATAATACAATGGCTCGTGTAACTGCATTTAACACGAGTTTGTGATATAACTGTAGAATATAAAACTAAACTACATTCAAAATGCATCGAGAATTTTCTTTTTGTGAAATCGGTTGTTTAAGAAATTTTAAAAACATTATGTACATCACTAACGCGTTTAAAATAAGTAAAGTAATAAATAAGTATATTAGTAAACAAGTATAGTAGTAAAGAGGTATAGTAGTTAATAAGTATAGTAGTAGTAACATATCATTAAGCGAGAAGCAGCTTTCCTCCTTCAAAAAATATCCATATCTAAAAAGCTCTCCTTAGACACTAATTGCATTTCGATGCCAAATCACGAAAAGGTCAAAGCACATACAGCTATTAGATATCTATTAAAAGCTAGGTAAAGCTAAGCAAAATCTCAGCCTTCTTCCCATACATATTACTAAGGCAAACTAGTCGTTTAAAATTAGTTAACATTCATTAAACTCGTATATACCCCTAGGCAGTTAATCGGACGTAAATTGAATAGATTATCGTCAAACGTGTCTAACGATAATAAGAAGATCATATTGTTAGTGCAAGATATTATATTTTATATAACTATAAGTAGTTTATATAATATATTTATATAATCACTATCACTACATAGTATAAAACAAAGTCGCTTTCTCTGTCCCTATATCCCTTTGTACGCTTAAATCTTTAAAACTACGCAACGGATTTTGATGCGGTTTTTTTTAATAGATAGAGTGATTCAAGAGGAAGGTTTATATGCATAACTAGTAGATCCCGCGGCTTTGCCTGTGCTAAATCTAGGGAAGAGCCCGAGCGAAGCGAGGGCGAGTCGCTAGTATAACTATAAATACAAAAATTATATTACAGTTTTTCTGTTTGCTGTAAACTTTATTCGTACCTACTGAGCTACAATAGAAACACATTTTTAAATATCTTTGCCACCAAATCCTATTGACTATTTTTAAAGCCGATAAGAAATTTCATGTAAGAAATGATAATAAATTTAATTGAAATCGGAAAAAGATTGGTCGTTGAGTTGCTTTTTCGACTTGCCTAAACCGTTTAGCGACGCTTGTCTTAAATATTCAAGATTTGAACCAAAATTTATCAGACAAGAGAGAGAGAGAGTTAAAAGAAATGGACTAAGATAAGTATAGAATTGTACCTTTACCAGATAGCAAAAGAAGGTAGGTAATTTACCTTAAAATTATAGTTATATGAATTTAGTTTTTTCAGTCTGCACTTCATAAGTTTAAGTAGGCACATTCATGCCTTAGGCTATTTTATTTTATTTATCTTAAATTCTGATGGAGAGCTTATATTATACACTAGCATTTCGCGCGGCTTCGCACGCGTTCTAAAGACTGGGAACCAAAATATTTTCGAGTCGCGATTTCCGTGTTTGCAACATTTATCTTTGATGCTCCGCTCCTATTAGTCGTAGCGTGATATAATATATAGAATATAGCCTTCCTCGATAAACGGACTATGGAACACAAAAAGAATTTTTCAAATCGAACCAGAACTTTCAACCAAACAAACAAACTCTCAGCTTATATTAGTATAGATTAACGTACTTTGCTTTCTTACGATGTATATAAGTCGATCAGTGGTCAGAAGATAGTCAATATAAACTTTGGTTTAATGACAATACCATTTCGAATAGTACTTTTACTTTCGATAAAGTTACTCGTGCATGTAATATACTTTTAGGGTCGGTACAAAAGGCGAAACTTTTATAAGTATTCTTGGCTGGGTTAGCTTTCTATTCTTGTACGTATTTGTTTCGTAAGAATAGAAACGCTAAAATTTATAAAGTTTTTTATATATGCAATACATTTTTCTTTCTTATTAGAATCTTAGACCACTGTTTTAGTGCCATCCTGATATTGATGATGCCTTGAACCTTAGAATATAAATATCAATTATTTCATATTAATATTATAAATGCTATACATGTTTTTTACTTAAGCAAGCCATAAAGGCTGAATGAATCTGGATAAAATTTGGTACTTTGCTTTGTATCGCGGACAAATGTAGGTTTCCCGAGGGATGAATTTGTTTTTGCCTAGAGAGGAATTCGAGCGAAGCGAGGGTGAGTCACTAGGTTATGATATTTTTCATTGTGGGAGCGACATAAAAAACTTTTCAAATAATCTCTAGTTGTTTCAGTTTTTTTGGAATATTGTTGTTATTTTGTTTGTATTCGTTAACTTCTAAAGCAAATGTTTTCTTTTCTGATCCTCTTAAGGGAAAAAAGTCACTAGGGTGTGTAAATGTTTTGTCACACTGTCTGCAAATGTACCGAAAAAAGTAAGCTACATAGTAATATGGGGTTAAAGTTATCAGTCAATTTTCAATGTTATTTCAATTTCAGAAACCATTGTGAAAAAATTAAATATTATATTATATTTTTACTTAAGATCAAGGAAATGTAAGGAGAAACGGTAGGGTGATATAATTTTAGACATAAGTTTAGTATATGGGACGCGGCCCCTGGAGAAGTGGGTAATATATTTGGATAGGGAGATTGAATATATCAGAAATGTTATAAGGTAACGCAGGAGTTATAGTTATAGAACCTAAAGTTATAAAATTTCAATACATTTCTATACAGAAATAATTTTCGTATACAATTCATTTCATCAATTTCAGACCAATTAAGGCTTTATTATATCAAATTTTATAATATAATTAATGATATAAAAATACAAAATTATTTTGAAAAATTCATTATTTCTCTTTCAAGTATCTAATATATCTTACGAACTAAATTTCCTATTTTTTTAAAAGTAAATACAAGCTTCAGCGTTATCAATAATAATAATATTTAACTTTCGACCAGTGAGGGAACATTTTTCATGTATAAAAACCTACGAATGATCCCGAACGAAGCGAAGTTTATATTCGCTTTTCCTAAAATAATTCATTATTTTTATAACAAATAGCTTTTAAAAATATTATTTTAACTAATTCAATTAGTACATTCCATTCAAAGTCTAACGATGTTTATTTAAATTAGACTTTTACAAGCACATTTAAATCAACTCAATTTAAAAGGGACTTGAGAAATCAGTCCTCAAGAAAACTACTAAAAGCTCTGAGTGAAGTTATTCTAAGTGCTACAGAGAAACAGTTGTTTTTTATTATATAAAATATTGCTTTTATTTTAATTTTTATTCTTTGACAGTATTATAAAGTTTACATATATCTATTACTGCTTAATAATGATTATAAGTTTATTTATAACTAGCTGACCCGTGCCCACTTCGTTGGGCATAATGTTAATAATCCTTTTTTAGTACAGAGTGTTTAAATAATTTAAATTATTTTATTAATACTAAAAATTAAAAATTAAATCATCTATACTAATATTGAAAAAACTACTTTTTGTCACTTAAATATCAAAGTTAGACATATGCTGTCGTTGACTTTTTTGTAGGCATTTTTAAGCTTCACATGTTTTCTCTAGAACTCAAAAATATATCTTTCATAGTTAAGGCAGCGTTCGTAAGAAACGCTTTCATTCGACCGTTTTTTCTCCGATTCACTTTGCAAAACGGACTATTTACTTTTTATTTTTCGGTTTTTTATATAACCTATGACACTCAGCAATAATGTGGCTTTCTATTGGTGAAAGAATTTTTTAAATCGGTTCAGTAGATCCCGAGATTACCCCTTACAACCTAACAAATAAACAAACTTTACTTCTTTATAATATTAGTATAGATATACGACTTTATAAGTATTAGTAATTATAAGTAAAGTATAAGTATAAGTAATTAATCTATTGATTATTACCTTGACTTAGGTCATACTAGGCTTCTACATATTTTAAATATCACAGTTTTTTTCAGATTTGCGGTAAAGTTTTCGTGTTTCAAAACTTAAATGTAAATTTATTTATAACTGAATCTCCTTCAGAAATTGGAAAATAATTCAAATTAGTAATTTTTAATGTATAATATTATATTTGCATGATTGTCAGGACAAAACAAGTTTTTAGAACTTTTTTAATTTTCTTATTATAAAATCATTTATTCACAGCCTTTTTAAATTAAATGGAAATATATTATTAAGAATATTGTTTCATAACTAGAAATATTTTTAAGTGACTTCTAAATGGAGAGGTATTTAATTCTATATTTTGTGAGTACGTTACGCGATTTATCTTATCTCAAGTGGTTTCCACAGCACTTAACAATACAAACGTTTTAATAAGCTCATGGCTTAATTTCGAACTGAATTGCTAATCGATTTTTTTTATTATTATTGACATTTTAATGGGACACTTATTTTACTTTATTTTACAACATTTACAGTTAATGATAAATTATAAAGACATGTCAAAAGCTCTAGTAGAGATAAGCTCAATTAGTTTAAGAAAAAAAATATATTTCTAGAAGCTTTTAAGTTTATTTTTTATATTTGTACTTTGAAATTTTATTTAAGGTGTTCGAGTCATTATTGAAATTATATGTATTATTAACTTTTACTTATTAAACTATTTAGTCAGCTTAGAGATTGAGGTTATTTTAATTATTAAGAAACTTTAATCTTTTAACTAAAACTTAATATTATCCTAAACTATACATATTTTAATAGGTTTTATTTAAACATTGAAAACTATCACAACTTTATATTTTTTTATACATCTACGAAAACTTCATTTTTTAACTTTTATAAATAAACCCTATCTATTTACTTAGTTATTTACTAGTTAAAAATTTATAATAACTTTGAAATTACTTACCACATAAGCACAAATAGGCACAGCACACGCACACACATATTCACCAAAGTTTAAAAATCCGAATCAAATCGAACGAAAATCGCGCGCTTTTTCAAAATTCTGAAAAAGCCCGAAACGTTGCTGGTTCAGTCGGTACGAATCCGACAACTGAATCTCAAGATACACACGCGTTTTAACCACTTTATGCGCATGCGTGTTATATACAATATATATACAAGCTAAAATACCCCCTAATTAAATATTTTTAAGGGTCCTTTTGGTGTCATGTTGAGATCCTTATGTATTTTCAGGTGTAAATAGGTTTTGAAATTTTTTATATTTGTTTTACAGCATATCTATATATACACGTCTGTATGTATGATAATAGCTTAGCTTAAGAAGTAAGTTATCGATTCTAAGCATTGTTATAAGAAAATGTTATACAATTTTATAGAACAGTAAATTTTCTTTTGAAGTTTCATTAACTTATAGTTAATAAAATATTAATGCTTTAGTTTGCAAATACCTTGTAAGATTGTGATTCAATGTGCAGTGTAGAAACACTATAGACGAAGCCAATCCGCATTAGGCCAGCGTGGTGGTCTATGGTCTTATCCTCCTCGTAAAGAAGATGCCCAACATTGGGATATTGAAAAGGACTCATACATTCACCGTTCTAAGATTCAATAATATCTAAGACTACTTTCTTTTTCTTGATTCTCATTTTAATTTATTTTATTCAATTATGTATGTATTTATTAAATATTTCATCTTTTCATTATAAATGAAATGATAGACTATAAACTTTGAATATTTGTAAAAAATTGTGGGTAGGCACTGTCTGTAACAAGTATATAACCCCCTGAGACGTCTAATACCTTAGTCTCTCCCGTGACCATGATTGCTGTAAAGCATTCGAAATGTCGGGAGCCAAAAATCATAATAAATCCGCGACAAAATCCGAAAAGATAGTTTCATTTATAATGTCAAACATTCGCGTAAACCTAAGAAAGTATCATCTTTTCATTATTAAACTACTTGAAGTTTTATTTACTTTCATTTCCATAAATTTTCTGGTATAGCCGTACTCATGTCTCTGCTATGTTAAGATAAATATAGGGCATGAACCTGTGACCGCTGGGAAATAATAATAATAATAATTCTTTATTTGCTCAGAATATGGTATTTACAATGTTCTTATGGTTTACAGTTAAGTTCAAAGCAAAGATACAGACTACAAACTGAGCTAAACGTGTCTGAGTCAAATTCTCAAAACTACATCCTCTTATAATAGGCATACTGTTTAGTATTAAGACTAAGCAATCATCGAACCTTCGACCCTTCAATTACGGAGACCTAAAACGTAGACGACCTTTTGCTTGAGTTTCTCCAATCAAAGAACTTCACTATTAGATCCACACTCGATTTCCTTATTTTGAATCTACAAAAAGCGATTTACTCCCCAAATGGGTCGTAAGCAGAAAATGATGTTTATTATCCGACTTTATGGGCAAAAGGGGTTCTTTTAAGTTTTCTTTGTTTTTATTAGGTGCCTTTGTAACATCAATACTTGGAATGTTTCTATTTCGTGTAAAGTTATTTTCTTAATTGCTTTTTATTTTAATTGGTAATTACTATAAATATAGTATGTATTTATATTTCTTCACGATAAAACGGCTGAATGGATTTCGATGAGATTTAGTGTACATGTTATGACGTGACCTGGATATTTACGACACGTTTTGCGCAGTTTGTAGTGACCCTACTTTCTTGCGCCGACGGTCGCGGGTTCGAGTCCCGCTGGGGGCATTCATTTGTTAAACTCGGATGTTTGTACTTCAGTCATGGGTATTTATATTTATAATATGTATTTATTTAACCTTATGTATGTAGTATATCAACTATCTGGTATCCGTAACACAAGCTTCGTAACTTACCACGGAACTAGATGGCGATGTGTGTAATAATGTCTCAACATATTTATATTTTCAGCTGCAACATACGTAAGTAAGGCACCAAGAACTTATAGAAGTGCAGGTAAGGTACTTTAAAAATATTATATAGAGTTGTGAAAAGTTATATTTTAATAAAGTTTAATAATAATATGTTTACCCTTTTAACCTGCCTTTTGAACAACTTCGGTTACAATGACACTGAGGTTAGTCATCTGCATAAGAGATATAGTGCAGTGGACCCTTAAAGTATTAGATTACCATGTTACAATACTTAAACGCTACCAGTATATAAAACGAGAGATCAGGCACAGGATCGATACGTGCGCTCCAAGACAAGGGATCAAAATGACGACTGCCCAATTGTGAGCTGTTACTGGCTATTTCTTATTAGAGTTCAATACATAAAGTAAGCTGGAGTTGGGACTCAAACTTAGTGACCTCCCGATGTGTAGTCGTACATAATGGCCACTATACCACCAAAAAATTGTCAGTAAATTATCACTACATATTATAAAACAAAGTCCGTTTCCGTCTGTCTGTTCGCGATATACTTGAAAACTACTACTGCACCGATTTTCATACTGTTTTCACTAACGGATAGACTGACAAATCCAAACGAAGCGAGGTTGATTCGCTAGTATGAAATATACATATTTGTCTTACATTTAACAGAGGGAAGACTTAAAATTTTAATGAACATAATCTATATCCATATCTATATACATATATAAAAATCAATGCCCACTTTTTGTTGTAATTTTATAACTCAAGAACGGGCTCACCTATCCAAACAAATGTTTAGGCTTTGTTCGGACTATTTAGTAGATGGTTTATGTGAAGTTTGTACAAAATCGGTCGAGCGGTTCATTATTTATCACATTTTCACTTAGTGGTAGTGCCATGCTTGTTACCTTCGGGTAGCAACCGAATGGGCCGGCACGCCCCGTATAGTTCATTAGTACCACTCTCTCACAGAAGACCGGCGTGAAGTGGCAGCTATGCTGTCGCGTTTCGTCCGGTGAGTGAGAGTCCGGGAGGCCCACTCTCCTTCCCCCCTCCCTCTTCCCTTCATCCTCCGCCTTCGTTCCCCCCTACCTCCCACTCCTCCCTCCCTCCTCCATCCCTCCCTTTCCTGAAAGGCCGGCAACGCATTTGCAAGCCTGGCTTGCAGATTACCATGGGCGGAGGTGATCACTTCCCATCAGGTGAGCCTCCTGCCCGTTTGCCCCTTTTTACCATAAAAAAAAAAAAAACATTTTTTGTAACAAATGAATTCATTAAATGGCGGATCATTTTGTTAATGTGGATTTTGCTGTCAAATTGAAACTTTTTTCAGTGTTGTCAACACAAGCATGTTGTTATGTATAAATCTATAAAAATATAATATTAGTAAGACATTCAATTCAATTCAATTTTTTTTTCAATTCAATTCACATTTATTATCTTTTTGATTATGATTATTATTACTGTAAATATTAATTATTCAAAATCTGTATTGAATTATTTTGTTCTCTTATAAAATAAAGGCTTATTATTATTATTATAAGACATTCAAGTTTGTAAAAATTTTATGCCAAATGGAGTACCTAGGGTGGCTAGTATTAAAATAATTTATAATGCCTAATGTCTTTAAAATAAAAAAGCTGCGTGTTTTTGAAAGTCTTTTGAAACATGTTGTCTGTACGAACAAATATATGGTATCTTAATTATACAGATAGCGCCTCTCCCAGTTCATTTAATGTTTTGTACTCCCTATTCTTGCCTCATATCTTAGTGGTTTTCAAAATTTATTGTTTCTGTTAAGGTTGTGTAACAAGAAACGTTTCAACGAATTCCTTTGCGTCTTATTTTACTTAAATGTACATGAAAGTCAATCAGTAAAATTAGGTCATGGATTTTATACCAGTAGAAATTTAAAAAATATATATTATCTGCCTAGTTACATAAATTAGAAAAATAATTTTATTTTCAAATATAAAATATGAGCAACACATAGAATGTAACATAAGTTGTATTATACTTGTTTACTTTAACTAAGTTAATGAGATAAATTAAACTTTCTTTTATTATTAGACTTAGCGCGAGCGAAGCCGCAGGTTCCGCTTATTAAGATAAATTTCTAAAATAAAGTAGCCTAAATTTTTCCTTATAATATAAGCTATCTGCAAGTGAAAGTCCCATCAAAATCAGTCTAGGCGTTTTAGAGATAAGCCGGGACAAACAGACAGACAGACAAAAATTGCATTTAGAGAAAAGTTATTAATTTGAAATTAAGAACAGACACTTCAATTTTATTTATATGTCCTATAAATGTATAGATAATTGTTATAACTATTCTCAATTCGGGATACATATTTTGTTTTTACGATAAATAGTTCATATCATATAAGCAATCTTAAATAACAAAAAGTTTCAAAGTATTGGTTCACATTACAATATAAGTGAAAGTTTCTGTCTGTATACATTTATATTATTTGTCGTATGCTATACATATGTCGAAGGGATGGAGGTGGTGGTGATCTGGTAACACAGCTACTGTAAATAATGAAATTTGTTAAAAGGAATTTCACTATGCAAGGAATTTATATTGAAGAAAATCAATATGTTGGGACTGTTGGGACATTATTACACACAGCGCCATCTAGTTCCGTGGTAAGCTACGAAGCTTGTGTTACGGATACCATATAGTTGATATACTACATATATAAGTTTTTAAATATAAACATATTATAAATAACACCCATGACTGGAGTAGAAACATCCGAGCTTAACAAATGAATGCCCCCAGCGGGACTCGAACCCGCGACCGCTGGCGCAGTATAATAGGGCCACTACTACAAACTGCGCCAAACATGTCGTCAATATAATCATATTACATATATAGGTGTAGTTGAAAAAGAGACACGCCCTAACAAAGTCAGCTTACATTAAAATACTATTAAATTTCGTTATATTACTAGTAACACGATTGGTTAATAAATAATTCGCTAAAGGTAATTTCAGTTCGCGGTTGATTAGAAACCCTAAACAACAACTACTCAAGTTGTAAACAAAGTTTGCAACTAATTAGTTTGTGTTTTGCAAATATTTTACCAATACAGACTGTTAACCAGACGTACTTCGAGTTAAATGATTGAGCGATTTTCTTATTCAAATATTTATTTTAAACTTGATAACTTAAACTTATAATAGTTAAGTTATATACATACTTATAATACTGACTTTGCTCGTGTTTTTTGATATAACAAAGATTTTCAGTCTCGGTTAAATTCTATACTTCGAAGTGAAACTCCCGGTAAAATCAGCTTATTTTATTCGATACTAGCAACTCACCCTCGCTTAGCTCGGGTTCGTCCCTAGATACCTTTAGTATAACTTTTTTACAAACTTTGAATTTTTAATTTATATTTTTATTATTATTATTAAAACCTTCCGTGTGCCTTAAGGAACTTAAAAAAAAATTAGCCGAGTTGGTCGAGACAATCTTGAGTATTGCTCTTAGCAACATTCATTTTTATTTATATAGATTAGCAAGTTCAAACAGACAGATAATATGTAAACTTTTCGATTACTTTGAACGTTGATATTCTGTGTAACATTATCACTATAGCTATATATGAAATAAATCCAGGCAACATTTTGGTAATACCTTTTATGTTAATAATCTATACAAAAAATTAAATTATAATCAGAGTCGAATCTGCAAGTTAAATTAAAAAATGAGAGATTTATTTTAAATTGACGTAAAAATATAGTATTTTAATTCACTGTGAGTAACTGTCTCTAGATGCATACCAGAAACAACAACTTGCCGCGAATCTTGCTACTCGTAGTTTGTCTTTCGTCCGACCAGTCCTTCGGCTATTAATATTATATAATATTTCATTTTACTTTGTTCAGATATTAATATTTTAGTATTCATTTTGTACGAATTTTAACTATACTTAATAATTATGGAGTAATAAATAATTTTTTTAATAATAAATTTTACCTAATACGACTTAAAAGATGGTCGTAAAAGTAGGACGTATAAGAGTAACGACGAATAGACGAAGTAAGCTTAAGTAATAATGTCGAGGGAAAAGGGAAGATCCTTTTAGATACTAAAACATAAAAATAAACAGAAATACTAACCCTTATTACAGTATCAGATGTCTAGACTTATTACATTTTGTTTCAAATTGAGCAGCTCGAGTAGGTACTATAGAACCAAGTTTTTTTTTAAATAAAATCGTTTTCAACTAATATCAACCACCAGTGTGGTTGCCACTGGATATGACAGTGACTCGTGATCATGATTGCTGTAAATCATTTAAAAAGTTGGACACCAAAAATCTAAGCAAATTCACAAAATTTCCCGAGTTAATATTCTAATAATTTACAATAATTTTCATTTAAAATGTCAAATATTCGCGTAAATCTAAAAAGCATCAAGGAAATCGAATCTGCAACCTCCTTCAGCAAAGTTCAGCCATATCGCCAGCACCGTACTACATTATATTTTTGGATATTTAATTTCAATGTAATAATTCATATAATTAGCGAAATACTTTCCTTATGAAATGAATCACGCGCGCGGAATAATTTGTGATTTAACGCTCCTACAAAACTACCACCGAATGTTTTTTAATTATTATTTAAGTTACTGACTTCATTAAAAAAAGTCCCAACATATTTATTTATTATTTCATTCCCTTGCCCCAGTACTGTTTGAACTTGAATCAACTATGCTTAAGCAATCTTCGCGAAAATGATGAATTATGGTTTTCCAGCAGAAATTACACAACGAACATTCGTGCTCATCTCATAAATGTATGCCCCGCCTTACTAATGCCCGCGACCGCTGAGACAGCAAGCAGTAGTTTTTAGTGACTCACTGACTGAATGACACATACTGAGCCAAACGTGTCGTCTAATAAATAAATTTTCAGATTTATTTTGAGTTTTGACTCCCTGCTTTTTGATTGATATACAGCAATCACAAAAAAATCCGAAAAGATAGTGTCATTAAATACTAGCCTTTCTCGCGTTCTAAAGGCTGCAGATCAAAAGAAATATTTTCTCCCGTTTTTGAACATTTTATGTATCAGATCATGAGATTAGCGCGTTCAACCAAATAAACAAACTCTTCAGCTTTATAATATTAGTATAAATAACGTACACATAAGAAAGTATTATGAAATTATAAAGTTAAGCGAAGCGAGAGCCAAACACTAGTTTCAACAAAATAAGAGGATAATTGACACATTTTATATATGGCTGGCATGACATAATTTATTATTAATTTTCGATAGTTCATTTTGCGCTTTGATACATTAGAAGCTTTCAGCTTAATTGCTTTTTAATCATTTCCAAAAAAGCTTTCCAATTTTAAATTGATTTTAATGATTATTTTAAGTGCTTTTAAGGTTTATTGGTATGATTTTTAATCAATGATAAACTTATTAAACGGATCTCTCAGATCTCATTCAGCTATTTTCATCATACTACTTCAGGGCACAGACATTCCGACAATTGTCTAACACATCAAACAATTTTAATAATAATAATAATAATAATAATAATAAAATCAATTATTGCCATAAAAACAGTTAAAAAAAAGTTAACATATTCAAGGTGGCTTAAATAAACTAATGGCAAAGGGTAATACTCAGCTGATGCTGCTGAGGCCAGAGTCTCAGACAGCGCTGATTTTCAGTAATACCCAGCTCCCTAAGGTGTTGAGCGGGAGCATGGCAGTAAAAAAAGATTATTCCTCCAGTTAACCATTCCAGAGTCAGTAAAAAAGAGAATAACATCTTAGTTGTTAACAAAACATAAGAAATAAATTAAACAGAAAGAAACAAAAAACAAGACTTAAAATTTTAAAACTTGAAAACTGTTGGACCTGCATAATATGTTTTTGTGTAGTGTATGTTTATTTTAATTAAGTACATCCGGTCCTTTCAACCAAAAATAATACACACATACACACACGCACGCACATTTAACTAAAGAATGACTTGAATTTAATAAAAGTTTACACACACATTGATCCTGTCCGCCTCAGATACATTACGAAATAGCATATTACCAAACAATATAACGATTACCATCGCACAAACGTCTTTTTGTTGCGTAAGGAAAATAGATTGAAATTCCTTGTTTATCATTCCTTATTGCTTTGCCTTACTTCATATACTTTTGTATTTATTGTGGACTGGTTCGGTGGTGTAGTGGCTAGCATGTACAACTGAACAGCTATAGATCCTGGGTTCGAGTCCCAAGTCAAGTCAAGTTTAGTTTGCGAGTTTTTCTGTTTAGTAAGCCTCAGTAACAGCCCAAAAATGGAAAGTTGGCGGTTAATCACTCCCATGCCTTGGGGTAAACGTAAAGTGCTCTTAGTGCCGTCGGTTCTGTGTCTTATAGTAGAGGAGACCGTGGAAGATCGACCTTCACCGATCTGATAACCAGATGAGACATATTTTTTATCGAATATAATTTATAAAAAAATATGCCTATAATTACTTGCCTATCTGAAAGTGCTCATGGCTATTTTTAGCTAGGCAACAGTGCTTTAAGTATGATTTTTTGCAGGCAATTCTATATGACTGATTTTGTAATAAAATGATCTAAAATTTGATATAACTTTCGATAAGTTAGCAGAACGATGGAGTCACCTATATTGACTTACCTGTTCACATCGGCTTGCCAGGTAGCTATACACAAAAATGAGTAGGAAGCCTACTGAGGCATATTCTGTGTGTTAAAAACTAACAGTGAAATAAAATTCATTTGGTTATCAAAAGAATGAAAGTGATGAAAAAAAATCGATTAAAGTTAATTTAATTAAAAATAGCCATGAGCACTTTCAGATAGGCAAGTAATTATAGGCATACTTGTTTATAAATTATATTTGATAAAAAATATGTCTCATCTGGTTATCAGATCGGTGAAGGTCGATCTTCCACCGGCTCTTAGACCATTAACTCTCACTAGTCGTGTCGAGCAGTCATCCCGCTAGAGTATGAGAGTGACAGGAACAGAGAGTGTACTTGTATATGCTCGTACACCCGCTGCACTATAATATCTATACGCAATAATGATGATTTGTGGACTTAAATCAAGTAAGTCATAACTTATCATTCCTAAAAACTGTACATAATATATAAATTGGCAAGCTTCATACCTCGTTTCGAAACTTAATTCGGTTCTCATAGATATGCAGGCTTATTTGTAAAGTGTTCACCTTATAAGCAAGTTGTAAGCAGAGTGAAAACGAGATCGTTACGTGAAAGTATATGGGATATCCGAGACTCAAATTTCTTTTGGTTTTGTTTTACAGGAAATGCGTTACAGATCCGGGAGGCCCACTCTCCTTCCCCCCTCCCTCTTCCCTTCATCCTCCGCCTTCGTTCCCCCCTCCCTCCCACTTCCCTTCCTCCTCCATCCCTCCCTTTCCTGAAAGGCCGGCAACGCATCTGCAAGCCTGGCTTGCAGATGTCCATGGGCGGAGGTGATCACTTCCCATCAGGTGAGCCTCCTGCCCGTTGGTCCCCTTTTTACAATAAAAAAAAAAAGGTAGCATATTATGTGCAGTATAAATAAATTTAAATTCAAAATGTTTCATAATAATTACTGTTTAAGTAAATATTTTTGGGTAAACATTTTCATTTATGTATTTTTCTTAAAATCTTCTAAAACCAACCAAAAACCCAAATCAATGAATTTAGAAATTTCATTGGAATCAGGTCAGAGAAAAAAGCTTTAGCTTCAATTTAAAAGGGAATTTATTCTATGGATGGACTAATGAAGGAAGCGACTCACGTACACTGGAGTTTTACGATCTCGTCACATTTCCGCAATAGATGCACATTTTTTAGGTTTTCTAAAATATTATTCAGCTAAAATTAAATTAAGAAAGTAAATTTATGAACACTTTATATTATGTATTGTTTATAAGAGCAATTTTCGTGTTTGAATCTTTAAAAGTACTCAAGTCTAGAATTCCCGGTATAAATAATTAATAGACGAATGAGAAAGGGTTAAACCGTTTAATATTTATCTTCACCCAGTTAAATCGATAAGCTATTAATTAATGGTTTAAACACAACTTAAGTACTTAATAGGTTAACTCGAAATTGAATAAATTATTATTACAAATTGTATTACCATCACAGATATATAAATACTAACTGACTTAACAAACGTTATTCTGCGATATAAAAAAGAAGGTGAGGTGAAAAATACATCAAAATCGGTTAAGCCGTTTTAAGGGACTTTTTGTGCGACCACAAAGACCGTGACACGAGATATTCATATACTAGATTTATTTTGCTTAAAAAATAAGATTAGAACTAAAATACCATACTTCAAAATAAATGGAGATAAAAAAGCAACATAAAAGCTATAGTAATCTTTCTTTCATATCTGCTTTTCTAAAGATCTTTATATAGAAACTTTCATAAAAATTAAAAGCTAATAATATGACAAAAAGCTCTAAAATTCAATTCAGTTAAACTTAAAATAATACAAAAATTGGAAGCGACAATTAAATAAAGCGCTGGCGGACAATTTTTAAGCTTCCCATGTTCAAAACACGACTAATTAACGAAGGTTACGTAATGAACCAACAACTGGTCCCGGGATTTTGAATAAAAACTTGTTAAAATTAACAATCAATGAGTATTTTATTTGTTTTTTAATACAAAAACCTTTATTTTTAATAGTGTTCGTTTAGTTGGTGAAAACCGACCTATCACTGTTGAAAATTTGAGGAAATATAATTTGACGAATGCATACTTTTGAGATTATTTAAATTCATACATCGAGAGGTTTGAGTCTCGGGTCGGGCCAAGTTTAGTTATTGAGTCTTTCTGTTTAGTAAGCCTCAGTTACCGGCCGAAGTTAGGAAGTTGGCGGTGAGTCACCCCCGTGCCTCGGAGAGCACGTAAATCCGTCGGTCCAGCGCCTTAGCTTTCACTGGTCGTGTCGAACAGTCGTCCCATCGGAGTATGAGAGTGATAGGAATAGAGAGTGAACTTATTATAAAGTCTGCGCGTACACTTGTGCACTATAATATCTCCTGCGCAGTTGGCTAGTCTCAATGAGATTGGCCAGCTTGGCCGGAATCGGTCGGAGAACCTTATTATTATTATTTTTAGATGCAATCTCTTAATACCATACTTCGTGTGTATATTGGGATACTAATACGCAGCACCATCTAGTCCCATAGTAAGATTGTTTTATGGATACCAAATATTCGTGCTCGTCTCCTAAGTAAATGTCCCCAGCTGAACTTGAACCCGCGACTACTGGCACAGAAAGGGTCCAATACAAACTGAGCCAAACGTGTCATCGAATTAGTAAAATATACTTATGAATATATAAAAAAACTGTTTCCATTTTTTGTAATAAAGCTCATCAACGCAACTAAGCTCATCAACAGCAACTAAGCGGGACTCGAACTCGCGACCAAGTACCCAAGTACCAACCAAGTAGGGTCAATGCAAACTGAGCCAAACGTATCATCGAATAAACCTATAAATATAAAAAAAACTGAATCTATTTTTTTAGGATTACCCACAAGCTCATCAACAGCAACTAGGACAAGTAAATAAAATCGGTTCACAATTAGAGGAAAAAAGGCCCTGAACTCTTTTGTCCTTGCCTATTTATATATATATAGCGTTATTATCACAATATTAGCTTGATGTCAATTGTGTACTTTCAGAAGAAGCGAGCTAATATTTACGTTATAATGTTTACGTTATTGCCTTTAGGATTCCATTATTATTTTTTATATAATGAAGATATTTTCCTAAAAGAAAAAGTATATTCGACTTTATATTACTTTATAGCTATATACTTTATAAGCTTTGTTTTTCACTTTACTCCATATTAAAAATATTATAATTTTAATACGTATTTGATAAATCAAAGATCTTGAGATTTTTTATAAGAAGATACGATATACTTAAATTTAATTCGATTTCGTAAAGTAAAAAAATATCTGGTAATTAGGATGGAGAGACAAATTTTATTGCTTCCAAATTGCTTTGAGTTAAGGATGCTACGATAAAAACGATTTTAAATTAATAATACTGTAAAATTATTTTACGCACATTTGGCGCAGTTTGTTGTAACTGATACCCTACTTTCTTGCGCCAGCAGTCGCGGGTTCGAGTCCCGCTGAGGGAATTCATTTGTTAAACTCAAATGTTTGTACTCCAATCATGGGTGTTTAAATTTATAATATGTATGTATTTAAACTTATATAATATGTAGTATATTAACTATCTGGTATCCGTAACACAAGCTTCGTAGCTTACCACGGAACTAGATGGCGCTTTGTGTAATAATGTCCCAACATATTTATTTATTTATTTATTATTACTTTTGAATTAATATAACGGGTCCCAAGAAATGTGGACAAAAATATTTAAGCGACATTGGAGCCATGGGCTGACAACTATATTTTTTTAAATTTCAATAGAGAATAGGTTTACTAGATTTTATCAATAAATAATATTTTCTTATCTAATGATTCATTTAATTCAAGCTTCAATAAAATAATATGCAAATACTATTATCTAAGAAAACTAAAATATTAAAACGGATATTGAAGGGGTAGATTAATATTAGAATTGATATATTTAAAGGCGTGCTTTGTAAAACCAGGATGCATTGCTATTGAGCAGAGTCACTGTGAAGCGTTATGATTTTAGTTTAGTAGTTATAGTGAAGTGTAATTATTATACTAATTATAATACACTGGTGCTATTCATTACACTTACTACTATTAATACTTCACTTAATACTTCATATAAAATGTAAAAAACTTTCTACAATCAGTCAGTAGTATGTCATATCACGTAGCTCTACATAGATTTTTTTTCCAAGAATCGTTTTCCCAACCTATTACACTTTATTCTGCAAAGGGAGAATGGACAAGAAAACTGTGAACTTCATCTGCTCGAAAAAATAATGTAATTAAAGTTGATCACTTCGAAAACTAGGAAATTAGGAACGTAATATTACATAAAAATAAAATAAAAAAACAACGCCATTAAGAAAATCTTTGAAATACAATTATACAAATGAATACTTAGAAGTTAAAAATTATTACCATTTAAGTTCAATTTTGAAAACTCTTAACAGACTATAATAGGAATCTATTTTTTTACTTCATAGGGTTTGATAGTCTACTCTGCCATCAGAAAAGCACCAACATCATAAAAAGAGAAAAGAAATATATATGGAGCAAACCAATACAATTATTATTAAAAGAAATTATATACTTAATATAGAAATTATACTTTTTAAAATATGTTAGCTTTCTGTATATGTTGGCGATCCTAAAATAAAAAGAAATTAAAAAAAATTAATACCCAATTGTGAAAATTATTGACATTCTTATTACCGGACTATAAATAGTACAAGTACATACATTTTTGATTTGAGGAAAAAAAGATAAGAGCTCAGATAACAAATTAAAATATATAAATTTTCCCCATTTTCTTTTCACTTCAACACGTAACTCCAAAATTAATTAAATCATATGTCAGCTATTAACGAAGGTCGATCTTCACTGAGGGTGAATGTTTGTATTGAAGTGTTTGTTCTCGTAGACTTAAGACAAAGCGCTAGATTGAGAATTTCCGCCCTTGACTTAATTTTATTAATGTGTTACTGACATGTCCTCATTTCATTTGGGATAGAGGACTATATCGCACGCGTACTTCACTAGCTTTAGTCAGGTCCACTAACGTTATAAAAATTATTTTAGAAAACAAAAACTAAAAAAATATAGCAACAAAAATTGCACTAGCTCGAACGATGATGAGCGATGGAAGTGTAACACTACTTACTCTAATTGAAAGACTTATTTACTTGAAAGAAAAACTATACACTACTATAGTAATTGTCTTGAATCGGACTCGAACTCAGGACCTTGGGATTTGCAGCCCTACTCGGTTGCCACTAGGCTAAAAGATTTGGAAGTAAAAAAAAATAATATTCAGGGTTTCATACTTAGTGTGGTCATCGCGCCATTTAATTTACGTTTAGCTTTTTTCCAACGGAGTTCGTTAAAACATCTGTTTCTTAATTAGTTATAGTATGAAATGGATCTGGAGTTTAGATATTTTTACATTTTGTACGAACTTTGCTATTACTTAAAATAGATTAGCGATTTAAGAAATAAGGTATTTTAACTTAACTGTTAACTTTTTAAAGTAAAAAACCATATTTATAACACTCCATCTTTATTTACTGGATAATATAATCAGCGATGAAGTCGAAACTTGTTTCTTTCGACAACTTAACAACTTTCGACTTTACCCCCGATTAAGCAAGCAATAAAATTAAAGAAGCAACCTTTTTTATTTTCTTATTTATTTTGGATATAATTTACATAGATTTCGAGGAAACAAAAAATAATTGCGTCGTGAGTTAATATCCCAATTTGACTTAAATTTAATGAATACGGGTTTTTTCAGAACATATTGACGGAGCCTACCTCAATGGCAGGTAAAATGATTTACAATTCTAGGTTTAATAAATAGTATTATAATTGTAGTTATATAAGTTGATGTGGGGCTGACATTTTAGAATTATGCTTAAAAAGTCCCTAAATAGAATAAGAATAAAAAATAATAAGTGAATATTGTTTCTTTTTTCTATTTATCGCTTAGTAATTGAAACATTGACAGTTCCAATGTCTATTTCCGAAAACAAACACTAATGACGTAGATTACGATAGCCAATCTCCTTCGTATCGTCTTCATTCTACGTGACATTGGCAAACTGAACTGGCACGCTTTGAAGTCATTAACGAGAAAGTTGGATTGAATTGAACTCCTAAATCTTTAATAGCAGTATCTAAAAAGTTAGATTTCTTTATTCGAATCATTTGTTTAACATAATATATAAAAGCGACAAGTAAAGCTGACTAAACAGAAAGCTCCGAAACCTTCTTGACCTACAAATCTGAAATATTGCAGGTAGTGTCATCTTTTCACCAAATCTCATCAGTTAAGAATGGATTTTGTGGCAGACCCAATATAAAAGGGTATTAGGCTAACGTAAGCTTGGAATATAAAAATCGTATGTTTTTTTGCTAGAAATAAAGATCTCCTTTTCACACATGAGTCAAACAATGAGAGTCATAGTTAACGCTTCACTACATAGTATAAAACAAAGTCGCTTCCCGCTGTCTGTCCCTATGTTTGTTTAGATCTTTAAATCAACGGATTTTGATGCGGTTTGTTGATAAAATAGTGATACAAGAGGAAGGTTTATATGTATAACTACCGGAACCCGCGGCTTTAATCGCGCTTAATCTAGGGATGAGCCTGAGCGAATTGAGGGCGAGTCGCTAGTGTTACATAAAATGTCAGTTATTTTCTACTTAAATGCTCATATCTATAGTTTAGTATTTACACATATATTTAAAAAATCTAAATGACGTCACTGTTGGATATTAGTCTACATGTGATAAAAATTTCATTTAACATAATAGGTTCTGTCGTCGTTCAATCATTTAATGATTCCATTTAAATGTACGAACTGGATAAAATGTCTTACTAACGTTTTCTTTTATATGTCAAAAAATCGTTAGCCAAAAACTGAATGTTTTTTTTCCAGAAGTATAAAATCTTTACTTTTTAGATTATTACAAATACCATTTCAATATAAGATTTCTTCTTGACATAAAACAACAATTATCATTCATAGTGAAGTTTCAAATACTTTGGAAATAAAAGAACAAAGTTAAAAAAATTGAGTTCCATTACAGATCGCTTCGAAATATTTTTTCATATGATTAAAATCCTGACAGCTTTACTCTGTATTCAGTCCATTTTAGCGTCCCAGTGCTGGGCATGGGCCTCCCTACAGTACCCAAGTGCGAGTTAGCGGACTTCATACGACTTTCGGAATCTTTCTATGTTCTTTCAGTTCCTTATGATGTTTTCCTTTACCGTGAGACAATTGATAAACATGTTGGAAAAGATTCACATATAAAAATTTTATCAGACATGGGATTTGAACCCCTTTTACTCGGTTTTCAAACCGAGGCGGTTACCACTAGGCCATCACAGCTTTTTTTGCTGTACTTTTTTTAATAATACTTATTATCTACTATTTTTACTCCTGATAAAAATTGAAAATGAATTCCAAAACAAAAATAAATCAAAAACAAAAGCCAAAGGAATATCATTAATGTTTGAGAACGAATGCCATCTTTTAACATTTGTAGGCAAAATTTTGCTGCTTTAGAACTTTTACAAGAACAAATCAGTCTTAACAACATATACTAGATGTCGCTGAATAAGGGCATAGAAAGCTAATGTTTGGCTGTTAAACTTGAACATTATTAGTAAATACAAAAAAATCATAGAGGGCACTGTTCTTAATTTCAATTGGGATATCTAATAAATATAAGTCATAATCATAATAAGAAATGCCAAAGCAGTAGTTGCTTATCATTTTTTTTTACTTTAAAAAAATGATACATGTAGTTAAATTAATTCACATACATAGAATTAATACATTTTGAACTAAAATGAATACAATTTTTAATATTATTTTGGTCAAAAATATTACGTTGATTGCTGTACAAGAATAGGGTTGAACCTAGCGGTAGATAAATATTTATATGTATATTATAATATTATTCATATACTTATTCACTCGAATGAATATTCAGTCTACGTAAGCCACTCTCTCCATTGTTCCTAAATTATAAGTTACCTATGTACTTACTTTAAATAACATAAAATGTCTTATGTTGTGTTTTCACTAATGAACTATTATAGGCTCTTATTTTAAACTATCTGGCTACTAATGATATTTTTAGAAAATCACTTGTGTCCTATGTTCTTTATAAAAATATTGTAAAGATACGCGTGACTTTTAAAATTTATTTACTGTCATAATATCATCCCTACATATTATATTTTCTAAACTAACTACAACATACTTCAAATATAATATAGCAATTCTTCAAAAAACTTTAGCAATAAAATACAATAGAAAACCTTTTTAAAGCTTAAAAACCGTTTAAAAGTATGTCAACAAACGGTCGCTTACCGATAATTAGGTGGATTAGAACCACACTGGGTGTCACTGTCACTGTGTCAAATCGGATTTGTTACTCATTAGCTCACGAGGGGTGATAAATGTCAAGCCTTTGTCGAGTTAAGCCCTGGTTATAAATTTGTTTGTAGTTTAGAAAATTTTTGTTTTATTAATGGAAAAACTTATATTAGTACCCTACCCTGGTTTACTTACTACCCTGATTTGACAGGATAATAGATGGGATTGGTAAATTTTATCTTTTAATAATAACTCGCCAGGGCTTTGCCAGAACTGGATATATTACATAATATGTTTATGGGTCAATCCGTTATCCGACCAATAGTTCGAATCTTTCGTTTTTGATGAAAGTACGTGAGGAATTTTCTTCTATCATAAAATGAGGGTCTATAAAACGGAGAAAATAAAAGAATCTACGTAATACTAAATTCAAAATATAAAAGAAGAAAAGAAAATTTTAAGACTTTTTCATCTTTACTTTTTATAATTCTGAAACTATAAAAGATACACAAAAGAAAATAAATAAACATGTTGGGATATTAATACACGCAGCGCCATATAGTTCCGTGGTAAGCTACGTAGGAAGCTTGTGTTACTGATACCAGATCGTTGATATACTACATATATAAGTTAAAATACATACATATCATAAATATAAACACCCATGACTGACAAACATCCGAGTTTAAATTCAAATTAATACCCCCAGCGGGGCTCGAACCCGCGACCGCTGGCACAAGAAAGTAGGGTCACTGCAAATTGCGCCATACGTGTTTAGCATTAGTATATAAGTTTATTAAAATAAAGAAAAAAATTATCAAATTTTAATATTTTTTTAACAAGTCAAAGTAAATTTTACTGTTAAAAAGGGGCTTTAAGAGTTTTTTTATAACATGTTGTTTCAGAGCTGAAATACCTTTTAGCTTTACTAATACTTCGTCAGATGCAAGATTAAGCTGAGGTATAAACATACTTTCGCAAAATGTTGTCATCTCATTATTGGATATAATCAATCAATTTCTTGTATACGGCTATAAGGCGTGTAAATTGAGTTCATTTACATAATACGTGTCACGTAGGGAAGATTATTCGGTGGTTAAGTATATATTAGGTGTCTAAAAGCGTGCGTGTGTTTGTGTATGTGAACCGGTGGTGTAGTGGCTAGCATGTACTATCATACATCGAGAGGTCCTGGGTTCGAGTCCGGGTCGAGCCAATTTTAGTTATTGAGTCTTTCGTTTTGTTTAGTAAGCCTCAGTATCAGCCCATAGTTGGGAAGTTGGCACCATGGCTGGAATCGGTCGGAGAACATTATTATTTAAATTAACAATTACAGTAATGATTCTATATGTATTATAACTTTCTTGGTTTTAATAGCCTCGAAAAGTGCTCCAAAAACTTCAGAGTCAGGCAAGTGATAAAATTTGTACACGAAAATACATTTTTTAAAACACCCGGGATTTGATCCTGCTTTACTCGGTTAGCAATGTAAGCACATTACTAAAACACTACTGCCTCTCCATATCATAATATATTTATTCGAGGAATAAAATATATTACATTTTATATTATAAATAAGCCTAAAGTTATTATGTAAGAACATGTATCTTTATCACATTGCAAATTAACCGTGACCTCTAACGTAGCCATGTTGCTATTCTTACAAATGTGACAAAAACACGCGAGAAGCCTAATTAAAATTAGCATGTAGACAAATGGAATGTGATGTGCCTTAATTCAAATAATTTATACTTTATAACTAAAGCTCTTGGAGGGAGAACTTTGGTTTTAATATTTAAAATTTTGTGTGTTTCTGTGAAAAATTACAATGAACGATATTATTTAAGCGTACAATATCATTAACATGAAGGCAGTGGTATCCCAGCGGTAACCGCGTCGAAGGCCGCGCTTCGCCCTATAGCACTTTATAATTAGCAGCGATCGCGCGCGTTTATCGGAGTTCTCTAGTGAGGAAAATAAAAATTATTACTTAACTAGTGAGTACCCTTTCTTCGCTCGGGTTCTTCCCTAGATTTAGCGCGGGCGAATTCGTGGGTTCCACTAGTTGTACATAAAATACAGCAAGTAGGTTTTGTAAGTTAGTAAGGCAGGTTGTAGAATGATCGAAAGGCTACCTTCCGAAGCCTCCTTCACAAGACACGTTCGGATAAACGCATATTAATTAGTATATTTTGAGCTTTTCTGTATTGATTATAACAACTTTACCAACAAGATTAAACATTATTATATGTATAGAAGATTTTATTATTAATAAAAAAAACTTTAAAAATATCACTAATTGGTAGATTTTCTTTAAAAATGCAAGATTTTTGAGGAATTATTTATTGTAAAAAGGAATGGATAAATCTGAATAATGATTGTTTCGAATATATTTAAAAATAGAAAAGGTGGTCAAATTACTTTATCTTTCGTTGCATATCCTATGTTATGAAAATAATTTCACATACAAGGGTGACATATCTACTTCCAAAGTGAAAGCTATTTCGAAATATGAGCGACTGAGTTTCAACGGTAAATTATGCACTATACTTTGGGGTCGTGCCAAACAAATAAGTTAAGAATTCGTCATATTGTATGACTTCCCTCATCTAATACTCAATGAATGAATAATATAGATTTATTTTCTTTCAATAAATGTTCAATTTAATACCTTATTCTTTCAACAAAACTTGAAACAAGCACATTATTTGCCAAGTAACCTTAATTTAACCATTATATTATAGAAAAATTGAGTCCATATGGATAACAATTTTCGTGACAAATGGTACTTAGGGATAAACCCGAGATAACCGAGTGTGAGACACTAGGTACTAATAACACTAGTAACAATTAAATTAAAAATTTTAAAAGAGCTTTTAAACGTTCCAATCGTTAACTTTTTGAGAGTAAAAATAAACTGCAATGTGCAGTAAAACAGTTTATTATCTACAATCGAGGAACGTGCACAAGCAAAATGCATAAAAATGCAGAATCAGGCTATACCTTGATTTTATGAGCGACCACGACTGTCTCCTATGAAAGTACATACCGCTACTATATAAATGTTAAGCGAGAAACACGTGAGTTTTATAATCAATACTAATATTATAAAGAAAGGTTTGTATGTAAGTATGTTTGAAACGAATTGGCTCAAAAAGTACTGGACCGATTTTAAATTTTCTTCCACCATTTAAATACTACATTATCACTGATTAATATAGGCTATTTCAATTGCAAAAAATAAGGATCCCACTAAAACTACAATAACAGGAGAGGAGGAGGAGTGCACGCCGCATAATATATGAAATAGGTAGCCGCGCGGCTCAGGAGTAAAGCTTAAAGCTGGAGTAATTTTGGAGAATTTTCAACCCAGCGAGTGATCGAATGAAGTTTAGTAGCGATTAAAAAAATGAACGCGGGCGAAGCCGCGCGTATTCCTAGTTGTATATGGAATAATTCGAGGAATATTTGTTATTTTATATTATATCACTTATTTACCATTAATAGTGGTATTTTTTGAATTTATTTATTGTATTAATCTTTAGATGCGTAGAATTAAATTGTTGTAGAAAGAACATAAACATAAGCGAAGCGAAGACGAGTTACAAAAGCGAGTCAATTATGAAATTAAACCATTAAAGTTCCTACAGGCTGAAACCAAACATGTCTACGGTCCATTAAATTTCACTTCGAAAATTAAAGAATTATAATAATTTGTTATGAAAACTTGGCTTTTCTGTTTTAATTTGAGGATATTTGTATAGATTGAACTAAATTGATTGTAATAAATATAAATGCATTGGAACATTTTTAGTTATTATATACAGCACCATACGGCTCACTAGAAATATATAACATTTAATATATACATATTATAAATATAAACACCCATGACTGGAGTACAAACATTCGTGCAAATGAATGGGACTCGAATCCGCGACCTCCGGCACAGCAAGTAGGGTCGCTATAAACTAAGCTAAGCATGTCGTCGAAATATAGTAATACTTTTTACTACACATCTTATAAAAAGAACGGACAACGAAAATAATACATAAAAATAAATATACATCAGACGGCCTTATCGCTAAAAGCTAAATTAATCTTACATAGAGCTTTTGAATCTCTGACCCGAAATCAAAGGCTTGCTAGAATTTACCATTCGCTATTATGAATTAGATAATTAGAAAAAGTAATTAAAAAGAACTTTCACATACGGCTCATACTAGGTGATAAGCGAGTTAGCCACGTGAATATAAATTTTGTACCCACCCACCTTTCACTATAATTAAGTTATTTATATGTGTAATTTGAAAAACAGTATATTTGTCATTTATATCAAAGGGTAATTTAAAAATAAGCTTATATATCTCGGTAGAATCTCGCTTCATTTATATATGTTCTTTAACGTCACATTAAGTTTGAACGTTTATTATTCCTTTACTAACAGAGGAATGGATTTGAGTGAAAATTAGAAAATAAAGGTCTATGACCTGTGAAAATATATATGCTTTTGTCAAAAAAAAAACAAATAGATAATTATGTATGTTGTGTCGCAGCGAATGTAACCCACTAGTTATCTTTTAAAGACATTAAAACTTTTTAAATTTTTATAAACTAGAAACAAAAAGATGAAAGACATGAAAAAGAACCTTTAAAAATCCAGTCTAAACCATATGACTTTATATGAGCAATCCCAACCAATTTTGGGCATATATGCTATACAATTAAAATAATACAAAAAATATAATAAAATCGGGCCACAGTCCACAACGCTTGACAAGTTCGGATTGGCGGACTATAATTAAATTCACTGTAAATTTTTATAATGTAAGCTTTTATATTATTACTAGCATTTCCCGCGGCTTCGTACGCGTTCTAAAGATCGTAAACAAAATTATTTCTGAGTCGCACGGTATGATACCTCGCAGAACTAACGCCCGCCCTTTCCATTTTTGCAACATTTTTCATTGATGCTCCGCTCCTATTGGTCGTAGCATGAAGTAATATAGTCTTTCTCGATAAACGGGCTATCCAACACAAAAAGATTTTTTCAAATCGAACCAGTAGTTTCTGAGATTAGCGCGTTCATCCAACCAAACAAACAAACAAACAAACTCTTCAGCTTTATCATATTAAGTATAGATTCTTAAGAAATAAGTAATAATGTGTATCAATTAGTAAACATTCTAATAGTTTTTGATTGATACTATCGATATAACGTCATATAGGGTAGGGCATTGTTAGTTTAAAAAAATGTGGTAAAATAAAACAACTAAACTATTGGTATAAAATATTAAAAATATGACGAGCAAGACGAATAAAAGTCAATTTTGATATAAAAAGGTAAAGTAAAAATACCAAAGTATCAAACAATAGCAGCCATAAAACAACACAGTCATGACAGGTTCTATGAAAAATTCATATTGCAACGTTCATATTATATTATAAGCTTATTACAAGTTTAGTTAAGACTTGAGTTCTGTCCCACGAGAACTCTTTGCCCCTAAGTAGCATTAATCATGTTTATTTATATTAAAATTTATACTTACAGTAATTTCAGCACCGTGTAAAATTATAAATTCATGGAAAATAATACGATGTTACTAAGATTTAATTAATCTACTCATAATACTCGTATAATAAAGTATTAACTATGAAGAATATGTACATTAAATGTTTTTGGGAAAAACTTAATGAAGTATATACTATATATAAGTAATAATCATCGATATCGATATCCTTTCTTTAGATAATCTAATCTTTAGATAAATAATATATACATTCATACATAAATTTCTAAACATTTAAGATTTTAAATACCTTAAAAAATATAATATAATAACTAAAATATATTGTTAAAAGGAGTCCCTTTAGGCAAGGTTCCGAAGATAGTGGCAGCGTTCCCCCTTTGGATAGCTAGACTAATTCTTTGTCCGAGGTAGCTGCCAGCTCTTCGGTCACCTGTGATGTCGACTAACCTTTTAGCTATTTCCTTAAAAACCTATTGCACTAGGACCCCATATCGATATTATAAATCTGAATCTATAGTTTTTGAAGTTTATGTCTGTCTGTTTGTGACCGTATTACGCGAAAACCACTTAACAGATTTTGGTACAATTTGGTGTGATGATAACTGGTTATCTGGTACTCGTATATTGGTATGGTGAATTAGAATATTATCTTTTAGACTTTTTTGACATTTAAATTAATAAAATCTCATCATCACGTACCACGTATTTTCTGAGACTGTAATTGCTGTAAAGAATTGGAAACGTTGAGAAGCTAAGATCAAAATAAATCCACAAAAATTTAAGTTTCATATATATTTTTCCGGTTCCGGTAGCAAAGACGTAAACACCCGTGCTAGTACTCTCCGTAAATAAAAATCCAATAACAGTGCAAATAAGTGGCTACATAACACGTTATATACAAATTTGTGAACACTAATGTACAAGAACTCTGAAATCAAAAATAATCACTGTGAATATCTGCAAAAGTGTTAAAAATTTTTTACGAAAACTATTTGGCAGTATAACCTAAAACATTGAACAGTCAGTGACATTGACATTGGACATTTAACATTTGGCATAGTGTCAAACGTCAACGTGCCACAAACAATTCCATAACCAATCGTTGGTACAAGTGTTGCCATTGCAAGCTAAAAATTCTCCACAATAATATTAAAATGAATATAAACATGGATTTACTATTATCAAAATTAGATGAAAAACTACAACACCAAACTTTAACTATAACTGCAGCTGTAACTAAAACTGTCATGGATGCATTGGAAGAAAAGATTGCACCAATTATGGAGGAAAACAAAAACTTGAAAACAAAAATCACCAAATTAGAACAAAAACTAAATTCCATGGAGAAAGAAAAGCGAAAGTTCAATCTTATTTTTTTTGGCACCGAGGAGAATGGTAAACGCGAAGCAGAACTTGTTGACTACATAAAAGAATTGATCCTAGAAACTGGTATTTATATAGACAGCCAGGAAATAACCAACATTTACCGTATAAAAACATCTAAGCCATCTACAAGCCAACCAATAGTCATCACTCTCTCTACTATATGGAAAAAACATCTTATTTTGAAGAATAAAAAGAAACTACCCCCTGGTATCTACGTCAAGGAGGATTACCCCAAAGATATTGTCGAAATACGTAGAAAACTACAGCCAAAAGTAGACGAAGAAATAAAGAAGGGCAATATTGCTTTCATAAAATATGATAAATTAGTAGTAAAAAATATAAATGAAAATAACCGCGAGAAGAGAAAGAGGGAACTAAGCAAATCGCCGCATACATCAACACAAAAGAAATCAAATACTAACAAAAACATTGAAGGAACAAACAAAACACTAAGTACAAAACAGGTAATCAAACCAAATATATTAAACTACATAGCACGTGAAAGATCATCTTCTTTATCAGAAATATCAAAAAACAACTAAATGCCCCCGACAACCGGAATATGAATAATAAAAACACCCAATCAAAACAAACAAGAATAAATTACACCCCAAGCCGGTTGGTCACCGTGGGGGCAAGAGACCAAAACCCTCCCATTCGGACACTCCATATTTGTACACTAAATACAAGATCGCTTCTATCAACAGAAAGGCTTTTAGAATTAAAAGAAGGTTTGTCAAATATTAAGTACGATATTATTGGTCTTTCGGAAGTAAGGAGAACAGGCTATGCCATATTAGAACAAGAAAATCATATTCTCTGTTACTATGGAGAAACCAAGGGTCTGCACGGAGTTGGCTTTCTAATAAAAAAGAACTTAAAAGAAAACATAGAGAGTTTTATTGGAGTAAATGAAAGAATCTCCGTACTCAACCTCAAATTCGTCAACATATCACTCACTATTGTCCAGGTATATGCACCGACTATCGACGCTAGTGACTACGACATAGAAAGTTTTTACGATAAATTGCAAGAAGTTAAAGAACACTATAGTAAAAACCTCATACTCATGGGCGATTTTAACGCGCGTATTGGTCAACGTCTCCCAAGTGAAGAACATATACTCGGGCCATACTGCTATGGTAAAAGGGACAAACGAGGTATAAGATTACTTCAATTCGCTCTGGAAAACAATCTTACCATCATGAACAGTATATTTAAAAAGAAAATCAACAACTTGTGGACCTGGTGCTCACCAAAAAAGAATAAAAGTCAAATAGATTACATCTTAACAGATAATAGAAAATATTTTTCAAATATAGATATTATTAAACAGTTCACCTTCTCTACTGATCATAGATTGATTAGAAGCACTATACATCTAACAAAAAATAGAAAAAGTAGAGCTACCTTCAACAACATAACATCAAAAATTGACACTCAAGAAAACCAACTTCAATATATAGAAACTCTGAAAGAAAATTTAAATAAATCTAATATTTCCGAAGAAGATGACATCGAATGTTACAATTCAAAACTCAAAACAATGATTATAAAAAGCCTTAACTCTATAAAAACCATAAAAAGTAAGAAAAAATTCTCTATCTCAAACTCCACTAAATTCATGATGCTTAGAAAAAGTGAACTACAACATAAAAAACCCCTTACGATTGAAGAAAAACAAGAATTAAGAAAGCTATACAAAACTGTTGGTAGGCAAATAAAAAAAGAATATACAGAACATAAACTAAAGGTAATAAAAAAGCACTTAAATACTGCAAGAAGCATGAAAAAGGGATTAAAAGAAGTATACACAGCAAAGAACTGGATACCATGTCTAAATAATAACTCTAGCAAATCTTATTCAAGATCAGAAATAATAAACATATCAACAGAATTCTACCGGTCACTCTATACGCAAAAACCACATATACCAAATCATGACTCTTCTACTCCCACCATCGAACATCAAGATTCTATATTATTAGAGAGATTTACAGAACGAGAAATACTCTCAAGAATCGAAAAACTTAAAACAGATAAAAGTAATGGACCAGACGGCATACCAAATGAAGCCTTGAAATCAGCCAAATATGTACTACTTACTTACATAACTAACCTCTTCAACAAAATACTGGACCATAGACAAATACCAAAAGAGTGGGCACAGTCTGATATAGTACTTTTATATAAAAAAGGAGACCCTGCTGACATTGGCAATTATCGCCCTATCAGTCTCCAACCAAATATATATAAACTATTTGCGTCATGTATCGAAAAACGCCTAAAACCCTTTACTGAAGACTACCAGCCAGTTGAACAAGCAGGTTTCAGAAAAGGCTACTCAACAGTTGACCATATATATACTCTTGAACAAGTTATTGAGAAATATGATGATCAACAATCTCCACTCTACCTGGCCTTTATAGATTATGCTAAAGCGTTCGATTCAATTTCTCATAAAAGCATATGGAAGGCCTTAGAAGACTGCAACGTACCAAATGAAACAATAGAGCTTTTAAAAGACATCTACGAGAAAAGTACAAGCAGGGTCAAACTAGATAGAAAAGGTCCGGAAATAAAAATATGCAGAGGAGTAAAACAGGGGGATCCGCTGTCACCTAGATTATTTATTACTGTTCTTCAATACATCATGAAAAGCCTAAAATGGACAGAAAAAGGAATTTATATAAACGGAAAATATCTAAATAATCTCAGATTTGCAGATGACATAGTATTATTCTCAGAAACACCTAAACAGTTACAAAAGATGATTAACGACCTCAACAATGTCAGTAGAAACATAGGCTTAGAACTAAACATTACAAAAACCAAGGTTATGACAAATAGAGTAGAACACCCAATCATAGTTGATGGTAGCCTACTAGAATATGTACACGAATACATCTACCTCGGTAAACAAATTTCCTTAAAAAGATCCAGACATATTGATGAATTGAACAGACGCGTAAACTTAACTTGGAAAAAATTTTGGAGTTATAAGGAAATATTAAAATCAAGTTTACCAATCAACCTAAAATCTATTGTTCTGGACTCCAGTCTACTACCCTGCCTATCATATGGTTGCCAAACATGGATCTATAACAAGAAAACGGAAAGAAAAATCCAAACCTGTCAAAGAGCAATGGAAAGGAGTATTCTAAACCTAAAACGCATAGACAAAAAAAGAAATACAAATATAAGAAAACAAACAAAGGTAATAGATGCTCTAAACCACTGCAAAAAACTAAAGTGGAAATGGGCAGGCCACGTAGCACGTATGAACTCAGATAGATGGTCCAACAAAGTAACTCACTGGCCTGGCCCGTTTGGAAAAAGGAAACAGGGTAGGCCCCCTGATAAGTGGCTTGATGAGATTAAAAAGATAGCAGGAGACAACTGGACGTCAAAAGCCAAAGATAGAAAACTTTGGAGTAAAATGGAGGAGGCCTTTACTCGAAAAGAGGTCCTTAATAAATAACAAATAACTACATGATTTACTAAAAAATAATTGATTCATTGTATATTAAGGATAAATAAATGGCTTATTATTATTATTATTATTATTATATATTTTTTTGTTTGAAACATGTTACTTGAGATGGGTACCTACTTTTCCGATAATTAATAAAATATGTTAACATTCTTTTTACCTTTTATATATTCTTACTAGTTTAAGAAACAATATTATAATTATTATTCATTTTAATCATTTTTTCCTATAGTAAGATCGTATTTTAATGGCTCATAAAACGCAGGTCCCAATAAAATTAGCTAAACACGATCGTAACACTCGAAACAAGTGCTAACAATCGATAAGCACTTTGTTAAATTGCTTGAAAATACTGCAAATTAAGGTTTTTTATCTTTAATGTCACTGTCATTTTAAGAGGAATTAAGAAGACCTTTTATTTTCCGCTTACTTTATGATTCCAGTACTTTATTTTTTATATAAATATGAATAGAGTGTGTATTTACATATAGTTTAATCGTATATTTCTCCAATATATAAGTTTGGTAGCTTTCAAATTTTTCTTATTTTTCAAAATGCAGCCAATATATAGCACATGCACCGTCAATTTGTACGTGAAATGAATTTTACCTTTCGAGACGCAACAGCTGTAGTCATGCATGCTTCAATATAACAAATATGAGGGAAACGCTCTAAAATTCAAGCGCTATAAATTTTCTGATCGAAAAGTTTGTAAATATGCACAAAATGATTTTTAATCTTACATTATTTTTCTCACGTTTCCTTAAGATATAATGTGAAAAACTGCGTTTTTCCAGACTGAAGGAGGATATGTTTTTCGAGTGTATGTACTATACTACGTCGTGATATACACACTTCATGGTTTTATTTTCATAACAAGATTTACATGTAACAGAATAGTTTGTAGCAATATAGTATCTTATAATAGAAAGTGGAGGAATGCAAATCGAAAATCTTAGAACTATGTATTTATTTTTTATGGGAAACAGTAATCGTTAAAACGTATATCTATACTAATATTACATTGAAGACTTTGTTTGTTTGTTTGTTTGGTTGAACGCGCTAAACTCAGGAACTACTGGTTCGATTTGAAAAATTCTTTTTGTCTTGGATAGTCCGTTTATCGAAGAGGAAATATATCACGCTACGACCAATAGGAGCGGAGCATCGATGAAAAATGTTGCAATAACGGCAAGGGCGGAAGTTAGTTCATACCGCGCGACTCAGAAAGAATTTGGTTTTCGGTGTTTAGAACGCGTGCGAAGTCGCGGGAAGTGCTAGTTTTTAATATTTACACAAATAAATCTACAAGTATGTATAAATCAATTCAAAGCTAAATTACATACTGAGTTAACTTTGAAATCTTAGCTACCAAATAAAAAGCACGAAATGCATTGACTTAGTGAACTTAAATGTCGTACAATTTATGAAAGAATAACATACTACATTTTAATATACATTGCTCGGGACCAACGCTTAGGAATTGAATTTAAATAGTTAATTCTATAATGTACAAGATGCAATGCAATATTTTGGTTATATTATTTTAGTATCTATTTTACCAAAGCACTCATAGGTTATACTGTATAGCCCGAGAGCTATGTTTAAGATTATAACATATCACCATTTGTACCAGATATTATTAAGTTATTATTATTCTAGCACTAGCGACTCACCCTCGCTTCGCTAGTGTTTTATATTTACTTTGAATTCGGTATTATTCTATTTGCCGGTTTAATTTATAATAATTGTCATGAACATAATCAAACGTCGTGAACTTTATTAAGTTTTCTTAAATTTTTAAATCTTTCGCGCATTTTTCTTAATTTTATCTTTTATAAGAACCTTTTCCTGATAATAACAAACACAATAAAAAAAGAATTAGCGATCCAGCGTCCAGCCGTTTTTAGAATTTACATAAGATATACGATATCAGATTTTTTTAAAAGAGAGAAAAAAACCATTAAATACGCAAACATGCTCCAGGAGGATAGCTGACGTATTGATTCCCACGACTATATGTTCTAAGAGCCGGTGGAAGATCGACCTTCACCGACCTGATAACCAGATGAGACATATTTTTTATTAAATTTAATTTATAAACAAATATGCCTATAATTACTTGCCTATCTGAAAGTGCTCATGGCTATTTTTAATTAAATTAACTTTAATCGATTTTTTTTTCATCACTTTCATTCTTTTGATAACCAAATGAATTTTATTTCACTGTTAGTTTTTAACACACAGAATATGCCTCAGTAGGCTAGCCTACTCATTTTTGTGTAAAGCTACCAAAGCCGATGTGAACAGGTAAGTCAATATAGGTGACTCCATCGTTCCGCTAACTTATCGAAAGTTATATCAAATTTTAGATTATTTTATTACAAAATCAGTCATATAGACTTGCCTGCAAAAAATCATACTTAAAGCATTGTCGCCCAGCTAAAAATAGCCATGAGCACTTTCAGATAGGCAAGTACTTATAGGCTGTGGCGACACGGACCTGCCGAGGGTCCGGTGACGACACTCTGGATCAGAACAGAATGTTCTGCCGATAATACGATAGGTTCAACGACATTCAAATAAAACGTATAATGGCCTGGACAACAGCAAGTACTTACCGGTCGTACTGTGGCAATCCAAGCCGTGGTGCCTGGTTGAGGTTGACGCCGTATTTTCGGGGATGGCCGCGGAGCTATGCTGTGCAGCCTGGCAGTTCTTGTATGCTAGTATGTGCACTGTTCACAACTATGAAGTTCAAGTCGATTTTTGGTTTGTATAAAGTTCTCACGTTCTCCGAGAGCAGGAAGAAACACGAATGCCTTTCAAAAAAGGGGAACGAACTTTTTATAACGGCGCCGTACCGGTAACCATACGTCACCATTCATTCCAGCTCGGAGCCAATCACGATGCAGTACGATCGGTATGTTCTTTAAGTGAACCTTGACATTGGCCAGGCCTGTCGCGATACTTAAATATGATTGAACCTAACGTATATTGTATAACCTAATGGAGAATGAACATACCGCCCACCAAAATACAGCTGGTATTTTCCGAAAAAAATAATAATAATAATAAATATGATTATCTAAGTAGAGTTAGACAGTAGATAAATAATAATATACATAATATAGAAAACGATATAGAGGTATGTGTTACGAATGTGACGTATTACGAATGATATATCTTATGGTCTAAAATTATATAACTATATTATAAACGTTATTTTATTATACATATATAGCTTAAGGTAATGTAAATTACGATTCGATAGGCAGAGGGCAGAGCTTTACAAGAGGTCGTTTAATCAAGTTATCTTTAGTTTTAACGGTTGCTATACGAACGATACCATCTGGACCGGGATGTAACTCCGTCACCCTTCCTAAAGACCATTGCAATGGAGCACGGTTGTCATCTTTTATCAATACAACAGCATTGACATCGAGTAGCTTAGATGTTTTTGTCCATTTAGCACGTAAGGTTAATGAGTGCAAATATTCGTTTTTCCAACGAATCCAAAAATTCTGAAGGAAAGACTGAATTAACTGCCAACGTGTTAATCTATTAAGTTTTATATTAGTATAATCTACATCTGGGACGGTTGTAAGAGGCTCTAAGGTCAAGAAATGGCCCGGAGTCAGAACATTTAAGTCATTTGGATCGGTACTTAAAGCATAAAGAGGTCGTGAATTAAGCACCGCTTCAATTTGAACAAACAGCGTGGACAGTTCCTCGAAAGTTAAAACCTGATTACCTATTATCCGATAAAGATGAGATTTAGCCGCTTTGATATTTATTTCCCACACACCACCAAAGTGAGGGGCTGACGGAGGGTTAAATTCAAATTTGATTCGTTCCGTATGCGAGGCATTCTTTAGCAAGGATAGATAATTGCTCACACCAATGAAATTAGTTCCACAATCTGCATGGATCACATTACATCGACCACGACGTCCAACAAAACGACGCAACGCTGCTAAAAACCCATCAGCTGACAACGATGATACGACTTCCAAATGGACTGCTTTTGTAGCTAAACATACGAATAAACATAGATAAGCCTTATCTATTTTGGCTCCACGATGAGTACCTAGTTTGATACGGAAAGGTCCGCCGAAGTCAACACCCACGATAGAAAATGGTTTCACTTGATTGACACGAAATGAAGGTAGATCGCTCATATATGGCTCTAATGATATAGGTTTTGTTCTGAAACATCGAATACATTTTGAAAGACAACGTCGTATTACACGTTTAGCCGATAATATCCAGAACCGCTGTAATATTAAGTAGTGCGTAGTATTATGCCCCGTATGACAATGTTGACGATGTATGGATTCGATGACCCTAAAGGTAAATTCATGGTCGCTAGGTAAAAGAGCGGGATGCCGTTGTTCAAATTCAAGACCAGCACGGGATAACCGACCGCCCACCCTGAGAATACCATCCTCATCCAAAAAGAGGCTTAACTTACGCAACGGTTTCGGTAGTGGTTGCTTCGCTTGAAGCCGTTGTATTTCATTAGCGAATGACGAAGATTGAACAAACTTTACAATAAATAACAGCGAGTTATGATTTTCAGTTTCGGTTAGAACTGAACCTCTATTACGATCATGTGGATTTTTAACATTATGTATAAATCGACGAATATAAGAAACGATGTGCGTTATTTTTTCTAACGAGGAATATCGATTTATTAAGTTGAGGATAAGAGTGCCATACTCATCCTCTGAACGAGTAGCTAAGACAACTGTACGGCGCTCTTCAGCTCTTGCGATGTTTTCATCCTCAGAACTATAAGACTGAGGAGTTTGTTTATTAGTTGGCCATTGATCGGAGGGTTTTACCAACCACGATGGCCCTGACCACCATAAGGAATTATGGAATAGATCATAAGGAAGATTCCCACGTGAACAAATATCCGCAGGATTGTCTGATGACGCTACGTGATGCCATAACTCGGTAGAGAAAATATCCTGGATATGTCCCACACGATTAGCCACAAACGTGGTCCAGCGAGAGGAATGTGAACGAAGCCAAGATAGAACGACGGTTGAGTCAGAACATAGATAAATAGCGTTGAGCGTTAATTTTGATATGTACGTATCAAGCACAAATTTTGCTAAGTTAGTCAGCAACACTGCTGCACACAACTCTAATCGAGGCAAAGAGATTTTCTTGAGAGGAGCTACTCTAGCTTTGGCACATACTAATCGTGTTTGTGTAAATCCGTCTACTTCTGAAACTCGGAGATAAATAACTGCTCCATACGCAAGCTCCGAACTATCACAGAATCCATGTAATTCATAGGTTAAGGTGTTGCTAATAGTGATTCGACGTGGTATTCGCAGGTCTTTGAATATAGGCAGCTGATGGCAATAGGTTTCCCATACCCTAATTACATCCTCGGGTGGATCACTATCCCAATCAACACCAAGGAGCCACAGCCGTTGCAAGAGGCACTTCGCCTTGATGGTAAGAGGTGAAAGAAAACCTAAGGGGTCGAAGATCTTCGCAATCTCACTAAGAATGACCCGCTTTGTACAAGATCGGCTTGAAGATTTAACATCAAAGGAAAACGTATCTGTAGTTGGTTCCCACTGTAGACCAAGCACCTTTAAGCTACAAGATTCATGGCCGGTAAAAGTTTTAGAATTAACAAGACATTCTTCTTGAGGAATATCAGAAAGTAACTCTGGTACGTTACTGGCCCACTTCCTTAACTGGAAATGACCCAAGGCGAAAAGCTTTATGATTTGCGACTTTGCCTCCAGAGCTTCGTCCAGAGTCTCACAACCAGTTACAATATCGTCAACATAAATATCGCTATTCAAGATTTGTTTTGCTAGAGGAAATGCAGAACCTTCATCTTCAGCTAACTGTTTAATAGTTCTACATGCTAGAAACGGCGCAGAAGAGACTCCGTATGTGACAGTGTTCAGCCTGTATTCTTGTAACACCTGACTCGGACTAGACCTCCAAAAAATCCGCTGATAATCTCTGTGCTTATCTGCTACAAGAATCTGTCTGTACATCTGACGTATGTCCGCTAAAAACACGACTACATGTGAACGAAAAAGGAGAAGAACCTGCACTATATCCCTCTGAAGCTTAGGGCCTGTCAGTAACGTGTCGTTTAACGATTTGCCGCTGGCATCTCGGGCCGATGCATCGAAGACAACGCGAAGTTTTGTGGTGCTACTGTCAGGTTTAACGATGCAGTGATGAGGTATATAATATTTACCTTCACCAAGCTGTTTCGTGGGTACAAGTGTCATATGTCCACTCTTCTCATAGTCATCCATGAACTCTGAATACTGCTTATATAACATCAGATCGCGAGAGAGACGGTTTTCTATAGCCTTAAATCGTCTTAAAGCAACACTACGTGAATCCTCAAACTTCGGATCTACACCACCTTTGAAAGGTAACTGAACTCCATATCTGCCCGCTGAATCACGATAATGTTCGGTGACATAAGCCTTTTCACATGCCATATCCAACGGTGTGAGAATTGACGCTTGAGGAACATTATCAATCTCCCAGAGACGTTGAACCATAGAAGACAGCTCGTCGAATTTGGCTGTATATTGTAATAAGGACGAGGTTGTGAGATGTGTTCTACCTAATAAAAGCCATCCAAAAACTGAGTTCATTGCAACAGGTTGATTAGACCGTCCTTTCATACATTGGTCCAAGAGAGACTCAGCGAATATATCGGCACCAAGCAAAATATCAATAGGCCCAGGGATATCGAAACCTGGATCTGCTAACGGTAACGATTGAATGTGAGACCAACCATTCGTATTTAGTTTAGCAATAGGCTGATCACCACAAATAGTTGGAATTACATGCATATGGACATCGAATAAAACCTTGTTGTTTGATGCGAGTGAACAACGAACCATATGGCTGATATCAGCAGACATTCCACCTAACCCGTTAATATTTGTGTCGCATGGTACTTGTTTAATATTTAAAATTCGAGCTGCGTCACGAGTAATCAAATTGTTTTGGCTGCCAGTATCGAATAGCGCTCGAAAAGAATGATAGCTACCCTTTTCATCTAGTATCTGCACTATAGCGGTGGCAAGAAGAACGGTTGTGTTTATTGAAGATTTCGTACATAATTCGTAACCAGAAGTCTTAGCGATTAAGGACACAGAACGAGACGGGGTATCAGTTGATTGCTCTTTGTGAAGCAATGTGTGATGTTTATGTTTACATTTAAGGCATCGGAAAATCGATTTACAATCTTTTAATTGATGAGATGATTTGAGGCAATTGAAACACCATCTTTTTTCGTTTGCGACAGACATGCGTTCCTGAACCGATTTCGATAGAAATTGCTTACAATGAGAAATGGAATGAGTAGCATCCGCGCAAAAGGAGCATTTAGGCATAACCTTGAGGTTGTCATGCCGCATTTCTCCCGTTTTGAGTTGATCATCTGAATGATTAGCAACTAATGTGTGAGTAACAGAGCGACGTTTAAAAATATTAGAAGAAGACTTAATTGAATCCTTTACAACATGAGAAGTGGCTTTAGTAGCTTCAGAAAAATGATTATCCCGTATAAGCGCTTCACACTTTGAATGTAAAAATTCTTTTAAGTTAAGGTATTTTGGAAATTCAGAACTGGAACAACTTTCTTCGAAATCTCGACGCAGCTTCGATTCTAATTTCGATAACACATGATAAACGATTATAAATTCCCAATGCTCAACGGGTAAATTTATTTTTCTTAAAATACTCAAATTCTCATCAATACTGTCAAGGCTACGACGAAATTCATTTATATTTTGAATTTTTAAATTTACATTTAAAATATCCTTCCAACATGTATAAGCTAATTCACGATGATTCTGATAGCGCGCGATTAACGCGGCATACGCATCCGAATAATAGTCACCAGTTACTGGAAACACACGAATAAGTGTCAACGGATCGCCGCTTAAGGAAGAAGTTAAATAATGAAATTTCTCAACATTCGTAAGGGAATGACAATTATGTACAAGAGCGTTAAATGTATCGATAAACTCAGGCCACTTCTTTATATTACCTGAAAAACTCGGTAATTGAATTTTCGGTAAACGTACATGGGATAAAGGTGATTGGATATTAGTACCAGCCGACATATTAGACATATCAGATGAATTTAATTCACCTTTTGTTAAGCTACGAAGTATAGCCATAACCTGAAAATATGCATCATCAAAACGCGCACGTATGTCATCATCATCACCGCTGCCATCACACGAGTCCAATAGCTCAAGTATGAAAAAATGCGCTTCTTCAAACTCAGCTACAAACTTTTTTGCCTGATCACAGTATGAGAAAAAAAGGTCACAGTGTACGTCATCGCCTTTTGCTAACCTACCGATTTCCAACGCTTTTAACATACGATTTAATGCAATAGTACGTTTTCGTTTGAGAGATGGTAAATCATGAACAGTATAAGATTCTGTTTCCGACTGTTTTATCTTAGATTTACTAGAAGTATTAAGTTTATGGGTAGTACGTTTTGGATTAAACGACATTTTGTAAAAAAAATAAGATAAAAGTTAAGAAATAACTATAATAACAAAATATAATGTTATACGCGAATAATAGTTATAACTACATATGAGTTGAACTTGAACTTGCAATCGCTAATTAGTTGTATGCGCCTCTCACTGCGCGACGGTAGTGTGTATGAGTATAACGTAGGTATATCTTACGAAGGAACAAATAGATTTAAATACGTTGATTAAGTTTCGTTATGTTACGGGTTAGTGAATATTAACTTGCTACAGCCGATTAAGATTATATAAACACCGAATAAATGTATAGATTGTTTATATTTGATCTGTAACTATCTAATATTCTACGTATAAGAAAGTGCACGAATCATCTGCGATATGTAGTTATGTGTATTTAAATAACTGTATGTAGATTGTAAACGTATAAAGAACGAAGTAAAGTGAGAATGTGAACGTTATAATTGGATGTGAATGATATTCAAAAGTTGCGAACAAGATGTCTGTTAATGAGTAATCGTATTTCGGTATGTATGTCAGAAAGTAGTTATATATTTAAACCCTATTTGCTATAATACAAAAGGTATGCTTTGGTAATGTAGTTAAATACTGTATTGATGTATATTATATTAATAAAATATAATTATGAGTACTACTTTCGACAAAAATGGGTAGGTATATAATTTTACGGATGAAAAATACCAGCTATATTAGCGAATTAAATACGGCAAACGATATTACTAGGCACCTTAGATTCCCGGGTTTCGGCACCAAAAAGATGTGGCGACACGGACCTGCCGAGGGTCCGGTGACGACACTCTGGATCAGAACAGAATGTTCTGCCGATAATACGATAGGTTCAACGACATTCAAATAAAACGTATAATGGCCTGGACAACAGCAAGTACTTACCGGTCGTACTGTGGCAATCCAAGCCGTGGTGCCTGGTTGAGGTTGACGCCGTATTTTCGGGGATGGCCGCGGAGCTATGCTGTGCAGCCTGGCAGTTCTTGTATGCTAGTATGTGCACTGTTCACAACTATGAAGTTCAAGTCGATTTTTGGTTTGTATAAAGTTCTCACGTTCTCCGAGAGCAGGAAGAAACACGAATGCCTTTCAAAAAAGGGGAACGAACTTTTTATAACGGCGCCGTACCGGTAACCATACGTCACCATTCATTCCAGCTCGGAGCCAATCACGATGCAGTACGATCGGTATGTTCTTTAAGTGAACCTTGACATTGGCCAGGCCTGTCGCGATACTTAAATATGATTGAACCTAATTATATATTGTATAACCTAATGGAGAATGAACATAGGCATATTTGTTTATAAATTATATACGATAAAAAATATGTCTCATCTGGTTATCAGATCGGTGAAGGTCGATCTTCCACGGTCTCCTCTACTCATAACAATAAATAGATATACCTAATTTCAATCTGAACAATAATGTAAGTTTTATATAATTTTTAGATTAGATTAATAACTTACATCTACTTGGTTAGACATAATTTTAGGAATTAGTTTTAGACAAAATAATTAATTTTAAATTGTTAAACTTAGTTTAAATTAGTTTTTGGGTTTTCCGACCTTCCCTCTATAGCTAATGTAACTATATTTCAAACATAAAAAAATAAAAGTAATAACAAGCTTTGATTAATGACTTCTTCTCATTTATTTTCACCATTTCCTTCTAAATAACCAAATTACGTACCAAAATCGCAACTGATTCTTGGACTATTAATCTTTACTTAGAACAACTCAACATGTTACTATGTAGCTTATATTGCAAGGTAACTTTGTTAACTAAAACTGTACACGTTGATTTTGACATTTATGCGGTTGTAAAGTTTCATAGCTACGAGTTTCTGACTTGGTAAGGTTACAAAATTGTGCGACAATTGTATCTAGCTAAGGGTAGCTTTGTGTAACATTTACATTGTACGTAAAAGCTAGAAGGTATTCTTTCTAAGAATGTGAAAAATATCATTTCGACGTGTTAATAGTGATATTATGAAGTTTGCATTGAAATATATAAGTTGTTTTAAATAAACTGTCTTGATGGTGTCATGGCTAGCTTGTAAGACTGCATCATGTTGGTGGCTTCGGCCAACCGTCGGGGCGTCGCGGTTGTATGCGAAAGCGATCCCGTGGCGTCCCACATGGCGGCAGGGGATTGGGCAGTTGGGTTTTAGTATGCCGGTCTCATTAGCCGGAGAGTCCCACATAACCACCCCAGGGGAAGTCGGGTGGTATCTGTAACAGGATTTCCCAACGTTAAAAAAAAAAAGAGCTTGTAAGACTGCATATTCCGGGGTTCTGGGTTCTAGTCTCTGGTCGGAACAGATTTAATTATTGTATCTTTCATACTAAAATTAAAAAGTAGTTTTCTATATTCATATTCTGAATGAAAAACTACTCATATTTGTTAGTCAGTTAAACATAACTGAAATCCGTTCTTCCAACAGGAATCAAAGCTCGTCAAATCCGTTTGCAAAATAAAGATTTCGTATAAATAAGTCAAAGACAATACAGTTCAGAACTTTTTTCATCTTTGTTTGTCAACCATTTTCCTTTCTTTATTTGTTTAGTGGGTATTGACGAGCTTTAGCGTTGTCAATAAAAGGCTTTGGAAAGCTTTTGAAAGCATAATTTTATCTATGAACTAAATTTATTTGAAATCTGAAAGGATGCACAAACACAAATATTAATTTTAACTTTATCATATTAGAGGCGTATTATTTTTACAGTTGCTTGACTATGCGTAAACTACTTGTTTTAATTTATTTTTTTTCAACAAAGTTCAAAGGTTCTGTTAATAAAGACTGACATAATGTTCTAATTTAAGTGTTTTGCGCTTCCCAAAGGAGGCATTTCGTGAGCAAGCTTTTCGCGATCTGTCCCGGGGGATCTTTTTCATGATTGTTTCCCATAAATTGAATTAGTAATATGTATTTATTGACATCGTTATTAGATGGAATAGTAAAATACGTGTAAAGATAGCCAAATTCTATTTACTTTATGTTAGATGTTCGCGAATATTTTACATATTAATTATACCTAACTACATAATAAGAATTTAGGATGTCTTAACCCTTAGTAGTGCGAATCGTCGGAAACTATCCACGAAAAATTCTAAAAGTAGTAGTAGTAGTAGTAGTATATCTAAAATTTTATATTTCAGGCTTGTCAAAAAGAGGGCCGATGAAGGTAAAATAGCAAGACTGAATGTCGTAGAAATGTTTGGGGACTCATGACGGAATACTAAATTCCTAACTTAAAACCAAAAAATAGGCTTATGTAATTTATTACGAATGACATAACTCATATCATTGAGCTTTTTCTTAGATTAACATCTGTTTTATTTTGTCCTTCATTTTTTAAATTAACGTTTTTTTTTAATATTTATAACGATACTAGCTGTACCCGCGGCTTCGCCCGCGTTAATTTTTTTAATTGCTAATCAACCTCATTGGGTTGATCTGTAGGAAAAAAATTGTCTAAAAAATAAAAAAATAAAAATTTAGGGGTGGACTACCCTTAACATTTAGGGGGATGAAAAATAGATGTTGGCCGATTCTCAGACCTACTCAATATGCTCACAAAATTTCATGAGAATCGGTCAAGCCGTTTCGGAGGAGTTCAAGTTCGAACCCCGTGACACGAGAATTTTATATATTAGATTTTTTAATTTCCATAACGAAACGGAAGAAAATAAATCTGGAATCGATGAATATTTAAGTAGAGAGCTAAAGATATCGATATTTATTTTTTCTTATTTTATTGTTAGTGTACTCAATTAGGTATAGTATAACGCACTTAAAAAATAATTATTTTTATTATTATTGCACTTTTTCAACATACATACATCTCTGATATTAATAAATCTATGAATAGATAATGAGCGTATTGAAATGAATGAAAGAGATTTTGATACATAATTAAACCTATTATTTTATGAATTATGAATTATATTTATTAATTAATTATACTTTTAACGGAATATTGTGCAGTGAATATGTATGTATTTATAATTATATATGTGTAGTATATTAAATATCTGGTATCCGTAACACAAGCCTTGTAGCTTACCACAGAACTATATAGTGCTGCGTGTAACAATGTCCCAACGTAATATTTATTAAAAAGATTACTAAGCTAAAGACTTTTTATACTATATCACTTAAATTAAAAATTTAAAAAGCCAATCATATCATGTCAATCAACCATAATCAATGTAGCTAACAGAAAATGTAAGAAACTCTTATTCTTACCTCTGACACAATAAATTTATTTTAATACTATTGAAGTCATTAACTAACAAAAGAATCCATTTGAACTCATTAAACAGAAAATTCAATTGAATGAAATACATTTTAAAGTGTCTATTAGCGATGACAGTTGTAGAACGTCACCGTGTCTAAGCCTGGCTTTGTAATGAAGACCGCATTAAACACTCGATTACTCTAAAACCAAATGAAACTTAACTGCTTTTGTCTGACTCAGGTTTTACGATGCTAGTAAAGTTTTTTCTACATCAAATATTAGTTTCAAAATTGATTTTCTTCATTTTTGACGACACGTTTGGCTCATTTGGTAGTTTACTTTCTGCGCTGGCTGTCGCGGGTTCGAGTCCCGGGGCATTCATTTGTTGAGCAAAAATGTATGTACTCCAGTCATGGGTGTTTATATTTGTAACTAGCGCAACCCACGGCTTCGCTCGCGCTAATATAGTATAGATATAAAATATTATAACAATTAGCAATACAATGAACACTTACTATAATTAAATAGTAAAAATTTTAATAACGCCATCTATTAGAAATCATAACGCATCATTTGATAAGTGAAAACGGAATTATTATTTAAGAGTTTAGAACACAATATTATATTATTCTTTTTTAAAAGTATTTAAGGAATTAATTTTTTTTATGTAGTAAATATTATATTTTATTTAATTATAATATATATATTATTTTACAGACTTTTGTTGTTTCATTTGTATTTTGTTGTCTGTGACGTTTCGCTAGAGTGGCCAATATGGCGACTACAATTTGTATGTCTGCATCATTAGAATTAAACAAAATACTCGACAATCCGAATTTTGCGAATATATGCTGTCGACTCGAAATCTTTATTTTTGTATGTTTTATTATTCAGTTAAGGTTTCGATCGAGTCTACCGTAACCCTTGACGAAATTATTAATATAGATATGTATGTACCTATTTAAAATTTATATATGTGTAGTATATCAACTAACTGGTATCCATAACACAAGCATCGTAGCTTACCATGGAACTAGTCGGTGCTGTTATAATAATGTCCTAACATATTTTTTTTTAATATAAAAAAATATTTTTTACTTCCTTAAGAAGAACATACTCGTATATTGTGACGCACAAATTTTCAGTAGGGTATTACTATTACTCCCGGATACAGAAATGATTAAAAATCCGCCGTGTGGCTACGGCAAATAGAATATGGCCACCCCATATCTTCCTGTGGGTGTCGTAAAAGGCGACTAAGGGACAAACTACCTCACACCTTGGTAGTCGCGGTGGTAGGCCTCAACATCGGCCGACGGCACGGTTACCACCCATCAGCAAAAGTCGTGCCGCCAAGCGCCCAACAGCGCGTTTCGGCATGTAGGGGCTGATGAAGCCGTATGGAGAGTGGGTCTGAACAGTTGTGTTGCACAGTAGCCGTGTTGGTGGTGGATTGTTGTTTGTTGTGTCGAGAGCTTAGTCGCGGAGGGTAGCGGGATCCGAAGCACGGCTTGCCGCTGGCCGACCGCAGACAGTTGGGGGCCCAACTAGTGGGTTAGCCACCCATGAAAGGCTGCCCCGCCATCTGTGAAAAATCCCAGGGTGGCTCCATCGTGCTGGTTGGCGACCAGAGGAGGGGGCCCGATGGCGATCCTTGGGGGGGTTCGGGCGTCCCCGCAGTCTCCAGACTAAGCTCTCTATGGCACGACAACATCAATATTACCGCTGGGCTAGTGCAGCGCCTCGTTCAACTGCCATTCTCCATCCTATTCACTCTTCCACTATAAAATTTAATGACAAGAAGCAAAAAGGGTAATGTTTTTAAGCGGCTGCACTCCCCCTCACTTACAGTGCACCTCACAAATATCCGAGGATTGCACTCAAATCTCTCATCGGTCCACTTCCACCTCGAGACTGTGCAGCCACACATGCTCTTTTTGACGGAGACGCAGATTCAATGTCCATTGAGCGCTGCGTACCTTGACTATACCGGATACACGTTGGAGCATAGTTTCCGCTCGCGGGCCGGAGTCTGTTTGTACGCGCGAAATGACCTCTGTTTCCAGCGTCTCCGCCACCTTGAAGACCCCACATTCTCTACGATCTGGGTTATAGTAGATACAGGAATCGAAAAGATCCTGTATTCCTGTGTCTACCGATCGCACACAGGTGACCAGGAGACAACTCGGTTGTTTGAATATCTCAGTGAGGCAGCTGATGTGGCTAAGCAAAGGTACCCTACCGCGCAGCTTGTCTTTCTGGGGGACTTTAACGCGCATCATGAAGATTGGCTGTTCCCATACCAGAAAACGGACCATGCTGGGAGAGAAGCATGGAAGTTTGCGGTGTCACTTGGACTCTCCCAGTTGGTTGAAAAAGCGACGAGGGTACCCGATGTTGACGGCCACTTAGCTAATTGTCTGGACCTTCTGCTGACAACTGATCCAGACAGATATAACATCCAGGTCTCATCCCCATTGGGTAGCTCTGACCACTGTCTGGTAAAAGCTGTGTCGTCTTACTCTCCACCAGATAATGACTCTATTGGTGTTAGACGAGTATGGCAATACAAGTCAGCAGATTGGGATGAGATGCGGCACTTTTTTGCATCCTTCCCTTGGCGGCAGGTCTGCTTCTCTTCTTCCGATCCGTCGAGTTGTGCTGATGCTATAACTGATGTGGTGCATCAAGCAATGGAATATTTTATTCCGTTCTCTGATGTACACGTTGGTGGCAAAGCTCGCCCATGGTTTAATGCCGAATGTACCTTTGCTGAAAAGCGTAAGCATTCGGCCTACCTTGCCTGGGTTGATGCTCGAGACCGCAAAACTCCGGATGTAAGATCAAAGAAGAGAGCCTTTAACTTAGCCGCCAAGTCCTACAAAAAGACATTAAAGAAGGCTCGTCTTGACCGAATTGCACATTTTGGCACAAAGCTCTCTGCCCAACCATCTGGCAGCAGAGCTTTTTGGTCCCTTGCGAAAGCGGTAGAGACGAACTTCTGTCGTCCCTCACTGCCTCCGCTGGTAAAATCTGATAGATCCCTGGCTCATACGGCAAAGGAAAAGGCGTCTTTACTTGCCTCCCTTTTTGCCCAAAATTCATGTCTAGACACTGGCAATGCTATTCCACCACATATACCTCACTGCGGGATCTCAATGCCTGAAATCTCCATAACCAATAAGGAGGTAAAGAGAGTTTTGTGTCGTCTAGATGTGAATAAAGCCAGTGGTCCTGATGGTATACCAGCGATAGTGCTTAAAACATGTGCTCCCGAGTTGTCTCCGATACTGACACGTCTGTACCGCCTTTCTCTTAAGACTGGAATAGTACCTAAATCCTGGAAGCTTGCCAACGTGCAACCAGTGCCCAAGAAAGGTAGCCGTGCTGACCCTGCCAATTATCGTCCGATCTCAATCACCTCCATACTCAGCAAGATTATGGAGCGTGTATTGAACAATCGACTAATGGCATACCTTGAACAGAATGATCTCCTCAGTGATCGGCAATATGGGTTTCGCCGGAATCGGTCGACTGGGGACCTTCTAGTGTATGCCAACCATACCATTGGCGAAGCTCTTGAGCGAAGTGGGGAGGCGATTGCTGTCTCCCTCGATGTCTCAAAAGCCTTTGACAGGGTTTGGCACGCTAGCCTTATAAGCAAGCTTTCAGCCTATGGCATATCTCCTGGCCTGATCGGCTGGATAAATGACTTCCTGAGAGACCGATCACTCAGAGTTGTAGTAGAAGGCTGTTCATCAGAACCCTTAAAGATCAACTCTGGAGTTCCTCAGGGATCTGTTCTCTCTGCAACCTTGTTCCTGCTGCATATTAACGATCTGCTTATACCCGGTATCTATGGGTACGCAGACGACAGCACTGTTGTAGAGAGATACCTGCCGAGTGCTCGGGCCAGTAGAGATCAAATTCAGTCTGAAAGAGAGGCCATGGTAGAGCGTTTGAATCTCACACTCAAGGCAGTCTCCACTTGGGGCGATGCCAATCTTGTGAGTTTCAACGCCACCAAAACACAGGCGTGTCTGTTCACCGCGAAAAGGAGTCCTTTTACCTTGACTCCTACTTTCCAAAATGTGCCTCTGGAATACACTGACCGTCTGCAGTTGTTGGGGATGGACATTAGTTCCAACATGAACTACGGGCGGTTCATCGAGTCTAAGGCCAATGTAGCAGCGAGGAAAGTTGGCATCCTCGCAAAGATCCGACAGTATTTCACACCGGGACAGCTCCTTGATTTATATAAAGCTCAAGTCCGGTCGTGTGTGGAATACTGTAGTCACATATGGGCTGGTGCTGCGAAATGCCATCTGTCTGCTTTGGACTCGATTGAGAGGCGTGCGCAGAGGATTATTGGTGACCCTACGCTGGTAAATGCCAACCTACAAAGCCTCGATCACCGACGTAAAGTTGCCAGCCTCTGTGTATTCTATAGGTTACATTTTGGAGAGTGTGCGCAGGAATTACATGATTTAATTCCCCCATCCCCTTTCCATCATCGGACGACGCGACGAACGGCTGGTTTCCATCCTTATGTCGTGGACATTCCATCCGTCCGCACGAAGCGTTTCGCTTCGTCATTTATTATACGTGCGGCTAAGGATTGGAACAATCTGCCTGCCTCCGTGTTTCCGTCCGATTACAATATGGGTGTCTTCAAGGCAAGAGTGAATAGGTGGCTACTGAATTAGTGCGACTTACCATCTACGACTGCGTTACCACTTTCCATCAAGCACTAATTCAGATTGATATAAAAAAAAAAAAAAAAAAAAAAAAAAAAAAAAAAAAAAAAAAAAAAAAAAAAAAAATGTACAAGTTGTACCGCTCATTCTAGATGGATATTTTTTAAATTATTGAATATTACTTACCTACCTCAAAATTTAGGTACGATAAGGCTAAGCTCTTTCGAAGTTATTTTATGTAGCATATAAAATATTGAATTAACCTTTGATATTTAATAAATCTTCAGCGTAAATTGTATGAAAACGAGATAACTTTTACGAGCGAAAGATTAGTAGTAAATTTAACGACCACTCAGACTTTTATAACTTGGTTCTCTGATGTCATACTTAAGTGAAACATACCTACTTGTACGTATCTTGGTACTTACCACACGTAGTTGACGGAAACAATTTAAAGAAAACATTTAAAAAGTTTGACAGTGGTAGCTCAGCGGTAACGCGTTCGCTTGGATAATCGAGTGATGCAGGTTTAAATCCAGGTCTCGCACCTCTGATATTTTCATGTGATATGATATGAGATATTTTCGTGAGAAAACCGGCATGTCTGAGAAAACCTAGCAAGTTTTCGTAAGACATGTGAAGTCCGCCAACACGCACTAGTCTAGCGTGGCGGACTATGGCCTGATCCCCTTCATACTGAGGGAGGCCCGTGCCCAGCACTGGGACGTTAAAAAGGGCTGATGATGATTTAAAAAGTTTCTCAAGTATAGGTACTACCCCGAATAGGAGAGCTGATTAACATAATAACATTTAAAAGTTAATGAAATTTATGTCTTTCCTTTACATTTAGACAATTCATTGTAAGAAAGAATATTAAAACTTACATGTACATAACTTAAAAGCTTTTTTTCTTAAAAGAAACAATTGTCTAACACTTGCTTTATTACTACATCTGAGAATCGAACCTGCTTTACTCCAGCATAAAAAACATTAACAGCCAGATATAAAAAAGTGTTTTATCTAATTAATCTCTGAAAGTGACATGAAAGTAAGAGAATAACAAAGTCGAAAATTAGTCTTTTTAACGAGCACATAATTTTAGTAATCAAAGGCTGGTTACTATAAACGAATATAAACGCTTGGTGTAAGAACTTTGAATTTTTTCACATGAAATATGTTCACAGATAGTTTGAAATGATAAAAGCAAAAAAGAAGAAATAGTGTTGAAACTTGGCTTCTTGCCCATTTACCTGTTTAAAATGTAGGACATATTTTTCTTTTTTCTATAAATAAAATTAAGTTGTTGATGCTATGGTAGCTAGTATAGGCTAATTTTAAAAATTTTATTTGTAATATGTAACGTTTTCATGTGTTACCGACCAATCTCCTTCGCGTCTTCTCCATTCTACATGACACTAGCGAAGTATTCTGTGCTCAACTGTCACGCTTTGAATTGAATTGAACGTCTTCATACAACTTTACTCGCAGGTATATATCGTCACATCTTTTTGGATTATATTAAATCTTAGCAAATGCTATTCTGTATAAAATTAGAACGTTAAAATAAACAAAAAAAAACTCTAAAATATTTTCATGAAATTCTCGTTATTACATAAAATCGAGAATAATTTGGGCTGTATTTCAGTAATTAAAAAATACTCTATGATATAGTCGGGAGCAAATAATGCTGTACATGATTATTTTAGCTTAAATACACTACGCCTCGAGGTTCCGATATAAATTTTAAGAAAACATTCACCCCTAAATACGAAAAATCGACGAAAGCTTTTGATGTCAGTTCACCTTTTTAATTAAATATATATGTAAAACTAGTATAGAGTCTAGACTCTTTTCAATAGTAGTTAAAATACAAATATTTATGCAAGTGAACGTGCTTTGGAGAGTTTATTTAATAATAATCTCATTTAACACACAAAAAATATCATTTTTTTCAAAATTTTCAACTTTTTCAGCCAAAATATTGTTGACATGAGAAAAGTGTACGGTCAGAAATAAATAAATATATATGTTGGGATATTATTACACACAGCGCCATCTAGTTCCGTGGTAAGCTACGCAGCTTGTGTTACGGATACCAGATAGTTGATATACTACATATATAAGTTTAAATACATATATTTTATAAATAAAAACACCCATGACTGGAGTACAAACATCAGAGTTTAACAAAAGAATGCCCCCAGCGGGACTTAAACCCGCGACCGCTGGCGCAAGAAACTAGGGTCCCTACAAACTGCGCCAAACGTCAAATAAATAAATGAAAACGACGCAATTGATACTGTTATGGTCTATTTTCTTGCCTTCTAAGTATAAATGCAATTTTGCTAAAGAAATTAGCTACTGCGAAGCTTTTAGGTCTTCTAGTAAAAGCACTTGCACGTTCAATTTTGACATCATATCTAAGGCATTTTAGTTAAGACTATAGGACTCATTGAACCGGTGTAATGGATTTTATACGATTATTATTATTAAAGGTGAAGAAAATCAAGAATAACTAGGTGCTAGGTAAATACAATCGTACATAACTTTCTTAATCAAACTTAAATCTTCTTAAATCAAACTTAAATCGCAATGCATTATATTCGGCAGTAGTAGACTGAGGTGTAAGATCGACTGGACTTCAATACCTCAAATTCAATTTTCTGGTGTCCCTATCCCTTATTGTAACAGAGTTAAAAACTTGGGCTTAATAATGGATTGTAATATGACCTGGGTAGCTCATGTCAACGAAGTCAGCAAAAAAATGCATCACTCTTTCCACTCTCTCAAGCGTCTCCAATATTTTCTCCCCTTTAATACCAAGATTATGCTTGCTCAAACCCTACTTCTCCCTATACTTGACTACGCAGATGTGTGCTATTTGGATGTGACTGAGGAGCAACTTAACAAATTAGAGCGACTCCAGAATTTAGCGATTCGCTTTATTTTTGGCTTGCGTAAGCATGATCATATATCAGACTTTCGTGCTCAACTAAAATTGCTCCCAATCCGACTTCGCCGTGATATGCACATCCTTTCGTTCCTTTTCAATATCCTTAATGACCCAAAATCTCCTCCCTGTCTCCGTTCTCGAATTAAAATTCTCCCACCCCCCTCACGTTCTAGGCGATCGTGCGTCACGCCTATGCTAGACATACCAAAAAGCAAGACGAAATTTTTTTCACATTCTTTCACAGTGTATGCCGTTTCGCTTTGGAACAAATTACCTAAAGAAATCCAACGGAGCCCTTCTATAACTTCTTTTAAAAAAATGTCAAGCAGTATCTTCTGAAGCAAATCGCACATTAATTATCAGATTAGTTATTATTATACAATATATATATTATATACGTATGTATGTATATATGTATGTATGTATATATGTGTGTATGTATATGTATGTATTATTTAAGTATATTGTATATATATAAACATATTATGTATGTATGTTTATTTATCCTTTTAGTATATAATGTATGGTATTAATAATAATTAACTGTATTCTATTACATCTGCACGTGTTTGCCCGTTGTTTTTTAACCACTATCTCTTACTTCCATGGGTTGGCTGGAAGAGATCTCTTCTAGAGATAAGTCCACCCTTGCTAACATAAATTATTTTTAAATTACTCTATGTGTTATTTATATTGCAATAAAGAATATATATATAATTTTTTTATTACTTTATTTTGAAGTTGGTTAAAAGTCTATAGATAATTTTACCGATTTCAAAATTGAAGAGATAATTAATTTGTCTAATTTTTTAGGAATGTTAAGTAATGGGATAGAAAAACTACTTTCAGGGTTTATTAAAATTTATCTGTTATTATAACAAGGCAGTGGTTACCCAGTGGTAGCGTGGTCGCTCGGGAAACCGATAATAACGACGTAAATCCATGTAGAAATTTTCAGCTTCAAAGGTCGGGTTCAAATCAGGGGTTCAAATACACCTCTAACATTTTCCATGTGTGGTTCATTAGCACCTTAATCACTACTATAACTTTTTAAACTTTCGCGTTTCATAACTACTCGTATATCATATATGGGACTATATCAACGCGTGTATTAGTTAAAGGTATACCTTAGAGTCTCCCCGTGACCACAGCTGGTGCAAACCGGCCGAAACCTTTAACTAATACAGGCGTTAAGTCCCAATATACGATATATGATTTAATTACTACTTATCTTGCAGTGAAGGAAAACATCGTGAGTCTGAGAGAACCTAGCAAGCTTTCGCAACACATGTGCAGTCCACTAACCCACACTATAAGCATAGTATAAAGAGAGTAGAAAGTAAGGCAACTTCGGCCTAATCCGCGATATAATTACCTGTCATAGTTACCATAGTTGCATGTCACAGGGTTGTCACTGTAGCTAAATTTTAATTCAGTGCTCAGAAATTGGCATTGGGCCGGGAAGTGTGTTATTAAAAAATATTTATAATTTATATACATTTAAGAATGTAAAACATTTTGTTTCTACATGTTTATGATTATTTTTATTAGGCCTGTAGTTACTTGCTTAACTGATATATATCAGTAGAAAATAGTATTAAAAATGTTTGTTTGTTAGATTTATCTCGAATTGTATTTGTGTAAAAAAATAAAATAAATCCTTTAATTTCTTGCGTTTACAAAAACATAAATATATTAGTAACAATTAAAAAAAATTAAAAGTATAATATATAAATAAAATCATATCACATCCTATTAAAATAATAAACTAATACAACAAAAATAAAAGTACCTACATAAGTATTACATCATCACTATCACTACATAGTATAAAACAAAGTCGCCTTTTCTGTCCCTATATCCCTATATCCCTATGTGCGCTTAAATCTTTAAAACTACGCAACGGATTTTGATGCGGTTTTTTCCAATAGATAGAGTGATTCAAGAGGAAGGTTTATATGTATAACTAGCGGATCCTGCGGCTTTGCCTGTGCTAAATCTAGGGAAGAGCCCGAGCGAAGCGAGGGCGAGTCGCTAGTTAAGTATAAATTATATGCTAGAATAAATGATTTGTTTACCTTTCCTGTTCAGTAGGTAATCTGAACAAAGACAACTCTGGAATCGATGAAGAATTTAGACACCCAAACACACAGCAATAAGTTCTTCTACGAATATCACACATTTTTCATATAGTGAAAAACCGTGACGCGCGAAACTTGTGCGGCGTCAGCCTTGACTGGCGCACTGATAAACGGTTCGAGATATTGTTTGAGTGTGCGTGCGGCAACGTAAAGATACTATGACGCACACATACAAGCCGCGCGAGGTGCGTTTGTATGAAGTTGCCCTACTTTGCCATTCGTTTTACTATGCTATAAGGCTGATGTTATAAGGTTTTCTTTTATTTTAGAAAAAGAATTAGGTTTACGATAAAAAATGCTGGATTTTGTTATAGAAATATAATATATAAAGGTTGTTAGAATGTAAATAAATGTTATTGTTACATTTGATTGTTAATTTTGAATAAAGGAATTTCTCAAATTAGCTGAATATAGTCTGACGCAGTAATGACAAAGTTTCATGAATTTTAAGCATTGTTTGTATGAAAGAGTAATTTCGAGGTATTTCTTTATGGAACGTCTATTGTATTCAGTGAAGTAAATAATTGCAATTAACAAGGTATTTTGGCGAATTTATGAACATATTATTTTAATTTTGCTATTCATGTAATAATAATGTAATACTTGTAGTCCAGTGGTAATACTCTCTTGGATAAACGAGTTATACGGGTTCAATTCTGGGTTTCACACCTCTAATATTTTCATGTCCGAATAATTCCTAACATGTATATGTATAAGAGACCGTATAATACAAATTTTGTTTTAATAAGGTACAAAATTTAAGTTATAGATTTAAAAAACTACTATAATCTTTTCATTCTTTTTATTTTTCAGCCTACTCGGTCAACGACCTGCAAATATTGCTTTCAAGAGTTTGTTTGTTAACGTTTATCTTGTCAAGCGTATTGGAGTTGTGTACTCTTCCAACTTCGACAGCATTCTGACTAACGTTTTAAAGTCAATTGCAGTCGTAGTTCTTATAAAATATGTAATTTAAATTCAAATTATAGTTTATATTTAGTAAAATTAATCATTTTTTGGTCTTTTTTTCTTTCAAAGCTTTCAACCAGAATTGATAGAATTTGGCCTGTTTAATTAATTTGATACTAAGCAGAGCTTAGCCATAAAAGCCGTTTTATTACCTTATAAAATGTTAGAAAAACATATATCAATCAAAGGATAAATATATTGCCAATAAACGAAGTTTATATTATATCTTAAAGGAACTTACGCCTTGGAATTATTTCAATTGAGACGAATAAATGTATGATACAATTAGCAAGAGCAAAGCCACGGGTTCTGCTAGTGTATTATACATATAATACTTTCTCTTAAATCATTCTATCTTTTAAACAAACCGCATCAAAATCCGTTGCATCGTTTTAAATATCTAAGCATACGTAGGGACAGACAGCGGTAAGCGATTTTTTTAATACTATGTAGTGATATAGAATATATGAGACCAACAAAACCTATTAATAGAAACCTCCATAATATATTTAAAGCTAATGCTTTATACAAGAAATTAAATATTCAACTATGTAAGTAGTGTATTTCAAACTATAAGCAAAATCACTAAAATCTACCAAAACTTTAATGTTGTTGTTGTAACTTCAATATCGACTAGGAAAGCAAATGAGAAACTCGAAAAATTGAATAATTTACACAATATGAATGAGAAGTGCTTTTATTAATAAAGAATCAGTCTGTAAAAGCTCAGAGCAGCATTCAGAAATAATGTTATCAGTCTTCATTTAAAAAAAATAATATAATTTTAACATAATACTTTTTAGGTTAACGCGAATATTTGACATTATAAATATTTTATATTCTTTTTGGATTTTCCCGACGTTTTCAATGCTTTACTGCAATCATGGTCACGGGACAGATTAATTCTTAATTTATATGATATTTAATTACATTCAGCCATTTACAATTGTTGAAAATGAAGGCATTTGCAATTTGATTAAAGTTATTGCACCGTATTTTAAGCTTCTCAGCAAGACGTCGTTGACCTGATGGGTTGATGATAAATACTCAGTATTATCAACAGTCTTCAAGGAAAAGTTGGCCTTACTCTCACTACAGACATGTGGGTTTAAAACAATGACCTTGAGAAGTTTTTTAGGTATAACGGCACACTTCGGTGTTGTGTAATGAACTATTTTCAATGAATCTTGGAGTTTACCAGTCAAATGAACGTCGTTCAGAACACATCGCTGAAATGCTGCTTAAAACTTTTACTGAATGAGATATTGGCAGAGATAAAGTTTCGGCTGTAGTAACAGATAATGCAGCCAACATGACAAAGGCTGTTGATTTGGCTTTTCGTAAAAAAGCATATACCATGCTTTTGCTACCGTAACCATTTTAGAAAAAACCATCGATATATTTTCTAAATGGACACCCCTCAGTCGGGAACCAAAAATCAAAATAAATCCGCGACAAAATCCGAAAAGATAGTTTCATTTCAAATTATAATATTTTATAAGAATTTCTTTTTTAAACACGTGTAAGATTCTATACAACATTGATACCAGAATACCTTGTAATTAAGCACAATCAATTACATTTGCAGAGCTTATCAGATTTCCATATATACGAGTGTGAATGCCGGCTATTTCTATCGTAGCATTTTATGCCATGCCTTGTAGAGTGGATTATTAATTTACATGTTTTAATCGTTTAAAAGTTTTAAAAGTGTTGTCATTTATTTCTAGCTTCTCTTTAATAGAGTAAGGATGTAGTATAAAAGCCAAGTAACGACACGTCGCGGGTTCGAATCCCGCTGGGGGCATTTATTTGTTGAGCACAATAATTGTACTCCAGTCATGGATGTTTATATTTAAAAGATGTATGTATTTCAAATTATAAAATATGTGTAGTATATCAACCATCTATCATGGTTTCCATAACACAAGGCTCGTACCTTACCATGGAACTAGACAGTGCTGTGTTTAAATGTCCCAACAATGTCCCACGAAAGTGCGAATTGAAATAGCGTATCGTGTTCCATATATTTATGCTTTTATAATGTCCTCCTGAGCACAATTTCACAAGTGTCACTTATTGGCGAAGTCCAATGGGGACGATACTTCGACATGACTGGTGAGAATTAAGTACGGGACCGACGTTTTTATGTGCTCTCTGAGGGATGAGGAGGGACAGAATTAAAAGTAAGTTATTAAACTCAGCCCAACCTGGACCTAGAACCAGATCAGCGAGGCAGTATATAAGAGGTCTTCGTAGATTGTATGTCAGCACGTGTATGTGCGTAAATCTTCAGAACTACTATTGAGATCTTGTACAATACGTACATATATAATAGTTTGCAATATATATAACATGATGATAATATTATCTTTCTTACTATCTTTCGATAGATTTCACTTATTTTACAAGGGCCACACTGTTTTTCATTTTATTTTATGAAGACAAACAGCATTTAGTTTCATATTAAACAAAAAAAAAGTATATATAATATGAATTCCGTGATATAATTTTAAATCAATAGATAGAGAATGTGTCTCTAAAGGCTGCAGGTATGCAATAGAAATCGTAGCCTGGAACCATCGATTTTGTGACCTCATTGCAACTACCTTATTAATGTTCCTTATACATATAGTACATGCTTGCTTAACTGAAAAGAACGCATTAACTTAAGGAATTCATTTTATAGTAAAAAATAAAAAAACAGGGTAGATTAATGTTTGTGATAACTTTTTATCGCACACAGAGTAGTATTGCGCCTACAGTTTAATATGAATTATGAGAACTTAACACCAATTTTCAAACAAATAGCACGCACTTTCCCGGCTTTTTGTTACACACTTCCGTCCCTTTTTACTAATACTCCCACAGATTGTATAAAAGCAACAGGATAGATGCAAGACATCATTTTTTTTTAAAGAAGTTTATGTCATTTTTTTTAATGTAATAAATGAATGTTTTTTCTAATTTAAGGTATATTTTTTTAATTATTTACTTGTATTCTTTTCAGCGAACCCATTCATTTAATTTTCATATAATGGTAGTTGATGAATTGAATCATTTGGGGCCGCCATCCAGCACGCTTTGTAGCTGCGACATATGGGATTTAAAATGATATTACTCGGCTAACCATACACGTATTGTTATTCAACCTAAGCGAATATGCAAAATTTTAGCTTCGTTTGAGGATTTATAAACTGTTTTAAAATTCAGTTGCGAGAAAAAACAACAAATCTAAAGTTTAGACAAACAAGCTTTTAATTACAGAAACCACTTTTATGCATATTATCAAGCCGCCGTCACGATAAATCCTTAATTTGGTTTACTCATCATATTATTCTATTATGAAAAACGTATGATGTCTGATACTTTTTTTACTCTGAAAATATAATTTTTACTTATAATCTTCAAATGTCACACCTAAATTATGGTAAAGGTTGACTTATAGTAATTTTTAGACGTAAATTGGTCAAAATAACTAAATCATCTAGAATTATTCTGTCTATTGATGAAAACCGCATTAAATACTGTTACACAGTTTAAAATCTAAGCTTACAAACGGCGGGAAGCGACAATGTTTTATATTATGTATATTATATGTATAGATACTTATGAATTTCTAAAAACAACAAGAAAACATGTAGTCTTTAAATTAAATTATATACGGATTTATCTACATATATTTTTTATATTAATAATAGCATTCCATTATTGAAGTACGAGGACACGGTATGTACTGTGGAAGGAAAACCAGTTAACTCTCATGTCACTGAAAGAGACGATAAGAAGTGTAGTTTTTAAAATGAAGTCGGTTAAAAAATTAAGTACTTGGTTTATACGTCTAGAGATTTCAGTGCAAAGCATCGTCTGGCAATAATTGCGACTAGAGAGGCTTATTTACGTAACTAATTAGCCTTTTTAGCCGTGACTTATAGAATATATGCCCTTCGAGACAAGATGCAGGGGTAATGTGTCAACAAATATATTAAGATTTTACGTGACTTAACTTCTCGAGGTAAGTTTTATATGAAAACTTTAACGTTATATTAAATTAATCCTATTACTCCGTTAATTAATGAAAAGGTTTTTTTTTATAAATCCGAGGTGGTTTCAGTTAAAATATAAACACCAATTAATGTACAAATATTCGTGGTCTTCAGATGAATACACCCATCGGGAATCGAACCTGCGACAAGTGTGACGTCAAATATCAGGTAGTCAGGTAGGTCAGGTACGTCAGGTATATCACGAGAACAACATCATTTTTTAAAGTTAACTTAAACTAATCAATATGCCATATCGCGCTACAACACTCGTCTAAAGATCTGAAAAATTATAACAACTCATTGCAAACTATTACTGAAAAAAGCTCAAAAATTTCTTCAATGCTCTGAAATGAAAATACTTTTCAAGTAAGTTTCAAAGCTCGATTCTGCGCGGGAAAGCTTCAGTTAGTATACAGACTGCTTGAGGGTCGGGCGGATCTACCCTTTGAGCGGTGGTGAAATTACGAATTCAGTGAACAGTACGAGTGTTGTTCAGTATCGTAGTATGGTGTAAGTTTTCTATGAGCTTTTACTGGGTAAGTATTAAAAGTTTGTTAAATATCAATATAGTTTATATTTCATTTTTGGAATTTTTGTAAAAAAAATAATTTTTATTATTTTAAACTTTTTATTAATTCGAACTTTCTATTTTTTATTTATGAATATTATTGGTATTGTATTGCAATTAAAACTTAATTACTTGGACATTAATTTTTCTGTTTAGAATATTATTTATATTGCATAAAACATTGATGATAAAAAATATGATCTAATTATTGTAATTTTTAAAAGAAACTTTTTTACCTTTATTATATTAGGCTTCTGTTGGTTATCATTGTAAAATTCGTAACTATGCAAACAAAATATTCAAGCACTATACATTACTTTTACAAATATTGCAGTTTATCGATACTTAAAATACAAAAAAAATATTGTAAAACAATTTTTTGTAGTTTTTTTTTGTAGTCGACACTCCTGAATTCAGTCCTGAGATATAAAGTTTCCAATTAAATTAACTTAATAATAATTATAGCTTTTATCATAATGACAATATTTCTCCATGCTTACTACTGGGGCTTAATGCCTAAAGCGGTCAAAGTACATGCTACAGTAATTCAAATAGTATATACGAATTCAAACTTCTGAGCTTCCAGTACAAATAAGCTTAAAGTTCAGTATTACTTTTTGCAAACTATACAATTTTGTGTTTAGTACTGAAATAATTGAAAAAATATTTTTAAAAAGCTTAGATATAAGGCCTGACATTCATAAAATTTTAGAATATGCTCCAAAAAGGGAACTCTTTTTCTGATTATGCAGTAGGTTGCTATGTACAAAATACACATTTAGCTATAAATTTAATTAAATCGAAATTCCATTGTTTTTCATACGTTTTAATCTCCTTTTTGCGTACTTAAAACTAGCGCTAACTAACTCACCCTTGCTTCGCGCTCTGAGAATTTAAAGTTCGCTACAGGAATATATTAATGCTTAACTTAAATATTTTTTTCTTAAATAAAAGTAGCTTTAACTCCTTAAATTAAACTTTACTCCTTATTACGTCAGCTATCTATCAGTAAAAGTTATGTTCTAGACAGAATTTTTTACAAAATAAGTTTTCTTTTGTATAAAAAGTATCAATTTTTATTTGTTACATAATTAGCAAAATGGATAATTAGTTTTAACCCGTCCATAATCATTCATTAATAATATATCCAGATATAAAACTGGCCTATAAATGTATGCCGTTTCAGATATCTACCTATCATTGCTTTACATTAAAAAGATCGTAATTAAAAAGCACACTTTCGTTTATAATATGTACTTAGATAAATATATGCTTATACCTGTGTAAATGAAAATGTAAGATAAAATGAACGTAAATAGTTTCAACCGCGCCAGACCTGAATAACTTTACCACAAAGGACCGTATAAACATTTAAAGTGAAATATTTACATGATTTTTGTTGGTAGCCTGATATTTGCATGTCTATAAAGGATACGTCTGTGTTATATTTGAAAAAGGCTTTTTTTGCCTACATTATACTCGTAACGAAGCTGTGTAATGAAGTCAATTTGAATGTCTTATATAATGGCATCAGACTTTATACCAAAAAACTAATGATATTAATAAAATATATACTAATATAAAGAAGCAGGCTGTTTGTTTGTTTGATCGTGTTAATCTCAAGAACTAGTAATCCGTTTTGAAAAAGGCATCAATCAACTACAGATATTTAGGCTATATATCACCATAATATATTGTATAAGTTATATAGAGTATATTTACTGACCATTAGACCCGTTATTTAATAAAAGAATTCTATACTTTGCTTTATCCTACATACTTTCGAGTAGAGAAATATAATACTTTCACGACTTTCTCTGTTGACATACATTGTTCGAAAACAGTCAATATATGGGCATCAAAGAAATTCTTAAAAAAGAAAGAAAGAGAAAGAAGAAAAAGCCCAGCGGTAACGCGCTCGCTTAGATAACCGAGTGATGCAGGTTTAAATCCGGGTCTCGTACCTTTGATATTTCATGTGCGAATCATTTCTATCATGATTACTACTTGTCTTACGGTGAAGGAAAACATCGTGAGGAAACCTGTATGTCTGAGAAAACCTATCAAGTTTTCGAAAGACATGTGAAGTCCACCAACACGCACTAGGCCAGCGCGGTGGACTATGGCCTGATCCCCTTCGTACTGAAGGAGGCCCGTGCACAGCAGTGGGACGTTAAAAAGGGCTGATGATGATGATGATAAAATAAATTCTATTCAATAATCTTTTAATATTTACCAGTACACTTTCGCATGTTTAATCTTTAATTTTAATATGGATTTACTTCTCTTAGTGATTTTTTACTGTTTCGATCATCACTGCGATTTTTGTTTCTTTATTTACTTCAATTGTTATAATAATTATCAGTTTCTAAGGATCATAGCTGTAATAATTTAATTAAAAGATAGCTTTTAATAATTCAATTAAAAGCTATTACACATAAATACATACAATCGCGACTGGTGCAAGCTTCAAAATCATTTAAATTTTTTAATATCAATGAGAAGGGCCAATTTGGCCACAGAAGCCAATCTAATGTAGACTAGCTTGCTCATGAGATATACGAGTATAGTGTGAAGTGTACGCACATAGGTAAGTGTACTTTTTATTCCTTTCACTCTCAAATTCCAATAAAACCGATAATTCGACCAAACCAAAAAGCTTTACGCGGTATTCGAAGCCCGGGGATGACATACCAGCTTCACAGCTCCGGAATGTTACATTAATATAATAAAGACAAATTTTAATATTAGTTGTATATGTACTAGCTAGTATTATGTGATCTGTGGTATTAGTAATGTATAAATAACTATGTAATTAAGAACACATGTTTTTTTACAATCTTAGTGAGACAATTCAAATCCGTTTTGCTGGGCGTAAGTTATAATAAATAAAATAAAAGTAGTCCTTACGTCTTATAACATTAGCTATCAGCGAGTGAAAGTCCTGTCAAAATCAGTCCAGTCGTTAGATTTAAAAAAAGATAATCAAAGATTAGCCAGAACAAACAGATCGACCGGCAAAAATTAACTTTTTGATGGAAGTCCCGTATATACTTTCATATTCATTTAGTGAAAAACTGTTAATTTGAAATTAAAAACAGAACACTTCATTTTTATTTATATGTACTGATATGTAAAGATGTATAAACTAATTATGCTCTCAAGACATTCAAGTTTCCTTTCAATATTATCAAACGACCCGTCATGAATCATATTGGAAATAATTCACATAAAAATATCATAAGTGCTAGTCGCTTGACTGACCCGGGATTAGAACTCACTTCACAAATTTTTCAAGAATGTCGCCACTGCCAATGCTACTATTTTACGTAAGTAATAAAAATATTTGTACTATTACAGAATGCCGTGTTATTCTAAAATACACGCAAATGTCAAGCCCAACGTCTTTTAATGTTCTTTTCATTTTGATTTACCCACTAAATATTGGCTACGGCTTTGTTTCCGTATTTTAATCTGCTACCACCAAGTTTAAATTTCATTACTAAAAGTAAGACCAAAGTTTATTTATTATAAACTAGCGACTCGCCCTCGCTTTGCTTGGGCTTTTTCCTAGATTTAGCACAGGCAAAGCCGCGGGATCCGCTAGTTATGCATATAAACCTTCCTCTTGAATCACTCTATCTATGAAAAAAAACCGCATCAAAATCCGTTGCGTAGTTTTAAAGATTTAAGCATACATACTATGTAGTGATTTTTCTCTAATTTTATTAAATGACTGGTAATTCGCCCTCGATTCGCTCGGGTTCGTCTCTAGATTTACGCGAGCGAAGTTATATATATAAACCTTCCTCTTGAATCACTCTATGTATTAAAAAATCAAAATCCGTTGCGTGATTTTAAATATATATGCATACTTAGGGACAGACAGCGGGAACTGACTTTGTTTTATACTGTATAATAAAGAAAATATAACCAATTCTGAATATATTATGTATTATATACTGTATAGTATTAATAGTCAAAGTTTAAAATAATTAATGGTGTACGTTATTAAATTGTACTAGTATTTCAAGCAAAGGAAAATTATTATTATTACAAACATAATTTTGTCTTTATTAAATGTAAGTGAGTAAGTTGGTAATCAGTTGTATCGTAAAATCTTGTAAATATATGTGTTTTGAAAGAATGACGTTTGATTTTATTGAGGTCTCCCACACAAGTAAAGTTACCTAACCAAATTGTAAAGTTATTTGACTTAGTAGCTTTCAAAGTTAAAACATTGTGCCACATACATAAGTTAACTTGAGTTAAAGATTGATCCCAGACTCGCACAGCGCACTTGACCGACTTTTTCACAATAGTCATCGAATATGTCAATCGGTAAGGTTCATAGTCATAAGTTTAAGCTAAAGTTGTTATAGCAAAGTGAACTTAAATTCCAAACTTTCCTTTCTATAAGTTTCCCATAAAATGATTTATTTAGTAATATTGTTGACATTTCCATATCTATACTTTATTTCGCAAAACGGCTAACTCGCATCTCAACAAACTTTTCAAAAGTTTATACTATCATTTAGGTAGCTTTTAAAAAAATTACTGAAATAGAGTTAGTCAACTTATAAGATATATGTCATTTTACACGACATTAACAAAATAAGCTGTATTCAACTGGAAGAAGCCACTAAACAAAATAATGGAATTGAATGTGTAATTTATGCGAATAAACTATTCAAATTACCTAATTTGAATTTCTAAAGAAAATAAAGTATTTGATAAGGAGATGAAATATTTCTTAAGTTACTAGAACTTTTTCAACAAGTGTAAGTACTTTCAATGAACCTCGCCCTATGTCTTGTTAACTTAAACTTTAAACTAATCTATACTAATATTATAAAGCTGAAGAGTTTGTTTGTTTGGTTGATCGCGCTCTTCTCAGGAACTAATGGTCCGAATTGAAAAATTCTTTTTGTGATGGATAGTCCGTTTATCGAGGAAGGCTATAGGCTATATTACATCACGCTACGATCAATAGGAACGGAGAATCAATGAAAAATGTTGCAAAAACGGGAGAAAAATATTCTTTTGATTTTTAGCCTTTAGAACGCCAGAGGAGCGGGAAAGACTAGTCTCATATATACCTACAGATTGGCGTTTTCTTAATATTATGAAATAATTTAATAGAATTTTGGTATTTAACGCAGAAATGAATTATTATTATTGAGGGTTATTAGTACCTGTTTTTGACATTGAGATACTTCAGTTGAGAAATTGAACAAGAAATTCTATTTCGCCTAATATAAATTGCTTCTCACGATGACTTCCTAAGAGGTTTTGAAGTATATTACAAATACCTTAATTTATCCCACATTGTTTGTAATTTTAATAATGTTTAATGAAATCAAAATCTAGTAACTAAAGACGCGCTAAAATCCCTTATTAAATTCTCTCATTAAAGATGTAAATGTGAAACCTTTAATCATAAATTATAATTTTAGTAATATTAAAGTACTTGAAAGTATTTGGGCGACAGAGCTTCGCTCGGCAATTTCCGGAAATGATATAATAATTGCGTTTTTACAAAAGACAGTAATAAAATAAACCTAAAAATCTAAACCCCGTATCTTAATACAGAGTTTGTTTCAAATCGTTAGAGCCGTTATTAAATGTGTATATCAAAAATTGCTCATTTAATATTACAAGATAACTATCGACTCATCTTCGCTTCGCTTGGATTCATCTCTAGGGAAATTTTCCAGTGAAATTTTTGCCATATTCGATCCAGCCCTTTTAGAGAACAACGGGGACAAACAGACAGGCACATTGTTAAAATAGTGGTTTTACTAAATTTACAGTGTAAAATTACATATTATTCATTTCATAAAAAGCTGTCGATGTGTGTGTGTGTGTGTGCGTTTGAATTCATTCATTTATTCAATTTTTTGACGACTCGTTTGGCTCAGTTGGTAGTGACCCTGCTTAGAGTCCCGCTGGGGGCATTCATTTATTAAGCACGAATGTTTGTTCTCCAGTCATGGGTGTTTTATAATATGTATGTATTTAAAAAAAAGTTATATATGTAGTATATGAACTATCTGGTATCCGTAACACAAGCATCGTAGCTTACCACGGAACTGGGTGGCACTATTGTAAGAATGTCCTGACATATTTATATTTATTATTTATTTATTTTAATTTGATTTACTCCCATATAGACGGATAGATAAATCATACGATTACATTATAAGATGACATACGTTGGTTTGAGTATTTGTAAGTTGTTAATCTTGGACATTACAATTAATGTTAGCCAAATCGATATTTACTTAATATATACGAAGAAAAAGCTTTTGGCAAGCATCTCGACATTTGTATATAAATCCTGTAACCGATATAAATAATGTCGTACTACGAGTATTACTGAATTCCATATATATGGCTCTACGAGTTCGAATTTATCTATTAACGTATATAAAAAAGAGATTTGTTTGTTTGTGCTTGTGTTATAGTGCTATTGATTTTCAATAACATGCTAAATGAATTGTTTTGTTATTTTTTGTATTATTTGTATTGAATGATGTTTTTTTTAATATAGTTAATTTTTGCATCCATGAAAATGCTTTTCTTCTATTTAATCTATGCATCTGCACTAAAAAATATTTTTTTGTGTCTATTGCTTATGTAACATGACAATTTATTACTAAATACATATAAAACAATATACAATTTTAAAAATTTGTTTTTTTTGTTTGTCTGGCTCTATATTTGCTTTTTCTGGATAATTTCTGAAACGGCTAAACCGATTTTGACAATATTTTCACTGGCAAATACTGGCTGATGTTATAAGGAATAACTTACATTTTTCTTTCAGAAACAAGAGTCCCACTGAAAATATGAAAACAAAAATACGTTTTCCGGGAGGAACCCGAACTAAGCGAGGGCGAGACGCTATTAGTAATCAAAAATCGTATAAATTATAGTATATTGTCACTTATACATCAAATATTTAATAATTTATATTTATTAACAATTATTTATGGAATTACGAACAAAAATTAAAAACCTGTTATATTACATAAGTAATATTTGTATATACAAATAAATATTTATGTATTACCAATGTCGAAAACATTAATAACCAGATAGTTTTGCTGAATTAAGACACGGTTCGACGAAGTAGAATACGTAGCGTTGCGGCTACGAAGTCGTAGCCATTCTCGTTCGGAATGTCCGCTATTCGTGACCGATATCGAGATCGATTGAACGATTTATTCGGAATAACAAGGTAATAACTAGATAATTATTCGTTTATACATTCTCTAGATTTAGGATAATCTTAAGAAATCCTTGAACATTACTTTTTTGTTTCCTTCCTTCCTTTGTTCGGGTCCTTAGGTAAACAGAACCATACCAATGGTACACACGTAGCCTCCGACCCCATGTAGGATAACAATAATTGATATATGAGTTTAACTATAGTACGTATCCATATAAAGGCTTTACTTGACGATACGTTTAGCTCAGTTGGTAGTGACCCTACCGGTCGTGGGTTCGAGTCCCGCTGGCGGCATTCGTTTATTGAGCACGAATGTTTATACTACTAGTGATGGGTGTTTATATTTATAATATGTATGTATTTAAAGTTATGTATACATAGTGTAACAACTGTTTGGTACCCATAACACAAGCCTCGTAGCTACTCGTCAGAACTAGGCGGTGCTATATGTAAAAATGTCCCAACATATATATTTATTTACTTTCCCGTGAAATCGGTGTATATTAAAACCCCCGTGATGTAAGAGCTATACAAAAATATGTCAATCCAATAAATGACTAAAAAGAAGAGTTTTTGAGTGAGTTACAGTAATACATTACATGTTTGACAATTTTTTTGGTGTGCAATATTTTATAATGTTTGTCAATTGTAAATCAATTTTTATATTATTTATTTAAATAATATATTAATAGCAATTACTGTGGAAACATAAATAATTACATTATGGGAAAATTTTCTCAACTAAACTTTTAAAATGACTAGAAAGTCAATGTGTCTTTCTATGAAGTAACAGCATTTACTATGTATTCACCCCTTTTTAACCCACTGCTGGGTGTAGGCCTCCCTTCAATACAAGGAACATCAAGCTACAGTCCAACACGATTGCTAAGTTCGAGGTTCCTATAAGTTTTATCTATATAAATAAAATAATAGAGTAATAAAATAATACTGGACAGATTTCAATGAAACTTTCTAAGTTTTATTTCTTAGACACTTGGGCCTTATCAAAAAAAATATGACTGCGATATTTTCATTTAAAAAAAATATATTAAAGTTTCAAGAAACAACGATTTGTATATGCACTGCGTGTTCAGTGATGTATGTTTCCTTCTGGCGGAGTAGTGGGGCAAGCGGCGTAGCGCGCATGCGGAAAACCGTTAATATTTCAAGCAACGCGGACGAAGCCGCAGGTATCAGCTAGTTTAATATAAGCAGATGCCCTATTTCAAACCATTGAACCATTTTAGAGTTAATGTTATTGAAATAGACCCACAAATCTGTGTATACAAAATACATTCGTATCGAACTGTTAAAATAATACACGAAATACTCAATCTAAGCGGATTTAACATTATTTGCTTGTTTGTGTAATTATTGTGTTACACAAATACGAGCTTTTATGTATTAAAGCTCTGTGTACATTTGTACCGATACAAAGTGCACCTACTAGTATTATTCGATATTATGTTCAAAAGATAATATTACGCAAAAATATTATTTAAGTAAAAGGAAGTTGTTAATTCCCTTAAGAGGTACTTTAACTAGTAACTATAAGCATTCTTGCTTTTATTTGATAAAATATTAATCTTCAATAAGGATGGTATAAAAATCACATGACATTGATTTTTCTACAATTATTATACTATATAAAAAAACACTGATTATGTAGTTTATTTTTTAATAAAAAGTATGTATGACTAATACAATTTCTTGTTTTGTTCTAAATAAAAAGAATAATATACTTACGAATAAATAGAATATTAAAAACACCCCTACTTCGATAATTACGGGTTATTTATTATAACGTCTGTAATCAATTATAGGCACGTTTTTTTTTAAAAAAAGATAGATCTCTTCCTGCTTATACAAATTAACTTTGTTTTACTTAACTTTTTTTACTTTTTCAGTTGTTTGTGCTTTCTTACATATTTTCTTATATATTTCCTGAGCTTATTCGCTATGAAAAAGTTTTATTATACTATTGTTATCATCATTTATCCTCCTAATCAGTCCATCTCAACTGATATATGAAAGCAGAGCTTGTTTTCCATTTATTTCTTTGACCCTCGATAAGCGCGTCTGAATGGAAGGATAACAATGGAAGAAAGGTAGAATATGTGTAAAGATCGTAGCACTTGGCACTTTGGTCTCTCTGTCTATCCCACAAGGCTTACAGTATAAATGGTCTGGGTATGGCTTTTAAGCCTGAAACCTGATATATGAGTGTATGCTTTGGTAACTACTGACCTACCCAGTGGTTTAGTAGCTAGGATAGTGCTGTTAATCTTGGATTTTTTTACCAGATTCGAGTCCCGCGTCGGGGAATAATTTAGTTTAAGTAGGATTTATTAACACTCCATACATTTAAGATATAATTTACTGTAAGATGTTAGAATAAAAATTAGTAAAGTTAGGAATCTTGTAAAATTCTTTTGAGACTGCTTTTCTTGAAACGTAGGCATATTTTTAAATAATTTTCCAAATAAGATATGGAATAGGACTTTAAACGATTTACGTGAATATTATTTATTTTTAGTATTATAGTTTTATTATTTAGTCTTATTTTAGTATTTCGCCCATAAAGACGATCCTCAGAACATAATATGGTGAAGCGTCATCATATAAAACATAGTTATTAAAGATAACTAAAACATACAAAATCAATCCGCATAATAGTTTTGTTTAACAAATCAATTCAAAATATGCTTCATATAGTGCGACATACCATCTCCGACTGCGTTACCACTTACCATCAGGTGGAACGCAGTCAAGCACTAATTCAGAATAAAATAAAAAAAAAAAAAAAAAATATAAATAGGTGTTTATATCGCACTTTTGTATTAGGATTTTGACAATTTTTTTAGACCTTAGAATTATTTATTTATAAAAATAAATTGCTGTCCGTTAGTTTCGTTAACATTTACAACGGCTGGACTGATTTAAATAATAGAACTAATAGAATAGAAATAATAGAAATAATAGAACGGCTTAGTATGGAAAAAATATACATAATAATATTTATCTAGTCTATCTATTTCATACTAACCGATAAAACGCATCTAGATCCGAGTAAAGCAAGGGCGATTCGCTAGTTTATAATAATTCTGAGAGTAGTAAAAGAATAAAGAACTTACGATTACATTGAAGGAAAACAAGTAAATAAACACTACAGTGAAGCACATCTATTTAATTAAAGATTTATCGTTATAGTTTACATAACGCAGTCTGTCAGAGACGGGCAAAAAAGTTCCAAAGTAAAAACAGCCATTTCTGAGTACATTTAACTGATTTATATCACACTATGAAAGCGTTGTAGGAATAACGTAATACAATTTAGAAGATAAAATAAATAGTTTTCATATATTACAGCTACTTTATTTAATGCATTAGAAAGAGCGATGTCAACGTTAATTCAAGTAAATGTTATTTACGTATCTATATATAAATAGTTAAATACAATACACGTTAAGTTCTTTCTTCTGTTTTTTTATCATATTTTGGGACATTATTACACACAGCGCCATCTATTTCTGTGGTAATAACGAAGGAAGCTTGTGTTACGGATACCAGATAATGGATATACTAGATATATATAAGTTTAAATACATACATTTTATAAATATAAACTCCCATGACTAAAGTACAAACATCCAAGTTTAACAAATGAATGCCCCCAGCAGGACTCGAACCGGCGACCGCTAGCGCAAGAAAGTAGGGTCACTAGAAACTGCGCCAAACGTGTAGTCAAGTTAATAAAATAAGTTAAACTTTGTCAACTTATTTGTTTTTTTTGTTCAGTGACTATTGAAGAGCTTTAGTGTTCAGAACAAAATATCCTATACCGATTTTTGTCGAATTTTGACATTTAAGTGAAAACGTATGAAAATAATTATTAAAAGTCTATGAAAATTTTACGAAAGCTCCAAATATATAGTAGGTATATATATACTTACTTACCCTCGCTTCTTACAAAAACAAATTAACATAATTTATCTTTATTATAATTACGAGTATATGTAAATATTAGCGACTCGCCCTCGCTTCGCTTGGGCTTTTTACTAAATTTAGCACAGGCAAAGCCGCGGGATCCACTAGTTATGCATATAAACCTTTCTCTTGAATCACTCTATCTATTAAAAAAACCGCATCAAAATCCGTTGCGTAGTTTTAAAGATTTAAGCGTACAAAGGGATATAGAGACAGAGAAAGCGACTTTGTTTTATACTACGTAGTGATGAAAACGAGTAGCGCCACTGTTAGACAGTAAGTCGAACTTTATTGTTATAAAACTTATTTATTTATCCAGTCTAGTCTATACATGTCCTTGACCTTCACCTTATAGCGTGTTCAAGGTGAAGAAATAAGAATGGCACACATATATTTTTTTGACTAGCAAACCCGGCCGGCCCGCTTCGCTGGCGTAGGTATAAAATAAATTACACGGTTTTTGTAATTTTCTAAAATTTAATTTACTCCTTATTATATCCGTTTCAGAGATTACCCGGAACAAACAGACAGACATAAGTTTTTAAAATTGATTTTCCTATGTATATACTGTTATATACATTTAGTGAAACTGTTAATTTGAAAATAAAAAACATTCACTTCAATTTTATTTATATGTACTGATTTAGAAGTCAGTAGAAAGCTTAAATATAAGCCCCAAATGCTTTTATTTCATAAAAATACTTATTTCTGAAAATTTAAGAATGAATCTAGGAACTAGATCAAAAACAAACGATATCAGACAGACGTATTTTCTGAACTATTAATTTGCATCACGAATAATTCTAGTTGAATTATACTTCAAAGACAAAGTTGATAGATACCGATATTTCGAAGTATGAAATTAAATTAACCGTCAGTATCATTCAACTTTGAGAACCAGTGACCTGGATGTAAGTTGTAACTGAACTATTTGAACTTGCAACTTACGTTCGACTATGCATAGTGATGCAACAGAGTGGAATATTTCACGTATTTGTCTATTAGACATACTAGACTCACCATCGCTTCGTTCGGGTTCGTTACTTTATTTTTTTTTGTTTGCATGAAGTTTCTCCTTATAACATCGGTTATCTGCCAGTGAAAGAAAAAAAAATTAAAAGTGCGTGTATACAAAGTACACATGTCAGAAGTAAAACTTCTTTGGCTAACTAATTTTTTAATCTCGTTTATATTCATACTAAATAACTCCGTCTGAGCTCGTTGAGAGAGCGAGATGGCGCGAAGGTCACACCCACGAGTCAGACAGAGGTAGAAATATCACTGACTCGCGGTGGGCGAGATCTAACTAAGGCTAACTCTTCCCAGTCTCTGAGTGCCTGGTACTATGGACTTATTTTTTCGTTTCATCGAGTTTGAAATCACAACGATTCTAAAGAAGTTTCACTTCAAAAATTGCGGAAACGAACAGACATACAGACAAAAAAGAGACAAAAATGTTAAAAATTCTGTTTTACTTAAAAATACCGCATATAATAATATACATTTAGTAAAAAGCTGTTACGTTGATGTTAGGTACAGATGCTTCCACTTCTACTAGCGACTCGCCCTCGCTTCGCTCGGGCTCTTCCCTAGATTTAGCACAGGCAAAGCCGCGGGTTCCGCTAGTTATACATATAAACCTTCCTCTTGAATCACTCTATCTATTAAAAAAACTGCATCAAAATCCGTTGCGTAGTTTTAAAGATTTAAGCGTACAAAGGGATATAGGGACAGAGAAAGCGACTTTGTTTTATACTATGTAGTGATATGTATAATACTTAGTTTTAGCAAAGATCACATAATACTATACTAGGTTTTAGCTTGAAAACAACTCAATACTCAATACATTTTAAGACAAGATAAGAACATAAGCAACAGGATAGCACGTAGTATTCAAAATGAGGTGGAAATGGATTTTTCGATAAATTTTAATGCATATTTACATTAAAAATATATTTAGAAGATGAAACCAATAAAAGGAAAATATAAAATTCTTTCTTTGGCTAAAACCGAGGGGAATGTTCATCAACTTTGCGAAAAAAGCAAAAAGTCAATTGTTTGTTTAGTTCATACATATAATGAAATATGTTATTTGATTGTGATCTGTGCCCAAATAGTAAAGGTTAAACAATGTACAAAATACACCTCTAATCCACATCTCATTTGTTTCAAATAGTAGGAAAAATATTACAGACCCTAAAAACAATTTTTTTTTGTGGTAAAAAGGGGGCAAACGGGCAGGAAGCTCACCTGATGGGAAGTGATCACCTCCGCCCATGGACAGCCAGGCTTGCAGATGCGTTGCCGGCCTTTCAGGAAAGGGAGGGATGGAGGAGGGAGGGAAGTGGAAGGGAGGGGGAAACGAAGGCGGAGGATGAAAGGAAGAGGGAGGGGGGAAGGAGAGTGGGCCTCCCGGACTCTCACTCACCGGACGAAACGCGACAGCATAGCTGCCACTTCACGCCGGTCTTCTGTGAGAGAGTGGTACTAATGAACTATACGGGGCGTGCCGGCCCATTCGGCTGCCACCCGAAGGTAACAAGCATGGCACTACCACTTGAAAAAATTTAAGTAAGAATTTATAAATAAATAAATATGTTGGGACATTGTTACAACAGCGCCATCTAGTTCCGTGGTAAGTTACGAGGCTTGTGTTACGGATACCAGATAGTTGATACACATATAAATTTCAAATACATACGTATATTAAAAATATAAACACCCATGATTGGAGTATAAGCATTCGTGCTCAACAATTGAGTGCCCCTGAAGGACTCGAACCCGCGATCTCTGGCGCAGAAAGCAGGGTCACTACCAACTGAGCCAAACGTATCGTCAAATATTATTACATAAATATACTAAAATTATCTACTGTATCATCATTAAATAGCTTTTAAATGTCATAAGAACATAATTAATGTGAATAAGAAAATTCTAACTAAATAATCATCTAATTTGTATCTCCATTATACGAGCCTTTTCATTAATTTGAAGTTAACATTAAAGGTGAAATGTGAAACCTCTTGACATAGATATTACGTAGAAAAAAGGTAATTTATTTTTAACTGTAAATTTAAGTTATAAAACAAATATTATGTTCTAGGTCGTATATATACATATTGTCGCGAAATAGAGTGCGAACCCGTCATAGTAGCACGCTTGTACCATGCTTTATAAGTACAACAGCGAATGTCAATTTCTAACTTTTGACAATTAGATAACAAGAACAGTTTATTGCAAATTTTAATGTGTCAGAGAGAGATAAAGCATTTTCAGGAAAGATTTGGAAGTTACTAGAAAGATTTTGAATTTTCGATACTAGAATGTTCTAAATTTACACATATAAAAAGGCCGGCAGTGTGTCGAGAGATCAGTTGAAGTTTGATGTTGAGTGAAGATTGCGAAGAGATACGAAATAGTAGAAAAGTGAAGAAAAGTATAGTGAATTATTAAAAGTGGTGAATTATAGTGCTCAAAGACTTAATTTAACTAGTGCTGTGTACAAACTGCGCGTGTATATAAAGTTTAAATATAACATCTTTAGTGCGAGAACCCGTAGAACGTAATAATATATTACAATTATATATACCCTTATTGAAATAGTATTTTTATCGACACAGAAGCTTAATCTATAGTTTTTACAATTTTTGTCTGTCTGTCTGTCTGTGACGGCATCACGAGAGAACTTGACGGAATACTTTTTTAGGTTTACGCAAATATTTGACATTATAAATGAAACTATCTTTTCGGATTTTGTCGCGGATTTATTTGGATTTTTGGTTCCCGACGTTTCCAAAAAAACACAAATAAATCCGCGACAAAATCCGAAAAGATAGTTTCATTTATAGTACTGAACAGATTTTGATCAAACTCTATAAATATGACAATAACTAAATATCCGCGTCAACATTAAGAAATGTGTAGAATTTTCTTTTTTTCTTTGTTATTTGGTAGCTATTGACCAGCTTTAGTATAACAAAAATTGTATAAATTGGATAAATAAAATATATTATGTTTTCCTCAAAGTTTCTATAATGCGTTAATTTTGAAAATAGCTGTACAACTTAAAGTAAGGAGAATAATAAAGAGTTATTGTATGGTCAGAACTTATACTGACCAGGAATCGAACCTTGTGTTAGATATTTCAAACACAAGACCTAAATTCTATCTATACTCTATTTTTTATAGTTAGTATATTTTTCCCTATCTAATACAACTAATGGACTAAGTCTGAATATATAAAGTAACGAAATTATATAGAGTTTGACATCACAAAGCGACTTGAAGCGGTTGAAAAATGGTATAAAGTTCGTAAATCGTAAAATGAATGCCTTTTGATCATAATTTATAGCTAGTCATTATGTAGGTTTGGAACAGTGAATTGCTAAAACATATACGACCTTCACGCTCTTTTATAAATGACAGGGACAAACACATGGACTGTTCTATTTCTTATTAGAAGTTTTAATGTAATTTTTTTAGTTTACTTGATTTACCAAGGGACGTAGGATCATTTAGAGATTTTAGTATGAGTATTTTATTTAATAATAATACCGTTTTAGTTGGACAAGACCTGAGACTTGAACCCTGACCTTCGGATGCGCAACTGTATAGCCACTACATTAGTAAGGCAGTTAAAAGACTAAAAACCTCTTAAGTAAATGTGTGAAATGGAAGTCATGTTAGAGGTGGGTAGAGACCGTATCGCAATATTGATACTTTATATTCTCACCGGCACCGCCGTAACGAATATAGCACAAAGAAAAAATATTTTAGATATGTTTGACGTATATGTATATAAGAAATAAGTTGTGTTTTTCGGCTACAAAGTGGCAAATATGCCAAATTTTATAAAATTTCCCTAAAAATTAGGAAATCATTCACACCATGTGCCAATCTTAAAAGTAAGTGCTAAAATTATCCCGTTTTTAAGTGATACAAATATTTTGTCCTTAAATTGTACTTTTTGTATTGTATTGTATTGACGACTCGTTTGGTTCAGTCTGTAGTGACCCTACTTTCTGCGCCAGCGTTCGCGGGTTCGAGTCCCGCTGAGGGCATTCATTTGTTGAACACGAATGTTTGTACTCTAGTCATGGGTGTTTATATTTATAATACGTATATACGTGTATATTTAAAAATATATATATGTTTAGTATATCAACTATCTGGTATCCGTAACACGAGCCTTTTAGCTTACCATGGAACTAGATAGCGCTGTTGTAATATTGTCCCAACATATTTATTTATTTATTCTTAGATATTAATCACGAAAATCTTTAAGTACCATCATCATTTTAAGTCTACCTTTAAGTTGCATGCGAAAGAACTCGAGAGGACACAATTTGTCTCCTTGAAAAGCTCTTAAAGCGTCAAGTAAGTAAGTAAATATGAGTCGACGAAACCGCTCAGTCGTGGACGACAAATATAAAATTTCGATACGATTTGATTGGTTTACTGTATTAATCCATATTTATTACGCGTTTTATTTGTATATAAAGTAAATATGAACTTATACATACTACATATTATAAAAAATGGCCTCTGCCGCGTCTGACTGTCTTTTAGCGCTAACCTCAAAAACAACTGCACTGAATTTCATGCTGTTTTAACCAATGGATAGATTAGTTCTCGAGGAAGGTTTTAGTATATAACTAGCGGAACCCGCAGCTTCGCTCGCGCTTAATCTAGTATGTATTTTAATAGAATTTAATGTATTCATACGCATAAAGTATAATATTTGATTATTGTACTGAATACGCCCACAAAGGTTTCTGGTCCAAAATAAAAATAATTCTTTTCAGCCTTTACTGTTCAGCAAAGGTCAATCAATAAATCAACTATTAAGCCCAGAGTGAAGCGAGTAAATAACTATAGTTCATACTAATTATTTAATTCCATTTTTAATCATCTATACTAACTCATGTAATGATCACGCAAAGATCGAATACTTAAAATACGGTACCAAAATTTGCATCTAGAAACACATTTTAATTTATAGATATCATATTGCTTGGTTTTCGCTTAATATATATATTTTTAATATTTTATGCATGTTATATTATCTATTTAATAAACCCATGTATAGGTTTAATCAAGTTAAGTCCAAATTCAGTATGTCTGATCGGCTTATCTTCATTAAAATTTCATTCTTCACCACTGGTATGTAGGTACGTATACTTTAGTTATCGATATCACTTCAACGTTTAGCACTAATTAGTGTTTATATCGTTAGTCTAACTAGTAGCCCAATTAAATTAAGATTCAATTTCAAATATCTTTTTTTAACATATTAGAATTGACATTAAAAGTCTGATAAAGTCTAATATACCAGGATATTTTAAGTCACAGGTCATAAAATTAATAATTTCCACTTCATAGTTTTGCGACAACGGCACCCTTAAAGATTTGACAATAAACTAACACGTGGAGCACTTTGATGTTAGTTTTTAGGTATGGTAAATTAGTCTAAGAGGCTTTAGCGCCTTTAAATAAGGTCGAATCTTATAATAATTTTAATTCCTCTTGAAATCACTCTATCTATAGATAAAAACCGCATCAAAATCCGTTCCATAGTTAAAAGAACGAAGGATACAGACAGCGGGAAGCGACTTTGTTTTATACTATGTAGAAATGGGTAGTTTTAAAAGCAACTTCATTTTCCAATGCAATGTTTGTATTATTTGGTCCATCGAATCGCAAATAACATACGTCGTCGATAGACTGATATGGATTCCTCCATCGGTTCGTTTCGAACAGTTTCTCTTTGTTATTTAAACTGAAACGAAGGATTGTTAAAAGAAAACTAGTGGACATATTGAAATAGCTGAATGAATTTTTCAATTTTAGTAATCTTTATAGTAAGGATATATTTAAAAAGTTAATAAAAACAAAATTGGATATTTAAAAAAAAAATTAAAAAAACGTATCTATATTAAGTTTTAAGTTTTAGTAAAGATTTATCAGAAATGTGATATTTACTGCAATAAAAGTAATCCTATAGTTGACATCAACATTTAATAAAAATCCGTCCAGCGGTTTTGTCCTGATGCGATGAAAATTGGATAATAGCGGACATCTTAACGACTGCATTAACTTCGTGTGAACGATAAATATGTATAACTCATCCTCTTTACAAAATTCTCCTATAAAAGCATTAGAAAAATTCTGGTATTCAGGGTTGATTTAAAATTTTAACTTCAGGAAGCAGGTACCCAAATTTTACATTAGTCACGGTCCTCCCGACGAAAAATAATTAGATATAAAGCTCCCGAATAGCATTAGGTTTTTGGGAATGCAGTTGGAAATTTACATTTATAATAGATGCATTTAGAGTTACACCGAATCCTCTAGTTATGGTAATTTAATTTATGAACATTTTGACAAAAGTACCATAGAAATGTAACAAATGTGGAAATTCTTAGTGAGTAGGTGAATTTTATACCTCGTACCTATGAAAGTGCCACTTTTATGAACGAATCATTTCTAACACCACTTGTCTTGCGACAGAGAAGTGTAATGTGATAAATGTGTGAAACTTTACAACAGCACTATCTAGTTCCGTGGTAAGCTACGAGGCTTCTGTTACAAAAAGCAGATAGTTGATATACTACACATATAAATTATAAATGAAACTAAGAAAATAATACACATATATTTTTTAATACATACATATTATAAATATAAACACCCATGACTGAAGTACAAACATTCGTACTCAACAATTGAATGCCCTCATCGGGACTCGAACCCGCGACCGCTGGCGCAGACAGTAAGATCACTACCAACTGAGCCAAACGCGTAATCAAAAACCTCAAAATAACCGAGAAAAGAATAGGAAATACACTTGTAACAAAACCATATCTGTAAACGGATCACTAGTTTGCATGGCATTAAGAATCAACCTACGGGGCATTTGTGTAGTGAAGCCAACGTAATAGCATGAATATGCTGAACTGCATTAAATGAATATTCACAAAATAAACAAATAAACTAGTAGTACCTACCTAGTTATGGGACAAGCATGTTAAACAAAAGAAACATCAAATTCGATAAACACGTTTCATAATTTCGAAACGTTACGTATATACATATATTATGAAATCTTAGTACTACAATAAATTATTATTAGTATAATTTATTTCTAAGATGGTGGAGAGAAAGAGGCAACTAACATTTATAATTAAAGGTTTAATTTTGATAACTACGACGATTTCACATTAACCAGCTCATAAAATAAAGCGTTTCTAATAACCCTGTTATTAAATCGTAACTTAGGTTAGGGTAGGATTAAACTTATCACCTTGAAGGCTGTATATCCGTTTCGATATGGATTTGAAGAAATAAATTATTAAAGAAGCAATAAATAAGAACTTATTATCAAATTAATAATTGTAAAATATTAATTATTATAGAACGTGTATAATAGCTAAATAAAAGTGTTTATTATATTCTTAATATAAGATGATGAGGATGAAAAAATGTGTCCCACTATATGTAACTAAAAATTTTGAATAAAAAATCTTAATATCCTTATCCTTTGAGTTTGCGAAAAAGCATTTAACACGATAAAATACTCAAATAATAACTAAAATGTCAAATATTCGCCTAAATCTAAGTAAAATGCAAAAAATGTTATCTTGAAAATACTACAGTATTTTTTGGTTCTCACTACAGTGGAATGTACGCTTTGGAGTACTGTCATGTAAATATTAGAGCACTAGAGCCAGTTTGTTTGATGTTTACGGCATCGGATTTAACGGATATTGCGATATTTGATTCAATAAACTTTCAACATCCATGTTTCAGAAATATTATTTACTGGTGTTAGAGAAATGAAAGCTGAAAACTAGAACCATGTAGTAGAACGGAAAAAAGGAAAGTGCGAGTGGGATTAGTGCAAGTATAATTCCATTCAAACTTATAATGTCGACCACCTATCGACTTGTTTTTAAATATAATCTTATTTTTAAATAATAATCTACTCGCAAATTAGTTTTTAAGTTTGTAAAGGAGTTGTGAAGTACATAAATGTTTTTTACAAAACAAAAGCTACGCCATACGGTAAGAAAACCTGCTGATTGATAATTGGTTATTTCTTATAAAATGCGCGTAATTTTTTTCTCTCAATTTTAGTTTATTTTATATATTTATTTAAATTAACAAAAAAATAGTTGACAAACAGAGGAGAACAAATTAGAAATGATTAATATTAAGTTCAAGTTTTACCTATTAAGTTTACTTCTAAGCAATTCAAAAGTCTCACACAAGTCATAAGAAAAGTCATTAAAATTTCTTGTCAATCACATCAATTTTTAATAGAATCGTAAAAATACATATTTAAAACGTTTTTCTTTTGAAATACCACATCAATTTTCAATTTCCTTTTAATTTCTCCGATATTTTTCATAATGCTTTACTGTTACATACAAATATCGGTTTATTTTAATTTTGCTTATAACACATAATATATTATAACTACCTCGTAAGTCTTATGGTTTGCTGATAGCAGTCCCTTTCGAATAATTGAATTTCCGTAGGGAACATGAAGAAGTCGTGAAGGAAGAGAGAGCGCACGTGTAACCTCAAAAGTAATCCCGTTTTAATTGAAAACATTATTCCACTCAAGTATGATACATGTATAAGATTTTAGTATGTAGATAACATTTTCAGCTATTTTTAACTTATTCAAATCTGTACGTTAAATATTTTTTTAATCTAATTGATTGTCTTAACTTTTTATTGATATGCATATCTATATAAATAAAATGACAGAGCTCTGGAGTTATGCTATCTACTTATTCTATCACGCGCATCACGGAAAAACTACTGGATAGATTTCAATGAAACTTTCTAAGTTTTATTTCTTAGACAATTGACCCTTTTTAAAAATGATTGCGATATCTTCATTTAATAAAAAGTTATTAAAGTTTCAAGAAACAACGATTTGTATATGCACTGCGAGTTCAATGATGTATGTTTCCTTCTCGCGGAGTAGTGGGGCAAGCGGCGTAGCGCGCATGCGGAAAACTTTGTTAATATTTCAAGCAACGCGTACGAAGTCGCGGTTATCAGCTAGTAAGATATTTTATTATTGATATAAATAATTAGAAAATGCTGTATTTATTATATGTGCTAAATGTGCGTCTACAAATAAATTAAATAATCATCAGAGTTGATACAGAAGCCGAATCTATAAATTTTTGTTTGACTGTTTGTCTGTGACCGAATGACTAGAAAATTACTGAACTGATTTTAATGTTTGGTATAATGGTATAAATGGTTATTTGGGTCATTATATAGAATATAACTAATTTAACTATTTAGTGCATGAAAATTTCATTATATCTCATTTCTGAAAAAATCAATATTTTTTGTCGTAATGCCATAGAATTGCGTTTAAAAATCTATATTACCAGATAAAATGTATCTAGGGACGAATCCGAGCAAAGCCAGGGTCATTAACTAGTCAATTATAAAAAAAATAGCCAGAATTTTCATCAAGAAATATTAAAATAAAGTAAATAATATTAGAGCCAAGTGTTTAGAAACGCCTTAAACTAAAACTAGTCAATGCATTTGTAAATATTATGAGAGTTAACATGAATAATATATGAGGGTAGTGCGTATAAATTCATATCCAAAGTACAAAGCTTCGTGAGATATTAAAATCTAAACGATGAGATGTGTAAACGCCATAAAAGTGGTAATAACTTTGTAACTGCGCCTGGAATATTTTGTTTTAAATACAATTTGATAATAACATAATACATATGTTTATATACATTATATAATATACATACAATATACATTTTACGACATGTTTGACTCAGTTTGTAGTGACTTTACTTCTGCGCCAGCGGTCGCGGGTCGAGTCCCGTTAAGGGCATACATTTATTGAGCACGAATGTGCGTACTGCAGTCATGGGTGTTTATATTTATAATATGTATGTATTTAAAATTTATATATGTGTAATATATCAGCTATCTAGTATCCGTTACACAAGCCTCGTAGCTTACTACGGAACGAGATGGTGCAGTTGTATCAATCATACATGATTTTCTTTTTTCATTAAACGCAATTACTGTCAAGATGAAAATTATATCTCTATTCTACAATAAAAGATATTAAACTACTTTAATAAATTTATACTTAAACCACTTTATTAAATAGTAATTTATAATTAAACCACTTTATTAAATAGTTCATAAATTAATAATAAATAGTTTCTAAGTTAAAATGTATAGTATGAAATATATTACTAACTTAAATTTGAATTCGCTGTATTTAAAACCTCAACGAAGCGTTTAACTATTTTGTCTGTAATATAATACGAATCTAAGTAAATTGAATATTTTACCATAATTCTATGACTCTTAAAAAACCTGAAAGTGAAGTGAAGGTTAAAAGAGGCGATTCCAGCAATAAACTAACAAAAGTTGTGATTTTTATAACTTTATTATCATACTTTCTCACAGTCACAGTACAGTCTCGCTCGTCAGAAAAAATTGCTTAGATATCTGCGAAAATATTGTCACATACTTAATATTCATCCAGTGGATGAAATTTGACCATAATCTTTATTAAAAATGAAAGAAGAAACACTAATAAATAGTTGTTATTTATACATATAAAAAACCAACTACTGAAGTAAATAATACTTACATAGATACAGTTTTACTAAAGCCTATTTATAAAAAATCCGTTGTTAATTTCCTTACAGTTAATCAAATTTTGTCAAGTGCGAATCATTTTTAACATGATGTACAAAATTATTCATGCTCCCATGCTGACAAAAAACATCGCGAGGAAACCTGCATGTGTGTGACTAACTAGCATGTTATCTAAAGACATGTGAAGTCCGCCAACATGCAATTCGCAAGCGTGGTGTACTACGGCCTGATTGACGTATTGAATTTTATAATAAATAAATAAATATGTTGGGATATTTTTACAACAGCGCTATCAAGTTCCTAGTAAGCTACGATTTAAGCTTGTGTTACGGATACCAGATAGTTGATACATATATAAGTTTAGATACATACATAATATAAAATATATAAACACCCATGACTGGAGTACAATCACTCAAGTTTAACAAACCCCAAGCGGGACTCGAACCCGCGACTGCTGGCGCAGAAAGTAGGGTCACTACCTACTGAGCCAAACGTGTCGTTATACATATTATGAGTCCATGTCCAGTAGTGATGGATAAATCCTTACCGTTCTTGGAGCAAACTCACCCATTCCAATACTTAGTCGATTCGCTAATAACTATGCAACAGAATTCGACATATTTTATAACCCTTTAAGTAAAATTTAAAACAATAATATAAAAAAATTCGGCCAAGTGCGAGTCAGACTCGCGCACCGAGGGTTCCGTACAAACCTGTACGGAACGGTGTATGAGTAAAGGGGTAATAAGTTTAAAATTATTAAAAATATTTTTATTATATGATGTAACTAAAAATTTATGCTTTTCGCAATTTTTCCTTTATCTGTGTTATAAGACGTTGCTTCGTACCAAATTTCAAGTACGTAAGTACCCTGTAGGTTTTGATTCCCTTGCGAGTGTCGAAAATTTGCGGCATAAACGGGAGTATCTTTTGATCGCGTTGACTTAGAAGTTTGATTTTTTCACAGCTCCAAGAGACCATAGACTTGAGTATTTGATATGAATTTCAGCTTGATACCTCCACGCGTTCCTGAGAAAAAAGGTCTTGACAGACAGACAGACAGACAGACAGACAGACAGACAGACAGACAGACAGACAGACAGACAGACGGACAACAAAGTGATCCTATAAGGGTTCCGTTTTTACCTTTTGAGGTACGGAACCCTAAAAACTAAATTTTATTCAAAACTCCATCGTGCGCATTTTTACGAAGTTAAAATACAATTAATTAACGTCATAATAACGAAGTTTGTGGTAATTCAGTAGAATAACGCATACTTTGCTTATAAAGTTTTCGTGAATAAACATTAAGTACATAATATATGCTTTCTTACTACCAAAAAACGATTCCGTTCTATTAAAATGTATTTATCAAAGCTTAGGTTTACAGTATTAATTATTAAATCGTGCATGAACGATGCCCCAAGATTGCGGTTTTCTTGCAGATACTCCTTCAAAGTGAATAAATAAATCAACTAGTGTTTGTGGTACAGACAGAGAATAAGCTGTAAGTTCTCGATTCATCTTTTGTCAGCACTCAGCAAACTTAGCATTAAAACTGTGCATCTTATCTGAAGTAATACCTAACTTTAGTATTCTATAAATAATTTATGTGCTTATTGCAAGCCAAAAAATAGACTCAATTTAAGATTTTATGTTAATATCTAAGTATATAAGTACAAAAATAATAAAAATATCTAATTTCTTTTGTATAAAAGAAAGTTGCTAGTCCATAGTCTGGTTGTTTATTTGGAAAACTAGTCAGATTATTTAAAATATTATGCAGCTTTTATCACAAGTGCGAATATGACAATATCAGATGTGCCAGATCGGGTTTGAACCCGCTTTATCAAGAGCGCGTATTACCACTAGGCTACTAATGCTTTGTTGTAAAACGTGCTCAGTTTTGGGACATTAAAAATACTAAATAAATCTTTTTTTTTCACAACTTGATTAAACCGAGTAACTTAGAGTTATCTTATTAACTTTCTACTTAGCCAAAATTACATTTTAAATATTCTACTAAGTAATATATATGGTACTAAGTTCCCGAAATGATCGACCCTGTCCTCTAAAAGAGAATGCCTGTCAGTCCCGAGCCGTTTTGACCGTTTTAATAATTAACGTGTCTTCATTGATAAATCAGTCGATTCATTCATCAACATAGCTTTTTGGGTCATATGTAATTAATCATTCGCATTCGATTAATGGCGAAGGGTAGCGGGTTCGAGGGTACTTTTGGATTGGAGGTCATTATTTATTATCTTATCACTATTGAATTATAAAGATATTTTGTTGCTCAACAAGGTTTTACTTTTAAATGTAATATATTTATAGAACATAAGTGTTTGATTGCAAGTAAGAGTTGTCTTCTGCCTTTTTTAACTACATACTGTTCGGCGTGGGCATCCTTTTAATACTAGGGATATCAGATCGTCTATAACGAGTACCTACAAGGAATGTTGGACTTCACATGTCTTTCAGAAAGTACTCATACCTAGGTTCTCTCAGGCATTTAGGCTTTCTCAAAAATGATTTCTTTTACCCACATCTGCTCAGCAACACCAATAGATATAAACGTATTTTGATAACTATTGCCCTTAACATACATACATACCCTTTCATCATGAAAGTCCCATGGGGAAAAGATGGCTCTTATAACGAGGACTCCAGAGTCTAGTCTTTTCAACTTATCAAATAAAAATTTGTCTGAAAAATTGTTTTACACCGCGAAGTAGAAGAATGTAAACCAACTTTTATTAAACTAACTATCTATAAATATTTTTGATTTATTTATTTATGGAATATTGTTATATTCTGTAAATAAATAAATCAAAAAGGAATACACAATGTGTCAAAACACACAAAAAAATAAAAAGTCCTCTACGATAATTGAACCTACGAATTATTTTTACAAAATATAAATTATCAGGTTCCACTTTAAGCGAATGCATATTTTATGGCTTTCCATTTTATACTACCTTTGGCAGGTTTAATTAAATTTACATATAAAACGTGAAGGAGAAAATCCTCTACCGCTTCCCTTAATCTTTTTTATACACAAAAATGTGCCTTAATTCAAGTTTTCTTTGAAACTCTTTCTACCAGTGGTTTTTTTATATGTCAATCCTGATGATGTGAAATTGTTTACATACGAAAATACGTGTGGTTTAATAATAAATAAATATATGTTGGGACATTATTACAACAGCACCATCTAGTTCCGTGGTAAGCTACGAGGCTTGTGTTACGGATACCAGATGTTGAAACACTATATGTATAAATTCTAAATACACACAATACAAATATAGACACCCATGACTGGAGTACAAACATTCGTGCTCAACAAATGAATGGCCCAACGGGACTCAAACCCGCGACCGCTGGCGCAGAAAGTAGGGTCACTACGACTGAGCCAACCATGTTGTCAAACGTGTATTTCGATCACACGCATTTTCTGTATTCCAGCATTGATGATTATTTCTTTAATATTTAATAGCTTTTGAATTAAGCCTTTACTAATATTATTTATGTAAATTCCTTTTAATTACGGAAATAATTATTATAAAATGCTTATTAAGGTGGGAAATTCAAAGTGTTTGAAACCCACCGCCTTCTTGACTGATTCTAACATGAAGAATAGAATTCTAACATGACCTTGATACCCACCATATCGGTGTGCGGTGTGTCATTCGGGTTGCTCCTGGTACTTCTCTGGATATCAAATCAAATCAAAATATTTTATTCGGCATAAAAATTGCTACAAATTCTTACTGAACCTCATAAGTCTGCCACCAGTTCGGAAAGAAGAAACCTCTGACCTGAGAAGAACTGGCGAAAGAAACTCAGAAATAGAAATAAATAGAAATAGCAAAGTGAACTGTGGAGCAACCCTCTTGGCTGTGTAGTCTGCTTCGGCAGACCAGCCGGGCCGTCGGGGCGTCGTAGTTGCTTGCGCAAACGATCCTGTGACGCCCTATTAAGACGGATGATGGGTACTTGGGTTTTAGTGGGTAGTACTGGCTTGCAGGTGAGTCTCACATAACCATCTGTTTTCTACAAGGAATATGCGTCAATGCCTTTCCCAAGGATAAAAATAGACTATATGATAACAGCTAAATGTTGCCAATGAAATAACTATAAAAATAGCTAGTATTGTGAGTTAGACCGTTAGTCATATAATCGTTTAGAAGAGCTTTAGTACATACACTAGTATATATTATAATGAACGTATATAGATCACATCAATCTATCATCGTTGAGTTTAAGCCTCGTTTCTTAAGGTTTACTCAAATCAAAAGAGTTATTTAGATGCCATTAATTTTAAATACAGATATCAGAAAATCTATCAATCCTCTTTGAAGGATTTTTGTATTAATATAAGCAAAAATAAATTGAAATAAATAAATATGATGTCATGATTTTGATTTCTCACTTATTATATTTACTCATGGAACGAAGTCAAAGAATTACTTTTAATGTGTGTAAATATGTATTCAGCTCTTTTTAACACTGCACTGCACTTTTGTCCCAGTGCTGGGCACGAATAACTTCAGTGCGAAAGGGATCGGGCCAAAGTCCACCAAGCTGACAAAGTGTAGTATAACAGACTTCACATGGCTTTTGAAAACTTGCTAGCTTCTCTCAGACATACAGGTTTTCATACGATATATTCCTTCACCGTAAGACAAGCGTTAATCATGATAGAAATGATTCGCATATGATATCAGAGGTGCGAGACCCGGATTTGAACCCGCATCACTGGGTTATTAAAGCGAACGCGTTACCACTCAACTGCCACTGTCTTTATAACTGTTTGTAACTTAAGTATGTACTTAAACAAATAAACTTTAAGTCAAAAATAACTAAAAATCTATAAGTTTTTTCTTCGGTTTCAAATTATATTTGGTTTCTAATCAATATAAAACACTATATTTATGTGACGAAGACTTATATTTCTTTAAAATTATATAAGATCCCTTCAGAATGTAACTTCGTACGGTACAAATAACTAAACCGGGCGGTTAAGCTTATCAGAGAAATCGCTGTACACGTTAAGTAACAAATTTTAATTTTAATATGGTTTTAAAATAAATTTATTACCACTTAAATTACTACCTAGTTAGTTAAAAAATGTTGCTTTAAAATATGTATCTTAATTATGTACGTCTACATCTAATTAAAAAGTATATAAAGGTATACACACAATGTGGTTTAATAATTTCGTCTAAATTGTTAAATATGGGCTATGATGGCTGGTTTGCATGAACGTAATGTGGTCTTGAGTTCGACTCCTAGGTCGGAATAAGTTTTTCAATTGAATTTTCCCCTCCAAATTCACAAAAAAATCCAGACTAGGAAAGTTGACGGTGTTTTACCTACGAATATAGTCAAGTCCATCGCCTGATCTCTTCACGGTGTTTGTTAAAGAACGAAAATCTTATAAAATAACAATTTTATTCATATCACCAATTCAATTCTTTTGTTAATAGCTTCAAAACGTACCAGTTGAACACAGATATATATTTCGCCAATGTCACGTAGAATGGAGAAGACACGAAGGAGATTTTTCGGTAACATAGAGTCAATAATTTTATTTAAATTATAATTGTATAAGGGGAGTAAATCCTTACTAAATCTACAACAAAGGCAGCACAATTAATATCTAGTACACAAAAACCTTCATTAGAAAAAAAAATTTAACAAACTTAACATGACATTAATGACTACAGTTATTTTGAAAATCTGCTAGGAAATAAAATATCCTGAAATTAATTATGAGCTGTAAATGAAAATTTAACTATCGTATTTTACTTACTTATTTCATTATTTGTGATTAAAATAGGATTAAAAAGTTTAGTTTTAATGATAAAATGTTGTCGATGCTTTAAGCTTCATAGTAAAGACGCGCGTCGTTAAAATCTATAGTGTATATACGCCTTAGTTAAATGTAAAATGTCATGCATTTTCGAATGAGTCACGTAGAATTAACACGGTATTTTCCTGAAGTTTTCCGAAATTGGCCTTGTAAGTTTTTTCAGTGGATTTACGTTACGAAATTTTTATGCTGTGAATGAAAAAAGTATATTTGAAAGTTTTAAAAATTATTAACTTTTAGCCTTGATTTATTAATTTAATAGTAGGTACAGTTGCTAATAATTTTCAAAGTGGTACTCACACAAGTAAAACAAATATTAAGATTCTAAACAGTTAAAAAGCAAGATAAGTTCTAGAAATATAGTCGTAGACTACTTTTTAACCATCGAAGCATAAAGAGGAGTGTGTCTGTGTTTCTATCCGTGGCTTTGTTGCGCCAAAATGGATAAACCGATTTTAAGTTTGTTTGTTTGTCTAAAGGTGAATTCATTAAGAGTCTTCTTATCAAATAAATCATTAATGTATTTTTGTATCACATGCAAACTCATTAAACTATTTGAACCTGCCATTCTCTAATACTACAAGTCTCTAAGCTACACTATGAATAAAATACTTTTTATCCACGACACTTTTTAAAGCACGTTCCAAACACTTTATTTTAAAGTAATTAAATGGAGTTCACTGAATGCCCTTTATGTAAACTGAGGTTTGAAAGAAATACTAAGCTTTTATATTCAAAAGTTAAAATAGAGTAGAAGAGTATAAACGATACCAGACAGGATGATATTAAACATATTTTTGTTAACTTATTTCACTCACTCCGCACGGATTCGTCATAGGTACTAATTACATAATACTTTCTTAGGTTTATGCTAATATTTGACATTATAAATGAAACTATCTTTTCGGATTTTGTCGCGGATTTATTTTGATTTTTGGTCTCTCCCGTGATCGTTACTGTAAAGCATTTGAAACGTCACGTTAGAACGGTTAATTTAGATATTTCGGAGACAATATATTTTCAAGCTATAAGAAATATATTATATGAAGACCCGAATAATCTGAAAGTAACCTGAAGTAAAAATTGAGTTCCATTAAAATATGTTCAGTAGTTTTCTCATGATACTGTCACAGATAGACAGACAGACAGAAAAATAATCAGATAATAATTCTTATGTGTATAACTTATTCCAAAATGTATTTAATGTACAGATTTGACTTAGTATTTTATTAAATCTAGAATATATCATGTATGTAATATGTATATTCTATCAAATAACGCATATTCTATGCGGACAAAGGATAACTTATCTCTTTAAGGAATTTCTTTCAGAAACCCTTTAGATGTGAGAAATTTAACGGCGTTGGACATTTTAGTATTATCATGTTTAAATTATATAAAATTATTATTAAAATATATGAATCTTATATGACTAAAAGAATTAGTTACGCGGGACCGTTCTTGTTCAATGGATACATATACCTATATGTTCTTGATCATAGATATGGTGTCACTGTAACTTTATCATATCATATTAGCGATTTTTACTTAGATTATAACGATAGTACAACAAAATCTTATTTAATCTAAATTAATTTATAAACTTAACAAATTGACAAAGGCATAACCGTTCTGAGCCTCATCTAAATAATATGTAATTAATTATATCAAAGACAGTGGTAGCCCAGCATTAACGCGTAGCTTGGATAACCGAGTGAGTCGGGTTCAAATCCAGGTCTCGCACCTCTGATATTTTCATGTGCGAATCATTTATATCATGATTACCACTTGTCTTACGGTGAAGGAACACATCGTGAGGAAACCTGAATGTCTGAGAAAACCTAACAAGTTTTCGAAAGGCATGTGAAGTCCGCCAACTCGCCAGTAGGTCAGCGCGGTGGACTATGGCCTGATCCCCCTCGTACTGAGGGAGGCCTGTGCCCAGCAGTGGGACGTTAAAAGGGGCTGATGATGATGATGATGAATTATATCCATATTAATTATATACATACATATACTAGTGGAACCCGCGGCTTCGCTCGCGCTAAATCTAGGGACGAACCCGAGCCAAGTGAGGATGAGTTGCTTGTTTAAGATAAACATTTCCATCATACATTGCATATTGTGTAACTCTAGCGGTTTTGGCAGCTCACAGATGTTATTCTGATGTATATGTTATATTATTGTAAAGTTTCATTAAAATCCATTCAGTAGTTTTTACGTGAAAGAGTAACAAACATCCATCTATTCATACTTACAAACTTTCGCGTTTATAATATTAGTATAGATAGTATTATATTATATTATACTAGTAAAGATATACGTTTTAGCTTTTTAGCAAAAAATTAAAACAACTTTAGATTCGGCCTCTGTATTGACAATAATAATGGCGCTGTTGTAATTATGTTGGGACATTATTACAACAGCGCCATCAAATTCCGTGGTAAGCTACGAGGCTTGTGTTACGAATACCAGATAGTTGATATACTACACATATATAAATTTTAAATACATACATATTATTATAAATATAAACACCCATGACTGGAGCATAAACATTCGTGCTCAACAAATGAATGCCCTCAGCGGGACTCAAACCCGCGACCGTTGGCGTAAAAAGCAGGCACTACCAACTGAGCCAAACGGGCTGACAAACTTAATGATTGAAACTTATATATATTAATAATGACTTAGCTAGAATTCAACTATACGTATCTATAGATTTTCTTCATAATTTTAGTAATAATCATAGTCAACCCTACCTACTTCGATGTATGGTTACGAATAAGGCTATATGTATTCGAAGTCTTCGCCAGAAGGCTTAATTGTACACTATGTCAATGAATCGCTTCAATCTTTATCAATTAAAGGCTCTTAACGATTAGAAAATGCTGTATATAAGTAAATAATATTATATGCCAAATTACTACATCAAGTATTATGTAAGCGATCCAGAGTTTCAATTAAGTTTTCGAACTTAAAATTTTTACATAGATTTACAAGCGTATAAATACCGTCTTCTATATTAGATCGCCTTTACTTTTGAAGCTTACAACTTTTGCTCACATGTAAATTGAAAAAGTTTGTCTCTAAAATTACTTTATAAGTAGATACTTTACTTTTTCTTTTTTTTTAAATGCAAAAATGATTTAGGTATTATGTTTTAAGTTTAGTTTTAGTTTTATATTAACATATCGATAGTAAAATGCCAACGTGTCTAGTTAGGTGCAAACCTACACGCAGACATACAGTTATATTACACATAGATATGACATACTGTTTAATTTTTATTATGTAGCTAGTCGGGTCACTGTAACTTCGCTCGGGTTTGTCGCTAGGTTAGGTCCTAGGTCCTAGGTTAGGTAGGTCCTTTTGTATAAGCTTTTTATATTTTTGTTATTTTGTTTTATATTTATTTTTTATTATTTTTTTTATTAAACAAACATTCCGTGGGCCTTAAGGAACATACAAAAAAATCCAAATTGGTAAAAAAAATCCAGCCAGTTTTGAGTTATGCGCTTACCAACATTAATTTTTATTTATATAGATATTTACCATTTTTATTTAGACATATTATATCAATTACATAACAAAATATTTAGGACAAATTAATTATATGTGTAAGAGACAGTACGAGTATAACACATTTTATAAGATACAATAGAATAACAGCTAACTTAATTAAGGAGTTATTATTAACGTCCCACACTGCGTGGTGTAGATAAAATTAACTATAATTAAATTATGTTACTATTAATTATCCCTAAATATTGTAGGTTGGTAGGTATGTATTCACGATTAATATGTATTAGATAGACTACATATAATAACCCGTTACTTTACCCCCATCGTGCGTTCACCTTGTAGAGGTAGCTTAGTAGCGTCCTGCAATCTAGTCGAACGCGAAGTTGGTGTAACACCATAAAAATAATGTAAATCACTACATAGTATAAAACAAAGTCGCTTTCTCTGTCCCTATATCCCTTTGTACGCTTAAATCTTTAAAACTACGCAACGGATTTTGATGCGGTTTTTTTAATAGATAGAGTGATTCAAGAGGAAGGTTTATATGCATAACTAGCGGATCACGCGGCTTTGCCTGTGCTAAATCTAGGAAAAAGCCCAAGCAAAGCGAGGGCGAGTCGCTAGTTATAATAATAATATGAAGATAGCATTTATGTGTGTGTTAAGATAGTTATTTTATATCAGAAAATCAGAACAGGCAACTTTTACAATTAAATAAATATTTACAATTATCCCACATATAAATCCTATCTTCATATTATTATATTTTACATTATTTTTATGGTGTTACACTGGGAAACGCACGGTACTTCCCTGATAGCAGAATGGACTGTAGAATAACCCCCTTGGTTACGTGATCTGCTTCGATAGACATCGTAGTTAAATCATAAGCGATCCTACCACGACCCCCTGGCCACCACCTAGTGGTATGCGCAAATGCATTTCCCAACGTTAAAAAAGTATCCCTTACTTGAGAAATGATTGATTCTCCATACAAACTTTCATCCCCTATACATTCCCTAAGTGATGAATTTCAGCGTGAAACCTATACTACCAAACCAACCAAATTTCATCTAAATCGGTTCAGCACATTTTTAGCCATTACAAACAAAAAACAAATTTCTCCTCTTTATTATAATAATATACTCGTAGATATATATTATTAATTATCAGGGTGTTGTTTACCACAGCATATTGAAAATAGTTTGGATCAACTAAAGCCTACGCCGCACTTTAATTACACTGTTAATATACTTATATGGGAGCATATATAGCATAGATTATATTTTACAAGGCCTGATTGAAGCGAAAGTTCGCTATAGTAAAGTTTAACTTTACAACTAATACCTATTCATGATAGAACAGAATTTTATTATTTTCTAACAAAAAGTTGACAAAAATAAAATTAAAACCGTAACTCGGCTGTACTTTAAATCATTAAAAACATTAAAGTGCTTTTTACCTAATAATTTTGATCAATTAAACTATATGAAAATCAAAACAAACAAATTGCCAAGACTTGAAGCTTTTTCGTATCGTGAGTTAAAGTTGTTAAAGAGTTTCACTTCAATTTTCCTGAATCAATAGGTTCGATAAATAAAAGTAGAATAATGTACATATATGTATGTATGTATGCAAATATCAGTCAGTCAGTCGTCGTCTGTCATCGGACGTGACCGCGCGTGTGTTGTAATTATTATAATATGAGTATCGCATCGAAGACGGTAAAATGTTCGAACTGCAATATTGTAATTTGCGAAGTACTGGCGTTTGTCCAAAATAAGTTGGATGTTATGGATGAACAAAGTCTTATCCAGATATGTGAAAGTGCTTTTAGTGAGGATGAAATTGACAAAGCGAAGTCGTTATTATTTGAATCCGTGAGTAAACGTCCCTCAATAAGAAAGCGCAAAGGGAAGACACTTCGTAATATTGAAGATATTATATGCCTTTTAAAGGAAACAGACCCTGAACAAACACCAATTTTCGTAGCGAAGAGATTAGAGAAATTGCCACCAGTTACATTCGATCATGTTGACGTGACGCCATTACTTAAAAAGATATTAATATTGGAAAAGTCTATGCAATGTATACAAAATGAATATGTTTCTAGAAGTGAGTTAATAAATACGTTAAGTGAATATTCTAAAACGACAAATCACCGAAATAATATAAATATTAAACGAGGAGGTGGAACAAATTTCTGTGATAGTGGACCGATGGAAATATCAGCATATTGCGATCTCAATGATTATCCGTCTCTTTCTCGCAACCGATCGCCCGCGAAGCAATCAAGCGACACGACGAGGATGCAGCCGTTGCAGGCGACATCAGCTGCGCCGCCGATAGTTGCGTCTCCCGCGACATCGCACGATCAACGAGCTATCGAGAGTGCGAGAGAGATAAAAATCGATTGCGCTGTGCGTTGCAATGAAAATATAGAACAGCAACCGGTTATAGTGGCGACAAAAGAAACAGCTGAGCGCCCGTGTAAACAGCCGTATGATAAAAATATTGGAACAAAAGATTATAATGAAGATAGTAAGGCAACTTATTCTGAGGTAGCTCGTACAGGTGGTAAATGGATAGAGCCTAAAATGAGCGAAGAGTGGGTATTATATCAAAAACGGAGACTTAGAAACCGTCTCATAAGCCAAAAAGGATGTGCTAATGAATCAGAAGAAAATAACCAAAAATTCAAAGCGGCAGATATAAAGGTGCCGCTATTTATATCCAATGTGGACAGAGAGGTCTCAGAGCAAGATATTATTAATTATGTATATGGGAAAACAAAGGAAAAAGTTTCATTAGAAAAAATTAATATGAAAAGACAAAAGGATTATAATGCATATAAAGTTTATGTAACAAAGCATAAAATGGATATTTTCTTAGACGATAAACTGTGGCCTATTGGTATAACCTTTCGGCGTTTCGTGAATTTTCACGAGAAACGGAAAAATATGGAAATTGTAAAAAGAGTAGAAAATAAGAGTTAATAATAAAATATTATAATATATAATAATAAAATTTAATGAATAATATAAATAAAATTATTAGTTTTAACTGTAAATCGCTCAAGAGGTCATTAGAAGGTGTAAAAGAGCTTTGTACGTCTGCTGATATCGTAGCCCTGCAGGAAACATGGTTAATGCCGCATGACCTACCAGTACTGAGTACGATAAGCGACGACTTTGGATGGACTGGTACTTCTGCTGTAGATACTTCAGTGGGCCTAATCAGTGGAAGGCTGTATGGTGGTGTAGCGTTATTGTGGCGCAAAAGTGTGTTTGAAACAGTGTCAGTGGTAGAATGTGATAACGTGCGTATTTGTGCCATCAAAATAACTGTAAGTAATAGATCGGTAATTATTTTTAGTGTGTATATGCCTACTAACTCTTATGACAATCTACCAGAATTTAGTAACTGTCTAAGTACAATCAGGTCGGTGATAGAAATACAAGAAAGTAATGGAATTGAAGCTTTCTATATATTAGGGGACTTTAATGCTCATCCCAATGAGCTATTTTGCAATGAAATGTTAGATTTTTGTGTTGATCAAAACTGGATATGTGTGGATTTAAACATGTGTAGTAAAAATACATTTACTTTTTGTAGTGAAGTTCATGGATGTAAACGATGGTTGGATCACTGCATCGTCACTAAATCAGCTTTAAAAACAGTTATTAGCGTATCAGTACAATATGATATGTATTGGTCTGACCATTATCCAATTGTATTAGAATGCAATATAAGTAGTTTAAAACCAAAAATTGCACAGCCGAAAACAAGCTCTTTAAATTGTGTTATATGGGGTGAGAGAAATTTTAAACAGATAAACCAATATCATGACCTGTGTTACTCTAACTTGTCAATGATAAATCCACAAGAACTTAGTGAATGTTGCGATAATTTATGTAAAAAAACAGAACATCACGCTATCTTAGATAAAATGTATAGTAATATCATTAATACGCTATCAATGGCCGCTAGGCGTACCTACAGTGGTAAATGTAAAAAAAGGGGAGGCTATGTTGCGGGATGGAATAGGCACGTCGCGGGACCGCATCGTGAGGCGCGGCTTAAATTTCAAACGTGGATGTTAGCGGGGCAGCCGACTAGTGGTCGCGTTTTCAATGAAATGTTAGAGTCTAGGAGACATTTTAAGTCAAAATTGAAATGGTGTCAAAACAGACAGGAACAACTTCAAATGGACGTTCTCGCGTCAGATCACATATCCAAAGATTTTAAGAGTTTCTGGAAAAAGACAAATAAAATGAAAACTAGGCCGAGTTTACCCGTGAGTGTAGATGGTTTTTCGGACCATAAAGAAATTGCTGATGCATTTAGGTCGCGCTTCACTATGCGATCACCACTGGGTTCCATTTTGAATAAGGTGAACGATGCTGAGACTATCAAGACGAGCTGGAATGAAAAGATTACGGAAACAATGGTAGCACAAATAATTAAAGAAATGGTTCGTGGAAAATCACCTGGTCACGATAACCTCAGCATTGAACACTTTAAGTATGCGGGAGTTCATCTTCCTCGAGTTCTCGCACTGTTTTTCAACCTGTGTCTAAATCATTCATATTTACCGGAGCCGCTTATGCGGACTATTGTAGTACCAATTGTTAAGAACAAGACGGGTGACACGTCCGATATGAGCAATTATCGCCCCATCTCACTTGCTACCACCGCAGCTAAAATACTTGACAGTGTGATAAACGGCAGGCTATGTAAGTATGTTTCTTTGCAAGATGCCCAATTCGGCTTTAGATCAGGACTGTCCACAGAAAGCGCTATTCTTAGTCTGAAGCATACTGTCAAGTACTATACTGCAAGGCGTACGCCGGTATATGCGTGTTTCCTGGATTTATCTAGGGCATTTGATCTTGTTTCATATGATGTACTTTGGAGCAAATTAAAGGATGCGGGTATACCGGTGGAGTATACGTCGCTGCTGAAATACTGGTATGCTAACCAGAAAAATCAAGTAAGATGGGTCGATGCACTGTCGGACGAATACAGGTTGGAGTCCGGAGTGAGACAGGGAGGTTTGAGTTCACCCTTGCTTTTCAACCTGTATATCGACCAACTCGTGGACGAATTGAGTAACACACGTGTCGGCTGTCACATTGACGACATCTGTGTCAATAATCTAAGTTACGCAGACGACATGGTCTTGCTCAGTCCTTCCATAGCCGGCTTAAGAAAACTGATAGCTACCTGCGAGACATACGCGAAGGTGCATGGCTTAGCATATAACTCAAAAAAGAGTGAAGTACTTGTGTTTAAGTCTCAAAAATTAAAACCACGCCATGTCCCGATCGTGAGTCTTAACGGTGTATCGCTGAGCGTTGTCGAGAAATTTAAATATCTTGGTCACATCATCACTAGCGATTTACGGGATGATGATGACATTGAGAGGGAACGCAGGGCGTTGGCGGTTAGGAGCAATATGCTTGTCCGCAGATTCGCTCGGTGTACGAAGGACGTCAAAATAACTCTATTTAAAGCGTTTTGTCAGTCCTTCTATACCTGTAGTTTGTGGGTGACATATTCGCGCCGGGCCTACAACGCCTTGCGTGTGCAATATAATAATGCCTTTAGAATGCTGTTGGGGCTACCGTGGCGTTGCAGTGCTTCAAAGATGTTCGCAGAGGCACACACGGATGGGTTTCATGCCATTATGCGCAAGAAAGCTATCTCTTTGATGCAGCGTCTACGTGACAGCAACAACAGTATTTTAAAGTGTATTTCGGCCAGGATGGACTGCCCCTTTCAGAATCACTGGATGGAGTTGGCCATTGGGCTAAGATAAATAATAATAAAATATTTGTTGCAAAAAATACTAACAATACTAACATAGTATTAAGTTAAATTATTGTACTAACAAATTAACACTATATGGATGTATAGACTACGTCTGAAATAAAGATTATTATTATTATTATTATTATAAATATGTGCGTATGTATGTAAAGAATATATTTTGATCTGATTTCACTATATAATATACATAAAATTTCAAAAAATATATATAAAAAAAACTTGAGAGGTGTCAAGGGACACCCGGATGGAACGAAGTTCCTTTCGATTAATAAGTGAAGGAATTATAATTATTTTTTAATAACCGGATGTCCGTCATCTTGGATTTAAAAATGGACCTTATTTTCGCAATCAGCACCCGGAGAAACCTCGAAAATGACACCCATGTCATTATTGAAAAAAAACCGGATGTCCGCCATCTTGGATTTGAAAATAGACCTCATTTTCGCAATCAGCACCCCGAGAAACCTCGAAATTGACACCCATTTCATTGTTGAAAAAAAAACTAAAATGTGTTAGGTTATTTTCTTACTATAGCAAAAAGTGTCGTGAGAACTTTTCGTAAGAATTTTTTCCGTCTAGCCCCCTTTCACAACGCGCGATAAGGAACTTCGTTCCAAAATTGTTTAAATATTATAAGTATAAATGAAACTAAATATAGCGAACTCTTGGCCTATTTTAACCACGACGGCCAACCTCATTAAGTCTAGTCATGTGCGTAGAAAATATTAGTTCACAAGTATGCGCCAAATCACTATTAATCTCTTTAATCCTTTCCACTCGCAAACAAAAGACAAAAGCTCGATAGAAACGAGGGGCGGATCAGGTGCAAGAACAACGGCTATACAAGCTTTCCAAAGCACTGGAATGTAAAAATACCAATTTTATATATTCAAGCTGTTACTGTCGGTAATAAAATTTATTAGAAAACCTATCTATAGCTGCTTACACGAGCTGGGACTCGAATTTAGGACTTCAAATCTGAACCCACTGACAGGAAAATGACATCAGAAAACATACTATAATATACTGAATATTATATAGATCTTCGTTACTTATAAACGGCCATAATTTTCACATGTCATGTTATTAAAAGGAGTAATTAACGTAACATTTGTTCGAAGGTCAAGTAAGCTATCATTATATATTTAATCTAAGAAATGCTTTTATAGTAAGACAATCCTAAATAGAAGCCGAAATATTTATTTGTTGGCTATATAATTCTTCCCAAGATAGGTTTCGTTACATAAATACTTTCCTTCTTGACTTCTGATTAATTAGTTTCTCTCTCGCTTTCTCGCAATCTCGCTATCTCGCTCTCCTTCTCTCGCTCTCTCTTTCTCTCTCTCTCTGTCTCTCCCTCTCTTTCTCTATCTCAATATCTCTCTCCATTACTGGCAGAAGAAAAAACTATAAACCTTAACCTAAACTGTATCTATTAAGGATAATGAAAAAGAAGTGTTTTTGTGACATCAAAATAACAGCTATTTACAGTACATGAAAGAAATATAAACTAACCTAGTGACGAATCAGAGGGTAAGTTACTATTTAGAAATAAAAAAGTTAATACATTAATGTTAAGGTTTTCTTTATTAACGGTTATATTCTTCGTCATATTTATGACATTGCTGTGGCTCGTTATAACTTTAAGAGTTACAACGGAACTACCCTGTTTTCATGCATTGTACTATAATAATCTTGGTTTACCGACCAATCTCCGTCGCGTATTTGTACTCAACGTGACGTTAACGACCTCGAAACGAGTAGAACTCAATTGAATCCTTTTCTTCTATATATAAAAAAACTAAATTCACTATTCAAAAGAACCACTAAAAGTTAAAAAAATAACTGATTAATAGTTTTTATGTACATTCTATAGTTACGAGTCAGTGCCAACTGCCAGCCTTTATTTTAATTCGCATCGATTCATTTATTATATACTCGTAGTAAGATTGTTATCTTTAACCAAAAAAAACATAAAATATCAAAACAAATATTACAATGCCTCTAATTTATTACTTTATATAAAAAATCTGACAATGTAAGTAGCTCCTATTTAATTTAATATAAGGGATTTTCTAAGAAAGAGCAAAATGACCCTTAGCCTAATAACCGTATCAAAAGCCTAGCAAATTGCGTCGTAATTTTTCAGAACACGAGACCAATATGTCGGATTACAAATAATTTATTACTTATTAAGCCAAGTCATATTTATATAATAATTTATATATTGTATATATTGTAACGTCAAAGCTCTTATGTCTGATGAGTATACATAAAGGGCTTATAGGTACTATAATCGATAAATTTCTTTATTTTTTCAACATTGAATTATTATTTTAACTGACTTGAAAATGGGAGATACTTATTTTGATTGTGTTTTACAATGGAAATAATCCCCTATTTTGTATTAATAAATAAAGAATTATTAATACAACCACTCTGTGGAACCAGCTGTCGCCGGCGGTCTTTCCAAACCGTTACGACCTGGCAACCAATCAAGAAGAGAGCGTATTCCTTCCTGAAAGGCCGGCAACGCATTTGCAAGCCCTGCGGTGTTGCAGATGTCCATGGGCGGAGGTGATCACTTTCCATCAGGTGAGCCTCCTGCCCGTTTGCCCCCTTTGTCCTATAAAAAAAAATAAGTTTTTGTCTACGACTTCGTTTGGTAAGTAGGGTGGGGGTCAAAACCTGTGTGTGTTTAACCGTGAAAAATTAAATAAAAAAGTTACTTTCACGTTAATAATAATATTACTAGGGACTCATCCTTGCTTCGCTCGGATACGTTATGATGTTAAGTATGTAATAATATATAAATGATGTGTTTAAAATCCCACTTGAGAAATGATTGATTCCCCATACGAATTTCCATATGCTCTTTTCACTTCTTTGAGGGATGATTTGCGGGATTAAAACTTTGCTATATCTTTCCATTTTATTAAACTATTTTCGTACAACATTTTATCTAAATAGGTCTAGCAAATTAAGCATGGCAGATAAAGTAATTTCACAATAGTATGGATAATGTTAATCTATACTATTATACTATATACTATATACTATTATACTATATACTATTATACTATATACTATATATACTATATATACTATAATATTATAAAGAAGTAAAGTTTGTTTGTTTGTTAAATTGTAAGGGGTAATCTCAGGATCTACTGAACCGATTTTAAAAATTCTTTCACCAATAGAAAGCCACATTATTGCTGAGTGTCTTAGATAAAAAACCGAAAAATAAAAAGGCTTTTACGTGGTAGTCTGTTTTGCAAAGTGAATCGGAGAAAAAACGGTCGAATGAAAGCGTTTCTTACGAACGCTGCCTCAACTATGAAAGATATATTTTTGAGTTCTAGAGAAAGGATGTGGAGCTTGAAAATGCCTACAAAAAAGTCAACGACAGCATATGTCTTACTTTTATATTTAAGTTACAAAAAGTAGTTTTTTTAATATAAGTATAGATGATTTAATTTTTAATTTTTAATATTAATAAAATAATTTAAATTATTTAAACACTCTGTACTAAAAAAGGATTATAAACATTATGCCTAACGAAGTGGGCACGGGTCAGCTAGTTATATTATAAAAAAAATATTCTTTCTTTCTTAATTAAAATTTAGTTTGCAAAAAAGTCTAACAATATTAGTCCCGCTGAGGTCTTTCACTATTTCTTCTCAAGTGCTATTCAAATAAAAAAAAAACGAATTCTGTCTTCCTAATGCTTAGAAATTGAATAGAAATTCCCTATTCCTCATCTCAATGTGAGTTGAATGTCAATAGATTTTTCAGTGTTCAGATAAAAAAAAACTTAATTAAAACATAACAAGTTTTCAACATTACGTGTTATTTGGTGAATTTGATCAAAGGAAACGAGATCGAGGAAATTGAAGTTCTAACTAATTTTTTCTTTTCTTTGTTATAAACAAAGCGTTTACTTGATTTTTAGTATCTCACTGCCGGGCACAAGTTTCTTCTCGATGTGAGGGAGATTGGGCATCAAAATCCTTTGCGTAGTTTGAAAGATCGAAGCATACATAGGGACAGACAGAAAGCGGGAAGCGACTTTGTTTTATATACCTACTATGTAGTGAAGTAGGTCAGGTTGATGCTAGCAATTGATATTATATAAACGTAACTACGAGAAAGCTCTCTAGTCGGTGGTAGTCCAGTAGTAACGCGCTTGCTTGGGAAACCGAATTGTAACATCCCCATACTACAGGGATTAACGTTGAGTAAGTGTTTAGTCAGTGTCAATGTTAATGTCTGTTTTAACAGTCGAGTCAAAGTCAGTTCGGATCGGACCGCGATACTTATAACATTTGCCGGTTTTCTCCCTTGTTCTATTTTTAATGTTTATAAGTGTAAGAAATATATTCTTTTTTTAATAAAAGATTTAATTTTTCCCGAGATAACAGAACGAAACATATTCAAATCCGGGTACCGCACCAGGAATATTTTCGTGTAGAAATCATTTTTAACATATTTTCCACTTGTCTCACGATGAAGTAAAGCATCGTGATAACCTGCATGTCTGAGATAACCCAGCATTTTGAAACTTATATGAAGTCCGCCATTCCGCATTTGGCCGGCGTGGTGGAGTTTTGCTTAAAGGGAGGTCCGTGCCCAGCAGTGGGACCGTAACAAGACTAAATAAAAAATCTCTTTAGCTTTCAAACAAATAGTGTAAAATTATAAGGCTAAAATTCTTTAAAAATTCAAAGTCCTTGAGTTTTAACCTTTTTAAACTTCTAAACAATTTCGACGATTTTAATTATAAAAATGGCTAGTGAGAAAAGAAAATGAGTTTGAATAATTTATTAACTATTTAATTATCTGTTAGCTGAAATTCTTTGTTCTTATAATTTATGAACTTTTCAATTTTTCTTTTTGTTTAGATAAAATGCTTAGTAACTAAGTTTAAAGAATTTTATTCTTAAAAACACAAAAGTAGCATGAGAACAACGTAATGCAGTTGTAAAATATACAAATGGTTGTCATAATATAGTTAGTTACTGGGTTAACGTTAATAGATATATTTAATGACAATTACTTACCAGTGTATAAAACGTTATTAATTTTTTAATTGATTATGTCCTATTTACCAAAATATATCGTGAGAGTTGAGATTTAAATGCTTTAATTGAGCTTAAATTTTTATACTATGTTTTAATTCGTTAAAAAGTTGTTTGTTACTCCTTCAAAAGTAATATCCTTCATAGAATAATTAGCAAAGTAGATCAAACCTCGATGTCGAGGTGCTACGCTTATTAGCCTGTTTCATCACTACATAGTATAAAACAAAGTCGCTTTCTCTGTCCCTATAATATCCCTATGTATGCTTAAATCTTTAAAACTACGCAACGGATTTTGATGCGGTTTTTTTAAATAGATAGAGTGATTCAAGAGGAAGGTTTATATGCATAACTAGCGGAACCCGCGGCTTTGCCTGTGCTAAATCTAGGGAAGAGCCCAAGCGAAGCGAGGGCGAGTCGCTAGTAAGCAATGAAATTAACTTCAAGTAATATAAAAATCTACGCTTCTGTGAAACATCTAGGGAATCAAACAAATCGAGAAGGCACCGCTAGTGGTCTGTATTAATACTAGAATAGAAATTCAATCACACTATCAAAGGAAAATTAATGGCAAGGAATCATTAATCAGTTACGCTTCGGTAATCAAATACTAATTGTACTAACCCACGTGTTCATTGTTTTGCTAAATGTTACGTATTATCTAAGAACCTAAATATTTTTCCAATAAGTGTTAATGCATTTTATTTCTATACTAGCATTTCCCGTGGCTTCACCCGCGTTTTAATGACTGGAAACAAAGTTCTTAAATTTTATATACTACTAAAGAATATTCTCTCAATCTCAGGAACTACTGGTTCGAACTGAAAAATTCTTTTTGTGGTGGATAGTCCGCTTATCGAAGAAGGCTAAAGGTTATATTACATCACGCTACGACTAATGGGAGCGCAGCATCAATGAAAAATGTTGCAAAAACAGGAAGGGCGTTAGTTCTGTGAGGTACCATATCGCGCGATTCAAAAATAATTTGGTTTCCGATCTTCAGAACGCGCGTGAAGCCGCGGGAAGTGCTAGTTTATTTATATAAGGTAAGACATCTAGCACCAGATAAAACTTTTTTCGGTGTGACTGAAGGGAAAATCAGTACGTTGGAGTTATGTAAAGCTTAGGTAGTTTTTTAAGGTTGTTGTAAAAGGCGACTAAAGAAATAATACTAGAAATTTGATATTAACGTATTTCAAGTGTAGCGATTATTATGGATAATTGTATACATTAGCACCACAAAGCACGAACTCCACGTTCTAATAATAGCCCCATTTTTTTATTCACATTAAGAATGATGAATTTTGGAGCTTATAATAAGAAAAAAATGCATAGAACTCAGGCTAAGCTTTTGAGACATAGAGCTTTTGTTGGGAAAAACTAATCAGTTTACCTAAAAATCAACTATCAAAATAAAATAAAATAAACTAATAATAACTATCAGAATGCTTAAATTGAATTAGAAATTAGGAGATGACTCTTTATTTATATATTTGTACAAATAATGAAGAGCTTATTAGTTATTAGTAAGGATAATCGGGTCCCTTAGTAACTTGTATAACTACTTGAGCTGGCTAAATCTGTTCAATTTTTTTTAATAAACATGTTGGGACATTATTACAACAGCGCCATCTAGTTGACTCGTGTTACGGATACGAGATAGTCGATATACTACACATATATAAACGCATACATATTATAAATATAAACACCCATGACTGGAGTATAAACATTCGTGCTCAATAAATAAATGTCTCCAGCGGGACTCGAACCCGCGACCGCAGGCGCTAAAAGCAGGGTCACTACAAACTAAGCCAAATGTGTCGTACATTTTATTTATTCCGCATCTATTCTTAATCTTTAGGCAGCAAAGTGAGAGCCATGAGTCTTCATCTTATACCACTTGTTAGTCACGAGGAACTCAATAATTGATTTCTCAAATTAATTCAACGCGAAATTTCGTGAACTAAATTAGTTTATTTCGGAACTGCCACCCCTAAATCAATTTTGAATATTCTAAGGGAAGTGTTTTATGTAAATGATGATGTTGTTTCCCGTCATCTCCTGTAAATATGTATTATTTAGATTAAAAAACGTAGTAGCGATTTATCTTGCTTCGCTTAGACTGTTACTATGGAGAGAGAAGTGAGTTCAAAAGAGTTAGTATACCCTGACATGAAGCATTTGATAGACAAAAAGACCATGGAAAAAGTCTCCTGATTACTTGGAGTAGAGAGAAGGTTGTTATTGATATAAACCCCCCCCCCCCTCCTTAAATTTATTTAGTTGACATTTCTTCAGATTATTTCACGGATTTATTTAAACACGAAAAAGCAAAATGTAATCTCGAATACGTTGGAAAAAAATTATTGGAAAATTAAAATTAAAATTGTTGGAAAAAATTATACTTTAAGCTTTTAATTGCACCAGTTTAATAACTACATGAAAATATTATACATCAAAAGAGGTGTTTTCCAATCAGATATCTCGTATAGTTAAATTTAATTGAATAAAAATTTGGTTAAAAAACGCAAACATGTATCAATTACCGCAGAACATCAAAACACATCACGCTTTACTAACATTCTACATTGATTGATGGATTTTCACATTTTATTAATGTATTTTAGTGCGCTACAAAGCACAGCTTACTTGCATTATCAAGCACCTTTTGTTTATAAACAATGTATAGGATAGGACTTTTCTATTATTATTTATTTTTATTATTGTTTATGTTTCTTTATGAAAATCGTTTTTGGCGTACTGTGATATCCTTTATAGGGACTGTCAGCTGTCATTGACAGAAGGTTATACGATTTCTAAAACGTTGAAAGAATAATATCTTGGTCCTATAAGAATTCTATAGAATGGCTTATCCATCCATTAAAATGTGAGATAGTGTCAACAATAAAATGATTAAAAAACGCTTTAAATTAATTGTAATGTTTGGGACTCGTAGAGACAAATCAGTTGTACCCAAAATCGACTACATCATAAGATAAAAATGTAATAACTCACAACTTATTGTTTTAAGCGTAGTATTACTACTAGGACTTTTAAAGAAGATATCGGGACATGTATTAAATATATAAATATTCCTCCTATTGACACATTTCTTAACTAACTTAGCCTTTATCGTACAATATAATATAATGCCACTTTCAATTTGTTTTCATAAAGATTTTTTCAACTTAAAACGAAATATTAAAATCAAATCCATTTCTCAACTTTAATCAAAGTTTACTAAAAGGCGTGAAAAATAAAACTATAATTTATTCCTCTCATAACAAGCTCTAAACAGAAACCGCAGCGTGACGCTTTCTAACATTAATTACGTTCCCGTTCCCATTATGGACGGTTTCCAATTGCCTGATGCATTTTGTGCTATCTTAAATATAATTTATAACTTTATGATGAACGAAGTTTTATAAAACCTGTTATAAATAAATATGTTGGGACTTTTTTACAACAGCGCCATCTAGTTCCGTGGTAAGCTACGAGGCTTGTGTTACGAATACCAGATAGTTGATATACTACACATATAAATTTTTAAATCCATACATAATATAAATATTAACACCCATGACTGGAGAACATTCGTGCTCATCAAATGAATGCCCCTAGCGGGACTTGAACCCGCGACCGCCGGCGCAGAAGGTAGGGTCACTACCTGAGCCAAACGTGTCGTCGTGTTATATTATTACTACAATTACTTTTATCTGCTAACGACTCATCCTCACTTTATTAGGTTCGTCTTTAGGTAAATTTCGATATTTTAACGGAACCCTTATTCTTTATTATAATATATACGCCATGCTTGTTACCTTCGGGTAGCAACCGAATGGGCCGGCACGCCCCGTATAGTTCATTAGTACCACTCTCTCACAGAAGACCGGCGTGAAGTGGCAGCTATGCTGTCGCGTTTCGTCCGGTGAGTGAGAGTCCGGGAGGCCCACTCTCCTTCCCCCTCCCTCTTCCCTTCATCCTCCGCCTTCGTTCCCCCCTCCCTCCACTACCCTCCCTCCTCCATCCCTCCCTTTCGTGAAAGGCCGGCAACGCATCTGCAAGCTTGTAGATGTCCATGGGTGGAGGCGATCACTTCCCATCAGGTGAGCCTCCTGCCCGTTTGCCCCCTTTTTACCATAAAAAAATAATAATAATAATAACATTATCTACCTACCAGTGCAATTTTCGTCAAAATCTAAGGTTGGACTGATTTTGAAGAGACTTTCAGTGGTAGATAGATAGCTATATATAGGTAGATAGCTGATGTCAAAAAATTCGTTCAAAGGATATAAAGTAAGTTTATTTTATTTATTTATTTTTTATTTAAAGATTATTTTAATTAAACTGTACACTTCAATAAAATAATTCTAAAAAATATATTTGGCCTAACATCCGACGTATTTTCTATTCACCTATAAGCTACTATTCTCTATAGATAACCATTAATAGTAAAAATTCTACTCGAAAATAAGCAATTTTTACCTAATTTAAGTTAAAATTAAAGGAAAAAATTATTTTATTTTCGCGACGCGACGCAATGTCTCCTAAAACTTGCAGTTTATTATAGCCGCAGGTGCTTAGTATTGACTTCGGCTTGCCATCTGCTGTCCTTATCAACTGATATAGCACAGTACAATTTTAGACAATATCAATTTTGAAGTAGACAGAGAGACCTTAAAAACTCCTTATTTTCTTTTTATACTTTTCTCTGACTGTAATAAATTTCTAGGTATAGATATTTCAGTGATCCTTATAAATATTTTAATTATCTGAGTACGTATAATGTTTTAAAATAAAAGTATGTTTTCATACTTTGTCGCGGATTTATTTAGATTTTTGGTTCCCGACGTTTCGAATTTTAGCTTTGAGACCTCTTAAAGTATGAAAGCATAGTTTTAATCTATACATCTATACATATAAATAAAATTGGAGTGTCCGTTTCTAATTTCAAATTAACATCTTTGCACTAAATGTACTAAGTATATATATACGATACTAGCAACAGAAAACAATTTTTTAAATATTTCCCTGTCTGTATGTCTGTCTGTTTTTTCGGTTAATCTCTGCTCTAGCTAATGTTATAAGGCGTGTAACTTACTTTTTAACCGACTTAGAAATAGATTAATAGGTAGAAATTAGCGAAGCCCGTGGCTTTGCCGACGCTAAACCTAGGGATGAACCCGAGCGAAGCGAGTCTGAGTCGCTAGTATATAATCATACTAGCGACTCGCCCTCGCTTCGCTCGGGCTCTTCCCTAGATGTAGCACAGGCAAAGCCGCGGAATCCGCTAGTTATGCATATAAACCATTCTCTTGAATCACTCTATCTATTAAAGAAAACCGCATCAAAATCAGTTGCGTAGTTTTAAAGATTTAAGCGTACATAGGGATATAGGGACAGAGAAAGCGACTTTGTTTTATACTATGTAGTGATTATCATCATCAAACAGACGTTATCCAATTCTTCATGTCAATAGATAAAACTTTGAATCGGTTTGTCGAATAATTCAATACTTGGGAAATTCTACTGAATGATATATTTGAAATTCAAATAAAGGAGTTATTGAGAAAGTTGATTCCTAATTTTTATGCCTGAAGTTCCTTTGCGGTGTTTTACGACTTTAGTTACTACTTTGACTCCTCTGATTAAAATGTAACCATTTTATTTATCAAGATTTTGCACAAGTTGAGAGTGGATGGTTATTATATATTTTTTAGCGATACGAAAGTGTAATGTAGGACTTAGCGAAGCCCAAAAACTAAGGTAATATTCAATACTAACTTTATAAAGCTGAAGAGTTTTTTCATTTTGTTATTTTGGTTGAACGCGCTAGTAGGGGGGGAAAAGTAATCCAGGAACTACTGGTCTGAATTGAAAAATTCTTATTGTGTTGGATAGTCAGTTTATAGAGGAAGGCTATAGGGTATACTACATCCGCTACGACCAATAAGAGTGGAGCATCAATGAAAATTGTTGCAAAAATGAGAGAAAAATAATACTTTTGATTTTCAGCCTTTAGAACGCGAGCGAAGCCACGGGAAAGGCTAGTAAAAAACAATTTACAAGATCAACGAATATATTTTAAGTGGAACTATCTTTTCTTCATATATGAAGTATAAAAAATATACAAAGGAACATAGAACCTTCTCTTTTTTTGAGGTCGGTTATTTAAAAAAACGGCTAACATAAACTTGCGACTGTTCTAGAATTCCCATTATTTTACGTAAAAAACTATTTATATTTTTGATTTAGAGAACTCCAATCACGCTAAAGATAGTTTTATAGACGTGGGATATGAACTTGCTTCACTAGGATTTCCAAACGAGCGTACTACCACTAAGCCACCAGTGCCAGTCCATTTTTTAATATGCATAAAATATCAAAAAACAAATATGTAAGACAAAATAAGATGAAGAACGAAAAATTCGCATTAGCTGTACACTATTCATGCCATTACACACTCGAGAAAGTAGATAGTCATGTAGTATATCCGCTTTGTATACGAAATGAAAGGCAGCAGTAGTAAATGTATGGAAAATACACTGTAAAAGTGTGCCTACGAATAACTCAAGCTAAAGTTCTTAGATCTATATATTACATACCCTATCCTAGTACTTTCTTCATTTCTGTCCGTCCGTAGGACACAGGCATTTTACTTATTTTCTCTGCGGCTTTTAAACTTACTTTGGTTTGGTTTTGGTAGATGAGTTTAAAGTTAATTTTATTATTTATCGTATGATTTTGTTTCTTTCTGGGGCACCCTCGATGAGTGACAAAACTTGAATGAATAAATCAATACAAAAGCAGATTAATATCACTTGCACTTTACTCGTAATTACACGTAGGTTTTTAATGATGGTCTTTTTATTTTAAATACATTATAATTTTAAGTATCGTACAATGTGATGATAATGTCATTGTCAATCTAATTGAGACTAGCCATCTGCGCGGGAGATATTATAGTGCACAGGTGTATGCGCAAACAAAAGTGCACTCTCTATTCCTTATCACTCTCATATTCGGGTGAGACGACTCCTCGACACGACCAGTGAAAGCTAAGGCGCAGGACCGACGGCTTTACGTGCTCAAACAATGTACACGGTATATCTCTATATGTACTAAATCGAACTTCATTACGTCTATCCTCAATTATGACGCGGGAAAACATCTCAACTGCTAAAACGTACGTAGTAACAAACACGAGTAGAACGAGGATGAGTTGCTAGTCTCATACAAGTATAAAAATTCTATTTATAATATGTTTGTATCATACTTTCATTAATGATTATGAACAGATTTTAAAACACTGAACGAATTCTTGTAATGATTATTGAATTAAAAAAAAATAGATAGGTTTTTTATTATATAAAATAAACTAGCGACTCAAAATCGGTTTAGCCGCTCCAGAGATTAGCCGGAACAAACAGATAGAAAGACAGACATACAAAAATTTTAAAAATTGAATTTTTGTTGTTAGTACCGTATATACAAGTACTTTCAAATGCATTTAGTGAAAAGCTGTTCAATTGAAATTAAAAACAGACACTTCAATTTTATTTATATGTATATATGTATCAGTTAATATATACATATTTGAAATATATTAAACATTAAGTAAACATATAATAAAGTGATGTGTAGTTTATACAACAAGTTATTTTAATACATAGAATGTTTCATTATAATTTTAATATACAAAAAGCTCTTAGCAATTTAAGCCAACATTTTATGTATTTCGAAAAGGGCTGTGGCTGTGGAATATTCGTCCCTTGACATAATTTGTTAGGGAAAGGTACAAGCTTTGCTATTTAAATTATTGCGAATGTATTGGATTTATTTATCCAGAGTCCTGCAGTCGTTTTGAGGGCCGTAACCGATACCACGAGTGGTTTTATAATGATTTACAGCTTTTATTGAAAATGCTTCAATCAAAAATACGTACCAAATGTCAGTAGGAATTCGCAGCAAAACAAACACCGATTTCGATTGTTCAATTTTACTGAGAAAAGTTATCAATAAAAATTACCTTACCTTTCTTGTTCTATTTCTGTAACTCCCATGATTTGATAGGAAAACAATTTGGTACGACCAGTGAGAGACCAAGCGTAGGACTGATGGTACACGTGTTGCCCAGCCACCGTAAACTTCCTTACCTCGAGCTTATGAGAAAAAGAATAATCTTAATATTTTCTTAAGGCAGAGACTCAGTAAATTGATTTGGGTTGAGACAGGAATCGAACTTATAGACTTCAGTATGCAGCACAGCCTACAACATCTTAGCAACAAGACTGTAGAAGCAGAAAACCATACAGATTTTTCTTTACGTGTTCTTAAATTAATGTATTATTAGCATTATAGCTATTTAAAAGAAACTATAATAATTTTAAAGAATTAATAAACTTTCTTGGTATCTAAGGAATTCACAAACTTATGCTTATCATAGACTCTACCAGCCTTCGGAAACTATGACTAAGTCCGAAGGTCTTCACAAAAAAACTTAATTAAAACGAACTATGTATATACATATGCATCAGTAATGTTCGCGGATGCTCGCGTTGATGGTTTTGCAGCCATTAGGAGAAAAAGAGCGGCTTCTTTTCTACGCAGGTTGAGAGATAGCCCTAACAGTCTCCTAAATATTATAGCGAATAAATTTGATTGCTCTGTAATAAATAATTTAATAAGGATAAATTTATTAACATAATTTTTAAATATTATAATTTACTAACAACACATTATTGAATGGATATATTCTGAAATAAAATAAAATTATTATTATTATTATATACAAATATTTACTAGGGAATCACCCTGGCTCCGCTCGGATTCGTCCCTGGATACGTTTTGGCGGTTAGTACAGAATCCTCAATATCATATTATTTTCCCGCCGTATAATTGTGCCGGATATAATATTGTTGAGCCGGATATCAAGCTATCATCATACCCAAATTTCATCGAAATCTGACCAGTGATTTTTTGATGCCATCACAGACGGAAAAAAACTAAAACCTGTAATGTATTCGGCGCCTGTAACGATAATAATGACTAATTAATGTTAAAATTTTATTTCATGTACGCGGACTTGACTTGTACAGTAATAATTAAGTGTACATTTGCTTTGTACTCGTATATAATTTCCTTTATTGTAAATATTATAAAGCTGAAGAGTTTGTTTGTTTGGTTGAACACGCTAATCTCAGGAACGACCGGTCCGAATTGAAAAATTCTTTTTGTGTTGGATAGTCCGTTTATCGAGGAAGGCATTGCATACATTGCAGAGCGTAGCATCAATGAAAAATGTTGCAAAAACGGGAGGTATTTGGTTTCTAGAACTTCAGTAAGCGCGCGAAGCCGCGGGAAAGGCTAGTAAATGTATATGTGTAAATGTTACTTCAACCTTTGGTGGGTTTGTGAACTTTACCCGTTCGTAACATAAATGGTACGACTATAAGCCCTGTAGGTAATTTAGGAATGCTTATATCAATATTATAATTTGATTAAAATGTCATAAATGCCTTATGCTTAATATTAAAGTTTAACTTTTTGTGGTAGTTTAATGTCGCATATATTTATAAAGAAGCAACAGTAATACTCGTAAAGTAAAATATAAATTTCATAACAGTAATACCATACCCAAAGCTTGCTGTATATTTCATAACTTTTTGATAATTTTACTTTAATTAGGCCTTATTATATAAAACAAAGACTTATCATGTCAGTTTAAAGGAACGAATAGTCAGTGAGATTATTAGAACGTTGTACACTTTCTTTAAAGTTTATTAAAATGTACTCACATCTAAATCATTTTGATAAAGGTTAGAGAATTAAATATTTATAATTATCATGTCTGGGTATTAACACACCGTACAATCTAGCTATATATGGTATATGGTAAGCTATAACGAGGTTTGTGTTATATGGTATGGATACCAGATAGTTGATACACATACTCGACCTTAACCCATGGCTGTATAAATAAACACCCATGACTGGAGTACAAACATTCATGCTAATCACTGAAATGAGCACCCAACGGGACTCGAACCCGCAACCACTGGCACAACAAGTAAGTTACAAACTGAGCCAAATCGTACTCAACTTCTTATAAATCGTATATTTAATATTATGTATTTCTTCTTTATAATAATTTATATTACTTTTGAAAGTAAACGAAGTCCTGAAATAATCTAAAGAACCACTTTAACATCCCCCAAGGAAATTAAGTTGTGTTGGCGACGTACTGAGTAACGGTTAAATCTGGCTTCTGGTAAGTTACATGATTGCTTTAACAACAAAAATTACGCTACGAACGCTTTTACTCCATATACCTACTACGTATTTGAACAAAAATATGTAAAAGTATGATTAGTTACCATTTTTGTTAAGTAAAACTTTGTTAGTCGTTCATTTAAATTTAAAGCTTTAAAGCTATCTGTGGTTTTCTTGTGATTCGATCAATCAATCAATCAAAATATTCTTTATTCAAATAGACTTTTACAAGCTCTTTTGAATCGTCATTTTTTACATTATTAAAATTAAATGTCAGTCTGTAAGTCTGTGAGTAAACTACCACCGGCTCGGAAAGCTGTTCTGCTGAGCAGAACCGGCGTGAAACTCAACAGTTGCTCCTTTCAAAAATAATATTTGGAAACAATATTGTATTACAATATTTATCTATTTATCCTATGTAAGACACAGCCAGACATTAATCCCACACATTTACATCTACTAAGTATTCCGTGATGGTGTAATAAGCCTCATTCAATAACGTATTTTTAATTTTAGATTTGAATTGCTTCAAAGGCAAGCGAGACAGACAAGCAAGCAAGCAAAGAGACAGCCAAAAATAAAAAATAAACCTCTATATGTAATAATGACTATTTCAATAGGTTTGTACATTTTAACTTTGTTTCACTAACTGCCAGTTTCTATAACCTATCTACCGATAGACCGGTAGATACTTTCATACGATTTTGACAGGTTGTAACTTTTAATGTGTCAAAATAGTATGAAAGTAACTACCGGTCTATCGGTAGATAAGTTATATAAACTGGCAGTAAGTCGTACTTATAAAAGTGACTTGTCTATTTTGGAGTATAAATTCGTTAAACTTATGTTACAGATAAGCGTCATTTAGAATTTTATTACTTTTACCGAGATTTAACCAATTCAAGCTATACAATTTATCTACTTACTACGTATACTACTTACGCGTATAAATGGAGGGATAGATTAACTTAAACCTATGTACTATGTAGTTTTCAAAGGTACGTATGTATGAAAAATTCTTCTTTATTTATTTTTGTATACAAAATGGCAGCACTTTTAAAACTAACAGCTAATTAGAAGCTTTATTTCATAGTAGATTTCCAAGGACCCTTTCTTTTCTTACGCCTCAACGTCTGTGGGTTCAACTATCATATGGCTAATTCTTCACACACATAGTGTATGACACTACCAACAAATAAAACTTTATTTCTTAATATATATCTAATAAGCAAACACAAGCAAGGAGAAAAGCCCAGAAAATATTATTATTTTAATATCTTCGTAATCCATTATTACTTAATTCTCTTACGATTGTTTATATACGCAGAGCTACGTTAGCTATTTCTATCCTGGTACATTAAATTTTACTCGAATATCTTTGAACGATTTCGAGGAGATGTATTTTTTATACACGATATAATAAGTAAGTTGTATTTAAAGTTTTTTTTTTTATGGTAAAAAGGGGGCAAACGGGCAGGAGGCTCACCTGATGGGAAGTGATCGCCTCCGCCCATGGACATCTGCAAGCCAGGCTTGCAGATGCGTTGCCGGCCTTTCAGGAAAGGGAGGGATGGAGGAGGGAGGGAAGTGGGAGGGAGGGGGTAACGAAGGCGGAGGATGAAGGGAAGAGGGAGGGGGGAAGGAGAGTGGGCCTCCCGGACTCTCACTCACCGGACGAAACGCGACAGCATAGCTGCCACTTCACGCCGGTCTTCTGTGAGAGAGTGGTACTAATGAACTATACGGGGTGTGCGTGACAGGTTGTAACTTTTAATGTGTCAAAATAGTATGAAAGTAACTACCGGTCTATCGGTAGATAGGTTATAGAAACTGGCAGTAAAACTACTTTTGATTTCAAACCTTATTGGTGTTAGATTTGTGTATTTATAAAGTAAACGACTGATGGTGATGGATTAATATTTTATTCTTAAGACTTGATGATAAAGACAAAGACATGTGCACACGACGATGACATGAAGATGAGAGAGAGAGATCGGAAGTGACAGTTAAGACTAATGACATTAAACAATACAGATTAAATATACTATGTAACAATTGGATTGCCCGACACTTATCAGCTACTCCACCACTATAACGTGATCGACCTCATGTCTCTATACGAAATGGTATCGTGTAGCCATTTACCAGGAGCAATACATAAGAGATTATTAGGCCCCAAAGAAACAACTGAGTGAGATGAGAGTAAGTCGCTACATGAATATATTTGCAACAATATTAAAATTTTCAAAACACAATAAAACTACCACTAAATAATTAATCGTTAAACAAAACTAATTAAGTTAAGAACTTTAGTGCGACATCGATGCCCAAATAAAGTAATTAAACTGGTAAGCGGCCTAACATCCACCCATTAACGTCTGAACGATCGCAAAAATTCATTAGAAAAGTTTTCTTAATTGATGGTTAACGAATAGTTGAGAGAATATTTTGCTACGTACTATATAATAACTTTATTATTATAGTTGTATATCAGAATGGCTGAAAACCCTTGTAACTTGTTCCTTGTAAATGCAAATATCTACTATCCGCATGTCACAGCAATTTTACTTTAAGACTATTGGTGCTACTTATTTTTGTCGCCAATGAAATATAAGCGTAGATGGACAAATAATTTATTTTACTTTTAATTTTAAAGTAAAAGCTTAATAGTATATAACTTAACTAGTGACTCACCCTAGTTATAGTAGTTTCGAAGCCTATTCAATGCTGTATGCAATCAAATCTTTCCTGTTTAATTAATACATATTAAATAATATTAATATTATATATGTACATAGGTAACTTAATAAAATATTAATAATAACTATTATTTCGGATTTTGTCTAAGACTGAGTCTCTCCTGTGACCATGATTGATGTAAAGCATTCGAAACGTCTGGAACTAAAAATCTAAATAAATCCGCGACGAAATCCGAACATAGCTACAGAACTCTCAATGTGCGAATCACACTCTCTCTTGTAAAATGTTTAATTGTTCCTTCACTTAATTATTTATAACATAAAGTAACATTTACTTTTACTCAATTTAAATGTTAACGTCTTAAATAAAACTATGTAGTCGGATTTTTGAGAGTATTTTTTTAGATTTATGTGACAGGGCCTTCCCTTTAGATAGAAAAAATCTGTGTGGACCACAGAGCTACATAGCGAAAGTGGAATATAATACAATTTAATAGTATTTCTAGTTCTCTCTAGTCCAATAATAAAGCCTAAAAGACCGTAAACTACAGGCGCGCAAATTGCTTTACGTGAGGACAAAGTTTTACTTTAGAGATGAAAGCTGTATTATGAGCCCCATGAGATAAATGTATGTATCTTATAGAATTTTTAATATTTACTACTTATTTTACTTTTTTAGTATGGTGTTAATGAATATAGACGTTATATATATTTCTTTTATGTTATTTACTAGCTGTTAAACACGAATATGACCGCGCATGTCTAGAATTTTTGTATAGGGAATAAGAAAGTAATAACTCTCTCTTTCAAAGTATTTTAAATTAAAAAAAATTATAATACTGCAATGGATATTAAAAAAACATTAATAAATAAATATGTTCGGACATAAACACTCAGCATCTAGGCTTTTGGTATGGATACCAGAAAGTTGATACACTACACAATTCACAAAACAAAACAAAAAACACATTCGTGCTCTTCACACAATGAATGCCTCCAGCGGGACTCGAACCCGCGGCCCTGGGATACAAAGGTATCGTAAAATCAATAATATAGAACTTTTTATATTTCAGATACCTGTACCAGTCTGCATTATTTATGGATAAAATATGGTAAGTTAATTAATTTATTAAGGCATTATTAGTAATAATATTTTTATAACTAAAGCTTCTGTATCGTCAGTGTATTTTATTAAAAATAAGTCAAATCGATTAACCGCTTATGAGCGGAACCCTAATTCTTTATCTAACTACTCCTTAAAACATCAGCTATCTGCCAGTGAAAGTCCCATCAAAATCAGTACAGCCGTTTCCGAGATTAGTGGGAACAAACAAAGTCACCACACCACATAATATACTTTCATGTGAATTTAGTAAAAAAATAATTTAACATTACAAAAAGACATAGCAATTTTGTCTAAATATGTATAAATAATATTTTGAATATCATAATTCTGATATAAAAAAAAGAATGTTGTAAAAGACCAATAACAAGCGATTACAGAGCATTTTTAAAGGTTTATGTGAAAGAAAATATGTTACCTAATCGATGGTTAGCGATTAAACCATCGTGCTTGAGCAAAACGAGGGAAATTTGTATTAATTTTAGCGACTTTTTATAGTATTTAAAAATAAATAAAGTTTTAATGACTGTTTCATACCAAGTAGGTACGAGCTATCATTAAAAGGCTTCACGTTTTTTAACATAAAAGATCATGGACCATAAAATCTTAAAAGTTGGGATTAAAAAAAATCGAGTTATAGTTTCTTTTATAACAGAAATTACTATTATCTGAAGATTAATTATTTTATTTTATCTATACTAATATTATAAAGAAGTAAAGTTTGTTTACTTGTTAAATTGTAAGGGGTAATCTCGGGATCTACTGAACCGATTTTAAACATTCTTTCACCAATAGAAAGCCACATTATTGTTGAGTGTCATAGGTTATATAAAAAACCTAAAAATAAAAAGGCTTTTACGTGGTAGTCCGTTTTGCAAAGTGAATCGGAGAAGAAACGGTCGAATGAAAGCGTTTCTTACGAACGCTGCCTTAACTATGAAAGATATATTTTTGAGTTCTAGAGAAAAGATGTGGAGCTTGAAAATGCCTACAAAATAGTCAACGACAGCATATGTCTAACTTTTATATTTAAGTTACAAAAAGTAGTTTTTTCAATATTAGTATAGATAATTTAATTTTTAATTTTTAATATTAATAAAATAATTTAAATTATTTAAATACTCTGTACTAAAAAAGGATTATTAACATTATGCCCAACGAATTGGGCACGGGTCAGCTAGTTTGGATATAAAAAAGAGGCAGAGGCCTAAATTTGTATTCGACCGACACGTATTATCGCACGAATCATCCCGTTAATGTACGACTACAAAACTTATAATATAATATGAAAAACTACGTTCATCTTCATCCATAGGTAAATTTTAACATTAGTAGTAATTGTCATACAAAAAAGATTTGACATTTCAATTTTTCAGCTTTTGGGTTTATTTTTTATACTTAACTACCCTTCATACACCCCCAATAAAACAAAAAAGATTTACTTAAATCGGTCTAGCTGTTTTTGAGTTAAAACGAGGAACTTTTCGTTAGGAACAGCAATCATTTAATATTTTATATGTTATAATATTTTATATATTACTAGCATTTCCCGCGGCTCCGCCCGCGTTCTAAAGACCGGAAACAAAATAGAGTTTACATACCGTGTGATGTTTTATATCCGGTTTGTAACGGTTAGTTGACATTCTCAGAAATGAGATATTTTCCCGCAGTAAAAAGCTATCATCTTAACAAATTTCATAAATCCGTCCAGTGGTTTTATCGTGAAGTGGTCACAGACGAACAAACAGACAGACAGATAGACAGATAAAAATTCAAATAAATTGATAATAAAAACAATAGATTTGACCTCTATATCGATAATAATGTCTATTTCATTTAGATTTTACAAAAAATATTTAATGTACAGATTTGAGTCGGTAAGAATTTTATTATATGTATTACGTATAGATAATATTTTATTTATCATAATCTAAAACAAAGCCGCCGGCAAACGTTAAGTGTATAACTATTATTTTGGAAGGTCAGTCCAACCTTCACATTGAAGTGGGCTACAACATTAGCATGTAAACTCCTTCCGTGTTTCTGCAAATAAGATATGAATCAATTTAATTTCTACTTTTTACCAACTTAAAAACATACTAACTACTGTATTTGTTTAAAGTTTTTGTTCGAAATTTACTAGAATAAGTAAACTTTTTATATTTTTTTAATAATTAATAATTAATTATCTCAACTGTGAACCCTTAAAATTTAAAGTAAGTAAATGACTTTAAACAAATATTGAAGTCTAAATATTAGTTTGGTGGCTTATCATTTGTATCAACGATAACCAACGAGCTTTTACATAAAGTCTATATATTTCTAATGCAGTTCATTATAGGTTCTTAAACTGAAGATCTAGATTGTACCAGCAGTTAATAATTGTAATTTGGATTATTATTATTATATCGAAATGGTACAAATGATACACTAATATTAACGATTCAACTCATTTTACATTATGTTTCGATTCGTTTTCAAAGCTTCGATCTAAACTGAACTTTTTATAAAGCTTTAGGTACGTAATGCCGAAGCGATTCATTTTAGGCCGTACATCAAAATGCAATATGATATTGACGGTATTACGAGCTTCTTTGTAAGTTATGGGTTTGATATTCGGAAGAAGCAAATATTTTATTACGAATCTTTAGTATTTTGAAGCTGAGAAATTATATTATCATACAAATATAGTATATACGTACCTTATATATCAATGTAATTAATTTAATATTTAAACTTATAATGTAGGGACATTATTACACACAGCGCTATCTAGTTCCGTGGTAAACTACGAGGCTTGTGTTACGGATATCAGATAGTTCATACACTATATATATATAAGTTTAAATACATACATATTATAAATATAAACACACATGACTGGAGTACAAACATTTTTCAAATCAAATCAAATCAAAATATTCTTTATTCAAATAGACTTTTACAAGCTCTTTTGAATCGTCATTTTTACATTATCAAAATTAAAAGTCAGTCTGTAAGTCTGTGAGTAAACTACCACCGGCTCGGAAAGCTGTTCTGCTGAGAAGAACCGGCGAAAAACTCAACAGTTGCTCATTTCAAAAAAATATTTGGTAACAATATTGTATTACAATTTATCTATTTATCCTACGTGAGACACAACCAGTCCCTAATCCCACACATTTACATCTACCAGGTATTCCGCTATAGTGTAATAAGCTTTATTCAATAACGTATTTTTAATTTTTGATTTAAATTGCCTCAAAGGCAAGTTCAATATGGACTGTGGAATTTTATTATACATGCGTACACCTTGCCCCATAAACGATCTGTTTACCTTTTGTAGGCGAAAACTGGGTGTTACAAGTTTATCCTTATTTCTTGTATTTATACTGTGTTTGTCGCTGTGCTTTGAATAGCAATTAATATTTATTATATATATTATATTCGTGATTTAACAAATGAATGCCCCAGCGGGAATCGAACTTTCGACCGCTGGCGCAGCAAATAGGTAGGTAGGGTCAACAACTTATAATGTTTAGATACTACAAAATAGCAAGACCAAACCTAACCAAATTAAACTTGAAAAACGATTTTACTGAAACATTTTAAGCACCTTTCCGTGATTGTAGCTAGCTTTCGATATAAATCTTCAAGGCTTGGTAAATCTACAAGTAACATGATGGCTTCGTTTGATAACGAAACGTTTGAAAGGTCATAATGCAATTGTTTTGTATGTATAAAAATATTTTATTGCACCGACCTGGTCAGTCATATACCAATATACTATTTGACGACACGTTTGGCTCAGTTGGTAGTGACTCTATTTTCTGCGCCAGCGGTCGTGGGTTCGAGTCCCGTCCCGGCACTCATTTGTTGAGCATGAATGTTTGTGTGACAGACTAACGCCCCGTATAGTTCATTAGTACCACTCTCTCACAGAAGACCGGCGTGAAGTGGCAGCTATGCTGTCGCGTTTCATCCGGTGAGTGAGAGTCCGGGAGGCTCTTCCCCCCTCCCTCTTCCCTTCATCCTCCGCCTTCGTTCCCCCCTGCCTCCCACTTCCCTCCCTCCTCCATCCCTCCTTTTCCTGAAAGGCCGGCAACGCATCTGCAAGCCTGGCTTGCATGTCCATGGGCGGAGGTGATCACTTTCCATCAGGTGAGCCTCCTGCCCGTTTGCCCCCTTTTTACCATAAAAAAAAACAAAACAAATAAATATACCCACTTACATACATAAAAACATACAAATGTACGTTACTAGGACATAACATTATACGTATTTTCATGTTTTCGACCATACACTTGCTGACTCTGGCGAAAGCGAAGAACGGGGTAATAATTCACAACACCCTCTCTGTCAATACCACAAAGGAAATCGCTAAAGATTTATTTTCAGAAACATTGCAAAACAAAATTATCTTTTAACTTTGTTTATTTTGCACAACAAAAAAAATTCGTTATTTTAATTTTTAGGAGTAGACCTTCTTAAATTATCGAATTAAAAAGGATAATGAAAATTGGTTTAGTAAAATAACCAAGATATTGGGTATCACATGTAAACAACACGTTTTAAGTCCTTTTATATCTAAACATATATACATATTTAAAAATAAAATTAAAGTGTCTATTTTTATTTCAAATTACAGTTATTAACTAAATGCATATGAAAGTGTATAAGTTACTAACATCGAAAAATCAATTTTTTAAATTTTTGTCTGTCTGTCTGTTTGTCTGTTCCGGGTAGTCTCTGAAATGGCTGGACTGATTTCGACGTAACTTTCACTAGCAGATAGCTAATGTTATAAGGAAAAACTTAGACTACTTTTATTTTAAAAACTTCATTTATTTTAACTAGCGGTACGCGCGTATTCGCCCGCGTTAAGTCAATGTTATTATTTTAAAAGTCCAACCGATCACAAACTACGTTCAAATGTCTAAGAAAACCACAAGAAACATTAACTGATAAAGCTTCAAAATTAAGATTAAATATTACTCTACAACTTTCATCCCTTTACAATTTCATTATAATATGTATAGATGTATATAAAAATTGCAAGGGATGCCCAGGGGTGAGAAAGTAGGTCACACTGCCAGGGCTATATCTCATTTCGATGCAGAACGAATTTTACGGAATTCCTCTTTTGTGATAATAACAGTCATCACACCGATTTTCATAAGTACTTTGTTTACGTTGTCTTTTTGTACGTAGACGTAAGATTAATAGCGCATCTGAATCTGAAAAATCAGCTTTGTAAGGTTTCAGGACTATTAATGAAATACAGGGTAGGACTTGAACTAATATATTTAAACAAAAATTGGTTCTAACAACTAATCTACTACCAGTTTTTTGCACGCTTATGACAAATTTTAAGCTAAACTAGATCATATTATTAACAAATATATAATATAAAATATTTTTATTATATGTGTAAAGATATTTGTGTCGTCGTCAGTGTATTGGTTTAAGGATACAACTACTAGTTACATAGAGAGAAAGCTCGTAACAGTAGAACGATATAAAGAGCTTAATTATTATACTTAGTACACACATTTTAAAGCTTAATAATCATAAATTAACTTTCACTTGCTGTTTATTTTACGTGACGAGAATCAATCGCATTCAATCACTCAAACGATTATTATTATTATGGGACAGTTTAGCAGAGAATTTTGTTTAATTAAAGCAAGTATTCAGTGGTTGAAATTCTTTTCAGTACTTAACAAAAATAAGAAAATCTATTTATAAACAAAGGAGATTGAACGGTTTTTTGATTGCCTATTTATATCATAATATGGACTTTTGAACGTCGCAAAGTTTAGTAGGTCACATGTAATTGTTCTGGCTTCGGTTGTTTGTTTGTTTGTGGATTACATAAGCTAAATAAGATTGATTTGCAAAGTTCGAATCCTAATATCTAAACAAGAAATTAAGCTTGAATATTTGAACTGCTTAAGGAAACCCTTTAACGACGATAGAATGTGTTATCCTTAAAGAAAGAAAATAAGAGTATTTTTTTTTCGAATAAAATTACTTTTAACAAGAAAGCTTTAAATATATTTAAATTTAGTAGATATCAAATTGATATTAATACTTTTTTATAATTTTGGAATAATATAAAATCCAAGTTAATCCAAAAAAAAATAAGTTTCATCAAAATGTTTGTACTCGACAATTTAAGGGTTAGAGAAAAACTATAAGGCATTACCTCTTACCTGTCATGTCAAGGTATCGTCCCATCGAACTTAGAAAGTAAAAGAAATAAAGAGTGTACTTGTGTCTGCGTGTACACTTGTTCACTATAATACCTCCTGCGCAGTTGGCTAGCCTCAATGTATTGGCCGCTATGGCCGAAATCGGTCAAGAGGACATTATTCAAAAGGTCTTATTGTAAAACTTTTTTTACAGGACCGTGCAGTAGATTTCATGATAGTATAAAGCAAGGCCGGAACCAATTAATTATGATCCGAAAGAACACTTTTAATTGTCTTGTTTGCAGTTATTTATTCTATTCTAATTACTCTATTTCTTAGCTCTCATAACCTAACTTTTTACGTAAAATAATACTTAATTAAGATTTAAAAGAACTGACAAATGTTTTTTCATCTAATAATAATTTAATCATTAAGAAAACTATCTCTTATAAGACTGTACGAAAAAAATATCTAGTTAGTGTTTACTCTTTAAAAAGCCAATATCGATATACATCCAACCAAATGACCCTTAAAAGAGAGTGATAGTTCAAGTGAACCAAAATCCATAAAACCAGGCATCACCAGATTAATAAAGGCGCACAAACGAAATCTAATTACAAGAAGCTAACAAATCCTTGACCGTTAAACTAATATTACACGTAAAGAATACCACAAATTGCAGGTTTTATTACGAAGAAACTTTGCACAGAGCCTTTATATACGCGTATCTGGTACTATCATTCATTATTATATTAGTAGGAATCTCGTTATATATTATGAAAGTTTTCTGCGCCACTTAAAGAAATTAAAAAAAAACTTTACAAAACTAGCCGAATCTCGTTACTTAGGCTGTTTTTAGCGTTTTGTGCGATAATAAGTATAAAATTTATTTAAAATAGCATTGGCCCTCGTCTTCAGCTATCTAGTTGAATTACTAAATATTAATGCTCTAGAAATTTAAAAAAAAAAACAAATATTTTTTTTTTGTATTGAGTTTCTTCGCTATTGAACTATAGTTTATATCGAAACTGTGTGATAACTAAGTCTTTTAAAACATCTGAAATTGTTGTCTCTGTCGTTACAAATCTGACGTAAAATTATAAAAACTTAAAAAATTAAAATGAAACTAGATCCAAAATAACTTGTCATACTTATCTCTAGTAAATCTCCATTCCTCTTTATTCTATGGTTATTCTAATTAGTAGTAAACGTGTTAAATTAGTTTAATTATAGTGCAAGCATTAAAGTACAACTACAAACGGTAAAAACACAACTGCACTAGATGTTGATGACCAAACAAAAGTTCTTGAGTAAAATGTACGTGAAACATAAAATTAACTAAAGCAGTTTCCTTTTTCCCTTTACAGTCTCGTTTTAAAGGATCGTTCATAAAACGCAACTGCAATAGTTAAGTACTTCTTTCTCTTAAATAACTATGTTTATTTAATCTATTTATACTAGTGATTCACCTTCGTTCTGTTTTCGTTCGTCCCTACATACATTTTAAGTTAGTATGCATTTTTAACAGATTTCATATTTTCCCGCAGTAAAATTATCCTGCTTTTTGATTCTGATTTGCAGCTACTATACCATATTTCATCAAAATCTGTCCAGTAGTTTTTCATGATGACAGATAGACAACAGATAGATTAAAACGAAACTTTTATATACTACAACTAATTTTTACTTGAAAATACATTATTTGAATCGGTTAAATCTCGAAATTGTTAGTCAATTAACCCTTAATCGTTTTACCTGTGAGAGATAGGTCTATAACAAAACCATTACGTTGCCTCTAAGAGAATTTGAACAACATTCGGGACAATCGAACAATCGTAAGATCGATTTATTAATTGAGGTCGCATGATAAGATTATTGGCTAGTCCTGTATAGCAGACGTGATATAATGAAGTGGGTGTTAATTAGTTAACTCAATATTAGAAGCCTCTCGTATAAACTTATGTAGTAAGTAAGCTACGAGGCTTGTGTTACGGATAGCTAAAAGTTGATACACTATATATAACTTTATATACAGCACACAGCAACACAGCAAGTAGGGTAGTACACACTAATCTAAACGTGTCATATATCATCAAATTGAAAATATTAAGTGAAAGAGCTCCTAATTTTGTGGTTAAATAGATAAGTGCTAGGTGTTATTCGAGACTCTACTCTTAATAGTATTGAGGAAACTGGTTGCAAAAACAGTTCTAAGAAAATATTTTGTTACAGTTTTCTTCGTAATAGACAACTAAAAGAAAAGGAGAAATACAAGATTTTTTTTCTCAGCAAGAATAAATGAAAAACGGTGGATCCTTATATTTTGACACGATACATTATAAATGATTTAATAAGATAAATTTAATAAAAAAAATTAGACAGTAATGTTGACAGATGGTGGTTAAAAAAGTTTAGCTTTATAATAGCGATAATAATTTTTATCTTAAGTATGCCACAGGATTGGCTTAACAACGCCGCTTGTAATCCGACTCCCTCGGAAAATGAGTAAATATTTTTCAAGGAAAATAACTTAAAATATGTTTATAATGAAGCAAAGAATTATTTTCGGGATTTTGTATCGAAAAGTAACGTAAAGTATATGACATTATTATAAACACTCAGCAAAAATAACCACCCAGCCTTTTAAAGTGGTATATTTGTTACTTTTGTATTGACTGCATCAGCCCTTTTTATCGTCCCGCTGCTGGGCCTTCCTCCTTGGGCCTAGAGCGTGTTGGCGGACTTCACATGTCTTTTGACAACTTGCTAGGTTCTCTCAGACATGCAGGTTTCCTCACGATGTTTTCCTTCACCGTAAGACGAGTGGTTATCATGATAGAAATGATTCGCACATAAAATGTCAGAGGTGCGAGACCCGGATTAGAACCCGCATCACTCGGATATCCAAGCGAGCGCGTTACCGCTGGGCTACCACTTTCGTAATTTTGCATTGACTTATCGAACTAAAATGATTATAAAGTACTTGCGGTAGAAGAAAATATTATAGCTTCGCCACACGTTTATCAATTATGTATTACTATACCATTTAAACATTATAGACTATATCTTACTCAGATGTAGCAAATGACTTTTAAGTTTTCAAAATTAATTCAGTAATCGTTATACCCTCCATGTAATATAGAATTTATTTTATTTAATTAAGTCCTAATAGGTAAAATATTTTATTTATCTATGAAAAAATCAGTAAACATACGTAAAAAAACCATGTGACAAATATAGTACACTACCCACACTAAGTGTAACTATCTTTTCGGATTTTGTAGCGGATTTACTATGATTTTTGGTTCCTGACGTTTAAATGCTTTACAGTAATCATGGTCACGGGAGAGACTAAGGTATTAGACGTCTCAGGGGGTTATATACTTGTTACAGACAGTGCCTACCCACAATTTACAAAAATTCAAAATGGCATCAAAGTACCTTATAAAATTATACATTTTAATTCTAAACATTTAAAATTTAAAAATTTAAATTATATTATAAATATGGCAATATTATTATTTTTTAGCTACTAGGTATAATTATAATTTATAATATTTGTTAAAATAATATTAGGTAGTGTTGCTATTATTAAAATATGAATAATGTGTTATATTAAAATATAATTTAAAAATTAAAAAGTTAAAAACAACTTGTGTTTTGAAATAAAGTAAGAAAGTATCACACTAAGTGTGTTAAAGAAATATACATAATATGTATGAACAATGCCAAACTTAATAATTCGTAATAACTCTTCACATTTAAACTTGGTTAAGAAAATGTGGGGAAGCTTTCCAAGATACATTTACCAGCCTCTCATCAAATAACGTAATTTGATTTCACAGCTCATAACCGACGAATAAGCGCGGAATGAAATTATTCCATCTAAATCACGAGAAAAACAACCCTTGCCAAATATAAGATATAGAAATTATAGGGCGAAAAGTAAAATTGTAGTAAAAAACTATGGTCGTAGCAATATAGAATTATTGAAGCAAAACTTTTTAGGCGTGACGGGTGAGTCAATATATTGGAAAAATAAGTGTCGCAGATATGAGAGTAAATTCGTTATCTATACATCTACGCGTATAATAAAACTAGCGACTTGCCCTCGCTTCGCTTGGGCTCTTCCCTAGATTTAGCACAGGCAAAGCTGTTATGCATATAAACCTTCCTCTTGAATCACTCTATCTATTAAAAAAACCGCATCAAAATCCGTTGCGTAGTTTTAAAGATTTAAGCATACATAGGGATATAGGGACAGAGCAAGTGACTTTGTTTTATACCATGTACTGATTCTTACCGAGTCAAATGTGTACATTAAATATTCTTTGGAAAATCTAATTGAAATTGACATTATTATCGATATAAAGGCCAAATCCATAGTTTTTAGAATTTTTGTCTATCTGTCTGTCTGTCTGTGACCGCATCTCGAAAAAACCACTGTACGGATTAAGATTAAATTTGGTATGATGATAGCTGGTTACCCGGGAAATACATATTACGATACTTTTTATTGCCGGAAAATATATTTCTGAGAAATATCAACTAACCGTTACAAACCGTATAAAAACATCACACGGTATATGAAATCTATTTTGTTACCGGTCTTTGGATCGCGGGTTGAACCGCGGGAAATGCTAGTTAATAATAAAAAATATACACAATTATAAATTAAAATATCTTTTCGTATTTGTAGCGGATTTATTTTGTTAATTGATTGACTTTACAGTATCATGGTCCCGGAAGAGACCTCTGTCTCCGAAATCCGAAAATATAGATTCATTTATAATGTCAAATATTCTTCGCCAATACTCAATACTAATCTAATATATAAAAATCTTACAGTGTTTGTTATCGAACTCTTCCAAAACGACTTGAACAATTTTTATGATTTTTTTTGTATACATTTGGCAGGTCTGAGAATAGAATTTAGGGTGGCTTTTTCAAATATATTTTTTTTATTCATATTAATTATATTTTTTTATATTAATTTAATTGGCAGATATCTGTTATGAGGAATAATTTAGGCTATTTCATTTAAAAAATGAATAAGGGTTCCACTAAAACAAAATCAAACCTATGTCAATATTTTTAAATAAAAATATTTTATGTTTATTGTCAAGTTCGGATTTTAATGGCTCTTTTTCACTTCTTTTGTTACTATCTGCCTGTAAGTATGTAATAAATATACATAAAAAAAGTGCGTGTGTACAAAGTACACATGTCAGAAGTAAAACTTGAATTTAAATTAAGGCTAACTCTTCCCCGTCTCTGAGCGCCTGGTACTATGGACTTATTTTTTCGTTTCATCGAGTTTGAAATCACTACAATTCTAAAGAAGTTTCACTTCAATAACTGTCAAAGAAGATCTTTCTTACAAACAAAACGATTCATTTTTATGCGTAGTTGAAGTTCCTTCTATAAACAAATACATATATTAATGCCAACAAAACAAAGTTATTTTATTGTATTACAAGGATTACTTGCTTTATATATGTATAAATATTTCTTCGTATCCACCAGTGCGGATAACTACAAACTTCCTTTTCCTAAGCTTTTAATTTTTTCTGTTACAAAAAAATCTGAACAACGCAACAAATTCACCTATCTGGTTAAGTTGTATACTTAATGAGTGACATAAATAAAGTAAGAATCTTGAGGATATTACTGCATAATACTATCTTTCTTGATTAGATTATGTTGATCTTATATAATAATAATATATTATATCTAATGTTAATCTTATTAGTTTATGAAAAAAACTATTTTTTCGGATTTCTTTGATTCCATTTTGATTTTTAATTTCGAATGTTTCGAATGCTTTACAGCAATCATGGTCACTGGAGGGACTAAGGTTTTAGATGGTTGTTTTAGACATGCCCACCCACACTAAAAAAATATTTCAAAAAATCAAAAATAGCGTTTATTCAACATGTCAAAAACTAACGTAAATATACGAGTAAAAACGTATTATTTTCGTCTTTTTACACAGCAAGGGGTGTATTTCTTTATAATTAAATAAAATTCAATTTTGTGAACCCAGCTCTATCCCATAGGGCAGTACAAAATTCGACGGAATACACTGAGCAAATACCTTTGCATTCGTAAAACGTGACCTTTTAGTCTAGTCAACAAGTTCAAAAACGTGTTAAATAGACATAAAGCTCCTAAAAATATGTGCCATAGCTCATTCGATTCGGAATGACGTCTAGAAAAATGTTTTTTAAGGGTATATTAGCACATAAAAAATTGCGATTGTTATTAACAAAATAAGAAAAAAAAAAAGGTATTTAGTTTTTCGTTAATAACTTTTAAAATAATGATATTTAAGGAATTTTGAAAAAAGAACCTGAAAGAGGAGATAATTTCCAATAAAAAAGTCCTAACTCCCGGAACTCTATCTATATTATTTATAATTTTTTTTAACGCTGAAAATAGGGCTCCGCGAGGGCGTTACGGCATAGGCGCGCCGCCAAAAAAGCCGGTATATCACCTAAAATAATTTTTTTTTAATATTAAATAACAATTTAAAAATTTGAATAAATTATAGTGTAATCTAGACACTTGAACGAAAAAAACCTCGGTGAAAAAAAATTTTTTTGTCGATTTTTCAAAAAGTTACACCATTGATAATTAACTAATATTTTTCCAATCTCTGTTTTTATAAATTACGGTATAAAAGTTTAAATAATTGGTCTATAAATTTTTCGCTTCGTGGAGCTCTTTTTGTTTAGGTACTTAATAAAGTTATGCAAAAAAAATTTATTAAAGTTATTTATTTTGTTAATTATAATTTTTTTAAACTAACTAAAAATGAAATTTCTAAAAAATTATATCTAAAAAATTTTTTTTTGGTAATATATTATTATTGCTGTTTTCGCACCTGATATAGGTATTAATTAACATTGGAAAAAAAATTTTTACGTCATTTGTTAAGAAATTGTTTATAAACAAATAGACTATTTTGGGATTTTTAAAAAATTTTTTTTTATTATCTTTTAGCATAGGTGAAATGATGATTTTTTAAAAAAAAATTTTTCTTAAATAAATTTTTTTATTGTTTATAATCGTTTTTTTTATATTTCAACTGTTTAAATAATTAGTTAAGAAATTATTTTATTCTTAAAAATCATCATTTACCCTTTTCAATGGAATAACAGAGAAATAACTTTATTAAGTACCTAAACAAAAAGAGCTCCACGAAGCGAAAAATTTATAGACCAATTATTTAAACTTTTATACCGTAATTTATAAAAACAGAGATTGGAAAAATATTAGTTAATTATCAATGGTGTAACTTTTTGAAAAATCGACAAAAAAATTTTTTTTCACCGAGGTTTTTTTCGTTCAAGTGTCTAGATTACACTATAATTTATTCAAATTTTTAAATTGTTATTTAATATTAAAAAAAAATTATTTTAGGTGATATACCGGCTTTTTTGGCGGCGCGCCTATGCCGTAACGCCCTCGCGGAGCCCTATTTTCAGCGTTAAAAAAAATTATAAATAATATAGATAGAGTTCCGGGAGTTAGGACTTTTTTATTGGAAATTATCTCCTCTTTCAGGTTCTTTTTTCAAAATTCCTTAAATATCATTATTTTAAAAGTTATTAACGAAAAACTAAATACCTTTTTTTTTTTTCTTATTTTGTTAATAACAATCGCAATTTTTTATGTGCTAATATACCCTTAAAAAACATTTTTCTAGACGTCATTCCGAATCGAATGAGCTATGGCACATATTTTTAGGAGCTTTATGTCTATTTAACACGTTTTTGAACTTGTTGACTAGACTATTTTGTTTTGTAATCAACTGAATGACTTTCAGGTTTAACTTACTTCAGGACAATAGATGTACGGTAATATTTTCTTATATAAATACGATATATAATTCATATGTATATAAACAGTTTACACTTTTCTTTTTTATAAAATGTTTTAATCATAATACTATTTAAGTAAAGAGCTTTAATTAGGACCAAAAATATCTCGCTGAAATTTCAAGGTCTTTTTTTATATAAGCTCTAGTTATGTTAAAATCTTAAGTTATAACTTCGTGTTTGTATAGACCTAGAAAAACTGAGACTTCACAAAAGTGCTACGTTTTTGCGTCTATTTCTTGACAATATCATTTTATTGATTTTTTTATTTAAAATTAAATCATATAGCGTCATCTTGTAAATTTTTGTCGTAGGTATTTACGTAGTTGATGAATAATAATTTACTATAATATTAGAGCTAAGAAACTTTGAGACTGAACTAAATATGAAAATTCGCAAGAACGTAACCTGTTCTTAGTTACCCTAGCATATTCCCTTGGGAAACCTGACTTCTAAATAAAGCCTACAAAGACCTAAGTAAACGGTCAAGCATAATATTATACAATTATATAATTCATTAGAACCCTGATAGCCCCGAGGGGATACGCCATTTTGGTTAACCAAATGAAGCAGATTCAAGCAAAAGCTTCATCTCTGATATTTTCATGTGTGAATCATTATAAATGTACAACTTACGGTAAAAACAGGGGTTGGAAGCGAGTGAAGCAGGTTCAAATACCGGTCTTACACCTAATAAGTTTTTAAGAGACATGTGTCCGCCAATACACTCTTGGGGCCTTGGCCAACTTAATGGCCTGATCATCTCGGGCTGATGGGAGACCCGTGCACAACAGTGGGTCGTCAAATACACGTCATATAAAAATATATTCTTAATACTTTAAATTTGAGACAATATGACTAGTTTTCGATAGTCACGTGAAATATATATTAACAAATTGAAAGAAAGAAAAAATAATTAAGTATAGCTACTATCTGTACTTAATTTTAAGTAATTAGGAAAGTAAAATTATTTTTTTGTAATCTCCAAGTATTGTAATCTCTAAGTATTATAAACAAAATTCCCAGCCGCGACTTTGTGTTTCTTTGAACTTATCTCAGTATTATATAGTAATAGAATATCCGAAGGATGGTCAAAAATTTTAAAAACGTATTATAAAAATAAGCTATAATGCTATCTTTTCATTAACATGGAATTCATTAACATATAAAAAGTCCTTTCTGTAGAGCTTACGTAATATAATATGAACGCAAAAGGCATCTAAGGAAGCACTCGGTCGAAGAGAGGGTTGGTCACTATGAGGCTACAAACCCAAAGCTTAATTATTAGTTTATTATAAGCTAATTTCAAATGTATTTATATCTGTCATTACATACACATAATTTATTATATATTTTATTACATAAATATTTAATACAATTTAATTTCTTGAAACAGAAATTAGCGACTTCATTGTTTAGCGCTATGACTAAATTTAAAATATTTATTTAACTCAGACTCAGTAAGTTAAATCAAACACTGCTGTTGGCGGAAAGCTCAAATCAAAAACGTTGTCTAGAATACACAATTTATAATGAATTTTACATATAAATAATTATTTCTATAACTTACAATGCTGTTATTAAAATCAAATTTTGTAACAAGTTCATTGTCCGCGCTAAGCACATTTTTATTTCCACTCTAGATTTATATTTTAGCATATCAAAATGACAAAGATCAAAACGAAAAAATGAAGTCATTTGGAACTTCTCTCGGCAATAATAAAATTGTTATTTAAGTACAAACCACTTATCCAATCACTTAACTTGTGAACGAAAAACAAAATTCATGGTGTGTATAATAAATAATGTATGTAATAAACGTTATGTAAAAAATGATTTTTACTTGTAACTTACTTAACTTGGATACGCCCTTTGGTGCCCTTTTAACGTAGAAAAATTAATTTACGCATACCATTTGGATGGTTTGAGTCATCCCCTGTGGTAATCGCGTAGAACTTATTTCGTACTTAACCATAATGCCCCGAGGTATAAATACCGAGGAATATCATAACCACTATATGTTAGCACTCTGTTGAAGAAGTGTAGTGTAAAAGTATTAAGAGCAACGCGCTTGGTACATAATGCAAATCTTATCTTTGCTACTGGATTGCTGCGTTTCTAGGTACCTTGTTTAATCATATTCATTAAATTCATTCAAATCCATTCAGCCATATCAACGTGACGTACAGACATACAAACATTCGCATTTATTACTATATATAGTTACAAAACAAAGTCCTCCGCCGCGACTGTTTGTCTGTCTGTCTGTTCGCAATAAACTCAAAGACTACAGTTGCATATATTATTTTCACCAATTATGGATAGAGTGGTTTACGAGGAAGGTTTTGGTATATAACTAGCGGAACCCGCGGCTTCGCTCACACTAAACCCAGGGGCGAACCCGAGCGTAGCGAGGGTGAGTAGCTATTCAAAGAATAAAACGTATGATACCTACTTAACTTGCTATTAGGAAGAATTAAATAATTATAAAATCTTTTGATTTTAATAAAAAAATATTTTTTTATAATTATTATCGTAATTAATAATTTCTTAAGTAAGTTTAAGCTACAAAATTACGAAGAAGGAAACAAAGGTTAATAGTTGAAACACATATAATATGACCCATACCTATAATATTTTAGCATACAACATATTTTCACATTAGATGTTTCATACAAATGAGTGCCATATATTTCTGAGTACTCGTCTAGCACCGGATGCATAATGTTACTGAAAGTTTTCAAGAGCTTTTGCATCATTTATAAATATCATTAAGCTTAATATAAGCACGTAAACTTAGTCTACCCATCTGTGTTGGTGGAAAAATCTGACGAAGGACTTTTTTGCACATGTACTTTCTATTTGTGTATGTAAGTGAGGATTTTTGTTTGAATAAATCATAAAATGAATTAGTAACGTAAGAGTAGTATTTAATTCGATTGATTTTTAATTAATTAATCTAATATTTTATAGGTTATAATTTGCGATTTGACGAATAATTTTATATTTTTAAAGTTAAATTTCAGACATATCCAGATTCGCAATCTAATATAAACTCGATATGATTTTCTCTATAAATTCTGAATCAAATTTGTACATAAAAGATTTTTTGAAAAGTTTTATTATTATTTGTTCGGTCATTATTATCGATGAAGAGACTGAATCTTTAGTTTTTAAAATTTTTCTAATGCAGATGCATCATAAGAAAACCACTGGATAGATTTCGATGAAATTGAGTATGATGATTGCCGGATATTCAACGACTCGTTTGGCTCAGTTGGTAGTGACCCTGCTTTCTACGCCAGCGGTCGCGGGTTCGAGTCCCGCTGGGGGGCATACATTTGTTGAGCACGAATGTTTGTACTCCAGTCATGGATGTTTATATTTATAATATGTATGTATTTAAACTTATATATGTGTAGTATATCAACCATCTAGTATCCATAACACAAGGCTCGTACCTTACCGTGGAACTAGATAGTGATGTGTGTAAATGTCCCAACATATTTATTATTTATTTATTATATCCGGAGATAATAAAATATAGCTAGTTTTCTATAATGCTCGTAATTCCACCATCAGAAAACAATATAATTGTGAGCTTAGCCAAAGCTCTTTGTAGAAGATACAATAATATTTAATTTATGTATATACAAAGCAACAGAAATTTTAATAAGATTTTGAAGTATCTACTTTATATACGAAACGGAAGCTTTAAGTGACATTTCAAACAGCTTTGATTGTGAAGTAGTTTGAGTATGCTCAGTGTCAGGGTCGATGGGTCAATGTTAATCATTGTTTACTTTATAGTCATTTTCTTGACAAGTAATTATTTATTTTTTATTTATTTCTTAGACTTTATCTATATAAAAAGTTTTTTTTATGTTAGTATTCGATGTGATACTTAATTCATTCTATTGTTATTCAACTTCCATGGGTTCTACGCACGCTAAAAAAGAGTCCTGAGTGAAGCGTGGATAAGCTGCTAATTAATAAATTAAATTACCAAATTATATATTATATGGAAACATATGACGATAAAAGTAAAATCAGAGAACAGCATGTGTGGCTTGGTAGACTGTACTGGTTTTCTCACCATGTTTCCTGTACCTTAAGACAATTTCTTCACATTTGAGTTGTAGTTGTAAGACCCGGGATCCGAACTCGCATCACTCGGTTTCCCAAGCCAGCGCGTTGCTACCAGGCTTTACCTGCCTTTTTGTAGAATAGCTGTCTTATAAATTATAATTGAATTATTGCATATGAAGCACCTTTATCATCTCGTTAATTAATTAATTTACCAGTTAAAGAACTTGAGTTCTATGAATTATAAAGAAAAAGCATATATAAATACTGTTTTCTGTTTGAATTCTACATTTATTCGGAACAGATTTCACAACATTCATACTAACTCTACAAAGCCTTCAAATTGTAATTAGATTTGAGCACGACTGAAACTTTATTTGTCTTGCGTTACTACAAAAGACGGGGTAATACAGTTATATTTTGGTTAAAGTTAAGGAGTTCTCTTTACTTATTATTTATTTTTAAAAGTGTGGATCAGTTTTTTGTAAGATGATAGTAACTTTCCCTTGCTTGGCTCGATTGCCTCTAACAATAATTTTTATTGCTTTATTTCAAACAATGTAAGTAACGATGCGTTGGTACAGAAACTTATGTGGCGATGTTTTGTAACATAAATTGAGAATTTTTGCCCGTAAAGCACTTTTATCGGAATAAAAATATAAAACTGTTGAAATACAAAAAAAAATGTTTGTATGTTTGTTTGTATTAGACATTAAACGTATTTTATAAGTATAAAATCAAACTTTTCTGAACTAAGTTATACTAATATAATATGTAGGTACATATTTATAGTTCTATAGTTTCTATAACGTCGAGACAAACTCGAGTGAAACAGGAATGAGTCTCTAGTCCTAAAAAACTAGAAGAGTTCAAGAATATATTAAAATACATAATTTAAAAACATAACTTGTGTAAGTAAAGTTAGATATTTTCAAGTCATTCTCATAAATTACATTTCATCACCATCATCATCATCAGCCCTTTTTAACGTCCCACTGCTGGGCACAGGCCTCCCTCAGTACGAGGGGGATCAGGCCATAGTCCACCGCGCTGGCCTAGTGCGAGTTGGCGGACTTCACATGCCTTTCGAAAACTTGTTAGGTTTTCTCAGACATGCAGGTTTCCTCACGATGTTTTCGTTCACCGTAAGACAAGTGGTAATCATGATAGAAATGATTCGCACATGAAAATATCAGAGGTGCGAGACCCGGATTTGAACCCGCATTACTCGGTTATCCAAGCGACGCGTTACCGCTGGGCTACCGCTGTCTAATATATTACATTTATTGAAAGAAAAATTCATTATGTTAGGATCTGCTTACATTTTCTACTTAATAATTTAAAAAGAAAGCCAACTTTCTTGTTTGTTTTGGGATAAATCTGTTACAGTGAATGGGGTTCGCTGTAGTCAATCTCGCCGACAGGGATCCAGGGAGGCGACGAGGAAAATTTTATTTATTTATACCGTGCGATACGAATTGTACTGCGCTATACATATAGCTGTAAATGGTTAGCTCAGCAAGCTAGAATCTATACTAATAGTATAAAAAGGAAAGGTTTGTATGTAAATTTAAATTTTATCGGCACTGATTACCTTTTTCATATATTTTCTAAAGCTGTTCAAGAATTTGTGATGATGTAAGGTATATATCCTCAACGGTTAGGAGTTGAAAGAAAATTCTTTTAATATTATACGTACTTATGAACTGATAGTCGTATTCCTTCAGGATATTAGGTGGATTGATAATAGAAGGTAAATCTTATTAACGTCTACGAGTTACGTGGAAAAATAGACGTGGACAAATCTCGATTGACTATTGTCGTTCATTTCAAAACTTCGCTGACTTATTGGAGCAGTAGTTTAGTTAGCCTTCCAATATTTTATTTAAACATAATAATTTCCACAAAAAAAATTTAAAATAAATTATTTTTTAACAAAAATGAAAACCGACTTCAAAACGCTACAAATCGAAACTAAAAAGAAAAAAAAAAATTTAATTACTTAGTTATTGTTGGAGTCGGTGCCAGCCAAAGCAAAATAATCTTAATACAATTTAATTAATGTATCAATTTGTAAATATAATCAAAATATCCGTTCGAAAGTTCATTGCAAAGGCAGGATAAAACTGTCCTTCTTGGCTGGCACCGACTCCAACAATAACTAAGTAATTAAAATTATATTTTTTTTTCTTTTTAGTTTCGATTTGTAGCGTTTTGAAGTCGGTTTTCATTTTTGGAGAATTTTTAACCCAGCGAGTGATCGAATGAAGTTTAGTAGTGATTAAACGCAACATTAATAGCAGCTATATACATTTGTGAGTGTGTCTAGAATCCCAGTGGTAGCCCAGTGGTAACGCGCTCGCTTGGATATCCTAGTGATGCGGGTTCTAATCCGGGTCTCGCACCTCTAACATTTTCATGTGCGAAGGAAAACATCTGCGGCTGATATCTTACCGATCATATCGAATATAGAGCAAATATCTATACTAATATTATAAACGCGAAAGTTTGTAAGTATGGATGTATGGATGTATGGATGTTTGTTACTCTTTCACGTAATAACTACTGAATGGATTTTAATGAAACTTTACAATAATATAGCTTATACATCAGAATATCACATAGGCTACAATTTATAAAGATATTGTGTGAATTGTCCAAAATATGACGATAAGTATCAAGTAAGTAGTAAAAAATCTACCATCTGCGAGCTATTCTGGCGTGCGCTGCCAAAACCGCTAGAGTTATACATATGTAATGTATGATGGAAATGTTTATCTTAACAAGCGACTCACCCTCACTTCGCTCGGGATCGTCCCTAGATTTAGCGCGAGCGAAGCCGCGGGTTCCACTAGTTAATAATATCTGTGAAATTAATCGTCATAGCGAAATCATTGAGGAGGACATTCTTAATATCAACTCCTAAAGAAAGGTAGATTATATGCATAATAACTATGAATGAATTATTCATGTAATAATCACGTAGAATAATTCTATTCGCAAAGTAATAAGGCAACTTGTATATAATCTACTAAGCAATTATAGTAGATGGCTTTGCAACTGTTTACAAAGCTCTTGTGAAAATACTTTGGTAATTAACTTATGAGCGAGTGCCTTTTTGAGATGGGCAATTTGTGAGATTGATAAATAAAATTTTTAGTATCACGATGAAAACATGAGGTGACTTCGAATACTTTTTTCGTTTATTTTTAGACTGTCCCTTTTTTTAAATAAGAGTTTTATGTAATGTTCGTTTCGACGAATAGTACCTATTTTATTCTATTGACGACACCTTTGGCGCAGTTTGTAATGACCCTACTTTCTTGCGCCAGCAGTCGCGGATTCGAGTTCCGCCGGGGGCATATTACACATATATTTGTTAAACTGGAATGTCTGTACTCCAGTGGTGGGTGTTTATATTTATAATATGTATGTATTTAAACTTATATATGTAGTATATCAACTGTCTGGTATCCGTAACACAAGCTTCCTTCGCAGCTTACCGCGAACTAGATGGCGCTGTGTAATAATGTCCTAACATATTATTATTATTATTACCTATAGCGTTATGCTGGCAGCAATATTTTCTAGTTTTGCCACATTACTAAGGATGATTTTATGTATGTTTTAGTTAGATTCTTATATATTTACAAATTATTCGATTTTTTTTCTAATGTTTACGTGAATTTCACTCATTATGACGAAACAAATTTTGGAAATGACTTTGACAGACAGGGAAGCCAACATAACGCCATAGGTACTATTCGTTAAAACGTCCTTCATTGCCCGTGTATTTCAATTATGTATTTCTACGTCTTTATAAATTATAGGCTATGTGTTCCACTGAAGGACTTATAAGAGATATTAATGTCATTTATTGCGTAAAAGAGAATCAATCATCTTCACGATATAGTACATCCATATAGATGTAAAAAATGTTGGTGTTTATAACTATTTCTTTAGACGGTTTTATAAGGATAATACGTATTTTTATGAGCTAAGTAGTCGAAAAAATATAAATTCAAAATATTTTATTTAGCATTATATCGATTTATACGGATTTTTAGTGCACTTCATGAGCCTACTGCCAGCTCAAAAAGAAAAAGCCTTAGTCCAGAGAACTGGCCAACAATCTCTCTACTAAATATTATAATATAGTTATAACATAATTAGGCCAAAAATTAAAAGAATATTTACGCGGATTTATTTTAATTTTTGGATCCCAACATTTCAAATGCATTATAGCAATCATAGTCGTTGGAGAGACTAAGCTTTTAGACGTCTCAAAGGCATTACATAATAATTCATGTAAATTCATATTACAGACAGTCTACCAAAAAATTCGGCCAAGTGCGAGTCAGACTCGCGCACCGAGGGTTCCGTACAAACCTGTACGGAACGGTGTATGAGTAAAGGGGTAATAAGTTTAAAATTATTAAAAATATTTTTATTATATGATGTAACTAAAAATTTATGCTTTTCGCAATTTTTCCTTTATCTGTGTTATAAGACGTTGCTTCGTACCAAATTTCAAGATTCTGAGTTCACGGGAAGTACCCTGTAGGTTTTGATTCCCTTGCGAGTGTCGAAAATTTGCGGCATAAACGGGAGTATTTTTGATCGCGTTGACTTAGAAGTTTGATTTTTTCACAGCTCCAAGAGACCATAGACTTGAGTATTTGATATGAATTTCAGCTTGATACCTCCACGCGTTCCTGAGAAAAAAGGTCTTGACAGACAGACAGACAGACAGACAGACAGACGGACAACAAAGTGATCCTATAAGGGTTCCGTTTTTACCTTTTGAGGTACGGAACCCTAAAAAATGAATTCATAAAATATAAAAGTTGAGTAAATATACATATATTATATTATTAATATAGAGCCTCGTATTAAAATACAAGTTTTTTAAGTTTATTGGATATAAAAAATAAAGTTAATAAACTTATTTTTTATCTAATACTTTTCCGTTTCCCGATTACGTTATAATCTAAAAGTCGAAAGTAATGTTGCTTTTTTATTTACTTTAACGAGTAAATAACTGAAACGACTGGACCGCACGAGCTGTACAACCGCACTTTAAACATAATATACTTGTATTTTGACTTAAACATACATATTTTTAATGTTCTCACCAAGACCTTTTTTGATACCAACTAAACACGTGATGATTATCTCAGTTAATTTTTTTTCGAGGCTAGAATCTTAGGCTTAAATCTATACTAATTTTATAAAGCTGAAGAGTTTGTTTGTTTGTTTGATTGAACGCGCTAATCTCAGGAACTTCTGGCCGAATTGAAAAATTATTTTTGTGTTGGATAGTCCGTTTGTTAAGAAAGGCTATAGGCTATATTACATCACGTTACGACCAACAGGAGCAGAGCATCAATGGAAAATGTTGCAAAAAAACGGGAGAAAAATATTTCTTATGGTTTCCAGTCTTTACAACGCGAGCGAAGCCACGGAAAAGGCTAGTTCTATCATATAAAATATTGATAAAATTTTTATAGCTTTAGGCGCCACGGTGGAACATACAAACAAACATACATACTGCCAAACAAGTGCCCTTCCTTACGATTACCCAAATATGTCGAAGCCAAGCCAGTAAAAATAGCCAGAAATCTCTTTATTTCTAAATAAAATATACCACAATTATTTTACCATCTGCATTGCGCCGAAATAATTGAAATTAAAAAAAATAACATTTTTATATGGCCACCTATAATGTATACGAATACTTCGGAGCTTTGCTTTGAAAAGTTTACGTGTCATGACATATTTAGAGTCAAGGTTCAAAGGTCAAGGGCAATTAAACCATTTGAAGATTTCCCATGAATTTAAAAAATCTCTGTGGAATTGAAGCGACTTTTTATGATTGGCTCATGGGCATTAGATTTTCCTGAAAAATAATTCATACGTAGATGTATTTTAGACGTTAAATTTGTTGCAGTTCTATCGTTAAAATGGTAATATATTATATTATAAGATTAACTTTCTTTAGTTAAAACCATCAAAAAAATAATAATAATCTTGAACTAACAATTTAAGTTCGATGCGGCATAGGTACGAATACGTTTTCATTTTTTATGCGGAATTCTTATTCTTTTTCTTATATAAAAGTATGTAAGACTATCTGTCACTGAAAGTTCCGTTAAAATCAATACAGATGTTTCAGAGATTAGCCGGATCAAACAGATTGAGAGACAGACAGATAAAAGTTGTGCTTTTATTTAAAGTACCGTATTTAATATCATATGCATTTCTTACAATATTGTGTATCGTTTTTATGTTATCACTCACTGGGTTGAAAATTCTCCGAAATTACTTCAGCTTTAATATACTCCTGAGCCGCGCGGCTACCAATTTCATAAATTATGTGCGGCGTGCACTCCTCCTCCTCTCCTGTTATTGTAGTTTTAGTAGGGATCCTTATTTTTTTCTTGCAATTAAAATAGCCTATATTAATTAGTAATAATGTAGTATTCAAATGGTGAAAGAATTTTTAAAATCAGTCTCGTACTTTTTGAGCCAATTCGTTTCAAACATACTTACATACAAATCTTTCCTCTTTATAATATTAGTATAGATATAGAAGCTTTTATTTACACATAGTAAATTGAATTCTGTTATGAATATAAAATTTAGCGCTTCTCCTATCACGATCACATCAGCTGCTACGTGTCCAGAGTTTCAAATAACGTATTTCAGGAGAAGATAGGAAGATAAAAATCTGTTTATTTAGGAATATTGGGTATAACATTGTGAAAATGGGTAATTTACTGAAAGCGATTCGAATATTTTGACGATACTCAGTTAGTAGTACAGTTTATAGATAGTGGTTGAGGGTTCCAGTCTTATTGGGGACATTACCAACCATTTGGTATCCATAACACAAGGCTAGTACTGTACCATGTCACTAGATGTTGATTGGTCCTGTTTGCTTGTTTCCCAAGATTTTTATTTTTATTACATAATATTATGTAATTCATTAGATTTTTTGTTTCATAGATTTTTTCCTTAATTTTCAGTCAAAGTACTGTACTGTACTGTAGCCTGTGATGCTATATTTTTCGATACTAAGTATATTATTAAAGTATTACATAAGTGTAATATGTATTTCTCTCTTATAATAAAAAAAATAATAGTAAGAATTACGCGTTTTATGTAAGTAAGATTCATCGTTTTAAAAGTTAATAAATACTAAAATTGAAAAATAGCATAAGATCTTGTCAGTTTTAACACGTCTCTGTACACTTTGTCACAGCGTAGTAGCTCCTAAAATTTTATACCTGAGCTAATGAAATTTGTCCCACATGGGTTCGAGATAAATGCTTATATTCAAGCGAACCTTCATGGCTTTTCTTAAAAAAGTTTTATACAAATACGAATAATTCGATTTAACTGAATTAATAAATGTAAAGAATACGTTACACTTACACTAAAACTAACTTTTTGGGTATTGCATACTTTTTAAAAATGCTTTAAAAATATGAATTCGCCACAAAAAAAAATTTTCTTACAGTATTTATTAATGTTCTTCTATTGTTTCGAGAATGCTCTCAAGTCTCACGTATAAATAAACCTTAACAATACACCGCCCTACTTCAGTTTTGTTCTTCGTAACAACTAAGTTCAAATTTTAACCTTCAGCACTCGAAATAAAATATTTAGTGGAAATATAAAATACTATGTCAATGCTTATAGGATACTAGCAACTCGCCCTCGCTTCGCTCGGGCTCTTCCCTAGATGTAGCACAGGCAAAGCCGCGGGATCCGCTAGTTATGCATATAAATCTTCCTCTTGAATCACTCTATCTATTAAAAAAACTGCAACAAAATCCGTTGCGTAGATTTAAAGCTTTAAGCATACATAGGGATATAGGGACAGAAAAAGCGACTTTGTTTTATACTATGTAGTGATTTAAAATTCGTGGAAACGACAAAATAATCTAAATAAGGCTTATTGAAGTATCCATACTAAAATTTCCTAATTAAATCATAGTGAAATACATTAACTACTAGCCATTTACTCCGGCTCCGCTCGGTTTTCACTACGTACATTCTAACGGGTAAAATTTTTTACGCGCAGTTTCTCGCATACGCTAAAACGTCATTTTGTATTTTTCCTGGTTACGTAGACTGTATGTAGTATATCGTAATTGTTTTATAATAATATACTAACGACTCGCCCTCGCTTCGCTCGTCCCTAGATTTAGCGCAAGCGAAATCGTGGGTTCCGCTAAATGTTGACAAATTATATACTAAATCCTTTCTCGAGAACCATTCTAACCATTGGTGAAAACAAAATGAAGATCGGTGCAGTAGTTTTTGAGTTTATCGCGAACAGACAGACTAACAGGGGCGTCGGAGAACTTTGTTTTATAATATGAAGTAATTTCGCGTAAAAGTTCAAATATTTTTCTTTTTCAATATGGCAAATTCAAATGTTTTAATTTAATATTTACTAAGCTTTTATTTTTTATGAAACTTTACTTCTTATATATCATTAACAGCTAAATAACTACCATTTCAAGCTACACCACATTCTGCACGCGCCATATCTCTATCTAAAGAATATTGCTTACATCCCTTTCTGTTACTAATAAGCAATTTATTCGGCCATAAAAGGAAAAACAATAGAATAGTAATCGAAATTAAAAGGATTTGTCCTACTTTATCTACCCAGAATCAGATTTGATATACTACATAGGAAATTCACAATGAACATTAGGGCAGTAGGTCATTAATCTAACTGATAAGGATTTTGGTCGTAGATAACAGGATGGGTTTAAAAATGTTTTTTAATCGTTTCATCTCACAGCTATGCTAATGACTGAAAGAGTAAAATATAGCCTACATATTATGTATACAAAACTTTTTAGAAGTTAGGTGGATCTAACTTCATTTCGACGACACATTTGGCTCAGTTTGTATGGATCCTACTTGCTGTGCCAGCGATTGCGGATTCGAGTCCCGCTGGAGGCATTCATTTGTTGAGCACGAATGTTTGTACTCCAGTCATAGGTGTTTATATTTATAATATGTATGTATTTAAAGTTATATTCGTGTAGTGTATTAACTATCTGGTATCCATAACACAAGGCCCATACATTACAATGGAACTAGGTAGTGCTATAAGTAAATGTCCTATACATATTTATTTATTATGTTATTTATATAACATAACATACACATACATTCACGAAAATTCACATAAGTGTAATCGTTAGTATGACAAGATCATAATTCCATATTTACATACATAGCCTATAAATAAAAGCAGCTTCACCGTTTTATTAATTATATTAAGAAGGTTATAATATGTAGAAATGAGTTTGATTATTATTATCATTAACTTTCGTACATTTTATTATAGAGAAAAAAAGTATTTTAGTGAGTTTTGAACGATGAAATTGAGTACAAAATTAAATTTTCATATATTGAAGGGAAGCTTGTGTTCATATTTGGGTACGGGACTTCTTTAATAGGACTAAGAGGGGGACCAGGCCATTGTCCATCACACTGGCTTAGAGGCGGTTGGTTCTTTTAGACGTGTAGGTTATTTCACGATGTTTTCCTTCACCGTTAGAGTTATAGAGAGAATATGCTTATAAAACATATTATGTTTATAAACATTTAAATTAAATGTGAAATTAAATGTGGATTGAAAAAGCTGTATTTATAATCTATGCATTGTCATAATGTGAACTGTGTCATTTAATTACGCGCCCGACTGAGTCGAGACATTTGCTAACCATCCATTATGTTATAACTATGGTCTACTATGAAGTTCTATTGCAGGCAAATCTACCTACAGTTAGGTATCTAAGGTAAATAAATCTATTTATATACTATTGCCATTGTCCATTCTGCAGTTTTTAACGAACCACTAATCGATTAAAACACCTATAAGACGTTAACTTAAATGAGATAACCAGCACTCCCCCTACTTCTCTAATAGCGGAGAGGACCTTGGAAAGACAAGGGATGGAACGGAACGGAAGAGACGGAAGATGGGTGCTTAGGTTCTAGTGGGTAGTACTTGAACTTATCATTGAGCCACACATAATCACTTGTTTTCTACAGATGGTATGCGTTTAAGTGTTTCCGAATAATAAAAAAAATCAGTTTTATACTACATGTTCATACTAAGAAGGAGATTGTGTTATTATTTTTACTTAAACTAAAAAAAAATATTCTTCGCATGAATATAACTTGTTTTATGAAAATTAATTAAAAGAAAACATTTCACAAAATAAAATATTTTTCATAACTTCAAAGGAATAAGATTTTTTAAGTTTAAAAATATAGAGGTCAAATAACATAATGTAGCCTAGTTAGTAATTACAACAAATCGTACCTGTTTTATGAACTAAAAACTTGTAAAAGTTTCTCTGTTAATTTATTATATTTTTATTTTAAAAAAAGAATCAGGGATTTTTTTAAAATTGTTCATATTTAGGGACAAATTCAGTCAAAGCGAGGATTGCCTCAGTTGGTAGTGACCCTACCTTCTGCGCAAGCGTTCGCGGATTCGAGTCCCGCTGGGGGCATTCATTTGTTGAGCACGAATATTTGTTCTCCAGTCATGGGTGTTAATATTTATATTATGTATGTATTTAAAAATTTATATGTGTAGTATATCAACTATCTGCTATCCGTAACGCATGCCTCGTAGCTTACCACGGAACTCGATGGCGCTGTTATAAAAATATCCCAACATATATAATCACTAGTATTAGGATAAATGTAGAAGTATTTTAATTATAACTATTGGTCTTCACTCTTCATACATATAGAATACGCATATATAAATAAAGCATTTAATAACACACTGACTATTCATTCTATTAAAATTTCAGACACCGCCGTTATAACAAATCATCTTACTTTTCTTTTCTGTCACTCCATTCCTTTCGTGAAATCATATCATATGTCATTTTATTCTAAAAATATCATTTCACGCTTACTTATCTCGTAAATCCCGCATATATTTATCCCAAATCAAACATGAAATGAATAATGTGTATATCTAGATTATTATACATATGGTGAACCTTATAAATAGTTAGATTTTCTAGTGGAACTATTTTCTTCTTTTTTTAATAAAGCGCCGTTTTATGGTAGCATTTTATCAAATTTTCTTATTAAATTAATTTTTGGACCTTAACGGCTTTACTTGCTCTCAAAGATACGGTGAAAGTAACACCGCCAGCTATCTAGCTCCGCAAGGTTACAGTTTTGCCAGACTCAATCCTAGGACTTTTAAAAGTTATTACATACATACTAGCCTCTAGACAACAGAAGCAGTTAGAAAACAAAAAGGTTTTTTTATAGTACTACCATTTTAATGAAGCACTCTACGAAGCACGAAGGAGTAAAGTAAAGAGACATTTTAAAGAAGTATATCAGCGGAAAATTTAAAGTGTAGTCTAGTCGGCATTAATGTACTATAAAGTCCATAAAATGGATATTTAGATCGCAAACTTTGTGAAAATTGCTAAAAGAATCGAACCGAATTACTTTAGGAAGTGTCAAACAAAGTAAAAGATCATGGGACCCAAATAAAAGTTGATTCTACTTAATAATAAAATATACCTTTCTAAAACAAAATTATATATTTATGACGGCTTTGGCTGACATTATTTAGACATTATTAATCAGGATTTGTAGTCATTTGAATATGAAATATGATTTTTATCATATACTTTACTAGCCTTTCCCGCGGTTTCGCGCGCGTTCTAAAGGCTGGAAACCAAATACCTCCCGTTTTTGCAACATTTTTCATTGGTACTCCGCTTCTATTGGTCGTAGTATGATGTAATACTGCCTATACCTTTTCTAGATAAACTGACTATGCAACACAAAAAGAATTTTTCTATTCGGACCGATCATTTCTGAGATTAGCGCGTTTTACCAAACCAACAGACAAACAAACTCTTTAGCTTTATAATATTAGTATAGATGATAAATAGACAGATGAATTGAGATTTTTTGTATCTAAAAAACGGCTGTGACGATTTTGATCATAATTTGTACTATTATTAGGTTTCGCTTTTTAAATTTATACATATTACTTAGACATCTTTTATGAAAAATAGGCAATTCTACAATCTTTGCGAAAAACACTATCTAACAAAATGCCAAGCGAAGTACCACTGCCACTATATCATATTTACTACTAAATATTAAACGTTTCGTCGAGTTCTGATTTCCGTGTACGTCGAATAATATACTATTTTACATAACTTTCAAAGATATTGTCGTATATCATAGCACCTTAAAAATTTAATTTAAAACGCGAATAATTCATCCTGATCTATTAAAATGAATTTTATGCTGTTAAGTAAATGAGTCTTCGTAGCCTTTATTATATTATGTAAAATCTGTGATTATAATTTCAGACTTTTAATCTTGCAAAGTATCTTGCATCCTTTTCTTCTTGCATACTCACGATACAGGCTTTGCCTAGTGTGTGTACCTTTAGATATAAAATATATTGTAAACTGTACTTTTTTGACAATAAAGATTATTATTTTATTAAAACCCGAGACATAATATACATGTAGAATATAGATAGCTTTCATAGTACAATAGGAGTTGGAAATATTGTGAATCTCCCGTGTATCAGAGCATTAAACTAGCAAACGGCCCGCTTCGCGGCGTAAGTTAATGTAAATTAAACGGTTTTTTTATTATTTTGTCATAAAATAAAAATAACGTTACTCCTTATAAAATTAGCTATCTGCGAGTAAAAGTCCTGTCAAAATCGGTCCAGCTGTTTCAAAGATTAGCCGAAACAAACAGACTGACAGACAGACAAAAATTTTAAAATTGATTTTTTAAGTATGGACCGTATATCCTTTTATATACATTTAGTAAAAAGATTAAACAAATTTGTTTGTTGGTAGTCACTATCGGCGAGCGACATAAAACTGATTAACGTTTGCTCTGATACACGCGAGATTCAAAATATTTCCAACTTTGAGCTGCCGTTGACAATTTCTTGAGAGAAAAACTCAATACATACACTCGACCCAAAGGATTCGAACCTAACACTTTCAGACGTACTGACCAACATGGTAGTTAAATTGGTATGTAACATAAATGTCTAGATTAGAAAATACTGTGAGAATTAAATGATGAAAACCCATTTCACTTCTTATGATGTCAATCAGCAACACTTAGAAATTAATATTAGAATAGTAATTATATTAATACCCCCGTGCCTCGGAGAGCACGTAAAGCCGTCGGTCCTGCGCCTTAGCTCTCACTGGTCGTGTCGAGTAGTCGTCCCACCGGAGTATGAGAGTGATAGGAATAGAGAGTGCACTTGTGTCTGCGCGTACACTTGTGCACTATAATATATAGAATCGGTCGGAGAACATTATTATTATATTAATATTGTCTATGCGTTTATCGGAACGTGCCGGAGTGAAAGAGGCCTCGGAAAGAAGCCTCTGTGTTCAAATCATACAAACTGCCTTATTAACTAAGAGACAACGTACTCGCTGTATTAAAGTAGAATAAACTACCTATTTTGATGAACAAACTCTTTTAATTATCACTATTAACATTGGCGCTTCGAGCCCGGATCTACTAAGAAGAATATTTACTAAGAAGAAATACGTTTCGTGTACCAGAAGACAACATTCGGTGAGACGTTCCAACCAGAGTATTCCGTAGTCATTCCATTATCTAAAACCTACTATCTTGTGCTAATTCCGTGTTCAAAATGTCTAAGTCAGAACTATTATTGCCTAAATCTCCAGTTTTAGATCCCACCGCTCAACTTATAAAAGAGTTAATTAAACAGAGAGGCACTTTAAAAGGGCGACTAACTAAATTGTCTGTGTATGTTAATTCTTTCGAAAATATATTTCTAGACCGCGCTAAAAGGGCTGAAATAAATCTAAGGATGAAGGGCGCAGCTTCTTTATTAGCAGAATTTAACAACGTGCAAGGTAAACTAGACGAGTTACTTCCCGAATCACAATATGATGAACAGCTAGACGAGAGAGAATACTTTGAAAGTAAGTACTATACTATCTTAGCTCAAGCTAATTGCATACTAGATAATGATTGTAATTCACCTAATGCAAATAGTAGTGGAAACGACCTAGGTAATATGCATCAGTCGGTAAAATTGCCTACAATAAATTTACCTACCTTTGACGGTTCCTATGAACAGTGGCTCGAGTTTAAAAACACATATTTATCACTAGTTCACACATCTAATAATATAAGTACAATACAAAAGTTTCACTATTTAAAATCCTCTTTGAAAGGTCCTGCCGTATTAGTCATTGACTCTCTGGAATTTACCTCAGATAATTATTATGTTGCATGGGAGTTGCTTATGAATAGGTACAATAATAGTAGACTACTTATTCACAATCATGTGAAAGCTTTGTTTAGTATTAAAAGTTTAAGCAATGAGTCACCTATATTATTACGCAAACTAATTGACGTTGTACTTAAAAACCTTCGATCTCTTAAACTATTAGGTGAACCTACGGAACACTGGGATACTTTAATAATTTATATGGTTGTTTCTAAGCTTGATATGACCACTGAACGCGAGTGGGAAAAGTTTAGAAGTGATCTTTTGTTAAATGAACGTCAACAAGATTCTAAGCAGCGAGTACAGGTAAATGATTTATTACAGTTTTTAAAAGCTAGGGCTGATATGTTAGAAACGTTGCAAGTTTCACATAAACAAGGCGATTCGAGAACTAGCACAAAAACATCGCACAATAATTTTAAACTTCACTGTAATTTATCTACATCGAAATCAAATAAAACTAAAGGGTTATGTCCCTATTGTAAGGCAGACCACTATTTATATTCATGCCAAAAGTTTCTCGACTTATCGATTGACAATAAAATACATTTTGTGACAACTAACAAACTATGTAAAAACTGTTTGCGTCCCGCTCACACTGCAGACAACTGTAAGTTCGGACCGTGTAGGAAGTGCAATTCTAAGCATAATACTATCATCCACCGCGATAGCGGCCCGACTGATGAACGAGTGTCACTGCTGCATGCGCCGGCGCAAGGCGAATGTAGTAGTGATTTGAAACAATTAGCTAAATGCACACAAACAAAACTCCCTTTATCGCAGGTGAATAGTGCAGACGTACACTGCGCGCAAGCGTCAATCACTAAGCCTGTTTTGTTATCGACCGCGCTAGTCAATATAACAGATGATTCAGGGAACATAATTACTTGTCGCGTTTTATTAGACAGTGGTAGCCAATGCTGTTTTATACGAAAATCTCTAGTCGATCAAATTAACACGCCATTAATACAGTCCATTAAAAAGATACAAGGAATCGGTAGTTCTATCACGCAAAGTCTACAATCTTGCAAAATAAAAATAAGTTCGTTAAACGGCGATTATTCTACATGCTTGCAATGTTTGGTACTGCCGCAAATAGTACCGAGTATGCCGTCTATACCTATTAATATTAATAAAATAATAATTCCAGATTATGTTACGCTAGCTGATCCTTCTTATCTAGAAACGCATACGATTGATATATTAATAGGTGCCGATCACTTTTGGGAGTTATTATGTGACGGAAAAATACCTCTCAAAAGTGGCCCTTTTTTACAAAATACAAAACTAGGTTGGATTATCTCCGGTCCTGTGAATGACATTGCATGCTTAAATAATATTGTTCATTGTAATTTCTCACAGTCAATCGATTCTCAATTACGTAGGTTTTGGGAATTAGAAGAAATCACAGTTAAATATCCTGCTTTGTCTGACATAGAAAAAAGTTGTGAAGAGAATTTTATCAAAACTACTAAACGGGATAGTCAAGGCCGTTTTATTGTTTCAATTCCTTTTCGAGATTCACCTACTTTACTAGGAGAATCATATACACAGGCATATAAACGATTAATTTCACTTGAAAAGAGATTATCTAATTTACCTATTTGCAAAAAATTATATAATGAATTTATAAACGAATATATACAATTAGGACATATGAGTCATGTTCACACTTACAATAACATGCATTTTTTTATGCCGCATTTTTGTGTTTTTAATGAAAATAGCTCGACAACAAAATTACGAGTTGTTTTTGACGCTAGTGCATTATCATCGATAAATAAATCTTTAAATGATTTACAGATGGTTGGGCCACCTATACAGGGCGATTTGTTTGCGATCTTATTGCGTTTTCGCGAAAATACCTATATAGCATGTGCCGACATTGAGAAGATGTATAGGCAGATATTAATTTCTGAAGATCAACGCGACCTCCAGCTTATTCTATGGCGCAACGATGTTGCAGCGCCTGTCGAGATTTATAGGTTAAACACGGTGACGTACGGGACGGCATCTGCTCCATTTTTAAGTGTAAGGTGTTTGCAACAATTGGCTATAGAATGCGATGACGTTGATGTTAAGCGAGTAATAACGCAAGATTTTTATGTTGACGATATGATTACAGGAGGAAATAATAAGAATGAATTATTAAGTTTATGTGAAAAAACAACCAGGGTTTTAGCCGAAGGCTGCTTTCCACTTCGAAAGTGGATATTTAATTTTGATCATGATCACGCATTGTCGGGGTCACATACATTAAAAAATCTTTCTTTAGGCGAACAAACGCAATCAAAAACTTTAGGGCTGAGTTGGTTTAGTCAAACAGATCAACTTAATTTTCAAACTAAGGTTCAAGTCCCTAGTATTATAACAAAGCGTGTGATTTTATCCATTATATCGCAAATTTATGACCCTCTCGGCTTACTCAGCGCAACTATAATATCAATTAAAGTATTATTACAAAAATTGTGGCTGTTGAAGGTTGATTGGGATACGAAGCTTCCTCAGGAAGTGGTTAATGAATTTATTCTATTTATAGGTGAGCTTGATGAGCTAAACAGTCTGCGGATACCACGTCATAGTTTCGCAAAGCATCACACACGCTTAGAACTTCACATTTTCACTGACGCTTCTCAAAAGGCCTACGGAGCATGTGCATACGTTCGCTCATTTACCCAAGATGATGTAGTAGTGAAACTATTATGTGCGAAAGGTAAAGTAGCTCCCTTAAAGATCTTAACGATTCCTAGGCTTGAGCTGTGTGGTGCTTTGACAGGAGCTAGGTTGTGTGTAAAAATAATTGAATCGCTCCGCTGTCAATTTAATGACGTTGTTCTATGGAGTGACTCAACTATAGTATTAGGCTGGTTGCGTATGGCACCTTATCAATTAAAAACGTACGAACAGAACAGAGTAGTTGATATACAAGAATTAACGAAGGATTATTTATGGAAGCACGTAGCAAGCCACGATAATCCAGCTGATTTAGTCTCAAGGGGTATTAATTTGAAAATGTTAAAAAACTCAAGTCTATGGTGGAATGGTCCTCAATTTTTACAAAATCCTAATTTTAAAGTACATTTAGATTCTACCGAAAATAACATAGTTAATCTCCCGGAGGTTAAAACTTTACATGTACGGACTGATAATTATAAAAATTGTACAAGTCATTCTCTTTTTCCCTTTTCCAGGTTCTCTCAGTTCAACCGCATGCAACGTACCATGGCGTATATAAGACGTTTTCTACATAATAGTAAAAAATCAAACCTAAAACGATTGGGTACTTTGAGTGTGGATGAGCTGCGAGAGGCTGTGAATACACTTGCTTTATTATCACAACGGGAATCATTTCCTGAATATGACGCTATATCTAAAAATAAACAGTTAACAAAGAGCAATTTAAGAAATTTAAATGTATTTTTAGACAATAACAAATTGATAAGAGTAGGGGGGCGCTTATCTAATGTGCCTGATTTTAACTTCGACAAGAAACATCCTATTCTTTTATCATCCAAACATCATTTCACATACTTATTGTTTCGCTACGAGCATATACGGCAACTGCATGCAGCACCGCAGTTATTATTATTTACTATTCGAGAGTCATGGTGGCCTATCAGCGGTAGGAACCTTGCAAAGAAGGTTGTTCATGAGTGCGTTGTTTGTACTCGTTTTCGCGGCAAAACTCTTACTCCATTAATGGGCAACTTACCAGCTAAACGTTTATCAGTAAGTTTTCCGTTTGCCATTAGTGGAGTTGATTATTTCGGACCAGTGTTTGTACTAAATCGTAGAGGTAGAGGTGCTAGGTTAATAAAAGCTTACGTTAGTCTATTTATATGCTTTGCAACTCGAGCTATACATCTTGAGTTAGTGGGTGACTTATCTACTGATGCATATTTGCTGGCGTTAAAACGTTTCATCTCTCGTCGTGGCAAACCATCCGAAATATTTTCTGATAATGGAAGAAACTTCACTGGTTTGATGGCAGAGTTTTCAAAATTTTTACATAATTGCGCAGATAATATTAAGGAGTACGCTATCAAAACTGATATCAAATTTAGTTTTATTCCGCCCTATTCCCCACATTTTGGTGCCTTATGGGAAGCAGGGGTTAAATCTAGTAAGCATCATCTAAGGCGGGTTTTAGGAAACGCTAATTTCACATTTGAGGAGTTGAGCACGGTATTGGCACAGGTAGAAGCTGTTCTTAACTCCCGTCCCTAATCTCCCATGTCTACTGATCCAAATGATTTCTCCCCACTAACTCCAGCTCACTTTCTGGTTGGTCGTCCATTAACATCACCTGCTAGCGAAAATTACGAAGCAATCGCACCGCATCGACTCACACATTATCAGAGAGTGGAGCAAGTCCGGCAGCATTTCTGGACTCGATGGTCAAAGGAATACGTGTCGGAGCTACAAGTGAGGACAAAATGGATGAAATCCGGTGACACGTTAAAGGAAGGCACTCTAGTGCTGATCAAAGATGATAACAGTCCTCCTTTAAAGTGGTGTATGGGACGAATTGTTTCTACTTTTCCCGGAAAGGATGGGATTTCTCGAGTGGCGTCAATCCGCACAGCTTCTGGAGCCATCACGAGACGAGCGTTTTCCAAGATCTGCCCTTTACCACTCGATCCAGTGACTGACAGTAAAGGATAGACTGTTGGAAGTAGGATCTTCCAAGGCCGGGGGCATGTCTATGCGTTTATCGGAACGTGCCGGAGTGAAAGAGGCCTCGGAAAGAAGCCTCTGTGTTCAAATCATACAAACTGCCTTATTAACTAAGAGACAACGTACTCGCTGTATTAAAGTAGAATAAACTACCTATTTTGATGAACAAACTCTTTTAATTATCACTATTAACAATATCATCATCAGCCTTTTTATACGTCCCACTCAACCTCAGTACGAAGGCCTGATCCAGGCCACCGCGCTGGCAGTCCGTGTTGGCGGACTTCACATGTCTTTCGTAAGCTTGTCAGGTTTTCTCAGACATGCAGGTTTCCTCACGATGTTTTCCTTCAACGTTAGACAAGTGGTAATCATGATAGAAATGATTCGCACATGAAAATATGATACAGAGGTGCGAGACCCGGATTTGAACCCGCATCACTCGGTTACCCAAGCGAGCGCGTTACTGCTGGGCTAACACTTTAATAAAAGCTACCTCAAGACGTTAAAAGTAAAACAAAGTAAAAGAGTAAAATTATATCGTAGTTAAGACTTCTTTGTCTTTAAAATGTGAATTATTAAGCACCTCTGGTAGCCCTCTTCACCAGATTACTTATAGTATAAGTGCAGAATTAAATATTCAAGATGTTTAATTAATAATACGTTTAAGTAACGACTTAATCTCACTTCGCTCGGGTAAATCGAAGATACGCAGATATTAACGTGATAAATATATTCTTAATTCTTTTTCGTAGTTTGTAGTGACCCTACTTTCTTGTGCCTGCGGTCGCGGGTTTAAGTCCCGCTGGGGGCATTTATGCAGATGTTTGTACTCCAGTCATGGGTGTTTATATTTATAATATGTACGTATTTAAACTTAATAGATATGTAGTATATCAACTATCTGCTATCCGTAACACAAGCTTCCTTCGTAGCTTACTACGGAACTAGATGGCACTGTGTGTAATAATGTCCCAACATATTTACTTTATTTAATTTTTTTTTCTAAAATATAATATTAGTTACTCCTTATACCATCAACTATCTATCACTAAGTCCCATCTAAATCAGTGCAGCCATTTATCTCGAACACCTGACAAAAAATATTAAGATTATTTGTCTAATACTTAATGCATATGAGATGCATTAAGTAAAAAGCTGTCATTTTGTCATTACAAACATACACCGCCATTTTATTAATCTAAACGTTATAAAGAATCTAAACGCAATAAAGAATAGTACCTACTAGTATTCGACCTGAAGTAGTCGTAATTTGACTTTGAATTACTGTGCTAGATAGAAGATTAGAGAGAAATGGACGTTTCGAATGCTTTACAGCAATCACGATTTCGAGAGCGACTAAGGTTTTAGAGGTCTGAAAGGCATTACATATATACTACAGACATTCTATCAACAATGACTGATAAGATATTTATGGTATAATATATTTCGCTCTCCAAGTCATGAAAGTATAAACTTATGTGTAAGAATATCTCATAAGTAGAAGCCATTAGAACAATAAGAAAGTTTTATTATATAAAAAATAGCCAAAATTATTACTTCATAAAGCTCAAGTTGGTACGCAACATAAAAATTCACTTAGGTATAATGGAGATGACAAAAACTTTAGTAATACAGTATCATACATCAATACATATCAAACCAATAAAATGTGTAAGAAAACTAAAATCAATTAAAGCAAAGTGGGTAACTATCACAGCATTACCATAAATATGTTTAAATGCTTCATAATTTTATACCTTTTTCTTGGATTTAAAGATACCAATAGATTAGTAAGTATTATAATATACTAGTATTTACCTTCGCTTCGCTCGCATTCTTAAGAGGGTTTTACATGAGCGGCTATCAAATAATTCATTTTCTAAGCAATACATTTATGCATAATATCAAGGTGTTATGTGGAACTCAACGGCTTAACTAAGCTAAATGACCCGTTGAGTGCAGATCTGCCGAAGCAGACCTCACAGCCTACTCCTCAGGTTGCTCCACATTCCAATTTGCTATCAGAAAAATACCAAGAGCAACATGAGCAGTGTGTTACTTGGCATAAATTACTTCCTTGTGCATCTCTTGGCTTTGCGACCGGCTGCATTGCCAGATGCTAGTAACATTCCTAATCCTAACTAATATTATAAATGCGAAAGTAACTCTGTCTGTCTGTCTGTCTGTTACGCTTTCACGCCTAACCCGCTGAACCGAATTCGATAAAATTTGGTACACAGATAGAGAAGACCTTCAGAAAGGACATAGGCTACTTTTTATCCCTGTAATCCCACGGGAACCGCAACTACGTGGGTGAAACCGCGGGGCGCAGCTAGTAGATTATAAACTTATATACTGGTACTAGTAACAGTATTGCTAAGTATATTACTCCAATTTGCAGTATTGTATAAACACAGATACAAACTTTCGTCTATCACCAGTTCGAATAGTCGTGAGAACATTAATTAAGATGTTCTTGTACTGACAGCCTTATATATGTTCGCCATTTATAAGAATTGATTAATATTAGTTTCCAAAGCACCTACTTACATAACTTAGTTACATATACTTTAAAGGAAGGCCAATGAGTTTCAAAACTTTTTGTTCTTCTGAAAGCGAGCGATTATTACAAAAAACTTTGCTATTGAGGAAGCTTATTTTTGCATAGAGTGAAGTATCATTTTCCCGGACTGTTTCTGAGAGTTTCTTAATAGATAGAATTTATTTTAAAATCTAAACTACGATAAAACCGGAAATCGAATCAAAGACCTCTAGATACACAATCCGCTTGAACAGATGCAGTTAATTATTACAATACACTTCAGATAAAGAAAATTGAAATTTCTGTTTTTAACATCATGATAATAAGAGTATAATCAAAATGCATTTTTTTAAAAATTATCTATCTATTTATTCCTGCTTATCTCCGAAACGGAAAAACAGATTTTTACAGGACTTTCACTGGCAGATGGCTAATATTATAAGGGATGACGTAGGCTACTTTTACATTAGTAAAGAATTAGGGTTCCACAAAAAACTTAAAATGCACAGCACGCGAGCGAAGTCAGGGTAAATCGCTAGAACATAATATTATATATATCAACTACGAAAATATATGACGGACCGGCCTTGTTATTAGTTACAGCTGTCTTATACAATATTATATTCCTTAGAGAACAATTAATTACTTCGAACATACCACGTTCGGTAACTCATAACCGTTAGTCGGTTGTATAAATTGATAGTAAGTAAGTTAGTGAATTGTTGGGTGAAGGGAATAACTTGTATCAAAGTGAAAGGAGTCTACTGTGCATGAACAAAGCGGTCAATTAACTGATCAAACTTTAAGTTTACTGCGAAACTAAATTACTAACTAAATATATTTAATTATAGAAGACAATCAAATTTATTTCTCCGAAGATAATAAAGAATACTGTTTAAAAATAAATCAATCAATAAATAAATATTTATTATTGGGACATTCACTCAGCACTAGAAGGTTTGTGCTATGGATACCAGATAGTTGTATACTACATAATATATAAGTTTAAATACATACATATTATAAATATAAGCATTCATGACTGAAGTACAGCTATCTGAGTTTAAAATGAATGCCCCCAGCGGGATTCGAACCCGCGACCGCTGGCGCAAGAAAGTAAGGCTAAACGTGTCATCAGACATACAGATAGTGTATATGCACTTATTACTTCTTGTATAAAAATACTTAACTTTACAAAAATAAAAGAAGCCTAAGAAGCCTAAGAAAAGACAATAAAAATTAAAAATTGTGTTTTCTTATAATATACGAGTTATTTCATAACCATTTAGCACAAATCTAATACTTTATTTGTATTTGTCTGTACAGATAATATTGTTATTTATAACGAAGGCTTAGGGTTAAAGAACATTTATTTACTCATTTAAGAACATAGTTCACTTGCAATGAGATTACAATTATAACTTAATATTAGATACAATCATATACAGTAGTGACCGATAAAAAAACATATAAGTTTAAGTGAATTAGTTAGAAACAGCTTCTAAATATTTTTTTAGTTTATTTTTAAATGCTGTCAAAGTCCTAGCATTTATTACATCATTTGGTAAACCATTGTAATGTTGTGCTCCCTCAAATTCAATTGTTTTAAGAAGGCTTAAAAATGTTATTGTACATACTTATGTTCCTATAGAATAACAATATTAACGTATCACATAAATTTCGTGGAATGTAGACATAGGGAGAATTAAAAGGTTTTCCACGTAAGGTGAGAGGTACAGGTGCGCAAACACATTAAAGCCCGCCTCGAGTCTAGGAGACGTGTCATTGCATAATTTCAGAGCCTTTTAATCTCTTTTTTGATTATTATGACAACTTAAAACTTAACACAAGTGCTATATTTCAAAACTACTATACAGCTTTACATGCAAACGACTTACCCTTTTAATTTTTGAGATTTAGGGTTGCCTTATACTTTTTCTTAAATAAAAATGGCCCCAAGTTACTCCTTAAAACCAAGCCTTTTAAGGCTCTGGCTTTATATTAATCCCGTTTGCCAAACCAATATAGTATGAATATTCACTAAATTTATATAGTTTAAAAGTAAACAGATATGATTACAGCCATAACATGCCTAATCTTTTACTGCCAGTTTCTATAACCTATCTACCGATAGACCGGTAGATACTTTCATACGATTTTGACAGGTTGTAACTTTTAATGTGTCAAAATAGTATGAAAGTAACTACCGGTCTATCGGTAGATAGGTTATAGAAACTGGCAGTTAACTTATTGAAAGACTTGGGTTTTCATACATATAAGAAAATCCGATTTAATTCATTCATTGAATGATCTCCATTGCTAGTAACATTTCAATTACCAAAATTGAGATCTAAACTAAACCAAAATCAAAGCACTATTTACATAATACCTAAGCCAATACTAATCCTGAGATATCTGAAATCGTCTATAGGCTTCTATTTCAGGACAAGCTTGGATTGAAGCTTCCACTAATATCTACTGTAAGGAATTCTTTAAATAATGAAAAATTATTAAATAAATATTTAAATTAATTACAAACAACTAGTGATGTACCCTTAAGTCGTTCAGATGCTTTTCCGTGTAACTTTCACGACATGGTTGGTACAAAAACATCGATTTTTCATATTTTAGATATCAGCACCATAATTTGGCAATATTTTGACATTTAATAATGTCACACAGCTCCATCTAGTTCCGTAGAAAGCTACGAAGCTTGTGTTACGGATACCAGATAGTTGATATACTACATATATATGTTTAAATACATTCATGATATTATAAATATAGACACCTATGACTGGAGTACAAACATCCGAATTTAACAAATGAATGCCCCCAGCGGGACTCGAACCCGCGACCGCTATGGGTAGGGTCACTACCGTGTCGTCCATGCATATAAAATATAAAATTTATTATTATTATTTAGAAATATATTGTATGTAACAAAATATTTAACTTGTACATGTGCCTTTAGTCAATGTAATAATTACAATATCAACATCTGTGTCGTTAATTTATGGACTTCAAGCCTAGACCATAAATTAATCAAATGGTGCAGGCATTGCATTACTACGAGTTTATTACAAGAACTAGTGAATGCTTTGATTAATATAGGGATATGAAATAAACTGGTCATAATATCAAAAGCACCTAACTAGCTTTATGAAATGACTAGCAATACGCGCGGCTTCGCCTGCGTTCATTTTTTTAATCGCTACTAAACTTCATTCGATCACTCTCTGGGTTGAAAATTCTCCAAAATTACTTCAGCTTTAATATACTCCTGAGCCGCGCTACCTATTTCATATATTATGTGCGGCGTGCACTCCTCCTCGTCTCCTGTTATTGTAGTTTTTAGTAGGGATCCTTGTTTTTTCTTGCAATTAAAATAGCCAATATTAATCAGTGATAATGTACCATTCAAATGGTGAAAGAATTTTTAAAATCGGTCCAGTACTTTTTGAGCCAATTCGTTACAAACATACTTACATATAAATCTTTCCTCTTTATAATATTAGTATAGAAGACTAAATTAAAAAATATTTTATCGTGCTTAAATGAAAATAAAAAAATGAATTTAATTATTTTTTTTTGCGGAACGCAGATTCTATTTCTTTACAAAATAAAAAATAAGCCTAAGGAGACCTTATAACATCAGCTATCTATGACTGAAAGCACCGTTCAAATCTGCCCAGCTATTTCAAAGAAATAAGCTTTAGTGTTAACAATTAATAATAAAAATAATTTGGGGTTTTATACCATTTATGCATGTCACATTTTTATCATCGTTACTTGTTCTCTTTACCTGAAGGATTTCTAACGAAAATTCCCTTCATCGTATCAACTGATAATTTGGTAGTAAATGAGAATTATGCTCATAAAAATCTCAAGGTGCAAATATCTAAAGTTAAACATCGGTTAACTTTTTCAAGCCATTATTATAAGAGATTCATTTCGTTACAAAAATAATAGTAGCGATATCAAAAAGCAAGTATTCACATCAATTTGAAGTTGAATAAAAACAGTCTGTCCTAAAAGGAACAGACTGTCGTCAGCCTCATTTATTTTTCCCAATACCATTACGATTTTGAAGTGCTCTTAGCAGTCCTTACACTTTTAACTTTATTTCTTTCAAGTATCTTATTTGCTTTTGAAAATTGAGTATGGAATTTTTATTTTTATTTATATTAGTTTAACCTGCGGTTACATACGTACATAGGTAACGTTTAGTTTATAATCACTACACAACTGACTGAATGACTAAATCAATATTACATAGATCAAACTAAATATTTCGTGGCAAGCTTTTCTTGTACTGACAGATATTAGGTAACCGATTAGGTTTTTTTTTCTTGTAATTCAATCCTTGTACGGGTTAAAACGGGCGATAAACTTGAGTCAGATTTGTTAGTATTGAAAGGGCGTTAAACTCCAAATGATAAAGTTTGGAAACTTAATCTTTAAATAATCATAACTTTCGTTTCTATGATACCACTTTGTATAAAGCTAAAGATAACTCTTAACAAGTTGACACTTTAAGCTCTACAATAAGGATCAAATTACCCAACAATATAAGGAAACAAGCAGTGGTAGCCAGCGGTAACGCGCTCGCTTGAATAACCGACTGATGCGGGTTCAAATCCGGGTCTCGCACCTCTGATATTTTCATGTGCGAATCATTTTCTATCATCGTGAGAAAACCTGCATGTCTGAGAAAATCTAACAATTTTTCGAAGGACATGTGAAGTCCGCCAACACGCACTAGGCCAGCGCGGTGGACTATGGCCTGGCCTCCCCCTCGCAGCAGTGGGACGTTAAAAAAAGGCTGATGATGATAAGGAAATTGAAAAATATAATGTATTATATGGAAAAGCTTTGTCATTATCATATTACCATTACTTCATACAATGTAAGTTAAAATAAAAAGCTCGTCAAAAGACTTGAATTTCGTAAAGTACCCCAAAGACGTCAAAACTTCTGTTTCAGTTCATCCACGTGTGAATTAGGTGTGTCTAAGGTCCCTTCATGTTTATCTTCATTGACTTGTTGACATTTGACGTCAAACAATATACGTCAGAAAGTTTAAGGCTCTCTGAAGCATTACGGTGTGTGCTTTTTTGGATTTGATAATTAATAATTCTACTATAGACATATACTGTTATGTAGTAAGTACATTTTTGTTTTAAACACAGTGTTAGGGATAACAAGTTGAAATCCCAGATCTCGCTCCCATAATAATTACATATGCAAAACCGTTTTCAACTTGATTACCTAAAGTTTTGAAAGATTGAACTAAAGTTCGACTATAGCCCTGTATAAAGTTCACCACATGGTTATTTGGTAAATTTAAGTTTATTTCAAGAGATAGTTGTAGCTGAACGGTAAATCGTTCTTTCAGGGAATACTCAAATGTAAAAGTAGAAAAGTCCAAAATATTATTTTCAACACAAGCACACCCGGCCCGCTTCGATGGGCGTAAGTTAAAAATTAACAAAACGGTTTTTATAATTTTCTAATAATATAAAAGAAACCTAAGTTACTCCTTACAAAATTAGCTACTCGCGAGTGAATGTCCCGTCGAAATCGGTGTGTTTCAGAGTTTTCCCGGAACAAACAGACAGAGAGATAAAAAATTTAAAAAAAAACGTACATACAAGTTGAAGTACTTCATTTTTATTTATATGGTACTGTGATGGTGTACTGATGACGACTTACACTAATTGCTTGCAGGTGCATATTTTTGGTTAAGTAATAACCAAAAATATGCACGCATAAGAAGCTTTTAAGCTTTTAAGAAGTGTAAAAAACTTTTGTTTGTGTTGAAAAGAATTTGTTAACACAAACAAAAGCTTATACGAAATTTGTTAATTGAAAATAGATGGTGGCGTGTGTGATGTCAATTAGATAGGTTAAATAAAGTGAAGACACTTTAGCAAATTAAATGTATTTTTGTTTCCACCGTCGAAATTCGCTCACGGCTGATACATAAATCCACACTAATGTGAAATACGTAAGATTTTCTTTTACTATAATGAATTGATATTATTTGTAAGCAGGTTATAACTTTCATGCGACATGTTCTTATAAAAAGCAATTGTAAAACAAATCTTAAATTCTATTTATATAAGTTTTTAGTTTTATCTTTCGACAATTGAAAAATGAAATCTAAATATATTCCTACTCAATTAATATTTTATCGATAAAATCTGTAAAACTAAGAAAAATCGTATACGGACTAGTAGCAATTTTGCTATATACGTACTGTAACGTTGCATTTAAGAGTAACTATTGAATTCTCCACAGAACTGTTTTCAGAGTTGGTAGAGCTTCATCATGGACTGAATTCTTTGTACATATGTACATATGTAGGTGATGAAGTCCGTCCGTACAATTACATTGCCTTTCCTGAAATATTGTTGAATTAGCGTGTTGGCGGACTTCACATGTCTTACGAAAGTTTGTTAGATTCTGTAGATATACAGACTGACGACTCGTTTGGCTCAGTTGGTAGTGCCCTGCTTTGCGGTCGCGGGTTCGAGTCCCGCTGGGGGCATTCATTTGTTGAGCACGAATGTTTATTCTCCAGTCATGGGTCTTTAAATTTATAATATATATGTATTTAAGAGTTATATATGTATAGTATATCAACTGTCTGGTATCCGTAACACAAGCATCGTAGCTTACCACGGAACTGGATGGCGTGTTGTAAGAATGTCCTAACATATTTATTTATTTATTTATTTATTATTTATCTTTTATTTATTTATTTATCTTTTACAGTAGGGCAATAATGTTGGAAAATTATTCGTACAAATATAATACACTGAACTTCTCTAAATAAAATTGAGGGTGAAAGTCTAAGTGCATATGGTTGGTATTATTTGTATTTAAATCAAACATTGATCAGTCAATATGATTTGTATTATACAACTTTTGCCTATCTTATTTATTATATAAATATATAAGACACTGCAACTGTAAAGAATTATCTTTAAAATGTACAAAAAGAGCAAAAAGAAATAAAACTTTGCTAACTCAAAATGTCGGTTAAGCCGGAGATTGTGAAAGTTGGGCGCCAAGATTTTTCTCGTCTCTAATTATGTCTTAAGATGGTAATTTTGTTATAAATTACTTTTTCAGCTGAAAAAAATGGTTGTTGGAGAAATAATTGCGTAAATACTGCCAAATATAAACCGCACTGGTAGACTACGTCTTGAAAAGGTCTGTTTTAGTCTATGCCTGTATAAATACATATAGTAACGAAGACTGTAAATCCAAAATTTTGTGCTTACTCTTTCATACTTAAAAACTAAAAATAACACTAATATGCAAAGTAAACTTGCTTCGGTACAAACTCGTCAAGAGCCCCCTCGAGCTTCGACCTTCGAGCTTTTGGAGCTTTTGAAGGTCTCAGCCAGGCCTATCATATACAAAGTACAATATACAAGTTTTATAAAAAAATATTTACAATAAAGGAACTTACAAGTAAACTTACTATGTACAAAGCAAATATACACTCAACTATTTATTAGTTGAATTACAGACACAAATTATTAAATATAGTACAAAAATTACTTTTTATAATTTAAATACACTATTGAGTGTTATTATTTTATTACTACTCTCTATTATTCTATTACTCTTTGGTACACTTTTCGCACAGTTAGTTTTATTTACATATGTGTCGATATCGATTAAATAGCTGCAATAATTATACAGCTTGCACTTTTTTCATTAAATATGATCAAAAAATCACTAATATATCTCCTCTAACCTACAATACAAATATCATATAAACAAATGTAGGCAACAATAGTTTTTTTTAATTTGCGAGATTATTTCAGCCAGTGAGTGGTTTTTCGTTATTATATGTACGAATGTATTTACAATACAATAGATTTATTACACATAGATAAAGGTATGCGAATTCTTGACCTTTCATTCATTCTAGGTATTTTATTGTACTATATTTCTGAGTCACCCTTTCTTGGGCATAAAAGAAAGTCGGCAGACCCATTTTTCTTATAATCCAATAAAGCTCTAACGGGAAAGCTTAATAATTAATATTTCAAAGACGAAGCTCGCTATATTCTGTAACTTTTAAGTTTTCTATTATTCTTTTTTAAACTAATGTCTTACCTTCGGTTTACTCATATCCGTATCTTATTTTTTTATCAAATTTTATAGGTAACTGTAGCCCATGTACCATATTTCATCGAAATATATCATATTTTGTAATTAACCTAACATAGTAAATAAATAAATATGTTGGGATACACTACAGCACCATCTCGTTCCATTGTAAGCTACAAGACTTGTGCTATGTATACCAGATAGCTGATAAACTACACAAGTTTAAATACATACATATTATTAATATAAAAACCTATAACTAACAAACATACTTGTTCGTCACACAAATAATCGCCGCTCGGGAATCGAACACGCGACCTGGCACAGCTAGTATTGACACTACAAACTGATTCAAACTTGCCGTCAAATATTTTTATAGTTGTTACTTTTAAGATAAGTAAGGTTTAACATTAATTTCTATGTAAATATTTGGAGAGGCCACATTTGCAATTTCAAACACAAATTCAAATACATGAAACTATTTAGGCATTCCCTTTAACAGTCGCAGTTATCAAATGGCTTGACCGTAATTACTACGTTCATAGGCATCGCAATTTGCTCTCCTAGTAATGTACTATGTTAGATACAAATCTAGATTCAAGATTAGTGCTTGGTGACATAATCGAATTTTAGAAATAAAAGCCTTTAAAGGCGAATAATATTATTCTTATAAATATTTTAATTTATGAATTAGGCAAAAATGTTTCTCAATAATTGAATTCAATTTTAAATTGCTAACCAAATTACTTTTTTAATTTTTAACTTTTTTATTAAACATAGAACTACGAGTATAATGGGTAATCAAATTAAAAATGATTCGCACATGAAAATATCATAGGTGGGAAACTCGGATCAAACAAGCGAGTGTGTTACCACTGGTTTACCATTGCCCATTTATTTTGAAAGTCGGTTAAAATTATTAACAACATATCTACAAAACTAAAGCTTACATACAAAAAATATTAAGCTTTAAAACTGCTTTCATAGCTATGGGTTTTCTCTGGAAGATTTGCTTCAACGTTATCCGAGGAGATTGATGGTCTCGGAAATAAAAAATATTGGCGCCAGTTGGCAAAGTAAATGGGTAACTGGTTACCTTAATGAATTATTTAATTAATTACACAGACTGTTCTTTTCACTTCTTTCGCTATATATATTTATATCGCAATTAAAGCTTTAAGCCAACAAATTAAAACATTCGGCCAAATCAGGTTTGTGAGACTTTTATCGCATTACCGACACGTTTGGCTCAGTCGGTAGGGTGCTTTTTGCGCCAGCTGTCGCGGGTTCGAGTCCCGTTAGGGGCATTTATTTGTTAAACTCAGATATTTATACTCCAGTCTCCAATGGGTGTTTATATTTATAATATGTATGTATTTGAATTTTATGTAATATGTGTGGTGTATCAATTATCTGGTATCCGTAACACAAGCCTCGCTTATAAGCTTTATATTATTAGCTTACCACGGAGCTATTTATACGAGAAATCCACTGGATAGATTTTAATGATTTTTTTATGATGATAGCTGCTGGTTACCAAGTTTCATATAATATAAGCTTTTTTTTAATGCGATCAAATATTATCATCACTGTGAAACTTATAATAACCGTTTCAAGGTACCTAGGGAATGGACCCAAGCGGAGCAAGGGTGAGTAACTAGTTTCCTAAACATAAGCCCTTATTGAATTATCTTGTTATAGCTCTGTTATAGCAAAACCTGATTTGGGCTGTATCTATTGTGAAGTTAAGTGCAATTAGCGAGACAACCGTAGCATAATGTAGTGACATGACATGATTCAAACGTCACGTTGTATACACGCACGAACCTCAATTTAGTTGTACTTGTAACCAGCTTGTTAGTGTCAGTGAAATTTAAAAAGTTGTTACTCGTTTGATTTTTAAATAAACTAGTTAGAATTTTAAAAGTGTCGCATTATTTTTTTATTTTTATATCATTTTTACACAACTGCCGCAAAGCCCAAAGCATGTTTGGATTAATCATACTCGTACATAAAAATTGTACCACTCTGGTAAATCTAAAAAGTTACGTCATGTCATGAAAAATTGTTACTACTTTCGAGGGCAAGCGCTTTATAATAATTATAAATATTATATACATCATCATCATCAGCCCTTTCTAACGTCCCACTGCTGGGCACGGGCCTCCCTCAGTACGAGGGGGATCAGGCCATAGTCCACCGCGCTGGCCTAGTGCGTGTTGGCGGACTTCACATGTCTTTCGAAAACTTGCTAGGATTTCTCAGGCATCCAAGTTTCCTCACGATGTTTTCCTTCACCGTAATCATATCATAATAGAAATGATTCGCACATGAAAATATTAGAGGTGCGAGACCTGGATTTGAACCCGTATCACTCGGTTATCCAAGCGAGCGCATTACGGCTGGGCTACCACTGTATCTATACATACATAATATAATTATATTAGTCGTAGAGTAGTTACATTCATAAGCATCGAATCGATTACCTTATTTGTAATCAGTTAAAAGCTTAATAAAATTATTTTTAGGTTCGAATTAAATTTCGTCATACATCTCCAAGCTCCATCTAATGATGGTTCAAAATATTATTTTATTTATATTTAGTGCCATCTTTCTAATATACTACCAGTTCAGAAAGAAGAAACCGCACACCTGACAATAACTAATGAAAAAAACTTAGTTGCACTTATATTTTTGTAAGTACGGTTTCAAATTACCACATTATCCAACAATTACGAGTAGACTAACTAACATTGCTAATTACATAGTTACAAGTGATGTTTGAGTGATAATTAAAAATCACACCGATCCATTGCTGTGAAAAAGTAGGACAAACGAACAAAAACCTTTTTTCACATTAGTAATACAACGTCTATTATTATAATATGACAAATATAAAAGCAAATAGCAGAAAGCTCAATCCATTGTTATGCACTTCACGTATTCTGTTATTGAAAATGAAAAATACTACACAGTTTTTGCGGAAACACGAGTGTTGTGGATTGATCGGTTTAATCTATGAGTCTCATATATCATTCGCTGTCTGATTTGTTTTAAATTAGTTCTTATTTTACTACAGGCTTACTCGTAAATTGATTTTATTTCGCAAATGTTTTAAATTAACTAATAGTGCACTCTTCATAACTAAAAGAATTTACAAGTATGTTTAATTAAACTTATCTTTTCAGACTAAGACTGTCTCACTGATACTGCTGATACGGTGTTTGTGGGTAGACTGCCTGTAACAACTAAATAAAGCCTTTGAGACGTCTGAAACCTTAGTTTCTCTCGTAATAATCATTACTATAAAGCATTTAAAACGTCAGGACCCAAATATCAAAGCAAATCCACGAAAATATCCAAAATATAGTTTTGTTAGAAAAAAATGACAAATATTCGCGTAATTCTAAGAAAGTACTAAGTAAACATTCTACTAAATACGATTAAACTAACTAACATTAGTCTAAAATTAGAAAAGGTTAAAAATTAATTGGATTTTTTCTATATGTACATACTTGAAGTAACCATTCATTTCAACAGAGACGTTTCTCCCTGAGGCACTTCAATAAAAATTGTTTTAATGTAAAATATTGTATAATTAAATTTAATGACTTGGCCTAAAAATTATGCTGAACGATCACTTGAGAAAGAAATTATAACGTCAAAGGTACATTATGAAATATTGCTTTACATCAATCACCATTACTTTTGTTTGCAGAAAGCACTAAAAGCGTAATCGTAATTCATTCGCCGCAAATTAGGGATTAAATTATAGTTTATGAACCGCATATTTTTATTTATAATTTGAACGCACATTTCAACAAGAAAATCTAGATTAAGATCATTTCTCAGCCACTTTTCAATGTTAAGTCTGTATAAATTAGCGAAGATGAAGATGAGGTAGGAGGCTTATGTTTTGGATACTAGATAGTTGATACACTTCAACTAACTTTAAGAACCTTCATATTATACTATAGCAAATATTCACTAGCAAACCCGGCCCGCTTCACTTATAACGGTTATAATTTTCTAATAAAATAAAAGTAACCAAGTTACTCGTTATAATAGTAACTATCTGGGAGTAAAAGTTCCGTCAAAATCTGTCCAGGCTTTAGCCGTCCAGAGATTAGCCGGAACAAACAGATAGACAATTGATTTTGATATAAGTACTGTATATTCTTTCTTGTGCATTTAGTAAAAAGCTGTTAATTTGAAATTAAAAACAGACAATTTAATTTTATTTATATGTACCGATGTACTAATACATCATAAACACCACACACAAGTTATTTCCCTCAGGACTCAGATTTTCTTATATTAAAAGTTTTCATCAGCTACGTGAAAAAGGGAAAAGTGTCAATTGCTTTCCTGATATGCTTCCCTTCGACTTCATTATTCGCTTTATGCATAATACGATTCCTCGGCCATAAAATACAGTCACTCTTTCACATAAAGTAATATTACAGCACTGGTATTATAATATAGCATACTAGCTACTCACCCTCGCTTCGCTCGCGTTTGTCCCTGGATTCAGCACGAGTGAAGCCGCGGGTTCTGCTAGTAAATTTATACAAAAAGTTGAGAAATATGTTTACATTAAAAACTTTCTCGAGAACACTCTATTGGTGAAAACAGCATGAAAAACGGTGCATAGGTTTTGAGTTTATCGCGAACTGATAGACAGGCAGACTCGGCGGAGAACTTGTTTTATAATATTATGTAGTGAAGTAGCAGTAAGCTGTAAAAATATCGCTATTAAATAATAATAAATCACTATAAAAAATTAAATTAAATCCAATTGCAAGTAATCAATAAATATCTACATTGAATCCCTCCTTTTTAAATCGGTTACAAATTAATGCCATTTACTACTTATTACACTAATATTTCTACCAAAAATACGGTGACATGTTTAAGAATAGAATAAAGAAACATAAATAATTAAATAAAACAAGAGGCGCCGCGAAATATCGCCAGTGTTAATATCAGTCCTTACATGTCGTATTACAAGACAAGGTCACGTATTTTGACTCAACTGGCAAAAAGCCCAATTATTAATGAAGACATGAAGTAACAAGGATGTAAAAAATATACCCGTCACTTAACACATTTAGGTTGACCTAAAATCTAGCCTAATCTGAACCAATTTTGAGCTCGCAATGTTCTTTTTTACGGAATTTTTATTTTAACTAGCAGTACGCGCGGCTTCGCCCCCGTTCATTTTTTAATCGCTACTAAACTTCATTCGATCACTCGCTGGGTTAAAAATTCTCTAAAATTACACCAGTCCTGAGCCGCGCGGCTAGCTATTTCATATATTATGTGCGTAGGAACACTTTAAGTTCTCTGCAGCAAGTTGTCTTTTTAATAAAGCTCTGTTGTAGACATTCCTAAACTAAACTATATGTTCTCGTTTTAACACACTTCGTTATTTGAAACAATATTATGTATATTTTCTTTATTTCGTAAAGAAAAAGCAAGTTCGGCAATAAAATAAACATGTCGCATTACTATAAGATATGGTCAATTTGCACCTTGATAAGAGACAAAATTGAGGTATATACGAGAACAAAAGTGAAATATTCGTGTAATATTTGTTTTTTTTATTTTGAAAACACCCAGTTTCATATTGCACTAAGTGACAATTTAGGTTCATAAAAAATATATTATTTGCGCGGCTTTCCCTGCATTCTAAAGATCAAAATACAAGTTCTTATATTTTATATATACTTACTAAAACATTCACTGAAACACGCTGCATTCTATGAAATAAGTAAGATATCTATCCATTTCGTAGTTCTTGTAGTTAGAGCGAACAAAAAAACATCTTGCTATTTATTGGTAACTAGCGACTCGCCCTCGCTTCGCTCGGGCTCTTCCCTAGATTTAGCACAGGCAAAGCCGTGGGATCTGCTAGTTATACATATAAACCTTCCTCTTGAATCACTCTGTCTATTAAAAAAACCGCATCAAAATCCGTTGCGTAGTTTTAAAGATTTAAGCATACATAGGGATATAGGGACAGAAAAAGCGACTTTGTTTTATACTATGTAGTGAAGAGATTAGGTAACACAAATGAATCTAGAAGATTTGCTACGCGCAGAAATCAAACCTACGACCAATTTTAAAAATCTAAGCTATCTCCACACCATATGAACATCAATATTTAAAAAAATATATAAGAAAATTTTATATTTCCGACAATTTCAAGCCCAAGGTAATTTTTCACAATTTCATAACACATTCCGATACTCATCTCGTTTAGGTTTGTATGAATAATATTTTACACACAAATGCTTTACAAAGGAAACTCGTTTAAAATGTAAATTAATCGATTTACATGACAATTGTCATGGTTTTTTTAAAGTAGAAATTATGCACATCATTTTAAATTAATGTTTAACGGAGCAAGTGTTGAGATATGTTTTTCAAAACTGGCTTTTTCTGTTAGCATTGTTTATGTGGAATAGTTATATACACATACTAATTGTTAAGGGTTATAATATAAAATTTGAAATTCCCATAAAAATCTATTCAATTCAATAATTGACAATTATTCTCTTTTACGTATCTAATGGTGGCTTCTTCTAACTGGCACTCCTCAGTTAGGTATAATTTAGTTTTTCAATGATGCGTAGATTTCCAAAAAAAGCCATTTAATGCAATTATTTAGTTTTATGGCTTCTAGAAGTGCCAGTAAGGCATAATTTAATTCGCCAATAACTCGTAGACGTAAAAAAATATTGAAAACACTAAAGCTTGTCGAGAAAAAGATATTAAACTTTATCTGGTTATATAAAAATATTTCTACGATGTCACGAAACAGTAGCGAAATAACTTTGTAACACAGAAAGTATATTTCAGCTTGGACTGATCGTTTTACAGATTATTTATTCAAACTGATATAAAGAAAATATTACCTTTATATAAATATTATAAATACGAGTATGTTTGGTGAATATTAATTCAAAATGTTGAACATTATGTTGAACATTGTACATGACTAAGATATATTTTTTTTTCGTTTAAGTGGCCACTGGCCTATTTTAAACATCATAACTATATGCAATATTCAAACGGTTTCCTTATTTATAAGCAAAACCACATGAAAAACTTAGTCTTGAAACGAAATATAAATATTGTATGCAAGTGTAGCAATTGTTGTCTATTAGGGGACTGGGTCGCATGATTCAATTCGATCTCGCCCACATCTGTAGCGTGTCTCCAGATACTAATATCTCACAAGTGCCATTGGACTGTTCAACAAATACAAATGCGAGAATGGAGTCGAAAAATTTATGGATGAAGGTATTTATTTTGCTATACAAAATATTTAAATGGCGTATAACGAAAAGCATATTTGCTTAAAATAGATGTAAGTTCTCATCCATTCTGAGGAGATAGCTTAACGTTTTTCCAGTGGCATGGTACGACTTACGAGTATAATGTATTTCGTTATAAAAAGTTAATTTTATTTTTCGTGAATAGCTTCTTTTTAATTTAAAAATCGTATAAAGCGTGCTACAAAAGTTATTATAGTATTGCATAGTATTTTATGTAAGTACTACTAGCGATTTACCTTTGCTTTGCTCGTGATTCTCGAAGTAATATTTTTTACAAACAGTGTATTCTTTTGGATTATTTTATTACTAACGTAGTTTATATTTTTCTCCAGGTCACAGTATATTTGTTAATAAAGTTTCAACAAAATCCGTCCAAATGTTACACTGAGAGAGTCTCATTGAGAGGTATCTATGTATAGATGCTTACAATTCTCCTTAATAAAAAGCTAATAAAATACAAAAACTCTTTTCCATATTGGACTAATAGTCTCATAAATTATTATATTCAAATAAACAAATAAAAAAATCCTTATCTATACTAATATTATAAAGTTAAAGAGTTTGTTTATTGTTTGGTTGAACGCGCTAATCTCGGAACTACTGGTCCGAATTTGTATAAAATCCGAAAAATTCGTTTTATGTTTAATAGTCCGTTTATCGATAATATTACATCACGCTACGATATGAGCGATACCAATAGGAGCGGAGCATCAATGAAAAATGTTGCAAAAACGGGAGAAAAATATTTCTTTTGATTTTCAGCCTTTAGAACGCGAGCGGAGCCGCGGGAAAGAAATAATAAATAAGGCAGTCAAAGAATATGACACATTGCTCTTATCGGGTTACTAACTCAGTATATTGTGAAAATGTCGACACATGTATATTCAAACACGTTCGCTACACATTCTATTTTCCATCGCAATAATATAATCGATTTTGATATTACTTGATACTGCCGTCAATTTTTTAAATTTTCCGATACTTTTACAGTTAGCCATGTTGTTGAAATATAAATGTTACGATATGTACGATAATTTTACAGTAATTTTTATTATGAAAGTAGCTTTTCCCACGGTTCCGCCCACGATCTAAAGACCGGAAATCAAATTTTATTATGCATATTATCATACTATTTAATGTTATATTAGGCCTAGGTTAGGCCTTTAGCCTTCCTCGATAAATTGGCTATCCAACAATAAAAAGTCTCAAATCGAACCAGTAGTTTCTGAGATAAGCTCTTTCAATCAAACAAACTCTTTACCGTTACAATATTACTTTATATTTCTACTAACTTCAATAATAATACCTTAATTGCCAAATATTTTTGCACCTCCAGTCCTCCTTTAATTGAGTACTTCTCTTTTGAAGTCGGTCAAAAGTACACTGTGATATGTCATGTGGAAAATCGTTTCGCTAATGAAGCACCCCTCTGATTAGCTTTGCTCACTGTCCCGGAAGCAGCCATTCTGATTTTCGTACGAAACAAATTTTTGTATATGATTTTTTTATTATATTCTAAAAATATATTTATATATTTATGACAGATATAATATACTTATGTTGATAATTTATTGCTTACTTAGATTTCATTAAAAAAATTTACTAAGAGCACTTGGATTATATCTAAATTTTTATTTGTCAGGACTTCACTAAAGCTTTTTTTTGACTTTGAAGGATATTAAAAGAAATAGATAAGCTAACGAAAGAACTGCGTTTCTTTTTATACATACAAAGATACTACAATAAGTTCAAAATTGGCGATAAAATTATTCTATCCAACATAGAAATACGATTTTTAAAAATTCGTTCCCTAAAATGATAAAAGGAGGATAAAAATAAGAAAGTTCGCCATAGAAGTTTGCATTATGGAAAATTTCTTCTATAGTACTCATGGGAAGTTTCAATATACATAATAGTCCACTATACTACAATATCCTGCATAGTTATCTATTTGACCGAAGAGGGCATTACCGTTAGATAAGACAATACTAAACGGATACTTACGATCATCATTTGAATTTACGTCAACGTAAATCCAAATTGATTTATAGTAATTCAAGTGGACGAAACCGGTCTTGTAATAAATAGTTTTGGTTATTGGCTTCTATTACGGCTTTAACAATGTTTAGTAATATAATTAAAGGAACTTAGTTTAAAGATCATACAAAAATCATGAGTTTTATTTATACTACATAATAATATATGTAATTATAAGTAATCTAAATAATCATATATCCAGGAGATCAAGCCATACATCTCTTCTCTTATCGTTCGAAAACTTGCTTCTTCAGACATGCATGTTCCTCATTATTACGTTAAGAATGATTCTCTCATAAAAACATCAAAATCCGGGATTAGAACCAGTTTCCCCTCATTTCCTAAGCAAGCGCGTAACCGCAGGACTACCGCACCAATATAATTGCTATATAAATACTAACAGACAGGTAGATAAATGTACTAGATAAATGTTAAAATTAAGGTTACAAATATTTTTTTATATATGGGAATTATATGTAACATTAGCAAAATTTTTAAATAGGTAATTATACTGAAAATTAATAGAAGTTTTCATTAATAATAAAATAATAATAAATATGTTGGGACATTATTACACACAGCACCATCTAGTTCCGTGGTAAGCTACGAAGGAAGCTTGTGTTACAGATACCAGATAGTAGATATACTACATATAAAAATTTAAACACACACACATATTATTATAAATATAAACATCCATGACTGGAGTACAAACATCCGAGTTTAACAAATGAATATCCCCAGCGGGACTCGAACCCGCGACCGCTGGAGCAAGAAAGTAGGCACCAAACGTGTAACGCCATAGATTAAATTTAAAATGGAAGATATGAAAAGTAAATAGAAATAATTATTTCTAGTATATGATTAAAATTTCTATAATTCACAAGAGGATGAATTCAACGATTTGTAGAGTATTCCATTCATTCATTTTTATAAACAGTTATCAACTCGCACTTGCCAGATTAAATCCGCATAAATAATGTTAGTCTTATTCAAGATTTTTAATTTAACGCGATTTTAAGTGGTATAAATCTTATTCGGAAAATTCATCGTATCTATCAAGACATTAACTTTAAGTAGCAAACTTTTTTTACGCATGCCACCTGTAGAAAACAGCTGGTTATGTGGTTCCTTAAAGTTACGTAAAGTTAATAATTGAGATACTACAGTAGCGCAAAAAAATGAGCAGGAGCAAACGGTATGACACATCGAAGTGGGCCCTCCCATGCGCGTCTCTTGGCTTTACGCCCAGCCAGATTGCCAGATGTTAGTGCTCCCCCACCACGACATGGTGAGAGCACGATTTACCTTATAGGTATCCAATAAAAATCAATATTAAAATCGGATTACACTATAAAGTTAATGATTGAGATATTATAGTAGGACAAAACAAAAACATTCTTGTTTTATACTTTTTTGTTCTATACATATTTACATAGTCATATTTGTATAAAAGCCTAATTTTGGTTCTAGAAATAATAATAGGCGTCATAATGAATCCCTTTATCTCTTCACCTGTTAATCGTCCATTGTTCCATTGTTATCTACATTTACTTATTATCCATTAGGTCCCAAATCAGAACTGTTATATATACATATAATTTAAACGAGGGTTGCTCATTTCGTTGTACGATTAGGTCAAGTCAGAAAGATTAACATTAATGTATAAGTAAGTATATATGTACATTTAACTTTTAAAATATATAGTAAATTAGTATTTTATTAAAAACTATCATTTCCCTCGGCTCCGCCCGCGATACGGTTTGTAACGGTCAGTTAAGATTTATTAGAAATGAGATATTTTCCCGTAGCAAAAAGAAGCCTATGTATTTACCCGGGTAACCTATCATCATACCAAATTTCATCCAAATCCGTGTAGTAGTTTTCTCGTAATGCGGCCAGACTGACAGATGGACAAAAGTTCTAAGAACAATGGATTTGTCCTCTATAAACATACATAATAATGTCTACTTCAATTAGATTTTCCAAAAAAATCTATAAGAAATGAAAACTACCCATCACTTACTTAATTTTTACTTTTTAGTGAACTTTTTTGAAGCCGGTTTTTGTATTTCATCAGATAGTAATAAATACAATAAAACTCTCTCGTTTTCTAAGACATGCAGGTTGCCTTACGATATTTTTCTTCACCTAAAGACAAGTTATATTATTGTTAGAAATGATTCGCACATGAAAGTAACAGAGGTGCGAGATCTGAATTTGAAGTCACCTTACTTTGTAACTAAAGCGAACGCGTTCCATTGGGCTACATTGCATCTGAGTGTAAAACAAATGTACACTTAATTATTACTGTACAAGTCATGTCCGTGTTGGATCGTGACAGGAATACTAGTTAGCTACATTCCTCCGTTGAATGACAATGTCGATTCTAAGGGAGAAAAGCGACAACCAGCTGTTTGACCCTCAGAAGAAGTGAGTAAAAAAAGAAAGTGTTGCTATTTCAGAAGTGTTTTTATAATACAATAATTTTTTATTGCATATAATCTATGCATATAAAAGAAAGTCGTATTTGTTACACCATTTATAACTCTGAGAATTGATATTAACTGTTAGAATGTAGGTTCATACGGACGAACCTAAGCGGATTAAAAGTGAGTCACTAGATTTTAACTAATTTTAATGACGACTCGTTTGGCTCAGTTGGTAGTGACCCTGCCTTCTGCGCCAGCGGTCGCGGGTTCGAGTCCCGCTGGGGGCATTCATTTGTTGAGCACGAATGTTTGTTCTCCAGTCATGGGTGTTAATATTTATATTATGTATGTATTTAAACTTATATATGTAGTATATCAACTATCTGGTATCTGTAATACAAGCCTCGTAGCTTACCACGGAACTAGATGGCGCTGTTGTAAAAATTGTCCCAACATATATTATTATATTATATATAATATGCAATAAACAATATAGCTATAATTTGCAGTGAGCCAACTTGACGCGCCAGGGGTCGCGGGTTCTAGTCCCGCTGGAAGCATTCATTTGTTGAGTACGAATGTCTGTATTCCAGTCTCGGGTGCATTTATTTATAATATGTATGTATTTAAAAGTCATATATGTGTAGTATAAACTATCTGGTATCCGTAACACGAGCCTTGTAGCTTACCACGGAACTAGATGGCTCCGTATGTAATAATCTCCCAACATATTTATTATTTGTTACTTCTTCACTCTACAAGGGCTGGGCCAATATGGATGAAGCTTACTGCACATATCTGTAATATGACTATGATTTGGAATAACGCTAAAGCTACTTTAAGACCTCTACAAACCCGATTGAATAAATTCGCTTGTGCAATATAAAATATTAAAACGGTTCATTAAACACACATCATTAATTAAAATCATTGAAATTAGTTCAAGCATAATGAAAGTATCTCCAACTTTTTAAATTAAAAGCGCATGGTCAATATAAAATGCTCCCGAGGCGAACAATTTTAATTTACTAGCGTTCAATTTCCAGATGAAACGCAATACATAGAATAGAAGCTTTCATATAATTAAAATTTGTTATTTATTAAGCTCTCAGTCAGAATGTGGTAGCGGTAACGCGCTCGCATGGATAACCGAGTGATGCGGGTTCAAATCCGGGTCTTGTCTTACGGTGAAGTAAAAAATCGTGAGGAAACCTGGCAAGTTTTCGAAAGACATCTCACGACACGTTTATGTCTTTCAAAAACTTGCTAGGTTCTCTCAGACATGCAGGTTTCCTCACGATGTTTTCTTTCACCGTAAGACAAGTAGTAATCATGTCAAAAATGATTCGCACATTAAAATATAAGAAGTGCGAGACCCGGATTTGAACCATCACCCGGTCATCCAAGTGAGCGCGTTACCACTGGGCTACCACTACATTTATATCAAAATAATATCCCCAGCTTTCTATTTCATGTACAAGAATAGAAAATATAAATCTCCTATCAAAATATCTTTCAATAAACTACCTTTTCGAAAACTCACACCGATTTGTTCCTTCAAAGAATGCCAATAAACTAAACTTTCGTATTTATAAACATGTTAGAAAGGATTACGCCAAGACGGGGAGGTACCGTGAATCTCTTTATACAGCTTATTTATGCTCCACGTAACTATTTCACATACATATATTTTTATATGTAAAACCGTTTTTTTAGTAACTGCTTCTTTAAAGGGATGTGTTTTGTATAAGCTAGAATGAATTACTTTATGTTAGAGAAAGGAAGTTCAGTTATAAATATTATTATATTGGATGATATTAATTCACATTTGTAAACTCATACAATGCAAATAAAGCTTAGACCATATAGTAAATATAATCTATACTAATATTATAAATCTGAAGAGTTTGTTTGTTTGGTTGAACTAGCTAATCTCAGGAACTACTGGTCCGAATTGAAAAATTATTTTTGTGATAGATAGTCCATTTATTAAGCACGCTACGACCAATGGGAGCGGGTCATGAATGAAAAGTGTTGCAAAAATGGGAAGGGCGGGCGTTCTGCGAGGTATCATACCGCGCGACTCAGAAAGAATTTGGTTTCCGGTCCTTCCTTAGGTTTACGCGAATATTTGACATTATTTCTCTGTCCCTATATCCCTTTGTACGCTTAAATCTTTAAAACTACGCAACCGATTTCGATGCGGTTTTTTTTAATAGATAGAGTGATTCAAGAGGAAGGTTTATATGCATAACTAGCGGATCCCGCGGCTTTGCCTGTGCTAAATCTAGGAAAAAGCTCAAGCGAAGCGAGGGCGAGTCGCTAGTAAACATACAAAATACAGCTCAAAATAACATACTTGTATTAGCTTAAAGCTTAACCTAAAATATAATAACCTGGATTTTGAAATTCAGGCTATCACTACACCACACGCTTTTGACGAACCGGACGCTCTGATAGCACGTTGTTCACCGCCTTTGTACGCCAAATAAGTTTGTGTTAAGGATAAAGGAGACACCGCATATGTTAATTCTCTTCAAACTAATAGACCAGCTCAATAATCTGCTCCATTTTGTAAAGCTCGTCCTTAGATAGCTTTTATAGTAACTACCCATCAAGTTCCATAGTAAGCTACGAGGCTTGTGTTACGGATACCACATAGTTGAAACACTAACATATATATTACATATATACATTTATATTATAAACATAAATATCTACGATTAGAGTACAAACATTCGCGCTCATCACAAAAATGAATGACCCAAAGGGGGCTCGAACCCGCGACCGCTCGTACAGCGAATAGCATTTATTAAGCTAAACGTATCATCAAATGATTTTTTCGTATTCCCTGTGATCACTCTACTCTGTTATAAGACTACTATTATTAATAAGAAATCTTGTAAGTGTTTTTATTACTTCACCCTTAAATGATTTGGATGAAATTTATTACGTAGATAGACTGTAATTTTAAGAAACACATATGTGGCTACTCTTAAGGCTACTCCTAATCATCTGGAGACGAAATAAATTTAGTTTAGTATAGTCTAAGGTTAATACGCTAGTCGTCTAAAACTACTGGTCAAGTCGGATGATCCTTGCAATTCACCTTAGGTTATTATAGTAACATCTAAACACGCTTTGGTTACATGCATTTTGTGAGTTAATAAAGCCTAATATTCAATCTACAATAATAGATTATACCTTAAAACATTTGTACATATTTACAAAATTTACGTGTAAATTATTATATTATGTAAATCTCGCCGAACTTTATTACAAAAAACGACATCGAAACCTCCAAATGGCTTAAACAATAATGAGTTTTCGTAATAACGATTTGTAGATCGCGAACAGCTTTTTGTAGGACATAACGTAGCAGATAAATAAAATTAGCTTTATTTTAATGAGTGTAACTTACAAACACAAGCTTTACGGTGTATAAAGCACGGTATGATTACCGACATACGATTATCGGATGAATAGCAACAGCCATAATCTATATATATAGAAGGCTTTGTTCTGATAATAGATAAGTTTCTAGACTATTCCGAAAAACCCATGCAAAGCCTGGCTAAAAGTACTATATTGTAAAGTAATACGCGCATTTCACTTTACATTGTTATCTTCTGTAATATATATTTCATAATATATTAATACTCGAAATTACAATTTGCGACTTACGAAATATTATGCCATTATTATACGCTCGTAAATTAAATGCTCGGATTAAAAATGCCCTTTGCCTTCTCCTTTTAGAAGAGCTTTTTGTGCCTATATTTAATTTTTGATTGTGACCAAGTTATTAAGGCGGGATTTTGTAATAGATAATATAGTTATGTAATTTTTAATGTTATGTAATGATTTTGTTTTTTTGTGTTTTGTAATTTTTAAATAAACATGTTGTGTTAATTTCATTTATATTTTTAAGTTAAGAATCGTTTTTTGTTTAAAAAAATATTATTACCCATATAGGGTTCATAATAATAAAGGGCCTAGGTTTCGCAGACATCATTTGGTTGGTTTAAAAGACTAAACTAAATTCTGCTTTCCGCATACAGCTTAAAATCACCCAGTTAAGTACACCCAGGAGACGCACGAACAACATTCACACCGAAATTTTATATACATATAAAGACTACAAACCTAAGCAATAATTAGTTTTAAAAATATTTTTTCTGATATATTGTGTACATACTATTTACATATATGTACATTGTACACATTGTAAAATAAGTAGTTAAATTTACAATCGTTAATCAAAAATATGTTGAGTTTCACTTCTGCTCTTCATTTCAAGCTAAACATAAACCTTTTTAATTTGAATTGATGATCAAAGCGCTTGTGTAAACACATTTTTAATGAAGTTTGCATTTAATCATAATTTAAGGAAAAAATAGTGTAAAATATATTGATTGCTTCAGCAAAATAAACTAAAATCAATCGAATAGGTATTACATTTGTTTAAGATAAAGTATAAAATATACTGTGGGGATTAAGCACTAAATATAAATAAATTTATACACTATCTACTTCCATGGTAAGCTGCGAGTCAGTTCACTACAAACCGAGACTAAGAAACTGAGATACTGAAAGGTTAATCAAGAATTTGAAAATCCATTAAAATCGGCTCCGAAAATCTATTTATCTTAACTTTTTCTTACTTGAACTAAAAATAAGAAAATAAACTCGCTTGCTCGCTCATAAGGTCGTACGAAATTCTTAAGATAACCCCCATATATAAGCCTGTAAAGTTTTGTTTATTAATATTAAATAATTGTTTTATATTTTCAAGCATACTACATGACAAGTAAAAACTAACAAACTGACAAACTATCGTAACATTATTAACCATTTATATTTGTTCCAGGTTAGCGAGATGAGGCTAAGCTATGTACGCGTGCCTGATTGCGAGCGAACTACGATCCAGCAAAATCAACAGAGATCAAAATATAAGGCACAATGAAGACATTGCTACAACATTGAAATGGATCCCAAAATCTGCCAACAATGCAAGAACATAACCAAAATCGATTCAGACATCTTAAATCGGAGTTTAATAGAACAGAACTACACTGTCAATTATTCAATTGACTTCGACAGAACTTTTTACGAGTATAACGGATTAAATCTGACATTTCATAACGGGACGTGTATTGATAAACAGTATAATTTTTGGGCATTATCGTTAATAGTGTTTCCGTTGTTAACGTTGTTCGGGAATGTATTAGTTATATTGAGTGTGACAAGAGAAAGGAGTTTAAAGACTGCTACGAACTATTTTATCGTGAGTTTGGCGGTCGCTGATCTGCTGGTGGCAGTGGTCGTCATGCCGTTTGGAGTTTATTATCTAGTAAGTCCTAACTAATATTATAAATGCGAAAGTAACTCTGTCTGTCTGTCTGTCTGTTACGCTTTCACGCCTAAACCGCTGAACCGAATTCGATGAAATTTATTACACAGTTAGAGAAGACCTTCAGAAAGGACATAGGCTACTTTTTATCCCTGTAATCCCACGGGAACGGCAAGTACGTGGGTGAAACCGCGGGGCGCAGCTAGTATATTTATAAGTAAAACTATCTTTTCGGATTTTGTCGCGGATTTATAATGATTTTTGGTTCCCGACTTTTCGAATTTAATTCATAATAAATCGGCGAGAAACTCAACAGTTGCTCTTTTCAAAAAAAATTTTTTGTCACAATATTGTATTACAATATTTATCTATTGATCTTACGTGAGACACAACCAGACATTAATTCCACACATTTACATCTACTAAGTATTCATGTGTCCACATAAGTACGTCATTAATATTTTAGGTCATTGATGGTAATACAAACTGTTATAATTAATACGAAAATTTGTATGTTCGTGTGTGTATATGATTCCTTCACGCTAAAATGTCTGGATAGATTTGAATGAAATTTAGTAAACAAAAGGCTACGTCTACCCTGAATTATAACGTAGGTTCATAGTAAAATTTGTCTTAATAGTGATTCTATTAAAGAATAAGTGCTTGTATTATCACTACATAGTATAAAACAAAGTCGCTTTCTCTGTCCCTATATCCCTATGTATGCTTAAATCTTTAAAACTACGCAACGGATTTTGATGCGGTTTTTTTTAATAGATAGAGTGATTCAAGAGGAAGGTTTATATGCATAACTAGCGGTTCCCGCGGCTTTCCCTGTGCTAAATCTAGGGAAAAGCCCAAGCGAAGCGAGGGCGAGTCGCTAGTAATTCTATACATTAGACGAAGCACAATTTACTGTGGTAATAAATAATAATAATAAATAAATTTTAATAACATATAACTAATACTAATAATACATAAAAATATTTCGTTGTTTTTAACTCTGCATTGAAAGACTGGATTTGAATCTAGGCTTAGACTTTCATTTATATCTAGGTTACCCTTAATATCTACTTACTTTAGGTATCGTAGTATAACAAAATTACGTACATCAAAATCATCCCCTACAGATATCGAAGTGACTACCTTTACGAGTCGTACTAGTATGAGTAATCATATTAAGAAAATTTAAACCCATTACTTTATCCTGGCGCTCTTCTTATAGAAAGCTCCAACTTTAACGTCGTAGAAAATACAACATTAGCTAATGTATGAAAATCATCAGCTAATGCGTTTAAATTAGAAGAAGAAGTTTTTAATGGTGAAAGTTTTAATCATACCGTTAAAGTTGAGAGTGGTCCCAGATTCTATTATCTAAAATACATGCATTTGTATTAGATAAAGAATTTTGAAGTAAATAAAGTTAAATTTAACTTATAATTTCTACTAAGTACCTACTTTACCAATCGTTACAAAGTCAAAGGCAAGTTTAAGTGAATGCTACATAACACGAGTACTAAACCTATTTTAAACAGTTTCATCTAACGCTATATCTTAGCCAGATGTAAGTGTCTGAATATATTTAAATGATCAATTTTAATTACTTAAATTGAGATTTCTCTGAAAATTATTTTAAATTTCACCCATTAAGATGGGTTAATTAGTTCAAAATTAATTTTAATGTCGGCTTACCTTTTTAGTTGAAAAGTAATTACAGTGAATTCGCAAAGTCTTCTTATTATTACCATATGGCTATATCTTTGAACGGTTAAGTTATAAAAATCTGGTTAAATCAAATCAAATGATAACAAAATATTTTATTCCGCATAAAAATTATTACAATTTCTTACTGAACATCATGAGTCTACCACTAGTTCGGAAAGAAGAAACCTCTGACCTGAGAAGAACTTGCGAAAAAAACTCAGCGGGACTAATATTATATTTTTTTATAATCTCTTTCTCTTTTTTCAAGTTAAATTGCAAGTTAACAATAATTCTATATGTTGAAATAGCCTGGCGGCGATCACATCATTACCAAGGCGTACTATTTTCTAAAAAATCGTTAATCGAATAATATCCTTTAGCACACGGTTAAATTTGGCAATAGAAGTGAAAATCATAACCTATAGTTTTATTAACTTTACTTTAGAACCAACGGAATAAACATGCTTGTTTTCTGTCTGTTGTCTGCATTCTTGTAATATCTTTTTCAATAGAACCGCTTGCAAAATTCATTTTAATATAGACGATGGACTGCGTATAAGCTTTATAAATATACTAGTACTTACCCTCGCTTCGCTCGCGTCCCTAGTAACTTTTTGTAGATAAAAATGGTTATTAAGAGCCATAGCCATATTTGTTTAACGGTGCCCAGCTATGTTAAGAGCGTATCATAAGAGACGTATACTATTGAGGACTTTTTTATATTTTAGGATCTGCAATTTTCTATTATATTTAGTTTTGATGTATTTAGTATATAGTCATTAGTCATACCATTTTGGACAAAATATTTAACATTTTTTTCTGTTAGTTCATAATAAAACTCTAGTACTCTGATCTGTACATTATATTTTATATTTTTTTTAATCTTGTTTAATTAGTCATTATTATCGATATCTGTATATATAAATCCATAGTTTATAGAATTTTGTCGGTCCGTCTGTCCATGATCACATATAAAAAGAAGAAAAAAGAGAAGGATTTTGATGTTTGATATGATGCTATTAAACTTTACTACCTTTAGAAGTTCCTGTCCCTTTTAAATTTAGATGAAAAACTACATGTTTAAGTTATTTTTATAGCCTACTCGCATATACGCTGGAACTTTGTATTGCCACGGATCTGATCTAATTTGAAGGACAAATCCGTTGTTAGCACGCACGACCGGACCGGACACGACTGAGTACATTATTTAAAGGGGTATAAAATCCCCTTTGTCCTCATATATCTTGCATAGTAATTATGTATATAATACAATACATATCTATTATTTTTTCGTTACGCAGTAGTATATATTAGAAGTCTAAAGCATAACACTTCGGTTTACGCACTGTGGGATATGTTCGCGATATTATTTTGTGTTTTAGTTTCTGACATTTTAATAGTTTAGAGCAATCATTGGTACTGGAGAGACTATGGTTTTAGACCTTAATAAGGTTATAATATATGTAGTTTTCAAAATTGAATAAAAATAATTCAACATATCCGCTTATATCCGAGAAGATAGTTTTATTCACAATGTCTAACGGTAGCTTGTATATTTTATTCTGCCCTTGATACCTGGATACGAACATCCCTTTAATACGAGAGGTGATGCCATAGTCCACCAAGTTGGCCAAAGGGGCGTTCAAGTAACGCAATTTAGGGGGGGGTCTTGTAAAACGTTACTATGCGTTACAAAGGCGGGAGGGGGCTTCGAACAACGCGCTACTACCCCAAACGCGATTAAAACAATAACAAAAGTAATTTAGAGACTTTCCGGTAGTTTGTGCAACATAGTTGTGACATTTGAGTAAAAATTTTCAGTTGGGTGTTACGTAACGTTTTGTACATGAAAACGTTACGGCACGTTACAGATTAAAAATTTTCAAAATTTGCGTTACTTGAAACTTGAATACTTACACATATTAAACTTGTTACAAGAAGAGGTCCAAAAATTCGTGGGAAGGCTATTAAATAAAATGAAATAATAAATTTATTTTTTCTTTTCTATATAATCAATCTAAAGTAGGCTCTCTGGCTGCAATTGGCAGATTTTCTCACGATTACATGAACCTGTATTTAACAGTTTTAAGTGGCTTATAATTATTTGTTAACCATGATGAAAAATTCAATGAAACAAGCTTTTACGTTAACGATAGCCACAAAATAAGATCCCAACATTATATTGAAACCTTATGTAAAATTAGATAAATCTACAAAACCTTTTAAAATATTTAACGATGTTTGTAAATTACCTTTTTACTATTACCTTTACAAAAGAAATTTGATTGCGAGTAATTCTCATCGGAATGAAAATCGCTGAGTGTAAATCAAATGCCCTTTGGGAGCATAAGCTCGTACTGATTGCACGTTGTAAAAATGAACATCGTGTGTAATGAATTTTACTGTGAAAATAAATTTAATATTAATAAATTTCTACTGTGAAACTGGTAATTTACATTTGTATAAAGTCACTAGCGACTTACCCTTGCTTCGCTTGGGTTCATGCCTGCGCTGTTTTAACAATTAGTGATTCCCATCACTACATATAATAAAAAATGTTATCCGCCGCGTCTATCTGTTTGTTTGTGAAAAAGTCAAAAACTACTGCACTGATTCTAAAACTGTTTTCACGAATGAATATGCTTTGTATAAACTTTTCTTAACAAATTCGAGCTGTTTAACAATATTTCGGATATTATTATTTAAATCAAAACTATTCCGGATTGCTTTCGCAGATTTATTTTGACTTATGGTTATCGACGTTTCGAATGCATGGTCATGGACGCATGGTCAAATGGAGATAATCAGAACATATCGACGAAAAATCCGAAAATTAGTTTTATTTAAAATGTCAAATATTCGCGTAAATCTAATAAATACTTTCTATAACTCAAAAACACTTCAATTTCTAGTGATCAGAAATGAAGTCCGATTCGTAAACTCAAAGGGCAATATTTGTTGAAATCACTCTTGCGTCAAGGGTTCCTTATCTCTACTTAACGTATTTTTGTATATGTTACTAATAATTAATTTAGCCCATTTTAAGCAACCGCAAAGGAGTTACTCAAAAAAGATGAAAAGTACATCTACTATGACTTTTACGAAAAATAAATGTGAATCGATTTTTCATACATAAAAAAATGTTTTTTGATTATAATTGTTTTCAATACTTTATGACTTAATTAATAAAAAATAAATGAAATGAAATAAAACTAAATCCCAGCGGCACTCCAACCTGCGACCGCTGGCACAGCAAGTCACTGTCACTGTAGATTACGCCAAACGTCCAGTTACGTGGGTGAATCACATAAAAATATAAGGACAACAAAATCCACTAGACAAAGACAGTATTACTTTAGAAAGATTAAGAAGGAAAAAGAACCATCCGCGCAATTTTCTTTACGATAATCTCTAGACAGACCCGTATCCAATTTAGAGTTTAGATTTATTTAAAAGGCAAATTTTTCTTCAAACAAAAAAAGTAATTTAGCGAATATAAATTAAGCCGAAAAGTAGGTTTAGTATGTGAGGTGAAATTTCACCGTTAAGACAAACCGTTCATCAAACGATTTAATATTCCTTCTAAGTCCGTCCGTAACCTTTTATAAGGCCATTTAAAGTTAAAATAACTTCTCAAAAGCTGGATCAGAAACCTATTTTTAAGCGATTACTTTTGAAATACGCAAAGTTCCTTAAATTATTATCTTAGATATCCTACTTTATTGTAATAACTTCTCAATAATGATATTTTCGGTACTTTATCTTATGGGGGTCAGCTATCAAGGTAAAAGGGTTCTCCTTTTTACTGAGCCTACGCTGGTCGTTTATTTGGGGTTGGTTCTTTGATTTATCTTTGAAGAATCGATGCTAAAATTTGTATGTTTATTCTCCTTCCCACTAAAATCACTGGACAAATTTTAATAAAATTGATGGCTCAAATAGATTATCATTTGGAGTAAAGAACACATAAGTATTACTTTTTGGCACCTAGTGATAAACTCTAGGGTAAAGTCTAGGGAAAAAGCTTCAGTTACGTTGCACTCTAGACCGAAATTACCGTGCCGATTTTGGTGAATCATAGTGTAAATATAAACAAAAGATATGAAAATCTCTGTATTAAGTTATTTGTTTTTGCTATAATATCAAGTTTTTAAAAAAATACTGAGTTCATAAATACGAACAAGGAATAATATTTGAAATATTATCTATATTTACTTTCCCTACAAAAGGTAAATTTTTACTGAAATCTTTTTGTCTCAAAAAATCTGGGAACCTATTACTCGTGTTACTAACGATGGTGATGTAAGAAACCTTAACGAGTTTCAAGTCGCTGAACTAAAGCTACCTATCGGGTTTCAATACTAACACGTGACTATTTACAAACTATTAATTTTCACCTGGTTCAGTAAATACTGATACAGTAAAGTCAATATAGACATTTTCCTATGCTTAGTTTTATAGATTACTTGTGAAAAGTTATAAAAAAACTATAACTACTAATATTATAAACGCGAAAGTTTGTAAGGATGGATGGATGGATGTTTGTTACTCTTTCACGTAAAAACTACTGAATGGATGATAATGAAACTTTACAATAATATAGCTTATACATCAGAATAACACATAGGCTACATTTGATAAAGATATACTAGCGGAACCCGCGGTCTCTCTCGCGCTAAATTTAGGGATGAACCCGAGCGAAGCGAGGGTGAGCCGCTAGTTTTGATCATAATATTAAACGCTACGTTGTGTCAACATTCGATCCCCCTCAATTTTTCTACTTATCTCACCTTCTCTTTCTCTCTCCCTCTGGTCTCATATCGGTAATCATGTTAGAAATGATTCGCAAATGAAAACATCAGAGGTGCGAGACCTTGATTTAAACCCGCATCACTCGGTCATCCAAACGAGCGTGTTACCACTGCGCTACCGCTGTCTTTATTACATTTTAATTAAATGGTAACGTAGTTGCAGAATCGATGTAAATCTAACATCTAAGTAACGGTGCAACTTAGTCAATAAAGTCCGCATCGATACACGCGCTACGTGAACTGACCCACTCGAGTTAATTAACTACTACTACCCTTTCATCAGCTTTATCTATTATACATTTGATGAAATACTTAGATATGTATATTAGTCAAAAAAATATTGTAGTTTCCTTTCATTAAATGTAGCATAAAAATAATTTATGTATTTGTGGAATACTTATTATCAATAAATATAGTTTTTGTCAATACATATCGGTATCAAATAGAGATTTTGATCTTTCATTTTTTACGTAAAACATATTTTTTCTTCTTCATTTTTTTCATTTTTTCCAACATCTTCATTTTTTTCATAAAGAATGTGGCGTATTTTTAAACGTCTTACCACTTAGCTCGAACCCAGAACCTCCGGATGTGTAGCCATACATGCTAGCCATTACACCACATATTTGATAGTATTATTTTAACATACTAGCGACTCGCCTTCGCTTCGCTTGGGCTCTTCCCTAGATTGAGCACAGGCAAAGCCGCGGGTTCCGCTAGTTATGCATATATACCTTCCTCTTGAATCACTCTATCTATTAAAAAAACCGCATCAAAATGCGTTGCGTAGTTTTAAAGATTTAAGCATACATAGGGATATAGGGACAGAGAAAGCGTTTTATACTATGTAGTGATTATGTTCTTTTGTTGTACATGTTTTAATTTTTAAAACAACTTATCGAAGCTGAAATTCCATAAATTATTATTCCGAAGATGTAATTATAAATACAATTTAAGATAAAATTATTCCCATTGTGTATATAAACATCGGTAGTATTTGTTTCGTAAATAGCAAAATTACTATGCACAGAAGCGTTACACAAATTGTCTTCTACTCCACTGCTTCTATTATTCAAGCTTATTAATTATTTCTATATATTATAACTTATACTGTATTCAATGCAGTGAGTGGATGTTAGAGTGGTTTATATTATGCCATTTAAACAATAAGTTATAGTAATGTATATTTTATGAAGAATATAAAGATTTATATTTCTAATTTGATTTATAACGAAAGATAATACCTACAGTTATTTTACATGAATACTTAACTAAACTAAAATTGTAAATGCGGAAATTTCTCCAAGCTCTTCTGTCACCTATAAATAAGCACTACGCCTTACAAAAAGCTTTCATACCTAATTTTTGAAAGTGATGGAACTCATCGTAATATATATCACCGCAAAATAACGATAATTATTTAACATTTATTACTCATCAAACCGATGGAAGCCAATTCCATGGTGACTTTTGTGAATCTCATATTATAAAACAAATTAGTCAGAACTGGCTTAAACGGCTATTAGTACTAATATTGCCATTGCCTTCTTTTCTTTCTTCTCTTCGGCTGTTTTTTGGCTCCATGCTTAAGTCGTCGAACAGATATTTACGATATCGCTCCCCCCACCGAATAATATCGTTATCGATAAATTTAAATTTTACAGGAGAAACAAAATAGTGTTTTTTACTAATATGTTAAATATTGTCCAGCCTAAGAGGATGATTTATACATCAAATGAAAGCTAATTTTACATAGAATTATTTTAAGTAAACTTATTTATGTTATATCTTCTTGTTATTAAATTATTAAAGAAAACTTTTTTTACTGGAAACGTTACACGAATTTTTTTTTGCAAAAACAGATTACGATATTATTCGTGTAAAAAACTTTCTTTAGTTAAAGAAAGCAATACAAATTACTCGCAGCTCGCGGTAATCAATAACATAGCAATCGTACATTATGTGTGAACAAAGCCTCAATAAACTATAGCAAACGATACAGCCATTATTTTTTAGATATAATTAAATAGTAACCTACATAACCTTATTCTTCAAATAAAATTACTACAGGAATAGTATTGTTAGAATACTTTACTACAACACGGGTTTGCAGTTTTTTACTCGAATAATATCGCTATCGTAACATATTGTAAACTGTGTTTCTAGTGCAACCCATAATCACTAGTAGCGATGTTTTTCACGTAAATAAGTGTATTGAACCTGTAACGGAATAATAAGGATATGGTTATTATAAAAATGCTAATTTCTAAAATACTCGTAGGAAAAATGTGAAAAAAAATTACAAGGTATACTAGAATGTCTTCATGACGAATATGCAATAAAACATAAAGTATCGTAATAGGTTATTACGATAATATTCGTTGGGAGGAGCGATATGTGGACTTAGGATACCTTGGGACGAATAATAATTACTTTTTTCGCCCCACATACCATACGTGTGAAGCAGCGTGCAGAAACTAGTGTTTTACAAATTCATTAATCTTGGTACGAAAAAGTAAAGCTCAACTCATTTCAGACGCGTCAGAAAAATGTATGCCACTACAATATTATGAGATAACAGCTAAGCTGTAATTTTACATGACACTATCTCTATACACAAGAGGATTTCAAAAGAAAAAAAATAAAATCCAAAAAATCCGTATTCAAACGGTTGATGTTGAGATTAGCAATCGTGAAGTTAATTTTGTCTGCGGAACGATTTAAGATAAGCCTTTACTAAAACCGAGGCATAATTAACAAAAGAATCTCTTATTACTTTGTTCAGGGAGAGACCAAAATTGAAAGAAAACGCTAATCAAAAAAATTAATTAACGATTTTTCTTTGTGGATAGAAATCAAAAAGTAATTTAGTTTTTTTCATTAGTACAATTCCCGTGTTTGTTGTTGTTGTTAAAAGCTCATCATCAAGTCAGAATTCTGAACTTAGTTAATGACACGATTACGGTTTCACTCGGCTTTGCAAAGTGAAGGGATTCGTATTTAAATTATTAATGGTTTGAGCAGATATGCGCAATACTACTGTAAGTACTGTTTTGCAATTTAGTAGAATACAAGGTAGATCTTGTTTCCTGTATATATATGTAAGATCTTGAATTAGAATTCAACGTGGATACTTAGTTTTTTCTGTTCTTTTCAGTATAAGAACAATTACATTAATTTATTCCATCACGGTAAACGTTACATATCAATAAACAAAATAGAACTCATTCAACGCCTTAATTCTCTTTGAAGAGAAGATTATAATCTTAATTAAAACTACATATAATGTTCTTCGACCGATTCCAGCCATGGCGGCCAATCCCATTGAGACTGACCAACTGCGCAGGAGATATTATAGTGCACAAGTGTATGCGCAGACACAAGTGCACTCTCTAATCCTATCACTCTCATACTCCGGTGGGACGACTGTTCGACACGACCAGTGAGGGCTAAGGCGCAGGACCGACGGCTTTACGTGCTGAAAACTACATATATAACTTTTTTTAAACCATATTATAAATATTAACACCCATGACTGGAGTACAAACATTCGTCAACTTTAAGACGTTTGACGTTGACTCATTGGCTCAGTCGGTAGTGAGCCTACTTTCTGCGCCAGCGGTCGCGGGTTCGAGTCCCGCTGGGGGCATTTGTTGAGCACAAATGTTTGTACTCCAGTCATGGGTGGTTATAATATGTATGCGTTTAAAAGTTATATATGTAGTATATCAGCTATCTGGTATCTGTATCACAAGCATAGCTTACCACGGAACTGGATGGCGCTGTTGTAAGAATGTCCCAACTTATTTATTTACCTGTACTTATAACAAAATTCTAACAAGGGATCGGTAGTTTTTGGAATTTTTGTCTATCTGTGATCGCATTAAATGAAAACCATTGGACAGATTTTAATGAAATTTTGTGTATAAACTAGTATATAAGTAAAATTATGTCTGGTTATCGTATTTGATACTTTTTACTGCAAGAAAATATCTTATCCCTTACCAACCCTTTAAACGTATTCCTGAAATCTATACCAGCCCTTAAAACCTATTTGAATAAATATACAGATTATTTATCTAACACTTTACCTCACTGTACTTCACAAATACATAAATTAACTAAGTAATTAATAAAGCTCATTCAAAGCTCCGTTCGGCTCAACACCGGAAAATACAGGAAGTGAAGCACTTTACATTCTACGAAACAATCTTCCCATCAATAATACAAACTTCATAATAACTTAAAAGCTTTTGTGGGATATAGAATACCGGAAGTAGTTTCAGATTTGAGATAAGGTGTACATAACTACTGCATGATTGATTGCTATGTGTTTAATTTTTGATGTCAGTTAAAAGCCTTAGTTACGCCATATAACATTAGCTATCTGAGAGTGAAATTCCCGTCAAAATCGGTCTAGCCGTTTCAGAGATTAGCCGGATTAAACAGACAGACAGACCGACAATAAATTTAAATATTGTTTTTTTGTCGCTAGTAGATATATACTTTACGTATGCATTTAGTGAAAAGCTGTTAATTTGCAATTAAAAACAGACACACTAATTTTATTTATATGTATAGTTGTATAGCCGATATAAAAAGCCGAGAAAATATTTGATTTCTGTCAAAACTGTGTAGATTTAACACATTATTAATTGATTTTCAAAATCGTTGTTTAACTTAGTAATTTTATTTACTTTCTCCAACATAGTTTGAGATGTGAAACTAATGCTGGCAATTATCATCCACCAGCGGTGCTTTTAAGTACCATCCTTGTTGTTTGTTAGACAACAGTCCGCAATAAATTGGACCTCTGTTATAATTACTAAAGTTAAAACGAGATGAAATTCAAATTCATAATTTATTTTTTAAACTTTTGTATATTAGTATGTATGGTACAAACCTATATATTATAAATAAATATAAATATGTTGGGACATTATTGGACATAGCGCCATCTAGTTCCGTGGAAGCTTGTGTTACGGATACCAGATAGTTATACTACATATATAACTTTAAATATATACATATTATAAATATACAACTGTAAACACCAATGACTAGAGTTCAAACATCCGAGTTTAACAAATGAATGGCCCCAGCGGAACTCGAACCCACGTTCACTGGCGCAAGGAAGTAGGGTCCACTACATAATACGCCAAACGCGTCTTCAATAGTAAGTCTTTTTTTAACATCCCAATGCTAAGTACGGGTATTCCTTTACTGCAAAAATCAAGTTTTTAGAGTTTTTCAGAGTTTTGGGACCCAAGATTTGAACCGAATCCCACGAAATCCCAAGGATTACCGCTACATATATAAGTATAGAAACATTTTATATTTTAGAAATAAATCAAATAAAAAAATACGTTGAGATATCAACGCAGCGTTTCCATGGAAAGCTAGATGCCGGATAGCTAATACACTACATAATATATCATAACTTTAAATGCATACATATTATAAACTAGCTGTGCCCGCAACTTCGTTCGCGTGGATGTCGGAACTTAATTAGTATTTTTTAGTGCGAAGCGCTGTTGGAGGATACCGATACAAATCATTTTTTTATTTATGCTAGTGCTTCTTTATAAACAACATTAGCTAAGACTCCTACAAAACTCAAATATGGCCGGCAGGCATGGGCGAAGGTCATTCTTTCAAAGAAAATCTTGACACCGCGATTCAGAAAATGACGTTAGTACACGCACAACACCATCTATCGAACAATACTGCACGCAGTTTATCTCTAGTTATAGTCCCGTCTAAGTTCGAATACTCGTAGAAGGCACTGTTTTAATATTTTACTTCGGAAACACTATTTTTTTTTATTAATTTACATTTTTTATAAGTGGTGAACTGATTACGATGAAACAAAAACCTTAATGTTACTTCAATTTACGCACATATTGTTGTGTATAAAAGTTACGTGAAGTTGTGAGACCAAATGCACATAACCCTAATTTTACTTCTGGAATTTCTCTACTTCTTCACTTTAAACTCAAATATCTTTTGATAGACTGAACCGATTGCAATGAAACAAAAACTAAATGTTACTTCAAGTTACGTTCAATCGTTGTGTATAAAAGTTATCTACATTGCTTTCGTACATTTTACGTGATGCCCGGATAAATAAACAGACAAACAGACAAACAGACAAAAATTCTAAAAATGCTGGAAATGGGTTCTATTGGTTATCCTTTAACACCCTGGCTATTTTTTTTGTAATTTTTTTTTGATGTACAAAAACGACTTTTCTACAGTTTTATTATATGTATAGATATAAATATTCATAATTGAAGTCCAAACATTCGCGATGATCACATAAATGAATGCGCCCAGCGGGACTCGAACCCGCGTCACTTGCAGAGCAAATAAGTTCACTACTAGCTGAGACAAACGTACCATCTGATATGTATATATATACGTGTGATAGAAACAAAGTTAAAGTAAGATAAATACAACATATGAGTAAATGAAAAAAACGTTTTGACTTCATGAACAACAAAGTGTATGGCTCTTTACTTTAGATAAACGACGCGACGCTGGTATTTCTTGAAGTTTGCTAAGAAACTGAGGTTGCCTAAATTGCTCGTCAAAGGATCCTATTAAGGATCTTCCTTATCCTATTGTAGCTTTAACGACGTTTGTAAGTACTTTAAAATACTATGTTTACATTCAAAACGTTACCAGTTAAATAATATGTTAGTTAAAAAATAATTACTGTTTAAATATTATATATGTAGAAAAGAAAATTGATAAATAATATAAAGATATTAGTAGCGCAGCGGTAATGCGCTCGCTTGGATAACCGACTAATGCGGGTTTAGATCCGGGTCTCGCACCGCTATTTTCATGTCTTAATCATTTCTTACTTGATTACCATTTGTCTTACGGCGAAGGAAAACATTGTGAGGAAACCTGATGTTTGATAGAACCTAACAAGTTATAGAAAGACTTGTGAATTCCGCCAACCACTTGGCAATCATGGTGGACTATGGTCTACCCCTTGTATTAAAGGGAGGCTTATATCTACACCATTGTCTATGGAATAGTATATTTAAATTAAGAGCACTAAAGGACGGAATATAAAAGTTTAAGCATAGATCTATTTTTTATTAGTTTTACGTTTTTTAATAATGAAGAAGCCAAATATTTTAACTGCAGTAGAAAAAATCCTAAAAGATAAATAGAGTTTCACAGCGGCCTCTGATGTAAAAAACGTATAATTTTTGTACCAACACTGAAAATAAGTTTTCTTTTTTGTTCTCTTCAAACCTACAAGCTAGTCTTTTTACTTCAAACGTCTTTGCTTATTCGCATTTAGTTGAACAGTCCAAAGCTTTGATCTTGCACTCTGCTTACAATTTATATTTTCGTTACCCCTCAGTGTACCTGCAAAATAACTTTTAAAAAATCTATTTTTGTAATAAATATTAACAAATACAAAGCCCTTTTTTAACGGGGAGATATTTATAAATAATCCACGTAATCTATATAAAACTAACCTAACCTAACCTAACCAGTCTTAATCTTGCGTCGCAGGATCAATTACGGACCAGCAATTCATAAGATTGGCGTGTTCAACCAAACAAACAAATAAATAAACAAACAAACTCTTCAGCTTTATAATATTAGTATAGATTTGAACGTTAAGAGAGCTAAGAGCTTAGCCTAGTTGAATATCTGCAATCGCATATTGAAAACTATATCAGTGAGTAGTGGACACGTGCTGACCACGTGGCATATATATTCTCATGGACTACTTATTATTTTATTTTGCGATACTGAGAGTCAAATTTTAAAATATTAATTTATAAATAATCAACGTAATCTATATAAAATATACTTATCCACTTACTAGCGACTCGCCCTCGCTTCGCTCTGGCTCTTCCCTAGATTTAGCACAGGCAAAGCTGCGGGTTCCGTTAGTTATACATATAAACCTTCCTCTTGAATCACTTTATCTATTAAAAAAACCGCATCAAAATCCGTTGCGTAGTTTTAAAGATTTAAGCGTACATAGGGATATAGGGACAGAGAAAGCGACTTTGTTTTATACTATGTAGTGAAGCCTAACCAGTCTTAATCGTAGCGTAGTAGGATAATTTACGGACTCAACCACAACGAACACAATACGTGGTCACGTATGACCTATCGATGCAGACCATAAAATCCAGAAATTGCTATCATAGTCTACTCTGAAAATAGAAAAGTATCACCACATATTCTACCCAAAAAAGACCAAGACAAAAAGTAAAAAAATCTATGTTGTGACCTTTAATGTCTGATAGCTTAAGTCCTTAATGAAACTTTCGAGCCAACACTTAGTACAAAGCCTTCAATTCTGGTATACATTCTTATTTAAAGTACATTGCAAACTCACTTTCGCATTCAAACTATTAAAGTAATAAAATATTTATAATGTGTACCTATGTATTTAAACTTAATAAAACAATAAAAAAATGTTTATAATATTATGTATATGTATGTATTAAAACTTATATATGTAGTATTTTTTTTTATTTTATTCTGAATTAGTGCTTGTCTGCGTTCCACCTGATGATAAGTGGTAACGCAGCCGGAGATGGTAAGTCGCACTAATTCAGTAGCCACCTATTCACTCTTGCCTTGAAGACACCCATATTGTAATCGGACGGAAATACTGACGTGGGCAGGTTGTTCCAATCCTTAGCCGCACGTATGATAAATGACGAAGCGAAACGCTTCGTCCGGACGGATGGAATGTCCACGACATAAGGATGGAAACCAGCTGTTCGTCGCGTCGTCCGATGATGGAAAGGGGATGGGGGAATTAAATCATGTAATTCCTGCGCACACTCTCCAAAATGTAACCTATAGAATACACAGAGGCTGGCAACGTTACGTCGGTGATCGAGGCTTTGTAGGTTGGCATTTTACCAGCGTAGGGTCACCAATAATCCTCTGCGCACGCCTCTCAATTGAGTCCAAAGCAGACAGATGGCATTTCGCAGCACCAGCCCATATGTGACTACAGTATTCCACACACGACCGGACTTGAGCTTTATATAAATCAAGAAGCTGTCCCGGTGTGAAATACTGTCGGACCTTTGCGAGGATGCCAACTTTCCTCGCTGCTACATTAGCCTTAGACTCGATGAACCGCCCGTAGCTCATGTTGGAACAAATGTCCATCCCCAACAACTGCAGACGGTCAGTGTATTCTTAAGGCACATTTCGGAAAGTAGGAGTCAAGGTAAAAGGACTCCTTTTTATGGTGAACAGACACGCCTGTGTTTTGGTGGCGTTGAATGGCGTTGAAACTCACAAGATTGGCATCGCCCCAAGTGGAGACTGCCTTGAGTGTGAGATTCAAACGCTCTACCATGGCCGTTATCTCTCTACAACAGTGCTGTCGTCTCCGTACCCATAGATACCGGGTATAAGCAGATCGTTAATATGCAGCAGGAACAAGGTTGCAGAGAGAACAGATCCCTGAGGAACTCCAGAGTTGGTTTTTAAGGGTTCTGATGAACAGCCTTCAACCACAACTCTGAGTGATCGGTCGCTCAGGAAGTCTTTTATCCAGCCGATCAGGCCAGGAGATATGCCATAGGCTGAAAGCTTGCTTATAAGGCTAGCGTGCCAAACCCTGTCAAAGGCCTTTGAGACATCGAGGGAGACTGCAATCGCCTCCCCACTTCGCTCAAGAGCTTCGCCAATGGTGTGGTTGGCATACACTAGAAGGTCCCCAGTCGACCGATTCTGGCGAAACCCATATTGTCGATCACTGAGGAGATCGTTCTGTTCTAGGTATGCCATAAGACGAGTGTTCAATACACGCTCCATAATCTTGCAGAGTATGGAGGTGATTGAAATTGGACGATAATTGGCAGGGTCAGCACGGCTACCTTTCTTGGGCACAGGTTGCACCTTAGCAAGCTTCCAGGATTTAGGCACTATTCCAGTCTTAAGAGAAAGGCGGTACAGACGTGACAGTATTGGAGACAACTCGGGAGCACATGTTTTGAGCACTATCGCTGCTATACCATCGGGACCACTGGCTTTATTCACATCTAGACGACACAATATTCTCTTTACCTCCTTATTAGTTATGGAGATTTCGGGCATTGAGATCCCGCAGTGAGGTAGATGTGGTGGAGTAGCATTGCCAGAGTCTAGATATGAATTTTGGGCAAAAAGCGAGGCAAGTAAAGACGCCTTCTCCTTTGCCGTATGAGCCAGGGATCCGTCAGATTTTACTAGCGGTAGCAGTGAAGGCCGACAGAAGTTTGTCTCAACCGCTTTGGCAAGGGACCAAAAAGCTCTGCTACCAGATGATTGGGCAGAGAGCTTTGCACGAAAATGTGTATATCAGTATATCAACTATCTAGTATCCGTAACACAAGTTTCCTTCGTAGCTTACTACGGAACTAGATGGCGCAGTGTGTAATAATGTACCAACATATTTATTTATTATTTATAATGTTCCTCAAATTAAAATTACTTAATATACTCTAAAATAAAATACTTTATTCAGTCTCTATTTATACCACATTATTTCTTATTTGTCATTCCATCGTATAGTGAACACAAAGTATGCTAATATATATCCGTTTATCACGGAGTTTCAAAGCGATTGTAAATTGAAATGTGTCGGAAGCCCCTATTCTAGTTGGCCAGTGCTTTTGAAGTAAATATTATTATACTATTTGCTTTGTGTTATTATAACTAACCTTTATGTTATTTTTACGACATAATGTAACGTATGAATTAATAAATAAACTCAACATAATATCACTACATATTATAAAACAAAGTCCTCCACCACGTCTGTCTGTCTGTCTGTCTGTTCGCAATAAACTACTGCATCGATTTTCATGTTGTTTTCTCTAATGGATAGAATAATTCTCGAAGAAGGTTTTAGTATATAATTTATCAAGTTTCTAATATATTTACTAGTGGAACTCGCGGCTTCGCTCGCGCTAAATCTAGTGACAAAAACAAGCGAAGTTAGGATGAGTCGCTAGTATTTATTATTACAATATATAATTCTTGTTGCAACAGTTAAGAGAAGAGTTAAAGTTGAAGTCGTGATTAAAGGAATTTAATTGAATTAGGTCTAGTAAGTCTTGATGTAACTTTCCGTTAAACACTTCTTATTTTGCCCTACATACTACTCTAGACTGTCCCAACGTACGTAAGTAACGATTTTCTTAGTAAAGTAGATATTAGTGATATTCTACGTTCCACGGTAAGAATATGTATTGTCTTTTGAAAAAAACATGCTTTGGAATTTAAACCAAACAAATAAAATTACGTCAAAGTTAGTAATTTACTAAGAGTCACTGAAAAGCTCTCCTTCAGATTTATGTATTTTACCCACGACGGAACGGAGACGGTACATGTGTTTGGGGTGAGAGGATTTTTGTTTGTTTGTTTGTACATATCCATATTGCCATTTTTCTCCAAAACTACTAGTCCGATTTTGATGCAGTTTCGATTATGGGTTCGGGTTACATTGGTGAATGTTTTTAGATAGGTGTTACGGTGATAGATCACCAGGGGGCGCAGCAGCAAACATCATTAAACATATTAGAACAAACATACTATAAGTAGTACTTAAATGATTAAACTAATACGTTAAAATTGGCTTTGACAATTTATTTAAAAATGTTTCAGTTAGTGTATATCTCTAAATATTCCTAAATACTTTTCATATAAATTCTATTAAGATCTCGTAAATGAAAATCAAGTTAAAGTCAAGGTGCTTTGAAAGAAACACTTTAAGCGAGATTTACGAACTTTAAATTAGCTGGTACGATTTTTCTCAAAGAAGTAGGAACACCCCTCCGTGCCCTCAACTTATGATGTAAAGTACACCTATACGATGAGAAGATACGAGTTTCGAATACTCTTTAAACAAAACTTGAATAAATAAGCTTTTAAGCTTTATACCAACTTACAACATAGAGTCAACCAACTAACACCCCCACCTTGTATAAAGCTCCCAAGAATAAAAGCTCAAATAACATCTACTCAGTTGTTTCCGAGTTATGCGTCATTAAATAGACAAAGCTATTCACTCATCACAGGCCTTTCATCAAGATGGACGAAGTTATCAGGCCATAGTCCCAGGCCTAAGGCCATAAGGGCCAATAGTTAGACGTTAAAAAGGGCAAAATACATACTACAGATAAGAGAGATAAGAGAGTTAAAATATTGTTAATTTTACTTAAACAAGCTATGTCACAAAACATATTTTTATTTTAAAAATATAAAACATCAACTTCGATATGAACTGTTAGCCCTTGGGACTAATATTTTTCAATGGAAATTCAAAGCTATTCGTGAAATTAAATATACTTTTTTCCTTTAGGATTTTTTTTAAATTATCTTTCACAAGCAAATATACTTGATACTAAATAATTATTTTTTCTTACCTATTAAGATATTTTTTTAATTATCTTTCACATACATCATTAATTTGTTTACAACATTATTAAAACGTTAAAATATTGCGTTCTAAATTATAATAATGTCCTGATCACGGGACAGTAAACTCGGTGACCTATCGAGAGAGATGGATCTACTGTACTACTGTGATTGTTGTAAAACATTCCTCGATAAGTTCTCCAAAATTTAAAAAAAGATAGTTTTATTTGAAAATGTTCGCGTAAATCACAGAAATACTTTCTGTGATTTACGATACGTTTGGATCAGTTTGTAGTCTACTTACTGTGCCAGAGGTCGTGAGTTCGAGTCCCGCTGGGGAAATTAATTTAGGTTATAAGCGTGCAGCTATGGGTTTATATTCATAATATGTATCTAAAATTATATATGTCATGTATGTGTTAATGTCTCTAATATTTATTAATTATATAAATTGTACGATATCTTTCTAAATACTATTATTATAGTCGTTTATTTTCCTTTGCTTTGAATATTTTAGGTAAGACTTTAGTTAGATACAGACGAAGAATAAATAAACAAGTAGGTCAATGATACGATTACTGAACAATGTTTTCGAAATACTTCGTGCTCAAAACACAAATGCAATAGTATTCTATTAGTTTGTTGTTCTTTTACATTCAATTATTTCACTTAAATTGTCATATTTTGTATTCGTTTTAACTGAAAACAGGAGATTGTTTTATTTAGATTTCAATTGTGTTATTTTATTACCTGTACTATTAAAAACGTTCAAAAAGCTTCTATTGCCAAATTTAAAAAAATGTGAAAGAACGTTTGTGTTCTAAAAGATATTATTGGATTAACGATTTTTTAGATGACAGTACGCCTTGGGAATGATGTACATTACTGAACAGTTGTCCTTAGACAATATTATATGGGTAACGTTGGCTGATCCCGTTGAGTTTCTTTCGCTAGTTCTTTTCAGGTCAGATGTTTCTTCTTTCCGGACTGGTAATAGACTGATGACGTTCGGTAAGAAATTGTTACAATTTTCATGTTGAATGAAATATTTTGATTTTTGATTTTGAAGGTTAAGAGATACGTCAAATCTATATTTCGGAAAGCTGTAGGTATACAGATTAGTCACAAACTTATTCTTTTTAAACAAACAATTCAATTAAACTGAAGCAACGCTATGTACAGAAGCCACAAGCAAAACTAATATTCTCTTTAATATGACGTAAAGTGATCTTAATTAAGTTAGGCTTGTGTCTATTGAGATTAAAACTAATTAGTCATATCTAGAACTACTGAGAAGCCTTATCGCTTCTTAGACATGATTACATTTTGAATAATACATATAATTTTGAGGGATTTACTTATATTTGAAACGATTAACTTATGTTGGCACTAAATTCTTATTAATATTGTTTATTAAAGGTATATCTTGAACATTGTAATAAAATAACTTAAAATAATAAAGAATATTTGCAGTTGTTCACTAAATTATCCAACAAATTGAAATCAAAAGTAGGTACCAAGCCAAGCAGTGGACTACATTTTTTGAGAGTCGGCACTTAAAATATTTACCAAAATAAACGATAGTAATAATGTTAACGGCCAATAATTAAAAGTCGTTTACGATATTTTAAAGCATCTGCCGTATTGCAAGAGATGAACTTTAATTTTCGATCTTAAGATTAGATAATATTTCCTTTGAGAGAAGTTGGGTAAAAATGCAATTTACTGTATAATTTTAAGAAAATTGACAACTGATACCGATTAAGCTGTTATAATAATTAATGTATTCAGCCCTTTTTAACGTCCTACTGCTGAGCACAGGCCTCCATCTAAGCATTACATAACATTATAAGCTTCGTGACTTAAATTAAACTTATTTCATACAATTTATTTTACGCTACAGTAGTGACATACACGAGAACCGAGTGTCCAAAAAAGTTAAAAGTATACAAAGGCCTTATCGCAATTTTATCCAAACCAGGTATAGAAATGTGAAAAACTATGCAGGGTGGATGGTGTAGATGCAACAATTTTTATTAACAAATGAGTAATTTGTTAATAAAAATTGTTGCATCTTCGTACATACTTATACATAATATGAACATTATGACTTAAATCTCGAATAGGGCAGGCTATTTCAACATATAGAATTATTGTTAATACACAATTTAATTTTAAAAAAGAATGAAATTAAGATAAAAAAAATATTAGTCCCGCTGAGTTCTTTCGCCAGTTCTTCTCAGGTCAGAGGTTTCTTCTTTCCGAACTGGTGGTAGACTCATGACGTTCAGTAAGAAATTGTAACAATTTTTATGCTGAATAAAATGTTTTGATTTGATTTGATTTGAATAGGGTAATGTATGGCTGCACATCTGTAGGTCCTATGGTCAAGTCCTTGGTCGGGCAAGTTCAGTTATTGAGTCTCTTAGTAACAGCCTGGAGTTGGGAAGTGCTTCAAGCATGAATTAGATTGATCACCATGGCCGGACCATTATTATATTCCTAAACTATACTGATACATAGATTTAAAGAGTCAATGTCAATGTTTCTTGTAATTTAGATCTAAAATCTTAACAAAAATTTATAACTATTAGAAATATTGGATGAGCGCAGTACAATAATTAATCAAGAATATTATATGAGAGCATTCTGTTGACTTTGAACGAAAGCGAGAGACATGAGATATGTTGCTATTGTTTAAGTAGTAAGTGCGACTGAGTAATTATGTCGGTTCATTATGTAACATATATGTCTTGTATGAACCGACGTATAAAACGTATAAATATGTTGGGTCATTATTACAACAGCGCCATCTAGCTACAAGGCTTATGTTACGATACCAGATAGTTGATATACTTCACATATACATTTTAAGTCGCTGGCGCAGCAAATAGGGTCACTTCAATCCACCTTTTCTACATTTGAAGTCGGTAAAAATACTCGAATATTAAAAATCAATTAGGTTTTAGGAATGAGGGCACATACATGTCGAGTCGAGTGGTTAGCATGCTCCTTTCAGATCGGTTTAAGAAGGATAGAACTAATCGTTTGTGTTTGCAGACGAATAATGAACGTGTTCCGTTTTATGCTATAAGTAGTTACTTTCCTGAAAATGATTTTAATAGTGCTTTTCATTTAAAATATTTTGATTTCTGTCAAAAAAACATTTTTATTGCAATAATAAATACTCTGTAGCAGTCGGCGATTATCTAAGCGTAACAAACTTTTACCCTTTTCACTCTTAGTCTATTATAAAGTAAATAAATTATATTTCTTCAAATCTTCCAGGAATTTCAGTAGACTACACAAATAAATAAAATTGAAATGTCTGTTTTTAAAATTGAAATAACAAAATATCAGCTTCTTACAAAACATTCACTCGTAGCTAATGTTATAAGGAGTAACTTATATTAGGATTTCTCGCAAAAATAAATTAGTCTTTACAATATTTTATTGGAAAACCCTCAAGGAATTTGCTTCTACGGCTAACAGTAGTATAATTTGTAACCAATCTCGGAAACGAGAGATGTGGTGTTTAAATTCGCTACACGCTGTTTTCACAGCGAGCGTGCTCCCGAGCGGGTTTCAACTAGCAAATATCACGTAGCTTGCACAAATTGATGTTATTCGAGTTTATAATATTACTAAAACTTGCTATTTGCCTTCGAAGTTGTTTATTTATTTATAACTAGTATTTCTCGCGGCTTTGCACGCGTTCTAAAGACCGGAAACCAAATTCTTTCTGAGTTACGCGTACCTCGCAGAACTAACGCCCGCATGTTCTTGCAACATTTTTCATTGATGCTTCGCTCCTATTAGTCTTAGAGTGATGTAGGTAATATAGCCTTCCTCGATAAACGGACTATCCAACACAAAATGAATTTTTGAATTCAGACCAGTAATTTGTGAGATTATCGCGTCCAAGCAAACAAACAAACAAACTCTTCAGCTTTATAATATTAGTATAGATTCCTAAAAAAAAATATTGCAATTTTCTAGGAAACAACGACAGTTACTCACTTCCTTTTTAGCCTTTATACCAATAGCTGCAGGAATTGTTGGCTCATACAGTCAAAGTGCTAAAAATTTCTTGAAAGACTAACACCTCACCTTATCAGCTGGCTATTTTACGCCTTTAAACATTGCTCATTCGGGTTAAATTATTACGAATTACTTGTTTACGTGTTTGTTGTTTATATTTTAGTATATTTGTAATTAAATTCATTGATAATAATATGAACATTTAAAAAAATCTGCAACCGGTCCAGCTATTTTCGAATATGCAATGCAGAACCAACATTTCATTTATATTTATAAAGATTAAAATAATAACATACTTCATACGCCCACTTCGATTCATTAAAGCTTTCCTTTCATTGAGATTGATAGAAAAACTTTTATTATTCCGATTGATATGAATAAAATAAAGCGCACTAGAAACGACTGTATTGTGTAAGCATATTTTTAATGAGCGTTCTTACTTGTAACTTTTTTCCCGCGTCTTCGCTCGCATTATTAGTAATTTTAGACAAAATCAGTTCAGCAGCCATCCGTGTGAAAATGTAACATATACCTAATAGGTTATCGTCAGTGGTATCCCAGTGGTACCGCATTCGCTAGAATGTCTGATTCGGTTGATACGGTTTCAAATCCGGGTCTGGCACCTCTGATTTTTACGAATCCATAACCAACGTGATCACCCAAGTAGTAAGGTGGTCTTACGGTAAAGAAAAACATCGTGAGGAAACCTGTATGTCTGAGCCTAGCAAGTTTTCGAAAGACATGTGAAGTCGCCAAACCGCACTATGCTAGTGCGGTGGACCTATGACCTGATCTCTGATTGATTTGATTGAAGGGAGGCGTATATCGTTATCATAATAGCAAATAAAACTCGTAGATTTTCTTATTTACCCGCGTAGATAGCTGATGGAAGGATATATGGAAATAAGATGTCATGACTATTTTAATGGCCTAATAATAAAAATATCTTCCATATTTAAAAAGCCATATTTTACATTTATTAAAAAAAGGCTTGAATTATTTTTTTTTATTTTCATTTAATTACATAAACATTTTCTTCAATTTAGTGTTTATTTAATAAAGCTATGTCAGGTACTTTTGAAGAAATTAAAGAATTTCTAACCTACCCATATTCTTTGTAGTCCAATTTGGTTTCTATACATTCTTTCTATGGAAGCATCAAATTGCTTTATCACTCAATATATCAGAGTGGCATACGACATGTAATATCAAAATTCAAGTTTACATTTTTCTCATATTAAACAGTATAAGATATATGTTTGTAAAAATTTTAAAACACAAGAGCAAGTATAGTCTCATATATTTAAATTCTAAGCCACCTTTTTCAATGTCGGATAAATTTTTGATGTTCTAACAAATATTCATCATAGAAATAACTCAAGGGACATAATAATAGTAAAATACTAAAAGCTGTCATACGAATATTTGGACGCATATTTTAAGCTTTTACTTACATCACCGCTCAGGGACATTTCAAACTAAGCCTTTTTGGTATTTCAAGGAATACCTTTTAGTGTCTTAATCCCAAATCTTTTATCGAGGATTTCTTAAGTAAACCAATGTTAGCCCTTTTCAGTTATTTGCATATCGAATGCCTTTTCTATTAGTGAATTCAAAATGTATGTATGACGACACGATCAACTCAGTTTGTAGTGACCCTACTTCTTGCGCCAGCGGTCGCGGGTTCGAGTCCCGTTGGTAGCATACATTTGTTGAACACGAATGTTTGTACTCTAGTCATAGGTGTTTATATATTTTATACTATGTATTCATTTAAAGTTATGTAGTATATCAACTGTCTGGTATCCGTAACACAAGCCTCGTAGCTTAACACGGAACTAGATAATGCTGTGTGTAATAATATACAAATTATTATTTATGTATTCACTATTCAGCCCTTTTGAACACCTTACTGCCGGGCACGAGCTTTCTATTATACCAAAGGGATTGACGAAAGAAAATGTACATTTATATACTTTAGATACTAAATGAAAAACAAGTGTCGTCCCAAAGAAGCTTAAAGCTACATCTATTTTGCAACTAGTAACTTAATGATAGAATTAATACTTTCTTAGGTTTACGCGAATATTTGACATTATAAATGAAACTATCTTTTCGTATTTTATCGTGGGTTTATTTAGATTTTTGGTTCCAGACGTTTCAAATGCTTTACAGCAATCATGGTCACGGGAGAATTATTAAAGAGAGAAGAAATATTAAACTTAGTTTAAGTGTATGTTTGTATGTTACGCGATATTTTCTAATGATTATTGAATTTTAATTTGTCTACTTATAGTTCTTTAACATTATAATTAAGAAATAAATCTCTTGTTATGGCTTTCGACTGGTTGAGCACAAATTTACACTTATTAATATTAGTTGCTACAATATGCAATTTTTCTAAATACCTATCATCACAAGCTTATCTATTCCGTAAACCAAATCTGTCCAAGAGTTAAACGAGCTTTATTTATTCTACTGACATAGCTTTTGTGTCATATGGTTTTATATAAATAAATATTATAGTTCCTGAAGAAAAATTCCTTCACGTCACGTTGTTTTGTCTTGACTAAAATAAACTTAACTCTAAGTAAATATCTTACGTGATAAATTCTTATCAGAACGTTTTAATACATCGTAAAACGAAGTAGTTAAGGCATTGGTATGCTCATAATACGGTTAAAACTAATAAACTTAAATTTAGTTTTATATTTACCAATTACCATCTCAAAATAATTTTTTGACGACACGTTTAGCGCAGTTTGTAGTGACCCTACTTTCTTGCACAGCGGTCGCGGGTTCGAGTCCCGCTGGGGCATTAATTTGTTAAGCTCGGATGTTTGTACTCCGGTCATGGATGTTTATATTTATAATATGTATAATGTATTTAAATTTATGTATGTAGTATATCAACTATCTGGTATCCGTAACACAAGCTTCCCTCGTAGCTTACTACTAGCTAGATGGCGCTGTGTGTAATATTGTCCCAACATATTTATTTATTTCTTTATATTTAATTATTTCAAGTAAAACCTGAAACGATTTTTATATCCCAAAAATATTCTCATTTTTAATATTAAATGTACACGTATTCATAAATATAACTGAAGTGTCTATTTTCAAGACCAAAATAACAAGTTTAATGCATACGTTAACTTATTACATGCACATTTATATAATTTCTGTCAGTCTGTCTGTTTGTTTTGGCTAATCTTCGAAACGGATGGATCGATTTTGACGGGACTTTCATTAACAGATAACTGATGTTATACCGATTAACTTAGGATACAATTATTTTAGAAAAAAAATAGGGTTCTGCTCAAAAATACTGAATCAGGAACAAGCCCAAGCAACGCAAGAATGAGTCGTAGTTAAGTAATAAAAATGAAGAAATAGTATTAAACACACGTTTGTACTTCCTTTGCTTCGAATGAATATATATTACAGAATAAGAAAAAGTTAAGCAATAGAAACTGTAATATATTCTCTATACCTTGAATTACCCCATTTTAGGGCTACAGCCAAAAGCATAACGAAATCATTATTTATAATCTTAGAATATTCGTGTCTTCGAGGCATAAAACTTTTTCTATATAAATGGGGCTTAGACATCATTACTTTCTTATTCAAAGAATCTGAAAAATGTTTTAGATTTTGTTATGTAAGTAGCGACTTACTCTTTTTACCACAATATATTTATTTTATTAGTAACTAGCATTTCCCGCGGCTTCGCACGCGTTCTAAGGACCGGAAACCAAATTCTTTCTGAGTCGCGCGGTATGATACCTCGCAGAACTAACGCCCGCCCTTCGCTTTTTTGCAACACTTTTCAATGATACTCCGCTCTTATTGGTCGCAGTGTGACATAATATAGCAACACAAAAAGTATTTTTCAAATTCAACCAGTAGTTCGTGAGATTAGCGCGTTCTACCAAACTAACAAACAAACAAACAAACAAACAAACTCTTCAGCTTTATAAAATTAGTATAGATTGTAGTGCAGCTAATGTTCTATGTTCTTTATTCTGCGGCTTATAGGCTTGTTTCGAACAAGAGCAGTATTGTTTGATTTGTGATTCAAGTCAATCTTTCTGTGTCCTAAATTTCACTCAAATCTGTTACTTTCACTTACTTTAACACTTATTAACCAGCGACTCACCTTTGCTTCAGGTTTATCCCTTGTGAAAAACAAAAACAAAAATAAATAAAAAACAAATCAAATCAAAACCAATCTGTTCTAATCTATAACCTGAAGTAGGTTATAGATTGGATCAGATTATTTTTCGATAGGTCGCAAAATTTTATCCAAATCAGTCCATCCGTTTTGGCTTAAAAGAGTTATTTACATGTATCCTTCCATCTACTAACAGACGTTTATAATATAAGTAGGATATTAGTGTGATGATGCGGCTTCAAATCCTCTAATATTTTCATGTGCGAATCATTTCTATCATGATTACCACTTGTCTTACGGTGAAGGAAAACATGAGGAAACCTACGTGTCTTAGAAAAACCTAGCAAGTTTATGAAAGACATGTGAAGTACGCCAACACGCACTAGGCCAGCGCAATGGACTATGGCCTGATCCCCGCGCACTGAGGGAGGCCCGTGCCCAGCAGTGGGATGTTCTGATGATGATGATCAGTGTGATGAAATATACCGTGGGAATTGAAACTTCTAACACACATTATTGTATGGGATGAATATCTAAGCGATCTCAAAATTACAATTCTGTATGTTATGTTGTTTCATATTTTTATCAATTTCAAATGAGTGACTACAGTATGTTTGAGATGTAATCAAAAATAACAAAACCTCTACTGATTAATACCTACTAGATTTTAAGAAATTCGAAAACTCTTGTTAAAACTATTCAAATTAGCCCAAATTGAATGTCGAATATATTAATGGTTATTGCTAAATAGCTTTACAACTATCACACATCAGATGATGAAGCTTTCTTAAGTCCTTTGAACCGACTTTGCTTGAAAGAAATAATATAAAAATGGCAAAAAACCTAAATAAATATTTAAAATTATTATTATTAAAATATGATAAATAGACCAATATTTGCAGGCTTTATTAATAGGATTCCAAATTGAACATTAAAGTAACGAAGACATCTTAAATTTGAATCTCCTTTAAATGTTGTTTTTTTAGAAAATTTACATTTTTAACTCCCCTGTTTTGAATTTACATTAAAATGAAATTCACCGCAGTTTAAACTTTGACCTACTTTTAGACTACTTTTTAGATAAGAACAAAACGAAGAGTTTCCTACGTTTGCTTCTATTGTTTGATTTGAACGATTATTATCCTTTAATATAACATTGTTTCTGCGTAAAATATGAATTAATCGTTTATTTTGTCTTACTTAACTTTCCTATACTCATTAGTCATTACAAAATTAAAAATCTTGACAATTTAACCGGCATTGAAAAAATTTGGTTTAAGTTGAGCTTTTTTCTTTAGTATTATTGGATATATTTTTTTGAGCTTTCAAATCTTAAGCATACCTTATACTATAAGTATATACTCAAATGTAAATATAGGTAAAAAGCATAGAAGTATAAAATTAGAAAAAAAAATTGTTATAACAAGTTACAAGTTCATGAGGAATAGATTTATTTAAATTTAAATATTAATAGTAAATTATTAGCTAAAATCTTTGGTTTTATGTAAACGGCATCTTTTTTATTTTCTTCGTTATTACCTAAGCGCCACAAACTTTTGGTCCGTATTTAATTATGAATTTTAATTTAAAACTAATTTGATTTGGTTTGTTTAAAAAAGTTGAAAGTATAATAGTCAAAGAGATAATTCAATCATTGTTATTGCTTTTTTTTGAAACTTTGGGAGAGTCAACATATGGAATACTTTTTACTGCGTAAAAATTTTGTTATCTCTTAGAAATCTTACTGTTTATAACGAGCGGAGTAAGGGTGTGTCGCTAGTATAATATGATACAAGGTATTATAGTACATGGCATTGGCTACTATTAATATATACTATTAAAGTTCCTTTATACATTGGTTAAGTTTATTAATGCGAGTGTTTTTGTCGACTTAACTTTATTTTATGCAGCAATAAATCGATTTTATTTTACTATATATTTGTAGTCTATGTACCGGAAAGTTATATAGACAGCTATAAGCCCTTTGTTGTTTAATACACTTTCCTAAGTGTGCATATTAAATATAGCTATGTAAGCTACGAGTAGATACAATAATTGAAATATCGCAAAGCGAAATAATATGAAGAATAAATGAATAAAGTATTTTATCTCGGGAGAGACTAAGGTATTTGACGTCAATTAAGTCGAAGCTAACCGGGATGTAAGTCTGCTCTTCCCGTCGAAAGATACAAATTTTATTTGAGGCGCATACTTTGATTTCCTTTATTAATATCTTAAAAAGTTCTTTTGTATTAGAAAAATTAATTAATTAATTATTAAAAAAAACATTATTAAATTAGTAATTCTTGTTTATATGGAAATATGTACCATGTATTTCGAATACGACTTTATCGGCTAACAAATCAAATTTTCTTTAATAAACAAATATTATTTACCTCGTATAATTAGTTATTTATCTTGTTACAGTTCAACGGTGTTTGGGGGTTGCCAGCCGTGGTCTGCGACTGCTATATCGCCATGGACGTCACTTGCTCCACTTCGAGCATATTCAATCTAGTCGCCATATCAGTTGATAGGTATTTATTTCATAATCTCTTTTCTCTTGTCGAAGTAGTAAGAGAAAGGGGAATAGAATTTATTTTTTATTTTATTAATTTAATTATCCTCTAAAAAAAACAAGTTTAAGTACAACATAATAGCCAGCCACAATCTAATATTCAAAATATAAAAATATCAATATCAATTGAAAAATATAAATATTTGATAGAAATTCAACGAAGGAACTTGTATATTGAATATTTCGTCACAAACGATGACCGTCTCTCGAACCTCAGAATGTAACTGAAAATTTCCTTGTAGAGAACCCCCTAACTGTACTTGGCTCGACTCGAGACTCAAACCTATTACCTTTATATCTATCATCGTCCCACTTGCGACGAGACTAACGAAAAAAGTAAGCACATAAGCACATTTACTGGTCTTAGTTATTAGAACAAACATAAATATATATACAAACATTTTCCTTTATACGATTTAATGAGGTGTATACGTTTTATCTCTATGTAGTTCCCCACAAAGCTCAAAGCTACCAAAGCGTTAATGAACTGACACTTAGTGAGATAATCTTTAATTAATACTTAATAGCTTTGGATTATCATAATCGATTAATGTAATGTACATCACTATACGCGAGTAATTTAATTTGGTAAGATTATATGAAAACAATATTGTTTACATTAAAATTATACTCTTCTACTGATGCTTAAAACATATACATTACATACTGATGAAAAGACTGAGGTAGCTCAGTGGTAACTCGCTCGCTTGAATATCCGAGTCATGCGGCTTCAAATCCCGGGTCTCGCACCTCTAATATTTTCATGTGCGAATCTTTACTAATATGGTTGTCTTGATTAACCACTTGTCTTACGGTGACGGAAAACAACGTGAGGAAACCTGCATGTCTTAGAAAACCTAGCAAGTTTTCTAAAGACATTTGAAGTCCGCCAACACGCACTAGTCCAGCGTGGTGGACTATGGCCTGATCCCCCTCGTACTGAAGGGCCCGTGCCCATTAGTGGGACGTTAAAAAAGGACTGATTACAATGATGCTCTATCGATGAAAAATGCTAAATAATACTAGTATTAGAATCGATGCTATTATAATAAAACGACACGTTTGACTCAGTTTGTAGTAACCCTACTCGCCGTGCCCGCGGTCGCGTGTTCGAGTCCCGCTGATACGAACTATCTGGTATGCGTAACATAAGCCTCGCAGCTTACCACGGAACTAGATGGCGCTGTGTGTCCATCATCATATTTATTTAGTAAAAGCTTTATTTTGTCTTAAAATTAACTTTAAATTAGCAATCTGCACGGTAGATATTATAATATAGAAAGCAAATGTTTCAACAAGTCTTATGTTGACTAAAAACAATCTCGATCTAACAAAACATAAATCTGAGTTAATTTATTCTCAAGACAAAGGAGCTTTGTTCTTTGAAACTATACATTATTTGAAATAGTTTTACATCTTCTTCGAATATTTATGTAAATGTACATACTAAATATTTCATTGCATAACTAATAATAATAATAATCTCTTTATTGTACAAAAAGAAAAAGAAAAAATAAATACATAAAACAGAATAAGGTACAAAAGGCGGCCTTATCGCTAAAACAGCGATCTCTTCCAGGCAACCTTTAGGTGTAGGAAATAGCAAATTTTATAGAGGGAAGGGGTGCAAAATATAGAGACTTATACAAAAAAAAATACAATAAAATACATATATATACATATACATACATATATTTATATTATACGTATATATACACAGATATACTTACATATATTATATATTATATATATATACACTGTAGATATCAATTTGGAGAAAAAAAAAATAATAATTGGCAAGAAAAAGACAAGCGTGTTAATTGTAGATGTTAAATTCCTATATTCGAGTCTCGACACAGGCCAAGTATGTATATCTATTGAAGCTATTTTGTATTAAATATTTCTTGGTAAAAAAACTGTGCTATGCTTTTTGTGAGTTACCCATTTCGTAGAAATCAGACATAATTTTTATAGAGTTAATGCCAAATCTATATATCTAGAGACTAGAATGAAAGATTGTTAGGATCGGCAGTTAAGAGATAACCGCGGAGGCACTTTTCCGCCCAGTAGATTCTTTTTTCTTATCTGAATAAGGCGACCGAAAACCTAAGCAATTTCAGGGAGTTTACCAAAATATAGACTTTAAACTCCTCGACATCTTGAATATTTTTAAGAAAATTTTCCTTTATAAAACTTCTAATAAGTCGGTGTGAAATTTTATATTCTCGCTTCATTGAGCAGTCTCGCCTTCAGAAATATACAATTTTTAATATTTCTCGCTTGAGTCGTGATATTGTGAAATATCTCTATTTAAACATTGTGCTTTTAAATGAATTTCTTAAAAAATTGCAAAATTAAAAACATAGCCTCGCTACCACTTAGTAGAATTTATTAACAACGAAACAATGAAGGGACTTGACTTTTGCATATATTTTTAAGAGCAGGAAATAGCTTACTTTTACTTTTGTAGTAATGCCTTGGACAGGATGTGATTGCCTCCAAGCTTCAGGCAATTTGTAAAGCAAAAATTTAACTTTCAACCAAAGAAAATTTTCCCACTATCTTACCTATCTTTTACCAGTTGTTCTCAGGTCTAACGTCTTTTTTTTCTAAACTGCTAGGAGACTCATGACATTCCAAACAATAGAATGCCCTATCTAAAATAACCCCACGACCCTCAGCATCGGAATAATTATAAACAAATAAGTCAATCAATCAATCAATCAGCTTATCGTCGTCCACTGCTGAATAAAGGCCTCCCCCAATGAGTATCAACTATCCCGGTCTTCGGTCGGCGATCCGCATCCATCCACTGCCCGCCACCTTCCTTAGATCATTGGTCCATCGTACTACAGGGCGTCCTACACTACGCTTGCCTAAACGCGGTCCCCACTCTAACACTTTCCAGTTCCATCGACCATCAGTTCGCCTGGAGACATGACCGGCCCTCTTCCACTTCAGCTTATTTTGCACGAGATTTCGGCTAACAAAAACAAATAAGAACACCATTAAAACCATAGGCTTAAGCGCAAACAAATAAATATTATTTTTTTATTATATTTCTTAAACATTTTTATTATAACTATAATTAAAATATTTTATTTAAACACTTTTATTATATTTCTTCCTCAGATACATCGCAGTAACCCAGCCAATAAAATACGCGAAGCACAAAAGCAACGCGCGAGTTTGGCTTATGATAGCTGTAGCCTGGCTCGTGTCTGGTGCCATCGGTTCTCCAGTGGTCCTGGGCCTCAACAACACGCCTGACAGAAGTCCTGATCAGTGCCTGTTCAACAGTACTGATTATGTAATATATTCTTCACTTGGATCATTCTACATTCCATGCATCATTATGATGTTTCTATATTATAGGATTTTTAAGGTAAGAAGCTTAAAAGTTTTAGAATTACGATTTAAAATTTTAAGCCGCTGAGTAAATAAGTACTTTAAATTTGTGGAATGAAGAATTTTTGTACATTACTAGTAGATAAATGTAAGAAATCAAAGAGGAAACGTGTATAATGACATAGAAAAATGTTAATTTCCATCCTTAAGTGAAACTGGCTATCTGAGGATACTTTTGACTGTTCTAGGTTCTATGGGTATAAAAGCTACCGTTATTCTGAAATATTCATGTTCTATAAACTGTTAAAACGTAACGAAATAAAAAATAAGTTGCAAACAAGTGTAAAACTGAGTATCATAAAAAACATATAGATTACTAGAAATACACGCGTATTACATCTAAATATAAGTTTAATTTTAGAATTAATTGCTTGCTTGGTTTTTAAAAGCTTCGTATTATAATACCGAAATAAATATCTACATTTCCCACTCCGATGACCACTTAGGAGGTACGGTGTACTGTGTGGATCGCACCAGGTAGGTCTTCTTTCATAGCAGAGTGGACTATTGGGGCTACCTAGAGCTGCTAAAGTTGCTGTGGTCTGCTTCGACAGACCTGTCATCGGGAAGTCGTGATTAAATGCGTAAGCGATTTTGTGACGTCCCCTTTTTCGTCAAAAGAGGTTCCAATGAGTTTTAGTAGGTGCTATTCCAACATACCTAAGTACCAGCTTGTATACAGGTATACCTAAATGCATTTCCCAAAGTTAAAAAAGGTGAGCAAGAAGTACCGTATAGAAATAGTCTTTGAACAGGTAAATTTGAAATATACAGTACACATGGCCATAATATTTTTAGTGCGCTTGTCAGCCTTAACATGGAACCATATACTCGTAAAAAGAGGATAAAAGGTAACATAAGTTACCAAAATTGTTATCATAAAAGGAACCCTAAAAATAAATAGAAAACATGGTTCCCTGTTAGGCAAATCAGCTCCTACTTAAACCTTGCACAGTTTATTGAAATAGAGCCTTTCTGATGTAAATTTAGATTATTAAATTCATTTTTAAACGAACTCTGTACAGCTTTTAGATTATCTCTCCATTTGCAATAGATGGTCTTCAACGAGTTCTACGAAGTGGGGTAAAATGTAATTTGAAATATGAATATATTAATTGCACTCTACTTTTATTCATTTTTATGAAAATTATATTTAAGTATTAATCGGAACTACCTAACAGTATTTATCTATAATAGAAAGGCATTTAACGAACCGTTTAGCTCATGCGAGCCGAGCCACTTCATTGATGAGCAGGAATATTTTAAATCCAGTCTTGGATATTTAAATTTACAATATCTATGTTTTTATTCACATATATTAGCAAAGTTATAAATTATACTAGTAAAGTTATAAATGTGTAGTGTATCGACTGTCTCACGTCCATATTATAAGTCTCGTAGCTTACCATGGATGGTACTAACTATATTTAATTTAATTATTTATTTCATTTAGTTCGTTAGTAAAAAATAATTTACCTAAAGAGTTTTTGAAATGTATACAAATCTTAGAAATAAAGTTTTGTTTAAAAGCTAAAATTGAAGAAAAAGCTCTTCACTGTAAAATACAACAAATATTAGACTATTCTATTGTTTTTACGACTCGTCGTCTTAGTACTTATAGATTAAATAAGCATTAAGGCGACGAGTTGTAAAAGAACACTCTTTGAAAAGACTTACAAATATTAATTTAGGGCCAACTGTTTTGGATAAAGTATTAAAAATAATAATAACAATGACATATTTACTTATATATGTAAATTTAGCTTCACTTTCTAGTATACTTTCCGATATACATTGACGCATTAACACGCTCGCTTGGATTAGCCAATCTTATTGAGACTAGCCTACTGCGCAGGAGATATTATAGTGCACAAGTGCACGCGCAGACACAAGTGCACTCTATTCCTATCACTCTTGTACTCTGGTGGGACGACTGTTCAACAGAATCAGTGAGAGCTAAGTCGCAGGATCGACTGCTTTATGTGCCCTCTGAGGCACGGGGATGAAACATAGCCAACTTCCCAACTACGGCCGGTTACTCAGGCTTACTAAACAGAAAGACTCAATAATAAACTTGGCTCGACCCGGGACTCGGACCTAGGACCTCTCGATATATGACCGTACATGCTAGCCACTACACCACCGAAGCAGTTAACGTAAATACGTCTACTACAAATAATTGTAAATCTATGTAAATATACCATACTAGCATTTCCCGCGGCTTCGCACGCGTTGACCTGAAACCAATTTCTATCTGAGTAGTAACTGATCAATAAACGGACTATCAAAACAAAAAGAATTTTTCAAATCAAACCAGTAGTTCCTGAGATTAGCGCGTTCAACCAAACAAACAAACAAAGTCTTCAGCTTTATAATATTAGTATAGATAGGCACGTGTATACATTTGTTTTATATCAAAAAGCAATCTCTCTCATCTAAACTTTCTCGCATATGACCTGGATAGAACTCACAATATTTACAAAGCAGCGATCGCAGTATCCGAGATATTATTGGTATCGAATTGTACTGAAACTTTTGCTTACGGTGTGGAATTCTGAAAAGCTTGCGACTTTCGGCCTTCATATAATAAATATAGGGATTTAATTTCAGAGAAAGTACTACGACAATACTCTGTGTACGTGAGAGGATTTTTATAGGAATTTCGATATTTATCCTTGCTATTGACACTCTTAACTAGCTGTGGGTCATGGAAGTGGACTACATATTATAAAGCAAAAATCGCCTAAAATCTGTGTGTCTGCGTGTCTTAAAACTAAAAATAAGTAATTGTTAGTTTTTCCAAAATTAAAGTTTATATAATATTCGATATACATATGTAGGCATTAAAATGCAATCATGACTTTAAGAGTCAGCACTGACACTGTTACAAATTTTTCAAATTATGTACAAAGTTTTAATGTCTTTACGTTACAATATATATACAGTATATATACTTGTAATTATGTCCACAAGATCCACATAATATACATAAAAATTCGAATCGAATCGAAATCGAATTAACTATAAACTAAACAGCAACGTAAACTTTTATCTCGTTTAAAAGACAATACAATATAGAACCCATTTATTCTTTCCCTTTATAGTCGAACAGATGACCGTGATTTCCCATAAAAGCCTTTACGATCCTTTTTCAGGTCGCGTACCAACACTTTAAATTTTTTTATAGCCACTATTTTCGCACATTCAAATGCGACAGCAATCGTCATGATATCGTTATATGTGTTTTATAATTTTGACTAGGTGATTAATGATGCTAATGTTTATGTACGATTTAACGGTTAATATAGATTTCTCATAAATAAGATATTTTCCCACGGGAAATGTATCATATTTGCTGTTGTACTTTCTTGCGCCAGCGGTCGCGGGTTAGAGTTCCGTTGGGGGCATTCGTTTGTTAAACTCGAATGTTTTTACCAGTCATGGATGTTTATATTTATAATATATATATGCATTTAAAACTTATATATGTATTATATCAACTGTCTGGTATCCGTAACACAAGCCTCGTAGCTTACCACGGAGCTAGATGGCGCTGTGTGTAATAATCAAAATCCGTCCAATGGCTCTTGTAATGCGGATTGTAAGACAGAGAAAAATTCTACAATATATTCGGCGTCTCTATCAATAAAAATGAATATTATAGTAAAATTTTCGAAAAAAATTTTTAATAACAGATTCGACTGAGAATTTTACCATATAGTGCTTGCGCCGCACCCAGCTTTGCTCGGGTTCGTCTTTTGATCTAACTCGAGCGAAGCTGCGGGTTTCGCTAGTAATAAAGCCTATGTTACTGAGTGATAATGTAGGTTTCTAATGACAAAAGAATTTTTGAAATCGGTCCAGTTGTTTTTGAGTTTATTCGTTACATACAAAAATACAAATATGTTCTCTTTATAATATTAATTATAGATATATACATAGAATATGAGTGTAAAACAATTACTAGATGCATCCTAAGTCAACAAAATGGTACTTTGACCCAGCAAATACCTGTTAAAAATGTTGATTCAACAGTCTTATATATTCTCGTGTCACTCAGAGGGTCATGAAAATTTATGTATTTTTAGGTTTTGTCATGAGGCTTGATATCAAAACAAATTTTTCTTCTTCATCTTGATACAACTAGAACCAATTTTATTATCTAGAAAGAAAACAAAAGTAATTTCAGCATGTTGATATCGAACATTTGCGAGTTACTAAACTTTCTTATAGTTTCATAAATATGAATGACAATCAATTACGCAAACGGTAAAATCTACTTGCCTGACTTCTGCAGGAAATTGATCATATCAGATGTAATACATACTGTATATTTTGTATTATATACATGAAGTCTGCCGAAATATCAGCATCCGGTATTTTAATGATGTATAAATATTAATTAATGAAGTTTAATTTTCAAACATACTTCCGTGGCTTTTATTCGTGGTATTATTTATATGATGAAATATAATTATTTTATATTCCGTTTTTATATATTTATACTACTAATATTACAAAGCTGAAGAGTTTGTTTGTTTGTTTGAACGCGCTAATCTCAGGGACTACTGGTCCGAACTCAAAAATTATTTTTGTGTTGGATAGTCCGTTTATCGAGGAAGGCTATAAGCTATATATTACATTACGCTATAAACAATAAGAGCGGAGCATAAATAAAAAAATTAGCAAAAACGGGAGAAACATATTTGTTTTGATTTTCAGCCTTTAGAGCGCTAGCGGAGCCGCGGGAAAAGCTAGTTTTATTATAATAAACAAAGTGAAGTGGGTTCGAATCCCGGATTCTGAAATCATTAACCTTTTAGTTGAATTACAACTAGCAAATCATAAAGATGTAAAGTTCCCACCCTGCACTTGGCCTGGACTTATTATGACCACAGATCACATAATACTAGTTATTACTTACTTTATAGGCAATCCGACAACGTGCCAAAAAGCAACGCGGGAACAAAACCTCTTCAGCGATCAGCTCAGCCGTCTCCAGCGGTACTGCGGCTGTTGTGATTGAGAACATTGCACACACACAAAGATTCGTAGAAGTGCCAGAGGATCGACCGACTAACACTGCCTCTGGGAGTAATGAGGATGATGATGATAAGTGAGTATTCTAAATATATGAATTGTTATAACTTATTTTCATAGTAAATTGAGTGCGTATTAAGAAATTATACTTAATTTAGTCTTTAGCCTTTAAGCTTTTTTATATTCTATAATATTGTAACAATAATTTGTATTTTCGCGTTATTGTCATTGATTTCTGTACAAAGTACCATTATGTTTGTTACCACTATAATATTCTATTACAGCGAACGATTTTTTTTTGTATTTATGTAAAATCTCGGATAACCTTTTTCACATTTTTGTATAAAGTGTATTCCTTTTAAATGGTTACTTATGCGTATGCCCTATATAAGAATAAACAGCAATATTTTAACTTACATTTTTTATAAAGCGCGTCCGAAAAGTTATTTCAATGGAAACATTTCCTTAGTTATCACTTTTTCCCCAACTGAGTATTGTTGCTATTTTGTAAAAGCGTATTCGAATTATGGAACAAAAAATGTTGGAAGAGAATTTGACAAGTAATATATACAATTTAGCTTTAAATTATATTTTAAAGTTTAATTTCAGAATTTACGTACAGAGTTTTAAACTAATCTATACATACTCGTAATATAATAAAATTATAATTGTAATGATAATAATTATAATCGATAGAGATAATTATTATCTAATTTATAGTTTCAAGATTTTTTGTTTGCCTTTCTGTAACCGTGTCATGAGAAAACCACGGAAAAGATTTTTATCATATAACTTCTTTACGCTCTCACGATTAAAAAGATTTAAATACGTATATACATAGATAGAGTACTGTATCTCATAATATGTTATTATTACATTGGACCGACGCGAAGCTAAAATCGTTACTTGTGCAAATTGAAGTACAATTTTGAATACCTACAGTAATTATGCTTTTCGTATTCACCAATTTTCATAAACAAAAGGGCAATTTAAAGTTCCTTCCAATCTCAATATCATATTAAAATGAGAGCGAATACTTATCATCAATCTAACTGCTATACAAAAGTTAACGGAAAATTATTTGTCTGTGAAGCACTCAATAGATCTTGTATAAATAATTACGCTCGTCTTAATTCGAAATACTTGTTCGAGTATCAACGTAATATTTTGAAACTTAAAAGTAAATTAACATTTTATTTATAGTATAAAGTGTTGTTTAATTTTAAGATCCTTTAAATTATAATTGATGAGATACTTGTAGTATTAGTGAAGTTAGTTAACCTGTCAGTTATACTTTATCTCTCGGACACCTTGGTGTTATATATGCAAGCCTTTTAACTACTTTAAATTCATACTTCATAGAAGACGTCTAATATTTCTTAACTAGATTACCCTGTTGACGGTCTACCAGACATAAACAAGAGTTAAGAATATTGTTACATATGTATGTACAACGATAAACTAACTAACGATTTATATTTATACTGAGCGTTACTTGAACCTGTGACCCTTCAAAAAAGCGACTAATTTGGTTAAACCTTTGCGTGATGCTATAAAGCTGAACATTCGTAAAAATATTGTCAATGCAGGGTGCATTTCATGTATGTCTCTACGTATATTTAAAAATTATTGTATATGTAATAAAAAATTTTATTAAATTGTAACAAAAATTTATACAGTTTTGATAGGTCAGAAATGGGTGCGTATGCTGAGGAGTTGGTGAACACAAGGTCCGCCAGATTTATGTTAGCCGCAGTCGTGGAAGAAACTGGACTGTGAGTTTTTTAGTACATAAGTTAACTAGGCTTTAATCGGCTTGACGTCAGTATGTCGTGTGTTAAGCCCTTTCCAACGTCCCACTACTGGGCAGGGCCCTCTGCGATATCAATGAATACGGGATGACGTCATAGCCCACCACCCGTGCTAAATACGGCTTGGCGGACTTCATGATGAATGTTCTCTCAGACATGCTGGTAAGGCAAGGCTGTAGTACTCATGATGAAATGATTCGTCCTACATGAAAATATCTAAGGTTCGAGACCCAAGATTTGAACCCGTTACTGCCTATATATACTATAGTATAATAGTTAAAAAGACTTGAATTGTTTCACCGCATACTCAACCACTTTTCTAACTACTGAAAAGGTTAATGTATCTACAAGAAAGCTCATTTTTTAAGCTTAATTAAAGAATAATATTACGTTTCATCTCAATTAAGAAAAATTAAAAAACAATTGAGGCAATAAATTTAAAATGAAATAGAAATTTAATCAATATTTTTAATCTTTCTCAAAGCTCGTTAAAAGCTGGATTAGTAAATAGATGCTCAATACATGTCTGAATTAAGTGTTCACTTACATATTAAAAGATGTACTCGTAGTACGATAGATCCCAAAATGGTCCCTCACACTCCAAATTAGTAGCGTAGTTTCGTATAAAAATATAAATAGGTACGCTGGTGAAAATGTTACTATCTTTTACTAAAGTAATGAAATATTCAAAGAAGAAAATGATGTGAAAAGCTTTTAAAATGTTATAGTTTCTTATACATTTTCTAAGTTCTTCGTCTTTTAACACTTTATAATACTCCTTTGAACTTTTAATGTGTGTAAGTATGAAGTTTAAATATTTTTGTTTTTTTTAATATATTTATGTTTGTTCGTTACTTCTTTCTAAAAAACTTAACAATTACCATGAACTTATGTCTGATTATGTTTAATAATTTAAAAATATATTAAATATACTAAAATTAAATTTGTTTATAATAGTTCAATACTATGTTTTTCACTAGAGTATTTTTTTTATTTAGAATTATGGCGAATTTAGCATCTCCCATACCAATGATGGATCCCAACACAAACAACGACTCTGGTTACGCGCCTTCAAATATGGACGTGGATAAAGACCACACTCCACCTCCATCTCCACTTAAAGAGGAGAAGAAGAAAGAAGGAAAGGAGTTACCTAAGAAACCAGAATTAAAGTGAGTAAAAACGAATACCAATTAAGTTTAACAACTCAACTTTAATTTTTTTTATATTAAAATATTAAGTACAGTCAAGGTAAGGTCAGTAAACATAAGGTCAAGGATTTAAAGAGAGAAATTAAATTTCGTAACTGGCGTAAGTGAAAGGCAATATTCTAAGATCGTATGTTTTAGTTACTTTTTTCGTTTACTGCCTAAGCGGCTCGTTGGTCTAGGGGTATGATTTTCGCTTAGGGTGCGAGAGGTCCCGGGTTCAAATCCCGGACGAGCCCAATATCTTTTTACATTTTTTCATTCATAAATTTAATTTCAATATAAATCAATTTTGATTCAAAATGAAACACTACTTTAGCTTAGAAAGTGAAAAATATTAATGATATTATATGTACTTAGCTTTCTTCATTTACATGTTACAGAAGAGCTTTATTCTGAGTTGGTTATTATACTTCACTAAAAGACCTCTTTTTAAATTAAATTACTGATTCGAAGGATTCTAATCGAATAAAATTTATTTTAAGATTTTACTAAGCGAAAAGAAAAGAAGGGTTCAGTAACAAACTTCTTAACGACCACTTCTTACCGTCTTCGAAAGGTCAAATTAGATTTGCTTAATCAATTTCTTTTTCATCATTGTCATGGGGGCAATATCGGTATTATCGTTCTCGTTTTCCGTTGAGATAATGTATCAAGTTGTGATACATTATGCTATTTTAAAAATCATAATAACTATATATTTTTTATTGTATAGACGTACATATAAAATTCTAAGTCCTTTCCCTGCACGTGTGCCACTTGTAGAAAAATAAAGTTAATGTCTTAAACCACATCAAATACCCTTAAATAATATATTTACATTTACATATAACTTATACTCTTGGGTCTAAACCGCCTTTGAATTAAATATTATTCCTCACTTACATAGGTATGTAAGATACCACCGCCGCGCTCGGAAGGCAGTAGGTATACCTACTTCTTAAAATGTTTATAATTATACAACCACCTCCTTTTTTGAAGTGGGTTAAAAACTATATAAAGCTTTCGTGAGAAACTGAAAACTTTTTAGCCACAGCTTAACTCAATTGTCTAAGAAGTAAATATAAAAAGGAAACACTCTTCAAATATCCTAGAGGTCCATTCATAAAGGATCTTTTTAAATCATTCGTGCAGAAAAGGGTCAAATGAGCACCTTAGAAACTAATATGTGTTTGAGTAAATAATAAATACGTTGAGACATTAACACACAGCACCATCTAGTTCCATAGTAAGCTACGAAATGTGTATTATGTATTCCAGATAGTTTATATACTTCGCATTTTTATATAACTTTAAATACATACATATTATAAATATAAACACTCCTGACAAGAATACAACCGTTCCTGCTCATGTGTGATGAGCAAATGATTCCCCTAATGAGATCAAACCCGCGACCGCTGGCACATCAAGCAGGTCACTAAACACTGAGCCAAACGAATTGTCATTTGAATATACGAAATAAAAGAATATTTTTTTCTATCTAAAACTAGCACGATCTTACGAAGCTGCGGGTTTCGCTACTATACATATAAATCTTCCTCTTGAATCACTCTATCTGTTAAAAAAACCGCATCAAAATCCGTTGCGTAGTTTTAAAGATATAAGCATACATAGGGACAGACAGACCGCGGGAAGACTTTGTTTTATACTAAGATGTGATCACTACAAAGAATTTTAGTGGTCAATCGCAATCATAGTTCATAACAACTTTTTGCAATTTTTCATCATGTGTACAAATAAAACGTGTAAATAACAGTCTGTATTTTAATTTTATCTATCATCATCCAGCCAACGTGAAAGCTGCTGAAATGCGAGCTTTTGTTTACAAATACCATAAACACGAATCGACTTTTGTAATATACATCAAACTTTGTTGTTTGAAAGCTCACTGAGTAATTTATTTTTACTGCAATAGTATTGATATTATATAGTTTATATTTTATACAGCCGTTACTAACTTCTTTCATTGCACGAAGGCACGTACCTCCAGGCCATACCTAGTCGTTTAGGCGGACTTTAAAAATCTTTTAAAAGCTTAGAATATTGCCTCCACCACAAGGCAAGGGGAAATTATTCACAATTCTCAATTCGTTACCTAAAGATGTAGAAGATGCGGCATCGATTAATATATTTAAGAAAAAATTAAAGAAGCACATAATGTCTAAAGATCTGTTTTAGTAGCACTATTGTATGATTAGTTACATAAGTTTTTTTATTATATAATTTTCCCTATTTTAAGTGAACTAGTATTGTTCTTTTTTGGGAAATAAATGTCTTTAAACCTAAATAAGAATATGAGATGTAATACCAGGATTTGAACCCACGTCATTCGGTTTTCCAAACGTGCGTGCTAGCACTGGACTAACACTGCCACTAGTTTGCATTAGCTATTTGTAAATATTTCTTTACCGGGTATAGGAATATGGTACTTTATTTTGCAACTCTAAACTTCACTTCTTCACTATAATTACTCTAAATAATCATTTTAACTACCTTTGTTTATAAATAAAGCGCGAGCGGTACCGCTGGTTCCGCTAGTGTATTGTACATATAAACTTTCCTCCTGAATCACTCTATCTATTAAAAAAACTGCATCAAAATCCGTTGCGTAGATTTAAAGATCTAAGCATACATAGGGACAGACAGCGGGAAGCGACTTTTTTATACTGTGTAATAAAGTCATCATTTAAGAACTCAGAAAATCAAACTCAATAGGAGCTTGTAAAAGTCTATTACTACAGCATATTTTGATTTGATTTATAATAATAATGCGAAATAAGAAATGAAATTGAAATCGGATTAAATTAATATCAAGCAGGAATAACAATTCTTCATAAATTCTTTCTTTCGAGTATAATTTCATTATAGGATAGATAAAAACAATATAAACATCAAACCGATTTAAGTTAGTTCAATAAACCGCAAGGTTACAAAATCACTCAAGATGGTCAAAAGGGATTTTCTAAAATAAGTTATAAGAGGACAACATTACTCGTCCTCATAATTCCGGATGAACAGATCCGCTCTCATCCCTTCTATTAGCTGACCTAAAGGCAGTCGACCACTGGATTTTAAAAGATAATTTATTTGAATTACAGAAATAATAAGTTTCTAAATTCTCCCGTAATATATTATTTGACTTAGTACTAAATAATAATAGCTCATTAGTACGCGTAGTCCAATTCGATTTGGAAATACAATAAAACCGTTTGAAGCATCTAACTTTCTACGTAAGGAAAATATCGTGAGGAAATATGGGCATATCTGAGAATGTTCTAGAAAGACGTTGAAATATTCAATCCCGCGTTTGGCCAGCATGATCGATTATAATTCACTTCATGGGAAGCCAACTTGTTGAAACATGCAATGCAACATTCTCTGCTACAATAAAAATACGCGATATAAATTTTGCTATAACAATGGACGTAAATATCAACTGTCTATATAAATGCTATAATTTAAAATGAAGTAAAATTTTCAAAGATTATGAAACCAAACATAAAAGATACTAGTATATTAAAAAAAGTTCTATTTTCAATATAATAAGCTCAAGCCATTGTTCCACAACTCGTAGGTAGATTTAAAAAGTAAAAAATCATATCCAATAACTCAATGGAAAGCTAACTTTATTCGACCTTCTCACTCCATTACTTCGCCACTAAGAGCCGTAAGTGCGCCGCGACATATTATTATAATTTACTCTATTTTTCACTTAAACGATAAAAAAAATATTATTTTTCAAGCATTCGTATGTAGTATATATTTTAAATTGTATATAAAATATACTGTACATATTATGTATAAGCAACGTTTACATCATAAGAGATTTTAATAGGCAGAAGATATACATACTGTGAATTGTGTAGTTAGGTTAGGTTAGTGTAGGATAAATAGATAAATTGTAATACAATATTGTTACCAAATATGTTTTTTGAAAAGAGCAACTGTTGAGTTTCTCGCCGGTTCTTCTCAGCAGAACAGCTTTCCGAGCCGGTGGTAGTTTACTCACAGACTTACAGACTGACTTTTAATTTTGATAATGTAAAAATGACGATTCAAAAGAGCTTGTAAAAGTCTATTTGAATAAAGAATATTTTGATTTGATTTGATTGACTTCAGACTTCAGAATTTCACTTGTGAATCTCGAAAAAAGTATGAATATTATGTAAGAAAATTCATGTATTCGTATTAAAATTTTATATGTTATAGTCATTTATTATGCAAAGTTATTTAAACATTTAAATGAGTGCTCTGAACGCATGGACTTTTATTAAGTTCTACTTAAAAGTTGAGTGGAATTCAAAAGTAATTTCCATTTAAATTCATGTGTAATATCATATACATATTTCAGTGTTATTAATTAGATAGGGAGCTCATACGACTTATTCTAATTAATCACAAACCATTTTGTATTAGTAGTCGTATTAGATTAAGTAAGCGGTATGACATTAAATAATACTTGTCTTGGTACTTTCCTATGCGAATATTTGATATTCACAGTGATATTTTACTCGTGAAAATATGTTTGTTTGTTTTAAGTTATTAAATATTTGATAAGAGACAAATATATAGATCAAATTCTCTCGAGCATCGTCAAATCATTTCAAGATTTTTGATAACCCCAATAATTAACTTAGTAAAAATATTTAGTAAAACTTAATAAACATATCCTAAAGCAATCAGTGAATATGCACGAAAATGTTATGCTTTGACCACGTGATGATCCTTAGACATCACTACATATACATATAAAACAAAATCCTCTGCCGCGTCTGTCTATCTGTTCACATTAAACTACTGCACCAATTTACATGCTGTTTTCACCAATGGATAGATCTCGATTTAAAAGAAGGTTTTAGTATATAAAGCGGCCTCGCTCGCGCTAAATAAAATCGTAATTTAAGTGGAAAAATTAACAATAAATGTATAATTTATGTATATATTTTTAATTAACTCTGGAATTTTCCTAACTACTAGTTTAAAACTACAACAAGATATTGTAGCCAGTATAACCCGTAATTAACAATTCGTATAACGGGTCCGGATGCTAATACGGTATCATCAATGATCATGTTGCATAATGAGGTTTATGGAAAGCTTCATACGTTTCATTACATTTCAGTTCACAATCGTGTATTTTTCTTTAATTATTATATGATGTAAGTAAAAAATGTGCTTTTTAATGTAACTTATGTATGTTTAGAGATTTTTTATCTTAGTAAATGTAATTAGCGGACTTATTGCATTCTTGCCTGGCTAATAAAGGAAAACGTTATGCAGCGGTCTGAGGTCAAGCAAAACGTACTGAAATATTTAAATGAGAAATATTATAAGCTAGCTTCCTTGTCTTTTGTGTTTATAATATAATATTCAGAACACCATTTTCATATTTCCTTACTAACAGCCTGTGTGCTACACCATTCATAGACTATCTATTATACGTTCCGATCCTACCAATTATTTACGAGATAAATAATTGTAAAAGAAAATTTATAACTAGAGTAAAATTCTAACTGAGTCGACTCTACCATTTTTTTTTTTTGGAAATCTTATTGAAATATTCATTATTATCGAAAGAAGCGGCAACACAAAAATACGACTAGATAGATATTGATGAAGTTTGGTATGATGATAGGTCACCTTACATCATACCTGGGGGTCATGATATAGCATACTCTCGATTACTACGTGAAACTATGATATCTTGAGAAATTTTTCATCATTGTTGGGAACCGGTCCTGGCTTCCTGGCCGAGAGAGGGGATGAGCGCACCGCGTCGACCGGCATCGAGGCAGCGCAGCCGACACTCGCTCTCACGACGTCCACCGCAAACGGGCGCTTCTTTTTATTACGTTTACGGCATTAAACCAGTACATTAATACAGTCCACTTTTATTTTAACGTCCCAAGGACTCTAACAATCATCATCAGCCCTTTTTAACGTCCCACAGCTGGGCACAGGCCTCCTTTATACTAACCGTTAAAACGTACCTAGGGAGCAAGAAAGGGGACACTAGAAATATATAAAAAACTTCGCGAAATTTTTCGAAATAACTAAACGCACCTATCAACGCGTAATATTACCACGTATTAAATTACTTTCCATATTACGATATACTTTCCATATAATGTATCCATTAAATATTTACAAAACTTTATAAAAAGGGTTTCATAAAAATACCCTCATTAAATACACACGCTAAATGGGTTTGGATAGTTTCCAAAAATAGAAAGGATCTCTTGTTCATTTAAAAAGATCACGTATTTGTTGTACATTTTTAAACGTTTTGGGATAGAATTAATCTTGCAGTATTTCGTTTTCCGCATTTCATGAGATCTTGTTACGTTTTTTATTTAGCCCTTTTTAATATCCACCTGATAGGTATGGGCCTGTCTTCAATACGAGGGGATAAGGCAATAGTTCTTCACACTGGCTAAGTACGAATTGGCGGACTTCACAATGTCTTACGAAAATTTTCTAGGTTCTCTTAGACATGCAGGTTCCCTCACGTTTTCCTTCGCGTATGATTTTTAATCGTATCCTAAGCGAGTCACTAGTAGTCGACGGCTAGATTTTCTCTTGTTGTCATTGTTTATTAATTAAAAAAATATAATATTGAAATAACTGCATAGCATAGTATAAAACAAAATCGCTTTCCGCTGTCTATCCCTATGTATTTTTTAAACTACGCAACGGATTTTGATGCGGTTTTTTTTAATAGATATTGTGATTCAAAAAGAAGGTTTAGATGTATAACTAGTGGAACCCGCGGTTTCGCTCACGCTAAATCTAGAGACGACCCCGAGCGAAGCGAGAACGAGTCGCTATTACTAGAGTTGAATATACGTACTGTGTAAGTTGTGTTAACGAATAGTGATTTAGTCAGCTGAAGATAACCAGTCAGTCTGTTAATTGCTAGAACGAGCCCACTAATCCATACAGTCGGCTAACGAAGCCTAGATAACTGCTATTCTGTTGAACGTTTGATGGTCGATCGTTATTTGTTAAATTTGAACCCACATACACTGTTTTTGGAAGTTTATAAAACTTCTTAATAGTGTACAAGTAAGCAAAAATAATGTGCATTATTTTAATGACTTTTCAACATTATAACTATAATAACAAGGGTGTTTGTGGAGTTAACCTGTAAATAATTGTTAATGAACCTAATTAAAGAGAGTCTCAAGAGAATTTCTGGACAAAACCGATTGACGCAGATCTCTCAGTGCAACCTCGAAGCTGACCAAGATCGTCAGACATAAGAGACCCAAACCAAAAGAGAGAGAGGTGAAAATTGGAAAACAGCTAAAGCTTATTAGATGGCACTACAATACTTTAACTTCATAACGTACGCCATGAAAATATATAAATGTTACAACCCTTGCTTTTGCCGGAATTTTCATGAGCTTTTAAGAGGGCTGAGTCATTAACTAGTTTAAAAAGAAAATAAAAAGACTATTTAGAACTTACAACAGATAAAATCCGAATCACGTCCCTATGACCCTTAAATCCGGTCCAGACCGGATATATCCGGTCGGATAGCTCTAACCCAAGCAGATTGAATTGCTTTACAAAATCATTCGCCAATTTACTGAGAAGCTTACTGTGTTGACTTTCTTTTTAATGTTATTTTCGTAACCAAGATCAATAGATAAGCAATTATAATATAAGATTTTAAAAAGGCTACTAAAATAGTATTTTTTGTATGCTGAAAAAGAATAATTAAAAGAGTTAAACTTAAAATAAACCGTTATTACGTTTTTGCAAACGATAACAATTGACGATAAGTTCGGCTCAGTTTGTAGTGACTCTAGTTGTTGTGCCAACGGTCGCACGTTCGAGATCCGCTGGAAGCATTCATTTGTAAAGCACAAATGTTTGTAGTCATGAATCGTTATTTATTTAACTATCTGTTTACTGGTATCATGGAACTAGATGGTACTGCGTTAATGTCTCAACACATTTATTTGTTTAATCAGCTCTACCACACTATTACCATTTGTTTTTGTCTTTCAGGCCCTACACTCATGAAAAGTCATAAAATAATCAAATTAATTAATTGCTGCATAAAAATAATATACGAATATATAAATCTTAAGTGCTTTTTGTTTATTTTACCGCGTTTATCTATTTTTTACTGGTCCCATTTGTTAAGTTATAGAAAAAGTGGAACTGAAACAGTTTTTAAAAAATGTATAGAGTGCTATAGTAATTAAACCATTTTTATTTTTTTTAGAAAAAAAATAAGTCGTCTAAGTAACAGTTCACTCATCTCAACTCCTCGGCGGAGGTTCAGGAGTGCAGCATCTGCAGCAAGGTTTACTATATTCAGAGCGAACAGAGCTGGTAAGCTGCGCGCGAAGTCCTTCGCTAAAAAGGAGAAAAAGGCCACACAGACATTAGCTATTGTGCTTGGTAAGAAAATTTTAACACTATTTTAGTATAGTAATGACATGTTTGGCCCAGTTTGAAGTGGCTCTACTTGTTATGCCAGCAGTTGCGAGTTCGGGTCCCGCGGGGGCATTTATTTGTGTGATAAGCACTGACGTTTGTATTTTTGTCGTGGGTATTTTAGAAGCAGGTTTCCTCACGATGTTTTCCTTCACGGTAATACAAGTGGTAATCATGTTAGAAATGAATATCAGATGTGCGAAACTCGTAATTTAAACTGCGGGTTTAAAGCACTCGGTTTCCCAAGCAAGCGCGTTGCCACTGAACTACCACTGCCTTATACTAAATTACATTCTTTCGACTGTTTTAAGGTAAAATCTATATTGGATGCTAAGTTAATAAATATATGATTATTATATATAACCTATAGTCGTCCTAAATTAACGGGATTTATAACGAAACAGATTTTTTTCAAGTCGGATCTACTACTCCGATTAATTTAGAGTACTGATAATATCTAATTCTATAAGTATTGATAAGAATATACTTATAAACTTTTTCCAGGCGTATTCCTCTTCTGCTGGGCGCCGTTCTTCACATGCTCAGTACTAGATGCTATATGCATTAAATTCGGCTTCGACTATTCTCCTGGAGTGACCGTCTTCATTCTAACAACTTGGCTCGGTTATATCAATTCTTTTCTTAACCCAGTCATTTACACCATTTTCAACCCGGAATTCCGAAAGGCGTTTAGAAAGATACTACACTGCTCATAGCGTACGGAGTGCTATTTAGTATATGATTAAGCAAGTTTTAGCTTATTTTTGTATTGTAAATGTGAATTTTGGATTGGTTGTGTTTGACAGAAGCTTTGTGTGTATTGAGATATAATATGTATATATTATTATAACAACAATATAAAAAATATGTTATACCTATGTAAATTTATATCTTCACGGTTAAGAATGACTCGATATTTGCTACTACACATGTATTAATCAAAAAAATACGCAATTACTAGTCTTTTTTTGGTTATTTTAAGCTAACTTTAAAAAGAGGTTCTGATACTGGCTGTTTTTTTATACCTAGAGATTTGAAAAAATGTCTTCAAGAGGCTTCTATAAAAATGTTTAATTTTCTGATAAAATTGTTATTATTACCTATATGAGGGAACTTAGAAATATTTTATTACAATTATTATTTACGGGTGTAGATGGTTGTGCTTACAACTGTGAGAGTGAATGTTAATAACTAAGTACTGTATAACTAAGTTGTATACATGTATGTAAAATGCAATTCGAATAGTACTCGCCACCTGAGCTCAAACTTATGTTGGTCTTGTAATGTAATGTATTATAGGGTAGGGTAATATTCATAGTAGTAACTGTAAATTAAGTCGAAGTCAAACTTAAAGTGAACTTTAAACCAAAGCTCGTTTTCAAACATTTTCATACCCAATTCATATACACAGTTGACATTTCTGTAAGCTTAATAATCAGGAAAAAACCATTTCTGTCATTATTACACGCTTTTTATTAGCTTCACCTGTATGTTTGTATGTTTGTATGTTTGTTTGTAACCGACTTCTTAGGGCGCGATTTTGACCCACTCTAAACGGCCAGATTTCGTTCAAACTTTGTAGATTTATTGAGGACCGATGACAATACACTAATTTGATAAAATTATTCCATTTTTCAATTTGCAAAATATGATTTTTGCTAGAAAAAGTAGAAAATAAATAATAGTTTAAAAAAAACTAAAAAACACGCTTTTTATAGAAAACCGAACTAAAAAATAGAAAATAAAATTTTATTTTAAAAAAAGCGTGGGGTGCATGGTGTCATTATCATTTCGATAATATCTTAAAAAGCACCCCACGCTTTTTTTAAAATAAAATTTTATTTTCTATTTTTTAGTTCGGTTTTTATTGTTGATTTTACTTTGTTTCCAAGGCAACTAATACTAAAGACTCACCCTCGTTTCATTCGGGTTCGTCCCTAGATTTACGCGAGCGAAGCCGCAGGTTCCACATTGACTATCTGCGAATGAAAGTCGCGTCAAAATCGGTCCAGCAGTTTCAAAGATTAGCCGGAACAAACAAACCGACACAAATTTTAAGAATTACTATTATAATAAAAATTTCCAAAAAATATTTGACGTACTGACAACACTGATAGAATTTTGTTATATTTATAGATAATAATAATATTACCGTAATTTAAAGTTCACTTAAAATTAAAATAAGTTTCTATGGTTGTTGATCGACTAAATAGTTATGTAAAATATACTGTATACTATAGGCATTTCTATCTTTTACAATATAGCTTATAAAGTTTTACATAATTAGGATATGAGTGTATTTAAAGTATAAACTTGACCATGGGTTTTATTTAATTATCGATAGATATCTAAATTTTTTTTCTCAATTTGTACGTAGTAACATGACACGCTGTCCATTACATGGTAGTATGGACATATTATATTATATACTAGCGACTCGCCAACGCTTCGCTCGGGCTCTTCCCTAGATTTAGCACAGGCAAAGCCGCGGGATCCGCTAGCTATGCATATAAACCTTCCTCTTGAATCACTCTATCTATTAAAAAAAACCGCATCAAAATCCGTTGCGTAGTTTTAAAGATTTAAGCGTACATAGGGATATAGGGACAGAGAAAGCGACTTTGTTTTATACTATGTAGTGATGAGACACTTCCAGTTTAGTGTAGTATATTATATTAACAGAATGATTGAATAATATTATAACGGATTTACACGATATATTATGGTTGGAGTTAATACATAGAATGTACTCGTACGTGGATCATGAAGATAGTTTGGTCTTGTAACTAACTTATAACTTCAGAATATTTATACCTAATTCTTATTATATTTATATACCTATATATAATGTATTATAAGCTCTATTATGATTGTCTATATGTATTGTATAATGTAAATTATAGTACTCAATCCAACGAAACGCAATCAATTCATTTTATAATTTTAAATGTAATTGTAAGTTTTTAAATAATACACATAGTATTGTAGATAGTATTATTTTGTAAATATTTTTAAATTCGGTAGCAATATATCTAACATAATTCTAGCTATTGATAAATTCTTCCAATACTGACCTCAAAAAAATTATGAATATATAAAGGAGTTTGTTCATTTGTCCTTCTTTTACGCAGCATTGTACAAACAAAAGCATTGCTCACTTTATTTAAAAGTAATTTATAAGTTCTATAGGTCTTACAAATAGGTTTTGGATCTAATTTTGTACATACATATTACATAATATAATCATCTATCAGGTAACTACAACAAAGAATTTAGAAATCTTTAAAACATTCGTCTGTTTGTTTTAATTTTACACAATGAAGTTACTTTTCAATGTTTTAACATTTAACCGACTTCCAAAAAGAGGAAGTACAGCTCAATGATGATGTTTTATTTTTGAGGAGATATTATATTAATTTTTCAATTAATATACTCCGCCAAAGTATGTTTTTCGAATTAGTTTTGATCGAATGGCGGAATTGGTTATTTGCATATAGGTAATTGGCGTAAGTGAAAGCTTGAAAACGCAAGTTTATAGTCTATAGTGCAAATGGTACAGTCTCTTAAAAATATGTTTCAGAAATGTATACTCGTAGTTATTTATGTTGTAAACATTTCAAATTTTAACTTAAATATAAGTAAATAACTTACTAACACTTTATTAAGATTAACGCAATTAAAATTTTCCAAGCTTACGTCTGAAAATTTAAATTATTTTCAATAAGAATACTATCTGTTAATATAAATTATAAAGCAAATTCAAGTGGCATGACCTTTTCAATCACTGAAGAAACGCTGAAGTTCTGACCGTAATTGCTGAAATTTAATGATTCATCGCAATCGTAATTTGTAAATAATTTTATACATTTCCATTTGCAAAAGGATTGGTTTAAACATTCAGGTTAAAACCAAAATTAATAAGTTATTTAAGGATGGCGCTAGAAATAATTAAAGAAATTCTATTGGAGTTATGTTGTATGAAAACTTTTATATGTATTATTGTATGTACGTATTATTTAGTTTTAATGTAAATACTAATGTTTGTCTATTCGTTACTTCAAACGACAAAAGATATAAGTGGATATATTATTCAAACCCATGACTAAATTAGCCTATAACCTAAAAATACTTTGCATGTTTCACTAAGCATAATTCAAACATAATTGATTAAAAAAATTCAACCGGTAAGCAAATTAGTGATAGCAACCCTATTTCGGATCTTAGACTATATGTCTTGCAACAGAAAAACGTAGAGGAAAAACAAGTCCGTTCACAAGTAGTATGTTCTAAAGAAGAAAACGTTCATACTCTTAGATTACATTTTGTGTTTTCTACCATAAAAACAAAATGTGAAGTAACTACTACTACTACTACTACTGCACCAAAGCAAACCGCCTCATGACTAATTTTGCATACTTAATTCTATAACTCCTTTGATGTTACGGATTTTTTTAGAAAAGTGTGTTATTACTTGTAAAATACGGACATGGTCTCTGAAAACTACTTTGTAATTTTGTTACCTTAAAAATAGAGTCAGACTCTAAAGTACTTTTTAAGTTTAAGAAATAAGAGTTATTAAGTATGCATTTTAGTTCAGTAGGCAGAAAAATGGTAGCTTCATTATTTTTCTCTGCCTGTCTGTTTCTCACTGTCACTAAACTCGAAGAAGTTACAAATGACACTTCAAAAGTGCTTGCGAACGTCTATTTAACGTTGTTTTTTTGTTTAATATAGCTCCTCACTTTTTATATGCGTATAAGATTATGCGATATCATTACAATATAGATGGAAACTATGGCTAGCTTTTACTACTATGAAATACAAGAATAAGTGCTTTTTAAGATTCACATTGTAGATGGGATATACGTTTTGTTTTACTTTTAAGCGAAAAATTTAAGACATTTAAAATTAATTTAATTAAATACTACGGTACCTACGCACTAGTCATTTTATACCTCTTCCTTGAAAAAAAGACGACAACTTCATTTCTTTTGTAACTGGAAAAATAAACAAATTAAAGTTATGATTTCCGTGAAATGTTCACAATTTTGAAATGTTTAGAAATTCCTTAATTTTTTTCAGTTAGTTTAAAATAAAACATGACATTCGTTTGTACTCACTATAATTAGGATTTACATCGGGAAATTCAATGATGATGAACTGAAGTAACATGTATTATTTTATTCCGGGCTAGAGTTCCCACGAGATAAGGGTAAAAAAGGAACGGCCTAACCGATCTCGAAGACTTGATGCTCTACCAAACTTTGATAAAAACTTCCTTCATACACTTTATCATATATTTACTGTACATTATATATATACCGTATTTATTTTAAAATGGTTTATTTCAGTTGTAATTTAATAAATCATTTTACAAAATAAATTAATATAAAATAATGATGTCCAACCCATAAGTTTTTCTAAATATAGCTCCTCACTTTTTAAAATAAACAAATTATTTTTGTAAATGTTTCCTAAAACATAAACTTCAATATTTTTCCAATAAAATCGATGACGCTTATTATAATTTAAGTATTACTAGAGCTTTAAGCTTATTTTAGTTTTTGCGCTTTAGCATACAATTAATACAATTATCTAGTCAGATCACAATTTTACTTTTAATAATGAATGCAACTTTCCAAAGAAGGATTCCAAATAAAAAGTTGTTCATTTATGATGTATGAACTTAATGATTGTGTATATGAAGTAATTACTGTAATAAAGATTTAAATTTAAAATTGATATGTAAATAATTGTATATATGTTAGAATGTGTATAATCTTAAATTAAATGGCTATAACAGTGTTTATGTCTTTTATTGATTATTCGTAAGCCTAATAACTAAGATTTTTCTGCAAGTGAAAGTCCTGTCAAAAAGACTGTATTAATGATACGGACAGATACTTTAATTATATTTATTTATTTGTATAGATAATAGTCCGATATGACTTTGAACATAATTTCATTCCACTATTTGGAGTTAGTAAATAATATTCAAAATGTTCGAAAATAAGAAAGATATCGAAAACTACTATCACAGACTATTTTTCCAAATACACGAATTCGTCAAAGCATTCCACTTTCGTACAAACTGCACGTCGAACTAATGAAAGTGGCTTTTACTTCACTAATCAGATTCATTCTGCAAAATCAGGTTCAAGAGGAATCTTTTGTGGTAAATATGGAAGCAATTATATTTGAATTCTTGATGTATTGAAATTTTCTGAAACTATTGGAGATATTCTGGCATAATTTAGACTTTTCCCATAAAGTAAATAGACAATATGAAAATATTTAGTTTAAATTAAAAAAAACGTTATTTAAAGTAAAAAAATGTAGAGAAAGAAAAAAAATTAAAAGAAAGAAATTTAAATTTTTTATCCCGATATCAAATTTATCAACTTTAAAGATTATAAATGAAACTATCTTTTCGGATTTTGTCGCGAAGATTTTATCGTATATCGCATCACAGTGTATACTAAAACTATTTCAATAAATTTTCCAAAAATTATTTAATCTACAAATTGGACACAGTTTCAATTTTATTATAGTATGTATAGAAGATAATATAACATTTATAGCATTTGAATGAAAAATCATTTTCAAACTTACAAAAATAACTTATTAAGTTTTCACGATAGATATCTGAACTTAATTTTCATTAAAGATCGATTTTGTTTACATTCTCTGTGTACGAACAAAACTAACAAGCTCCGAGATAAAACAGCTTAAAAATAAATCAAACAAAACTTAATTAAAAAGTAGTTTGATTACCAAAGAGCACTTTAATCACAATAAGGACTGCTTCAGACTACCAGGTTTATTTAGTTATAGATTTTTCTTCATTTATATTTCTTATTACTGCAAACTTCATCTACATCTATACATCAACTAATATAAGTACGTAATATGGACAGGGGTTTGTAGTAATGAGGAAACGGATATTTATCTAATGTAATAAAACATATAATATGTACTTTCAATATAATTGTAATGAATAAATAAAGTAAAACTTATTTATCAATTACCAGAATTGGTTTTCGATAAATGTCAGTTCCACACCGGTTCTCAGTTCTCACGTACCTCATATAAAACCTGCTAAATTATATGTGAGATATGTACTTAATTTTTGATCTTTTGAATGTTTTAAAAGAAAATTGAAGTATTATAACATTATTAACCTTTCCCTACCTATTACATTAATTATGATGTTAGTATTTATAAAAATATATAGTTATCTTATTACTATTTTTCTATTAAAATCAAAATAATATATGCAATTTTAAGTTTAGTGTATTACTAATACCTATATAATCGTATGCGTACAGCCTTAAATTAAATAGTAAGCTTAAAACAATGGAAATTACAACAAAACCAATCAAATCTGCAATCTAACTCTAATGTATAATAGGATTGAGAAGGTACCGCTCTGACGAGGCATTGTTTTGCTTTGGCAGTGGAAGCGAAAACTTGTGCAAAAGGCCGGAAAATCACTTTTCTTTGTCAAAATGCATACTACTTATATAAGAAAATTAAAATATCTGTCTATGACGTAAATAAAAGGCGATTTAACATGGCTATTCAATAAAAAAGTAATGTTAATTAATAATTACAATGCAATACAATTAATCACAAATAGATACGACTACAAAAAATCCATACGAGTTAATTATCGCTTACATATAATATAGGTATAGATTATATTTTATCAAATAATGCAATAAAGAATTTAAAGTACCCATCGTCATTCTAATTATTAAAGTATCTACAACATTTATTATTTACATCTAAATCAACAGCAACACTGGCAGACTTTCGGTATTTCCCCGTCATACTTTATATTATGCAGTATACACATAAAACATATAATAGTCTCGTTAAGTAGGTACATACGTAAGTGATAGTGATATTCAATTCAAGGCCATCTTAATCATGACGATATTACTGCCGTGTGATAGATCAGTACCTACATATAAATAAAGAAGTGTCTGTTTTAATTGCCAATTAACAGCTTTTTACTAAATGCCTAAGAAAGTATATATACGGTACTTACATAAAAAAACAATTTTTAAAATTTTTATCACTGTCTGTCTTTTTGTTTCGGCTAATCTCTAAAACTGCTGGACCGATTTTGACGGGACTCTTACTCGCAGATATCTAATGTTTTAAAGAGTAACTAAGGCTATTTTCTTCTTATTTAGATAATTCTTTCTTTATTATTTTGATAGGGAAGTATAGTAGTGTAATTATAAAAAAATTGGAAAAACCAAAAAACTGCTGGAAAATCAAAAATTCACCACTTTTTATTTTGTACGGAAATCACAAACCGTTTGTTGTTATTAAGTTTGCTAGTTATATTAATAATTCTTACGATATAAATAACATTTATTGCGTAAACATGTAATCAACAAGTGCAAAATAAATACAGCTACCGCCATCTTGCAGAATTTATAAGAACTTACAGCTTTGTGTATAAACTTATTTCCATCAATTCATGCTTTCTAGCTTACAAATGTTAATATTAATCGACCATCTATGCTTACTTTATATTTATAGAATATTAAAAGTCTATTATTAATGTTAAAATGAAAATTCGTAATGAATTCCTCAGATATTTGCTAATAAGTACTTTTATATGTATAACATAGATGGCGCCACGTAATGTGTAAACGTATTTGTCACACCCAAATATAACTAAACAGCGCTATCATAAACGATTACGCGACATTGTGAAATAGAATATTATTATTTATTACCAGAATATTGGTTTCAATTCATGATATTACTTAATTTCTTTTAATACCGACATTTTTCTTTGCAATAATAATGCAACTAGAAAATGACGTTTGTTGTTTTTCGTCTTTCAATTAATTATGTCGGTGCATTTGTCTCAGTCACGCACGCTTGTCGAACGCAAATGTTAGAGAGAGATAGAAGAAAACTCACTTGCGCTTGAATTTAAACAGTGTTTCGTATCAGCTGACAACCAAAGCAAAACAGTCGGTGCGCGACCATCTTGTCAAAACTAGAGGCAGTGACAACAAATAAATAATTTAAAATGTCCTAAATCACTTGTAATGACTTAATGGTATCTCCATATGTAATAAAATATAGTGTTTAGTTGATCCCTGTGCTGTTTTCATCACGATTACTGTACATTTCACTTAAATATTCGGGTTTGTGCTGCGTCAAATGACGTCATGTGTGTGATACACGTATTGCTGCCGAGTTCGTAAGTATTTTTATTTATTACTCTATTAATTTATCAAAATGATTGCTTATAATGAATAGATTGGAACCTGATCGACATGGGTTTCATTCATGATTCGTTGGGAAACCGCGATTAGAGCGCAGAGTCAGTCCATACTGATCAAAACTTGGCATCTCAATTTGCCCTTGAAAATTATGCAGCAAAAAACACATAGTCGCTAGGAAAATTTACTTATTTGTGTTAGTATTACTTTCAGTTATGATCCTGAACATTAAATTAAGCTTATCTCGTTCAGATTTTATGTTAAAATTCGCTTGGTAACTAAAAATGAATTCCGCACGCACTTTACTAAAAATGGAACGCTCTCGACTCATAGAAAGTATTGTTTAGTACATTGAATATTGACATTTTATAGTATATTTATGCATATTGATTATGATTTCTATAAGAGTATTCTTATATATCATACATGTTTGTTATATACAATATAAGCTACTGTATATATGTAAGCATCCATAGTCAATTAGTGTTTTTTCCGTTTTCAATGTACCTATGTAGTATGTAGCTTCTTGCCTTTGTGGGCGTAATTATGCATTGTAGCTAGCTCATTTCACATTCGTGTTACAATAACATAAAATTATTTAAAAACAATTTTAAGTTATAATAATATTCCTTTTAACGATAATAGAATAAATTGGTTTAAACCTGTTACGATAATTTTGTTTCTATTTTTAATCACTTATGTATTTAACGGTCACGTGAATCAAAATGGCGGTGTTTACGAGAACAGGTACAATATTGTTTACTTACTCATTAAAATAAATAATATTGTGTAAGGTTGTTTTTATTATTTAATAAAATATATTCATTACCATGCAATGAAGTTTATCACAAAATAATTCATATCAAATCAATATCATGTTATATAAAAAAAATTAATATCCAGTGTACCTAAGTGTTATGTGGATTTAAAAAAATAAAGGTTGTTTAAAGACAACGAGGTGTAGGATTTAAAAAAAACGCGGTACATAGATAATTTACTTATTTTGTTCTCATAAAACATCGAGTACCGAATCCGATCCGATCCATCCGAGTAATCGACGCTTCATAAATATTGCATAAAATTAGTTGAATATTCTTTTATTTTGGTACCAACTAGGTGTGACTCAGTTCCGCTCGAGTTCATCCTAGTGAAAAACAAAATATGATTGTACAATGTACCTATGTAAGTAGTCTGTCCGATTTGTTGACATTTATGATTGCTGCTCCGCTGCCTTGGGTAGTAGGTAGCACGATGATAATATAATATAGACTTTTTTTAATATTGGGAAATAAAAAAAATACTCGTTTGGCTCAGTTGGTAGTGATCCTACTTTCTGCGCCAGGGGTCGCGGGTTCGAGTCCCGCTGGGGGCATTCATTTGTTAAACTCAGATTTTTGTACTCCAATCATGGGTGTTTATATTTATAATATGTATAAATTTAAGCTTATGTATGTAGTATATCAACTATCTGGTTTCCGTAACAGAAGCTTCCTTCGTAGCTGACCACGGAACTAGATGGCGCTGTGTGTAATTAAGTCTCAACATATTTATTTCTTTATTTGGGACTCGCCGGCCAGAAAAGCCAGTACTACCCACTTAAATCCAAAAGACCTCTCCCGTCTTAATGAGGCGTCGCAATCGCTTACGCATTCAACTACGACGCTCTGATCACAGGTCTGTCGAAGCAGACTACCACCAATAGGTTGCTCCACAGTCCACTCTGTTATCAAGAGAAGTACCAGGAGAGACCCACATGGAATACCGCCCACCGAAGTGGGCCACCTCCATGTACATGTCTTGGCTTTGCGCCTGGCCAGATTGCCAGACGCTACTGAATAAATGGCCTTTGCGATTGTAGTATCATAATTAATTATTCAAAATTAAATGATGCAAATTATCAACGCCGAAATAAACAGCCTCTTAATATTACGTTTAAAGCTTCAAATAATTCGGTTACGAAGGTTGTATGAAGGTTACTCTTAAAAGTCTAATCGATCAGAAGCAATGTGTTCGAAAAATACACTCACTTTGTAAATTAGAAATATATAATGATTAGTACAATATATAATGATTTGTAGTACACAAAGTAATATACGCTTTTGGCAGATTTGATCAATAACGAACCAGCAATTAGTGACGTACGATAACTTGATTTTACGATTTTCGAATATAAAACGATATTAGGAAAATTTTTGCGGAATGTTTAAATTGTTATTCTTAATTGCTTCATTTTAAAGTTAAAATACAATTTGTTATTGCATGGCGATACGTTTGGCTCAGTTTTTTGTGTACTGCTGTAGAAGCGGTCGCGGGTTCGACTCCCGCTGTGAGCAGTCATTAGTGTTCATATTTCTAATATAATCTATGTTATATATTTGTAGTGTATCTACTATCTGGTATCCATAACACTAATCTTGGAGCTAACCACGGAACTAGATGATGACGTATGTTAATGTCTTAACATACCTATTTATTTATATATTTATAATAATATATTTACGTACCAAAAATAAAAATAAGATGTTGTTTGAATACCTGTCATTTGTTGATCCAAATTTTGATGCTGTGCGAAATTAGCGAATTAGATCATATTGTATACAAATTGGAGTAATTTGTTATTATGCCTACCTTGGAAGTTATATTTCTTTTCGATAGATAGGTGATAAGGATAACGTAAGGAAATAATAAAATATTTATTAATAGAACTTCGTTTTTAGTAGGGGCATGTAGGATAAGATTTTTCGAGTTAATGTTCTGTTTTGCTTACTAGGTACGAACAGCTGCTGTATCTTCTTACTTGCATAGAGTTTTATTTAAAAGAATCTTACTTTACAATAAGATTTTCCAAAAACTATTAAGTGTACAGATTTGACTCAAAATTGTATTAAATATATAGATTATAGATGTAATTTATTCGCATTAATTTAATTTAAAATAAATAAATAAATCTAAAAAAATCAAACACTTGGTCCTTGCTCCATAACCACGGTAGGTATGTGTTTAAATGTGTACGGAAGTCACTTGGTTTACATTTATATTTATAACCAAGTTTTAAAATAATGTGCTTAAGACTAACTATAATGAATAAGTAATTAATAATAAAAATTATTTTAAAGTTTACCTATTGATAATCACATGTGAATTCAATAAAGAGCTTTAAAATATTCCATGACCTTATTCCAAACAAACAAATAATAAACCCGTTTGTTGATATAGTTAACATAATTATGCAAAAACATGTTTTTTTTGTATTGTTTACTGTTTTAATAAGTAAATAGTTAAATAATTAAATAGGTAATAGATTTCAATAAGTTAATATTTTAATAAGATATTCGTACTCTTTTGCTTTGTAAAGCATATGAATTCCCATAGTTCTCATGTAAGTATAATACGTGTAACGTAAATTTTACAACCCCATACGCCCTTCGAAATATGTACCTACCCTACTATCGAAACACCATCGATTTCACTTATTTCTGAGTATGTTTACTTCGTTCGTCCTATAGACGTCAGGTATGCAAAATGGCTGTCTAAAATGATGTCTTGTAAACACGTACGACTAAATTGTGTCACGAGCCCACACCAAATAGATTATTTTCCATAGGAATTCCCAATATTTTTAAACCCTTCTAAGTCAATAGTGCTTCAAGTTAACAATGTAGATAATAATTAAACGCTATTGAAATAGAATCTTTTTAATTATAAGACCCATTTTAGGGTTATGTATTAATTAATAATTAGGTACATCGGGATGATTTTGGTCATTTTTAACCCCCGACGGCATCATAGCTCCCGAACGGATGTAGCGATTTCAATTTAGTTTTTTTTTTTATTTAAGGTGACTTATAGCTAATCAACTAAGTGTAGAGAAGGCCTGATTTGACTATTTGTTTAAATAAACATTAAAGTAATTAAAAGATTCAGAAGCGTGTTTAAAAATCCTTACTTTTAAAAAAACATTCACACATTTTAAGCAGAACATTAGACACGACGGCACGTGTAGGGTTAACTAGTATAAATGAAATAGTATTGTTATTTATGACAGCTCTTTTTTTATCTTTTTCGTATGAGACAACCACACTAAGAATACACTTAAAATGTAAATCATTCAATCGACTGTAATGTCCACCTATAATGTGATTATTAACGATTCTTCTTTACACTAATAGCGAGATCTTAAATGAATGTCGATGAAACAAAATCGTAAACACATTTGGTAAAAATACTTTTATCTATAAATACATTGGAATAACGGCTTTTATCAAACACAATTACATTGGTCCTAATTAAAACGATACGATGAAGCACATATGCTATTTTATAGCCTGTTTTTATACCGTGTAAGTTACGTTAAATATTAAACTTCGACTGATCATGTTAGTATAACATCATACGTTCTAACGATCGATAGCTATCTGTGGAACGGATGCAAGAAGATGTAAAGCGGACACTATAGCTACTGTCGCTGTGTTTTTAGGGTTCCTTAACTAAAGGTTCAATAAATTTATCATCATCTCATGCTCTTCCATAAAATTTGATATACCTAATTGATGCCGTATTACCTAGTTGATGTTTTAATGCTTTTTTATTCATCTTCATCATCATACCTTTTTAACATCCCACTGCTGGGCACGGGCCTTCTTCAGTACAAGGGGGATCAGGCCATAATTCGCCGCGCAGCTGGCCTAGTACGGGTTGGCTGACTTCACATGTCTTTTAAAAACTTGCTAGGTTTTCTCAGACATGCAGGTTTCCTCACGATGTTTTCCTTCACCGTAAGACAAGTGGTAATCATGATAGAAATGATTCTCACATGAAACATATCAGAGGTGCGAGACCCGAATTTGAACCCGCATCACTCGATTATCCAAGCGAGCGCGTTACCGCAACTTTTTTATTCCTTGTATTCAAACTGTTATTAGTATATTAAATAATTTTTCCTATGTCTATCGCAAAAGAATTTTAACTGGAGTCAACAGGCACAACTTAGTATATAGGGTAGGTAGTTAGCGTAGTATGTAGGCCATAGAGTATATAATTAATTCATAATAATATTTAATATTATATCCTAATTTTCCTGCAGGTAAATAAGAATATACGCACATAAGTTCTGCAAAAAGTAGTAAAAAATAAATATACCTATTAGGTATGTTGAATTAACATTGTTAATACATGAATCTTTTAACAATTATCCTCATTTCTCGAGGTAAAGTCGAGAAAAAAGTACATATGCTTTAGTATTCATATGTTTCAAGCAAAGAAAATATGTTTATACAATTTTTAAATTCTTACTTAAAATGTAAAGTAAGAACGCTTTTGGTTTATATTAAATTAAGTTATAGACTCTCTGTTTTGGAAATTTCGTCCAAAATATGTTCAGCCGTTGCGTCATAAACTAGTAACATACATGATATGCATTTTAAAGTAGAGATGAGATTTAAATTAACAATTGTATACTCTTTTAGATCATTTGTCAATTTTTATATTTCAATTACCCACGTGTTTATTCACTAACACTAGGTTTTTCTATTTTTTCTGTTTTTATATTTTTATTGCACTATGTGCTCTAAATTATTAATAATTAAATATTATAGAAATTGTTCCTTAATATCATTGATTTTTAAGCATATTTTATTATTTTTATATTTTAGTAATATAGACTATATATAAAATACTTTTTACTACGGGAAAATGTCACATTTCTGAGAAATCTATACTAACTGTCAAAATGTATCTAGGACGAGCCGAAGTCGACCCGAGCAAAGGTGCGTCACTACTCACTAGTTTGATATATTAACAAAAGGCTCATGAAAATCTATTTACTTTCTGTCGAAGATATCACGTTACATTATAACACCCTTCTGTTTTGTGTCTTTCTACTCTATCACTTCATAATATGTAGACACCAGTTAATAAGAAGGCAAGATGGTGCCATAAAGTATCCCGTTTCCGGTTCCGAGAGATAATTGGAGATGATTATTACCATAATAAAAAATGAATTAATTACCTTTGTACACAAATGATAGTCCCGGGTCTATTTTCAATTACTTCTAAACAGCATTTAGGTAACTTTTTAAACCGTTTAATATGTTTTTTTTATTTAATCCAGATAAGTATAAAAACGAACATCACAAAAGTATTTTAAAATGAGATAAAGAGAGGTAGATCTTTTTTTAGATACATAAGTATCAAAGAGTGATCTATCTCTTTCACACAAATCAATTACCAGTAGATAAGCATCGCGCATGTAACTTGTCTATGGAAACAATTAACGGTTGTTTCCATACTGATATCACAGCAATTGATAAGACTTCCGATGTATGAATACCACGAAACGATTGGTTGAGCAACGGGTATATTATTCAATGAAACTGGGGAAGACCCAGATTTGTTTTTATGTTTCTAAGACTGTCATTGAATAATTTTTATGTTGGTAGGTATGTTATGTCGTGTATTAGTTACTTCAAAAAAGAGTTATTATATAAAAGCGAAAGGTCTCTCACTCATCACGAAATATCGAAAACCGCTTAACGTATATAGATGAAATTTGGTAGGTTTTTAGTTAAGATGTCCGCTAAGAACGGATTTTGCGACAGGGCTGGTTTAAGGTGGTCTAAGGCTCCCACAAGTTTGTATAAAAAGCCTTCATTTTATGTGCTACTATAATTATAGCATACATATAATATCATTCCAGGACTGCTATTGAAAGTCTTCTCAAGTATAAAGGCTCCCTTATATCTTATTTCATCATTTTCTCCGAGATAAATGAAAATGCTCAAGAATATTGAAAAGCCTGAACAAAGCCCTCTTATTAATCATACACGTGTAACTTACGTGTATCGTCTACCGCCGTAGCGCGCCGTTGTCCGCCAATATTCGTTTCTATTTGGCCACCTCGGGTCGATAGATTTTGTGTGGGATGGCATCGAAAATTAATATTTATGGTAATATTACGGTAGCTTGGCACTTTCATGTTATTATGTTAAGAGAAAAAATAATCTTCGCTACTTTCTATTGTATTAACGTTGGTACTTATTTTTATTATTATGATTAGCTTGCGTGTGAATTCTGAAAGAAAATCCTATCTGATGATGGAGCCAGTAGGTGGATAGTGGTCCACTCATTGCTTGGTTCAATATCCCATGGTTCAATACTAGGAAAACATTCAAAGTGAGCTAATTTATTTAGATCAAGTCCTATAGAACAATACGGTCATAATTACGTTTTCATGTTTTGTTATATAGTTTAAAGGAATTATACATTGCTCTTAATTTATATTTTTTTTTAATATACCCAATCTTTAACAACCGAGTTTCAATTTCATTTAAGTGCGAATCATTTCTAACATGATTACCACTTGTCTAACAGTGAAAGAAAACATCGTGAGGAAACCTGTGTGTCTGAGAGAACCTAGCAAGTTTTTGAAAGACGTGTGAAGTTCGCCAACCCGCACTAGGCCATCGCTGTACACTCTAGTCTGACTCTCCTCATACTGAACGGAGGCCCGTGCCCATCTGTAGGAGTCCTAAAAGAGCTGAATACATACTAGTTTTTGTTATTTGTTGATAAAGTCCCTGTAATAAATAACTAACGTTGAATGCTTCAGTTCAATTCACATGATATTTGATTTTATTGGTAAATTACATCATCATATTGTGTAACCCACTAACTCATGAAAATTAATTGATGTTCAATCTAATTATGTCTAACATCTTACCCTCGTTACGCTCGACTGCATCGCGTGGGGTGGCTTTTGATTTTATAATATTGTACGTAGGATGTACCACGATTTGCCAAAGGAGAAATTCGAAATTTTCTCATATTTGTCTCAGTTTTTAGTATGTCTACTTATTGTGCCAGCAGTCGCGGGTTCAAGTCCTGGAGGAGTTCATTTGAAGGTTGTTGGTACTCAGTTACGGTTGTTTTATATTAATAACATGTTTGTATTTAAAGTTATATTTGTAATGTGTAAAGTTGAGACTAGTAAATATGACGCCAAATAATATGTTATTAATTATTAATTAATATTAAATAAATTTATATTAATATTTATTTTAAAAAAGCATTGCATTAGCTTCGCACGCGTTCTAAAGATCGAAATCCAAATTCTTTTTGAGTCGCGCGGTATGATACTTCGCAGAACTAACGCCCGCCATTCCCGTTTTTGCAACATTTTTCATTGATTCTCCGCTCTATTAGTCGTAGCGTGATGTAATATAGCCTATAGCCTTCCTCGATAAACGGACAATGCAAAACAAAAAGAATTATTCAATTCAGAACAGTAGTTCCTGAAATTAGCGCGTCCAACCAAACAAACAAACTCTTCAGCTTTATAATATTAGTATAGATTATACATAGATGATAAAAACTTCAATTAAAATATGTTTATTGCTAATAATATAATAGAGAATGTAGCAAAAGAATAATGTTGTTAAGCAACACGCGATATCTTTGTATAGTAACCGTTGTTTAAAATTATGTATGTATTGTTATAATAAAACTATACGCGTGTGATAAACCCAGTTTCCTCTTTGATAGCGCATGCGTTTAAAATCAACCAATTATTTTAGACCCGCAAATAATGTTATTTTAATGAATTATTACTTAAGTACCTATATCATTATTCATCACTATCATCACTACATAGTATAAAACAAAGTCCGTTTCCCTGTCCCTATATCCCTATGTATACTTAAATCTTTAAAACTACGCAACGGATTTTGATGCGGTTTTTTTAATAGATAGAGTGATTCAAGAGGAAGGTTTATATGCATAACTAGCGGATCCCGCGGCTTTGCCTGTGCTAAATCTAGGGAAGAGCCCGAGCGAAACATGGGCGAGTCGTGTTTAATAAAAATTAATTATTAATTAGTACATTTACATTTTGTTTTAAAATATTATTGAAATAGTCATAATAATAGATACGGATCCCACTTAATAGTTTTTTTTTATTTTTTGTGTATCGGTCTTGACTGTTTGTGACCTCACGAGAGAACCATTGGATACAATGACGTATTATAAATAGACGCGTCATGCATAAACATCACGGCTGTCGAAAACTGTGTAAATACTGTCGGTAGCTAGATAGCTACTTACTGCCAGTTTCTATAACCTATCTACCGATAGACCGGTAGATACTTTCATACGATTTTGACAGGTTGTAACTTTTAATGTGTCAAAATAGTATGAAAGTAACTACCGGTCTATCGGTAGATAGGTTATAGAAACTGGCAGTTAGACGCACGAAGAAAGAGAAAGAAAGTTAAACGTCATCTACGGATTTTTTGTTGTTAGAGAGAGATAAATATATTTCTTTAATTCCGTTGTCATTAGAAGGCATCCAAAAAAAAATACATTTTTCTTGATACTTACGCATGAAATGATACTTTTCTATCTTTCACAGTTAAAGTATATTTTTTACACGTCCTAAAAACACAGGACGGCATTTTTTTTAGTTGTTTGAGGAAGTTATACACAAAAGCTATTTTAATGTCACGTACTGCCGCGGCAGGCTGGTATGATGATAACTGGTTATCCAGGTCAATAGGGTATACAATATCCCATCTTTGAAAAATAAATACTAAACGTTACAACGTACTAAATGCTAAAATTAGTGAGTGCATACATACATCTTTTTATCGATTTATCTACCACGAATTTATCTTCTACATTCAATTCTTCTTCCATTTTCCTTTAGGATAGACAGACAGAATGAAATGACAATGTGTTAACCTCCTTCGGTTCTTCTATATAAGCAATTCTCGTGTATGAAACACGTGTGTGGTCTTCAGAAGTTTGACTGACCTTTAACTGATTTTTTATTTTATCAACATCGTCGGAAATACCTAACATTATGTGTAACATTCAAAAAGTGAACCTATAAATACATAACTTATATCTTGTATTAAATTATTCATCATGAATAAAAATGTATTTTAATTATCATTAAAATAAATAGATGTATGTATTCAGTCCTTTATAACTCACGACAAATCGAGAAAAAAAACGTAGATACCTACTACATATTATCTAAGTATGTATAAGATAAGTTGTGCTTTGTTTTTAAGTTTAGAATAATTATTTATCAATCAAAAATTAAAGTCCAATAGTAGGAGCTTAATTATAACACTAGAAAAAACCCTTTTCCTCTCTGTGTCATCAGATCACCTTGATGATTCAGAACTATTGTCATCCCAATTACGGACACTTGCTACGTATTAAATCAATACAATCAGATGTAGGTCAGAATTTTCAATTTACTTACTAAATTCGCTTATATTATATTGTGTTTATTATTTACATATGTACCTACGCTTTGTGCCTATATATAATAAACATATACTAGCATTTCCCGCGGCTTCGCACGCGTTCTAAAGACCGGCAACCAAATTCTTACTGAGTCGCGCGGTAAGGTATCTCGCAGAACTAACGCCCGCCCTTCCCGTTTTTGCAACACTTATAATTGATGCTCCTCTCCTATTGGTCGTAGCGTGATGTTATGTAGCCATAGCCTTCCTCGATAAACGGACTATCCAACACAAAAATAATTGTTCAAATCGAACCAGTAGTTTCTGAGATAAGCGCGTTCAACCAAACAAACAAACAAACTCTTCAGCTTTATAAATTAGAATAGATTATGCTAAAGAAAATCAAACCATCTTTGCCCAAGTACTCTTCATCAAAATATTTTGTATTTCGATTATAGATTTCCCGCTGTTTTCGGAAGTAATGACTGTGGTTTTCAATACTTCTTCGTACCTGTAATAGGTTTTTTTTGTTAAAAGTTAAAAGTAATAGCTTCACTTGTTTCTTGTCAGTGCATACATTGATGGAGACTTTTAATGTAAATATTATCCATTGAACTTATACAACTTGTAATACTATAAATAATAAATAAATGTGTTGGGACCTTATTAAGTTATTACAACAGCGCCATCCAGTTCCATGGTAATCTACGATGCTTGTGATACGGATACTAAATAGTTGCTAAACTACACTTAATATTAAATAAATTTTAAACACATACATATTATAATTATATAAATATACAAAAATAGTGGCACTGATCTTTTTAATTAGGTTTTATATACATCGTTAAGTAGGTATGCTATAGAAAATCTAGGTATCTTACGACGCAAAGTTAAGTTCTTCGCAAAACTAAGAAATCTTCTTTTCTGAACTGGTAGTATACTCATGACGTTCAGTAAGAAATTATTAAAAAATGTATGCTGAATAAAATATTTTGATTAGATTTGATATAAACATAATCCTACATAATTTTAATAATTAGGTAGTAACGTTTTTATTCATGTTATAAATACCCAAAATACTCGTAGCTTTCATAAAGTGGTTAACTATCAGAATAAATTAAAATTAGATGACAATTGCTATCGAGGAATAAATTTGCTTCGACAATGTAGGTAGGTACTACAAGAATACACTTGTGCCCAGACACCCACTTATATATAATTGACTAACAAACACGGCCTGCTTTTTTAACCTTTTAAATGGTTTTTATATTTCTAATAAAATAAAATAGCCTAAATTACTCCTGCAAAATAATAAGTGGTAAGCAAAATACGGTATCTTTAGAATCCTAAGTAAAGTGGTTTGAATTGAACCCCGGATATCGCACTTTTAATATTTTTATGTGTAAATTGTTTTCATCATCATTGCCACTTGTCTTATGGTAAAGACAAACATCGTAAGAAGCCTGTATCTCTGAGAGAACCTTGACAGGACCTGATCCCGTACTCACTACCCAGATACATAAATTCATACAAGAGTGTAATGTTATTTATATACATACAAGTTTTTTATGTTAATCCTATAGCCTTGGTTCAGTTTACATTGCCTAAAAAATGAAGGTTCTTTTAAACTAAATAATAAGCCGCAAAAGGTAACACGTATAGTTCGATAAGATTTTTCGAGAAATATTCAATGTACATACCCGCCTTAGTTACAATTTTACTATGTATATTAATAGATAGGATGTATTTCAATGTTGTCAATAAACTTGTACGAGAACAAAAAGCGACCTTGTAGTGTCATTTTCACACGCTGTATGAGCTGGTTTCTGCGAAAACTGACCTTGGCAACAACATCGGCATAACTAGCAACATGACCTTACCACGCGTGCAGTGCAAACACAGCTAATGTATAATGTGAATAATATGGTATAAGTAAAGTTTGAAAAGAGCTGAGCTTTAGCAATATTATTAAGTAATAGAAAGACAGTGATGTGGGTTGGAATATCCGGGTCTCGCATCTCTGAAATTTTCATTTGCAAATCATTTGTAACATAATTACCACTTGTCTTACGGTGAAGGAAAACATAGTGAGGAAACCTGCATTACTGAGAGACCTAGCAAGTTTTTGTAAGACATGAGAAGTCTGACAACTCGCACTTGGCCAGCGTGGTGGACTATGGCCTGATCTCCTTCATATTATCATAAAGACTAAGCGCGTATACTCTAAGAATGTCTGACGCGCTCGAGTATTTTTATGTGACTGTTATTTTTTACATTTATGAAAATTCTTACACGCTCTTTTCCCCACTAAAATGGAAAACTTGACATAAACTTTTTTTCGTTTTAGAACGTAAACTTCACAATCCAATAAGTCCCCATGGATAGCGCTTTAGTAACTGCAAATTTAGCATCCCTACTAATACCTATCATATTAAAGGGCGGCCGGTGCCCACCAGTGGGACGTTAAAAGGGTTGAATACAATATTAGTAGAAGTCTTGTCGCTGTATTGATCTAATTGTTACCTATAATGATATCGATAATAGCTATTTTTATCTTATTGCATGAAGAAAATATATATCTGTTGTTCTTTATGAAGAAAGCTGAAAATAACATGACGTATGTAAAGTATTTTGTTATTTTGCACAGGAATTTTTTGCGTCTCATTAAGAGAACTTACGAAACATGTTTCAAATTATTAGCAAAAAACAATATGACTATACCCATCATCGTAATTGTTCAACTAAACAAATTAACGCTTATTTGTTTAGCCAATGTTGATATTTACAACCTACAGAAATTGAAGTCGCGACTTCTGCGTATTACGTCCCCGAACTGTAGCTTTAACTGTACCATATCAGAAAAGTAACTTGTTTTTTTTAAGTTCACGTAACTGATATAGATTACTCATTCTAAAATTTTTCATTTTCAAACATTAAAATTTTGTATGTGAGTTAACTATGTTGTTAGATTGATTGATTAATTTTGATTAGACATTTGCAAGAATATAATTATATAGGTATCAACAACTAATTGTCACATCGTATCTGAAAATCATATTAAAATTGATTTACTTCAAATTTATATATTTGTAGTATATCAACTATCTAGTATCCGTAACACAAGCCTCGTAGCTTACCACGGAACTTGATAGAGTTGTTGTAATAATGTCTCAACAATATACATTTGTATGTGTGTTAATCCTATTTTAATAGTTGTAAGGAATGCTTGAATAAATAAGCCATTGTTGAAACAATCTGAAAAGAAATGGAATAGAAAATAATAAGAAATCAATAGTGGCACTAAAATGTAGCGAGACATAAAAATGTCACTGTTTCATATTAATGGTGAATGTACCAAGTTAAAACATATTTGAATTGTAATTACTATGTAGAAAATAGCTGGGTATTAATCTGTAATCAATAGTGTTACCTTTTTAATGTTAAATACTAGTTTCGCACTTCGGCTTCGCTCGGGTTCGCCCTTAGGTACGATTTAATGATTAGTGATTCCTAAACGAAATAAACAGTTTTGATTTGCTGTTTTAGGTTTTTCCTTTTTTGACACGCTCCAAACAAAACGAAAATAGAATATTCAGATCTATCCAGCAGTTTTTGAAATTGGGCGAGATTAACGAAACGCCAATTTATTTTTATATAATACTAGCATTTCCCACGGCTTCGCACGCGTTCTAAAGACCGGAAACCAAATTCTTTCTGAGTCGCGCGGCATGCATACCGCGTACCTCGCAGAACTAATATCTACTCCCCGCCCTTCCCGTTTTTGCAACATTTTTCATTAATGCTCCCGTCCTATTGGTCGTAGCGTGATGCAATATAGCCTATAGCCTTCTTCGATAAACGGACTATCCAACACAAAAAGATTTTTTCAATTCGAACCAGTCATTTCTGAGATTAGCGCGTTCAACCAAACAAACAAACAAACTTTTCAGCTTTATAATATTAGTATAGATTATATAAGATGAATTTACGCATCTCTTTATCAATAAAAATAAATACGAGCATATTTGCCCATGTAGGGTATAAACCCATAAGTAAGGTACCAATCGTTTCTAAACCATTTATTCCATTTATTCGATCGTGATCAAAATATCTTGGATTAATTTGTACGTTTTAAAGAAAGAAAAAAGGAGGAATTTCATTGGTTCTTTAATTCAAAGTCATTCACTGGTTCTAATGTATGAATTAAGAAACACGTTTGATTCAGTTTATTAAGACCCTACGTACTATGCCAGCAGTTGCGGGTTGTTTTCGAATGTTTGTACTCCAGTCACGGGTGCTTATATCTATACATATAATAAAACTGTAGAAAAGTCGTTTTTGTACATCAAAAAAAATTACAAAAAAAATAGCCAGGGTGTTAAAGGATAACCAATAGAACCCATTTCCAGCATTTTTAGAATTTTTGTCTGTTTGTCTGTTTGTCTGTTTATTTATCCGGGCATCACGTAAAATGTACGAAAGCAAAGTAGATAACTTTTATACACAACGATTGAACGTAACTTGAAGTAACATTTAGTTTTTGTTTCATTGCAATCGGTTCAGTCTATCAAAAGATATTTGAGTTTAAAGTGAAGAAGTAGAGAAATTCCAGAAGTAAAATTAGGGTTATGTGCATTTTGTCTCACAACTTCACGTAACTTTTATACACAACAATATGTGCGTAAATTGAAGTAACATTAAGGTTTTTGTTTCATCGTAATCAGTTCACCACTTATAAAAAAATGTAAATTAATAAAAAAAATAGTGTTTCCGAAGTAAAATATTAAAACAGTGCCATCTACGAGTATTCGAACTTAGACGGGACTATAACTAGAGATCAACTGCGTGCAGTATTGTTCGATAGATGGTGTTGTGCGTGTAATGTCATTTTCTGAATCGCGGTGTCAAAATTTTCTTTGAAAGAATGACCTTCGCCCATGCCTGCCGGCCATATTTGAGTTTTGTAGGAGTCTTAGCTAATGTTGTTTATAAAGAAGCACTAGCATAAAAAAAAAATATTTGTATCGGCATCCTCCAACAGCGCTTCGCACTAAAAATACTAATTAAGTTCCGACATCCACGCGAACGAAGTTGCGGGCACAGCTAGTTTATAATACGCATGTATTTAGAGTTATGTATGTGTAGCATATCAATTATCCGTTATCCATAACATAAGCCTCATAACTCGTAAGCTTACCGTAAAACTAGACGGTGCGGTGTATTAATAGCCCAACATATTTATTTTATATCAATCACATCTAATCCTTTTTGCATATCATACATTCCGTGCAAGCAAGGTCGTTGTATTTTGCAATGCCGATCAAATTGCACCGACCATAACAATGGTAACATTATGGTTAATAGCTATAGGGGACGCAGTAATAGTTACATAATCATAATAAGTTAGTCGTTACTTTTCTATATGTCATTATTAAGTCTGAATTATAGACATAGAGATTTGATTGATCGATAAATGTCGACGATATTTTCTTCCTGGCAATAATCTCTTATTCACTTTGCACGGTCTTTTACATTTATATAAGTTATATCTGCCAAAATTATAACTTTGGAATTCCTAAACCCAAAATTGTGAAATTCGTCAAGTGCCGTACACTTTCAGACGTGATGAGTCTCGAAACTTACCGCGTTATAAACGACCTTGACCAAAAAGCTAAGTGTGTCGAGGCTTGCGGGGGCCATCGGCCGCGAAAGTGAAAACACGGGACGCGCCTTCAATGTTAGACCGGTTGCTGTGGATAGTATCAGACTCGACCGATGTCCTAAAACTTTTTACACGGCTAACAGATTAAAACTGGAACTTTTTACTTGTTTTTTTATTCTTTTTTTTTTTTGTAAGAAATACCTTCATACCTATTGACAACAAATGTACACTTCATCATTACTGTCAAGTCCGCGTGGAGTAGACCGTAGAATGCTACCCGCATTTCCCCGCTGGACTGCAAAGGTAATATTTTTGGGCTAAAATAAGCAAGCTTTCATGTATTCCGCCCTTTTTAACAAACCACTGCTGGGCACGGGCCTCCCTTTAATACACAAGGTGAATCAGGTCATTGTCTACCACGCAGGCCAAGTGTGGATTGATGGACTTTACATGTCTTTCGAAAACTTGCTAAGTTCTCTCAGACATGCAGGTTTCCACACGATGTTTTCTGTGGTTTCACAGTAAGACAAGACGTGGTAATGATGTTTGAAATGATTCACATATAAAAATATAAGACGTGCGAGACCCGGATTTAAACCCGCATCACTCGGTTAACGTTAACACTGGGCTATCACTGTCACTATTAATATGACATACATATACATAAACAGTATTTTTCATTTAAAGATATCAAATCTTAATCTTAAAATGTTAAGTTAATAATAGAACAATGTCACAATATTTGCCCTCTTTGAACATTTACATACCTATTCAATATCTCCATGATTTCGTTGTCTTTGCCAAGTGCATATGGATTTCTTATAAGATAAGTACTGATAAGAGGTCGATGACTCAGTGTTTACATTGTCACCGCTTAGTTCAATAGTACCCGTGCTTGCCTTAGGTTCATCCAAAAGATTTTTATTGTTCGTGTTGAATTTGCATAATAATGGGTAAAATATGTAACTATATTTTTCCGCTTCAATTACAATAGCCTTCGACTGTAGTATAACTAGCTATTTTAAATAAAAGTGCCACAAAAATTCTTTTTTAAAATTAGCTCGTTGCGGAGATATATAAAGTGGTAGTGCCATGCTTGCTACCTTCGGGTAGCAGCCGAATGGGCACGGGCACGCCCCGTGCCACTCTCTCACAGAAGACCGGCGTGAAGTGGCAGCTATGCTGTCGCGTTTCGTCCGGTGAGTGAGAGTCCGGGAGGCCCACTCCCCTCGTACTTCCCTCCCTCCTCCCTCCCTCCCTTTCCTGAAAGGCCGGCAACGCACCTGCAAGCCTGGCTTGCAGATGTCCATGGGCGGAGGTGATCACTTCCCATCAGGTGAGCTTCCTGCCCGTATGCCCCCTTTTTACCATAAAAAAAATATTCAGGTGCAAAGACGTAGATATTTTTTGTTGATAGTCTCAGTCTAAACTCAGCAACAATTTACTCAAGAATTTTAAAATTACATACACTAGCCGAGTAAAGTTTGATAAAAGCTTATAAACGACTGCGGGGCATTGAGAAAAAATTCTACAGCTTATTAGAATTTCAAATACATGAAATACATTATCTTTGTCTTCCACCATCTTGTTTTTTTGTATATAAAGTAGATACTCGTCGTACTTACGGGTGCATGTTGCAAATCAATCCAAACATGCGCGTTACAAGTCCCCGTGACTCGTCTATAGCTTGACAGTTGTAACTACACTTTTGGTTTAGTTTATAGTGAAATTAGTTGGCTTTGACATTCATTTGTTTCAGGAGCACGAATGTTTGTACTTTAGTTATGATTAAGTATGGGAACAATTCCTGCGTATTATGTTTGGTTTTATTATACAGTTTCGTAATTGATATGTTTGTACTTTTAAAGAAATTTTGCGTGTTGCTCCAGGAAGCGTGATTAGAGGTGGAGGAAAGTTGAATTACTTTCCGCCATACGCAAGTAGGTGGTACACATCGCAAAATCGTAAAGTTTGTAAGTTAAGAAGTTTTCCGATAGCTATAAATAAATACATTTATTATCGTCCAGGATATTATTACATATTGCACAACAGAAGTATTATTCATGACCTACGTATATAAATATATTGATAAATAAGTTCATTATAACTGTGTATTACCTACATAGTAACAATGTAAACCAATGATAAGTTTTTTTATTTAAATTAATGAATGGTTCTTTTCATTTAGCCTTTCAATTTTTTATGAATGGCAATGATTTAGCGCGAGCGAAGCCGCGGCTTACGGTAGTTAATTCCGTTAAACTTGGCAAGTTATATACTAAAACCTTCCTCGGGAGTCACTATACATTGGTAAAAGTATAGTGATTCCCGAGCATGAACATCGGTGCAGTAGTTTTTGAGTTTACCGTGAACAGACAGACAGATGCAGAGGATTTTGTTTTATAATGTGTAGTGATGTACGCATGCTTATTATTATATTTTTCTAGCGATTGCTTGATAGCGAGCAAAGAATGCTCCGTCTTAGGTAGGTACGATTTACCGGCTAATATAATAACCCAAAAATGCGGTAGTCAGGCAGACAAGAAATCTATGTATCTACTATATATTTTGCCTTTGTATCGATAATAATTATAATTGCAATACAATTTTTTAGAATCAATATTTAGTGTAAAAATTCAACTTAGTAGTTATTTTATGTATGCAATGACCAGTCCAATAAATACTAAAAATGCAGATAAATTTTATGTGTTCATAATTCCTATTTTATTTGTCTACTGATATGTGGCCTTTTATTTAAATTTCATGCTGTTGATCTAAAAAACGGCACCGGATGCTATAAAATTAAAATCAATCCTAGTGTCGGTTCGGTGTACTAAGAGCATAACATTCACTAAAAGTGCTATTTTTAAGTCATATAATAATCAAATATAATATGTACGTAAAGTTAAAGTTTCTCGATGATATACTCGTAGGTATATGTATAACCGTGTCTTGTAACAGCGATCCTGCTTCTTAAATGTTAACTTTAACTAGTAATTCTGTCAGTCGTTGGAATATAATACATAAGTCAAGACACAGTTTATAGGTCCTCTTTATAAGACTGAATGACTACTATAGAACTTTCGAGTTTAAAAGCTCATTTGATTAGTTTTCATGAATATCTTACATTAAAGGCTGTTCAATGATGTATTTTGCGATGTACTGATGCTAATAATCTGACCTGAAAAACATACAAAGTTGTAGTCAAAGTCTATCCATAAATGAATGGGAAATTAATTTAAATCACGGCCCCCAGATCTTGTGATGTCAAGAAGTTATTCTTACAAGCGTAGCTTTAAGGTTTTATAACTTTTTCATTTGTTTAGATATTTCAGTAATTCTTTCGTATTCTTGTAATATTTTACTTGTTTTTTAATAATATATAAAAAAAGGAAACAGCTCCGTTTTAAGACTTGAAACGAACAGTTTCGCAAAAAGTAAAAGTAGTCATTTAGTAATATAAGCAGTATAAAGAAACACAGAAGCAGTGGAAAGACTTCATCTACTTTAACTTGATAATTTAAAAATTGAAAGACCAAAGAGCATTTGAAGTTATAGAAGACCAGATCAAGGCAGCTTGAAATCAAATCACGATTAAATTACACACTTTTACCTCATTGAACTTTTCTCCAGGAAAAAGAGGCAAAGGGCTCATAGTTCGGCAGATTACAATTTCACGAGATAGATTATAATCTAATGTCAAATGGCGAGATGCTCAATTACTTTTTTTACTCCCACACTTCCCTTCTATTTTAAACACTGTCAAGGGTACCTAAATATTATTTAAGTTTGCTTTCCTGTAATATTACATGCGCCCTTAAACTTACCACCTACGCAGGAATTATCATATTTCAACTTTACGTGTCTGCAAATACGTGTTCAATCGAATTTAGATACGAAACATAGATGGCGTTACCTGTCTTTTACATCGCGCTATGGTTTGGTTATGTTCAATACTATAAGGCAATCTAGCTCTGTGTAATAAACAGTTGAATTCGAGTGTAGGTAAATTCTATGGTGACATTTATAGTAAGTGGTGTGTGTTTAACATAAACATACGTGCATTCTTTACTAAAACCAATGATGCTTTATAATCCTATGGATATAGTTTTAGAGCACAGCTTTCGTTCGCTGTAAAATTCAGAAGTATAACATCACCAACTTCTTAATCAGGTCTGCTATGGAAGATTGATTATTATTTATATCTTTACCTGACAAATATACCAATTATTACTTTTTGCACTCTAATTCTAACCTAGGAGTCTCAGAATCTGTACCTTCTAGATCAATTTAGCAATTAAGGTGCTCTTAAATTGCGAATTATTATTATACTTTCTTTCATCTTCTTACAAAGTGTATCATTCATATTATGTTAAGTTCCACATGCGGCATACCTGCTTCACATTTTCTAGTATGAATGCGAAAATTTATTTATGCCTTATGCGTTTGTGTATTATTACACTCTTTTATTTTTAAACGGCTAGCGGAATTTATATGAAATTTAGAGATGAGGTCCCTAATAGTTTAACTTAAAGACTTAAGCGACATTTTTGCAACTTTACGGGAGAGCCTTTTTCTTTTACAGATAAAACAAAATGCACGAGCAAGACGAAGAGCCGGCGCATCATGCGCGCCGTCCTATGAACGCCTTTCTCATATTCTGCAAACGTCATCGGAGCGTCGTTCGTGATAAATACCCGAATTTAGAAAACAGGTCAGTTACCCAATGATTGATTTATGTATAGAGTTCTTGTATGTTAATTAATATTTAGTTTTATTTCTTCGCACACTTATATTATGAATACGAAAGTAGTATTTATTTATAGATATGCTTAATAATAATGATAAACACTAAAATCTGAGGCTAATACATAGGATGCTATTTGTACCTATAGGAACCACAAACGTATACACTGGCTAAGCTAGTCTTTCATAGTTTTACTAAGAAATAATAATTTAAAGAATTACCTCTGATGTTATCGACGTAAAAATATCATAAAGACAACTTACGCCCACAGTTTTGTGACATGAAAATGTATACAAATTTCCAGCAAAAATAATTTATGTAAATGAAAACATACTGCTAACATTCAAATTTGAATATTGAGAGTTGCTCGATATTAAGGAATTTATTTTCGCGATAAAATATCCTGTCCCTACTCTTCCGAAACCTCATCATGAGATCACCTCAGCTGCTTTAATTTTATTTATCGCCTAAACTTCTTTAAAATCTGTATAATAGCTTACTAGATCTTTATAAAATTCTTCACTAACTTTCATGTTTTTTAATATTAATGAGATTACGAGTAAACGTTACATAAAGACATTTAAATGAAGCAACCTGTGTGGAGTATTGTACGAAAATTATTTCACTCTAGCTGTAGGCTGTAGAGCTATTACTGAAGGTTAACTATCTTATTTAAATTGCAGATCTATTACCAAAATTCTTGGTGAATGGTGGGCTAACTTGGACAAAGAAGAGAAAGCTTGCTACACAGGTCTTGCTAAACAGGTATTATTTGCATACCTTACAAAAATGTAGTGTTCATTCTAAAGTCTAATATGATTTTTTGTTGCAGTATAAAGACGCATTCTTCAGCGCCAATCCTGACTTCAAGTGGTACAAGTTGCCCGCCCCACCACTACGGACACTTTCCTCACGGCCTCGAGAATCAGTTGACAAAACTGCAGAGTCCTCTAACAGTGACTACCATGAAAGTGAACTAGAAAGAACCAACAACAATTCTACAAGATACGACTATAATAAAAAATCGAATGACAGTGAAACTGAGGTGGATCCTAAACCTCTATCTATGTTCACTCCCGGCAAGTTGGCTGACGAAGCTCAAATGGGAGGTCTCAGCAGCCTTCTCGCTACCAAGACTGAAGTTCAAACTCCTAACCCATACTACTCACCCCCATCCTATAAATTTAATGCGATCTCAACCCCAATCGAATTTAGATCTCAAGAACGTAAACCCTACAGAGAAGATTCTATACGAGAATTACAAAATGCTTTAACTGAAACGACTAAAATGTTCGAAGACGACTTCGAAGATAAAGAACGGTTGTACCGCTACGGTGTTGCCAACGACCAGTTCACGAACCAAGACGTTATAGACCAAATAGTTGATAAGAGATATTCTAAGGATGACGATGGTTATCAAAGGAACTGGTCGGATGATGAGAAAAACTCGAGATCTGGTCGATCGTGTAAAGGAAAAAGATATCAAGAATTCATGGCTGTTGGAGGACTCATAGTGAATAAGAGGCAAAGGAAAGACTACCCCGATAGGTTGCCAGACGAGGGCTACAGTCCGTCTTGTAGCTGGGATCTAGGCTCAATCGAAGCACTGACTGATGACTCTAAAAGTACCATAAACGAAATTCAAATCGAAAGTAAGGAAGAGCCCAAAACACCCGAACCAGACAATAATCTAAACAAAACATTCAAAGCTGCCGACTTCGACTTGGACGCTAAAATTAGGGCACTGCCCTCTTTAAGCTTGGAAAAGTTTCAGCAAAAGAAAAGAGAGAACAAACGCAAGAAAAAGACGATACATTTGAAACCAAAACCCCATGAAAATCAGATAATAAATTCCGTTCCACGATCAATATTAGATGACAGGCGCGAAGCAGCCGAAAGTTGGCGTGACACTGTTATAGGTAGCCAAAAACGGAAACCCAGGAAGATAAGCATTACGCGACTTGAGATTAATAGCCTCGTGTCTAGTGATATGAACGGAGGGCATAAAATAAGTCCTGAGATAAAAATCGCCACTGAAGCCCCTTGCACCATCATTCAAAACATGGACATGAGTAACCAAACCCATAGTGCTGATCTTCTAGCGTTGGCGACCTTGGCCGAAGTCGCGTCCAATACTTTAAAAATGGAAGAAACCGCCAACGACGACGCTTCCAAGGTATAATAGCCTTAACGAGATATTCCAAAAATTATTTACTTTATATCAGATATTTATATATAGATCTACTTTTACATAACGCATAAAAATTAATATGAATGTACACTTTTAATGTAGGTTTTGTACTAGAAATAGACGTTATTTATATTGAAAATGAAAAGATAGAGTACTATATATGTATACTTAGGTTGATATTTGTGTAGGTTGCAATCATTTGCTTGTTAAAATAATACCATGGTTCAAGATAGGGTATAGTAAAACAATACAAAAGATTATCACAGAAATAAAAAAGCATAATCTTTTATTATTATACATGTAGTAGATATATAAAATATATAAATTTGTAACTAATAACGTTATACAGCGTGTCTTTTTTAACAAAATGTCAATTATTGAAATTTGTTTTTCAAGATGCCGTATAAACAGATCATTCATCACAATATAATTTTTAAAAATGCCAAAAAATAAGTCATACATATATAAATAATATATTTTTAACCTCATTACGTATAGTTAGGTTACGATCGCCTTAATATTTTAGAATAATCAAAACACCATGTGCATAGACTGCATTGCATTTTGAGGGTGATTGATGAATATTTTTTTTTGGTATCATTGTAATATAGATAATATATTTATATATAAAATAAATACAATATTTATATATCTTTATGTATATGTGACGTTTGTCACCGAGTGGTTTTCATTAAAATTAGAACCAAAACTAAACTAAATAAATGTTAATGATTATAACTTATATCGATGTATTAAGAATATTGATATTATATGTGAAATAAAATTAAATGTCTAAATATGGATGGCGATTTTCTCAACTATTCTTTTTATTTTTATAAAGGTATATGCTGGTAATCAATCTAGTCCAGTTCAAGCAAGTCCAAAGGACGTATTTATTAAAATCGATAAATGTTTACATCAATTCAATTTAATATCGATTATGTGTCTACGATAAAATCGATTAGAAATCGTCATCCCTATTATATTATCAACGGCAGTAGTTAGCCAACAAAGGCCTGAGCCGTACTATTGTAGGTCAAACCTACAATATATCCCTTGTGATAACTTTTAAGTAGTCTAGAAGAAAAACTTTGTTTTTTTCATCTTAATTTATCGTCTATAATATAATCTATCACTCGTTATTGTGTCAAATTTCCTCTATTTCTGAAAATATCTGATTCACTTTTAATACAAAGAGTAATATTGTCCCAATTAGGTACCTGAGGTTTATCGAAAATTTTCATGAATTTCACTTATATGGAAATATCGCATCAGTTTTTTTGAGATATTTTTAACAATAATTTTACACCATCTGTTCATGTAGTTTAGTTGATTTTAATGGAACAGTGTTTCTCAAATTTTGTTCTTGTTTTTTTTTAATTATTTTGTTTAAAAAATTGTTATAGTATTCTGTGATGATCGTTTCCTATGAAATTATTGACATAGTGTCATGGTGCATGCCTTCCATTAGTGGTCTAGTCTAGTATAGTATTTTTTAAAAAATATTCATCTACTAAATTGGAAAAGTGCACTTATATTATTTAAAGTTACAAACAATGACAAGCCATAACGTGACATGCCTTTCCAAAGACCAAATGTATTTAGAGTAGGCAAGCTAGAAGTAGGTTTACCGTACGTTGTAATATATAATTAGTATATAATATATCCACGTGCTTATAAATAGTCTGGCATTCCGGAGCTCTGATTTTTATCATTTTTAAGTCTACTTTTGTCTTTCATTCATTATAAGTTTTACTACAGGTTTTAAATTCGTTGTTGATTTTTTGTTAAAAGTTTTATTTATTGTTGCATCTTGTAAGAAATTACTAAACTTTTGTGGTTCCTCAATGAGATTTTTCGATGAGCTGGAGGCAGATTAATAACGTTTAAACCAATCATCTTATGAAGATTTGTTTGCCTTGTCGACGATAAAGTCTTATTTTTTTAATTAGAGTTAAGATGTATGTGACCAAGGGGCCATATACAAAACAGAAGGATTCCAACGGAAATATATATAAATATATTATAGTATACATTATATAAATTTTCAATACAAATAAGAGAGCTTAAAGTTTAATTCTGAATATAAAACCTACGGAGTGGTTTTAATAAATGGTGCTGGCAGATCTGCGTTACATTAAGGATTTCGTTTAATAGCTTTCGCGAGAGTTAGCGACGATAATCAAGTTATTGTAATTTTTATTTAAGATATTTTTAAAGCTTGTTGAAATTCAATAGTAAAAAATATAAATAATACATATATCGTTTTAACGCAATTTGTTTGTTTGTATTATATTCGCAAGAAATATCGAACTTGCCAAGCATATATTTATAACACCCCGTCGTTTTTGCGTCGGGGGTTAAAAATATGAAAAAATATTTTATCAGGAAATAGTTCGATTTGACTTGCGGTTGTCAATTATTTTATAGAGGAATATATATGTGGTTTGAGAAACACTGATCTTAATTTGTTTTAGGGCATAATAAGTCGGCACCCAAAGTGTTATGTTGGCTCCAAAGTATTTGTTGATTGTTTTGTTACACGCAAATGCGATGCAATATATATCTTTTTATGTAGTAAATAAAGTTTATTAATATTAAAATTTATTTAGTTTTATTTATCCTATATCATATTTTTATGAAATATATGCAAATCGTCGAATGGTAAATATACACAACAAATCTAATTGCTGACATTTCAACAATCAGTAAAATATCTTTTCCCTTTACTTAAAATATTTCTTTCAACAAAAATATTCTTTTAAGTATCATTTTTTTAGTCTTTGTTAATTTTGCACAAACTTAAATTGTATTGAACAACATGTAACGTCATCGTTTACGTTTATTTGAATTAATTTATGATTTTAGCGATAGGTTTTAGACCTACTGAGTGTTTCGATCTATCATCACGTTCCCGTCAACATCTCATAGTAAACATTTTCGTGTGCTATGGCTTAGAAAGTTGGTTTTTTATTCTTCTTTCACGTCGAAACATCGCGACAGATTAGTATAATTTGTGTGGAGATAATTAAGAGGGCTGCAAAGAACATTATGTATGAATCAAACAATAGGCCACTAAGCTAGCCAAGTACTTCAAGTATTCATCTTATTATTTAACTCACGGGACATTTTTATGTGTTATACATTTATTATATTAATTTCCGTATTCATTTACTTACATAATATATCCTAAAATATTATAAACGCGAAAGTTTGTAAGTATGGATGGATGTTTGTTACTTTTTGACGTAAAAACTACTGAATGGATTATAATGAAACTTTACAATAATATAGCTTATACATCAGAATAACTTATTATAAGTTACAATTTATAAAGATATTGTGTAAATTGTCCAAAATATGACGATATTCGATAAGTGTAAAGTAATTAGTAAAAAATCTACCATCTGTATGATTGAAATGTTTATCTTAAACAAGCGACTCACCCTCACTTCGCTCGGGTTCGTGTCTAGATTAAGCGCGAGCGAAGCCGCGGGTTCCACTAGTATATCCTAATGTTGAATATTTAAAAAAAAATTGAGTCTTATTATTGTTTCACTATTTCATATCACTATAGTATATGCATATTTAATTATAAAAATATACGTATATAAAACAAATAAAATAATAACATCGGAATTTTGAAAATTGACTTGAGCACTAAAACAATACCAAAAAACAAGAATCAAAATATCTAATGTCATTTGTGACAGATTACAGATACATTTTACACCGACAGTTGACAGAAAGTATCGTTTGCGATTTGTGTAATAAGCGTTCGGCATCTGAATTTTCTGTTATTATACACTAAATTTAGCATCTGAATCTCAACTAAGTTATTATCAACTAATACGTTTCATTTAATGGTTACGCACAGGGGATAATATTATATTATTTCAAATCTGGATGAAGAAACAATGATTGCGGCTTCGGAACCCCTGGTAAGTCAATTGTTAAATTAATAATTATAGTTTATTGTTACTAATATAAGTTATAACTATATCAAAACATCATAAAACTGTAAACTTAAAGATATTTTATACATTGTTATTGACTTATATATTATGTGATATAGATTCTTCATGTTTTGCGAAAAATTACAGCCTTAAGTATTAGTTGTGATCACTAAAAACGCAGATACCGTAAAAACTATTAATCCTTACACATACACATTTAATTTTAGGAGTTTGTGCCACACGGCAGAACAGTATTGGCAAGGCATCCTACACAAATTTACAGCAAGGGACACAATGTTTCTGCATCAGAAAACTCACTTTTATACAAGTTGACTAATTTTGCTATCAAAGATGAAAGCTTGGTTGAGCTCAAGGAAGAAGAGCAAGAATGGTGGTGCATCAGAGAAGTCTATTACAGGGCTGATGGTATGTTTTTAAATCTTTATTATCTAAAGATATTTGATTCAGATGAAAAATCACAATATTTATTTTACTTAAAGTTAATTAGAATAAATAAATAAATTAATTTTGTATTCAAAAATAAGTTTCATTTTAATTAATATTCATGAATATTATTAGTTCTATATAGAAGTGTTACACACAATTGAACCATTCAAGTACAAAAGCTAGCCTTTTGCTAATCCTATGCATATAAAAGTAATTGTTTTATTCCAGATGCCAAGGATAATCTACAAGAATCTCAAAAGGACCAGAAATTTGAGTATATGGATTCCTTCAGACCTCCAAGTCGTTTGAAAAATGACTTTAATGTATCCATTAAGTCTGAATTATTGAGTGGCTTGAAGAAAGATGATCTTGCATCTGCTGGAACATCTGGGGGCAGTAGTGTTAACAGCTCGACTAATATGTCTAAGAAATTTAATTTAAGCTCTGCACAGAGTAGGCAGCCTAGGAGGAAACCATTAAATCCTAAAACGGACTGTTATTATGAAGAAGAATTATATGTTAAAGGCTGCACTGCAGTATGGTCCAAAGGTATTTGAAATGTTAAATGATTTTAGGCTTGCTTCAATTTCATATATTGGTACACTCTCAGCCACTCTTTTGACTACTCTTACTATAATAACTACAAAAAAAATTGTTTTATTACTATTCTTTTATTGAATCCATACATAACAACTAAATATGTATTGATGGTGTTTTTTGAAAGAATAATATTATTAACACAATATTGTGATTTAAATACCTATTATATAAATATTAGTACAAAGAATAAGTGATTATTTCTTTTTTGACTTACTTTTGATTTTTACTTACAGGCTTAATTTCAACACCAGGCACAAAGCTATCTGGACCTGAACACCGAGAAACCATTGCCTGCTTCACAATCGAAAACCCTATAAAACATGCCGCATTTGCAGATTTCCATACTGACATTAACAATACTATGCTCATAGATGCTCTGAACTCTCAGATTGGTGATGCCAAGAAAAATATCAAAATTGAAGACACAACAGAGCATATTGAGCATAAAATAATGCCTTCAATAATTCTCATTGATAATAAATGTATGAGAGTGTATGCTTTAGATGGGAGGGAGTACATTACTAGTATACCATTCCAAGTTAAGAAAATATGGCCAATGAAATATGGTGTTTTATTAGAAAAAGATGCTACACCGGTTCTCCATAACTCAATGTTGCCGATGTCATTCTTGAAATTAAATGAATCACAAAACAGTTCATTCAACAAAACTCGTACATTCCCATTCAATATGAGTGCTAGATTGCGTGCTGAGTCTATATCTGGATATGACCAAGAATACCCATTGCCTACTTGCTTCTCTCTAAGACATCCTTTGGATGAAGTCACACCAGTTTTAATGAAGTCCTCTGCCCAAGGACTTCAATACTACAATGATGGGGATTTGCAAATTATTTTTGTGAGCACCGAACCAAGTATAATACTGCTATATGATTGGAAACTGCAAACCCATTCTCTATGGAAAATCCGGAAAGCAGTTCGAGACGAGTGTTTGGCGATGTGTCCAAATGTCAATTCTTCTGTGTTCAGTCAGTCGTGTGATTTTGTGGGCAGTCCGATGCATAGCATGCGGAATGCGACAAGTTGGACCGGAAGTCCGTTTCAGTCGAAAAAAATATCGACAACCCCATCTCGGTCGAGACAAAATAGTCCGATGGCGAATATTTTCCACCAGCAAGGGTTGTCGCCCCATACATCTATAGGACAAGCCAGTTCGCCATCTATGATGTCAAACACCATCAACCAAAATCCGCCATCCTTACCACTTTATCCAGATATTTGCCTTGATCATATCTGGACGGACAGCCAAGTTATAAGACGAGACCAAGTCGAAAGTCCGAACGATTTAAAAGCTTTTCTTCATACTGATTTAGTTGGTCATGATTATTTATGTTTTATGGTCAAAGTGGCCGGCGTGACGCGTCTTCAAATAGTAAGACTACAGAAATCGCACTACCACGGGCAAATGTCCAAAACTAATATAATAGTAGGTTCGATTTCGTCGGTTCTGGCCAAAGATGCGGTAGTCCTGGACCATTTGAAGATGATAGCACTGATCGATGAATCAGGAAATATTATTCTGCAATCGGGAAATAACTTTGTGGGCAAGGTAATTTAATAGTTTTGTATTTGCTAATTTTTTTTCAATGATAAATGAACAGATTGTAATGACTGTTTCTGAATAATGAAAAATTATCTAATGAAATAAGACTCCATTACTATATTTGGATACAAATAAAAAATAATGTAATACGCAAAATAATTCTGTTATGGGGGTTAAATTTTTTTTTTAATATTTAACATATTATTCTTAAACATTTTCAGGTTCATGTAGGTGGTATCTTAGCTCGTCTAATAGATTCTCCATACACAAAAAGGAGTACATTTCAGTCACCGTTCCCAAGACGTAGCAGTTTGCTGCCCACCCGCTGTGAAACCAACTCGTTTGATGACTCCGCCTTGCATTTACTGTCTCCTGTACCACATTCGTCTATATCCAGATTGGAGCCGAAGGAGAATTTGGGTAAGACATATATTACATTAGAACTATATAAGAGTAACTTATAAGTATTTACTAAATAGGTTTTGTGGTGTTGCTTATTTTTTTGACGTCTTTTTTAATTATTTTCATGTTGTGGCATATGAGACTTGTGTTATGTATACCAAATAGTAAACTACACAATACACATCTATACTAATATTATAAAGCTGAAGATTTTGTTTGTTTGTTTGTTTGGTTGAACGCGCTAATCTCTGGAACTATTGGTCCTAATTGAAAAATTATTTTTGTGTTGGATAGTAAACTACACAATACACATCTATACTAATATTATAAAGCTGAAGATTTTGTTTGTTTGTTTGTTTGTTTGGTTGAACGCGCTAATCTCTGAAACTATTGGTCCTAATTGAAAAAATATTTTTGTGTTGGATAGTCCGTTTATCGAGGCTATAGGCTATATTACGTCACACTACGATCAATAGGAGCGGAGCATCAATGAAAAATGTTGCAAAAACGGGAAGGGCGGGCGTTAGTTCTGCAAGGTATCATACCGCGCAAATCAGAAAGAAATTGGTTCCCGGTCTTTAGAACGCGTGCTTAGCCGCGGGAAATGCTAGTCCTATATAAATAAACTAGCATTTCCCGCGGCTTCGCACGCGTACTAATGGAAACTAATTTCTTTCTGAGAAACGGTATGATACCTCGAAGAACTAACTCCCGCCCTTCCCGTTTTTGCAACATTTTTCATTGATGCTTCGCTCCTTTAATCGTAGCGTGATATAATATAGCCTATAGCCTTTCTCAACAAACGGACTATATAAGTTATAACACAAAAAAGAATTTTGCAAATCGAACCAGGTAGTTCCAGAGATTAGCGCGTTTAACCAAACAAACAAACAAACTCTTCAGCTTTATAATATATTTTTTTTAATACTACACCTCCAACATGGGTGGGAAGGAGACTATGTTCTCTAATTCTTTCATACAATTTGTCGCTTGTTTGCCTCTCGCACTTTCATTCTGCATTCTATTTCTTTCTGACATTCATCCACATTCATTATAAGCTAATTTTACTACTATCTATACTGTACTATACGCTATTTACTCGGGGATAATAAGGGTTTTAGACATATTTTTATTTTCATTTTTCTTTTCAATCAATCTTTACGGTTTTTCTAACTTTACATAATTTTACTTACTTATTTACTATACTACTTCTACTACAGTCCTTGAGGCATAAGCTCAGCTTTGCATTTGTGTGAGTGATAGCTAAAAGCCGATAGCCGCGCATCAAAAACCAGTTAAACAGGTTTAAACGAATCTCGCAACGTCTATCCGTATCGTCGTGCCTATCCGTACACTGCACTCACACAAATGCAAAGCTGAGCTTATGCCTCGAGAACAGTACTTACTACTCTATTTTCTACGTAGCTTTATAATCTTATATATATAAAAATCTTGTGTCACGATGTATGTTGCCAATAAACTCCAAAACTACTGAACCGATTTCAATCAAATTTCACATGTAATCGTATTTTGGTCTAACTTACTGGATAGGATAGTTATCATCTCAATTATTCGCGTGCATTTATAATTATACATGCGTAAACTAATAAAATGTATCAATTAATTGTTTCTTAAGCAAGTGTTTATTTACTGTTTAGTTTTATGAAGTTCTCATAGATGGCGGAGTACGTTGATTCATTGATAAAATTCTTCAATAATTTTTGACATCTAGGTTGCAAATACACCCAATAGATGGCGCTGTGTTCTGTTTCTTAAAATATAAAAATTCTATTACTTTATTTCACGTAATATTTATTTATGTTCACGATATAACCCGTATTATTTTAATGGTTTGTGACTGATATTATACTGCGTATTATGTTACAATATGAATTTTTCAATTGAGTACTCCAGTTTTATTTTCAATTTAGCTAATTCGATTTTACCGGTAGTGTTTTATTTCCTCAGTTGCGATTAGAGAAATAAAATATGGCGGTACGAAGTTCGGATCAGCTATTATTAGTATAGATAAGCTACAAAGTAAGTCGGTCTACAGACGGCGGGGCGGGGGGCGGGGTACGCGCGTTATGCGACGCGGCGGGCGCGCGCGTGTCGGTGCGAGCGGGTGTCGCGCTCTACCGCATCGCGCTGCCGCCTCGCGCATGCGCGCCGCTAGTCGTGCGTTGTTGCCACGCGCTCGCTTGTGCGCTGCCTAAGGACATTTGTATGCAGGTCGGTTAATCTTTCTCACACTAAATGACGACTCGCTATTTATTTATTTATTTATTAATACGGATCTCCAACAGTATACATATATTACATTCACAATTTGCTTAAATCTAACATATTATTTTAATGTATAACCAATTATAGGAGAACACAACATTCGCTAAAAAAACAATGCTTTAAAATGCATAAAAAGCTAATTGAATTCTAAAATATGTATATATACACTTATGTACATTTAGTATAACTTGATACTTTCAGTATATTAATATATTTAATTTATTTTATTTTATTAATTTAGTTTATTTAATTTTTCCATAATCAAAGCGTGGCATTTTTGAAAATTATGTTCATTAATCATATTCCACTAAACTATGTTGTTTACAGGTCATAATAAAATGGTATGGTGTACGAAATGCACCGGGCACCCAAGACTTGACACCTGAACAAGAATGGACCATGTTCTCGAACCTTCTCCTATCTCTTATCGGATATGACGTAGAAAAACTCTCTGAAAGTAGGCATAATGAAGAAGAACATGTAGAAGTAGTCACAAAGAAGCAAAGAACTTCAAGCGATGGAACTCAAGACGATTGGGAGTATATGCTTAACTCCAAAATGCACAAAACCATAGGTTATTCACTAGCTAATACACTCAATTTGCACCAAATTCAACCAGAAACAAGACATTGCAGGTCAACAAAGAAAGAAGAAGAAGATAAGCCTTCTCAATTCAACACAAACTCTCTTTTGTTCCCTTACACAGTGAATGTGTTCTTTGCTTTTCATCTAGCATATGAAGATATTAAGCTAAATACGCTGTTATCAAGCGATTTAAAGCCGCTATCGGCCTTCTTATATCAAATCGCAAAGGATTTGTGCTTAGAGAAGTACGTGAACCATTACTGGTTGGACTTCCCTACAGATTACAGCTTTGAGTACGATGAAAACGATACGCAAATGTCTGAATCGATTTTGAAGAAACTCACTCAACCTACATACTTTAGTGCGGAACCACCGAATATATTTAGTTACATAAACTCGATGTTGAAAGAAATTGATGTTGGATACTACCCTCATATGTCTGATGTTAATAACATGTCGCGGGATTTCATAGAGGTACGGTTTGAATATTAATATATTTAAATAGAGTTGTAATTTTTTAAGACATTGCAAAAAATTTTTGTGTCTATTTAATTAGTTGGTTCAATTGATTTGAGTATGCATATTATATATTATGTCAGTTTAGTTTTTATAGCTCTCGCTAAATAATGACTAATTTGGGCAAATTATTTAATATCTTAAGTTACATTCTTGTAATTTTCGCGAGGATCTGCAATTAATAAAGTAAAGCTTATCTTGCGGTTATTGCTGATATTGTAGTCAACTTACTTCTTTTAATTTTTACATAACAAGCAAATATAAAAAGCAAAACTTTTTTCCCTCTATAATATTACTAGCATTTCCCGCGGCTTCGCACGCGTCCTAAAGACCGGAAACCAATTTCTCGCAAAACTGACGTCCGCCCTTCCCGTTTTTATAACATTTTTCATTGATGCTCCGCTCCTATTGGTCGTATCGCGATGTAATATAGCCTATAGCCTTCCTCGATAAACGGACTATCCAACTCAAAAAGAATTTTTCAATTCGGACCAGTAGTTTTTGAGATTAGCGCGTTCAACCAAACAAACAAACAAATCAAGTGCAAGATCATCACAAGATCTGCAATTAAAAAAATAAGTAGCCGATAATGTAAAAAATCCGCCGATAATGTTAAAACCCATGCTTGTACCAGATAATGTGTATCGCGGGGTGCGGCGCGGGCGCGGGCGCGCAGCGTGTCGCGCGCGACGCCGCCGCCGCCAGCAGCACGCCGCGCCGCGCCGCCGCGCGACCGCGCGACGCCGTGCTCGCCGCCGCGCACAGAGGTACAGACCGTACCACGAAAGATGACACTTGAAATTAATTATACATAACTCTTACTGACACGACTTAAGTGCGAAAATCCCACGCTACTGACGCTCGTCAAGTCTCATCTTTCGTGGCACGTATTATACACTACCTACTTTATATTGGTTATCATCAGCTCTTTTTAACGTCCCACTGCTGGGCACGGGCCTCCCTCAGTACGAGGGATCAGACCATAGTCCACCGCGCTGGCCTAGTGCGTGTTAGCGGACTTCACATGTCTTTCGAAAACTTCCTAGGTTAGGTTAATGTATGTTTAATTATACTACTTCATACTTTTCAGGAATAGTGGTACGTCTCTGGGATAACCGAGTGGTATGGGTTCAAATCTGGGTCTGATCTGATATTTTCATGTGCGAATTATTTCTAACATTATTACCACTTGTCTTATGGTGAAGGAAAACGTCGTGAGGAAACCTGCATGTCTGAGAGAACCTACCAGGTTTTCGAAAGATATGTGAAGTCCGTCTCGATATTAGCCAGCAGTGGATTAAGGCTTGATCCCCCTCGTATTGAATGGAGGGAATTCCCCCATCCCCTTTCCATCATCGGACGACTCGACGAACGGCTGGTCTCCATCCTTATGTCGTGGACATTCCATCCGTCCGGACGAAGCGTTTCGCTTCGTCATTTATTATACATACGGCTAAGGATTGGAACAACCTGCCTACGTCAGTGTTTCCGTCCGATTACAAAATGGGTGTCTTCAAGGCAAGAGTGAATAGGTGTCTACTGAATTAGTGCGACTTACCATCTCCGACTGCGTTACCACTTACCATCAGGTGGAACGCAGTCAAGCACTAATTCTGAATAAAAAGTTCGTGTGTACAAAGTACACATGTCAAAAGTAAAACTTCTTTGGCAAACCAAATTTTATAATCTCGTTTATATTATACTAAATAACCCCTTCTGAGCTCGTTGAGAGAGGGAGATGGCGCGAAGGTCACACCCACGAGTTAGACAGAGTTAAGAAATGTCACTGACTCACGGTGTGCGAGATCTAACTAAGGCTAACTCTTCCCCGTCTCTGAGTGCCTGGTACTATGGACTTATTTTTTCGTTTCATCGAGTTTGAAATCACAACGATTCGAAAGAAGTTTCATTTCAAAAAAAAGTCATAAAAAAACCTACACAACTCATTCTAAGCTCTTACCACCCCCAGGCATAACCCCGCGCGACATTGACAACCTGCCTGCTGCGCTAGCGCTACTGCTGACGTCACAGTTCGCGCGCTGCAAAGCTAACCCGCCCGCGGACTGGCCGCCCGCCGCGTACGCGCTCGCCATGCGCGAGGACCTCGCCCTACAGACCGAGATCGCAGCCACTATCAAGTCCACTGATGAGTATATGGAATGTAAGTGTATGAGAAGATCGAACCTGCGACCATTTTTTTTTATGGTACAAAGGGGGCAAACGGGCAGGAGGCTCACCTGATGGGAAGTGATCACCTCCGCCCATGGACATCTGCAACAATGTAGGGCTTGCAGATGCGTTGCCGACCTTTCAGAGAAGGGAGGGAGAGAGAAAGGAGGGAGGAGGGACAAACTGAATCATACGTATTGTGGGTTCATGGAATGTGAGTGGGTTTTAGGAAAGAATACGCAACTCGAAGTTTAAACCTGCCGTACTTACCGTGCCCTACGGGGGTTTAAAATTAAGTATAAAAAACTATAAATCTATATAATCTATATATATATAATGAAAATGGTCTTCGTTTGAGGCTCAATCACGCCTAAACCACTGATCGTATCGACATGAAACTACCACCATTCGATGCTAAATTTTTCCTAGATGGTTTATGGCTATCTATTTTTTGAATTCCAACATTCCTTCATTTTTTTATTGCTGTTTTACTTTTATGAACATTTATCTCGCTAATAAAAACAAAAGATAAGCATTTTCTCTTGATTCTTTTGTTTTCATGGATTTCAACAGAGTATATTAAACGGATTATGGTTTTTTACATTCAGCTAAGAATCTACTCACGGTAGTGGAGAACGGCTGGACCAATTAGGCTTTTTTTTATAGTCAGAATTGTCAGGAGAAAGTTTTGTATGTAAGAAAATTTTAAAAAAGTCCGATAAAAAGTTAAAAATTTCGATGATAATCGAAGAATTCCCATCTATATAGTCACTCACCACGAAATCTCGGGAACCATAAGACTTAGAAACGTGAAACTTGGTAGGAATATTACTTTTGCTATGTAGAGGTCAGCTATGAATAGATTTTAAGAAATCCATCCCCCAAAGGTGATTGCGGGGGCGTTAACAATGAACAATTCCTGTTTTTAAACTATAGCTCCTATAGACTTCAAATTTGGTAGGAATCTTCTGTAAGAGGTGTAGAAATAGCCTATGAACGAATTTTACGATAGCTCACCCCGCAGGGGGTTGCGGGGGTGGGTATTAACAATTAATATTTTTAATTTTCCAGCTAAAGCTCCTACAAGCTCCAAATTTTGTAGGAATTTTCTATAAGTGATGTAAAAATGATTTATGAAAAAATTTTACGATATCCCACCCCAAAGAAGATTGCGGGGGCGTTAACAATGAAAATTTTTAATTTCGAAGCGATAGCTCCTATAGACTCCAAATTTAGTGAGAGTGTTCTATATGTAATATAAAAATGATCTTAGAGCGGATTTTACAATGAATCACCTCCAATAAGGTTCGCGGGGGTGGGTGTTCACAATAAAAAATTTCAATTTCGAAATATAGCTTCTAAAAATTCTAAATATAGTAGGAATCTTTTATTATTCACATAAAGATCATCTCAAAATGGATTTCAATATAGTCTAAAAAAAATAAAAATGAAACATAAAATGTAATTTATTTCCTTTTTCAATTCGTCCAGCGAAGCGGGCGGGAAACGGCTAGTATATATATATAATGAAAATGGTGTTCGTTTGAGGCTCAATCACGCCTAAACCACTGATCGTATCGACATGAAACTACCACCATTCGATGCGAAATTTTTCCTAGATGGTTTATGGCTATTTATTTTTCGAATTCTAACGTTCCTTCATTTTTTTATTGCTGTTTTACTTTTATGAACATTTATCCCGCTAATAAAAACAAAAGACAAGCGTTTTCTCTTGATTCTTTTGTTTTCATGGATTTCAACGGAGTTTACTAAACGGATAATGTTCTTTTACATTCAGCTAAGAATCTACATACAAACTTCCACGCATCCACCCACCAACTCCCACGCACCCCTGCACACCCACTCTCATTTTTTGATAAAAATAAAATGCCGTATCTATGATCGAGTATCACTTGAGAACGGCTGGACCGATTGGGTTAATTTTTTTTTGTTGTCTTCAGAATTGTCAGGAGAATGTTTATATGTAAGAAAATTTTAAAAAAGTCTGCTAAAACGTTAAAAATTTCGATGATAATCGAAGTATTCCAATTTCTATAGTTACTCATCACGAAATCTCGGGAACTATAGGACTTAGAAATGTGAAACTTGGTAGGAATATTACTTTCGTTATGTAGAGGTCAACTAAAAACGGATTTTAAGAAATTCATCCCCCAAAGGGGATTGCGGGGGCGTTAACAATGAACAATTCCCGTTTTTAAACTATAGCTCCTATAAATTCCAAATTTGGTAGGAATCTTCTGTAAGAGATGTAGAAATAGTCTATGAACGAATTTTACGGTAGCTCACCCCACAGGGGGTTGCGGGGGTGGTTTAACAATGAAAATTTTTATTTTTAAAGCCGTAGCTCCTACAGACTCCAAATTTAGCTAGAGTCGTCTATATGTGATGCAGAAATGATTTAAGAGCGGATTTTACAACAACCCACCGCCGAAAAAGATTGCGGTAGTGGGTGTTAAAATGTGAAATTTCTATTTCCAAACTGTAACCTCTATAGACTTTAAATTTGGTAGTAATCTTTTATTTGTCATGCAGAAATCATCTCAAATAGGATTTTACGAAATTCTATTTCCAATAGGGATTGCGGGGGTGGGTGTGAGAATGTTAAATTTATGTTTCCAAACTGTAACTTCTACAGACTCCAAATGATTATTTTTTTACTGTTTAAATAGAAAAGGTTAAAGTCAATTGTTTTTTTATTTTTTATTTAATTAATTTCATTTGTTTTTATATAACCTAATAATCTATATAAATAAAATGATAGAGGTCTGCAGTTGTGCGCGCATCACGGAAAAAGTACTGGATAGATTTAAATGAAACTTTCTAAGTTTTATTTCTTAGACACTTGGCCCTTATATAAAAAAAAGATTGCGATATCTTCATTTAATAAAAATTTATTAAAGTTTCAAGAAAAAACGATTTGTATATGTACTGCGTGTTCAGTGATGCAGTATGTATGTTTCCTTCTCGCGGAGTAGTGGGGCAAGCGGCGTAGCGCCATGCGGAAAACTTTGTTACTATTTCAAGCAACGCGGACGAAGTCGCGGGTATCAGCTAGTATTATATAAATAAAATTGGAGTGTCTGTTTTTAATTTCAAATTAACACATTTTCACTAAATGCATATGAATGTTAAAAACTATTTTTAAAATTTTTGCCTGTCTGTTTGTTTATTTATTCCGGGTAATCCTATTTTGACCGGACTTTCACTCGCACATAGCTAATGTTATGCGGCGTAACTTAGGGTACTTTTTAACTGACTTTAAAAAAGGAGGAGGTAGAAATTTTATTTATTTCAACTAGCGAAACCCTTAGATTCGCCGACGTTAAACCAAGGGATGAACCCGAGCGAAGTAAGGGTGACTCGCTGGTTAGTAATATCATTGCTCATTTCCACCCTTGTTCCTTAAATTTCCATTTTGGTTTTATTCATTAACAGTTATTTTCTATCTCTTTCTAACAGCATTAGCTCTAGAGGTGTTAGAGAAGGAAACAGCATACACACAGATCCCGCAGCCGACGGTGGAGCCGCAACACAAGGGGGAAGACGACTCGAGCACCGGCATGGAACATTTGTACACAAAGCTGTTGAGCTTGTTGTATCCGAGGGATCATAGGTGGGGAATATTTAAGTGGTATATATTTAGAAAAAAAAAACTATATTTTTGTGCTTTTTCGTCAATTTATTTAGATTTTTTGTTTTTGACGTTTTGAATGTTTTATAAAAATGTATAATGTATCATGTTCATTTAAAGGACTGGTCAAATTCTCTGCTGTGACCATGCATGTTAAGCTAATTGTATTATATGTAGATAGGCCTCAAGAAAGACCTATAAAAATTTCTTTGATATTGGTATATCAAAGAATGTAATATATTTTTTTAAAGGTTAATCCATGTTTTATGTTGTAAAAAACGTACTTTATTTATATATAATTTATAACATTCTTTCAGAATGACAGAAGTATTCAATCTCCTGCAATCATCGATACCCGTGACAATTAATCTGACTCAACGGCCCGAAGTGTCCGATCACGACTTTATAGAAGAGCAAGAAAAATATTTATACGCCATAAGCACAAGGACTATGGCTTTACCAGTCGCCAGGTAAACTTTATTTGTGGATCTGAAATATTCCGTTCTATGTATTATTTTAATACTAGCCTTTCTAAAGGTACTAATACCAAATACCTCCCGTTTTTGCAACATTTTTCATTGATGCTCCGCTTCTATTGATCGTAGCGTGATGTAATATAGCCTATAGCCTTCCTCGATAAACGGACTATCCAACACAAAAAGAATTTTTCAATTCGGACCAGTAGTTTCCTGAGATTAGCGCGCTCAACCAAACAAACAAATAGACTCTTCAGCTTTATAATATTACTGTAGATTATCCAAAATCACTTGATATAAAATAAATGTCTTAAAAGTGTCTTCAAAAAGAAGTGTAAAATTCAAAATTGCGCACATATTTCAAATCTTGATAGTTTGACGAAATTAAAAAATTAAATGTGGCAGGCAGGTAGTTTATAGTTATTAGACGTCCGCTAAGGATGAATTTTGCGACACAGTCGGGTTAAAGATGTCTAAGCATAATGCTTTCTTAGGTTTACGCGAATATTTGACATTATAAATGAAACTATCTTTTCGGATTTTTTCGCGGATTTATTTAAATTTTGGGTTCCCGACCTTTTGTATGTTTTACAGTAATCATCTCCCGTGACCATGATTATTATATTACATCACGCTGTTACCAATAAGGAGTGGAGCATCAATGAAAAATGGTACAAAAACGGGGAGGGCGGGCGTTACTTCTGCAAGGTACCAAATTCTTTCTGAGTCGCCACCGTGCGACTCAGAAATAATTTGGTTTCCTGTCTTTAGAACGCGTGTGTGGGTTTTGTATAAAAGTTCTTCATTTTTTGTCCTACAAACTTTGAGTTTGTTAAGGGAATAGTGACGAATTCAATAGGGGTGTGCGAATAATTTGAACTTACGAATTATTCGTTCCAAATCGAATACTAATATTCGATTCAATTCGAACGATATTCGCACACCCCTAGAATTTAATAAAATATTTAGAATGAGAATAATAAAGCCTGCGTGTATAGGGGCATGGTAACGCTACGCAGCCTCCCATGCTCGCCAACAGAACCTCTCTCCCCGCCGCGGCTGTGCGTATCCGGGCGCGGGCCTCCCCCGCGCCGCCGCGCGGTCTCGCTGGGGGGGGACTCCCCGCCGTGCCTCCTGTGGCCCAGCTTCCACAACGGAGTGGCTGCCGGCCTCGCCCTCGTGCCTATATCCGGCGCCAGTATACATGCTAGCTGGATCATTTATAACAAGCCCAGGGTTAGTACATACTGCCTTTAATAGATAGTACTTTGTCTCCGTCAAAAAGACTTCATATTAAGCTCTCTGACAACAACAACGTCTCATACTATGACAGTGCTAGGGCCGTGTCATGCAAAAAATATCTTTGTATGGAAAATTATATAACTATGCCCACTAAACCGTCATCGACCAACACCGTCGCGTGCCGTGCACGGAGTGTTAACAATTCTCGACGAGAACATTTTTCCGGTATCGATACGCTCCATTAATAGCCATCGGTATAGGTACATCATATAATTTTCTCAACAAAAATATTCACTCGCTCTTCCTGAAGCGTCTGCCTCGCGCGAAAACACTGGTGAACTACTACAGAGAAAACGGGAACCATACGGACATGATACGCGGATGCTACGTTCACTAAAACCGCTATATACGGATAAGATACGCTCTTGATACGTTCTAGTAAGCATAGTAGTCCTTGTAGTGCTAGTTTTCGAGTCTGATAGGTTCATAGCACGGTCACAGTATGAGACGGCCTAGTGGGCCTTTAATCGCAATACATTTTATACTTGGCTGGATTATTATCTATAAGCCCAAAGTGTAGTAGATAGTTTTGAGGAAAGAAGTCTTCACTTTTTGGGAGGGTATCAGGATTAAATATAAAGATTTAAAATAGGTACTGAAGTAAATTAAAAATAAGCAGCTTTATAAATTTGTTATTTCTTATTATTTTTATTAAATTTAACTGACAGGGTACACAAGACATGTCGACGGAACACGCCGGCTTCTTACTAGCTCTAGGTCTCAACGGCCACTTGAAAGACATGCCCTTCATGAACATGTACGAGTATCTAGTTAAATGCCACGAGATGATCAGTATCGGGCTGCTGCTAGGATTGGCTGCTACGTATCGAGGTACGTTTTGCCCACATCAGCCCATTTACTTTGCCCAGCAATGGGCTGATCCTCCAAAAACGAGAATAATGTTTTGAAGTTTTTTGGTCTTGAGCAAAATTTGGTCAATTTGTATTGAATCTTTTAGTTCATCTCGCCATTTTGTTCGTGGTCTGCTGTGAAATCGCCTCCCCTTTTCAGGGCTTTGCTTTGAGGTGATTTTGGCCCACAGTGCTGTAGTTATATGGCAGATGTGACTAGTCCAGTCTCATTTAAGTTTTTTGTTTTTTTCAACGACTTCAGTAATTTGTGTTAATTACGGTAAAGTAAAACATTGTAAGGAAACCTGCATTTTTGACCAACCAGCAAACCTTGATTTATCTTGTATTGGTGGGGGGCATAGGAACCCAACCCAACAGTGGGATGAATCCTGACCAACAGTAGGATGTGACACAATATAACTGTGAACTGGCAACCGGTCCTATCTCAATTTTTTGCGCCAAGTTGATTTATATTGTCCTATCTCGTTCTTATATTAGAAGGAAGCATATAACGCTGCTTTTCTTTTTAATAACATGTGCAATAAAAATATTTAAAAACCACGTATTTTTATTTAATTTACTAGATGTTATATTAATGAGTCAAACAAGTTTTTTCTTCATCCTGTAAAGTTGTCAAAATTGAGATAGTATCGGTTGCCAGTTCGCAGTCGATATTTGGAGTAAAATGAAAACCTCTTGTTTGTAAAACATTGAATCTTTTTTCGTTTCCTGTAAAGTTTGGATTTCTACAGCAACGATATGTTTTTTTTTATTATTAATTTATTTAGGAAACATACGGTGTTACAATAAAAATTTATAAATAACAAACAATTAATAGAAACATAACCAATAAAAGTTTCCATTGTTAACATGACACTATTATGTTGTTGATGTCGCAGGCACAATGGACGTGCAGGCCACAAAGATGATGAGCATCCACCTGGAGCCACTCCTGCCGCCCACGTCCATCGAGCTGGACATCCAGCAGGGCGTGCTGGTGGCGGCTCTACTGGGCGTGGGACTGCTGTACACACGCACTGCGCACGCGCACTACGCGCAGGTGTTGCTCAATGAGATAGGTGGGTCCCTTCTCCAGTTCTTCTCAGGTCAAAGGTTTCTTATTTCCGAACTGGTGGTAGACTAATGGCGTTCAGTAAGAAATTGTAATAATTTTTATGCTGAGATATTTGATTTGATACAGAATGAGAATAATCAAAATTAAATCTGTTTGGCTAATAATAATTAATTGGTCAAATAGATATGATTTTGATTCACTTTAATTTGTTTTTGTTAAAACGATTTAAATGAGTTTAAACTATTTGGTTTGAGGTATATGATAATGAGGTATTTATCTAAAAACAGACTATATTTATTTATTCATGTAATTACGAGTCTATTTTCACCAAAAATAAACATTATAATAAACCAAACGTGTATTCATTTATTCTTTTAGACTCTTACGTAATAACTATTAAACAGAGAGAGGGGGTCGGCCTATTCTTAGTTTTTCTTATAATAGTGTGGGGGAGGGGGTTAAAAACTAGCGAAACTAGTCTTACGTATTAAATAATTGGCCCCTAATATAAAAAAAGTGCAAAGTACACATGTCAGAAGTAAAACTTGAATTTAAAATAAGGCTAACTCTTCCCCGTCTCTGAGCGCCTGGTACTATGGAGTTTTTTTTTTTGTTTCATCGAGTTTGAAATCACATCGATTCTAAAGAAGTCTCACTTCTTTCTTAGGTTTACGCGAATGTTTGACATTATAAATGAAACTATCTTTTCGGATTTTGTCGCGGATTTATTATATGTAACAGACAGTAACAACCCCCTGTTAATAACAAGTATATAACACCCTGAGACGTCTAATACCTTAGTCTCTCCCGTGACCATGTGCGCTGTAAAGCATTCGAAACGTCGGGAACCAAAAATAATAATAAATCCGCGACAAAATCCGAAAAGATAGTTTCATTTAAGGTCTCTGTTTTAAATTTCATTCAAAATAAAAATTTAACTTCCATTATAGTAATTGTGATAGAATTAGCAGAGATAGTATTTCTAGTGAAGCAAAACATCATTATAGCGGTATGTTCGTTTAGAGAGACCCTTTGCAGGGAAATGGGTCATTTCCCATTTGAGGAATAACAACCGTGCGCTCTTCATCCATGCGTTGTTTCATTTATGAAGTTTCACTTCAATAATCCAGGGAAGCCCCCGGGGCCAGAGATGGAGAGCTGCGTGGAGCGTGAGGGCTACGCGCTGGCGGCGGGGCTGGCGCTAGGGTGTGTATGCCTGCGAGCGGGCGCCGCGCCCCACCTCGCGCACGTCGCGCCGAGACTGCGCACGTATATGCTGGGCGGGGATCGTACGGCTTGCACTGGTTACTACATTTTTATTACTGGCTAATGATCATCATCAGCCCTTATTAACCTCCCACTGCTGGGCACGGGCCTCCCTCAGTACGAGGGGGATCAGGCCATAGTCCACCGCGCTGGCCTAGTGCGAGTTGGCGGACTTCACATGTCTTTCGAAAACTTGTTAGGTTTTCTCAGACATACAGGTTTCCTCACGATGTTTTCCTTCACCGTAAGACAAGTGGTAATCATGATATAAATGATTCGCACATGAAAATATCAGAGGTGCGAGACCCGGATTCGAACTCGCATCACTCGGATATCCAAGTGACCGCATTACCGCTGGGCTACCACTGTCTTACTGGCTAATGATAATCCCTATTAATATTATAAAAGTGAATGCAAGTTTGTTTGTTACGCTTTCACGCGAAAACTACTCAACCGATCATCATGAAACTTTGTACACATATTCTTGGAGGTATTAGAAGTAACATAGAAGACTTTTTTATTAAAAAAAAAATATTTTTTATGAAAAATTAAAAAATTGTTTGTCAAAAAATCTCAAAATCTAGCTTCTTCAACGCCTGAAATAGCTAGAGTTATTTTGAAGAAATTTTCAGGCATCCTACAGATCAACCCAATGAGGTTGATTAGCAATTAAAAAAATGAACGCGGACGAAGCCGCGGGTAAAGCTAGTATTTAATATTTTTTTAGGTTTACGCGAATATTTGACATTATAAATGAAACGGATTCGCAGAACAGGGTCTCGACCATGACTGCTGTAAGGCATTCAAAAAGTCGGGATCCAAAAACGTAAATAAATCCGAAAACATGTTTGTTTGTTTGTTGATTCATTTATAATATATCTTAGAAATGCGAAAGTTGGAATCTAACCAGTTTGCAGATTACTTCTATAAAATCGAAAGTTTGTATGTGTTTTGTGTACGTATATTGTGTACATAAAGCAAAAATGACTCAATCAGAATAGAGAATACTTCACCACATTTACCAAACGTGAATGCTTACCTAATACGTAAAATTACAGATGGTTTATTTTATTTTAGCATTGCTTAATTGACCTCTGGCAGTCCCACGTCTAGTCTATACCTTCTAAAAAAAATTCTTAAAATAATATTTTAATACAATTTATTATTACTATGAATAGTATTAAATTACTATAATAAGTCAAAATTATACCACACAGTGGTAGCCCAGCGGTAACGCGCTCCCTTGAATAACCGAGTGATGCGGGTGCAAATCCGAGTTTCGCACCTCTGATATTTTCATGTGCGAATCATTTCTATCATGATTACCACTTGTCTTACAGTGAAGTAAAACATCGTGAGGAAACCTGCATATCTGAGAAAACCTAGCAAGTTTTCGAAAGACATGTGAAGTCCGCCATCACGCACTAGGCCAGCGCGGTGGACTATGGCCTGATCCCCCTCGTACTGAGGGAGGCCCGTGCCCAGCAGTGGGACGTTAAAAAGGGCTTATTTATTATTTATTGATTTATTATACCACACAGGTCCACAAAAGGACAGATACAAACACGGCTCGTTCGCGATCCGCGAAGGTGGTACAGTCAACCTGGATGTGACGTCACCAGGCGCAACCGTCGCCCTCGGCCTCATGTACATGCGGTCTGGCAGCGCAGCCGTGGCTGCCTGGCTGCAGCCGCCAGCCACCGCCTACCTGCTGGACTTCGTGCGCCCCGACCTGCTCATGCTTAGGGTTATAGCTAGAGGTAAACCTCCTGTTGGGTTATGTCGCCCTGGTACTTTTGTTACGAGATTGCATAGACCATAGAAGCTGCCAGCCTACTCATGCTGAGGGTTATAGCTAGAGGTAAACCCCCTGTTGTGTTATGTCGCCCTGATACTTTTGTTACAAGATTGCATAGACCATAGAAGCTGCCAGCCTACTCATGCTGAGGGTTATAGCTAGAGGTAAACCCCCTGTTGGGTTATGTTGCCCTGGTACTTTTGTTACGACATTGCATAAACCATAGAAGTTGCCAGCCTACAGTTTAATCCCCAACATTGTGTTGCTATTTATACTAGAGGTAAACCTCCTGTTGTGTTATGTTGCCCTGGTACTTTCGTTGCGAGAATAATAGAAGCTACCAGGCTAATGCGCTTGCTCTTGCTTGCTTTTAAAAATTTTGTTTTTTTTTTTCTATAAGTATAATATATTATACTAGCATTTCCCGCGGCCTCGCACGCGTTCTAAGGACCGGAAACAAAATTCTTTCTGAGTCGCACGGTATGGTACCTCGAAGAACTAACGCCCGTCCTTCCCGTTTTTATAACATTTTTCATTGATGCTCCGCTCCTATTGGTCACAGCGTGATGTAATATAGCCTTATAACCTTCCTCGATTAACAGACTATCCAACACGATAAAATAAGTGTTCAATTCGGACCAGTAGTTCCTGAGATTAGCGCGTTCAACCAAACAAACAGACAAACTCTTCAGCTTTATAATATTAGTATAGATACAGCTGAAATTATATAATATTATGTTAACAGGTTTGGTGTTATGGGACGAAATAGAGGCGAGTGAAGAATGGGTGGAAAGCCAAGTGCCGTCCACCATAAAGCCGTACTGTTTCGTCAAACCTACTGAAGACAACATCGACTATGAGGCTATGAAGTAAGTTATATTTTAAATACTTTTAAAATAATTCAAGTATTTTGTTTTTTTATTTTTTTTTAAATATACGATATAGTTCTTGTCTGAAACTCATTTATCTTGAGTCAATATAACGTTACTGTAGAAATTAAAACTAAAAATGTTTGCGCATGGGTACATTCGCACACGAAATTACTAAGTCTATTATTTTATTGTTGAACTAGCCTTTCGCTCGCGACTTGTATTGGTTATTGGTACATTGAAAAATATATTAGATAGAATGTCATTAAATAGAAGTCCATTAATCAATAAAATATGTTTGATTCAGTGTAGTATGTTTAATCTACTTACAAATTATTTATTTTTTTATTTAATATATTTTTTTAAATTATTAACTGCACATCTTCATAAAACAATATACATCAAAAATATCTTTTCTCTATTGTCTATATAAAACCATTTCGTAATTAATAACTTTTGTGTGCGCGATGGTATTTTGAACTAACGAACCAATAGTGAGCCGGAAAGCATGTGACTCGTGCACCGCCGCCCCGCACCCCTTCTCTTACCACCAAATTGCGTCTGCGCAACTTGACAGCCAGAGTTCTTTTTACATGACGCGAATTATAACAATCTGTTACTTACAGGCGATATGCATTAATGCGTTTCTTAACTTAAAAAAAATATTTCTTACTAGCCTATCTCGCGGCTTCGTTCGAGTTCTAATGTCTGAAAATCAAAAGAAATATTTTTCTCCAGTTGTGCAACATTTTTCATTGATGCTCCGCTTCTATTGGTTGTTGCGTAATGTAATATACCTACGATAAACGGACCATCCTACACAAAAATATTTTTTTATTATGGACCAGTAGATCCTGAGATTAGCGCGTTCAACCAAACAAACAAACGAACAAAGAAACAAACAAACTTTTCTGCTTTATAATATTAGTATAGATTAAGGATAACAAATTCACTTACATGAGAAAACACATAAAATTTTATAACATTTACTAAATGCGAGTACGTACAAGTTACATTAATTGTTAGAAATATAGCATGTAGGTAATCTTTATAAATAATATTTAAAGCGACAAACAAGTATTTTTTTTATTTTTGTTTTACTTTTTTACCAGCCAAGCCTACTGCAACATAATAGCAGGCGCGTGCTTCGCCCTCGGGCTCCGCTTCGCAGGCTCGGGCGATGAGGACGCCCGCGACGCTGCCCTCCACCACGCCGCGCTGCTGCTGCGCGTGGGCGCGCGGGGGGGCGCCGAGCTGGCGGGCGCTACCACGCTCGAGCTGTGCACTGCTGTGTGCCTCCTCGCAGCTGGCATGGTGGGTATTACTCATAACTAGTGGTACACCATATTTTATTTATTATGATTTATAAATAATATAGCAAAAAGTGTCGTTATAACTTTTGGTCTTAATTTTACTATAGCAAAAAGTGTCGTTACAACTTTTGGTCTTAATTTTTTTCGTCTAGCAACGCGCGATAAGGAACCTCGTTCCAATATTACTCACTAGCATTTCCAGCGGCTTCGCACGCGTTTGTAGAACGGTTTGTAGAACCATTCTTTTCGCTCGGTAAGGTACCTCGCAAAACTTATGCCCGCCCTTCCCGTTTTCTACTGCTGCGTGTAGGCGCGAGCGGGAGTGTCGAGCTGGAAGGCGCTACCACGCTCGAGCTGTGTACTGTTGTGTACCTCCTCGCTGCTGGCATGGTGGGTAGAGCACCTGATTAATAAATTAAACGTGTGGTGTCGACACCGGGTAGGAACAAAGTTCCTTATTATAAAAATGTTAATTTTAACTTCTATTAGGGGTATAAAGAAAATAATTATTAGGGGTACACATTTTTAATGATTTTTTTTTTGTTAAGAACCAAAAAAAATACTTTACAAAATTATCTTAACACCTTTATTTTATTTACCATGATTTATACAAAATATAGCAAAAAGTGTCGTTACAACTTTTGGTCTTCATTTTTTCCGTCTAGCCCCCTTTCGCAATGCGCGATAAGGAACTTCATTCCAATATTATTCACTAGCATTTCCCGCGGCTTCGCACGCGTTCTATAGAATGGAAACCAAATTCTTAACTTCCACTAAACGAAACCACTTCACCTTTATTTTTCTATGAACTCAAAACTAGTATTGCCTAATACGAAGCCATAAAAATTATAATAAATTCGTGACAAAATCCGAAAAGATAATATTATTTATAGCAACTTTCTCTTGTCGATATTATTTATTGCAGAACTCTAAAAAAAATCCTATCTTAATACCAAAACATAATTAGTAATACTAAAGTAATATGATAACCCGCGCGCAGGTGATGGCGGGGCGCGGCGACCTGAGCGTGCTGCGCGTGTGCCGGCGCCTGCGCGCGCGCCTGCCCGCCGCCCGCGCGCCGCCCCCGCACGCGCCCGCGCCGCTCACGCACGGCGCGCAGGTATACCCCCTTACTCCTTCATACTCGCGCGAGACAACCGTGTGAACTTGCCCTTATACCCTTCATACACGCGCGAGACAACCGTGTGAACTTGTCCTTATACCCCTCATAGTCGCGGTCCCCACTTAAATTTAATGTCCTGTCCGAGGCTCGTGTGCACATGCCTATATACCCCTTCATAGTCGCGTTATAAAACTTTAGTCTTATTTTTCTCGAAAAATTGGAAAGAGCCTAGACATTTCGGTAAAACGATTCCTTATTAAAATAAAGATGACAACTAACGTATCACTCGATTGATCCCGATTTACCCTCTATAAAACCCCCAAAGATAATATAACTATCAATTACTGTTAGAATTATCAGAATTGATAAAGTTTATTAATTACAAACAAACAAATAGTTCACCCATTAAAATCAAATCAAATCAAAATATTTTATTCAGCATAAAAATTGTTACAATTTCTTAATGAACGCCAGTCTACCACCAGTTCGGAAAGAAGAAACCTCTGACCTGAGAAGAACTGGCGAAAAAAACTCAGCGGAACTATTTTTTTCTCTCTCTTTTTCAAATTAAATTGCGAATTAACAATAATTGTATATGTTTAAATAGCCTGGCGGTGATCACATCATTCCCAAGGCGTACTGTCTTCTAAAAAATCGTTAATCGAATCGCCTTTAGTACACAAACGTTCCTTTACAATTTTTTTTAAATTTGGCAATAGAAGCTTTTTGAACGTTTTCTGGGATCCTGTTGTATAGGCATATACATTGTCCATAAAAAGAATTACTGACTCGGTATAAGCGAGTCATTCTCTTTATAATTTTAATAATCTCCAGATGGCAGTGCACTGCACGATAGGGCTGCTGTTCCTGGGCGGCGGGCGGTCCACGCTCTCCAGCTCGGCCGAGGCTGTGGCAGCCCTCATTGCGGCGTTCTTCCCCAAGTTCCCCACGCACAGTGAAGATAATAGGTACTATTTTAAACAATATTATTTACTAGTATTCATTATTAAAAAATTTAAAACCTAGAGGTATTAAGGGGAAAGAAAACGAACCGATAGTATATTATTGTGAATCAAATTTGTACAATAAATGTTTTTATGAAAATCTTATTGTAATGTAATCAGCCATTTTAAGGTCCTACTGCTAGGCACGGGTCTCCCTTCGAGGGGGATCAGGCCATACTCCACCGCGCTTGCCTAGTGCGTGTTGGTGGACTTCACATGACGTTCGAAAAACTTGCTAGGTTCTCTCAGACACGCAGGTTTCCTCACGATGTTTTCTTTCGCTGTAAGACAAGTGGTAATCATGATAGAAATGATTCGCACATGAAAATATCAGAGGTGCGAGACCTGGATTTGAACCTGCATCGCTCGGATATCCAAGCGGGAATCGGGCATCCAAAAAATGGGAAATAATAAAAGGCTTATTTATTTATTAATATTTATTTATATGACGTTACGTTTGTCGTTCGCCAGATACCACCTGCAGGCGTTCCGGCACCTGTACGTGCTGGCGGTGGAGCCGCGCCTACTGCTACCTCGCGACCTGCACACCGGCAAGCTCTGCTACGCCCACATACAGGTCGGGCCTAGATCATACAAGGGTTATGTTTAATTCTAAACTAGCGACTCGCTCGGGCTCTTCCCTAGATTTAGCACAGGCAAAGCCGCGGGATCCGCTAGCTATGCATATAATCACTTGAATCACTCTATCTATTAAAAAAAACCGCGACAAAATCCGTTGCGTAGTTTTAAAGATTTAAGCATACATAGCGATATAGGGACAGAGAAAGTGACTTTGTTTTATACTATATAGTGATACATTGCTCCTTGCCAAATTTAAAGTTTATAGCACAAAAAAGAAGGACTTTCATAAAAACTTTCGATAGTCCTTAGAGCTTCTCAATCCGGCCCTGTCGCAAAATCAGTTATCTTAGTGGATATCTACTAACTATAGACTCCCTGTCAAATTTCATCTTTATACGTGAAACTGTTTTCGATATTAAGTTATTAGTTAGTTAGTTAGTGAACTTTCGCTTTTATATATTTAGATACAAATACTAACAGCCTTCATTCATGACGATGCGTTTGGCACAGTTTCTAGTGACCCTACTTTCTTGCGCCAGCGGTCGCGGGTTCGAGTCCCGCTGGGGGCATTCGTTTGCTAAAACTCGAATGTTTGTACTCCAGTCATAGTTGTTTAATGTTTATATTTATAATATGTATGTATTTAAACTAATATATGTAGTATATCAACTATCTGGTATCTGTAACACAAGCTTCCTTCGTAGCTTACCACGGAACTAGATGGCGCTGTGTGTTATAATGGCCCAACATATTTATTTATTTATTCTACCACAGGTAATAGACCTATCCGGGGCCGTGACAGAAATGAAAGCCCCATGCATCATCCCCGAGCTCGACACACTTCGGGAGGTGAAGATAAACGACCCAAGGTATTGGCCCATCACGTTTCATAGGGACCATAACTGGGATCAACTGAAGTAAGTTATGTTTTTTATTCACTAGTTTTAGCATTGAGCTTCGTCCATAATTAATTTTGTTGGTTATGTCCATTTTAAATCTATGTTAATATTATAAAGCTGAAGAGTTTGTTTGTTTGTTTCGTTGGTTGAACGCGAAAAATTTTAGGAACTACTGGTCCGATAGAAAAGTTCTTTTTGTGTTGGATAGTCCGTTTATTGAAGAAGGCTATAGGCTATATAACATCACGCTATGACCAAGAGCGGAGCATCAATGAAAAATGTTGCAAAAACAGGAGAAAAATATGAAAAATATTTCTTTAGAACGCGATCGGAGCCGCGGGAAAGGCTAGTGGTATACATGTATGTCATATGTGTATTATGTTCACTAAGTTAATAGTTACTGCTCATTGAACAACCTGACACTATAACTTCTTCTTCACTGCATATTGATGCATATTAAAATATTGAATTACAATAAGTTAATGTACTGATGCGACTAAGCTAGAATTTTATTTTATCTATAATAATATCAAATTTTTCTTTATTAAAATAGACTTTTACAAGCTCTTTTGAGTCGTCATTTTTACATTATTTAAATTAAATGTCAGTCTGTAAGACTGTGAGTAAACTACCACCGGCTCGGAAAGCTGTTCTATAGATTTATACTTGCAAAAAATTAAAATTAGATCAATCTATTAACTAATTCATCTTTCTTTCCAGAACGTTCTTAGAATACACATGGTGTATAGACATAAAACAGCGCGCCGGCTGTCTGTCCTACCTCGACGATCCTGAGGGCTTCATGACCATCTTAGCCCAAACCTTCACCCTGGATAAAGCCAATATCTGGTCGGTCACACCAGAAAATATAGAACTGTTCACAAACGACGAGAAAGTCAGGAACTTCGTCAAACATTACTTAAATAAGAATTCCAGTGAAGATATTTGTGGTGATTGCTTGCTATTAAATAAAAAAAGAAAAGGTGTCAAAAACGAAGTGTTGGTTCCAAGGCAATGTGTATGCAGGAAATACTCTAAGGAAGAGCAAGAGTATATGCAAAGTTTGAATATGGTCACTTACGAATGCGTAGTGAAGGATATACTGTGTGCTTTGCCGATTTGGACTACGTTTTTGAAGGTCAGATGGTATTTTATTTACTTGACTATACTTCTATACTAATATTATAAAGCTGAAGACTTTGTTTGTTTGGTTGGTTGAACGCGCTAAACTCAGGAACTACTGGTCCGAATTGAAAAATTCTTGGATGGATAGTCCGTTTATCGAGGAAAGCTATAGGCTATATTATATCACGCTACGACTAATGGGAACGGAGCATCAATAAAAATTGTTGTAAAAACGGGAGAAAAATATTTCTTTTGATTTTCAGCCTAACGGAGCGGAGTCGCGGGAAAGGCTAGTTTTGTTTATATTTTCATTTGATGACACGTTTAGCTCGTTGTAACGACACTTCTTCCTGTCTCAACGATCGCGGTGTTGGCGGTAAAAACTGCGGTAAAAGGGCTGGTTCTAAAAGGTATAATTTAAGTGGACTGTATATAATAAGCGGGGGAAAATTAAAGGGGGTGCGGTTGTATATGCGGACAGCGGGACTTAAAGCACACCTACCTTGCTGGAGCTCTTCTTCTCGTCAGCTTCAGCGGCAATGGTGTCGACGACAGTGGTTACAGGGCTATGGCGGTGATGGTACACGTAAGGACACACACCACAAGCACTCGAATGTTCTATGTAAAAAAGCAGGCGCGCGCGGGTTACGTCTCGAGACTCAAACGGTGGATTGCGTCCTGTATTTGCGTATGATGACCCTTAAATAGCAGGCGTGCATAAAATGGGAAGCGGGTAGGAAAAGAAAATATGCAGGTATACTATTGGCGGAAACACGCGGGTTCGAGTCCCGCTGGGGCATCTATTTGTTTAGCACGATTTATTTATTTATTATACCATCTACGATAAATAAATAAATTAATAAATTAAATAATATTCAAGATTTTTAAACATTACCTATTTTATTGTTACAGATAATAAAAACAATGAAGACAGAGCCAACGTCCTACCACATGTGGCAAATAAAACTACTTCTGTCCCAAATAGACAATCATAACAAACGCGTGGCGAACGAAATGCCCGTAGATGGTCTAGAAACTCAAAACGAACCGTTAATATCCACAGAATTTACTCTTGCAATAAAACAAAAAATATCATTAATATTTGACAAATGGGAAATTAAAATAACACCGTTTCTAAGAAAATATTTAGGAATGCCAAGCAATAGAAAGATAAGTTCGTGCGATGATGAAATTAAAAGGATTTTGTCCTCCTTTCTAGTGTACCACGATCTTCCGAAAGGTGTCTTAAGAAATGCAATAGCAGATGAGATTTCTTTAGTTCTATGTGACAACCTGTCTTTAAGTGCAGAGGCTGTGAGTAAGATAGAGGATTTGCTGAGATGATTGAAGTCGTTGACCGGGAGATACGTCACTCGGTCGCGCTGTCACGGGGACTGTGTGCATGACTGGTGCTGAACTGAAAATTGCTGAAAATTGCTGAAAACCCTTTCAGCAATATATAAGACTTTATAAATTGATTTGCTGAAAGAGTATAAGATTAATAAATGGTTGAAGATATCGAGCAAATTCTAGTTTGGATCAAATTGAGTTCAAATTTTGTGTAATTTACTAAGTGTATGCTTTCATTATGTGAATTGAGCTATAATAGTCATAAATATGGCGTATATATTATATAAACTATACTATATTATACATAATATATTATACACTCATAACAGCGACATCTATGTATAAAACAGTGGAAAGTCGAAATTGGGACATAGTCTCTTCATCCGTTCACGTCTTTAATTGTAATTGAATATAGTTTTCTTGCGCCGAAAAGTTGAGTAATTTATTGGTGTAAAAGAACGCGATAAATGGCTTTGAAAAATATTAGGCATTTGTCACTGCTTATTCTTTTTTTAAATGATATTGATGGAAATTTTTACGATTAGGTAATTTATTATACCACATATAAATGTTGCCATAAAAAAAAACCCCTAAAAAGAATCGAACCCGCATTCGCACACCCACTTACTGCCAGTTTCTATAACCTATCTACCGATAGACCGGTAGATATGTACTTTCATACGATTTTGACAGGTTGTAACTTTTAATGTGCCAAAATAGTATGAAAATAACTACCGGTCTATCGGTAGATAGGTTATAGAAACTGGCAGTTAGTAGATCATTAATGTTACTTGTCTTTTGTAAACAATCTAGAATTAAAAAATAGGTATAATTAAAAATTTTAGTCTGACTGTAGCATTAGCATTTTAGATAGTTCAAAGTCTAGGTCTATTTAGGTCATTTATAAATGTTAGTAACTTAATAATAAGTTATTATTAGTTATAAGTTTAAAGGTTAAATAAATCATATTTTTATATATTGTCCTTTTTATTTGACGAAAGAGAGGGATAAAAAGTATAAGAGGGATAACAAAATAGAAATAATAATTATTTTTTGTTGGGACATTAGTACAACATCGCTATCTAGTTTCGTGGAAGCCACGTGGCTATGTAACGGATGCCTGATAGATGATTGATTTATTACACAATTTTCTTAAACTTTTAAAATATAATATTATAGTAAATAATAAACAACATTCGGCTAATTTTCTTTTTCGTATGTTCCTTAAGGTCCACGGAAGGTTTTAAGACTAAAAAAAATTGTGTGCACAATAATAAAAACAATACTTTTCTTAGAACGGGAAAGGCGGGCGTTAGTTCTGCGAGGTACCATACCTTGCTACTCAGAAAGAATCTGATTTCCGGTCCTTAGAACGCGTGCGAAGCCGCGGGAAATGCTAGTAGGTAATAAATACTAATGTACATATTTATAGATATGATAAACATAAACGGAAATGAACTGTTTTACTGTTTACAATGTCTATTCAGTTATTTTTGATCCCACTGCTGCACGGGTCTCCCTTCTATTCAAACGAGGGGCATCAGGCTATAGTCCACTGCGCTGGTCTAGTACGGGTTGGCGAACTACATTATATGTCTTCCAAAACCTAATAATATAAAGAAAATGCTGACTGTATTTAACAGGTTAAAGCTTGCTCTTTAAGTTGTAAATTTTAACTCTATTGCCCGAAAATATTTGGGTATCTTTGAATACCTTATTCATAAAGTAAAATCATTATGGTTCTTCCACGAAGACTTATTATGAATTATGATGTAGCAGATTTTTATCAATGAAATGTAGATCGCAGCATTGATTGTTGCTTTATATCGATTTAATGGCTATAATTAATATAATCACTATTATCAAGAATACTTGAATGACTATCCTATTTTTATAAACCATGTATTTAAAATATTACGATTTCTAGTAATGAATTCATTAGTCGATATTAAATAAAACTATTATTACAGATTTTATCGCATAAAGTAAAATCTTTAATATTATAATAATGTTCTTCGACCGAATTTCGGCCATGGCGGCCAATATCATTGAGGAAGCCAGAAACCAGAAGATAATATGGTACACTGTGTACGAATGTACGCGCAAACACAAGTGCACTCTCTATTCCTATCACTCTCATACTCCGGTGGGACGACTACTCGACACGACCAGTGAGAGCTAAGGCGCAGGACCGACGGTTATATGTGCTTTCCGAGGCACGGGGGTGACACACCACTAACTTTCCAACTTCAGGCTAGTGTCATAGAGGTGGGCGCAGGGGCGGATCTTGAATTTGTGGGGCCCTGGGCTAATACTGCTTAGGGGCCCTACCTAATTACTCAACCAATTGCCATTTTGTCAAAAAACTGTTTTCTGTAGTGATGTTGGTATATATAATATATGTTATGTACAGGACAAAATATTTTATTTATTTATTAAAAAATTATTTACCTATTGCAAAATAAATTGACAGGTTATGAATGGTTATGTTATATTAATTATAAAGCAACCTTTCTGCATTTTTGTGCTGCAAATTCTTTTATTTGGTCATCGCAATGTAAGTCTTTTGTTAAATCGCAATTTATGGAAAGAACTGATAAATGATATAGTTGTACTGTATTTGTTTTCTATATACGACATCCTGGAGAAAGAGCGGTCCCCTTCACATCTAGTGATCGGCATCGTTAAAAACTTTTTAAGATGGTATAGCAGTTTGGGAAAACCATAACAAGTTTCTTTTCATAAATTAGCCAAAAAATTTCACTGCAAGAGTGTAAGACTCTGTCTTAGACTGCAGTAAGGAAGATTTTAACTGAATGCACTCATTCACTAAATGTTCGTCTACGTCATTTGGATAATCTATATAAATATAATGCAGTTGTGCGCGCATCACGGAAAAACTACTGGATAGATTTCAATGAAACTTTCTAAGTTTTATTTCTTAGACACTTGGCTCTTATCAAAAAAAAAAAAAATGATTGCAATATCTTCATTTAATAAAAAGTTATAAAAATTTTCATAATGCCATCATAATTACTTTTTAAAGCTCTGACAGCATCATAGTGACAAGACCATCTGGTCTGGCTTAAACTTTTTACCGTAAATTTTAATTTTGTTTGTAACTACTTCATATTATTTTAACAAATATTATAAAATCTATACGTTATTTATTATTATTTATTATTTTTATATTATATTAATATTATAAAGAAGTAAAGTTTGTTTATTTGTTAAATTGTATGGGGTAATTTTGGGATCTACTGAACCGATTTTAAAAATTCTTTCACCAATAGAAAGCCACATTATTGCTGAGTGTCATAGATTATAAAAATACTTTAATATAAAAAACCGAAAAATAAAAAGGCTTTTACGTGGTAGTCCGTTTTGCAAAGTGAATCGGAGAAAAAACGGTCGAATGAAAGCGTTTCTTACGAACGCTGCCTTAACTATGAAAGATATATTTTTGAGTTCTAGAGAAAAGATCATCAACGACAGCATATGTCTAACTTTTATATTTAAATGACAAAAAGTAGTTTTTTTATTATTAGTATAGATAATTTAATTTTTAATTTTTAATATTAATAAAATAATTTAAATTATTTAAACACTCTGTACTAAAAAAGGATTATTAACATTATGCCCAACGAAGTGGGCACGGGTCAGCTAGTAATATAATAATTGTAATTATAGTAGCTAAAAATAAGTTAACAATATTGCCATATTTATAATATAATTAAAAATTTTAAATTTTTAAATGTTTAGAATTAAAATGTATAATTTTCTAAGGTACTTTGATGCCATTTTTAATTTTTGTAAATTGTGGGTAGGCACTGTCTGTAACAAGTATTATAACCCGCTGAAACGTAAAAAATTTACGGTAAAATACCTTAGTCTCTCGCGTGACCATGATTGCTGTAAAGCATTCGAAACGTCGGGATCCAAAAATCCAAATAAATCCGCGACAAAATCCGAAAAGGTAATTTCATTTATAAAGTCATGTTTTATAATTCTATTTACTTACCTACTGGCTACTGCCTGCCTGCCGGAAGTCTACTTATGCAGAATACTTTCAATTTTAGTAAATTAAAAGAAAGCTCTGCTCCTTATAACTTTTAAGTTATCTATCACTTAGTAAACTAAACACATTTCTAATAATAACAAAGTCAATTCGTTAATATAGTCGACGCATAAGTGCGAAAAAATAACAAAATTGCGTCGGGCGATAAGCGGAGGGAAGTGCCCAGTAATAGACAATACACGGAATACACCGACCGAAAACAAGCGACAGGGAATTCCCCGTTCCGTTATATAGATGTGCACACGGGTTGATTGATCGCTTTTTTTTTAATTCTAGATAATTTTTATTATTGACAATATGGTCTATTGTTTTCAGTTCGGCTGGGGGCCCTCTGTATCCACGGGGCCCTGGGCTGCAGCCCAAACAGCCTTTAAGTAGATCCGCCCCTGGGTGGGCGAAACTGCTATCTGTTGATAACCTGTTATTATAACTGTAAAGGTGGACGAAACAGCTATATATTGATGAAGAGTTATAAAAATACGCTATTTTTAAAATGCCTATTATTTTTTACGCTATAATATATTTATCCGTTATATATTTTCGCATAATTTAGCGCACACGACTCGTGACAAAAATATTACACGGCTAGCACGAAGTGTAAAGCGCATTCTCTTTGTTGTGGTCATATTATATGAAATAAAAATAAATTAAAAAATAGCTAAAGCGCTTGCCTCTGGAAATAAATAACAGGCGATTTGGTTATTATAAATAGCAGGTTATTTTTTTAGCTATCTAGAATAACGAGCACCCCTAAAAATAGCCTACAAAAAGCCGTTGCGCCCCACCTCTATACTACTGAGACTTATTAAGCAGAAAACTCAATAGCTTACCTTTACCCGGAACTCGAACCCAGGATTTCCGGATGTGCAGCCTGCTCGCCAATGCTTATACTTAAACGTAACTAACATACGCCAATTTTGTTATCAGTACGAAATATCAAAATATACCAGCGCGGTTTGACCAAATCAGTTAATAAGAGTTCGACGTAAAGTTAACACTAGTGCTGCTAATAATCTAGATTTTTTTTAAATGCAAAAGAAGTTTAAATCTAGAACATTTTAAGTAGTAGGTTACAGTGTAATAATTATTATTATTATTATTACATGTAAAAGTGATAACTCTTAAATATCACGGTATTGTGTGCTAGCAATAATATTTATTAGTGATGGACTTTTCGGTTCATTTCTTTTGCGAGACCTAAAATAAAAAGTTAATACAAATATATTTGTACAAATATAACCAAAGAAGAATTACCTAAATAAATTAATATTGCCAAATAGTGTTGTAAGTTTTGAAGTTAATTCATGGACATTCTGGGAGTTAACAATATAATCTTTGATATCTATTACTAAGTATATCTATTGAGATAAAAGCTACGATCTGTTTTTCTATTATGTTGTCTTTTTATTTTTTACCGTTTTAAATTATTATATTTTTTTTTATGGTAAAAAGGGGGTAAACGGGCAGGAGGCTCACCTGATGGGAAGTGATCACCTCCGCCCATGGACATCTGCAAGCCTGGCTTGCAGATGCGTTGCCGGCCTTTCAGGAAAGGGAGGGAGGGAGGGGGGAACGAAGGCGGAGGATGATGGGAAGAGGGAGAGGGGAACGAAGGCGGAGGATGATGGGAAGAGGGAGGGGGGAAGGAGAGTGGGCCTTCCGGACTCTCACTCACCGGTCGAAACGCGACAGCATAGCTGCCACTTCACGCCGGTCTTCTGTGAGAGAGTGGTACTAATGAACTATACGGGGCGTGCCGGCCCATTCGGTTGCTACCCGAAGGTAACAAGCATGGCACTACCACTTTGAAATTATGATTTATTTTCCTGATCTATACATTTTGTTTATAATTGTATTATATACTTAAGCATGTAGGTACCTATACTATATTATTGCAGCTTTAAACATAGGTTTAATAATTTTCTCCGACTGAATATGGCCACATCGGCCAATCTTATTAGACTAGCCATCTGCGCAGGAGATGTTATAGTGCACAAGTGAACGCGCAGACGCAAGTTCACTTTCTGTTCCTATTACTCTCATACTCCAGTGGGACGAAGGCGCAGGACCGACAGCTTTATTTGCTCTCCGAGTCACCGAGGTTCGACACACCGCCAGGCGCCAACTTCCCAACCCCGGGCTGTTACTGAGGCTTACTAAACAGAAAGACCCAATAACTTGGCCCGATCCGTGACTCGAACCCAGGACCTCTGGATGTGTGGCCGTCATGTTAACCACTAGATCACCGAAGCAGTCGCAACATATGTACCTACTACATACTGGAAGAGATGAAAGTCGATTTACACACTGCATATGCACCCGTAAATAGCTCGATTTTGGCTGGTTCCCAAAAATAATAGTTTATTGCGAACTTTAAGTATTTTTATTATAAGCTCATAAATCTTTTTTGTTCTTAATTCTTACGAATAACAGTTATACATAGAAACATCTTGTTAATTAATCTAATCAATGAAAATTATCACAAATAATTAAAATTGTATTATCAGTTGTTCCAATATAAAAATAAGAAAAACTATCTATAATTATCAATAATTCAAAAATGTTCAAAGTGGTGGCATTGTTTCTGACACTCTTCATCGGGAGCTATGGTGAGTTATCATTACAAAATAACAATAATTCTTTCTTAGATTTATGCGAATGTTTGACATTATAAATGATGATATTGATATATATTGATATGATATTTTTTTGGAAAAATAATTTATTTGGATTTTTGGTTCCCAGCATTTTGAATGCTTTACAGCAATAGTGGTAACGCTGTAAAAATCTAAAAAGGTAGTTTCATTTATAGAATCGAAATTAATTAAAAACGTAGTGAATCACAGAAAATTTCTCCTAAAATTTCGGATTTAGTAGGTACATCATTTTTAATACATTCCCGTAAATTAATAGTCATATTATTTGGCTGCATTTAGGGAGGCATTGTTAAGCTCTATATATCCAAAATGAAAGTAAATGAACTGAAAATGTTCTTCTGTGTTGTCTGTCTCAAAGGGATATGTTCTGCTAACTATGAAGGTAGGTATATCATATCCAAGCATTTGTGCATAAACATGATATGGGATGTATCATGGAATTATGATGTATCTTTTAAACAATAAAAAAAATCGTTATTAGGAATGCTAAGTCACTATGACAATCACACTACGAGTATGTTTAAGTTTTTTGTCAACATTTACTCTATCAGTCCTTAGCTGATTGTTAACTATATTTTATCTAATCTTGAGCGCGCAATGATTGTAAATGTGAATCATAATATTTTTGGTTAAAGTTGACCAAAATATTAACAGCTATTGTGTCTCTTCTCTTGTGTTTGCCTCAAATCTCATCATACAATGGGTCTAAATTCTAATGTCGCTCTGACTTGGTTCATTCATCACGCACTGTAGTACCACTGCCCTTTTGACCCATTTGAATATTTGCACTATTTTTTCTAAGCAAGCATAAATATCCTTTAACAAATAATTCTATCAGAAGTTTGGTTTACTGTACTATAAGAATGAAAGAAAGAAAGTATAATGTAGTATTCCAAATATCTCAACTCTAATTTAATAGTTTAAAGAATTGTAGCATTTATACTCAAATTTAATTATTATATTTGTTTTAGCTCTTCCAGCTAAAGGACGAGATTTTTCCGTGTTATTCGACCACTCGAACGCATCCTCCCGTATCGTGGGAGGAACGGTCGCGGACGGTGTTCCTCACATGGTGGCTCTCAGTTTTGGCGTGATTGTCAGAAGCTTCTTCTGCGGAGGATCTCTCATCAGCACCAGACACGTGCTGACCGCTGCCCATTGTCTTGTACCCGTTGTGAACGATGGTGGAATTGTGAACTTGTAACTTGTAACACTTTGTCAGTTAAAAACCGATTAATAAATGTACGATTAAATGGCTCGGTAAACTTTAATGATTTTTTTTCTTGTGAAATTGGTGGGTGAGAGAACGTCGCGCAATATTTTTGCACCTCCTACAACTTCAACAGAGGAAGCTAAAGCATCATCTTTCATCTACCTTAGGCTTAGTTGTGGGTATTTTGTGTGGGTAACTATTGGGTATTTTAAAAATTAAGTACTTTTGTAAATGTTATGCCTATATTAACCTTTTATGGGATAAATTTATTCATAAGCACCTATTTCTCAAATTCGCTATTTGATGGACTCTAATGCTCATTGAGTATTTGATTTGAATTGATTTGATTTGATTTGAAGAACAGATACTTCATACCTAATTTAAATACTCCATCACTACAGGCGATTTACTATATTAAAAACTTTTTGATATGTCTACAGATCTCTGCGAGGTACCGTCGGTAGTAATCGCTTGAATTCGGGGGGAACTCAAATAGTATTCGCTCGAGGCATTATCCACGAGAATTATAAACCTGAGCCTATCGTGAAAAATGACATTGGCATCTTAGTGTGTACCGCCAACATCGGTCTGAGCAATACAATCAAATTGGTTAGCTTAAGCTTTAACTGGGTCGACGGCGGCGTCCCGACTACAGTCCACGGCTGGGGAAGAACATCTGTAAGTGTTTAATAATTCAATACATACTAATTTATAAAAGAAAACTAAATCCTTTGATTTGATAACTCACGTCAAGGTTCACTTTACATCATCTTTATTTATTTATTTAGAATTACCAACAAAAGTTACAATATATTATATAAAAAAGAAACTACGTTACTATATATATAGACATGATTATTGCACTTTTAATGATAGGTAATCACAGCATGCATGTATACATTTTTTTCCACAACATAAACATAAAACAGCAAAACTATAATAATATATTCAAATTACAAACAATGGCAGTGTAAGTATAATATAGTTCTAAGGAGATAACACGTAAAGTATTAAGACAAAGACAAGTATACCTACATTTTAACATACTTCAAAAAAATGTATTTTTTTCCTAAATTAGTCCAATGCCTTTTAGTACGAAAGAGAGGGCATTGTTTCCTGGGGATCCTAATGGGTACGTTAAACTCTATTGAAGCGAGCAGTGACGGGCAATCAATATCATTACTTAATAGTTTTTGTAAAAAGGTCATATCCAGTACAATGCGCCGTGACTGTATTGAGAGTATCTTCAAATATCTGACTGTAATGAGAGTATATTCAAAATCTTGAGTATTTACATAACTAGATACGTATCATGTGTCTAGACGTTGACTATCAAGGCTGATGGCGAAGCCTAAAAGAGATGTGTTCTTCTAATTACTAAATAGATAAACCGATTTTGATATTTATACATGCGTGTCATCTCTTTCTCATACACGCTATATGTATGATACTAACACTGCCCGCGGCTTCGCACGCGTTTTAAATATCGGAAACCAAATATTTTTTGAGCGCGGTATGGTAACTCGCAGAAGTAACGTCCCTCCTTCCCGTTTTTGCAATTTTTTTCATTGATGCTCCGCTCCTATTGGTCGTAGCGTGATGTAATAAGCTTTCCTTGTTCAACGGACTATCCAACACAAAAATAATTTTTCAATTCGGACTAGTAGTTTCTGAGATTAGCGCGTTCAACCAAACAAACAAACAAATAAACTCTTCAGCTTTATAATATTAGTATAAGTAGATATGCAGGTATATCATGGTCATCGTTTAACTAACATGGACGTTGTAAAAAATAAAAATTATTTATTGTCTGTCTGTATTATGATTTTTGTAAGGAAGATGTAACTATCGCTTCATTAAAAGTTATTTAAAGAAAAAGAGTATAAATTTATTAGTATCAAAACTATTACTAATATATTTTCACAGGATGGAGGTCCTATCTCTCAAGTTCTGATGCAGCTTAAAGCTCAAGTCCTCGACGGAGACTTTTGTGTAAAGGAGGTTGCTCGCAGAGCCGAAGAACTGAACTGGACCAGTGTGATTCCTGCTGTAGATCCAAAACTCGAGATCTGTACTTTCAATTCGGCTGAACGAGCAATTTGCCAGGTAGCTACGTGTCAATCAGTTATAATAAGTTTCTTGTTACCATAAACAAATGTGACAAAATAAGGGAAGTCTAGGCACTCTGGTTTAAAAAGAGAGTTTGAAATTAAAGTAGATTTTGGTTTAAGCTGACCTGCCGTAACATCCAAAAAGATTCAATTCCTCGAAGATTTTCAGAGTCGTTGTGATAAATTAGCGCCTATGGTTTCGTCTATACCTTTAACAATAAAACTACTAGTAGGGGAGTCCAAGCATTTTGGGATTTACTCAATTTTGGCAGGTTAACATAATTGCATTCTGTTGACCTCCACCATAATATTGAATGAAAAAACCTTGTTTTGGTCAAGTTATGGTCAAGCACCATAATCAGAATATCTAATACTTTCTTAGGTTTACGCGAATGTTTGATATTATAAATGAAACTATCTTTTAGGATTTTGTCTCGGATTTATTAATAAATCATAATAAATCCGCGACAAAATCCGAAAAGATAGTTTCATTTATAAAATCATATCTAATTAATTTTCTAGGGTGACTCTGGCGGCGCTCTGCTACGTTCTGACACCAATGAGCAGATCGGAATAGCATCTTGGGTATTTCCTTGCGCTCGCAACGCTCCCGACATGTTCGTGCGAATCAGTTCCTACGAGGATTGGCTAGAAAAGAACCTAATTTAAAACATTTTCCAATAAAGAAAGCAATGTTGAACAACTCCACGAAAATCTTTGTATTGAAGACGTATAGCTAATCGTTGAAACGTATAATCTGATGTTAATGAACAAAATTGTATTGTTAAACTAATAAAAAACCACATTGTTTTAGCGACACTTATTAATTATTATTATCTTCATCTATGGGTCATCGACAAAGTTCGGGAGGAGTACTCACAAATATGACTAACAAGGACGGGTAAGGGGTTAAAAACTACGAAATTATAACGTACTTCATGGATGTTGACTTATTAATTAAATTTATACAACTGGAAGAGATGAAACAAAACAATGCTACAGCTGACAACTTGCAACTATGTGGAGCGTTACAGAATAGAGATTGAAAGGAAGTCTAAGCCTAATAAAATAAAATAGTAGATACAAGTATTCTTTATTCAATGACTTTTATCAAAACTAAATTATAACAAACTTACCTTCATAACATAGACAAATAAAAATGATAAAGTTTTCTAATAGCAGTTATCAAATTAAATCAAATTAATGAACACTAAAATAAGGAAATTATATTTAACTAGCTGACCCGTGCCCACTTCGTTGGGCATAATGTTAATAATTCTTTTTTAGTACAGAGTGTTAAAATAATTTAAATTATTTTATTAATATTAAAAATTAAAAATTAAATAATCTATACTAATATTAAAAAAACTACTTTTTGTAACTTAAATATAAAAGTTAGACATATGCTGTCGTTGACTTTTTTGTAGGCATTTTCAAGCTCCACATCTTTTCTCTAGAACTCAAAAATATTTCTTTCATAGTTAAGGCAGCGTTCGTAAGAAACGCTTTCATTCGACCGTTTTTTCTCCGATTCACTTTGCAAAACGGACTACCACGTAAAAGCCTTTTTATTTTTCGGTTTTTTATATAGCCTATGACACTCAGCAATAATGTGGCTTTCTATTGGTGAAAGAATTTTTAAAATCGGTTCAGTAGATCCCGAGATTACCCCTTACAATTTAACAAACAAACAAACTTTACCTCTTTATAATATTAGTATAGAAGTATAGATAAGCAAAAGCTATTTTCTCCGCCTAACTAGTTGCTATTATACAAAAGCATATATGAATTCGGGAATATGAGCTACAATACATTTAATTAGCTATTTTATTCCTGATAAAGTTAAACATAAATGATAAAGTTGATAGATATAAACAGGTAAATCGTTATTATTTGCAATTACCTTTATTTAAAATACTTACTCAGTACTTTGTTCGGCTGTCCATAAACGCGCGACTCCATTCAGAAGGCTATTATACTATAGTGATTGGTATTCAACAGAAGCACGATCTCCCTTTATGTTAATTTGTCACGTTTGAGAGAAATAAAACATACGTTTCCCTTTCGGCCCTCTACTGTCTCAAAAGTCAAAATTAAGTTTATGTCATAGCGAATATCGAGTCGCACCTCATAAGGGATCTTACAAAAATATTCCAATTGTTGCGTCTTCGGATTATAGACCGCTACTCACTAGCACCGAAGCCTTTTCGAGACGCTCCAAATTATAGAAGAGCGCTATCGCCAGTACATCTACATGTGTACTGAAAACCGGCGCATGTATCCACTGAGGCAACTATCCGGGGTTTACCCTATCTATGTATTAGTGTTACCCTATCTATGTGTTCCATGAGTTCATAAAATTATCTTTGATATAGGTATATTTAAGCGTATTTTACGCAGATAAGAAATACCTACTTAATTTTGGGTTTTTTTATTTTTAATTACCTTACCTTTTCAAATAATGTAAATATAGTATGTTTTCGCTTTTCATAAATTTGCTTAAAATATTTCCCACATATTTCTAATTATATTAATTTATAACGTTTGCATATTGACTCCAATATTCAACATATATTGATATTGATGAGATGATGATATACTCTAGACCGATTTCGGCCATAGCGGACAACCTCCTTGAGGACAAGCCATCTCCACAGGAGATATATAGTGCAGTGCACAAGTGTACACGCAGACAGAAGGTTACTCTCTATTACACTATCCCTCTCATACTCTGACGACATTATCTTTATAATGTCTAATGCAGTTGGTCCTACTTGCTTCGATGGCGTCACCGGAGCAGACAGAAGATCGTGCCTAAAAGTTGAGCATGAAACTCGAAGCGTTAAGTTTCTTAAGAGCACCTCCTACGAGGTGTGAACCGTGGCGTCTGAAACTACCGGAGGGAAGATATTCGACATACATAATATCTACATTGTGAAAGGAATGGAAGACGATTTTAACATCTAATAATCATTTTCACATTACTAATTCGTATATAGAAATATTTCTTTTAACGTTCTAGTTACCGAAAATGATTCTTTCTATAGTGAAACGTATTTCTATTGGAATTTATAAACACCCTACGGCCACTCGTTTAGAAAAAAAATCAGTTGTATACAGAAAATTGTCGTAAATTAATCTAATCAGTGAAAATTATCTTTAAATTATTATCAGCTTTTCCCATATAAATATAAGAAAAAAATATCAATAATTACCAATAGTCCAAAATGTTTAAAGTGTTCGCATTGTTTCTGACACTCTTTATCGGGAGCTATGGTGAGTTATCGTTACAAGGCTAAAGAATGTGTGTGTATCCTTTACGCGTAATATATCTATACTAATATATGTTACATACTAATGTTATAAAGCTGAAGAGAGTTTGTTTGTTTGTTTGGTTGAAAAAGCTAATCTCAGGAACCAATGCGCTAATCTCGATTTGAAAAATTCTTTCTATGTTGGATAGTCCGTTTATCGAGGAAGAATATAGGCTATACTATAGCACGCTGCGATTAATAGGAGCGACGCGGAGCATCAATGAAAAATGTTTCAAAAACGGGAGAAAATATTTCTTTTGATTTTCAGCCTATAGAACGCGAGCGGAGCCGCGGGAAAGGCTAGTTATTAATAATACCTACATATAAAACTAAAAAATAAAATAAAGAAGTTCTACTTCTAAACACTAGCCAATTAAAAGTAATAATTATTGTATTAATTGGGGAAAATCCCTCATGGGTAAATCATATTTCGAAACTACTTACATGTAGCAATATACTCTATGCTACTCACTAAAACCTGCAACGGAGTTCTTCGCGTCAGTGCGATGGAGCGATGCAATGCTGATGCCGAATATTTGACGAACTTTTAGAAGTTGACTGAAGCAATGATTATTATAGAATGATGAAAAGAATCTTGCTTGCTTCAAACAAAAATTTTCAGAATGGAGAATTTTTGTTTTTCTTTAACGCAAAATGGCTGAATTATGATGAAATATGGCAATGAAATTATGATAAACTAGCAACTATCTCTACCTCCTCCTTTTTTCGTCGGTTAAAAGTAGCCTAAGTTACGCCTTATAACATTAGCTATCTGCGAGTAAAAGTCCCGACAAAATTGGTGCAGTCGTTTCAAAGATTAGCCGGAACAAACAGACAAAAATTTAAAAAAGTGGCTTTTCGTTGCTAGTATCGTGTATACTTTCATATGCGTTTAGTGAAAAGCTGTTAATTTTAAATTAAAAACAGAAACTCCAACTTTATTTATATGTATAGATGTTTCAGGTCTCCCAGCAAAAGGACGAGATCAGTCCGTATTATTCGACCACACGGGTGTATCGTCCCGTATCGTGGGAGGAACGGTCGCTGGCAACGTTCCTCACATGGTGGCCCTCAGTATGGGCGCGGTAGTCAGGGGCTTCTTTTGTGGAGGATCTCTCGTCACTACCCGACACGTGCTGTCTGCTGCTCATTGTCTTACACTCGTGGTGAGCGATGGCGGTAGTGTGAACTTGTAAGTAATTTTTCTAATTTACAATATTTTATCAAACATTTGATTTATATTAAAAACGTACTTATATCGACAGATCTCTGCGAGGCACAGTCGGCAGTAATCGCTTGGGTGCGGGAGGAACTCAAATTGCATTCTCTAGGGGCATTATTCACGAGGACTACCAACCTGACCCTATCGTCAAGAATGACATTGGCATCTTAGTGTCTACCGCCGCCGTCCCTCAGAGCGATACTGTCAAATTTATTAACCTACACTATAACTGGGTCGACGGTGGCGTCCCCACTTCAGTCCACGGCTGGGGAAGGATTGGGGTAAGTTAACAACATAGAGTAAAGTAATATACTTTTGTTAACAATAATATCATAATTCATACATATACCTAATAACAAAATAGTAATTAAGCGAAATACCTATATATGCATGTTTCACGTAAAATTATTGTCGACGCATCGAACCCAAGCCAGGGTAAGTCGCTAGTAGAGTATAAAAGATATTCTACCCTTTTCTTATAGTTGGGAAATGCATAAACGCATAACACCTGTAGAAAACAGGTGGTTATGTGGGTCTCTCTGGCCTAAAGCCACTAAAACCCAACAGACTCACCCGTATTATGAGGCATCTCAAGATCACTTGTGCATTCAACCACGACGTCCCGACGTCCTGGCAAGTCTGCCGAAGCAGACGACACAGCCAAGAGGGTTGCTCCATATTCCACTCTGCTCTCAGAGAAGTACTAGAAGCAACCCGCATAACACAATCCCCACCGAAGTGGGCGCTTAAGGACTACAACGCGTTTCTTGGCTTCGCACCTGGCTGGCTTGCCGGACGTTACTGAGCCCCACCACCACGATACATGTTGGGGGGGAAAGATTCCACCCTGTCCCTGATGTGAATTACCGTTACCTCCAGTACTCTATATTCTCATAAGTCATACCAATCATTGTACGTATTGTCTTTAGGTACAAAACAGCTATGTGAAGCCCAAAAATAGTTATGTACGTGACACGTGTACGACTATAGTATGTTAGATCCGATGTTCATTAATATTAACTAAACGGATTAACAAATTTGGATTCTTCATGCATCTTTTAAGTGTTGATAACAGTTACCTACTATGGGTTTTTCAAAAAATATGATTGTTTAACCCATTCGTCTCCACCGCGCTTTCATTACAACTCAAACGTCATGCCGCCATACATATTACTAGTGAACCCACGAGCGGGGTCTTCGGCATGGGGAATGCGCTCTGCGTATAACTTTGACGTTAAAAACAATTCACATTCCAATGACAGAGGTGTACAACATTCGTGTTTATTTCATAAAATTAATAAAATATACTCAATGAAATTATTTTATATATATTTTTTTTATTATTATAATCATCATTTACCTTTTCAAGAATTTTCATTGAAATAAATATAAAGTAAAGAAAATCGACTTTATTATATTTATTTTATATTATTATAATGTAATTATTATTTTTCACGTTGTAAACTGTTAAATCAATGGGAATATAGATACATAAACAACTAAAACTAGTCAATAAAATTGAATATTAATAAGGGCTCATTTTCTTTAGATGTTAGAGCTCCCATTCGGGTTGCGGGAGATTTCTTTTCACGCATGCCACAGTCGACAAAGATCCCAGGCGGCAGGCCCCAGCCCCGCCAGACTTTTCTTATTTTCTCATTAACTATGTAGTGCTGATTTATACTTATGTTTTTGAGAATATCGTTAAAATATAGTTTCCGTCTTTGCAATTTCATTCGAACTTGAAATTCTAAGTACAAGCACTATACACATGTTTATATTGTTACTGCTTTTGTTAGCCAGATATAACTAGTGAATACTTAAGATCTTATTTTAACAACTCATGACTAACTGGTTTTATTTTATAGACATTTGAGTACACTACTTAATCACTTTTTTGTCTTATGAAAACAATATTATACTTTTTTGATTAATATTTCGCATATCATGCTAATGCTAATGAGCTAAGCTTTCCAAAAATATACACCATTAGTGTGTAGATGGGTCATTCTAGTCTGCGGTTTAAAAATGGTTCTAAGCTATGTCACTACGTAAAAATGTTAAAATACTTTAAAAAGTAAATAAAAACGAACGAACAGATAGTTACATAGAGCTAACTTTTGCGAAACCTCTCTCTGCTGGTCTGCTCCTGTCCGAACCAAAATATGTTTTCTATGAAATTAGCATACTAAAGAAATAAATATTTTCTATTATAAAGCGTGTCCTTCCGTTAATACCCATAGGAAGATTTAAGCTACAAAGCTTAAGCTTAGTATAAAATTTAGTCTAAATCATGAGAAAGTTATCATAATACTTTCTTAGGTTTACGCGAATATTTGACATTTTAAATGAAACTATCTTTTCGGATTTTATCGCGGCTTTATTTGGATTTTTGGTTTTCTCCCGTGACCATGATTGCTGTAAAGCATTCGAATCGTCGGGAACGAAAAATCCAAATAAATCCGCGACAAAATCCAAAAAGATAGTTTTATTTATAGAGTTATCATAAGTTAAATTGCTTTATTAAAACGAAATTCAATAATTAATTTTTGTCTTAAGGAACAACAATCTCCCTCCATCGCTCTATTGCAACTCGACGGGCAAGTCGTCGATGCAGACTTTTGTGTAACGGAGATTGCTCGCAGAGTCGCCGAACTGAACTGGCATCAACGGACTCAAGTTGACCCGAAAACCGAAATATGTTCTTTCAGTTCTGCTGAATCAGGAATTTGCCAGGTAAAAGTTTGTTAATAAATGTCATTTATTTAATATATTTATTACAGTTTACATTATATAGAGGTATTGTTAAAAATTATATTGAATGAAAAACCATAAATATGTTGGGACATTATTACACACAGCGCCATCTGGTTCCGTGGTAAGCTACGAAGGAAGCTTGTGTTACGGATACCAGATAGTTCATATTATACTACATATATAAGTTTAAATACATACATATTATAAATATACACCCATGACTGGAGTACAAACATCCAAGTTTAACAAATGAATTCCCCCAGCGGGATTCGAACCCGCGACCGCTGGCGCAAGAAAGTCAAACGCGCCAAACCTTGTTTTGTAACTTTAACTTGGCCATAATTACAATAATGTCTATCGCACTAATTTCCAGGGTGACTCTGGCGGTCCTTTGATACGTTCCGACACAAACGAGCAAATCGGAGTAGTGTCTTGGGGGCTTCCCTGCGCACGCAACGCCCCTGACGTGTACGCGCGAATCAGCCACCATAAGAGCTGGCTCGAAAAGAACCTGATATAAAACATTTGTCCATCAGCCTTGTATTTTATTTATATTACCTTAATACATAAAAATAACTTTTATTTTTTTTCCGCTATTTATTCTGATTTCTGTCCAGATCTATATATGCGTATGTAAAAATAATAAAACAGTAACTTATAAAATCTGTGCGTGATTTTTTTTAATTAATGACTGTAACGTATTGTGTATTGAATATAGACCCCAAAACAATAGTTATAATTTTTTGTCTGTTATCGTATAACAACAACAATTTTTTTTATTAGTACAGTTCGCGTCACGTAAAAAGAACGTTGGAAGAAAGTGGTGGTGGATGTGTTTGCGCATGGGTACATTCGCACACGAAATTACTAAGCCTATTTTTTTATTTTTGAACTAGCCTTTCGCTCGCGACGTATAGTGGTTATAGGTAGGTACGTTGAAAAATATATTAGATAGAATGTCATTAAATAGAATAATTCTATTAATTAATAAAATATGTTTGATTCAGTTTAGAATATTTAAACTACAAATAAATAAATTAATTCCTTTAATAAATTATTAACTGCATTATAATCAGACCCTCTCTTTATAAAACAATATACCTACCTACGTCAAAAATATTATTTTTTTCTATTATTTATATAAACCTATTTCGTTATTAATAACTTTTGTGTGCACGATGGTTTTTTTTTTAACTGACGAACCAATAGCGAGCCGGAAAGCATGCGGCACGTGAACCGCCGCACAGTGGATCCATATTGAAAATTAGTGGACATAGGCAACAAAGTTCCAATATCGATTCGATATTTTTTTATGTGATTCTTCATGATATTCCAGACAACTTTTACTCTTGTGAAATTTCTTCTAAAGTTGATATTTTGTCTGAAAAAAAATAAATTAGATTTTTTTGTATGGAGCGAATCACGTTTATTTTTTTTTCTTCAATTGTACGAATATGTTGGGTGTATGGCGTGAGTATATGATAGCTAGGGTCATTCTCTATCCACGAAAAAATAATTCAGCGCCGGCCATCCGCAGCCGCGCGAGTAATCATTCGGTAAAAAAAACAATATTTTCTATGAAATTTTTTGCCTTTTAAAATCAATTCAAAGTATATTTTCTGTCTCACTTGGCTGCTTTCACCTTCTTTTTAGTTAAATATATAGTTTTAATAGCACATAGGTACTCACAACTAGTAATTCTGGTAGAGGTTTAGTTATTATTGCATGTTATCGGTGGCACCTGCATTGTGATTGATGACTCATTTGTTTGTGCGCTCGTCTAAGCGCATAACTAATGAGTCATCGAAAAATGCTCGTCTCTGATTGGCTGAATAATTTTCAGTCATGTTAATATGTTCACTACTTGAGTAATTAACACTGACTATAAATACAAAGACATTCATTAAGTCCCTCTAGTTTCGCTCTTGTCGCTTATTTGTGAACACAGTGAAATACTTTTATATTTATATTTACTTTAGAACTATGGCTGGATTTTGTACCAAACCAGATCTTTTTGCGAAATTAAGAAGTGGTGGTGATCTGAAAAATTATATGTTTCTATATGAAAGTATAATTTCTGTTTTGAATACCACAGTTTCTGGATCAAGGAGTTCTGTCGGGTTTTTTGTGTAAATCTAAATAAAAAGTGGATAGAGGCAAGTAGAAGTCAAAAAACTTTTATGAATCGTGTAAATAGTCACAAGTAGTTGGAAAAAAACATCAACTATCCTGTTTGTGACAGTGTTGACCTGAGAAGTGAGTTTGAGCTTTTCGGACGCAGCCTTATCTGAGCCAGTGGATATGAATTCCCATGTTCCTAATCTTTCAGTATGTACTACGGAAGCGGGAACATCTACAGAAAAGGAGCACAGAAAACCGATCGAAGACTTAAGTAATAAGCAAAAAAAAAGACGTTCTACTTCTATAGTAGAAGAAAATTCCGAGGAAGAGTTGCAGCACTGGTACTTAACAAAATTGAAAGACAACGGCAAAACGAATCTGGCAAAAGTGGTCGAATAATCCTTTCCAGTAATCCAGAAACGCTTCGTATACGAAGTACACGAGCGACTATTCAAAAAGCAGAGCCTAAGTACTGTCTCTGAAGATAAGTGTTTAGCTCTTTATACATCACTTGCGCTCTCGAGATGGAAGTACATAGCTCTTCGACAATTTCTGAAAGAAGAAAACTGTGCTACCTTTCCATCTTATCCAAAGCTCGTAAATGCCAAGAAAAGATGTTATCCACCACAAGAGAGTATGGAGATTACCGAAAAAAGAGCTCAAATGAAATTGCAAGCGCTATTGGACCACACTGTGGAGAGAATTTTACTAGATGTGAATTCTGTTGATAGGTCTCAAAATGAAGAACTCAAGTTGACCTGGAAATGGGGGCTTGATGGTTCTTTGTCGCAGAGTAACTATAAACAGAAAACGTCAAACACAGCTACAGAGTTCGGTGATTCATCAGTAGTCATGATAAGCATCGTCCCTCTTCGGCTAGTGTCTGGCTCATCATCTGGGAATGAAAATATAGTTTGGGAGAACCCCACACCTTGCTCAACTCTGTACGAATATCTACACAGTGTGGAAATATTATTGTATCCATTAATTGCATATGACCATGATTGATGGAAAAGTGGCCAATATTATTGTTGAAGTACCATCGTTTGCAACGTGCCCCATTTGCTTGGAAATCCAAGCGAGATGAATATTTTAGACGCTTTGACTTCCAGACCACTTCGTGAAAAATTTTACAAACAAGGAATTTCTTCACTGCATATGAAGATTCGGTGTATGGAATGTCTTCTCCATATATCTTATAATCTGGATTTTCAACGATGGACAGCTCGCGGCGAACATAAGGGTTTGAAACAAGCTAAAAAAAATACCACGCAACAAGAGTTTCGTGAGCAAACTGCAATGCTGATTGATATAGTCAAACAGGTATGTATTTAGGTTCCATCAGGGCTGGGAATATGACAAACAGCCCTTTTCTGGGCTACAATTATTTCACAATTTCCTTTCGATGATATATGATATGATAACTTATACTATACTTTACACACGCTTGATTATGTAGATAATGATTATCAACGTCTTGTCAGTTAAAATTCAAACTATTTCACCTATATTTGACAAAATTAGTATATCCACCGAACCGAGATAAGCCAACATATAACTGCCCATGGGAAAAACACGGCTTTCTCAGGTCAATATTAAAAAAACTACTTTTTGTAACTTAAATATAAAAGTTAGACATATTCTGTCGTTGACTTTTTTGTAAGCATTTTCAAGCTCCACATCTTTTCTCTAAAACTCAAAAATATATCTTTCAAAGTTAAGGCAGCGTTCGTAAGAAACGCTTTCATTCGACCGTTTTTTCTCCGATTCACTTTGCAAAACGGACTACCACGTAAAAGCCTTTTTATTTTTCGGTTTTTTATAAAACCTATGACACTCAGCAATAATGTGGCTTTCTATTGGTGAAAAATTTTTTAAAATCGGTTTAGTAGATCCCGAGATTACCCCTTACAATTTAACAAATATAAAAACACACAAACTTTTAGATAAATAACGTGTAGGTAGTTAAAAAAATAACAGCCAATCAGAGACGAGCATTTCTCGATGACTCATTAGTTATGCGCTTAGACGAGCGCACAAACAAATGAGTCATCAATCACAATGCAGGTGCCACCGATAACATGCAATAATAACTAAACCTCTACCAGAATTACTAGTTGTGAGTACCTATGTGCTATTAAAACTATATATTTAACTAAAAAGAAGGTGAAAGCAGCCAAGTGAGACAGAAAATATACTTTGAATTGATTTTAAAAGGCAAAAAATTTCATAGAAAATATTGTTTTTTTTACCGAATGATTACTCGCGCGGCTGCGGATGGCCGGCGCTGAATTATTTTTTCGTGGATAGAGAATGACCCTAGCTATCATATACTCACGCCATACACCCAACATATTCGTACAATTGAAGAAAAAAAAATAAACGTGATTCGCTCCATACAAAAAAATCTAATTTATTTTTTTTCAGACAAAATATCAACTTTAGAAGAAATTTCACAAGAGTAAAAGTTGTCTGGAATATCATGAAGAATCACATAAAAAAATATCGAATCGATATTGGAACTTTGTTGCCTATGTCCACTAATTTTCAATATGGATCCACTGTGGTCCCGCGCCCCGCGTCTTACCGCCAAAATGGCCAAAAAATCGCCTCTGTGCAACTTGACAGCCAGCGTTCTTTTTACATTACGCGAATTACACGTATTATTAAGTTCGTATTTTGTGGAATGATATGTTATTATACGAGGCAACATTTATAAGAACTTTTAAGTTCTATGTTATTTATTCTGTGGCATCTATGCGAGCCATTTGAACACAAAAAGAACTTTTATTAAAAGTAAATCTTTTATTCCTATCGAAATAGTAGATTAGTAGCCAAGGGCTGTAAGGCATCAATTGCAGCCCGAGATATTTACACGAGCGCAGCGAGGGCGCCTATAGTTCGAGGGTGCAATTGATGTTTACACCCGAGCTAACTATTCTGCTTTACATCTCGATTGTGAGGTAAGTAGAAATAAAGTAAAAGTTTTCTATGTCCGCCTATTTTCATTAAAAAGAATCAAGTAAAGAGCTTTTTACTTATTTTTTTCAAGATCGAAATTGAGCTTTGCCGTTTGATGTTTAAAATTGATGACTATTATACTCACACGAAAACAAGGCTGAATAGCAAAGCGACCTCTTTGGTCATTGGGCTGAATGCATGATGTCTATTGCCAGTATGATGTTTATTGCTGCGTTCCACTAAGCGTTCACAACGATTACGCTCACGACCGTAGTTTTTCCCGTTCCACTTGCTTGTGAGCGTTACTGTCGTAAACTCAAGTGGAATGGATTATAGAGCGTTTTGAGCGTGGAGGTAAATTATACAAACGGCGAGTTAAAAAAAGAATGCAAAAGATTTAAGAGGTTAGGTAATAATCTGTAAGCCTTGAAAATAAACTTAATTAATTATTGTTTAAATCGATTTATATTGAAAAAAATTATAATATAATTTTTTATAATCAATATTAGTGGATTTTATATTCAATATTCCTCTGTATCGAGGAATTCTTCATCAATAACATGATCCGTGAAATTATTAGAAAATTAAAAATTTTCATCAGCACGATCAGCAGACGTTGATGTACCGGGTTGTTCATTTACAATTCTGTTAAAAAGTTGTGTCGCAAATGCTGTGTCTATAATAAAAATAAAATTTTCATCAGTGAAATTTTAAACGTATGTAATAATTTTTTCAATAAGAAAACTAATTTAAAGAAGGCTAAGTTAATTTTCATTTCCAAAGTTAGGTTATATTATTGGCAATCAAGGAAAAATGTATACATGTATATTAATTACAAACTACATTTAATTTTTCTAAGCTTGTTTTACATAATTATATTTACCTGTGGAGGCACGTTGAGTATCCGCTGCAGAAACATTCACTTCTACTAAAATATTTCTGTCTGCATGAAATAAGGTAAGCACTAAGCACGGTCGACATTTTTGATTTTTGAAAACGCCGCTAATTTTCTCAACGATCACGACGACCCACCTTTTTAGATGGGTCGTCGTGAGCTTCGCGCGAGCGTAAGTCATGACGTCATAACTCATAAATGACGTATTCGCCGCGACCACAACGACCGCGGTCGTTACGTGGAACGACTAAAGGAGCATTTTGGTCGTTGTGGGCACTTAGTGGAACGCAGCCTATGTGTACGCGAACTTTTTTAAAGAAAGAAGTGTTTTTTTTAATTACTTACCGCCCTAGGGCCTTTCTAGCTACATTATTACCCTAGAGCGCTAATTAGTCACCTACAAGCCTCATTTGGAGGTAATAAGATTCTACTTACCGAACATAAGAGATGTAAAATACAATAACTAGTGCTATGGAGCCCTCCTTACAGAATGTGGCAGCTGGACTGTATATTACTGAACCGATTTTAATTAAGCTTTCTGCAGTGATAGATTTTTACGGGTCAATATTTAGGATACTACAGGAATTTTTTACTCTCACGGAAATACACAGTAACTGGTTCTAGAGGTCAGTCATCATAAAAGTTGATTTATTATAACGTAATAGAATAAAGTCAAACATATTTTTTGAACTTTCGAAGCGAAGCCGCGGGTTTCGCTAGTTTATTATAAAATATAAATATGCACAATCCTAATCTATTATATGAGTCATAAAACTGAGATTTCTTCGAATCCAAAGTACGGTAACTTGGTATATCTAATTAATATATAATTATGATAATATCATATATCTTGGTATACCTAATTAATATATGGTCCGAGAGCTGGCACCAATTTTTAGGTAGGTATTTGAAGCAAGCTGAAAACTTGTCACTCTTCTCAACTGTCTCCCATTATATCCCAACACGGAACTGCAGACCTGGCTGGTGAGTATGGGGCTAAATCAACCCCTACATTTTTAAAAATATTATATTTTTTTTCCCAAAAATATATTTGAGGCAATACGCAATTTATATATGTTGCAGTGTAATACTTAATGAATAACGAAATAAAATAAGCCAGACAATTTTAATCGGGGTTTTAACATTGCCAGACACGTGCAAAAATTTTTTGCAAAAAATTATAAAAAATGTTTTTGAGGCAGCTTGAAATTTTAATGGAGTGGTATTTATAACTGAAAAATAAGATTCCCAAAAAGACAGATCATTTCGGTGGGGCTTCCTACCTGTCGTAAAATTGTCGTACATGGATCGAAATTATCGTATTTTTTAGGATAATGTCTATTATAGATAAATAAATCATATAAATTGTAATATTGATATGCATGCAAGTACTCTATAGTTTATCTTTTTTAAACCACCGCTGTCAAATCAACAGAACACTGAAACCCAAATGTTTTACACATGGTATACAGACCTGAACTGATTCCCTTTCCACTTTAAGTTCAATAAACGCGCCAAGCTTAAAATTCACTCAGACAAAATTTCACTGTTCCCATGCAAGTTGGGTATGAAACACGCCAAAATTTTGTATTTATAAAGAAGAAATGGATATGAATGGGTAGTGAAATAAAAAATGAAAGAAGATGAGCGAATACAGACATATAATCATAATAATATAACGAAATAACTGCCAACTTTTCTACACAAAATATACGATACATATGAAGTGTGAACATAATCGAAATATCGAAATATCGAACTTATATTCTCTTGTTCGCATTGGTAGATGCTATATTATCCAATAAGAAAGCGTGTACAGCAGGCGCTGGATAAAGTGACAGTATCGGCAGTGGTGAAACTTAGTAGAGCGGATCGTAAGGACCAATAGGAATAGAGAACTTGTATTTCCCGGTATTTTCCCAAGATTTTATTGGACAAAATAAAATCATGCTACTGCGATTTAGACTATCAACGCATGAGTGAAATAATATAAATTCTCAAATTTTGCATCATGATAGAAATTATCGTACAATCTGCGTACAATAATAATATGCTATCGTACATCGTACGTAGTGCTATAGACTAGCTGTAGTGTGAGAGAGAGCGCATATCGACAGCTGTCTTCGTTCCTGCTTGCCGCGTTACTATTGGCTCTGGCGAGGCCACGTGACTTACAATAACCCATGAGAATTCTAGTTAGAATTTCGGAGTAAAAAATATAACATTTTCTGAATTTGTACTAAAAACATTTTGCATAAAAGTGATTGTATTGATTTATGGACGTAAAAGGGACATATTTTTTGTGATTTATTTTTTATCTTAAAAAATTATTAATTTTATAATTAATTTTTTATAATTTTAATTATTTATTTTTTTTCATATTCATTAAGTATTACACTGCAACATATATAAATTGCGTATTGTCTCAAATATATTTTTGGGGAAAAAAATTATACTTTTAAAAATGTAGGGGCTGATTTAGCCCCACTACTCACCAGCCAGGTCTGCAATTCCGTGTTGGGATATAATAGGAGAGGTATGTGACAAGTTTTCAGCTTGCCTCAAATACCTACCCAAAAATTGGTGCCAGCTCTCCTACAAATTTTATTATTATATAAAGATAATTATTATCATGTATGAAATCAAGTTGTCGATTCGATTATTCGATTATAAAAGCGATAAAAATTGTCGTCTTGATTTATTGTGTTACGAAGCATCTAGAAATGGCGCTTAAATTGGGAATCTTGGTTCTAGCGCTTTGCATTGGGAGTTTTGGTAAGTTGTTTATTTTTTAATTTAATTTATTTATTGTACATTATACTATAATAAACTAGCATCTAACACTCGATTCGCTCGGGTTTGTTTCCGGTAAGAAGCAAAAATATATCTTTTCCACAGGAACCGTACATTTTTCTGGGATAAAAAGGAAGCGCATGTGTCCAGACTATAATCTGTTTCCGTGTCAAATTTAAATTGAATACTTTTAGTACTATTTCTTCAAAATACTATAATTACCACGTATTTGCTTCAGCGGCCCCCATTGGCGAGGAAGATGTGTCTATATTCTTCAACCGTGCAAATTCTCGCATCGTCGGCGGAACGACGGCAGGGTCTGTGCCCTACATGGTAGCCCTCACCAGCGGCCTCATGTTCAGGAGTTTGGTTTGCGGCGCATCCCTCGTCACAAGTAGGCATGTCCTCACTGCCGCTCATTGTATCGAATCTGTGTTTAGCCATGGTAGCTTAAGCAAGTAAGTTTTCACTATTGTATAACTATATGTACTAATTCTAATAAGTAGTATTAGAATGTTGACTTGTCCAGCTATCGTCATACCAAATTTCATAAAAATCTGTTTTCTTTGATAACATTTCATACTTCAATAGGGGCCATTCATTTATTACGTAAGACTGTTTTCGCTAGTTTTTGACCCCCTCCCCCCCCTATTATAAGAAAAAATAAGAATAGGCCGACCCGCTCCCCCCCTGTTTAATATTTATTACGTAAGAGTCTAAAAGAAAAAATGAATACACTTTTGGTTTATTTTAATGTTTATTTTTCAAAGTAACAAGTTTTTGAAATGTTTATTTGTAATTTCAAAGGTACAGTACCTTTCGTGCGGTTGCCCGCGCTTTTTCAAAGTATAATTTTAACTATGCGCATTTTTTTTATCTTACGTAAGAACTATCGAGACTCCCTCCCACCCCCTTGTAAGAAAACATAAGACATGGTCGACCCTCTTCCCTCCCTAAATTGTCTTACGTAATAAATGAATGGCCCCATATGATTTTCCAAAAGAATGAAAAGATTCAACTAAGTTAGAATTTTATTTTCCTTTTGTAAAGTTATTTTTTAAAATTTTTAATTCATCTCATAAACATATTTAAATAAGTTTGTGATGTTTGAATTCAAGATTTATCATATAAAGAACATTCGATATTTTCTCTTAAAGCTTACTGAATACTTTTATTATTTTCAACAGTAATTTTAGAGGCGTGGTGGGGACTAATAATTTTTATACTGGTGGAACAGTAATTGAATTTGGTCGCAACATCACTCACCCACACTACAATAGGAATATCATCAAGAACGACCTAGGCATTTTAGTATCTCGGTCTAACATCGCTCTCAACAATAATGTCAGATTGGTCACTTTAAACTTCAACTGGATGGGTGCTGGCGTTACCACCACTGTCACTGGATGGGGAAGAACTGGAGTACGTAGTCACTTAAGGATTTGTAACAATGATAACAATATTACTTGTTTTATTTATTATTTATACTATAACTAGCTTAGCGCGACCGAGGCCACGGGTTCCGCTTGTTATAGAAACCTTCGTTATTAACCTTTGTCTAGAAACACTCTATCTATTAAAAAAAACCGAATCAAAATCCGTTGCGTAGTTTTAAAGATCTAAACATACATAGTGACAGACAGACAGCAAGGCGTCTTTAATTTATACTATGTAGTGATACTAGTTGTCTTAAGAAAAGAATAAACCTTTATTAATAATTATCAAACATATTTATTATTTAGGTATCTAAGTAAAAATGACAATGGCAGCCCAATGGTTACCTCGCTAAAGTTAAAAAAAAAAACAAAAAATCGGGATTAGAATACTTATAGGTCTTTTTCAATATGATCACCTCAGATACGTTGAAGGTAAATGTCATGAGGATATCTGCAATAGCTGAGAGAATAACAAGGAAAGACACGTGAAGTCCGTCAACGCGTACTTGCTATTAATGTATGTCACTTTACGAACTGATTAAACTTACAATGTTCAGATTAACTTGGACATAGAAAAACTAAGTTCACACTTAAGTACTTGGGTTAGGACTACAGATAAATATAGTGTAGTAATCATCATCATCATCATCAGCCCTTTTTTTAACGTCCCACTGCTGGGCACGGGCCTCCCTCAGTACGAGGGGGATCAGGCCATAGTCCACCGCGCTGGCCTAGTGCGAGTTGGCGGACTTCACATGTCTTTCGAAAACTTGCTAGGTTTTCTCAGACATGCAGGTTTCCTCACGAAGTTTTCCTTCACCATAAGACAAGTGGTAATCATGATAGAAATTATTCCCACATGAAAATATCAGAAGTGCGAGACCCGGATTTGAAACCGCACTCGATTATTTTTTAAAATACACTTTTTGAAGTGAAACTTCTTTAGAATCGTTTTGATTTCAAACTCGATGAAACGAAAAAATAAGTTATGGACTTATGTACCAGGCACTCAGAGACGGGGAAGAGTTAGCCTTAGTTAGATCTCGCCCACCGCGAGTCAGTGACATTTCTAACTCTGTCTAACTCGTGGGTGTGACCTTCGCGCAGTCTCCCTCTCTCAACGAGCTTAGACGGGGTTATTTAGTAATATAAACGAGATTTAAAAATTAGTTTGCCAAATAAGTTTTACTTCTGACATGTGTACTTTGTAAACACGCACTTTTTCTTTTTTAGGAAACTGGACATATATCTTACAATTTGTTGCAACTCAACGCGAATGTTGTCGATGGGGCCCAATGTGTGAGGGACGTGGCCCGCGTGGCCGCTTCGTTGAACAGGAGAGTCCCCGCAGTCCAACCACACCTGGAGATCTGCACGTTGCACTCCGCTGGCCGAGGGGCTTGCTTTGTGAGTTTTTATGTCACTTTGTGTGATTCGTACTTATAAGATTTTCAATTAATATTTATATTATACTAGCAATACCCGCGGCTTCGCCCGCGTTCATTTTTTTAATTGCTACTTATCTTTTAGATTGCCTGAAAATGCTCTACAATTACTTTAGCTATTCCCGCTCTTGGAACCCCCTTCCTCTCCCAATTGCCAGCCGTGCTGCACTTTATTTCATAAGAGCCCTTACACCACCTTAATCCGGCCTTGTAGAAAAAACGTTTTAGCGAACCTTCACCAAGAATTAACCACCTTCCTACCAAATTTAAGGTTCATAGCACAAAGGATGAAGGACTTACAAATATAACAACATACAAACTTGCTACAGTCAAGACTTCCTCGATTCCTTATTATTTTCCTTATTAGATAGATATTAGATAGAGATAGATTCCTTATTATTCCCTTAGAGCCCTTAGACCTCCTTAATCCGGCCCTGTCGCAAAATTTGTCTTAGCGGATGCATATAGATAAACTACCTCCCTGCCAAACTTAAAGTTTCTAGAACAAAAGATGAAGGACTTCCATACAGCTTGCGAGAGCCCTTAGACCACCTTAAAAAATTAAAGTTTATAATTAACAAATAAAAAATAGGGGTTGATCGTAGAGGGTTGAAAATTTAGGGTTGTATGTATTTTTAATGTTGTATCATAAAAAAATAAAAAAAAATAATTTACCAATAAATAACTACCCTGAACATTGAGGGGGATGAAAAATAGATATTGTTCGATTCTCAGACCGACCCAATATGCACAAAAAAATTCATGAGAATCGGTCAAGCCGTTTCGGAGGAGTTTAACTACAAACACCGCGACACGAGAATTTTATATATTAGACTAGCATTTCCCGCGACTTCATCCACATCTTAAGACAGGAAACCAAATTAGATTAGAGTCTTAGATTTTGTATATTACTGGAGAATACACTTTAACCGTTAGTATGGATTTGTCAGAAATTACATAATATTTTGATATAGAAAAAACTATCCTACTCGTATATCGACTGTGAACTGGCAACCGGTCCTAACTCAATTTTGACACCTTTACATGAAGAAAAACTTGTTTGAAACATTAATATAGCATGCTAAGCCGGATAACCAGCTATCATACTTTTCATCAAAATCTGTACAGTGGTTGTTTTGTACTGCCGTCTTTGACAGACAGACAGACAGATATAAAACTTCTAAAAACCTATAGATTTGGCCAGAGTGATAATGACTATGTAAATAAGACTTTTCAATCATTAATTTACCTAAAACCTAAAATAATAAGCGTAAACCAATCCACAGGGTGATTCTGGAGGTCCACTAGTACGTTTTGGCACTACTCAACAAATTGGGATAGTGTCTTGGGGAGTCCCCTGCGCGCACGCAGCTCCCGACATGTTCGTGCGGATTAGTGCTTACCGGGACTGGATACAACAGAACCTTCGCTGAGATTGAAGATATTAAAAAATATATTAATTTTTATCTGTGATTTGTAATACTAATCTTATTTTAAATATTATGTAGACGCGTACGTTTCACAAAGGCAGAATAGTTGTTGATAATCAAGTTTTAATAAAACTATTTGTATACGGAATAATATATATTTCTTAATTAAAGCTTTTGACCTTTATTATCTACATTAGTTATTAGGTATATACATAATAAGTATAATGTATAAGATATACTAAGCACCAACATCAAAATAATGATAACATTCACGGTTCCTACTTATTACAGAAGGATTCAATTATTATTGCTGATATTAAAATAATGAAATAAATGATAATTTAAATATTTTTTACAATGTTAATAAGGTTGCTATAATGACGAATATATAAACGAACGCCTAAAATATACGCTAAAATAAACATTAGGACAAGAAATCTGATAATAAACAAATTGGCTTTGTGTACGGTACCCTAAAAAGGTAAACAACCACAAATCCGAAGTTTTTACATAAGTGAATGCATTTGTTTAGTTTGTATGGATTCAAATACCCATAATCCAATTACATAGTGCGTACGATTTATAAGCCTATTACAGAAAAGAAATGCTTTTGGTGCGAAATAAATGAAATTAAAATACAGACACGGGACACCTATAAGGAAACTTGTTTTTGAATAACAATAATTATTGTATATTTTAATACAACAATATTGAATTAAGCAATTGGTGTATATTCTATTTCGTATATCTCGGAAACTACTAACAATTTGGATCAAATTATGTCTTTAGACGACGTTATAATGTTTGTGTGTAATTCCTACTTGTTCTACCTATGAAAGATCGCGTATTTAGGGCGCCTTCAAATTAGCCGCAAAGTGCCGCGCGGTGGCAGCGCGTTTGCAGCGCTGCCGCCGCGCTACTTTGTAAATCTATGTAAATAAACAACGCGCGGTTGCAGCGCTACACCCGCGCTGCGGCCACGCATCAGTCATCGATCGACTAGTGACTGCGCGCACGTATTTTTTTGAACATGAACGAAAATCAGGTTGAAGAATTTATCGATGAGGTTGAGAGTCGTCCAGCGATATGGGATTCGAGGTCCGACAAGTACAGCAATAAAATTGAAAAGAAAAAGGCATGGGAAGAAATATGCAATAAATTTATTGAGAATTTCACAAACAAAACCGCAAGTGAAAAAAATGAAGCATGTAAGTATATTTTTAACACAATTATTTTATATTTTCATTACTTCCCATGACAATTCTCCTTCTGGGCTAACAAAATAATCAGCTAATGTATCACGTACAGTCGTAGCACTTCTGTGTGAGTGATTATTGTGATTTTGTTGCATGTTTTGTAGATCGTATCTCATCGCTGTCGGTTTGGAGTTGGATGACTTTGAATCTGTCTTCCTAAGTAAATTATGTAACACACAACAAGCACGAACGATATCTTCAGCAAAGGGTATTTGTACATTTATCGGACGATGCAAAATTCTCCACTTATTCGCCATGATGCCAAACGAACACTCAATGTATCTTCTTGTCCTCGATAAACGATCATTGAAAATACGTTTCTTCTCATTTAAGTATTTTCCCGCGTAAGGTCGTTGTATAAAATTACTCATCCCGAATGCTTCGTCACCAATGAAAACAAAAGGCACTGGTGGTCCATTGCTTGTAATTGGCAAGGGGTTGGGAATATTAAGTCTTTGCTCTTGTAGACTTCTGTAAAAGTCACTGTTTTTGAAAATTTGCGAATCAGAAGCCTTTCCATATGATCCCACATCTATGAATGTGAAACAATAGTTTGAGTCACATATCGCCAAAAGAACTATAGAAAAGTAATTTTTATAATTGTAATATAAAGAACCAGTGTGCTCTGGTTTGATTATTCTTATATGTTTCCCATCAATAGCACCCAAGCAATTAGGGAAATTGGCCTTGGTGTAAAATCCGTTCGCAATTACTAACCAATCTTCTTCTTGAAGCTCGGGTATATAAATAGTATGAAGGATTTCATAAATTGCTCGACAAACTTCTTTCACGATAGCACAAATCGTTGAAAGCCCACGATTATACGTGTGATATAAATTTGTAAGACTGCAACCTTCTGCCAAAAACCTGTAAATTAAAATATTGATTAATTATTTTCAGCTATACTACTGCAGCGCAAATGGAAAAACCTGAGGGATTCTTATAGTCGCGAAATTAATAAACAAAGAGCATCAAAGAGTGGGTCAGCTGCATCATCACATCGAAAATATCAACATTTTGACAGACTTCAATTTTTATCGTGTTTATCGGAATCCAGGCCCATTGATATTTATACACAGCCCACGACATCAAAAAAGAGGAAAGTTTCGGAGCCGGAAGAAGATGAAACTAATAAAATTTTAAAAGTTCTCTTGGAAAGAATGCAAAGAAAGGACAAATCTATTGAAAATGATGGTGATCGGTGTTTTTTATTATCACTGTTAAGTGATTTTAAGAAAATACCTGAACACCGCAAGACTGACGCAAAGTATGAAATGATCGGTTTGATACGACGATTTATCAATGTTAATTTCGATTATTCGTACCAACAACAACATAGTTATTTTACTTCCACGAATCAATCAAGCCAAAGCCCAGCCTATTCGTCAGCACAAGAATCACAATTGACTGATATGTCGTCTATTTATGAGAATTTGTTTTCGGAGAGTAATGAAAATTAAAAGCAATAATATGAAAACTGTGTAATGTGATTTACTTCAAAAATAAAACGATTATATTATGAATTTGATGGCAATTTTTACTTACCTGAGTGTTATAAATAGTCTCTCTTCAGCACAAATAGTATTTTTGAAGGTTGTATTTTGTTTTCCAATATAATGTTCTAGACGGGGAAGTAATTCATAGAATTGTTTTCTTGACAATCTTAAGTAATTCTGAAATTGTTTGTCACTGTAGCCTTTTACTTTATAAAATTCAGTTTGTTGAGTTATACAAAATAAAGGCAACGTTTTCTTAGGTTTCTTTTTTTGTTTTTTGCCCAAAATCCTTTTTCGTAATAGTAACACGAGCAGTGTTTTTTCGTCAGAGTCCATCGTAAAACTATGTACTACACTACGATTAGTACGATTCACAAACCTAGCGACAGCAGCGCGGCTGCAGCGCTGCAGACACGATGCCAACGCGCGGCACTTTGCGGCTAATTTGAAGGCGCCCAACTGGAGACGCTCCGACACCCTATATACTTTTTTTAGGCTTTTCTTTTAAATTAGGAAAGCTTTCCGGAAATTTGAAATTTGATGATTATTGCTATAATTAATGAAATAAAAGATTATGAATTTAAACACAGGGACAGGGTCTGTGGTGTCACTCATGTCAGTTAGTTATTATATAATAATTATATTCACCCTTCACCGAAACTGAAAGTACAGATGACCTTGCACTACAGTAGAAGGAAAGTAGACTTAATACCATTATGTAAGGTATTGTGAAAGTAGGTGTTGATTTCAACATTTATTATTACCAGGATTTGGACTGGTTCATTTTTATTAATGACTTAAATTAAAATTATCAGTACATATAAATAAAATTGAAGCCCGTTTTTAATTTCAAATTAACAGCTTTTCACTAAATGCATATGAAAGTATTTACGGTACTAACATCAAAAAATCATTTTAAAATTTTAATCTGTCTGTCTGTTTCGCCTAATCTCAGAAACAGCTCGGCAGATTTTGACGCGACTTTCACTCGCAGATTGCTATAAGGAGCATATTGCAAATTGCTATTGCACGATGTTATAAGGAGGCTTTAGACTAGACTTAGGCTACTTTTATTTTATAAGTAAACTAGCTGACCCGTGCCCACTTCGTTGGGAATAATGTTAATAATCCTTTTTTAGTACAGAGTGTTTAAATAATTTAAATTATTTTATTATAATTAAAAATTAAAAATTAAATTATCTATACTAATATTAAAAAAAACTACTTTTTGTCACTGAAATATAAAAGTTAGACATATGCCGTCGTTGACTTTTTTGTAGGCATTTTTAAGCTCCACATATTTTCTCTAGAACTCAAAAATATATCTTTCATAGTTAAGGCAGCGTTCGTAAGAAACGCTTTCATTCGACCGTTTTTTCTCCGATTCACTTTGCAAAACGGACTACCACGTAAAAATTTTTTTTATTTTTCGGTTTTTTATATAACCTATGACACTCAGCAATAATGTGGCTTTCTATTGGTGAAAGAATTTTTAAAATCGGTTCAGTAGATCCCGAGATTACCCCTTACAATTTAACAAATAAACAAACTTTACTTCTTTATAATATTAGTATAGATAGTATAGATTATAAAAACCGTTTTATTTTAACTTAAGCCCAGCGAAGCTAGTTAAGTGTTAGCACAGATAAGATTTATGGTATTTATTCAATTCAATTCTCTTGTTAATGGCCTCAAAGCGTGCCAGTTGAGCACAGAATGGTATTTATGAAAAGGCGTAGTAAAATAACGCAAAAGCATTAATTGTTTTCATCTGTTTTTCTTATATCAGAATGGTAAACTTCTGACGTTCATATTGCAAGATCAACTTAAACTGTAAATTTTAACCTAATAACATGACTTATACAGGAACACGAAAAATTAGCTTAAATATTAGGTATCCTGAAAAGTTTAACATTCAATCAGTAATCTAGTTCAATTATAATTATATAATTAATCACAAAGTTTTGTTTTAATTAATACTAATGACTGACCCTTGCTCCACTTGGATTCGTTCCCTAAATGAGTTTTCTAAGAATTTTGATATTTTCCCGCAGTAAAAAGCTGTGTTGTAAAAAAGTGATAACACGGATAACCAACTATAACCAACTAAAATCAGTTCAGTGGATTTCTCGTGATACAGTCAAATACATTTAAAAACTCAAAAAAAATTAGTTTTAGTTTCAGCCTCTGTATCAATAATAAAGAGTATTTCAATACCTAAGATTTAAAAAGAATATTTTAAATACAGTTCGATTCAATTACAATTTTATTAAACGTATAGTCTAATTACTAGGCTTCAGAAGATACAACTATTTAGATAGGCTGAGTCTTAAATTAGGGTTCCATATTAAATAAGTAGTTGTAAACTTAGAACGGCCCAACACCAAACTTATTTATCAAAATGTATGAACAAACTTAGTTATTATTCAAATAATAAAAACTCACATAAACTGTAAAAGAAATATACACCAGTTTTTAATATGAAAGTTTTGTAAGATGTAAGTGCAAAGCTTACCTTGACTGCTGATACAGATTTACTTTTACTTATTACAAATGAATACTTTCCAGCTTAATATTGTATGTCATCAATGTAGAATTACTATTTTGGATATAGTAATTTACCATAATTCATTCATCATTTTACCATCGATTAATTTCCGTCTCCCATTATAAATATCGAATAGACAGTCGAGAAATTAAACCGTCAATTATTGTAAGCTGCGCCTTAATCCTAAAAAAAATTAAATATATTGGAAAATTAATACACAGCATCATCTAGTTTCTAGTTGAATTCATACATATTATTTTAAACACCCGTGACTGGAGTTCAAACATTCGTGCTCATCAGACAAATGAAAATATGAATGAACCAACGGAACTCGAACCCGCGACTGCTGCAAGTGCACTACAAACTCAGCCAAACTGCATTTATATAACTTATTTTATAATATAAATATTTAAAGTTAAAAGTAATAAAATTAACAAGCTTACATAATTTATATAAAATATAAATATGTACCTGACAAACAACTATTATTAAGATATGTAAAGTTCATTAATTATGCATCACCTTGACCTTTGAACAGTGTAGTATTGCCTATTACGAACGATGTCACAGGTTCAATGGCACTCGGGGGAGAAAGGTAAATATCGATGACCGTCATTAGCATGCGTTTCCTCAATAATTACCCAACTAATGCTCGGGTGTGTAAGTGCGTGACATTAATTAATTAATGAAAATTAAATAATATTTCACATAAAAATCATCTTCCAATAAATATTTCGAATAGGTTTAACAATCAACTACGGATGTTAGCATCTATTATATTTATATATAATAATAAGTACAATGTAGAATAAAAAGGATCTCAACGATTTATAAATGTCTCAAATACAATTTATTGTATTGTATTATTAAATTTTATTACTTTAAAATATTAAACAATTTAATAACAAAATATTATTATATATCGTAGATCATTAAAAAAATTAAAATCGCCGCGTAACTGGATGTCATGCTTAAATTATGCTGTGTGTTAAATTTTGAGGGTAGTAAAAAAATTAAATGATGACTTTAAATAAATTATACCTTCACATGACTCTTTTGAATCGTGGACGCTCGAGACACCCGCATTACACGTGGTAAGTAGCATTTATAATCATTAATAACTTTTACCCGAATATTTTCTTAATTTGTATACCTCCATTTTATATTATTATTAGAAAAATCAGCAATACATGTATTTTTTAAACCGCCTTCAATAATATGAAAGAAAATCGATCCGCAGAGCCTTTTGAATACCTACTCTAAATGTAGTAGGCAAAGTCGTGTAAACAATTAAGGATAATTATTAGATTAAAATGACAGAACCTGTAAAATTAAATTTTCAACAACATGCGTTAGCGATAATTTGTATGATTTACGGTTTTGTATGAACTTTAAAAATATTGTTTATGCAAATTTTTAGAAAATGGAGGAGGAGATCTTGCGGACTAGTGCTGACTCCGGCAAAATTTACCCAGTACTGCTAATACCTAAGAAATGTACACCTTTGGAAACCAACCACGAAGCCGCGGACAATGTGTTCATCCGCATTAACATAACGTCCCCCGACACTGAAGGCAACGAAATGTGCATATATTCAGGCTTCTGCAACGTTAAACTTATAGATAATTACGATGTAAATATTCATGAGGCAGTAGGTAATAGCCAATCGATAGATTCAAACGATAATCCTATACCTATTATAGTGTCAGATGCAAATCAAACATATACGCCGTACAGCCAATCTCAGGTTTGGATAGATCCAGCTAGAAGCCCTTACGTCTACAATAGTCACGAGACAGTGGAATCGCAAGAGTATTATTCAGTGTACCATCAAACTTCCAGCCATATAACAGTTGAACAGCATAACACATATATAACGCAAAATGTTTACAACTACAAAGATTCTATACAATACTCGCCTGTTGAAGAATCCGAGCGTAAGAAGTTCAGAAAAATTCAAAGTAATGAAAGTAACCAGGTTATTGACACTGGTTTATATGAAAACGACGAATTCGAATGCGGAGTTTTCTTAACCCACTTACCAGAAGAAATTTTGCATGAAAAAGAGAATAAGGCCAGGGAGGAGTTAAAATATTTGGAAAGTGAGAACGATGCTATAAAGCAGCTGATGTCATCTGATATACAGTCTATGTCGAGGCAGCAGAAGACCATTTTGTACTTGGGTCACGACTCGAACTACGGTCAGACTATACAAAAAATATCCGTAAACGATCCATCCTTAGAATGCGTTGATAATAACATTGAAACAGATGTGGTTGAAGGTAAGATTTTTAATAATATACATAATAACAGATTCGATTTCTGCGTAAAGTTATTTACTTCATAAAAAGGTCTAAGCTCATATAAAATTTCTCATAAATTAATGTAACAAAATAATTCAGACCAAAAGTAAATTATGTCAATGAAATTTGATTGATTGTTTTAAAGTGTTAATTCCAAAATAAGAAATTACTTAACACAAATTCTTTAATTTACAGAAACTAAACCATCAAACCAGAAAAAGTATCAGTGTGAGAAGTGCAACCAAATATTTGATCAAATCAATGCATTCAAACAACACATGGTTGGAAGCCATAAGAGCACGAAATCTCCTAAAATAGACTCAGATTCTATGAGTGACGTTAAGTTTATGTGTACAGATTGTGGCAAAATACTCAAGACAAAAAAAAAGTTTGAGGTGCACTGCCTCGGCCACGGTGACCCAGATCTAGAATGTAACAAGTGTTGTAAAGTATTCGCTTCAAAGTTTACTCTCAGAAACCATCAAAAGATTCACCAGAGGAAACATCAGTGCTCTTGCTGTACAAAATCGTTTACCAATCTTAAAGATTTAAGAAATCATCTTGAAAAATTACATTTTATTTTAATATGTAACTTATGCAATTACACAGCACCTAATTATTCTGAACTGGAAGCTCATACACAAAAGCATAAAGAACTAGACTTAAAACAAACAAGTGAAGATAACATCACATTATCACTGTATGACGACCTAGCGAGTGACAGTGGAACTTTAACTCCACCGTGGGAAGACTTTAGAATACAATCCGATGAAGAGCAATCTAAAAATGATGAAATTGAACGAGCAGATTCTGTGATTGCTAAAGTAATGTCCAATAAGATTTTTCTTCTAAACTCCCAAAAGGCTTTAAAGCATAAAAGATTTAAAAAGGTAATTATGAAATTCTTATAAATTTACTATATTATGCCTTCATAATCAATTATAATATGTTAGTTTTATAACTTTGTTATATCTTGTTATTTAAATAAATTGTGACACAATAATTTATTATTGTATGGGATTTACAGTCAAAATAAAAATAAGTACTTAAAGATTTATCTTAATTTGCTTATAAATAAATAAAATGATAAATTAAGAAACCCTGGTTTCAGCAAGTAGGTAGTTAATTAGATATATTTTTATTTATGAGTGATCTTGTTGTAGGAATCATTAATTAATGCTAACTAGTGCAATTAAATACAAATGCCACTAAAAGAATTTTAAGCCCATACATTTTTGTCACCTCTTACTATGTTTTAATTGATGATCATAAAGTAACTAAGCAGGTTTTTATGGAATTATATAAACTATTTGTATAGCTCTGAATTAATTTATTATATTTTTTTTTATTTATCCCCATTTATTTATTTATTATAATAATTATTAATTAGATATTTTTATTGAGTTATTTATGCTTAAACTATGAAAACCTTTTAAAAATAATTACGTCTTTTTTTTAATATACACTTATTTAATTTTTTTTAGACTTGCGACGTATGTTTGAAAACCTTCGATCGCATCGGGGATTTGAAAAGGCATCTGATAGAGCACGTAATAAGGAGCACCCTCGCAAAAACGCCAGTCAATAAGAACGGAACCCTCACCATACTCTGCGAAGTATGCCAAGCGGAGACCTTTTCAAAGGTTGATAGATACAAAGCACATTTACGAGAACACGCAAAACTTACCTTGTACAAGTGCACCTTTTGTGATAAATCTTTCAGTGATTCCAGTAATTTTTCTAAGCACAAAAAAATACACGGTACTACATTCTTCCAATGCGATCTCTGCCAACGCAAGTTTAACTCCAAGAAAATGATAGCGCAGCACATGGAGTATCACAATAACAACTCTCCCATACCTTGTTCTTACTGCAACAAGGAATTTCATTTTCCATCGATGCTTAATAAACATGTTAAATGTGCTCACACGCGAGAACTGGCCAGATTTCGGTGTAGGTTCTGTCAGGAATACTTTAAAACTTTAAAAGAAAAGTGGGATCACGAATGGCAGGTCCATAATGTGAGGAAAATGATTGTGGATTGTCTTATGTGTGGATCGAAATTTAGGAAATATTCTGAATTAAAACGACACTGTAATGATGCACACGACATGGAGATACCTCCCGCTAAAAAATTATTAAGAAAAAGTAAAAGAAAAACTTAGATCGCTGATAATGGCAGGTCCATTTATAAAGCGACATCTGTTGTTATTTTTAATAGTTTTAAGGGTTGTTAGAATTTTCCGTTTATATGAACTGTGACGACTACGATCATTATGTCGAAAATATATTTATTTAGATTTTACTGTTATCAGTATGTATTTATTAACTTTTATATTAGATATCACATAGTTGTTTATGTACTACTACTGTGTTGATATTTATTTACATATGTTGTGTCATGAGACTGAGAAGTGAGAGATATCATGTTTATTTTCAATCAAGAAACAAGAAATATAGTCTAATCATTATATTTATTTTTTTATCTTTATTCAAATTTGAACTCTATAAACGTGAGAGCAGATTTTTGTGTCAAATTGACATTAAAAACTTAACAGTAAATATTATTATGATTTACTTACGAGAATATTATAATATGTACTAAGTACTCAATTTAAGATCTCTTTCAAATAAAAAATCAAAATGTTATTTGTAAGAAATGTTTTTAAGTTATTACTTGTAATTATAGTACTACTTGTTTTTTATACTGTTATTTTATTTCGAACTGCTAATTATTAAATAACTAGCAACTCATCCTCCTTTCGCTCAGGTTCTAAAAAATAAATTTCTAAAATAAAAGTAACCAAATAGTAACCCTTATAACATTATGCGAGTGAAATTCTCATCAAAATCGGTCTAGCAGTTTCAGAGATTTAGTGAAATTAAAAACAGACACTCCAATTTTATTTACATGTATACACGTATAGATTATAATTTTTAACAAAAGTATTATGTTTATACATAACATAAATAAAATAATATGTAAATGCACATAAATTATGAATAAAAAGTAACAAAAATGACTAACGCTATGAAAACAAAAAGCAATAGAAAAGTAGTGGTGGTTTATCTTAATGTTTCGCTAGAACTTCTGAATCTTGAGTATCTATATTATAAGAGTAGTAGATAAGAAAAAACAGGCAATGAATTTTTCCCTTTGCCTAATTAAATTGGATTGAGCTGAAAATAGAAATCATGAAATAACCTTTAGATAAATATTGCTTACATTCCAACGAATTTCTAAACAAATTACCTACGATGAAGCTTTAAACTAAAGGCATATTACCACAAAAAAATACCTACGAAATGTTAATAAACATACGTACATACATATTATGTATACATACATGAACCCTGAAAACATAACACTCCTTTTCTTGGCAGTCGTATAAAAAGGCAAGGCTCGGGACAATAAGTCTGTTTTAAAATAATATGACGACTAAGTCAATACATTCAGACAAATGTATGTATAATAATTAAAATAAAACGTGTAATACATTAAAATATAATAAAAAAAATGTAAGTTGTAAATAAAAAGTCGCGGATTATAAACTGATCTTCGACCTTGTAACTCGCGCGTGCGCAGAACAACTCACCTCCCATAGACATCGGATTACTTTTTATTCTCAGTCCGCGGGAATTTATCGCGCGTACATCACGTTTCGAACGCTCGAGCTGTTACAAACGTCTTCATTTCAACATATTTTAGTGAAACTTTAATTATATCTATTAAAATACACTTTAGTTTTCAATGTTTAATAAGTTTTGAGAGGATTTAGTGATTTGGCGTTTCTACTCTAAGGTTAGTTATCATTTATCAATTATTATCCGTCACGTTCCAAGGCGCTAATCGAAACCATAAACGTTTGTTTGTATGTCCGTAAAGCTGTTTTATAGCCCTATAGTAACTGAATTGTAAATATTTCAATTAATTTAACGACGGGTATACATTTTTAAAAATAATAACACATTTATGATAAGATTCCACTTAGATTTATCACTTTGTATCCATAATATTTGTCATTACACTGTATAGTTAATTTGTTGTTGGATTTTTAATTATTACACAGTGGAACAACATATTTACACATAATTTAAAAGTAACATTAATAAATATATGGGCGTCATTTATTGTATATACCTATACCAATTATAATTTACCGAGCATGCAGTAGGAAAATATTGTAATTTATTTAATTTGATATAAGTTGATAATACTCGATAACTTAAACAATTTTTGAATAATTTTTTTAAATAAATTATTTGTCTACGAGAAAACTAAGGTGCAACTGAATGTATTTTTATTATATTATTAAAATATACTAGAGATTAATCACCTTCGCTTCGCTCGGTTTCATCTCGGCGCAAGTACGAGAAATATGGAATAATAATAGTATGTCTACATATAATATTATATTCCTTACTTGACTTCTTTACTTTCTCCTATCCTTTATGATTTATTATGCTTTATCCCTTACCAGGGACTCGAACTATCTTCAAACCGTCTAATCAGTTTAGGAAATTCTTAGTTTAGTACTACAAACAAAAAATATAAAATTCCCGTGTCACAATGTTTGTCCGGGATTAACTCTAACACTATACCTAATATGCATTCAGTCCTTTTTAATGTCCCACTATTAGGTCACGGGCCTCCCTTCAATATGAGGGAATCAGGACATAGTCCACCACGTTAGCCTAGTGCAGGTTGGCGACTTCACATGTCTTTCGAAAACTTGTTAAAAGTTTAGGTTGCTCAGACATGCAGGTTTCCTCACGATGTTATTCAAATGGTAATCATAGATAGAAATGATAGAAATGATTCGTACATGAAAATATCTGATCTGCGAGACCTGGATTTGAATCCGCATCACTCGGTTATCCAAGCGAGCGCGATAGCCCCAAGACTATCACTGTCTATATATACCTGTCCGATTTTTTTTTCATCAAGTATAGGTATGTCCTGACACACCTATACTTGATGATTTGTTATTTTACATTTAATACAACAATGTCTTTGCTAATTTTATTTTTTCTCTATACTTATAAACGAGACATTTTTTTGTTCGCTATAACTGCAAAAACTACAAAACGGACAAATATAATATATTATACTTATTTAATATGTTGCAGCATGTTTCAGTGAAGTTTTTAGAGTATTTACAATAAGAAGACTTATTTTTCGGTCTTTAAAACGTGAGCGGTGCCGCGTGAAATGCTACTAGTCTAGCTATAGTAGGTATATTATCTATAAATAAAATAAAAGTATTAATGTTTATCATGCAAATGAATGCCCTCAGTAGAACTAGTAGTTCTTGAGATTAGCGCGTTCATATTGCGGCACTCGGAAAGAATTTGGGTTCCGGTCTTTAGAATGCGTGAGAATCCGCGGGAATTGCTAGTTACGAGATACACTACAACTGTCGCCATATTAGTATATTTTATTAAAAGCCTTTAAAAGCACGTAACGTGATCCTGACCTTTGAGCTCGTCGTGTCTACTTCTAGGGCTTTACAGTTCATATGTGTTTAGTAGCGAAGCACTACAAGAGTCTCTTTTCAGTAAAGATAAAGTAGGTATATAAATAAAAGAAATGGTGCGACATTAACGCACTTTGCCACATAGTTCTTTGGTAAGCTCGTAGCTTTGTGTTAAAAATACCAGATAGTTTATAAACTAGTCACTACAGCTACACAAAGGTATATAAATATAAATACATACATCATTAAAAATATAAACACCCATGACTGGTGTACAAACATTCGTGTTCAACAAATGAATGCCCGTAGCGGAACTCGAACCCGCAACCGCTGCCACAGCAAGAAGGCTAAACATGTCGTCAAAATACATTGGACTAAATGTCCCCACAAGACTCAAACCCGTGGCTGTTGTCACTTGGCATAGCAAGACACTACAAACTGACACTTTTTCTCATCATCCTACGTTAAACCAGTTCTTGATTTTAATTTCACATGGCTTTTTTGTTTGATTTGTTTGGAAAATCGATTTCTGCTTATGCAATCGTTTGAAATGAATTTAACGATGTTGTTTTTTTGAAGAGAATGTTGTATAAATCACTATGAATTGTGAGATAGTACGTAGGATTTTTAATCATGCATGATGCAGCTCCAAGTTAGTTATTGAAAATTTCTATGGGAAATGTATCCAATAATTCTTGGACCCCCCTTGTATACTCCCATATAGGTGAAGGTTTAAATTATAATAAATTAAAATTATTGTGTGTATTAAATTTAATTTTTAATTAAATCGAATATGTTAATTAAATATTTTTTGAAAAATACCTCTTAGTCATTAATATCGATATGTCTGTTTGTGACTGCCGGAAAAACAGTGGACTGAGTTTTAAATAATATGATGATAGCTATTTTATCCTAATTAGCTTATTACTGTAAGAAAATATATAATTTCTGAGAAATGAAACTAGTTTAGGGTATGCATTCCTATTCCGAATTCCGATATCCGCAAACATTCAAACGTAGTAGTAGGTATCTATTATATTATTAAAATAGCATCTTCCTACGTACATAATATGTACTACAGCGTTACATGACGTACCGATACTATTCAATAAAGTAATATTTTAGTCCGTGCCAAGATTTCTTGTATTTAAATAATATCACAAATATTGTGCCAAACATTGTTTTTGACTGTTTAAATTAGTTTGCAATAAACAATTTTAATTTATTACTATTTATTATATAATTAATAATTATGTATTTAGTTCTGCTAACTTTTTTTATCATTTAAAAATGCATTATCACATACCACCTGTAGAAAATTTGTTGTTATGTGATTGTGGGGCACGCCGGCAAGCCACTACTACCCGATCACCCATCATCCATATCAGTTTAGTAAGGTAGCAAAACTCTTAACGGTGCTGTTAAGAGTTTTGCTACCTTACTAAACGGATTTTGATGCAATAGTGACTTGATTGTATTTCTCCTCTTCTTCTTTCTTCTTCTTTCTTCTTCTTTTCATTCCAGAAAGTTTATATGTATTATAATTGATTATCATAACAAATTTCATCAAACTGTGTCCAGATTTTTTCTCGTGATGCCGTGTAATCTGACAGACACAAACAAAAGTTCCTATAGACTCGGGTACTATCTGTAATAATTATTGAAGACTATAGTTTCGATAATAATATTTTCGATGAGATTTTCCAAAGAATATTTAATGTACTTAGATCCAGTATTATTAAATATGATTAGGTGTAATGCTAATGCCAAAAAGAAGTAAATAATGCCGGCGCCGGCGCCGCACCGCTATAGCAAACATGCATTAATATCTACTAATTGAAGTAAAATCAAATAAATATTTCAGTGCAGTCATGGTGGTATGTATAATTCCATGATTTAAAAATAGCTAGCAAAATTTTTCATCATTACGATGAACAATTTGAAGTAGACATTCTCAGACCATTTAGGTATTGTACTATTAAAATTGAAAATTCGAGAAAAAGCCTTTGTAGGATTTTTATATGTACACAAATATCGACAATAATGTCTGACGGTTCGGAACGACTGCCAAATATTGGAAAATTTGTGCTATCATCACATAGCATGGCACACAATCTATCGAGGTGGGCCACCTCCAAGTGCTTTTCTTGTCTAGTCTGGCCATACACATTATTCATATCTATACTAATATTATAAAGCAGAAGAGTTTGTTTGTTGGTTTGGTTGAACGCGCTAATCTCAGGAACTACTGGCTCGATTTGAAAAATTCTATTTGTGTTGGATAGTCGGTTTATCGAGGAAACCTATAGGATATATATATTACGCTACGACCAATAGGAGCGGAGCATCAATGAAAAATTTTGCAAAAACGGGAAGGGTGGGCGTTAGTTCTGCGAGGTACCATACCGTGCGACTCATAAAGAAATTTGTTTCCGGTCTTTGGAACGCGTGCGAAGCCGCTGGAAATGCTAGTACATTATATAGATACTCGTTATGTTTTCTTATATAAATTCCAAAATTCTGCCAAAACTCTAACAATTAATATCAACAAATTACCCAATGCTATTACAATCTTATCTCGATCAATTATGTACAAACGCATCAGCCTTCTGGCATTTATTTGTTCTATGAACCGTACCCTCCCTTTGTCCAAGCTTCGATAAATCGAGAAGTGACCCAAGAAACAGGCTAATGTAGCGTAACGTGTTACAGATTTATAACAAGGGTGGATTTTATTATTTTCTATATAATATGTGTTACAGTATATATAATACGCACTAATAATTTTATTAATAGATGATGTTTGTTTTTAACCTCCAACGCAAAGGGGAGTATCCAAACGGATGAACTGATTTACATTTGATAGTTCAGCCGTTTAGATACTATCATCTCTTTTCTTGACAGTAATAAGATATTCAACTTCATACGAATTCCATAAATCTTAACGAATTATAAATAAATCCGTTATTTATTTTTAATTCTCTAGGATTTTAGGGGACAGGGAGTTGAGAATGCTAAAGTCTACACCTATAGGATGTTCAAGATGTAATGTTGGAATTTGGGGATATGAAAACTTAAATCGTCTTCAATTGTCCATTACTATGTAATCATGGGATTAATGTAAAAATATGCATAGGTAATATATATTTTTTACCTATATATTATCATCTGTTGGTTCTGTCTTTATGTTTCTCTCAGTAAACAAAAATAAGAAAAATTTGTAGGTATGCCGCTATTGTCATGACATAAGTTTATTTTTATTCTGATTTCGCACCAGTCTATTTGCACATAATTTGCACTTTAAACCAGACACGGTAGTTCGTAGAAACAGTACAACCTGTAGTTTTAAATCTTTTTTTTTTAATGAAAATCCTCAAAACAAATATTAATATAATTTATATTGTTTATACGTACCTAGGAAATCCGAGCAGATTAGGTAACTAGTAATATGTATTATAAAATAATTTATTTAAAGTACATAGCAAAAAAGATAAAATGATCTCATACTAGTATCTTCTTGCAGAATAATTTGTAGAGAATGCCAAGAAAACGAATCCTAGCTTATTAAACCGCATTTTATAAAATTAAAGCAATTATATTTAAGCCGTACTCCGCAGCTAGCAGTTATGATTCTGCGAAAAGCTTATCTGTGTTCACACGTGTACACGGCTTCTACAATAGGTGACAAAAAAGTTGATTATCGAGAATCGTTTTTACGTAAACATAGTTATATAATATTTATTTATGTATGTATTTAAAAATTTATATGTCTAGTATATCGACAATCTGGTATCTGTAACATAAGCCTCGTAGCTTACCACGGAACTAGATGGCGCTGTTGTAAAAATGTCCCAAGATATTTATTTATATATATACCCAGAGTAATGAAAATTCAAGTTAATGTATGTACATTGTCCTCAGCCATATGTTTCACCCCATTGCTGGTCATAGGTCTCCCGTCAATCCGAGGGGGATAAGCGTATAATTAACTAAGTTACTACATAACATTTCAAATCAAAATTGGTTTGATTTGAACCGTTTCTGAGATTAGCCAGAACAAACAGACAGATAAGTACCGTATATACTTTATTACATAACTTATACTAGATTACATAACCTAACTTATAAATGTATCTGTATTAGGTATATACTTATGTAAATTGAATGCAGCCGCCGTCTCCGTAAACAAACAAAAACGATAAATAAACCTCACGTAAGCTAAGTAAATAGAACTGTTTAATAATGTAGCTGGCACTGAACGTTACGTGCTTTCGAATTCATTTGTGTGACTAGGTTTGCCTGCAGTTTCATACGATCAACATTTATATCTAATATAGGGCTGATATATACTATAATACATCATATACTATATCTACTTGAGTTATTTAAATAAAACATATAAATGTATCACTAGCATTTCCCGCGGCTTCGCACGCGTTCTAAAGACCGGAAACCAAATTCTTTCTGAGTCGCGCGGTACCTTGCAGAACTGTCACCCGCCCTTCCTGTTTTTGCAAAATTTTTATTGATGCTCCTACCTAATGGTGGTATCGTGATGTAATATAGCCTTCCTCGATAAATGGACTATCAGACACAAAAATAATTTATCAATTCGGACCAGTAGTTTCTGAGATTAGCGCGTTCAACCAAACAAACAAACTCTTCAGCTTTATAATAATGTGCTAGTTTGTACACACAAACTAGCACATTATTATATATATAATAAACTAGTGCAAGTGCTAGTTAAGTATATTGCCTAATTATTGTGAACATGGTAATTAAAATTGTATAACGCTAGCTAAATTCATGTAAACAAACAATAAAAGTAAACGAATAAGGGTTTCTTAGCTTAGTAAATATTCACTTTCTACTACATTGTGTGACTTACATTAGCTATTGTTTTGCATTGTAACTCTAGTTAGAATGCTTAAGAAGTTAGTTTAAGTGAAATAATTTTAGTACTAGTGACTCACCCTGGTTCCACTCGTGTTCGTCCCTAGACACGTCTTAACTATTAGTATAGATTTCTCAGAAATAAAATACTTTCCTTATTATGTTGACCGGAATAACCTAACGCAAAGCTTAAGCTATCATATTTGCCAAATTTCATTAAAATCTGTCCAATGGTTGTCTCGTATCTTTCTCTCATTGAAGACTATTACAAAAAGTTCTTGCAAAAAATATTTAACGTACACATTAACAAAATTTGATTACATGAATATATTATGCAACTAGCTTTACCCGCGGTATCGCCCGCGTGCATTTTTTTAATTGCTAATCAACCTCATTGGGTTAATCTATAGGATGCCTGAAAGTTTCTTCAAAATAGGTACTCTAGCTATTTAAGAACCCATTGTTAATACAAACAATTGTTTAATCTTTCGTATAAAATATTTTTTTTAATAAAAAGTACATTATGTTACTTCTAATACCTCCAAGAATATGTGTACAAAGTTTCATGATGATCGGCTGAGTAGTTTTCGCGTGAAAGTCACATTTATAATATTTGTAGGGATTTGTACTAAGACGAAACATAATTAAGAAGTTATGTATGTACCTACGAACAATGTTATCGTAACCGGATCCGTTTTCTTGTAAATTGAACATCAAAAAGTTCTAGAAAATTTAAATTTCCTTGAAACAAAAGTTTTCCGCGTTCTCAGTATACCTGTCGTAAATAATACACGTGTTTGTTATAAACAATGTAGATATCATAATAAACAAGTTGTAGAAATTGGGTCAAATCGCTGACTTACTTATGTTTATTTATTTCATTTCATTGTTCTATAGTTATTTTTAAGGAACTATCTTTGAAATTCGATACTATAATTTTATACTGTGAGTACCTACTGTGCGCTGCTTTATCAATCTTCTTAATGATAATTATATGTACATACATATGTACATTACACATATTATATATCTTTGACACTAATTTGTATTGTTATTTTGAAAATTTGTATTTAGCTATACATAATATGTTATTGTATATATACAATTTACTTAATAGTAGAACATGGTAGTGGAAGCTCAAATACAGCTAAGCCCAATATTTACTAAAAATCTACGCGATGTTGGCGAAATACTTTGTGCCCAACCGGAACGGAAGCCATTAAACAAAATAATTGAATTGAATATTTTGAAAAAGACGATTCATAAATACTTGTAGAGTCTATTTTCATAAAGTATATTACTATTTTGTTTTGTAGTTCACGAATACGTATTGTAGATAAGATCGTATAAAATTCAAATCCATAAAATAAGATTCATGTTATAATAAAACGCAATGTAAGCTAAAACCTATAAAGTATAAACGTGTGGCGTATACCGTGTATTTGAGTTATAAAGTAAACCTCTATAGCACAGTAGCATGAGGAGAGCAAGCAGATACAATTTAGTACTTACTAGCGACATCACCTGACTTCGCTCGGGTGCGTCCATAGGTCTAAGTAGATTTTGTTAACAATATCTTGTTTTAATTTTTTTACACGGAGCCCTGATTCTATAATAAAATTAACCTATGTTACTCTTTAAAGTAGACAGACAGACAAATATCTGAAATGTTAATAATTGGGATTTTCTTATTAGTACTGTGTATATTTCCATTTAGTAAAAAGCTGTTATGTAGATGTTACAAACAGACACTCCAATTTTATGTATCTATATAGATATTATTAGGTTGACGTGTTTTATTTCCGATATAGTTTCATTTTTTCCAGTCGTCTAACTTAGTCTTATTCTTAAATACTAACTTATCCTTTTGTATTTATACACAGTGCATTCTAATAATAATTTCACAGTAGAATATTTTCAATAAAAGGTTTGAAACTTTATCGTTTACGTTTTATCTTTTATAACTTTTTTTTTATATTCTTTATTTATAAAGCCATACACCTATATAAGGTTAAGTCAGCTTTTATAACTTTGACTGTGCCAAAATATTTTTTTAATATAAATAAAAGTTCTCCGCCGGTCAGAGGTTGTGTTTGTTTAGACTATAATTACGATTAAAACACTGAGAGAAGCGGATTCAAATCCCGGTTCCCGTACCATAGATATATATTTGAAAAATATGAAAAGTCCGCCATCTGTACTTAGCCAGTATAATGGACTACCAGTGGGTTATTAAAAATCAGCTCAAATAAAAGCTACCAATGTAATAATTAATATAATAAAGGCATAAAGTATCAATACCCGCGTAAAGCAAGGCCAAGTCCCTAGTCTAGAATATTTCCAGTTGCATTTTAAATAATGCATTCACTTCAACGATGTAGTGTTACATAAAATACTCAATATATTCTTACGACGACACGATACGAGTGCTTACACAGTTCAGTGACAGTCGTAAACGTGTATCGGTTGTCGGGAGTGATGAAAGTTGCTGTGGCGTGTCATTTCATTTAAGATGGAGTATCGACTAAATTACCCCGTGTAATGTACGGATTGTATATTAATTCTAATACTTGTTGAAGGTCAGGGGTTCTATTTCTCGTGTCTTACACTGCTCTTCGCGTTTAAAGATGTTTTACTCAGTTGGTACTTTGTCGAGTCCCACTGAAAGCATTAATTCATGAGCCCTAATATTTGTACTCAAGTCACTAACTAACATTTTATGGTACACTTTACTGAAAAACTATAACGCTTATCGATTTGTGCTTTTATACAGTAATTTAACTTCTAATCTAGATGTGTAATCTGTCAAAAAAATAATTATTTAACTATTAAAAAAATGAACATTAACAACTGTCTTAAAAATTATTTACACACAATCTCACAATGATCAGATTTTTGATTGTAAAATATTTTTAAAGTGCAAAAGTGACTCACGTTTTTATGTTTTTTACTGCACCCAAATAACATGTTATTATTAGATCTTCAGTGAGACTCTTGAACATCACTTAGGTTTCCGATTCCTTATATTACTTTGGGGATAAGATATTATATTAAAAAGATCATTCCCTAATATTTACCTCAATTATAAGTTAACTCAAGTTTAATACATTCCCCAAATATTTGTAATAATTCAGGGATCTAACAAAGTACGTACTTTGCTTTATCCTTAAGTACATAAAAAGGGTTTGCCTTCAAATATTATAACTCAAAATTTTGCAAGCTTAAACTGGATTAATAATAATCTGGTCATCGGTGAAAAGTATTACGCGATGCGTTATGTAAACGATACAAAATGAATACGCAAAGCTTTCATTTGAAGTATTAATCCCAACTGCCTTTCAGAATTATAATATTTTTTTAAAATTGATAAGAAGACCTATATACATAATATTATCTATACTAATTATTGCTTATTATACTAGCAAACGGACCGGCCGTTTCGCTGGGCGGAGTTAACATAAACGGTTTTTATAATTTTGTAATAAAATAAAAATAGTCTTGTTACTCCTTAATCCTTATAACATTACCTATCTGCGAGTAAAAGTCCCGTTAAAATCTGTCCAGCCGTTTCTGAGATTAGCCGGAACCAACAGACAGACAATTCTTTTTGTTTTTTTTTCTTATGTAGTATTTACTTTCATACGCATTTTTTAATGTAGTATATACTTTCATATGAATGTAGTGAAAAGCTGTAAATTTGAAATAGTAGAGTAGGTACTGATGGTTTGTTCTGTAGATAAGCAACATGTCGCAGGCATTGTACAGAATTCGTCATTATAGAAACGGCGCCGTCTGCAAACGCTCGCGGCTTTGGAAAGTGCCGAAGGCAAATTGCTAAATTCTCCTGAAATTAATTAATTTTGCAGAAATATTTACCTAACCATAATTTACAAATAAATAAAAGGTTATTTAGTTTAGAATTACCGTTTTTACAAAAGAATGCTTTACCTTATTGTCCTTTTACCAAAAAAAATTATAATAATTGTAATACCTATTACATAGACGGCACTGGTTAAACAAAGAAATAATACAAAATGCCTGTGACATTTTCAAAGAGTCATAATTTTAGTGACGCAATCGCTAACTGGAGTAAAAAGAAAAATGGATGAAAGAGATGATTCATGCTAAACTTACTATCCCTATACTACTAGTAAATATCGACCCTTTTTTTTGTTTTATTGAACTTATTTTATAAGAGTACTTATTATATTTAAAATAAGTTCTTATATTTCTATAGTTTCCTGTTTTTAGAGCGCGGGTGGCTCGAAATCCTAGTATATACCAGTAAGCAATAAATAATTATAATTTAAAAAATAATACACTTTTCAGCCGTTTCAGAGATTAGACGGAACAAACTGACAGACAGACAAAAATTTTAAAAATTGATTTTTGTTGTTGTTGTTAGTAGGTACCTAAGTATATTGCATTTAGTGAAAAGCATAATATGCATTTAGTGAAAAGCTGTTAATTTCAAATTAATAACAGACACTTCATTATTTATATATACTGAAGAGTAATCAAGATTCCGCTCAAACAAAACATAAGAAAAACGTACCTAAAGAGAAACCCGAGCAAATGGAGGGTGAGTCGCCATTATTTAAATAAAAACGTGTTTACTACACGTTCCAGAAACAAAACACAATTTCCTCAAATTTCTATGTCTTCATCTTCCCTAATTAAAGGAAAAGAGTTTTCCAAATATCTTAATTATCCTCTCGAAAGTCCGAGGGCTGTGACCATTGTTATTTCAATTTGTTTAAAATTCGTTTCTTTTAAATTGCTTTTACCTTATTACCCAACGGTTCTAAAAGGAGGATGAAGTATATGATTTTAGTGGGTTTTCCAAACTTAATATGTTTAGTTTGACTTTTAAGGGAAAGAAATAACTCAATACCACTGGTAAGAGATTACAAGCAGATGGGAGGACTTTAACGACTTTAATGTGCTATCCGAGGCGCAGGGTGTCAGCAACGCTACGAGTATCTTCCGGCTGCTACGAAGTATTTCCTAACTTTAAAATATCGTAATTACTTAGGCCCTACCCGGGAATCTAACTCGGGACCTCTCTGCAGTCTATTGACTGACAAGAAAGAAATGGTGCATTAATATAAGTAGATTCAAAGATGCTGCAGAATCAACTCCAAAACGTTCATAGTTCAGTACCTTTTTGTCCATTTCGCCTATTGCTCTTGAATAAAGAAAACCTTTACAAGCGTTATATACTAGGTCAATGTATAGTGTATAGTAGGCGACTGAAGTTAGGACGAACATAATTTCTATTCAAATACATTATTTACTACTGTGAACTCCGCTCACGAGTTAGGCTATGCAGCATTATGCAATATAATAAAAATCAGAATCAAATCTGTACATTAATTAGCACTTTTGTTTGACTGATTGTCTGTCTGTCTAGCTAGCTAGATGTTTACCCGGGCTTTTTTAATACATTATAGGCGCACGCTTGACTACTATCACACTTGATGGAGAGTAATGATGTGGCCTAAAGTGGGACGCGCATGCCTAGAAAATGCCTATTCACTCTTTTTTTAAAGATACCCAGATTGTAGGTGTTAGGAAACACAGATCTCGGTAAAGCATTCCCCTCTCGACCCTGGCCGTGCGAATTAGAAATAAAGACTTGGAGGGTCACAACATATAGTCGTAGGTACTTTGTACTTCGAGGATATATTATGTATCTTATCTCTTGAAAACTATACATGGAGGCTGAGTTAATATAAAATTAGTTTTCTTTAAAGGTTATGTTAGGTTAGTATCAGTATTATATACTATTCTCTTTCAAATTCATATAATCGCATAGCAGTATTTCACCTTCCTCAAGAGTCAAGAACCACTCTATCCAACGGTGAAAACAGCATGAAAATCGGTTCAGTAGTTTTTGAGTTTATCGCGAACAGACAGACGCGGTGGAGGACTTTGTTTTATAATATGTAGTGAAGAACTAATTATATTGCCGTACCTTAAACTTTACCCCACAAACCCGCAAATCTTAGCGTAATATCAAGACTTTTCAAGTAGAATACCGACTTTAGTTGCGCGTTGTACGAGTAACTGAAACAATGGGACGTCTTTAACGGGTCATTTGCCGCCTACGACTCCCTTGTTTGAGAATAAAAGTGCCTTCAGAATGCAAGAATTCACTTCGACACTTTTAGCGAAAATTGGAATATCGAGCTTAGCAGTAACAGTGTCAGATGAAAATTGGGCGCTTCAATAGTTCAAGTTACAAGATTTGAAACAGTGAATATTTAATAGATCAGTTAAAAATAAAAAAAATTATGTACTTGTAGCCAGAAATTTTACGAGTTAAGTTACAAGTACTCATGTGTTTTTACGCTTTGACTAGTACAGTCAGTCATTTAGTTTACGAGTTTAATAGTTTCGCTGTTGTTATACGCCTTGATGGCTGATGCATAAGCATTTTTTCTTTATTAGATACTGCCCAGGCACCGTTTGGCTTAATTTATTAGGTATTGTTACTCTTATATCTATCACGTCTATAGCTGTATACTTTTCATACAATTCCAAAGTAACAGTAAAATTCAATTTCAAACGCTCACAAACTTTAGCGTCCAATAGAAGAGTGATGTGCTTTAGAAGAATTTTGCCCGAAGAAAGAAACAATTTTAATATGAAAAGAAATATCTGCTACAAAGTACACGTAGAGTGCTTGGAAATTTTTAATAAAAGTATTTGGTGAAGTAATATTTTGTGTGAACAATTTTAAAGCTGAGAAAAGCTGCGAACTGTTTTAGTAAAAGACTTGGTGTACACATGATGATGCTCTTTATTTAAAACAAGCTACTTATCCTCGTCCGGGTTGTCCTTAGTCTATTCATGTCTATACATACAATTAAATTCAAACTTAGTCGAATCTGTAGGTACATAGATTTTTTTTTGGAAAATATTATTGAAATAGTCATTATTTTTAGTTTTTACAATTTATGTATGTCTGTCTATAACCGCATCACGAGAAAACCATTCGACAGATTTGATAAATTTTAGTGTAATGATAGCTGGTGTAGGGATTGCAATCCGGCGTCATTTTCAATCCGGCCGGATCCGGCTGAATTTCCATCAATCCGGCCGGATCCGGTCGGATCCGGCCGGATTGACCAGATCGATATAATTTTCGCCTTTTTTGGTTCAAAATGAACTGTTAGTAAGTTCTTCAAGTATCATTGTACTTAATATAGGTAAGTAGTTCAAAAACTAGCGGAACTCGCGAAAAAATATGTTTGGCTATACGCTTTTACTTATAATATACCAAAAAATGATTCCCCATTTACCATTTCATCCCTTTTGTTATGAGGACTACTCTTTAAACCAGTTATTCGGTTTTCTTGGCGTAGTAGCTCTTTAAACCAGTTATTCGGTTTTCTTGTTGAGTTGATGAGAAAAGTATTACGTTTTCAAACATGTGCAAAAATAAACTGTTATTTAAATCATAAAATTTCGGGAAATCCTTTCTAATCCGATAACTACGTCATAAACTACAAAGTCACACACTAAAAGTTTCAGGTCTCTACGATTAGCAGTTTAGGCTGAGCGTTGATCCATCAGTCATTCAGGATGGAGCATTTTCTAACCCAATGTTAAGATTAGGCAACGAGCAAACAATTAAAATATAGCGGTGGCTAGTGTAGGCAACTAGGTAAAATTTTAACGTTGTAACGAGTAGCTCAGTGTTCCTAGAAGTCACTTTCACAGATAGATCAATTATTTTTTATTTATAAAGTAACTTTATAAAATCTAAACCTCACTTTACTGATATGAGACCATTATAATTATTAAAGTATTCGATAATGCTAACAAACAAGTCTTATATTTATGTCAGACACCAACTCGCACGCATGAACACCACGCAGTACGCATTTAAAGTACCAACCCATGCAAAAGCTCTATTATTTTGCCAAAAATTAGTAACACCGGATCCGGTCGCCGGATCCGGTATATTAGTACCGGATCCGGTGACCGTGAAATGATGCCGGATCCGCTGGATTACCGGATCCGGTTTTCCGGATTGCAATCCCTAAGCTGGTGGTTACTCGGGATATAGGATACTTTTTACAGCTGGCAAATATCTAATTTCTGAGAAATATCAACTAACCGTTACAAAACGACTATAAAACATCACACGGTATGTGAAATCTAAAATTTTTGTTTTAGGTCGGAGCCGCGGTAAATGCTAGTTTTAATATAAATAAATTTTCGTGATGACATTGAATAGTAGGCGTACTCTGGGACATTAAAAATGGCTAAATATTAGTACAAATAAATGTGGCCTGTAAGCCTGTAACGGAACCTAAATAGCTATTATTTCTACATTTTCCGATATTTGGCCGTCAATATATTTCCACACTTCTAACTTTTATTACTATTGTTTTTATTTTATCGATACTCTTTTGCACCATCCATCTTTGTACCCATTTCAGTCTTAAATTAAGGTCGCAGAGTTTTCTGAGTACTTTAGTCGAAATAGTTTTTGTTCTTTCAAGTTCTCTGGCAAATAAGTTTAAAGATTGAGCTTTCTAAAGTATATTGATGCTTGAAAGTGGACCGAATTACTCTAATTTGGACGAAATTCTGTGATAAAAAACTTTTCCTTAATAATTTGAAAACACTTGTCGAAATTTTCTATATTCCACAAGTCACAACCCCATAGTATATCATCTATTCATAATTTCGCTACACATACGAGTATTAGTAAGATATTAAGTAACTTACTACACAATATAATATGGTAATAGGACTGTCAGTACAGTCAGTAAGTGGGTCATAACAATCCATTTCAAAAAAGTACTTAGTAAGCTTAGTGTGTAGAAAAGCTCTTTTATCACTTATTAGTATTCAAAGAGAGAAATGGATTAGTTTTGTATAACATAACCGTAACATATGTTTTAGTTTTCATGACATTAATACCTGTTACGTGGTTTCTGATTACAATTTTCATTATGTAGATAATGATTTTAGTGCTTAAATATTATTTAAATGTTAACAATTATAATTATATACTATACTACCTTTTATCTTCCTTAAAAATCTATCATCTCTAGATGATGATGATCTCCATTTTGTCTCTACATAAGCGAAAATATCTATGTATCCATTTTAATAAAATTAAGCAATACAAACACATTTTTATTGTATGACCTTTAAACTATGGCGTTCACTATAACAATATAATAAATGTAATATAGATTACTCTATTATCATACAAAATATAGATACTGTAAAATAAAATGATTGCTCGCCCACTTGCTATTTTCCCCTATACGATGAAAAGCGATCATTTGAAATACGTTTGTAGCTAATGAAATTAGCTTAATGTATCATCGCGTGACCATTGCATATTATTATTTAACCGACGTAATAAGTATGAGGTGCTGAATTATGAAATTTTGTCGAATATTTTGTAACTTTTTTTTATGGACAAGTTATTTTTATTGGTTTAGGGGTGTGGTGGATTTGTGAGTGCTCTTACATTCCACCCTATAAATGGTAGAATATTAATAATTAGAATATTTTAAATAAAAGTATCGTTTCTGATTTTTTTCGTGTATTTATGTTTGTTTTTACGTTTCGAAAACTTTGTTTATGTAATGCCTATATAATGCCTTTGAAACTTAAAATCTTAGTCTCTCCCTTGACTATGATTGCTGTAAAGGATTCAAAACGTCGGGAACCAAAATTCTTAATAAATTTAAAAAGATTGATTTAAAATGTCAAATATTTGCGTTAATCTCTGAAAGTTAACTATTAAAATTTAAAGTTAGTGTATCGTTTTATTCAATAATAACAGTAATACAAGTAGGTATATGGAACGTTTCCACGATGAAGTGCACGACTATATCGTCCACTGTCAGCTTTTGTCTGCTCGTTACCACCACTTGACCTACATTCATGTCATAAATCATGTACATAAAACAAAGGATGTTGGTATATATTGGTGTAATCGGTCGGGAAAATTGCGAATTTACTATAATAACTTTGAAGGCTTGTCACTACAAGGACATGACGTATTATTAATAAAAGATAAGTTTTCGACGGCACGTTTGGCTCAGTAGGTAGTGACCCTACCTTCTCTTCTAGCCAGCGGTCGCGGGTTCGAGTCCCGCTGGGCGCATTCATTTGTTGAGCACGAATGTTTGTTCTCCAGTCATGGTTGTTAATATTTATATTATGTATGTATTTAAAAAAAATTATATGTGTAGTATATCAACTATCTGGTATCCGTAACACAAGCTTCGTAGCTTACCACGGAGCTAGATAGCGCTGTGTGTAATAATGTCCCAACATTATTTTAACTAGTATAGTTGTAGTTATATCTTATAATAAGTAACGGTTTGTTACTTTATAAAATACTATATATTTGTTAAAGAACCTTATGAAACCTTCAACCAAAAAGCCTTTTGATCTGGTGTCAGTGACCAAAATAAGTTTAAAATGAAACGGATTTTCGAGCATATGAACAACCTTCATTTGGATGGATTTGACACATTTATTTTTCAAACATCAATAAATTTGGTATGTATGTTTGTAATATATGAATACTTTCTTTCCAGGTAACTTATCCTCGTCAGGGTTGACCTACTTTCTGCAGTGCTCCCGGCAGGCTTTGAGATCAAAGGACTGGGGACTGATTTAAAATTTAATTTTTAAGGTATTTAACTATTTATAAAAGCATCCTTCGCCTTGTTAGGTAACCTTGTAAATCCTTAAAAGATAATTTATATTAAATATATCTGCTTTATGTTTGTCGACACGCTTGGCTCAGTTTGTAGTGCTACTTGTTGTGCCAGCGGTCGCGAGTTCTAGTCCCGTTAGCGTTACTTATTAATATATTGAGTACTAATGTTTGTACTCCAGTAATGGGTGGTATATATTGGAATATGGAACAAGATGTCGTAATGTACTCGTATTAATAACGTCTCAAAAAAGAAATATAAATTAGGCTTGGTGGTCGCTAAGTAGTCAAATTATGATAATCATTATATCGTTTTTTTTATTAATATTTAAAGCTCGTCTCAAACGATTGAATGTCCCAACAAATTGGGACACCAACAGACAACCAACTTCTATTTGCCGAGTACTTAGATGAAATTAAAGTTTAACATATGATTATGTCTTTAAAACATTTCTTGTGTTCTTGCAAACGTCTTAACGGATTTTCTTGATTTCCTAAGAAGTTTCTCGATTACCTTTTAAACAAAATAAATATAATTAGTCCATTTTGGCTTCGATGCTACAGACAGTCACATACGATTTACTTTTAACACTCCTCTTTTTGTGTTCGAGGTTACAAATATTTAAAAGTATGTAAAATCAAAAACTTTCTTTCCATTGTCTGCACGCCACGATTTAGTCACATGCGATAAGTGTTCCAAACAGATTTTGATAAAAGGACTTCTAGACTCTAATCTAAAATTTCATTGCATTCTACCCGTAAATGTGAATTCTTTTAAAGTTTTCATTTTTGTCGCTTAAAATGAAACTTATATAACATTTTTTTGTATAATTAATGCTACAAAGTTAGCTTAAAGGGGAAATTGTAAAATATAAATACATGACAGATATCTAGATTTGGATTAAGAACTTTTTTGCTATTATAAGTAGGTACTTGTCGCAAGCGGGATTCGATCCCGGGATCGAGTCGAGATACATTCATCGACTACTAAGCCAGATCGTCATGTGTGGTCAAAGAAGACGAATTTTCCTTACATTTTTTGTGAATTGGATAACGAGCGAGGTCGCACGATTTTATATTTTTAAACGATTAATGTTTCATTACTAACGTGTTTAGTGTTTTATGTTTTAAATTTAATGTGGAGTTGACGTTAAGTTTCTACAACACTATAAAATCTTTTATTTTAAAAGTATTACGTAAATGAATCTGTTATATTTTTCTAAGACATTACGACTCAACTATTAACTACGTCCCTGCCAAATTTAAAGTTTGTAGCATAACAAGTCAGTGTAATTAAAAAACTCAAAAACCCAACTATGTTTCTGTGTAATTTGGAAATGAAAAACCCTAAAATATGTTTTGATCCAAAATTTATACCCGTTGTCACTTTTACAATTAATACCAATCTAATGGCGCCTTTGAAGCTATAATCCATCAAGCCATTCAGACTGTACGGCGTACCAAACAATTATAACATACATACATACTCTCGAAAAACTTAACCCTCCTTCTGGCGCAGTCGGGTAACAAAAATGAAGGACTTTGATACAAAATTGCGAGAGCCTTATATCTTTGTACATCAAACGGTTTTGCGATATTTTAATTATTTTTTACCGTGTACGGCTTTGAAATGAGTGATCGCCTCCAGGCTACTTCAACCTTATGGACTTTATAGTACCTAAATTATAATAAATAAAGTGAAAATATTAAATATTAGTCCCACTGTGGTTCTTTAGTTCTTCTCGGATCTGAGACATCTCTAAGTAGTAGACTTAAGACGTTCAATAAAATTTGTAATCATTTAATACTGGATAAAATATTTTATTGAATTTCAATTAAAGTTTATCTTCTGCGCATGTTTCTTTAAAGTAATTACCATATTAAGTAATAGTGGGTATTCGACTGCTAAGTGCTACTTTACAATGTAACAACCTTGTTACGTCGTTATGAATAGATTAGTCTCTCCTTACTCGCGCAGGTACAAACGTGCTTCAGTGTTTAAACAATCCAGTACCTGAAAGTCATTTACATTTAATTTCATACTTGAAAATGATAATTTTAATCACTACATAGTATAAAACAAAGTCGCTTTCTCTGTCTCTATATCCCTATGTACGCTTAAATCTTTAAAACTACGCAACGGATTTAGATGCGGTTTTTTTTAATAGATAGAGTGATTCAAGAGGAAGGTTTATATGCATAGCTAGCGGAACCCGCGGCTTTGTCTGTGCTAAATCTAGGGAAGAGACCGAGCGAAGCGAGGGCGAGTCACTAGTATATAAATATAATAAAATTCTGAGTCAAACCTGAGGATTAATTTTTTTTTGATTAATCTTATTGAATCATTTTTATCGATACAGAATACAAATCTATAGTTTTTAGAATGTTGGTGAATTTTATGATTGTTTGTTTTTATGGGGACAAGAAAACCATTGGACAGATTTTAATAAAGTTTGGTATAATGATAACTGGCTATCTGGGTCAACATATAAGATACTTTTTACTGCTGGAAAATATCTTGTTTCAGAGAAATCTATACTAACAGTTAAAACGTACCTTGGGACAACCCGAATGGAGCTAGGTTAGGTCCCTAGTTAGATGTAAGATACACTTGCGGCTAAGTAATAGTATAATTGTGCAATCTAATCATTTACTGACAGCAGCTGTATAAATTGAACAAGAAAAAGTTTAAAAACTGCTTGTTTTAATTCTACTTAATGATATGCATTTCCCAAAGTATTTTTCAAGCGTAAAAAGGAACTTGTTCTTTTAACTTTAGGTGAATATTTAAAGTACCTTAGCTGCTTTAGTTTCCATTCCGCTTTTAATGAATTTTGTATCATGTAAATGTTAATTAGTATTAGAATAACCGCTTTTTAAGTGCTGACTAGCGTTAAAAAAATCTACCATCAGTGGCAGTTTTTTTTTTGTAAGACAATCAATAAAAAAAACTGTAATAAATTTAATTAAATAATAATAATTGTACAAATATATAATTTATTTATTTAAATAAATATTGTACAAAAATAATTATTATTGTACAATTATTATTATAAAACCTCCTTTTTATGCAGACGATAATAAATTTATAAAATATTTCGCATAAAGATATGAAGTGTACGAAAATAATCCTTTGATCTTTACTGTAAATGTAGTGCGGTAGTGCCGGATACACCTGACCATACATAAATAATGCCAGCCAACGCACAAACTCTCCACCTCTTTACTATGTTAATGTATATATTTGACTGAAAGTCTAGAATATTTTACAGAATTTCTTGTGCTTGTGTACATATATATATATTCATATTTCGAACAATTTCTATACTTATAGTATCACTAGCATTTCCCGAGGCTCCGCCCGTATTCTAAGGACCGGAAACAAAATGAAAATATGAAATCTTCATGTACAATGTGATGTTTTAGCCGGCTTGTAACGGTTAGTCACAGAAGTGAGATATTTTCCCGCAATAAAAAGTATTGACCCGGGTAACCAGCTATCATCATACCAAATTTCATCCAAATCCGTCCAGCGGTTTTCTCGTGATGCGGTCACAGACAGACAGACAAAAATTCTAAAAACAATAGATTTGACCTCTATATTGATAATAATGTCTATTTCAATTATATTTTCAAAAAAAAAATATTTTATTTACAGATTTGACTCGGTTTAATTTTAATTAATTAATTTAATATAATATGTATAATAGATTAAGGTAATCATAACGTAGAATATCGTAGCAATTGTTAACAATAAACTATATTAAACTTAAAGTAAACTTAACCTTTAGACCTATTTTCGCTAAAAAAATAGAGCTTTTATATTGAACTTGGCAAATAATACATAAAACATGAACTGAATATTATATACTTTAAGCAGCATTAAAAAAAGACTTTTCAGAATTAAAAATTTACATAGAAAGTCTTTTTTAAAGTGAGAAATACTTATATGGTATGCAATAAGCTTTATTAATAATGTCATCTGGTACACATTATATTAATAAATTTAAGTCACTTTAAACACTCCTGATTTGTTTAATTTTTCGACTTTGTTCAACGCCATGTCTGTTTCACTTCTTTATGATTAGTTTTGTATTTGGGAAACTTTACTTGAGAAATGATTGATCGCCATTGCAAACTTTCATTCCCGTTTGTACCCCATTAAGGAATAATTTCCTGCTCCTTTCCAGGGTCTAGAGCTATCTTTATACCAAATGTCAATTACATACATATATCGACTTAGCGGATTTATTATTTATTCGTTACAAACAAACGTACAAAAAAGTTTTTCTCCTTATAATAGTAGCACAGATCACGCTGTCATTGTTTACTAGTTAGCTCGATGAAATTAATTTAGTCTGCTTCACAATTTCATGGGAAGCAATTCTACAAACAACCCGAGGTAAATCAATTACTGTTGTATTTCTATGGTTTGGTGGTGACTATTCATGTGTAAAAGGTCACATCATCAACACACTATTCACTGTGGATTCGCTTTATATTATTGTTTGTGTTACATGTTAATATTCTAAGATCACAGGGCCTAGTTATCCCAATAACTTAATTACTTTAACATCGGGTTCCTCTTAATTGGCCCTAGGTAGCGAGAACATACATAACTACACATTCAATCAAAGTATCTTCATATGTACCTACTTAAAAACTATTAACGCCATGCATTTGGTTACTGAGAAAATAAGTAAGGTTTTGATCTCAAAATAAATAAATAAATATAAATATGTTGGGACATTTACACACAGCACTATCTAGTTCCACGGTAAAGTACGAGCCTTGTGTTATGGATACTAGATGGTTGATATACTACACATATATAAGTTTAAATACATACATATTATAAATATAAACACCCATGACTGGAGTACAAACATTCGTGCTCAACAAATGTATGCCCCCAGCGGGACTCGAACCCGCGAACGCTTACGCAGCAAGTAGAGTCACTTCAAACTGCGCCATCTGTAAGGATATGTAGAGCAACTAGCGGATAGGATATAAAGATCTACTATGTTGTGATGATATATATTATATAGATTAGTATTATCTTAGACCTAAGGAACAATATAAACAGTGTTATAGAACGAAACATGAAGCCAAAAAAATGTTTTAAAATATTAGTATAATATAATATTATGTAAATGACAATTCAGTAAAAGAGATGTTTATAATCAGAAATTCTATGTTTCTTATTTTTAAAGGCAATAAGCGCTTTATATTTAAAGGAAAACAAAACACTAAATGATGCTACTATTTCTGAAAAAGTTGTTTTCCTTCGTCTATAACATTTTTCTTCCTCTAAGAGGTATGTGTGAAAAATCCAGTAAAATCAATATCCTATTTTCAATTCCAATGGAAAACACGTGTTTTGTTGAATGCAGTACCTACTATAAACAAATAAATAAGTTTAATTCACAAATAGATATGTTATCTTATGGCGGATCGATGGTATATTTCAGTTAACGTGAGTCACGCGTTACAGTAAAATATGGGAATGTGTGTCGCGGTCAATGTTAGAAAAACATTCCCACATACTCTCTGATAATAACATTTACATAGTTGTGTTTCGAAACTTACTTCGATTAGAAGGACGTTCATGTTTATCTTACGCACTAGCCGTACTGTACTAAAATATACTTTAGAATTTAGATTAATATTTTCTAATATACAAATAGATGGACGCATTATAAATATAGTACGTAGTAAGTATACCTTAGCGACCGGGCTTCGCTCTGTTTCTTTGTAAATTTGTACTTTTTTCGGAAAAAGCAGAAAAAGAGTTTTTTCAGAAAAGATAAAATATAATCAAAATCGTTATAGCCGTTTTCGAAATATACGAAATAAATAAATCTATAAGTTTATATGGACATATAGTCGTACAATACACATACACATCTTGAATTGCCTATTTAATATAGAAATATATAAATTCGATACGAAAAAGGTAGATTATTTAAAAGTTACAATTTCAATAGAGTATATAAACAATAAATATCAAAGAAAACCTACTGCTAAATTCGTTTTCCTTCCCGTGGCCCTATCGCGAAATGTCCATATTGCACACAATCAGTGACCTCAGTGTTATCGTTGCCGCCGTACGTGCGACCGCGTTTACTTCGTCTATTAATTAAATCCTTCTCTTAATATTTATTTTATTACAAACAAAAATAAAAGCTTTATATGTTTATTATATATTATTTATATGTATATAGATTGTGATTGGTGTTATATGAAATAAATACTGTGATGTGCCAAAATGTTGTATGACAACAGGCTAGGATTTGTTTAATCGTATGGTAAGCTTATCTCTAGCAATATTATTTTTTTGTAATATAAATATCCTGTACATTTTTTGATAATGTAACAATTTTAACGCACATAAATTAAAAAATCACGTCTAAAGAAGGCATAATGTGCTAAAATTCAGATTAGCATTCGTTTCTTCTATATATGTATTAGTATGTACAATATTTCTTACTCAAATCATTATTTAGCTCTTTTTGCTCGGAACAGATAACATAAAATTAAAATTCATATATTGCTTACTAACCTAAGAAACTTTGTGGAATATTTCCAGTAACAATAACTTTATTGTAATTTTTTTTTCTCAAATGCTTTAAATAAACCTTACTTACTAGAATATTTATAGTATATAAGTGCCTAAGCCATAATTCTAACTATGCCCAATTGCAAAAATACGTAGCACTTTGTATGATGAAATTATAAATAGCCGATATTGGTTAATTCTGCGCCAGCCTTGGCTTCGGTGTTTACAAAGCGACCGGTAAACACTGTACATAATTGACGAGTGTTTTAAACAGAGTGAAGTGAGATAAAGATCTCGTATGTTTCTAAGAACGGCTTCTTTCTAAGTATTTCCATTTATTTTTAGTGAATCTCTTAAATTATTTTATATATTACGGTTGCAGGTTTCTTAGAAATAACTTATTTTTTCTCGCAATAAAAAGTTTTATATGTATATGTTCTCACGGATTTCCACCTGTCATACAAAATTTCATCAAACAGACAGACAGAAATTCGGAAAACTATAGGTTTGGCCTATGTATCGATAAATGACTATTCCGATAAGCTTTTTAAAAAAAAATTTGACAGTTACAATTTTATTAAGCACTAGCAATACGCGCGGCTTCGCCCGTGTTAATTTTTTTAATCGCTACTTAACTTCATTCGATCACTCGCTGGGTTGAAAATTCTCCAAAATTACTCCAGCTTTAATATACTCCTGAGCGTTCGGCTACCTATTTCATATATATTGTGTGCGGCGTGCACTCCTCTTATGTGCTGCGAGCACTCCTCCTATCCTATTATTGTAGTTTTAGTAGAGATCCTTATTTTTTTCTTGCAATTAAAATAGCCTATATTAATCAGTGATAATGTAGCATTCAAATGGTGAAAGAATTTTTAAAATCGGTTCAGTACTTTTTGAGCCAAACATACTGTCTGTCCCTAGGTCCCTTATGGTCTATAATAATGAAATGAAATTAAACTATAAGCAGATATTTAAGGGTTCCCTTTTCAAGCTAAATTTACACACAACAGAACCCTTAAAAAGCGTACAATTGATATAAAATACAACTGAAATGTACGAATTCTTTTACTGATAAATAGTAACTTCTAATGTAAAATATGGCTATTAATATGAGTAGAAGGGGAGGGACGGAGTGGGGATCTTTGGTGGAGGCCTATGTCCAGCAGTGAACGTATATGGGCCGAGAAGAAGAAGAATAATGAGTAGAAAATACAACGTATTAGTACAGAGATGAACTTTGTGTTGTGGCAAGTAATTGCCAAAATTTGTTGATTTATGACCTTGGACGTGGTAGTGACTAAAGCCAGCGCGCTTCAAACATGTTAACGGACTGTTACATTGTTATATTACTATATCCTGCATTAGATTCATCGAATACATCACACGCGTGTATTTCTGTATGTAACTAGCTCTCTATAACTTTTTACTTAAGATTTATTTTATGGGTTTCTGAGAAACCAGATATTTCATGGCTTTTTTTACTATATGCATGTCCCATTCATATAAACCTTCCTCTTGAATTACTGTCAAATGATGAAAAGCGCATTAAAATTCTTCGTTTTATACTACGTAGAGATGATTACTATCGCTTCGTAAACAATATATATAATATAAATGAGTTCCCGATGCTATTTAAAAGACAGACATCATTATTCTCATATCTTAACATAATTATTATAAATGCGAAAGTTTGGATGTTTTATGTTTCTCATGTTTTTATGTTTCTTACTTAATTACACCAAGAAGTGGATAGGGATCACGGATGTGGATGTTTGTCTAAATTCTGAAATAGTTCATATCACTCATAGTTAATTTATCTAGGAAAAATGTACGGTTCCCGTGAGATAGATTTCTTTGTTTTTTCACTGCGCAAGACATCACTGTTAGGTTAGTTACCTAGGGAAAAATCCGAGCGAATCGAGGGTATTTCGCTAGTTATTGGCCACGGCTCCCTTTTTTATTCGGTTTAAATAACTATTTGACTCTAGGTTACTAATAGATTATCGCCCGCCGTGTATTTCATTTATGTGAAACCAAAATTACTCATCTTTGTCTGGAAGAACACAATTTCAGTAAACTTACGATAGACTACAAACTCTACATATTGGGTTCTGCTGAAAATACATTCTAAGAGAGCAGACGTCTGCCACCTATAAATTGCTTTCCTGCCAAATACCAGCTCTAAGTTAAGTCAAGTACTTTTCGTGTTTATTCAAAAATTGTTGTAAGTGAGTAAATGATGATAAGGAAATATAAAAAATAGTAATAGAGATTTGTTGAGACATTATTACACATACAGGGCTATCTAGACGTATCTATAGTACCTATTTGATACCAGATAGTTGATACGCGTCATATACATAACTTTAAATACATATATATTATAAATATAAACACTAATGACTGGAGTACAAACATTCGTGCTCGACTAATGAATGCCCTCAACAGGACTCGAACCCACGCGACCGTTGCCTGACACAGCAAGTAGGGTCATAAACTGAGGGAGAGATCTACTTTGTACTAGACTTTCAGTTTAAATACCTATCAGTAAAAACATTATTTCGCGATACGATCAGTAAATCGTTTTATTTAAAGCTATCGATTAGCGTAATGTTTATAGGGAATGAGATATAACAGAGCTCGATCGACTTGGCTTCTGTTAAATATACACTACTTTTAATTATACTTTTGTATTGTTGTAGTACGAGTACAGTTAGCAAGTTACCAAATTAAGACAAGTGTGATTTACTAATAAAATTTAATGTTATTAATTTAATAAAAAATACATTTTTTTCTATCAATTAATTTAATTCTGATATAATCTTCTTACCCCTAGCATTAATCCCGGATTGTTGCCAGGGTATGCCTTCCGACTAAGCCTACTCCACTTTGCACGATCTTTAGCGTCATCTTGAATAAGTCTGGGCTCTTATGTCTTGCTTCACATTTAGCCACCGCTTCCTTTGGCGTCCAGGAGGTCTGATTTAATAACGATAACATATCTATATTACGATATATTTATTATTTATCTTGGATTAACGTCTTTATTGTCCGAACAAACGGAGTTGCGGACTCAAGGCAGTAGCAGATAAATAAAAAATGATTTTCCGATCCTAGCCCTCTTGTTTCCTTAATATTTCAAAGTTTGAATTTACTACCATTTACGCTTTTTCCTTAGGTAATATGTACTAACGATTTACCCTCGTTACGTTCGGGTGCTTCCGTTGTAGGTTAAAAGGTTCCTTTACGCGGAATAGAAAGTCCATATCTCTCGGCGGTAATATGGCTTTCAATTAAAGAAGGATTTTTCCAAATTACATTAAAACTTACGAAGTTACCGTAACTTATTTTTTTGATAATAATAAAAGTGCGATTTTATATATTAGATTGTATCAATTTCATGAATTTTAGAAAATATAGGAAAAATACATGTGTGCAACGCTCTCTCTAAAACTTACCTTTTTATCACTATCTAATCTCGACACGTTTTATAGACGATCTAAACTGTAATTTATTATCATTTACGTATACGAGATCGTTTTATCCGGATTTCCGACCAATGCCTGACCCAGATACGAAGGTTTAGTGGCTATTTTGTCATGTTTAATGGACACCAACACTCCAATAGCCGTTACGAACAGTTTATTTCCCTACTTATAAACATTAAAGAAGAGGCTTTGCATTTTTATAAGCTTCAATAAAGGTAAAATTAGTGACCCATCTGTAAATGTATCTGTAAATTTATCTGACCTAATTATCAAATTTCATTAAGTCATTTTACTGGTTTGTCGCAATATAATATATAACTTATATCACTACATATTATAAAACAAAGACTTCCGCCGCGTCTGTCTGTTCGCGTTAAACTCAAAAACTAGAGCATCAATTTTCATGCTGTTTTCACCAATGGATAGAGTGGTTTTAAAGGAAGGCTTAAGTATATACTTTGTCTAGTTTTTGTATACTAGCGAAACTCATGGCTTTTCTAAACTGTGGCACGAACCCGAGCGAAGCGAGGATGAGTCGCTAGTTGTTTATAAAATAAGTATAACCTTAAACCTATTATCCTAGACATAACCACTCATTCTTTTAGTGCCAATCAATACAAAAAGCGCGACGATAGACTTTTATTACCTACATCAGTAATCTTTTAACAACGATATTGTCCTGTTATTCACTAAACTTTAGCTACTGATTGGTTCACTTCAGTTCTAAGTTCCAGTATCAATTCTGAATCGGTCGACCAAGTCTTCTTCGACAGACTGCCATTGGAATGCCATTTGTGCTTAACGGCAGTAATATTAATATTATTTTATATGGTATCCATTAATATTATGTAAAAGCATTAAAAGTAAGACTTCCGCGAAGTAATATTCCAAATAACTAATATTGGTACTTGGTAGCAATAATAAATATTAGATTATCCGCCGAGACTACAAAAGTGCTGCAATCTTCAGTTGCAAAATTCAACGTTGTACCCGCAAATATTTTGTAATTAAATATATTCTTATATAGAAAATAACAAACCTAAATTCTTATTGTAATTCTCTGAATAGATACATAATTATTTTTAATTTGGTAATATTCAACAAAACACAAATTATATAAAAAGCAATTTTTCTTACATCTTTTAGCTTCACTTTATTTTATTTACTAATGCAGGTTCCATAAAAATGTCATGAAAAAGCACTTTACAAATTAAATCAACCTCGGCCTTGCTAAGCGCTGTGCCTCGACAACGTCTATAATCGCGTTAATTGAGCCTCAGGGGCTTCCAAATGACATTTGCAAATGAGATTTAATAGAATGTTTAGAATAAGATTAAAAAAATATATAAATAAGATTACCGCTTATGCCTATATATAACTTGCCTTTCCCGCGGCTCTGTCGCGTTCTAAAGTCTGAAAATCGAACGAAATATTTTTCTCCTTCTCAAAGATTGGATTTAAATTAGTACTAAGATCTTTAGTATTCGTACATGTCGTGATAGTGAAGCATGACATTCTCACCTTGAATATTTTTTGTTTTTCTTTATTTCACTATAAGTGGTAGAAATGATTCTTCAAAATAGTTTTTTTTTTAAGTACAATAATCGATATCATAATAAAGAAAAAAATATATTTTATAGTAAAATTTATTTAAATTATACATAAGTTTTAAATTTTAACATTTGTTTTAAATAACATTTTATTTGTTAATCTATAAAGCATATTTTGCAATACGCTAAAAATTATCAGGTAAAGTGAAATAACAAGCACAGCATACTCACTGAATTAGATCACGAGCGACCTTGGTTTGACTTGACAAGAGTCTATGCTTTTAATTAAACTTTTTTAATGAGTAATTTTCCCAGATATGAAACATAGCAAGATCTATTTTTTCGTTCCATTTTAAGCAATGTAAGGTTTTCATAATACATAAGGCTTACGCGAATATTTGCCAAAATGAAACTACCTTTTCGGATATTGTCGCGGATTTATTTTGATTTTTTTGCGTCTCTCCCATGACCAATGACCATGATCGCTGTAAAGAATTTGAAACGTCGGGAACTAAAAATCAAAATACATCCGCGACAAAATTCTAAAACATAAGTTTCATTTATAAAGTAAGTTTTTATTTAAAAACATGGACCCTTTCAGTTCCAATATTGAACTATATGTATGAAATAATTGATACATTTACTGCTATTGTAATATTATGTCTGTCTGTTTGACAATACATTCATTGTTATTTAAGGAATAGTGATAAGACTACTAGTACATGCTAGAAATAAGGACAATATGAAAATCAAAGCTATGCTATCTGTACCTACGTCATGTTTTCTATACTGTAGGGCATTGAAAGGCTCTTTTTGCTGGATGGAGGCCTTTCTATCATCTTTATATATGCTTTACTATACGAAATATCACTCACAGGCGTCCCTAGATACGTTTTATATGAAAAAGATATTATAGTTTAATAATAACACTCGCGATAGAATAGCTAATATGAATATTACATTTTTTGTAGGCAGTTTCGAGCTCTATAAGTTTTCTATAGAAATCATTCATAAAGGATCTCTTACTGTTAAATTCGTAAAAAACGCTTTCAGTCGACCGTTTTTCGTCGAATTACTTTGCATATTGGGTTACCACTTAAAAGCCTTTTTATTTTACGGAATATGATATAGCCTATTGATAAAAGTATACTAATCGGATGGATTCAATATTTTTTGAAACATCTCATTGAAATTATAATAATAATAAATATGTTGGGACATTATTACAAGAGTACAATCTAGTTCCGTGGTAAGCTACGAGGCTTGTGTTACGGATACCAGATAGTTGATATACTACACATATAACTTTTTAAATGCGTACATATTATAAATATAAACACCCATGACTGGAGTACAAACATTATTATTAATACAGAGGCCGAATCTATAGTTAATAATAATAATTTTTTTCTGTATCTGTCTGTATATCCATCCGTCCATTCGTATATATACTCGTATGTCAGTCCCTAGTTATAAATAAAACTATATTTTCGAAGCTCTTCACCTCTTTATCAGAACTCCGTTGTTATAAGATAGTAATTGATTATCACCAGAGATGAATTTATGCTATGCAGTTATATTCAACTATAGTTGATTATAACTGACTGACTGTCTGTTTTGCCTAATAGGCAGAAGCAAGCAAAAGCTCAGAAGCAATACTAGTTCTATCGACATTAATTTCTTGATTTGTACTTTTAGAAAAATCATTAGATTTTTGTCAAACAAATATTCCAATTATATTTCGTCCTTACTTTAATTAAAATTCAAGTAACAAAAAACGTAAGTCTTCAACAGAAAATATTTTCGCTACTCTGAGTTATGAAATATCAACTCGGTGTAAAAGAGAAAACTTGGGGAATTTCCATTGTAAGCCCAATTTATGAGTCGGGGCTTTTAACCATCCGCCACGATAGCGCAAGTCGCAACGTTCCTGAAATTCACAATTTTCATAAAATCTCTTAGCTAATATAGCGTTAGGTTTTACACGTGAAAGTAATTTCTAGAATTTATGTAACAGTTTAGTTTTATGTGTTAATTTACATAAACCATAACTTTTATACATATTTAGTATGTACCTATCTATATTACATTTCAATGTTTTAGTCATGTACTTACTTTACGACTTCTCATAAATACCTATGTGTTATATAGTTATATAATTTTATCTTACGAAAAACATATAAATAATTATAAAAAGTACTGTCCACATCGATTTCGGCCATTGCAACTAATCTAACTGAGACTAGAACTGCGCAAGAATATTATAGACTAATAGTCCATGTACACGTATACAGGCAGCCACAATATACGCTATTCCTTTTACACTCCACTCCAACTCCAGTGGGAAAGAGATCAGAAATGTCAAATGTAAATATTCTCATGCATTTAGCTACCTACTTAGACCCTTAGAAGCTAAGCAATTATCCATGAAAATAGTCAAAAAAATCAGCGAACATATTATATTATATACAATATACATACGAGTATATGAGTGTAAATTTTTCACCATGCTGTAATAAATTTTCTTTCTCTTCTAAAAAAAAATGAGCTAAAATACGAGTAGATAAGAAGGTTTACAACAATCTTATTATGGTACATACTGTTAACTGAAGCGCTTTCTTGCATAAAATGAGGTTTTAATTACTTAATACGATCATTTAAGCTACTATTTTGTTATAGTCTTGGCAGAACATAATTATTCGGACAAAAGTAAGTTTTTTTTTTTTTATATTTATCAAAGTTTTTATCAAAACGGATATACCTGACGCGGTTCAGGGAGAAGCTAAATGTCAATTACATTGTATGTTGCCAAGCTAAAGCCTGTTATTTGTTAACGTGTGGAAAAGTTGAGCCACGTGATAATCTCTTTTAGATTTAATCGTGCCTCGTGATTAAGTCTCCCTACACATGCTGTTGGTAAAAACGTGATGGATGATACTAAAGTTCAATTTGGGAGGTCTTTTGTTCTATTAAATTAACGTATGTTCCGAAGAAAGGTACTTTCATTACCTATGAATATCTACAATATAATAAAATTCTAAGTGGAATCTGTACAATAAATTAAATATTTTTTTGAAAAATCTCATTGAAATCGACATAATTATCGATACATAGACCGAATCTACCGTTGGTAGAAATAAACAAATATGAATCAATCCGTGAAAAAAACATAGTAGTATTTAATATATTATATTAATAATGCTAGGGCTGATTGGTTTTCTTGCAATTTAAATGAGGTCACCTGCACTTTATTTGCATATTCAATAAAATGAATGTAAAGATTTAATATGTTCCTATTCGGCGTTAATTAAAAATGAAGTAATATTGAGTGTAAAACGGAAAAATAAATAATGTATTAATAGTATTTATTTAAGACCTTATACAATACGTTATTCTTTCACATAAAAATTAAATTGAAATAACTTAGTTCATAAAATTTAAATATGTCAATTCCATACATTTCCAATATATTTTTGAATTGTTCTTTTATTTTACGGTTGATAAATGTCATATCATAGTCCGCGTCTCCGTGACTTGGAACTGAGTAAATAGCCAAGATTAAGATCGAATCTTCCATTCTATTAGGAGATCCTTGACTTGACTCGTCAGTAAATTGGCATTTTTCTACAAAATTCAATTGCTTACTGAGCGTTGGATATATAGGTCATATGCGAGGCTGCGAGGTCAGGGAACGAAATAAATTTAATCTCAATGACTGATCTGTGTCATGTCATCTTGTTAGTGGCAGTTTAATGAGGAGAGTAAAGATATTTTTATATAAGGTTATGCTTATTATTTTTGTTATATTGTGTCACTAGTTCATTTTAGGAACTTAAAAAAAATAAAAATAAGCTTTTATCTGTTGTACGTATTTTAATGTGTGTATAATATACTATACCCTTGCTAACATAAATTGTTTTTTAATTACTCTATGTGTTATTTATAGTGCAATAAAGAATATATATACCTACTAAGAAAAGGTACTAAGACATGTATCTTTTTTGCATTCTAAACGTATTTTTTGTTCTTAATAATTTGCTTTTTTTATAATACAGTTTTTTATATTATTATTATTCAAAAAAAATTATAACGTGCCGCTGCTGGCTGTGGGCCTCCACACTCCATTCAATATGACAGCGTTCAGGCCATAGTTCACAACGCTGCTAATTCTTTCATTTGCGGATTGAAGTACCTATTTCAAAATTGAGGAAAGATTTAAATTATTTTAATATAATTACTCTTAAATGATAAATATGTTATTTTAAAATTTAATGCTACAACTAATGGATTAATTTGATAAATCTTTTACCTTAAGATATTCTGGTTTTAAATTATCAACATCGTATTCTTATTAATATTTTAAAAGCGATATATACCAATGTAAAGTATATTATGTAAAACGTAAGTTACTTGTAATATTAACTATGATGTGATCTTTAAAGACATTTTTTCGAAAACGAAGCTTTAAGTTCTCGTTACTGCGTATAATTTATACTGTTATAATAGCTTTTGTGTAAATATAATGTTTCTCTGTGTCTGTATAAAGTAAATGTTGATGCTGTGTAAGATTAAACGAAAACATTATTTGATGTAATATGACAAGAAGTTCGTACTTCTTAGTATGTTTTCATTTATAACTTTAGATCTTTCACAATGCGAATGTAGGGCGAAATAACAAACGTAAACGAAGTATTTAAATGGAGTCTCAGTTCTTGACAGATGAGACGGTACGTCTTCATTTTTGCCAGTTCAGTGATTTTTTTATTTTCATGAACAATACTTTTTTATATAACCGTAATAACAGTGTAAGATATCACTGTATTTTCGAATTTTATTCATTACATGGTTCTACTAGTGACAGTACCGTAAATGTAACAAAACGAAGGAATCGTTTCTTTAAGGTACCTAAACGTTTTAATGATTATTATGAAATAGAAAAAAATATATATTATATATTATTTTTTATGTTTAAACCACCCCAAATTCATCCTCAACAAAAAAAAAAGAATTATTGAGATTGATCCAACCGTTTTTGAGATTTAGCGAAACAGACGATAAATAAATAACTATACATTTTTATCTAGTATCTATTAGTTATACAAGTCTTAATGATTTTCGTATTACAATAGTTCATTTGTGGTAAACCACTTCAAAGTTTAAACCCGTATATATTAAAAACTTTTCTAAACCTGTCGCTAAAAGTACACAAAGACCCAACTTTAAAGTAGTGCCTTAAGAAATTACTTGATAAGGGTTAACATTATATTGTATTTAATTAACTATAACGTTTAATATTCGAAGAAAAATAACAATATGTACCATTTGTTTTAGGAAATGGCGTTTTGCTAGAGTCCCACCGAAGAAGCTAAGCGAAGGGCTAACAGCGGCACTTCATCATGACCAAGAAGTTCGAGTTTAATTGGCAGATACCCGTACCGGAACCTTTGTTGCAGGTAAGAGGACTAGAAGTATATCAAATCAAATTAAAATATTTTGTTCATTTATTGTAGACTATTGCTAGTCTTATTTTTCCTTGGGTGCGTCCTTAGGTAGAGACTTTATTCACAATTTCATATTTTTTTTGCACGGAATCGTACCATTTTTTTTTATAAATATAGCCTAACTACTACTCTACTACTCCTTAGAATATCAGCTTTCTGCCAGTGAAACCGTCAAAATCAGTCCAAACATTTCGGAGATTAGTCGGAAAATAGGCCTTATAAATACAATATACTTTCATACGCATTAAGTAAATAGCTATTATTTTGACATTACAAATAGACTTTTCAATTAACTTATTTCTATAGATGTTTGTAGAGTTAATATTTATTCTTCTATTGTCTATATTTGTCTGGTTTATCAAAATAGCTGGATTTATTTGATTATTATTTGTTTTACGTCTAAACACCTTTTAGGTTATTGTCTATTAACCTGTTTGTTCTTGCATATATCTAAGGGAAATAAATCAGGTACTATAATATAGGCCTTCACAGTTGCAAAAACGCGATTAAAACCGTATTTCAAAATTGTTGCCTTGTCTAGACTGTTTCAGACTACAGAATTAGGTATATAGGTTGAGTCCACCAAGATGCTTCGTGAAATTATAATCCATATGTCCCGTAATATTATAAGAACAGGACACGTTTGAGTAAACTACGGGCCTATAATTTCACGGTCAATTCAATACGGTGGTAATTCAACACGTAAATACAATGGAGTAAATATAAAGAGATTTTACATTCTAAGCCAACTCGCCATATAATTGGCCTGCGCGTGCTCAGACGAACACATGATAATATGTAGGTATACTACATACATATATTGCCGTACTTATTGTTCTTTAATGGTTCCATTGCCCTTTGTCAATCCAGGTGGCAATAACGTAACGTAAATAAATAAATAAATAAATAAAGCTCATGACTTTTGATTATCTTTAAATTATAATAAATCATAAATATGTTGGGACATTATTACAACAGCGCCATCTAGCTCCATGGTAAGCTACGAGGCTAGTGTTACGGATACGAGATAGTTGATATACTTCACATATATAAATTTTAAATACATACATATTATAAATATAAACACCCATGACTGTAGTACAAACATTCGTGTCTCGAAACTAGTCACTACCAACTTATCCAAACGTGTCGTCTTTAGGATTGCGTACATCAAGAGTACAAAGAAAACATTATATGATCACTATATCTGTCTGTCTAGAATTATCAAGTTGATATTAATATTTAAAAAAACTCAGGTCTTGAAGCTGTAAAATCAAACTTGTAAGTCAAGGCACTCAAAAGATACAAATAATACATTTTCTTTTTCGATTATACTTGATTTGCGTCAGAGTGGACCATGTATGTATTAAGTTTTGGCTGTGTAAACATTATTTTCCTAATACACTTCGTGGCCGTTTCGCCATCTTTAGAACGTAATACCAAAAAAACCTTATTTAGTGGTAGTAAAGAGACTTTGAGGTATGTTTCTGTTAGTCGAGACAAGTACTCCTACTTAATATTGTATACGCGAAAGTTTTACTGAAGTTGTAAGGATGGATGGAAGTATATTCGTTAGTTTTTCGGATGAAATCGACTGAATGGATTTTAATTTAACTTTACAGTAGTATAGTATAAATATGAGAGGGTACCGATGGGCTATAGTTTTTAAGAATATGCTACCTCTAATAATATTGTATGAAAATAATCGATTGGCTAAATTATAGTCTTTAGTTGCTTTCAATCAACGACGTAGGTCGCTGGTACTAGTCCCGGCTTGAACAATATTTATTTTATATTACACTACATTTTGTCACGGTGAGAATTTATTAATGTTTCAATGAAAATATAATAATAATATACATAGATCTTGTGAGATCAAAATATTTTCTTATTCAGATTAGTTGCTTCATAAATATTAAATGTAGTACTAAAATGAAAAAACAGCGCGGTCACTAACCGCAAAGTTGTTTATAATATACATTATACTCGTACAACTACTTTTGACGACAGATGTTTGGAATTGCATGTAGGTATAGCTTGAATTTTTTTTTAATATATGCATAGTTTAGAGTTAATGATTACATAATTTGATATTTTACCAAATATTTTTTTAGATTTGTTATAATTATAAGTATATGTTCTTATATCACAAATATGATTTGTTTTCGGATTTAGGTGCATATTTTTGATGACTATGTGTGACAGAAAATGTGTTTTTTTAGTATTTTTCTTAAGACTACTATTTTTATAAAGAGAAAATAAATTTTTTCGCATGTATGATAATAAAAATCCGCTGAACCGATTAAAATGAAATTTTCAAGTGCAGAACTCCTTATTTCGTATGGACTTCAGATGACTTTCAATAGATATTAGATAGACATAGTGTATTTAAAAGAAATCGGTCGAGTTAAGTTAGAAAAAAAATATTAATTCCACAACTAACCGTTGAAACTTAGAAACGAACTAATAAAATCAAGGGCAAGATGCTAGTATAAGATATAAAGAAATACTTAGTATACCGCTTACGTCATTGAAACTTAATTAACTAACATGTAACAAAATATCCTTTCAAACTTCCTGTAAATTTTAACTATCGAGATCGGTCGATGGGTGGTAATTAAACATTGGGGACAAAGCCGTGAAATGGAAGCCTTTGTTTGCACTTACTTTAATGAAAGCTCGATAAACTCGTAGTAACTTATGTATATATATGTATATATCATATTTTCTCACCTGCCTGTGTAATTTACTCGAAACTTACAATTATTTAATACTAGCGTATATGCCTAAAAGGCAGTTTGTCGTACAAAAAAATTAAGAATTTCCATACAAACTTAGCAAGAGGCCTTAGACCTCCTTAATCGGGCCCTGTCGCAAAATCCCTTCGTAGCGGACATCTACTAACTACTAACTACCTCCCTGTCAGAGTTCATCTTTTTGTACGTCAAGCGGTATTCGATAGTTCGTGATAAGTGAGTGAGTGAACGACCTTTCGCTTTTATATATTTTGATAAGTATACCCCAATTTTAACTATTTTATCATGAAATTGACATAAAATAAAGAAAATGTAACTTCAAAATTTATTGTATTTAAGCCCAATTTATGTCATAAGCCCTGGTTTATCGATACCAATATGAGTAGGTCTGAAATTATAACAGCTTTGAGGCTTCGCTCCGGTCACATTCCACTAAATAGCTTTGCCTTTTTAATACGTAAGGCGGTATCATCTGTGTGTGAAGATTGTGACATAATTGAAGATGTACATTATAATATATTAGCGCAATGTTCCCGGAATGAAGCTGAAAGAACTCAGTTTCTGTTTAGATTTAATTTAAATTTATTAGACATAGGCTTTAACAGCATTCTGGTCTATCCTTTGTCGGATCAGTCAAGAATGTTGTATAAAGTAGTACAAGTCGGATTAAAACGTAGATATTCTTAATTTTTGTTAGTTATAATGGTGATTACTTGATTTGTATTATCTATATTTAGTTATCCCAATGGGGGTGGCAAGATCACTTTGTGACCAAACCCCTTAAAAATAAAGATTTAAAAAAAAAATTGTATTTAGATTTCGCTCAGTGGACGGAATAATAATGGTTTTGTCTTTGCTTATCTATGTACCTAGATTCGAAGAAAAGTATATCTTTATTTTATTATGTATTATTTTAGACGCCTATAAATGAAAGATTAGTAAATTAAATTTAGTTGTAAATATTTTATAAGTGCACACCCGCCACGCAAGTAGAGCAGCATAGTGGGTCAAGTATCGTTATTTTCGTCTTAAGTAGAGGCAGAGTCCCTGTAACGTATAGGAACATTAACAATGGTTTTAGTTCGTTCTGCTTAAAAATTGTAAGATTTGAAGAATTTACAAAATTTATTGATTATATTCGCTTACTAGCTTACTACTACTCATGAACGAATAATCTAACGGACGAGACATATAAGCGGACGTACCTTTACCGGCCTTGACAGTAATCAGGATATTTTAGGCCTGGCCGTTTGTTTTTACGTCAGTCTCAAGCACTTACTTGTCAACAAAACATGTCCCAAAAATGACTAAATGTTCTATTAGATGGTGTAAAAACTATAGCGGCGGAAGCAGCACTATTTCTTTTCACTTGTAAGTAATATATTTTATTACATTTAATGTTATTTATCACAAAATTAAAGTAAATGTAAAATAAAATTTCGTATTATTCAACTATGTTAAATATTGTCGATATATCTATGTATTGTTGACATCTGACAACCATCATAAAATGGCTGGATTATACCGTTCAAAAAAATGACAGAACTGTTAAGTGAGTCCATTTGACATCGACTAGTGCTTGACAATGTCGAAAAATATATCGATATTTGACGAAATAACTGAACAAATGATGATGTTATTTGTACAGTACAATAACATAAAAAACTTTTATCGCAGTATCCTACAATCTGATGACAATAAATTTATAATAATATTTTTATAATAATATTTTTAGAATTAAATGAAAACATTATAAATGCAAAAAATATAATTAGTATGTGTACTTATTTTTTTATTTTATTTTAACACATAAATTACACAAAATTTTAGATTTCCTAGGGATCCTCGAAAGAGAAAAAAAAATTCTTAACAAAAAATTTGAAGTCTATAATAACTATAATTGAGTAAAAAGTTCATAACAATGTCCTGCTTATTTTAGTATAATTAAAATATAAATACCGGAAGCTTATCCCACCTTTATTCTCCCTTTATTTTCTTTGCCTTACAGCTTATTTATGATACGCCTTTTCTTTCCCATTCGAACGTTCTGGGTTTGATTGTCGGCGAAAAATCAAATAATATTTATTATTAATATTTAAAATGTCATTGATATATGTATTTTATCGACTACGTTCAAGCACTAGAATTAGAGTGAATTTTGATGTATTGTGTCAATTCTTTGTGTGCGTTATACTTCAATTGGTTGAACGTGTTTTCATGCATTTGTATCTTATGACTGGTCCATTAGGTTATTCGTCCATGCTACTACTATAGTTGGACATACATTCGGTGTTCAAATAAAATCAGATTGTGTATAATAATAATAATAAATACTCTTTATTGTACACACAAAGTAAAAGAAAAATTTATACAAGTAATGTGTAAAAAAAGTAATGCAGCCTTTTCGCTAAATAGCGATCTCTTCCAGGCACTGTATGATGTTTGTATGGTTGTTATTTTAAGTGGTGCTCGTCTAGTCTTCATGGAATTAGATTTTTGAAGTGAAACTTCTTTAGAATCGTTGTGATTTCAAACTCGATGAAACGAAAAAATAAGTCCATAGTACCAGGCACTCAGAGACGGGGAAGAGTTAGCCTTAGTTAGATCTCACCCACCGCGAGTCAGTGACATTTCTAACTCTGTCTAACTCGTGGGTGTGACCTTCGCGCCATCTCCCTCTCTCGACGAGCTTAGACGGGGTTATTTAGTATAAATATAAACGAGATTTAAAATTAGTTTGCCAAAGAAGTTATACTTCTGACATGTGTACTTTGTACACACGCACTTTTTTTTATCTGTCTGTTTGTCTGACTGAGACCGAATAACGAGAAAACCATTAGAATAAAGTGTGATGAAATTGCTAGCCGTTAAAAAGTACCGAGGAAGTAGGGACGTGCCCGAGCTAATAGTTTAAGAAAGAAACTTTTTCGGTATTATTTTCAGTATTATAGAACAGACTTCCTTAAATTCTACGCAATAGCCTTTCTTTCACTGTGTTTAAAGCCATTATAAAAGTTTTTTATTGGTATTACGGTTTTCTGCAACAAAGAATGTATAGAATATACATAATATGTATTAATACTTATATACAAACCATATCATATATACAAGGTTCTTTTCAATAGATATCTTCGTCATGAAGAAATATAAGAGCCTGTAATTGAATTTCGCTTAAGTCAATATTAATAGGTTATTTCAAAGATTTATGAAAGCAAAGTCTATTCAATTAATACTTAGCATAAATATTAATCATAATACCGAATTCTCAAACATAATAAACAAAGGTCAATCAAGTGATTGTTCTAACTCTAATATCTTACTTCACCCCGTTACATAAATATTACATTTATAATATGTATTATGTAAATTAACGTAAACCTTTTTAACGTCCCTCTACTGGGCACGGGCCTCCCTTCTATACAAGGGGGATCAGGCCATAGTCCACCGCGCTGGCCTAGTGCGGGTTGGCAGATTTCAAATGCCTTTCGATGTTTCGAAATTTGCTAGGTTCTCTCAGACATGTAGATTTCCTCACGATGTTTTCCTTATATACTAGGAGTAATCATGGTAGAAAAGATTTGCAGATGAAAATATCAGAGCTGCAAGACCCGGATTTGAACCCGCATCACTCGGTTATCCAAGCGAGCGTGTTACCTAAATTTCATCCCAATCCGTTCACCCGTTTCAGTGCAAAAGACATTTAGACAGATATTAAAAGTATCCGAGCGAAACGACAGATTTTCGCTAGCATTAAATTATTTGCAATTCAATTTAGATCAGTTAAGGGGTTAGCTCTAAGAGCGAGCTTGATACATTAATGTTGGTAACGGTCAATATACATGTAATATTTACTGTGTAGATCATAAACTTCAAGAGACCAAGTTGCTAAGCTGTATTACTATGAGAATCTGTTAACTTCCAATATAGGGATTAATAAAAAAGTATGTCAAAAATATTTTGTACTTACCTATTTACAATATTATTATGTATCTATAAGCTCTCGCTTCCAGCTTTACGTGTACTTTAAAGTTTTAACTAGCTTTTGATAGATTCATTTGAACGTGATCGAATCGTTAAAACCGATTTTAAGCTACTTAAATTATTTTTTAAAAGTTTCTTCAATTTGGATATTAAAGTACCTACAATATTTTTTTAAATGGTGTTTGGTATCTACTTCAGTAAAAATGTCATTTTTTTTATTTATGAACGCTATTAACCATAAGTACTAAATTTAATTTTAATTTGGTAGTAGCTAAGCAACTTGGCCGATGGAATCAATGTCTACCTATGTTATGCTAAAATATAAGCAACATTTGTAAATTAACAGCTTTTTCAGTTTTTTCTGTATAAAAATGTGAAGATTTTAGGTGTTTTACTTAGCCTTTTTATGTAAAAGCAGTGGGTAAAAATGTCGTCTTAATGGGGCGTAGTACGTTTAAAGTTAATGTTTTCTTTTCAACCCTCGAAAGATACCACAAAGAAGGTTTGCTGTATTATCATAGCTTATAGCAGGCTTAGCCTTAGCTTTGAACTAAGCCAGGTTTGTTCTGTTTATCACTAGTGCTTAGATTCGTAGAATATATTCACAACTTCCATACAAATGTATATTAAAATTGTATTAACATTCGTAACGAAATTTAATTCAAACAAAAAAAAAGCTTGTAATTTAATATTTAAAAATAAAAATTTCGAAATTGAAAAACGGTTTCTTATTTCCATCTAAAGATTATATCTAAAGGCGAAATATTTGACTTTTAAGTATTATTTTGATCTGTCTAGTTGAAAACTATGATTAACTATTTAATTTTTGTTCATACAATATACATTATATGTACATTGTATATATATAAATACCAGATTCACATCTTTGTTTTTCTTTAGTCAAAATAGATATTACATATCTACACTTTGAGTTCAATAACTTAAAATGTTCTATTAAATTTTATCTTGAAATGTAGTTCCACTGCAAAGCATCCAGATTTCTGTTTAACAGCTACAGAATGCATTACATTTTACAAAGCTTTCGATCGAATGACATCGCTTCATATGAAACTTTCAATATACCTTGTATGTAAATAGAGTTTTTTGTGAATAAAGAATTTTGTATTGAGAATTGAAGTATATTTACGAGTATGAGATGTTAATAAGTATTCATAATATACCATTCCACATTTACATATATCTACCTCTCTTATGAATACTTTTAATGAATGATAAATAGATAAATATGTTGGGACATTATTACACACAGCACTATCTAGTTCCGTGGTATTAGCTACGAGGCTTGTGTTACGGATACCAGATAGTTGAAACACTACATAACTTTAAATACATACATATTATATATCATGACTGACTGACATCCATGACTGAAGTAAAAACATACGTACTCAACTAATGAATGCCCCCAGCGGGACTCGAACTCGCGTCCGCTGGCGCAGCAAGTAGGGTTACTACAAACTGAGGCAAACGTGTTCTTATACTATTATTGTATTATTTATTACTAGTAACTTAACCTGGCTCCGCTCGGGATTCGCTCCGTAAGCACGTCTAACCTTAAGATATTTTTCTGCAGTTAAAAATATGTTGACCCACAAAACCAGCTGTATATCAAGAGAATACCACTGGGTAGATTTTAATGAAACTTGGTAAGATGATAGCTGGTGACCCAAGTAATCAATGGTATTTCCTGGTAAAGTCGTATTGTCCCAACTTAACCTTTTTTTTGTTTTCAGGGCGCTGTTTTTGACAGATGGACGGAGGAAAAAGACAACACCGAGTTCGAACAGAACTGTTTGTTTAAAGTCGACGAATATGGCTTCTTCATCTACTGGAAAAGTGAAGGAAAGGTAAGTAACATTCTTTAAATCACTTTGCTCTATTAGGTTTTTGCGTAGATACGTACTCCTACTTTATCTTAAGTGTGAGAAGAAAAACGGGGTAGAAATATATGTCCTGTAAAGTATAACTTTCATCAAAATCCGTTTAGTAAATATAACCAAAGGGAATGCCAAGGGAAGCAAGCATTTCAGTCACTTCGTCCACTATTAATGGTTATATACATTCTAAAAGCAAAAACCATATCTGACATTTATTTCCCTCAGGCTTTAAGTTTATGCATTTGATATCAGCTGGAAAGTAGGGTTGTCACTTTTTCTAGATATGATTAAATAATATTATTTCATCATAGTATGCGTGTGAGGTACGAATTACGATTCTAATTCTACGCTTTATTATATATTTACACTAATATTTCGCGTGTTCGTCGAGGTACAAAGCTAGCATATATCCGTACCCAGGATACTAAGGAGGCAGGAGCTCTGGAGGAGTTGTAATTGAATTAAGTATGATTTCTAATGGACTAATAAAAAATATTCAAATAATATATGCTTTGAACTCAGCCAACCCTATTTCCCTTTTAAATCTAATTTTGGCCGTTCTGTCTAACGTATCGCTATCAATATTTACGATATGTAAATGCGAGTAACATTCCTAAATCTTACATGGTATATAGTTATCCTAATGGAATGGTGTAAAGAGATCGATGTAACTGCGAAAATGAATAAATGATGTCATGGCATGCGTCAAACTAAAATTTTAGTAACTTTAGTGCAATGAAATACACTAGGTTTTAATATTGTGTTTGTCGCAGATATTGTACGTAGTGTTTTCTATCTAAATAATAAATTCTATTAAAATTATTAATAGGATATTAAATTTTGTTGTTAATGACTTCAAAGTAAATACTCGTAGCATATTAACTATAGTATAACATTATAAATATGAAAGTAACTCTCTACTGTTTCATGTTTAAACCACTGAATAGGTGTCAATAGAATTTGGCAAGGACATAAATTTCACCCTGGGCATGTGAAAAAAGCTACATTCAATCCCTTAACATGCGAAGCTAGTATTGTATATATCCGGGATCACAAACTATCATACCTTAGTTTTATCGGTTTAGTGAATTAAGTTATTAGACAGACTGGCATACATCACAATTTCATCTTTAATTTAACTTTAATCAACATTTTTTTTTTATATGCAATACCTACTCTTATTATCCGTTCAGGAAGCCATTTCTGTTATTGTACTTGAGAGAATCGTTTAAACATTTATAAAGACAGACGGAATGACATGCAATGTTTGCGCGAGTTTAATGGTCAATAAAACGCTCAGGTGCCTTGTATAGTAAAGATAAAACTTTGATGATCGCCTCAGCTAATTTTGTAAGCAATCGTTGCTTTCCCGTTTGCGTTGTGATAAGGGTGTCACGAAAAAAATATTAGTATCATATTCTTCTTTTGTATGTATATTCTAAACTAGTGACTCACCCTCGATTTGCGCGGGTTTGTTTCTAGATATGTTTTAAGGGGTAGTAATTTCCATACTTAAACAGCTCTGGGGATTTCTATTTTTTAGCTGTTTTTTTTTAAATACATAAACTACTCCCACTCTGAACAAATTGAAAAAAATATTATTATAATCGGTACAGCCGTTTTTGAGGTTAGCGAGAATAACCAAAAAACGATTTCTATATGGATAGGTATATATATACATATTTTTTATGTTTATATTAGTAAATGACCACATTAGATATATAAGAAGGCAAGAGTTTATGTGCTTATGTCAGTTATGTTCTTTGAATGATTAAAGTAAAATTATATACCGTATGTCTATTCTACAAACACATCTCATTTTCGTTATAAGCCCTGTTAAATACAATGAGAACAGAATACGAAATAATACATTCTACTGCGCGACACCGGAAATTAGTACCCTCTTTGAACGGAACACTTCTCATTCATTTCATCTCTATGCAAATTTTAATACAAATATAAATTCATGTCTTTGATTTCAGATATACTTACTATTTACTTTATATTTTTGTTTTGAATATATAATAGTTTATATTACAATGTGACAAATAACAATCTCCAAGATCTGTACGATTTTGAAATATTGTTTAACTAATCTATATATCGCACACCGGGTGCAATAACGTCATAAGTAACAAATTACGTTTTTTCAGGAGAGCTATTTGAAAGTTGTCGTTCCATTAACGTGAAATGTACTTATTATCCTAAAGTAAATTGATAATCAAAATATTGCTTAAATTTTATATTTTCAAATGAAGGTTGTTACAGAAATAAAAAAGTTTTGTAAGTGCCATATTTTTATTGTTTTTAATCATGATATCTACATTTATGACGTTGTTGAGCAGGAAGTTAAATTGAAAGTTAAGCTTTGCTGTACAACAAAGTCATAAAGACTGAACTAAACAAAAAAATCGACACACTCTCATTATAAAATAGCACTAAACACTTAACTTTTTCAGTGGATAACAATAATTAACATTATAATTTAAATAAATGGCATATCAAAATGTACCAAAACTATGAATAATTTCTTATATTTAAGTAAACTCGTAATCAGGCTTTTATGAGGAACTAACGAGCTAGAAATAAAATTTGTAGAAAAACAATCAAAGGCTATTTTTACCATAACATGCATTATAGTACCTAACTGTACTAGTTTATAAAGTCTCAAAAAAAGGGGGGTCGCGAGCAACTGTACAATTAGATCTTTCTCGCACTAGCGTTTACAAAAACCCGCCAAAACCACAACGACAATTACGCCCTCAGTGGGTCATTTTAAGAGTTAAATTTATGAAATTGTTGCACCAGGAGTAGACGCATGTTTAACATCATTTGTCATCAAAAACTCATTTTACCAATTTTAGCATTTATGACGTTATTGCACCCGGTGTGCGATATGTATATAAAAATGAATTGCTGTTCGTTAGTGTCGCTAAAACTCGAGAACGGCTGGACCGATTTGGCTAATTTTGGTCTTAAATTATTTGTGGAAGTCCAGAGAAGTGAAAATGTGAAAAAATATGAAAATTCTCGGAATTAAATAAAAAGAACAACTTTGTTTTTCCTTAGATGTGTCCTCCGTCGTTCAGTAATCAAATTGAAAGAATAGTTTAAAATGAATAACTAATTAGATTTTTTATATATTTCTAACTACATATTATATAAAATAAACTTAATATAAAATAAACTTAATTTTATTTATCTTAACTAGCGCAATCCGTGGCTTCGCTGAAGGTAAACCTAGCTAGTAATTTTATATTTACTTGAATTTATTTTCATTTCATTATAAAGAAGCATCCCTAGATGCGAGCAGTGCCGATGAACTCAACATTTTATTCTAAATGATGATCATTCACATCTTTATGGGTACTATTGAAGGGGACGGAATTCAATTAGGTTGTTCATTTCGTATATTTGACTGTGAGTTATAGAAACTCATAAGACAAAATTATTTTTATTGTAATCTAAACTACTGTAAGTAATCACTACATAGTATAAAACAAAGTCGCCTTTTCTGTCCCTATATCCCTATGTGCGCTTAAATCTTTAAAACTACGCAACGGATTTTGATGCGGTTTTTTCCAATAGATAGAGTGATTCAAGAGGAAGGTTTATATGCATAACTAGGCGATCCCGCGGCTTTGCCTGTGCTTAATCTAGGGAAGAGCCCGAGCGAAGCGAGGGCGAGTCGCTAGTTATGTATATATTCAGTTAGTAAAAAGCTGTTTTGTTGTTATTACAAATAGACAATTTTATTTATTTCGAAAGACGAAGCAAGTTGAAAAATATTTGTCAAACTCAACTATAATTCATACATTCTTTATTTTAAAGACTATTCTTCGCATTGTTGCACGGTTCAATGATACACAAGAAATGAAAATTTCCTTGTTCTTATTTGTTACGAAGAGAATATCCGAATTGTCTTTTCCCAATGAATGCTATATCCGTCTAGATTATTTTGCCTGTTCTCGGTACGAAATTTAACTTATAATGATGATGGGTTCCTTTTATACTGAATTTTTACTTAGATACTCTACGAATTAAATCGTTGTTGACCCGCGGTATCGCGTACGTGATAAGTGGGCTAGATTAGATATGTCCTTAGGATCAAATTTATGTCCTATCCAAATCTTATTCAAATCTTTAGATATCGAGCGATTCGGATTCGATACCGGGACCTCGCATCTCTGATTTTCATACGCGAAATATTTCTAAGGTGACCACTTGTCTTACTTTCCCTCGTACTTATGTGAGGCCTGTGCCATGCGTTGGGCTATAAAAAGGCTGAATATAAGTATGAAAAGGTACGTTCATTTATAATATTAGTATAGATTTCGCTGTGTATTGACGGTTAACATTTATTTAAACCCTAACCATATTATATTTATAACGAAACGCAGTCGTTAAATAAACCATAAAATACGATTTAAGTTCTCGACTCAAGTTACCAAATTAATTCTAACTGATATGATTTAATTTTAGTTCATGCTTATACTTTATGGATGGAAAAATGAAATTACTCTACTTATATTAATATTTAGAACTTAGTAGTACTAGGCTAATGAATTAAATCATTACCTTCCCTTTGGGAATTACGGTAGAACAGTTTCTTAAGCAACATTTACATAATCTAAATTTAAAATTGAAAAGTACTTTTGATGTAATATAAATAGAAAATTGTACCAAACGAGCTGCTTTCGAGTGGTCGAAAACTTCGTAGAACTAGTACACAAGTACGCTCAAGTTCCAGAGACGTTACGTCAGGGAATTGCAGGATTTCAGAATATAACGCTGAGTTCGTTATAATATGGTGATATGATTTGTAGAAATTCCTGACCTACTTGTACGTTGTGAAAGCTTTCGTATTTTCCGCATTCGTCATATCTTTCGTAGTGGACAGTCTGCCCTAGAAAAGTCAATTTTTCATTTCGTAGTACGTACGCTTTTATATTTTCTTAACGTAATGATATTATAATTTACAACCTTTTTTAAGGTTAGGAAATGAATAACGTTGTGTGGGACTCATCGGCTCAAAAGAAACCAGTAGGTATCTACTACCCACTAAAACTTACGTCTTAATGTGGCTATGTAGGATCGCTTACGCATTTAACCACGAGTCACGACGCGTCGACTGCTGTTTTCCAAAGCAAACCATACAAGATCTGCTCCACAGTTCACTCTGCTTTCAGAGAAGTTTCTGGGGCAACCCACTAGAACATCGCCCACCAAAGTGGGCTACCTCCATGTAATTTCTTAGCTTCACGCCCGGATGGCTTGCCGGTCGCTACTGAGTCCTCCACCACAAGTTGAATGTACGTTGGGGAGAGTGTTATCATACTCATACATTATTATGTCTCCACTTATTTTTTTATTTATTTGACCTGCCCAACTGCCAAAATAACGTCACAAAACGAAAAATAAAGCAAAAAAAAAAACAACATGAATAAAACCGTAAATATCCTAATTCAACGTTACAATTTTATACTTAACAATACTTACATTTCGTTCTCGAACTTGCCTGTTCCAAGTACCTCGTTAAGTGGAAGTGCCAGGTGTCCCGGTTTGTATGAAGCTCTAAGTGAGGGTTTTGCCCTGAATTGTAAATATTATTTGTACGAGTGAAATGGTTTTCACTAATTAGGATCACCCACAGTTCCATTTGCAAGAGGGATACTGTGTTTTCATTTTACATATTAATGTACATATGTAATTACCATTAGACTTACTGTATGTAAAGTCAGGAAATATTTAGATCTAGAGTATGTTTACTTATTTCATAAAATGAAGAGTTTTTTTAAAATTAATTCAAGTGCGTGTGGCTTTTATTATTCATACTAATTTTATTTTTATCATCAGTCTATCTCAAGGATAAAAATTTCAATGAGAAACAGCCAAACTGATATAGGAAACTGTATACAATACCTATGTGATTTAAATTATCCTTTTACACATATACAACAATATTTTATAGATATATTTAAAGTGACAAAACGTCAAAAGTACTAACAGCTTGTTAGTAGTTAGTTACGTAGCGCTTTGTCCTAAGTCCGAAGCCCTAACTAATCCTGGCACAGAATGCGCTTGATTAAGCGAGCAACGTGACTTTAATCCTTACTATAGATACTATACGCTGCTCGGTATTATTATGGACCGAGTTTGTTACATAAAGCATCGGTCGTAGTCCCTTTTGTGTTTTTATGCATTATGAATATCTTAATATTGAACTCCGTTTTAAAGTGTAAAATAATAATAATAAAGGTATTCGTTTTGTCACTGTAAAATATTTTTCAGATTTAAGTTATTTTCTCATTGATTCTTTGTGGTTGTTTGTCGTCATCATCATTATTAGAGACAGAGTGTAATTTGCGTAACTTTTTATTAAAAAATTAATTTCAATAGAATATGCAATCAGTTTGAAATGAATCACTTCCTATAACAAAGTAAAAACAGTGAGTTTTGTGTGAGAGTTTCAACAATTGAATTTTGTTGAACAAAACTGCCTGTAAAGCCGATTAGCTTCTTCATGGAATAACAATACAGAAATGTATCTTGAAGATCCTAAAGTACTTACAGAAGTCTATTTGAATAACGTATATTTGTTTACCTGCTTTACACAATTGCCTGCTGAATAAAAAAGTGTCTTTGAAATTTAGTTCCCAAGAGGTGTGCGATTTTAACGAAAGAGATATTCCCAAAAACTGTTTCTGAAGCTTGTATTCTTAAGATCCTTTTAAACACATTTTTAAATGTACATTATTGAAAAAAAACCTACCTTTTTGTCTTACTAGTAACTAGTGTACTTGTAGAGTATGTAACGAGAGAGTGTTATCTGTCGTTAATCCCGCTTTGGATAGGTACAAAGAACTGTCATACTTAATATCAAGTTTGGTTTAAATTTAGTCAATTGTTTTGATTTGGTCTGATGTATATTTTACAACTTTTCTTAACGGAAAGCTTAATAACTGAACTTGGTACAACCCCGATCCAACTCTGGAATTTCGAATCTTATACTTCGATTCATACGTTCTGGCCATTACCGTAGGCCTACCTCTAGGCCACCGAAGCAGATATTTATTATAAAATTTTTGCTACTACTCAACTATATAATATCGATGTACATAATATGTATGTATGTACGTAGGTAGGGTAGGTATTTATGTTTATTGTTTAGATTATGAAATTCCATCTCATGTTAGTTTATTTTGTTATTTTTACATGGTCATGGGATCGTTTTTCCCATGGGCTGTGCAACCATGATTACTGTAAAGCTTTTGGTCGGGGACCAAAAATTTAAATAAATCCACGAAATGATAGTTTAATTTACTGTACCAAATATACCTGTAAATCTAATGGAATTAAACATAACATCATACTATCTAATAGTATTATGGAAGTAAAAATAACAATAAAAGATGTGACATGTTAAGTAAATGTTTCGCACCCTAATGTTTTCCGCCCTACGAAAGCAATTACCTCGGTTTAATTGCTTCATTAACCCCGCAATATTAGAAGAAAGAAATATTTTGAAACTTCAGTAATATAACGAAGAATATTATCTTTTATCATGAAAACGAATAGAGGGAGCGGTCCCTTATAGTATAATATGTAAATGATTTGTCGGCGCGTCCGACGAAAAGTTATTGCGAGATTAAACCTTAAAATTTCAAGTACTTCGTTTTATGGATTTTTTTTAATTTTCACAAATTTCTAAGAACTTACTGACTATTGTGTTCCCGTAGAAATAAAAGATTAGGTATTCTAAATGATGACCCAAGTAATAAGTTATTTATCACTAAGGCCCGATTTCACCAAAGTAGAATAACTTTTATTCCTAGGATAAAGCTGTTATTTACTCTAAGATAACCATGCTTTCATTTTACCAACTACTTATCCTGAGTATAACAAAGCTATACGAGAGTAACTCTTATACCGCCAATTTTGAAAGAATAACCGGCTTATTCCTCAGATAAAATCAAAATGGTGTCAAATTTTATGTCAGTAAACTGTTGATTCATATTTTTGCACATTGAATTGTAATTAGGAGAAAATATTATTAAAATGCAGCGTTTGAGAAGAATTTTATCGGACAGTGAAAGCGATAGTGAAGATAACTATTTTATTTTGAGACGTCCAAGGTGGTTTAAAGAAAGAAATGAGCATTTTTGCAACTACGATGAAAAGGATTTCATGATTAGATTTCGTTTATCTAAAGCAGCAGCATACAATTTATTATTAAATTAAATTAATTATTAATTAAATTTATTATTATTTAATTTATTATAATTTTTAAAAAAACACAGCAAATTAAACGAAATTAACTTGAAAAATAGCACTGACACATTAACATAAGTTCAAAGTGACGACTAAATTAAAAATGTCCTGTTATGCTATACTGTACTGAGATAATGACAAGTCTATTTAATTTGACTGCATTTAGATTCAATTCTCATTCAATGTGCCACAGGTAAAAAAAAACATTAATCTAAGAATAGTTATACTAGGATTAACATTTTGTCTTTTCAAAGCGGTGAAACGTACTACGAGTTATTCTGAGAGTAAATGCAGCGAATAATTTTATACCTGGCATAGTTATTCTTGGATAACGACATCATTGGTGAAATTGGGCCTAAAAGAAATTAGTTAAAATCAGTTCTACGTGAAACACACACATTGATTTCGCTAAGTTACTGTTTTGAAAAAGGAGAATATTTATTTTTAGAGGGCATCAGTATTAATCCACCATGAGGAGAAATTGCGGGTCAGAAACCTTCAAACCTTGTTTCAGAACTAGTTAGGTTCATTCAGACGTGAAGGTATTTTCATGACGTTTTCTCTCACCTTATAAGCAAGTGATAATCATATTGACAATGATTCATGCCTGAATAACTGTTTTCCTTTACCGTGTGCTACGGCTGATCTTAATTTTTACCCGACTGTTTCAAAGCCTAAAGGAAGGTCATGTCATATTTGACCTATTAGTATGTCTGATTCTATATACCTTCGTAATTAATAAAGGTCTTGACCGATTTTGATCATTCGTACTTCTAGCGCGACTTTAGTAACGCAAGGTTTGATTAACAATATTTTTTGCTACTCAGTTTCAGTCGTAATTTTCTTTAGTTAATGAATTTTCAGAATCAATTAGACAGTTCCATAAAGCACGCCAAAAACAAATTATGCCAGTTAGTTCACTTTTCTCAATTATATTACTAAACACAATATAATTTTATTTCTATACAAAACCATAACAAAGTACTAACAGTGCCTGTCACAGTTTCTAGGTCGCGGTGACATCTACATGTAACAGACAGACAAAGAACCTATTCAATAACAGATTCGCTCAAAAGCAAACGTTCCAATACACCCATCTATAGATATAATTTGCAGGAAATGTTCACGACGTCTGATATCTACGCAGTGAAATGAATGGAAGTATTTCTATTTATTATTTACACTGCTTTATTGTTGTTTATTTAAGACTAGAGTCTCTTAGTAATTATTTACATTAGATAATTACTATTTATAGAATAATATCTTAAAAGCAGCAGTGACAGCACAGTGGTAACGTCGCTCGCTTTGAGAACCAAGTGAAGAGGGTTCAAACCTCCACTCATAAGATATATTAGTCCCTGCTGAGTTTCTTTCGCCAGTTCTTCTCAGGTCAGAGGTTTCTTCTTTCCAAACTGGTAGTAGAATCATGTTCAGTAAGATATTGTAACAATTTTTATGCTGAATAAAATATTTTGATTTAATTTGATTTGATATCTTGTGATACTCGTATCATTTGCAACTTTATTAGATTTTTTATATTTATACAGATATTTAACATTTAAATTTAGCACGTTTTTTTTAATTTAGATTTTCGGTATCCCAATGTTTTGAATGCTTTAAAGCAATCATAGAGAGACTGACAGGATTAAAGCAAGTTCGAAAAGATTATTATGGCGAAGGAAAAATTATAGGTAACCTGTCTGCATCTAAGAGAATCTAACGAACTAATCCAAATGAGATAAAATATGAGAGACAACATTGTACATACGTCACACCGAATGATTACCTCTATATAATACATATTATAGTGTCTGTTTGACCCCAACTTCACACTAGGACCACCGAGTATGACGAGTTCGTGCGTTGAATGTAACGTAACTTATTAAAATATTGCATTATTTTCAAGTTAGAAGAGATAGAAAACCTAACACCATCAAAATCTGTTTCCGCTTGCTTTTTGATTTGAGTAATTTATGTGTAATTATTTTTTATATATTTAGCGAATTAATCTTACTTCGGTCCCGTTCGTTTTGTAAAGATTACGTACGTACCTATGGTTTACAGGTAGCGCTGCCTTTCGGCATATTTTATTACTGACAGTAGTCTACGTGCTGACTCCATATCATAGTCTATATATGCACTAAATTTGTATAAAAATCGATCCAGCCATTTAACGTGGATGAGTACAAACGTACACACATTAGAATTACCGCATTATTAATAGAAGTGTATAAGGAAGGAAGCTAACAAATCAATATTTGCATATGATTAAACAATGAAACGTAATATGAATTAATATATGAAAACCATTAATAGAAAATATATACATAGGAAAATAATCCCATTTCCTACATAATGGTAGAAACTTAGCTCTTAGCTCTGTAGCTTGTTCTGTATAGCTAACATCCTGTCATTACCTTTTCTAGGGCGCAATATCCTAACAATAATCTAAAATATTCTTAGGTTAAGAACTTATGATTTTTATTTTATTTTATAGACTAGCATTTCCCGCGGCTTCGCACGCGTTCTAATGACCGGAAACCAAATGAATGGAAGGAATGAGTCCTGCGGTATAAGAACTAACGCCGGCCCTTTCCGTTTTCGCAACATTTTTCATTGATGCTCCTATTGGTCTTAGCAATATGAAATATAACCTATAGCCTTCTTCGATAAACGAACCATCCAACACAAAAAGTAATTCTCAAATCAAACCAGTAGTTTCTGAGATTAGCGCGTTCAAACATACAAACAAACAAACAGAAACAAACTCTTCAGCTTTATAATATTAGATAAAAAGAAATAGACTATAGTTCTATTGTATTTCTTTTTTAAAACTTAAAGTTTTGTATTGTATCTCATGAGAGTTCTGAGTTGAAAGTTATGTCAATACTACGAGGGGAATCGATTTCATTGAACAGGTGCGATTGATGTTGAGGTAGAAGCTGTAGGTACTAAAAAGTTTTAATACGTTTTTTTATTATTTTATTTGATAAATTATTTTAGCTGTAGTACAATTAATATTTAAGTCAAGTTAGGTATAGTCAGGCTTCTTATCATTAATATAGGTTCTTCCCGCGGCTTCGCTCGCGTTCTAAAGGCTAGAAAATAAATACCTCGCAGAACTTTTTTTTTATGGTAAAAAGGGGGCAAACGGGCAGGAGGCTCACCTGATGGGAAGTGATCACCTCCGCCCATGGACATCTGCAAGCCAGGCTTGCAGATGCGTTGCCGGCCTTTCAGGAAAGGGAGGGATGGAGGAGGGAGGGAAGTGGGAGGGAGGGGGGAACGAAGGCGGAGGATGAAGGGAAGAGGGAGGGGGGAAGGAGAGTGGGCCTCCCGGACTCTCACTCACCGGACGAGACGCGACAGCATAGCTGCCACTTCACGCCGGTCTTCTGTGAGAGAGTGGTACTAATGAACTATACGGTAAATATATATATTTCTTCCCCCTAACGAACGCACGTAATGCACGCGGTTCTCATCATCATTATTTTGTTGCGGAGTTATGTTTAAAACTATAATATCTCGTAAGATATTCATTGAAATCAAATAATACCAAGAGTAATTTTAAGACGAGTAACTTATTTATTTAGGTAAGGAATAGTACCATGTTTATAAAACACAGAAATTAACCAGCCAAAATGAACGATATAAAATGTATAATTTATATAGAAGTAGTTAATTATCTAAAATCATTGATTATATCTATTATTGTAGGTACTTTACAATTATTGCTTGTTAAAAACTCTTCCACCTGTGTTATTCAAATACCTTTACTTATCAATCGTATTAAAGCTTTTTTAAATGTTAATTCTATATATTTTAGTTGGTTCTGTTTTAATGTCATTCTTCAAAATTATACGATGTTGTTATGAATGGCGCGTTGTTTACTACGCGCAATTACAGCTTTACTACCAATTAAACCCACCTATTAAATCTTAGTAATCAAAACAGTCATTATTTTCAATTATAATAATTAAGAAAATAAATTATTAATGTATTAATTTTATTAATTAATCATTCTTGCTCTATTTTAAAGAAGTACAATATCTTTGAAAGTAAGCCATTTAAAAGTGATGCAAGTCTTTTAATTATTGAATAATGCGTTCTTAAACTTCAAGCGTTCCATAGAAATATATATATATACAGTTCGCGTCACGTAAAAAGAACGCTGGAGGAAAGTGGTGGGGGGTGTGTTTGCGCATGGGTATATTCGCACACGAAATTACTAAGCCTATTCTTTTATTTTCGAACTAACCTTTCGCTCGCGACGTATATTGGTTATTGTTAGGTACATTAAAAAATATATTAGATAGTACGTTATTAAATACTGTTCATCTCGTAGGGGATGCTTGCAATTTACTTGAAATTTTAAAATAAAATAAAAAGTAAACTGAATAACCACGTTTATTAACTTTTAACTTCTTACAAGGATCTTATAGTGATGGATTTGCAAGATGATAGCGGATACAAAATACAAGTATTATAATTGCTAATAATATGATGGCGGAAAGAGAGTAAAAGAGAGAGGAGGTCACAATACAACAATTCGCCTTTTATAGTAACATCTGTCACTCACTTCACTTGTGTACATAGATAAAAAAGTATATATTGTAGAACTTCACACCGGGGCGCGACGAATAAGGAGCAGTCCACACGATGTTAAGTTGCCATGTATAGTTAAGGACAAATTGTCCTTAACATACTCCCCCCGTTGAAGAGTCCAACTTCTTCAACTCTCGTCTTCATCATAGAGCAGGGGGCAGAGACGAACCAGAGGGCGGCGATAAAGACCCGTCATGGTCCGAATCAGCAACGCGAGAAATCCCGTCTGGCCCTGGATACAGCTTGGCTACTCGTCCAGTGCTCCAACATGATAGGGGCAGGGAGTCCTCGCTCAGGAGCACCAAGTCTCCATCCTTTAGCTTAGTTTTATTTGTCTTCCATTTTGTTCGTATTGTAGCTGGTTAAATGTTGTTTGATCTGATTGAGGCGTGCGTAGCGTTTTAATTGTATCTCCTTTTCATTCTCCAAAGCACGAGCCGGTAGCGCATTTAGTAGTCTTCTGATTGAGAAGTGCCCTGGGAAAAGGAAAAGGAAATCATGAGGGAATGTGGATAATGGGCACAAGGGACGACTATTTAGATTAGCTTCCACTTGTGCGAATAAAGTTATAATTTCTTAGTGTCAAATTAGAATTCCCTATGACCCGTCTAATGTGATATTTGGCCGATTTCACACCGGCCTCCCATATGCCGCCGAAATGAGGAGCGTAAGACGGAGAGAATTTAAATTGAATGCCTTCCTGGTCTGCAAACTCAGTCAAGGCGTGGTTTGTATGAATGTGAGTATATTGTGTTGATGATGAATTTATTAAGATCGAATTATTTGATGTAATGACGATTCAAAAGAGCTTGAGTCTATTTGAATAAAAAATATTTGATTTGATTTGATTTGATCCCTATAGACTAGAGATCGAGGAGGTGTCTGATAATATGCACCTACTGCTCGTCCCTATGATCCGTGCCGCTCCTACAGAGGTCGAGGAGGCGTCTAACAATATACACCTACTGCTCGCCCTATGTTGAGGATGACACGTGGGATCAAAATTGCAAAAGCTTGTTTAATGTGATATGATATGGGACCACCAATCAACCAACCGAAACTGGAATATTGTTATAGGATTGTTTCACCTAAAGAAATATATATTATAAATATTGTTATAGGATTGTTTCACCTTAAAGAAATATATATTATGAGATAGGATTGTTTCACCTAAAGAAATATATATTATGAATATTGTTATAGGATTGTTTCACCTAAAGAAGTATATATTATGATTTGCCAGAAGATATAGGCTCCTATTAGTATATCAACAGGAGCTGGCTGATTGAAATTGGGGTCAGCTAATTGCAAATGAGATGGTATATTTAATTGTTATAAATTTATAGGTGCCCTAGGCAACTTCCCAGTCAGCCTATCAAGCACAAGACAATTTAATTTAGTCTTATAATTATTGTAAATGGAATTAATTGGATCACACAGCTCTCTTTGAATTGGTTATCTGAGTGACCGATACCAATGACGTTAATAGAAATTGGATTTGAATTTATTGAAAGTTTTTGTTGAAAAGATTTTGTAATGAAGGATAACTGACTGCCTGAGTCCAACAAGGCCCCTATTTTAAGAGGTTCCCTAGTTATTGGATTCAAAATGTATAATTGGGCAGTAGACAATATAACTTAGTTTTTGTCGAAGAGATTTTGTAATGAAGGTTGACTAACTGCCTGAGTCCAACGAGGCCCTTACTTTAAGAGGTTACCTAGTCATTGGAATCAAAATGTATAATTGGGCAGTAGACAATATAACTTAGATTTTAATACTTGTTCAAAAAATTAGATATAGTCTCAGAAATATCGTTAGATGCATTGTTGACCTTTGGAATGTCAACTGAATGCAATAAATTTTTTAAATATTTACTATAGGCTTAGAGACATCTATAAAAATGATAATTGAACACAGACTAGAATGCATACACCCACACACAACGAAAATTTAATGTATGTATGTATAAATCATATTATTATTACTATCACTATTTATTTTGATATTGTTTATATGAATGTGTGTATGTGTATATATATATATTTATATATATATAAGTATATGTGTGTGTGTGTGTGTATATATATATATATCCTATCCTAGCTTAATTTGTTAATTTAATAACAAGTGTAATAGTTATTTTATGTCATATTTTTCCTTTTTTGTTATTTTTATGCTTGGCTATCTGCGATACAAGCTGTGCTTAATGCAGAGGCCAATAGTACTATTACTGCTGTATGATTTCTTGGAAGATAAAGATTATTATTATTATCTCCAGATGCATTGTTGACCTTTGGAGTGTCAACTGGATGCAATAAAGTATTGTGTCGTTTTTTGTATATCTTGCTTATTGTTTCTATATTTAGAAAATTTATTAGATTCGTTTAAATAATTGGCAATCATAAATCCTATGAGATTGATTGCAGACAACACACTTAAATGAGCTACTATTCTCATTTTGATTGTAGTGTTAAGTAATTTTGTAATTTAAATTAAAATATTTATATATAAAACAAAATATTGAATTCATTTAAACTAGGAATTTCACCTAAACTATTTTGTTGTCCATTAAAATAAATTTAAAATAATTTTAAAATAATTTTTAAATTTAGTAATTTGACTCTTTATAGAACTGCGCCTTACAATAAAGGCTTCTAGTCCGGACTCTTTGTACCTAGTTGATACTGAAGGTTCGGACATTATGTAAAATATAGATAGTAGAAACTTTATGTAATAATGTATATAGATAGATGTAAATATAGATAGATGTAAATATAGATAGATGTAAATATAAATAGTACACACTTTAATTGTAGATGGATAGATGTAAATATAGACAGTATGAACCTTGTGTAATTGTAGTGATATAGTTAAAGAAAAATTAAAAATAGAAAAGCTGTACGAGCTAGAATAGTACTATAGTCATTTGAATATGAATAGAATTATGTAAATTCCAATTGAATTTAAATAGATTACAAAGCATTTCAAAAAAGAAAATAAATAAAATGGAAATAATGCAATGTCTTATCTGACGCTCCTCAATCGATGACACTTAGGAAACCGGCGTGGCACGGCGAAGATGGCGGAGCCCTGGCCATGTGGCACGCCTCGTGTACTGCAACTCTGAAATAGTCGGCAAAATCGTCTAAGCATCATGCAAAGCTAGGATTGAGGCTTAATATGGCGTTTAGAATTGAATTAGATTTGAAATGAATTGAAGAAAATAAATGGTTAATTTGATGTATTTTAGAAATAATTTAGAATGAAAGCTGATGCTGTTAAATTTTAAATTAATATTATAGAATATTAAATTTAATCTAGTTTGTTAAGTATTCTATACTTTGGAATAAAGTTAAATTGAAAAAATATATATATAAATTATTGACTAAACATCTGCATTGAATGTGGAAAACCTTTGTATTAGGAATTTATATTTATATTGTGGAAATTTAAATAAAGAACATAAAATCTGCTGTGGGTCAATTGAAAGTTACTATTATAAACCGTTAAGGTTATAAATTTTAGTATATAGTATGTATATAGTATATATTTAGAATATATTTAGTTGCAAGAAGTTAAATTGGACAATATTAGTATATAAGATTGTATTAAATGAATAAATTCTAACAAGAAAAGTTAGACATAGGTACACATTTGCTTAATGTGGTACAGAAACAAAGCTAAATTAAATATTGTGAATTATGCAAAAGCGGAATGCTATATTGATGGATAATAAGCTATAGGAATATGAATATAAGTATGGTAGGTTAGGATATATGTATTAGAATTTAAGGTTAGGGAACGTGGTTATTGGAAATGAAAAGAATTTATAGATAGGAAATTGAGTTTTGGATTAATTTAGAGTGAGGAAATATGGATGGATATAGGTAGGGCACTTATCTTGTCATGCTGCGAGGTGAGGCTTTAGCTGCGTCACTGCCCGGCATAAGAAGACAGCCATGTGGCTGTCCTGGGCCCTTGGATCGGTTAGCCGCTTGGGTGCTAACCGCTTCGTTGTCCTCTTTTTGTCCTGCGCCCTTGGATCGGTTAGCCACTTGGGTGCTAACCGCTTCGGTGTCCTGTTTGTTGTCCTGTCACGGTCGCCAATGTTCATCTCGTAGGGGATGCTTGCAATTTACTTGAAATTTTAAAATAAAATAAAAAGTAAACTGAATAACCACGTTTATCAACTTTTTCAACTTCGTCAACTTTTAACTTCTTACAAGGATCTTATAGTGATGGATTTGCAAGATGATAGCGGATACAAAATACAAGTATTATAATTGCTAATAATATGATGGCGGAAAGAGAGTAAAAGAGAGAGGAGGTCACAATACAACAATTCGCCTTTTATAGTAACATCTGTCACTCACTTCACTTGTGTACATAGATAAAAAAGTATATATTGTAGAACTTCACACCGGGGCGCGACGAATAAGGAGCAGTCCACACGATGTTAAGTTGCCATGTATAGTTAAGGACAAATTGTCCTTAACAAATACAATTCTATTAATTCATAAAATATGTCAGATTTAATGTAGAATGTTTAATCTACTTACAAAAAATTAAATTAATTCGGTTAATATATATTTTAACTGCATTATTATCAGACTCTCTTTTCATAAAACAATATACGTCAAAAATATTTTTCTCTACTTTTTATATAAAAATATTTCGTAATTAATAACTTTTATGTGCACGATGGTATTTTGAACTGACAAACCAATAGCGAGCCAGAAAGCATGCGGCGCTTGCCTCGCCGTCCCGCGCCCCGCGTCTTACCACCAAATTGGCCTATAAATCGCCTCTGCGCAACTTGACAGCCAGCGTTCTTTTTACATGACGCGAATTATACAATATTATATACATTATATAAAGTACCTACATACTAAAAAGTATACATACATACATCCTTATTATTCGAAAAACATAACCCTCCTTGCCGCAGTCGAGAAAAAAAGATAATGATCCAGCAATTATTCTAATATTCTGAAGACTGTGCCATTTATTCCCAAGTAATAGAATAATTTACATGAAATTACGTTATTCTGAAAATGTTTTAACTATAAAAAATAAAACTATAATATATAGATTAATTCAATACGACTAACTTATTTTTTATATGGTGGTATGTTGGTTCTCAACGTTTCGGATGCTTTACAGACAGCATTATCACGGGAGACACATGGTCAATGATCATAACTGATGATGATGATTCTATTAGTCTAAGGAAGTTCAAATCTTTCATTTCTCTGACTTCTGTAATCTCTTTAACATACATACATATGATATCCTACTATATTAGTCAATTATAATTATTATAAAATGTTATTAACGCGAAAATGTGTAAGAATGGATAGATGGATGTTTGTTATTCTTTCACGTTAAAACTACTAAATGGATTTTAATGAAACTTTCCAATAATATAGCTTATACATCAGAATATCACATAGGTTACAAGTGAATTGTCCAAAATATGACGATAAATGACAAGTAAGTAGTAGCATAATATGCTATGTTTATCTTAAACAAGCGACTCACCCTCACTTCGCTCGGGTTCGTCCCTAAATTTAGCGCGAGCGAAGTCACGGGTTCCACTAGTTATGTATATTTACATGACTCGTTCGGTTTTTACTCTCTCTCTCTCTCCGTTCAAATCATTTGCACACTAACCATTAATAATGTTATGTAAACAACAATATTTCATTCAATGTTTGTCTTGCAAGTACAAGGTGCTATTTCCCCTTGATTCCACCTGGCTGATCAAACGTCAAATCATTTCAAATGACTGATTTCGACTAACGACATGTTGACGCGATTCAAAGTGCGAATCTTCATACGAATTACGTCATACACCACATCTTTCCATCTTGGATTGGCTGGTTCCTATGAAATTATAATTCTTAATATGTAAACGTGAGAAAGCTCGAAAGTTCTATCTAAAATTATACTTTTTAGGTATTATCATCACCTTATATATACTGTTATTATTTCGGTTGTACTTCAAATTTCAATAATTCTATAACGGGATAAAATGAGTAGATCTGTTAAGTTAGTAAATAAACTATGACTGATGGTCAAACTAAAAATACACTCTTTCACACTATGTAAAATTAAATGCTTTCCACTAAACGCATAACGTTTAAATATAAGTAAATCTGTGGGAAACTGTGTGGGAAATGTTAGTGAAACCGTTGGGAAAATTAAAATTCATCACACACAAGTTACAATTATAATACAATCTTTCTTTATAATACAATTTTTAATTCAGAAAACATTGCATATTTCTACGGTGTCAATCAAATGAAATCAGATAACAACGGCTATTGCGATAGTAACGTAACATTACACTGAAAGCAGAAAATACTAAGAATTCATTTGTTACAGGACGGAGATGTCATCGAGTTGTGCCAAGTCAGTGATGTGCGGTCTGGTGGAGTGCCAAAGGTAACATTTACTTAACAGCTTCTAATGATCACTTCATACTGATGTGCTTTAATGATCATTATATTTCAAATTATTCTTTATGTAGGGAATATCTGTAAGTTGTATTAATATTCGCGTAAATCTTATAGAAAGTATTAGAAAAAAATAGTTGCTTTTGTCTATATACACAAATGAGTGCCCCCAGCGAGACTCAATCCCGCGATCGGGCACAATTGGTGGAGTCAATACAGACCTGAGCGAAACGTGTCGTCAACAGACTAAATGAACCCAAATTGAGGTTTATATTAGCTTTGAGATTAAAAAGTTCGTTTTGTTTTCTGTTTCAATTCTGGTTTCATTATCAAATCAGCTTTACAGCTTTGCGCCACATTGCGATGATTACCAAATTCTTAAAATTTGAATACGAAAAATTTTGCTCTTTTGAAAACAAAGCGATTTCTAAGATATAAAATATGTAGATAAAATACACTTTTTCGATTTGTATTAAGTAAAATGTTTACTTGATATCAATAGGATAAGAAAAAAGTCCATAATTCTGAATTATAACTATGTATTTTGGTAAATTAGTCGTTTGGAAAAAAGTCACAAGATTAACAATTTACATATAATTTAAGGTAATATTATCACAATTAACTTAATAGTAATATATGGTGAATATACACACAAATTAAGGCAAGCGTGTATAACGCACGTTAGCTTCCACCCCCAAGGAAAATCGATTTCTATAATCCATTTCCTAATAATAGGATAGGAGAATTACTTATACAGACAACAACATTCCTCAATAAATAAAAAAACATCTTGTCTCTAGCACCTACGTTATATAAAGTTTAAATATGTAATATTCATACTCCTTAGACTTTTTGTTACCGAAAGCAATTGTAAAATCATCTCATTCCTTGTTAATTCTGTGACCCAGCAGTAAACACGGCGAGACAATATGACTTTTAAATTTATCTAAATATATGCACTTCAAATGAGAATCGCATTACGCATATATTGATACAAATCAGATAACAGTTTCGAGACACTTTTAGAATTTCAAAACCTTTTTTTATGTACACAAGGTATTTTAGTTTAAGTTAATTGTAAATCAGTAATGGAATAATTTTAAACTTTAGCTGGATTAGAAATTATTATTTACACATAGAATATTTATGTTAATTTGGACGAACAATTTTGCAAGTTTTTATTCAATAGAAAGTTAAATAATTTGCCATAAGCCTTAGGTATTGATTAAATAAATAAAATTTTAGAGCTATTCGCGGAAAACTCCTCTAGAATTCTTATATAATTTTACTTTGGAACTAAAGGAAATGAACTATAGGTATTTTTTTTTGTAAAACATGCTCAAAAATTAACCAGCCTCTATTTGCCTAATGAAAAGTAACGAAATTGCTGATATCTTAGTTTAAAACACACAACTGTACTATACATACCTGGGTAATAATAACACTAGTACATTGGTTTCAGGATGCCAAGCTAAGTGACAAACTAGAGAAAAAACATGGAAATAACTTAGAAGAAAAATCGCTAACTATATGCAGTGGCACAGACTACATCAATATAAATTACCAGCACGTCGTCTGTCCGGACGCGGACACCGCTAATGTAAGTATTCTATGAAGTAAATAAGATTGCGCTATCTTCCCTCTTAAAATAAAATATCCCGCAAAAGCTCTCCGCCTTTAAAGGTTATTATCGCATTGGGTTCGTTAAATTGACAAAAATTCATAAAAAATGTTAAGTTAAAAGCTTTTAAGTTTTATTGTATTTTCATATAAATAAGTTATATGCTTAACGTGAAAAAATCTTATTTTAGTCGAAATAAGACAGTGGTAGCCCAGCGGTAACGCGTTCGCTGGGTTATCCGAGTGATGCGGGTTCAAATCCGGGTCTCACACCTCTGATATTTTCATGTGCGAATCATTTATATTATGATTACCACTTGTCTTACGGTGAAGGAAAACATCGTGAGGAAACCTGCATGTCTGAGAAAACCTAGCAAGTTTTCGAAAAACATGTGAAGTCCGCCAACACGCACTAGGCCAGCACGGTGGCAAGCCTGATCCCCTCGTACTGAGGGAGGCCCGTGCCCAGCAGTGGGTCGTTAATAAGGGCTAATGATGATAATGATGATGAATATTTTATGTATAATATTACTGTTTTGCATTACAACAAAACAGGTATTATGTGTTGAATAAAACACACAGCGTTACTATGAAGAAAGCTGTTGTGTGAACCTGCCTTTAATTAAATATCTATGGTTAAACTTACCAAGTTCTCTATGGTTTTATACCTGTCTCCTTCTTTCACCAGCGGGCTTCATCTTCTGTCTCAGATAGGAAGCATGTCATAAATTTGACACTTCATAGAGTCTTCATCACACCAGCAAGGACATTGCTGTAACGCTGTGTGTTTTATTCAACACATAATACCTGTTTTGTTGTAATGCAAAACAGTAATATTATGTGTTTTCTAAAACACACAGCGTTACTATGAAGACCTGTTTGGTATCTGCTGGTGGTAAGCACAAACGCTATGATGAAAATAAATTATAAAACTGCTCTAATGAAAATCAGTTTAATTAAATCATAAAATTTAAGTAACATAAAAAAAATATATATAATGTATATATATATTCACCATGTTATTCAAAACAAAATTAAAAGAAACTATGGTTTCTAAATCACATCTTCTTAATTTATAAACTTTTTTCAAAAATCAAAACAAACAGTAATATAGAAATCTAAATAAACTCTGTTATATTATAATCTTTAACTCAACAGTAAGAGAGACTAATGCTCTAATTAATAATAACACAAGAGATACTTAAGAAAATCATCTCTTAAAACTGTAATACTTATATACTATAGTATTACAAAAAAAAATAATAATAACAATTATTAATAACAGTAAGAAACTCTGTCAAAAGATCTCAAATATTACTAATATTTGTCCGTAATAAATCAATACTCATGGTTATAGCATAGTTCTTATTGTTTACTGGCCTACAGTAAAACTTTCTGAATGTTGCCATACTTTTCAGTTTCCACTATCAAGTACTTCCTGTATTGGTCTATTTACAAACCAAGTTTCATGAGGCAACAGCTGATCTGATACTACCTGGTGGAGCATCAATCTTAGCATCCTTAAAAATACTATGTATCCAACCCACAATCACAGTCCTTTAGGCTATTTTCACTTTCCCTGCAGGGAAATGAATAATATTGTGATGTCTTTATCTGAGGATCTGGATGCCTCCGCAGCAACCAACCTGATTGCCTGTTTTTGGTTATCAGTCTTTGATCCCAAATCTAGGCCACAGAACTACTTCCTTATCTTTAAAAATAAGATTTGCAAAACTTTTATCTAATAGGGTTAGGTCATGAATTTGATGGTCTAAAGTGAGTAACAGTATCAAGCCTGTTCGCCTAAATATATTAAATAATGAGCCAGAATTTTTAGTATATATTAACCAATCATATAATAATTTTAGGGTCCCATATTGGTAATCTCTTTACTTCAGGTTTAGCTAAAGAAATGGCTTTTAAAACCTGACTAATGAAAAAAATCTTTGAAAGTACTACTCCTGACGTTGCACAGTATGTAGAAACAGTACACTTGTGTAAAATTATGGCTAGTTTATTGACTAAAAATAATTTTGCCAAAAATCAGGCTACCTGATGACACTCAGGTAATTTTGGATTAACATTATTTTCATAACACCAGGACAACCACCTTTAAATGGGGTATTATAAGTTTTTAAAGTAGATGTTCGCCAGCTACTTTCTAATAAACTTTGCTCCTCTGCTGTCCTGTATGCAACCTGGTTAGCTCACCCCCAATTTTACAAGCCATGAGAGACCAGTTACCCACTCATGGAGGGCAGTTGTCTGCAGTCCAATCTATCAGACCTTCCGCAGGTTCTTTTTGGTAATTGGTTCTGTTATCGCTCTCGACCGTAGGTCGGGGAGCCAGAAGCACTTGTTCTACTCCGGTACTATTAGGATGTATACTCCCTTTGATATATTTCAGTGAGTGAGTGAAGAGTGCTAGACTCTGGGTATTATGCTGGGTGGGGGAAATGCCCAGCCCAGCTGGTAATTCCATTGACAACTGAAGGCGTCGCAAAAATTGCGGAACCATCTTTGTAAACTATTGTGACATACCTTGCTACTACCGCCGACTGTCTTGTCGTGAACAAGTCTACGTCTGGGACGCCCCAAATTTTGAATATAGCTTCCGTTGCCTGGGGTAATAGTTCCACTCTGGTATTTTGCGGTCCCTTGATAGGCGATCCGCGATTCCATTTAACCTCCCCGGGAGGTAGGTGGCTGATAGAATAATCTGTAGTCTATCCTAAAGTTTCACAAGTTTGGTTGTCAATGTTTAAAAGTGCAAGAGATCTTGTCTCCCCTCGTTTCTGAGGTATGCAACAAGTCTGATTGTTGGACTGTATTAGAATATGCGCACTTTTTAACGTCATCCGCTGACTGTTACATACATTTCCTTTATGTTGGAATGCCAAAGTCGTTGATGTGGAGCCCACTTCCCTGAAATGTAAATGTTGTTTAACTCTGCTCCCCAATCTGCATCCGCTGCATTTGAGGTCAGGTAATGAGTGACACTCTTTTTCATTATTGGTACTGAACTGATGGCCACGTTTTCCAACCACCAACTTAGATCTAACTGAACAGGTAATGATAGGCTCTTTCTTTCCCTTATTAGGTTCTATTTGAATTTTTAAAGAAAAAAAAAATGCATCCTTCGACAGTGTAAACGGCCTTTGGGGATTGTGTAATTTGCAAAGTTGAGCAAACCTAATAAACTCTGAGCATCTTTCAGAAAACAGTTTCCCCTGTTCAAAACCTTGGAAAGAAACATTTTTATTTTTTGTTGCCGTCCTGCATGGAAGTTTCACCTTGTTTTGTCTGGTGTTCCATAATAAGCCTAGATATTCTACCTCCTGAGAGGGCTCTAGAACAGACTTTTGGTATATATACCATATGGCTTATATACCATCCTAAGGCTTCTAATGTTTTCAAGGTTTCCGCAACCGTACTGTAAACTGTGACCAAGAAATAATCGTCCAGATAAACTATTATGCCCCACCAATTTGCTTGAAAGATCTCCGCAATCCAGTTTAAAACAGTGACAAACATCTTAGAGGCTGACGACAGACCAAACGGTAGGGCAGTCAATGGAAGAAGTTTGTTTATGTACATAACCCCTAGGAACCTCCTGTGCGCCTCTGCAATTGGCAAGTGAAAAAAGGCCTGATGAAAATCTCTTTTCACTAGCCAATCGTTCATCTTTAAGAATTCTACTACATCTATCTGTTAAATTTGTTGAAAATGTTTTACTGCTACATAACTTAGTTAACTTTTTTTTTTTTTTTTTTTTTTTTTATTTTTTTTTTTTGTTTTACAATCAATTAATAGTAAAATTATTACTGTTAAACATGCTTTGTAATATTATTGATGTACACTTATTATTAAAGATGGAAGAGGACGCAGACTCCTGACATATAGGTTTAATCTCCCAAACGAGATCAGAGGTCAGAGGCTTCAAAAGGCCTATGTAACAACAAACAAATATGTCAATAAAGAAAATATTTATTTATAAGCATTGAGAGATTGAGTTCTCTGAGGTCAAAGATGGGACACATTCCCCCATCTGACACTCTCACAAGAAACATTCAACAAAGGAATCCTGGGTTTCTGTGTGGAGGTGTCTGTTTTAATTGAAGGATCATGTCCGTCATGTCCCTGGTGGCCACCCTTTTTAACACACTGTTGTCTGGATATTGTAAAGGAGGTTTGTTTGAAAATGAAATCTGACCACCCATTATTAATTTTACTATGTAGCTGCTTGCTCCGAGCTGCTGCCACACATGAACATAACATTTCAGACAACCCCCCTTTGAAATCCTTAGCTTGACAGTCAACCCTCTATATTCTTTTGTGAGGGTAATATGTAATCATTAACATTTGAATTATTTCATTTAAAAGGTCTTTTATTCTGATATTGTGGTGTTTGAGATTGTTTTTTTTTTTTTTCTTTTCTTTTTTTATATATAAAAAGGGGTATTGAACCGCATCTGAAATCCTGTATTTCTTAAATTTGGATAAGTGATATCCTTTAAAATATGGTCCCTTAATGCACTTATACCACAGATAATAGCATAGTAGTTCCAGACTTCCTATAAGATCGGGAACCCGGACCAATTATACAAATAATTTTATCATACAATGTATTAAAATTAATATTGCTAGGATTAGCAGCTGTCCAGTCAAGTAAATCTTGTAGGCCTGACTTTAATAACTTTATTTACTTTTTATTTTTATCAAAATGACACAACTTTTCATTAAGTTTAAAACCTATAAAAACTGGAGTAGCAATACAAGACTGCAAGGCTTTTTTATAACAGATGCCTATCCAAGCAGGTTTATCAACTTTTTGTAGATTACCTAACTCCTGTAAGCGATCCCTGTCTAAATTAGCCAAAGAAAGCTTACACGAAGTTATTTTGATAAAAATTGAGATGATGGAGTGAGATTATTTTGGTGTTGTAAAAATAATTGATCAGTATTACATGGTAATTGTGTTAAGCTTGTAAGAAACTGAGACTTTTATTCTTCCTGCTGAATAAGGGTATCTATTCGCGGGTCTAAACATGTCTGAACATGTCTATACATATTAGAAATCCTTCGTCTCTTGTTGTGCGGAGCTGATACTGTGTCTTCCTCGTCCTCCGAGGACGAAGATGACGATGAATCATGAGAACTCATCTTGTTCGAAATCTAATCTCCATGCGCAATAACAAATTTCGAACTCTCACCTCCGAATCATACCGCTTCAATTGATTCCGGATTCATCACTTTTAGAATTCACTGCTTTACAATGTAAAACGAAACTACGTTAACGTATTTAACGCTGTGTGATAATTAAACACAATATTTTAATGTATTTCAAAAGTATTTTCGAATAATTTTAACTTTTTAAATTTTGCGATGTTTAACCGGCAAAATTCACAAACGCTATGAAGTGTCAAATTTATGACATGCTTCCTATCTGAGACAGAAGATGAAGCCCGCTGGTGAAAGAAGGAGACAGGTATAAAACCATAGAGAACTTGGTAAGTTTAACCATAGATATTTAATTAAAGGCAGGTTCACACAACAGCTTTCTTCATAGTAACGCTGTGTGTTTTAGAAAACACATAATAAATATATTATTATCTTTATACAAAGTTACATATCAATCTATTTAGCTATTTACTGGCATGAGGTAAAGGAAATATATAAATTGAATTTATATTACACAGATTTGAAAATTTAAGTAATTTAAAGATAAAATTGTAATTTCATTTATAAAGGTTTGGTTACATGGACTAAGAAAGATCACGCACAATGTGAAGGCAAACAACGTGTGTCCTATGACGTGTCTAAAGAAGCAGTAAGTTTGTGGTCGATGGGTGCTTACAATACTTTGCATGTCACTAATACCGAGGCATATGTGCATGTACTATGTTTTAATTTATGGTGTTATGGTAGTCCATTGCCAAAATAAAGCTGATGATGTGGTTTTTAATAACTAGCGATTCACCCAGGCTATGTCCAATTTAGGGGATTCAGATCCATAAACATACTCGTACATATATAATTTACACGTACCTTACTGTGTTAACTTTTTATTTAAAAGTATAAATCCAATTATTCAATGCAACTCGCCTATACTCGCGTACACCTATCAAATAGTACTTTTATGGTAGGTACTATGTCAGAAATATCGGCAATATTACGATAATAACATCCCTATCCCTGTGTACATAATTATTTTTTTAGTATATAATTAGTTATTAATATTATATAAACTTTATTGGAATTATTTCGATATAGATCTATTAGTGTTCATTTAAAAATTAAGAGATATACATATTTAGTGCATAGTGTAATAGCCATTGCAGTAGCCTACGGTCGTTTTAAACTTTTTTCTGTAAATCAACTGTTTAGCTTATGCTATACGAACACCGATGCTTATTCTGATGTCCATTTGGGATCTAAATGAATTCACGATTTACCAATTCTAATAAGTTCGTGAAGAATATAAATTATCAAAATATTTTCACGTTAATGTTTTGTATTTTTTTAAATTCTATAACATAGTGAAGTGATTTGTCTTGACATTCGCTGCTTATTGTAATGGTATTTTACTGCTGGTTTGCTTTATTTCAAACGGTTAATAAATAAAGTTATATATAAATTAAAAGAACGATCAGGCACGAGCGTGTGCGAAGCAAGGGTGAGTCGCTAGTTTATAATATTAGTATTTCTAATAAGATAAGTTACACAAATGAATACGAATAAGTTACCATGTAAAACTAAGATTTATTTTGTAAATGGACAATACGATAGCTTTTTAATTTTTATTATATGTATTGTATTTTATAATTGCTTTTAGTGTAAATAAATTATTCAAAGTGGCGCAGATGTTGTAACAGAACAATATTGTTCTAAGACTCTGTCCAGTTTCGTTTTTGAGCAGTGTAAAATAGCCACAAAATCAATATTTTCAGATGCAGTAACAGTTTTAGGTTACATTGTTTAATATTCTTTACATAACTTTAATTTGTTTTATAAGCAATTCTATTTTATTTTTATAGAAATTAATTTTAATAATCAAAAAGAACAAAATAGATCCGGACATACAAAACTTACAATATATGTACATTTAACATCTTAATTTGCAAGTCGGCTATCTCTCATTAAGTGATATTCTCAGGGGACACTAAAACGGTTTTTTTTTCAATAATATTACAAATTCGGAAAACATAAAATTTTAGCTATAAATATATCGATATTAAAACAATAGTTAAAGTTTCGAATTCATAATAATAAATACTGTTGAACTACATGTATGTTTAATGTATATATTATTAGGTATATGTATATATACATATATATTATTACATGGTATATAGAGTGTGGTTTGGGTGTCTGGACCCAACATGCAAATCCAATGAAAACTTTCGGTGAATAAAATTGAGGCGATGTGTCTGTAAGTAAAGTTTCAATAAAACATTTACTTATGAAATTTAAATGTATTCAAATACAGCTATTCTTACTTTAGAGTGTTTATTCAAAGCGATTTGTTATTTTAAATAGCACTGATTTATCATGAACTTTTTCAAATGGATATTTCGTAAAGATTTGCATAGTTTTTTTTTTGTCTTGAGATGGCGATGAATAGATACACAATTTTTTAGATGTATCAAATCAAATTATTTTATTCAACGTAAAATTATTACAATTTCTTACTGGGCGTCATGAGTCTACTACCAGTTCGGAAAGAGAAAGATTCTGACCTGAGAAGAACTGGCGACAGAAACTCAGCCAAACTAATATTTTTTATCTTTATCCTTTTTTTTCAAATTAAATTGCAAGATAAGAATAATCCTATATGTTGAGATAGCCTGGTGGCGATCACATTCCCAAGGCGTACTATCTGTAATACGCCAATTGCTGTATAAATATAATATATATCTAAGGAAAATTTTGTAAAAAATACTACTAAAGATACGTACTATTAAAACGTACACACGATGTGATGTGTGATGGTAATTGTGATAACTATCATATTATTACCATAAATAATAGAATTTTCTATTTTTTTTTTGTATGATTAATTGAAGGTATGGAAGGAGTCTCTCCGCGCTATAACTCATAACAACAAAATAAACAACGCCTGCCCAAGAACGAATCTTATGAAGCAGTACGTACTTAGTTTTGTAAAGCTCGACCAGTCTATTTAAAGCTAGTATTATTAAATAAATACATATATTTTATTATATAGTACCTATTTAAAAACTTCACTGTGTAACTTCATTCAGGACTTTTAGTCTCGAATTTTAGAACATTCGATACTAAAGCATTTAATTTCCTAATAGGCAGTTTTAATGGTTAGTAGAGTTACAAACAAACAATAACATTAGTTATATAATTTATATGTATTTTAAGTAGACTTTTGTCTATTCCTGAAGCAAGATAAACAAATAGTAGATTTACTGGTATTGCTACATTTTGGAAAGATGTGTGTAATATATCTACAACAGCTAGAACATTCACATACATATTATGATGCATCATACTGAGTTGTACCTAAGTAAAACTAGTAACTATGTTTATTTAAGTTGTGAAATATATGTTATTTTCAATATAAGGTTTTAGACCACGTTTTCATTTTCATAAGTTTTAAAATACACGCTTCCTATGCGCCATCTACTGCCAGTTTCTATAACCTATCTACCGATAGACCGGTAGATACTTTCATACGATTTTGACAGGTTGTAACTTTTAATGTGTCAAAATAGTATGAAAGTAACTACCGGTCTATCGGTAGATTGGTTATAGAAACTGGCCGCTACAGAGTAATGATTATTAAAACTACTGGTACTATCGACTTCTAACTTATACTTATAAAAAAAGCTTATTACACTTAGGTATAGTTACACTGTGATTTGTGAACTAAAATGAGACTTAGTCATCCATTATATGGATTTATTTCGGGACTTTCAAAGTGATAAAGCAAATATTAATCTTCGGAATAAGACGTCGAGACATAAAGTTTTTATTTAACTATAATAAATCGTTGATATATCATGTGCTTGAACAACAGTGTAATAAACTTCGAACTATTTCTCAATGTCTAGAATAGAACGTCTGGGTTTATTTTGGAAGAACAGTGCTAAAATTCCTTTTCGTAGGGGTTAAAATCTGAAGGGCCTCTTTGACTCACGACCCTTATTACCCTTACGTTTATCTCACCCTAATCTAGATCTAGAATTTAGATTAGTAACTAAATTTACATAAGGGAAAAAGGTCGCTTTCGGTTCGCGGTCGCTCTGGAAACCAAGTGAAGCGAATTTAAATCCCGGGCTTAGCATATCGTGAGGAAAGCTTGTCTGAGAGAACCTAGTTAGGTTCCCCAAGACCTGTGAAGATCGCATTTGGCCAGCGGGGCAAGCGGTCAAGTCGGATATGGTGTGATCCCATGATCCCGTGAGGCATTTTGTATTATGTTGTATAGACATGTGTAAGTAATGCGAGTAATGCATTACGCGTAATATTACCCGAGCGAGTACTGTATCATCACTCATTACTCGACCGAACCAAACATTACTTATTACGTCAAACATGACGCGAGCGTGATATTCCATCGTTCGGGTTAACTTGGCATCACTCCGTTTTACGAATTTTGAAATAGCAAAGCAATTCGAAATGTATTTATTTTAAAAAGCAATAATTAACACAAAATATATTTAGTTTAGTTTTAGTTTAATATTTAGTTATAAGCAAAAAAAGTTATAATTGCTAGAAAAATGATTTTTAAATACGCCAATATTATAAGTTAGGCCAACGATATAAGGTTTTCATTACTAGGTCCTAAGCTGCGCCTGGTCTTCACAAAGGGTCATTCATATTTACAACCTTTAGCTAAACAATACAATTTTGTTTTACTTATTAATTATTTTGCAAGATGCTCAGAAATTTCGCAACTGGTGTTTGTAAAAAGAGTTTTACAATATAAGGGAATAGGGATCCTAAAGAACAAAACCAAGTCATAAAAGGTATATCGCTATTTACGTACAAATGCCGCAAGTTTAAAATAATTATTTGAGTATGACAAAATGAAAAATTGCAATATATAATAAAAATCTAAATCGTATCAAATAAAAGTCAACATTATAAAATTAATTGTATTAAAATACAATGATAACGCGTGTTATATTCCGAGATAGATCCGTAATGTCTCACGCATGGCAAGGTGGTGTTTAGAGAATTGTACTGTAGCAACACTCGACCGAACGAAACATTACGCATCACTTCAAAGTTCAAAGTTCAAACATTACTCAAGTCATTACTTTAGTTGTTGTTTTTTAAATTTATCCCCAATAGGGAAAGGCAAAGGACTATAGTCCATACAGCCTTCATTACTTTAGTCATGAGCATGACGCGAGCGCAGTGCTGTCAGATGAAAAAATAAGATAATAGTATACCACCTGTAAAAAAGTTGTACATTTGGGAGTTTTAAATAAAAACAATAGTACACATTAAAAATATTGATTTATTGAAAATAGTGGGTCCCGCAGTTTAGCTTGCGCTAAAAGTACGAGTCTTAATCAAATATTTTATAAATTCAACTTGGTTTTTGGATTATATTGCAGATTTATTTTGATTTTTGGTTCCTGCAATTTGAATGCTTTACAGCAATCATGAACCATGATTAAAATTTATCCCTAATAGGGAAAGGCAAAGGACTGTAAGGTTTATATACTTATTACAGACAGTGAATACCCACAATTTACATAAAAAAGAATATTTAATTCCTAAAATACTATTAAAAAAGAATAATAGAATAATGTGTTCTAAACTCTTAAATCATATTTCCGTACTTTCAATTATCAAATGATGCGTAATGATTTCTCATAGATGGCGTTATTAATATTTTTATAATTTAATTTTAGTAAGTGTTAATTGTATTTTGCTAAAATATTTAATATCTATAATATACTAGCGATTTAGCGCGAGCGAAGCTGCGGGTTCCGCTAGTTCTACAATATATTTTACAATGCCATGAAATGTATGCCGCTAAGTACGCAAACATGCCGCAAGTGAATAGAAATCATTTGACTAGGACTGAAATGCAAAATTGCAATCTATTCTAAAATATTCTTTACTTACATTATGAGTTTTAAAGTTTCGAACTTTGTGTATCTGTCTGTTCGTTTGTAGGGGGGTTATTTTCGGAAAAACTGATCTGATCATGAAAACTCTTTCACTAACAGACAGCTACACTATTCAGGAGTGATTGTGTGTGCTTTCCAATTAATACAAAAAGTGACGCAGTGTAACGCAGTGCTCGATAAAGCGCTTTCCATCAACGACACTGTTGAACACAGCCGTACACTGTTTGACACTCGAAAAAGTGGTGTAATGTCAAAGATTTTATAGTACCGTAAGAACTACTGACTGATGATATTTTATATTATTAATTATAAGCATCCTAGTATTATTGAAATATTTTTTACTTTTGTTTCGACTATAATTTTATTGAAATACGTACAAATTATAATAAAAATATAAGTGAATTACAGTGATTGTTTTATTTTTATAGCCAAAAATTATTTTCAATTTTTGAGTTGGTTTTTTAAACATTATATTTAATTACAACTGAATAGCCAACTTTCTTCATTTTCATAACATTAATTGATGAATTAAAAAAAAGGTAATTATTAACGTTACTTACTTTTAAATTATAGTTGGTTCAAATAATTATTATTAAACAAAAGTAGTATTATTACAAAACAATTATTTATTTGCCCGCAAATTGTCAAAGTTCTTTAACTTATTGGAAGGTTATGTTTATAAATTATTGAGCCAAGACTTTGTCAAGGAACTTGCATTTAGGTATACAACGCCCATAATTTTGCGATATTGATGCGCTCTAGTGTTATTTCGAGACAACTAGCTGTTTCATTTAAACTTTTACACACTGTTTGGCAGTGTTTCACAATGTAACGCAGAGTCCCTCTGTGTTAAGTAAATGGAAAGCAAGCTGTGAGAAGTGTATTATTGGCTATATTGTATTTTCAAAAATATCCCATTTTAGGGATCCCTACCTTAAATGTATCCCCAAGGTATCAAAATGCTGCATATAAAACGAAAACTGTTGACGAAATACATAATATCAAGCACTATTTTATATATTAAAATTTTATATTACAATACTTACTTATGATTACTCACAAAAAATTCTGCGATGGCACATGCCTTTATTATAACAATTTTTTTTTAAATTATTAAGTTCAAATACGTGTTGAATAGTGGTGATATTGGTATCATGATATTAATCCTTATCCAATTTGTAAACTCCACTTTAAATTATTCGTATCGGATGTTTAATGAGTATAAAAATTGGTATAAAATTCTTTAAGACCAACTTTTTCAGTCGCTGACTTAACATTATATAGGTGTATGGCTTTATAAATAAAGAATAATAAAAAAAACTTTTTCAGGCTTTTAAAAAATACTAATTCACGTATTCATAGTAAATAATAATTAATTCAAAATTAAAAATAAAAACTTTAATTATTCATTATATATTTTAATATTATAATGAACTTTATCAAGTATATATGTATAATGTATATAATACAGTGGACCCAAAGTCGCAGTCCTTAGAACGCGGTCGGAACCGCGGATACTGCTAGTATAAAAGTATGTTGTAAATTAGTTTTTGTTTCTTTTTCGACGAAAAAATAATAATAATTTATATTGGTTAACTTACGACAGTAAAATTATAAATACAATATTTAAAAAATTCTATACATAAATAATAATCTTAATCATATCAAATAAAAAGTTAACATTTTAAATTTAAAAATTAATTGTATTCAAATATAACAAAGCCGTGCCGTCCGGTCTTAGAATGTGGACGGAGCCGCGGGTACTACTAGTATACGTTGTTAGTTTTTGCTGCATACATTATTGTAAACATAGCTATATGAAAATAATTTAAGTAAATTAGGTTACGACGGTAAATTTTTAAATACAATATTTAAATATATAAAGTAATAAAAATATAACAATAATCTTACTCACAAAAAGTTAACATTTTAGTTTTAAATTAAAATCAATAAAAACGTGTGTGATATTCATCATATTATTACATGAGATAGATCAGTACTACTATTATGACAGTACGCGGGTAATATTACTTCTTAGCATCACACATGGCAAGTAATGTTTCGAGTAATGAAGTGATGTGATATTACTCGGTGCGTAATGTAATGCCATATTTCATTACTTCATAAAGCACTGTTTTGCGCATGTCTAATGTTGTAATAAAATTACCTACTCTCTACATAAGTTTTGACAGTTAGTGTAAATATCTATTTACAATATGTATGTAGGGGAGACCGGGGCCACAATTAACAAAAAATGTGCTTTTAGTTGTAGCTTAAAAATTATTCAACATTTAGACTTGATTTTTAGAATACATGATGCTTTAATTATTCAGGTTTTACGTAATTATCTCAAAACAAACATAATAGAAACGATGCCGTAAATAGAACGCTTTTTCTTAAAAATGGCAGTTGTTAATTGTTACCTCACGTTTGGGGTTAGAATTAACAGGTGTGGGGCAGGTATTAACTGAACGGGTAAAAATTAACATATGTTATGTTGACGTTATGCTGACTGATGTAAAGAAAACTAAATATCAGTCATATTTTTTTTATTAATGAAAGTGAAATTAATACAGCCATGCATGGAACACGTTTTCTTATAAACTGATGATAACAAAATCATAAATTATTTTTTAACAAAAATGAAAACCGACTTCAAAACGTTACAAATCGAAACTAAAAAGAAAAAAAATAATTTTAATCAAGTACTTAAGAAGTTATTGTTGGAGTCGGTGCCAGTCAAGAAGGACAGTTTTATCCTGCCTTTGCAATGATCTTTCGAACGGATATTTTGATTATATTTACGAATTGATACATTAATTAAATTGTATTAAGATTATTTTGATTTGGCTGCAGCAGTAGTTTAGTTAACCTTCCAATATTATGTTTAAATATAATATTGGAAGGTTAACTAAACTACTGCTTCAATAAGTGAGCGAAGTTTGGAAATGAACGACAATAGTCAATCGAGATTTGTCCACGTCTATTTATCCTCGTAACTCGTAGACGTTAATAAGATTTACCTTCTATTATCAATCCACTTAATATCCTGAAGGAATACGACTATCAGTTCATATATTAAAAGAATTTTCTTTCAACTCCTAACCGTTTAGGAGATATACCTTACATCATCACAAATTCTTGAACAACTTTAGAAAATATATGAAAACGGTAATGAATGCCGATAAAATTTAAGGGTTGCCCTCGATTTCTCTTACTTTGCTACCCGGTTTTTTCTTTTTCACAAAATTATAAATCATAACAGAGGTCAAATTCTTTAGCTACATCCCTGTAATTTCTTTTCTTCTCAATGTTCTCTAGCGCAGCTAGCTCGTAGAGCTCTAATAATGTGGTACCACGTGTAGTTTTCCGTTTATAAGTTCTCATGCTGTCATAAAAAAAGTATTAAATAATAATTCACAAACATTCAGCTACCCTGTTTATACTAGCCCTATATCTGGGGTAGGTATTAACGTGTTAAAACAAGCCCCCACTATGTGTTAATTATAGCCCCAAAGGTACTTTTTTATTATTAAATAACGTAATAAAATATTGGTCAATAGTTATGTCACAAATAAAACGTTGAATTGTTCAGTATGAAATATGCTACTAGGAAAACAAAAAACGTAATTATAACACTTCATAATTCTTGTACAAATCAAAAAATCGTAAACTATAAAATGATCGTTACCTGCTTCAAAATATCGACCTGCATACAACATACTCAAATGATGCGCGGAGCGCAACTGACTAATACCATGCCATACGGCTCGATCTAATTGACAAACTAAGACACGCACTGGAGGTGTAGTAGGTATAATTTTAGAGAAATTTGCTTGTTAATACTTACCTCTGTTAATTGTGGCCCCGGTCTCCCCTATTTAAACTTATATACATATGTAGTATATCAACTATCTAGTATCCGTAACACAAGCATCGTAGCTTACCACGGAACTAGATGGCGCTGTGTGTAATAATGTCCAAACATATTTATTTATTTAGTATCTCCGAAAACGAATATTTTCTTGCACAAAAAGTGTCTTATATGTTAAAATTTGGAAAACTAACTATCATGACACCAAAATTCATCAAAATCTATCCTGGGGTTTTCTCGTAATGCGGTCATAGATAGACGGACAGGCTTAGAAAGACTGACAAAAATCCTAAAAATTACAAATTCGGTGTCTACATCGATAATAATGACTACAATAATAAGATTTTCCAATAAAATGTTTAATTTATTAAATATATATATATTTTTTTTACATTCTATTTATAAATTGTACTTAAAATAAAAGCCACACCTGCGCTTTCTCTCTATCTAGAAAAGGGTCAATTTCATGAGGTAGTAAGTACTGCTCAGTCCATTGCTTACAACTATGAAAGAATGAATACCTAAACACATTCGTCACATCACATTTACGTAATCTATACTAATATTATAAAGCCGAAGAGTTTGTTTGTCTGGTTGAACGCGCTAATCTCAGGAACTACTGGTTTGATTTGAAAAATTATTTATGTGTTGGATAGTCCGTTTATCGAGGAAGGCTATAGGCTATATTTCATCACGCTACGACCAATAAGAGCGGAGCAACAATGAAAAATGTAGCAAAAACGGGAAGGATCGGCGTTACTTCTTATACCGCACGACTCAGAAAAAATTTAGTTTCCGGTCTTAAGAACGCGTGCGAAGCCGCGGGAAATGCTTGTATATTATACGAGTAACACACCCTTTGAATGATAACATATAGCCGTTAGGCCTCGCCTACGCGGTTTTTCTTGTAAACGGCTCGGTAACATGGTGTAGTAATTACGACTTACGAGTAATGTGGACGCTTAACACGATACTTCGATTGTACCTACTGTACTTTTACCGACTTTAATAAAAGAAGTTCTCCATTCGACTTTAAAAAAATGGCTTAGTGTGCTTTAGTGTGCCTTGGTATAAGTTTTAATCAAATGAATGTACCGATAACTGCCTCGTTATTTTTTATATGTATTCAAGTAAATCCTAGTGGTGTACATAATATTATGTACATATAATATTCTAAGTTAAACCTTTACATTAATTTTTTTTAGAAAACTGTTATTGAAATAGTAATTATTATCGATTATAGAGGTCGAATCTATTAGTTCTCATAATTTGTGTGTAATGACAGCTAGTTTTTGGCGAGATTTGTATAATGACAGCTAGTTTTTAGGATCAAGATATTAGGATAGGATATACTTTTTACTATAAAAATGTATAACAAACTTTTAAAAAATTGCCCAAGTATATTTTTCCACGTGTATCTACTTTAAATAAGAAGTTTTAAGAGGCTCATATTCTATGATAATCAAAGAATAATATATACTCGTTAAATCTTTTTTATGGATAGAATGAAATTTTCTTCTATTTGTTTTCATTTATTTAGCGCAATTTGTATAATGTACTAGGGGAGAGACAATCATGGACTGCTTATGAAATCTATATAAAAATATTTTTGTATTCCATTATAATTGTACCTAAGCTTGCTGGCCTTTAAATAATCCGGGATTTACTTCGCTTTGAACCTGACGATACCTATTGTATATGAACAATTATCTCAAATGAGAAAATACTCGCCTTCATAACAATTCTATTGAAAGTAGAGTTGCCAACTCTTTGTCAGTCAAAAATATGTAGTACAATTATTACCCATAAAAATATAGTAGATAACGAAAAATGAAAAAAAAATAGTAGGTTCCAAATAGATACTTTATTTCTTGATAGAATATTTTTTGCTACTATTAGCCTTTATTAATATATTTTTTTTATTTTTAAGGAATGCCTCATAGCTATTATTGTAATTTAAATTTAAATTACAAAATACCATTTGCTCAGCTTTAATTAATATATTATTACTTTGAGTTTGATGCCTTTGAAATATAGTAGGTTCACCTGCCATATAGTACTTTTTTCAGAAATATAGTAGTCGGGCCTCTAATACAGTAGGATAGACTATATTATATAGTAGGGTTGGCAACTCTAATTGAAACGTACATTTTTGTTACTAACATTACAATAGATAAAAATATTATATACAAACTTTTTAGAAAAGGGTTCCATCATTTTCAATAATGCATGTCTTATTGTAAAATCTAGCATTAAGTACATAATAGTAGTTTTATAAGTAATTTAGTAAATGTAATATAATGCAGTAATATCTTTTGTAAGCTTTTTGTAGTCGTAGTGCATGCAGTCCATACCGGACTAAATCAATTGCAATCCTTTTGTTATTATGCTTTCTTCTAAAAGTTGGTTAAATATGTCATAATTATTAATAATATACGATAAATAAATTAACAATAATATTGCCATTAATTATTATGTTTGAAAATCAAACCAGCGACCTGTAATACATGAAATTTACAGAAGATAAAATTTTTTAATTTAAAGCATTATCAATTATGTAAAATGACGTTTACATCGTTTTACATTATGATTAAAATTTAAGCTGGTTTAAAAGTAACTATGAAATTTCAATTGCTTCAAGTAAAAACCATTGTTTTCTTTTGTATTTTGTATGATGGTAACTTTCCTAATAGATTGCACAGTTTAATTAAATTTTAAAGAATAACTTGTATTAAGTATATCGTAATTTCAATAATTTAGTAAAGACTAACTAATAGTCAAAGTAAACATAATATAAGTCCTTATCTATTTTAGTTGGATGCGTCTATCATTCTTAGTGGATCCCAAAGGGAAAGTTCCAGTGAAAGTAGTCAGCAAAACCTTCGCTTCGGGAAAAACGGAAAAATTGGTGTATCAATGTTTATCGGAACTCGGTCTTCCTTCCGGCAAAAATGAATCTATGGATAAAGAAGCTTTCACATTCGACAAATTTTATGCTTTATATCATAAAATCTGCCCTAGAAACGATATTGAAGAGCTTTTCAGGACTATGTGAGTAATAAAATTTATTTCTTACAAATAGTTCATTAAGCTTTGTAGTAGTGTTGTCACTAAAATAATTTCACTGCTCTATTTTATTTTCTGCTATTATGTTTATTAAGTAAAGATATTAAAATTGTAAAGTTCATTTTAACAATGGTCTTTTGCCTAGATTTAATTTGTGACCTGTCTTTTTGCTAGTTTAATATTTTTTTTATTAAAGTAAGTCTTGCCCTTGTCAAAAGATTATATAATTTTAATTAAACGTTTCAGAACTCAGGGAAAATCAGATCGAATCAACTTAGAACAATTTGTTAATTTCCTAAATGAGAAGCAGCGTGATCCACGGCTTAATGAAATTTTATATCCCTTGTACGACGAGAAGCGAGCCCTCGAAATCATCACTGATTATGAACAAGATGATGAGGCTAAAGCTAGTAGTAAGTTATATTGATAATAACTACCGTACGTTTTATTATTTTTTTCATTGGAACCCTATGTAACCTTTTTTTAAATAAAAACCTAAGTTACAATATCAGCTATCTCATAGTGAAAATCCCGTCAAAATCGGTCCAGCAGTTTCAAGATAATCCGGAACAAATTCAGAGGAAAAATATTATAATTGTGTTTATCTTATAAGCACGTATATAATTTCAAATGCATTTAGTTATTTAAGGTCTGTTAATTTAACGTTACAAACAGACTTGTAACTTGTTATATAACTTCCATTAGTTAGTTAGTCTCTAGATCCTAAATACGGATTCAATGGAAAAATAATATAGTTATTGCAAGTGTACCTTAGGACACGCATACATCGCTAATGTTTTTCGTGACATCGTATGTTCGATTTCTGCGTAATTTTCGCGGGTCTTCAATGTTCTTTCTTTAAGTTTTTTTTAAATGCAAGATTTACAATAACCGTCTTAAAACACTATATGCATTGTTTTTAAAATTGTTGATATAAAAACTATTTCCTTTTCAGAATGTCTTACAAAAGATGGTTTAGTCCGATACCTTATGTCTGATGAAAACGCTCCCGTGTTTCTCGATCGCCTGGACTTCTATATGGAAATGGACCAGCCTCTATCCCATTATTACATCAATTCATCTCACAACACTTATCTATCAGGGAGACAGTTTGGTGGAAAAAGTTCCGTAGAAATGTACCGACAGGTGCTTCTAGCTGGATGTCGGTAAGGAGATGAATTATTACACTTATACAAACTTAAAAGGCTTAAGATATTCAATTGCACTTTTAAAATTGGTCGTACGTTACCTAATAATTTCATTTAAGTTTAAATGTGGTATTTTAATATTTTATTTCACTTTTACATATTTAGAACGTATAGGTAAAATGTTCAATTACTGACTTTGTATTATACATATCGAATATATCTAAATACATTTTTAACACTACATCCTTATTTAATTTAATTTACACGTTAAAAACTATACTATACGACTTTAAATTATATCGAAACAAAAATTGTCATTTTGTCTGTTTATATACTTGAAATAATCTCAAATTAAGAAAAAAACATACACGTTCATAGTTTATACTATAAAAACTTTTAAATATCCAGATGCGTAGAACTTGACTGTTGGGACGGAAAAGGTGAAGATGAAGAGCCCATCATCACCCACGGGATGGCGATGTGCACTGACATCTTATTCAAAGACGTCATATACGCGTTACGAGACACCGCCTTCGTGGCCTCGGACTATCCCGTCATATTGTCCTTTGAAAACCATTGCTGTAAAGCCCAGCAGTACAAACTAGCCAAATACTGTGATGAAATTCTTGGAGATTTGCTCATGAAGGAACCGTTACCTGAATATCCTGTAAGTTTTCTTTATTGAATTTGTAATTTCAAAGAAACAAAGCTTTTTGCTGAGTTTTCTTCGCCAGTTACTGCGATCCGAAGTTCAATAAAAATGTTATAATTTACCTAATGCTGAATAAAATATATGAATTTGAATACACATCAAATAAAAAAGACAGACATAATAAAGCCAAACTAGTACTAAAGAAGATGTAAAGGTTCGAATTCGTAGAGTTTTTTTTTTATTTTCAAGATACATAATTAAATGTCAGTGAATTAAAACATATTTAAAGATAGCTTTAAAAGATAAAATACACATTTAGAATTACGAAACACTTTCACAAATGTGAATGTTTGTAAACTAATAATCAAATTCCAACCGCTAATTAAATTTCCAGCTGGAACCGGGCCAGCCATTACCACCACCATGTTTGCTGAAGCGGAAGATCATGATCAAGAACAAACGTCTGAAGCCGGAAGTGGAGAAGCAGGAGTTGGAGCTGTTCCGCCAAGGACAGTTCGTAATTGAGGACGAGGTGAAGGAAGACGCTTCTGCTGTGGTCTTGCCGGAAAAAAAGGTTTGAGATATTTTTAGCACAATAGAAAGAAATTAGGCAGATAGACTGTATAGTCTATTAAGTTATATGTCATACATATAACTTGAAGTAACGTGCAAAGCGAAGCTAGTTAAGCCTCTAGTTTTAATACAGTTTTGTTCAATAACTAATGAGTTATGCTAATGGACCCTTTCACCTAAGCTTTAAATATGATATGTTGAGAAGTTGGCGATGTTTCATCCCCGTGCCTCGGAGAACACTCTTGTCGCGTTGGTTCTGCGCTTTAGCACTCCTGGCGAGTGTCGAGAGTCGTCCCACCGGAGTATGAGAGTGATAGGAACCGAGAGTGTTCCTTGCGCGTACATTTGTGCATTATAATATCTCCAGCACAGATAGTCAGTCAAAGAGTTTGGCTGCCATAGGTTGGGAGGACATAATAAAAAAAAACTTTTATTGACTCAAAATTTTTTACATAAAAACTAGTCGCAAGGGCCCCTGTACTAGGTGTGAACCCGTGGGTGCCCCGCTCATCCTAGATTATAAAGTAAAAAAAAGAACATTATTATTAAGTTATAAAAGCATAAGTTAAATAGAATATGTCTTTTATGTTTTTATTTTCTGTGTAATTATGGGTTTTGCCTGAAATAAAGATTGTATTATTATTATTTATATGAAATTAATGTAGGTGGAGGATATTATCTTAGGGTATATTAAGAACTGGTCTCCCGCAGGTGGAGGAGGTGGTACCGGAAGTGGCGGCGGCGGCGGGCGCGGAGGGCGAGGCGCCGCCGCCGGTGCAGTACACGGGCTCCACCACCAACGTGCACCCGTGGCTGTCCTCCATGGTCAACTACGCGCAGCCCGTCAAGTTCCAGAGCTTCGAGGAGGCCGAGAGTGAGTCACTATGCTGGACCTGTTCATTGTGGGCCAAAAGATTCTCCAAAATATCTATCATCATCATCAGCCCTTTTTAAAGTCCCACTGCTGGGGGTGGGCTTCCCTCAGTACGAGGGGGATCAGGCCATATTTCCACCGCGCTGGCCTAGTGCGTGTTGGCGGACTTCACATGCCTTTCGAAAACTTGCTAGGTTTTCTCAGACATGCAGGTTTCCTCACGATGTTTTCCTTCAACGTAAGACAAGTGGTAATCATGATATAAATGATTCGCACATGAAATTATCAGAGGTGCGAGACCCGGATTTGAACCCGCATCACTCGGTTATCCAAGCAACCGCGTTACCGCTGGGCTACCACTGTCTTTTAAATAATTATTATTCTTGTTTTGTTGAGTGAATCTCGACTTGTTTGGTAGATTTTGTCTATTTGTTCAATTTCTTTAGATCATAGAACTGTTGTTTTTTATACCTATATAACTACTAGCCGTTTCCCGCCCGCCTCGCTGGGCGAATTGAAAAAGGAAATAAATTACATTTTATGCTTCATTTTTATTTTTTTTCCATATTTTTATTATTCTCCTTTTTTTTATTTTTGTATGAACATAAATAGGCCCCGCGGATAGAACTGTAAGCATCGATATTGTTTAGACTTACACAAATTCCAAATTCCATCGATTTAGCCTGTATCTTCCATCCAGGTGATTTTTCTCACTAATATTCATTGTGACTTTCAATGTGCAATCATTTAAGTTAAAGTTAAAGTCGTTAAAATCGTTTAAGTTAAAGTCATTGCAAGTCTCATATGTGAAGTTGAAATCTGTCTAGGTTCAAATGCGACGAATTTTCTGTTAACTAAAATTTTCTCCGTGACATCAATTTTTTATAGAAAATTAATTGTTCATGTTTTTTATGAATTCTATTGGAATAAGTAACTAAATTTCTTTTCCACATCTCAAGTGCTTAGAAAATGGATTCATTATAATCTGGTACATTTCCGCGATCACGCAATAAAAGAATTCGTCGGATATGTAGTCTGCAAAAGTAAAATGAATGTAAAATTCTTAGTCCGTTGATTGGATAGCTACATGTAAAGTTAAGTTTTGGAAACCTCTCAATGACTTTTTCTCCGCTGCCAAAAAGACGATTGTTGTAAGGAAATACGCGAATATCCCTACATACACGAAGATCCCCACCAAATTTGGAGTCTGTAGAAGTTACAGGTTGGAAATTAAAATTTTAGATTTTAACACCCACCCCCGCAATTCCTGTCGGAAGTAGACTATATTGAAATCCATTTTGAGATGATCTTTATGTGAATAATGAAAGATTCCTACCATATTTAGAATTTTTAGATAAATTTGGAAATTGAAATTTTTTATTGTTAACACCCACCCCCGCGAACCTTATTGGAGGTGATTCATTGTAAAATCCGCTCTAAGATCATTTTTATATTACATATAGAACACTCTCACTAAATTTGGTGTCTATAGGAGCTATCGCTTCGAAATTAAAAATTTTCATTGTTAACGCCCCCGCAATCTTTTTTGGGGTGGGATATCGTAAAATTTGTTCATAAATCATTTTCACATCACTTATAGAAAATTCCTACAAAATTTGGAGCTTGTAGGAGCTTTAGCTGGAAAATTAAAAATATTAATTGTTAATACCCACCCCCGCAACCCCCTGCGGGGTGAGCTATCGTAAAATTCGTTCATAGCCTATTTCTACACCTCTTACAGAAGATTCCTACCAAATTTGAAGTCTATAGGAGCTATAGTTTAAAAACAGGAATTGTTCATTGTTAACGCCCCCGCAATCCCCTTTGGATTTCTTAAAATCTATTCATAGCTGACCTCTACATAGCAAAAGTAATATTCCTACCAAGTTTCACGTTTCTAAGTCTTATGGTTCCCGAGATTTCGTAGTGAGTGACTATATAGATGGGAATTCTTCGATTATCATCGAAATTTTTAACTTTTTATCTGACTTTTTTAAAATTTTCTTACATACAAAACTTTCTCCTGACAATTCTGACTATAAAAAAAGCCTAATTGGTCCAGCCGTTCTCCACTACCGTGAGTAGATTCTTAGCTGAATGTAAAAAACCATAATCCGTTTAATATACTCTGTTGAAATCCATGAAAACAAAAGAATCAAGAGAAAATGCTTATCTTTTGTTTTTATTAGCGGGATAAATGTTCATAAAAGTAAAACAGCAACAACAAAATGAAGGAATGTTGGAATTCAAAAAATAGATAGCCATAAACCATCTAGGAAAAATTTCGCATCGAATGGTGGTAGTTTCATGTCGATACGATCAGTGGTTTAGGCGTGATTGAGCCTCAAACGAAGACCATTTTCATTATATATATATAGATAGATTTCACACATATTTTTGCATGCGGTATTCATCTTAAAAGGTAATGCATTTGGCAATAAGAACTTTGTAACATAGCATAATTATTACTGTATTATTGTAATTACCACTGGTGAATCTTATAAATAAATAGAAATAAAATAAATATTTTAATTTTGGACGCCTTGGCAAACTTAACTGTTAAATAAAAGTTTGTTTTCGGATTTTTGTAATTGAACAGTAAAAATTGTCATATATATTTGGCCTTGGCTTTGGATAACCTATTCTCATATTATAAATAAAACGCATCAAAATCTGTCCGATAGTTTTCTCGTGATACATTCCCAGACAGACAAAAAATGTAAAAACGATATCGATAGATATTATTTCAATAAGATTTTCCAAAAAGTATTTAATCTACAGATTCCAATAATAAATTTATTATACTCGTATTATACACAAAAAAGTACCAAACCTAAAAAAAATATTCTATTTTATATCTAGAAAAGAACATCCACCACAACATGTCATCTTTCGCGGAGACCACCGGCATGAACTACCTAAAGTCCCAAGCCATCGACTTCGTGAACTACAACAAGAGACAGATGTCCCGCATCTACCCCAAGGGAACTCGAGCTGACTCCTCTAATTATATGCCACAGGTATCTATACTTATATCTACGCGCTAATCTCAGGAACGACCAGTCCGAATCAAAAAATTCTTTGTGTGTTAGATAGTCCGCTTATCGAGGAAGGCTATTGGTAATATTACATCACGCTACGACTAATAGAAGCGGAGTACCAATGAAAAATGTTGCAGAAACGGGAGGTATTTTGTTTTCAGCCTTTAGAACGCGCGCGAAGCCGCGGGAAAGGCTAGTTCTATTATAAAATTTTATGTGTATTTCAGCTACTTTAAATTTTTTATTGGTTCTCTCTGACATGCAAGTCACGGTGGTAATTATTCGCATATAAAAGTACTAGATATTTGAGATATCAAACTCGCTTCACTCAGTTTCCAAAGCAAGTTCGTTATAACTGACGCCTTTAGAACAAAGGCCCAGACGCCTTCAAAACATTGAAGAATTGTACTAAATATCCATCTACCCCTAGGTGTTCTGGAACGCAGGCTGCCAGATGGTGTCCCTAAACTTCCAAACATCGGACCTGCCGATGCAGCTGAACCAGGGCAAGTTCGAGTACAACGGCAACTGCGGGTACCTCCTGAAGCCCGACTTCATGCGGCGCGCAGACCGCAGCTTCGACCCCTTCGCCGACGCGCCCGTGGACGGAGTCATAGCCGCGCAGTGTGCGGTGCAGGTCGGGGGTTCATTCTTATTTATTTTCTTATGTTAACACTTAATACTTTCTTAGGTTATGTTAAAACAAATACACTGATCAGCTAACACAGAGACTTTATTGTGTACAGGACAGAATGACGTCATAACATGGCAGCAACTATTTCGTGGTGTTCAAAAACAGATTAAAAAATGCGATCAATCTGAAATCAAATCAAAAAAACTGAAAATTTTGAATTTAATTTTAAAATTTATTTTGTTATTTTATGAACTAAAATTAATATTTCCCGAATTCTTTTTGCCTAAGCTATTTCAATAATAGGTTTTTAGATTGTTTTTCATATGGAATAAAATACCCTATTGATCAATGCAGGAAAAGTAAATTATTTTATGATTGAGTTTAGTATATATTTATATTTTTAAATAACTATATTTGTGTCCAAACTTCAATGTTTCGATTTAATATTACGAGTACATCAATAAGTTACCATTTAATATGATTGATTTTAGTATACTACCTTCAATATTAACTACATTTAATATTATATCAACAAGTTACCAATTAACCCCCACAGGTTATAGCCGGTCAGTTCTTATCAGACAAGAAAGTGGGTACGTACGTAGAGGTGGACATGTACGGGCTGCCATCTGATACCATCCGCAAAGAGTTCCGAACGCGCATGGTGCCCGCTAACGGACTCAATCCTGTGTACAATGAAGAGCCTTTTCTGTTTCGTAAGGTATGTTCGTAAAATTTCTATTTACATTGAGTTTAAGACATATTTTATTCCCAAAGATTATTTATTCGATCCCAAACCCCGTCTACTCCTGGGCAAAGGCTTCCCCAAAGATTATAATGGCAACCGATCTTATACTATCGATATCTAATCTGGGTGCTGGATTTGAAGCAAAACCGAAAAGAGTAGCATAAAAAGAAAATCACGACATTTGATTTTGAATATTTTTGCCAGGTTGGTAAGCCGGCTTTCGGTTGTTCCGAAAGGTTAAGTTTTCAGCAATGGTGGTATCCACTAATAAAAGTCATGTAACCCTTGAATCTATAAATGGGGATGGTGGTGTCCACTAATGAATATCACTTGACCTTGGTATCTGTAGTTTGGATGGTGGTGTCCTCTTGACCTTGACTCTTGACCTTGGAAGGTCACGTGACCTTGTAGAGTGTGACGTGCACTTGTACCTTGGTGTCTTTAGAAGGGATGGTGGTGACCTCTGGACCTTGGACGGTCACGTGTCGTTGGTGACCTTGTAGAGTGTGGTGTGCAGGTGGTGCTGCCGGACCTGGCGGTGCTGCGGTTCGGCGTGTACGACGAGAGCGGCAAGCTGCTGGGGCAGCGCATCCTGCCGCTGGACGGGCTGCAGGCGGGCTACCGGCACATCTCGCTGCGGACCGAGGCCAACTTCCCCATGTCGCTGCCTATGCTGTTCTGCAACATCGAGCTCAAGATATACGTGCCCGACGGCTTCGAGGGTACGTTACATTAGTGTAGTGTGTACACTATCATTAAAAATCCAGAGTCAATAAATATCTCTTCGAGACAACATTTATTATTTTATAAAAAATCAACAATACGTTTCAGTTCAATTTTGAAATATTCTTAGACAATCACCATACTCCATCTCAGAACAATAGACATCCTATAAAAATTGTCATAAATAACCTACATATATATAATAATATTATGTGAAACCACCCTTATATCTAACTTTTACCTTCTCTAAACGCTTTATAAATCCAAAATAAAATCCAAAATAAAATAAAAGAATAGTATAAATAACTCCTAATCTGTACAGATTTCATGGCGGCGCTCTCTGACCCGCGAGCGTTCATGGGCGCGGCCAAGGAGCGCACTGACAACATGAAGCAGATGGGTATCGAGGAAAGCGGCCCTGAGAAGAAACCTGCGGAGGAGAAGAAGGAAGGTGAGATTGTGTAAGAGAGAGAGAGGAAGAGAATGAAAATACTAGTATAGATAACTCACCCCAAAGAAAAAAATTGGACAGCGCTAATTCATGTTATTACTTGAACTTTTTTTAGCCCAAGTGTTAACGCGGTCGCTTTAGAAAGCGATGGGGAGGGGTTTAAACACCGTTCGGTTCTCGCACCTCTAATATTGCAACTACACGAATCATTCTGAACATATACCACCTGTCTTTCCTGCATATCTGAGAGAATCTAGCAAGTTCTCGAAAGCTTAGTCCGTCTCGCACTAGATCAGCGTACCCTGACTCTCGAATTAAAATAAGTCCACACCCAGCAGTGGGCCGTTTAATAGGGCTTTATTGTTAATCCTAAGAAATCCCTTCTTGCAATCTTCTTACAACTGAAAAAAATTATAAACAAATAAAAAATACTAACACGGTTTCTCATCATAAACACACGTCCACCTTTAGTGGTCGACACAATTACCTAGAGAAGTTCTGTAAATATAAGGTCAACTAGTAAATATGTAAAGTGTAGTTGAGTTCAGTACATTTTTGCCTGGAAATAATTGGGTTTTTCCCCTACTAATTCTACTAATACTATAAATTGGAAAGTTGACGTCTGTTACTCAGTCACACCAGAACTGATCGGATCTGGATAAAATTTGGCATAGATATAGATTATAATCGTGAATAGCTTATAGATCACTTTTTATCCCGGAAATATGTAAAGTTCTCGCAAGATTGATTTGTTTCTGTTTTTCGGAGAACCTAAAGCCAAGTGAGGATGAGTCGCTAGTTGTTTATGAAACCGTACACCACAAACACTAAATGCTTAGGCACACGTTGTATAAACACACCGAAAATGTGCGTAATGTAAACGCGTATATTCTGCACTGATAGACTTGTATTCAACTATTTGAATGTCCCATGGGTGGGGGTGGGAATCTCTTCGTTGGCCAAACTGGCTAAGTGCAGGCGGTCTGAGCATGTTCAAAGAAACTTAATAGGTTACCTTATGTCGTTTCCCCACTATGTTTTCTTTCACTGTAAAACAAGTGGTAATCATGTTAGAAATAATTCTGCATGAGAAAAATCGCAATACGTTCTCTCATGCAGCTTCCCCACTAAGCTTTTTTTCACTGTAAGACAAGTAGTAATCTAATGTACCTAATGTTGGAAATATTCTGCATGACAAATTAGCACATTAAAACATCAGAGGTGCAAAACCTGGTACTATGTTAAAATAGTCACGTGCAAAATCTTTACATATCTCAGTACGAGTGTACTTTCAATGTGTATAACGGAAATTTCTTAAAAACAAGAATATTTTGGCTTGATTTTGTTGTTTTTAGAATCTAAACGTGTAATAAACAGCTAAAGAGTAGTTCATAATAATCTGATCTGATGATAACCTGTGTTTTCAACAAATACCAGCCACTGAGGTGGGCTAATGTTTACGTTATATAAAACACAAATAGACGCGCATTCATAATTTTCATTCGGAATATTCTCCGGCAAATGCGCCGCTATGACAGCGATATTTTCGTACCAACCTTATTGATATGGTGCAAGTGAGAGCAGACAGCGAATGTTATCTAGAATTGAGATGGGTGAAATATATGCTCTCCAACCGACGTGCAAATGTTACGCTCAACGAACACTCGCACAACTTCTATACTACCAGAGGTTGTCCACAAGGAGGAGTACTTTCACCCCTATTATGGACACTAGCAGTAGACCTGCTGCTTGTAATCATGGCGGATCTCGACTACGACACACAGGGCTATGCAGATGACCTTGTTGTAATAGTAAGAGGTCCCTGCCTGAACACAATTTCCACCAGGTTACAAGGAGCTCTCGACACCATAACTAAGTGGTGCAGAGAAAATGAATTATCAATAAACGCTGATAAAACGGTTATTGTACCCTTCACCAGGAAAAGGAAGCTTGAAAGGCTGACCGAGCTCAGACTAAATGGAAAAACCCTTAACCTATCCAATGAGGTAAAGTACCTTGGAGTCACTATTGATCAAAAGTTGACTTGGAACTCTCACCTCAACAACATTATACAAAAAGCCAAAATGGCCCTATGCATATGTTGTCGAATGGCTGGAGCCAAGTGGGGCCTAAAACCCAAAATGGCTCTCTGGATGTACACCGCTGTGGTAAGGCCGATCATAAAATACGCCTCAGTAGTATGGTGTAACAAAACCAAACAAAAGACAACAATGAGTAAACTAGACAGTGTACAACGGATGGCATGTCTAATTATTACAGGAGCCTTTCATTCAGCACCAGGAGACGCTCTAAATGCATTGTTGAACATAGCTCCGCTATACCTGCACGTGCAAAAAGAAGCGAAATCTTGCCTCTACAGGCTCTGTACACAATCGAATGTAAAGTTGCAATCGCAATATATGAACAAACTCATAGAGTTGACATTCGAACACAATACTCTAAAAATGCCAGCAGATGGCATGAACACAGAGTTTAACTTTACAAAACAATACATAATAGATCTTCCTAACCGGGACATGTGGCTGAACGGCCAGGAATCTCACAAAAAGGGAAGTCATGTATGGTTTACGGACGGATCCAAGAAAGGATCTGATGTAGGGTGCGGAATCTATGGCCTTAAGCCTAGATTTAACATGAGTGTCAATCTAGGTAAGGAGGCCACCATCTTTCAGGCAGAAGTCTTCGCCATCAATAAATGTGCTGAAGTCATTCTGGAGAGAAAGCTTAGAAACCAAAACATCTACATCAACTCGGATAGCCAAGCAGCACTATTGGCTATAAATTCTCTTGAGACCAACTCCAAGTTGGTTAAGAGCTGCATAGACAACCTGAACGTCCTGGGTTCATCCAACAGAGTTATCCTCAGATGGGTCCCGGGTCACTCAGGTATAAATGGGAATGAAAAGGCAGATGTATTGGCAAAGATGGGCGCTGAAACCCCACAATGTGGCCCCGAGCCATTTTGTGGCATTGCCAAACAACATGCCTATTCAATTCTCAAACATGACTGCAATCTCAAAGCACTTAAAGAGTGGCAATCCGCCTCTGGACAAACTCACTCCAAAGCGCTAATTAAGGGATATCGCAATACCTTTACAAAAGAGTTGCTCCAACTCAACAAGTATAAAACTAGTGCGGTAACCAGAATACTTACTGGCCACTGCAAACTCAATAAACATATGTTTACCCTCGGCCTCATTCAGTCCGCAATGTGCAGACTATGCCATGAGTCAGAGGAAACTGCTATGCACAACCTCTGCTCGTGCGGACCACTCATGCACCGCAGAATATCTTTCTAGGGCAGCATATCATGCAACCGGAAGAGATACAGAAGCTCTCCGCTCAGAAAATCTGGAAGTTCCTGGAGGCCCTGTTGCTTCCAGGAACTAAGCGGAGAACTCTAAACTCATTTTAAGGGAGCTACAATGGACCAACACTGGTCGACGTAGCAAGGGCCGACCCCGGCACCAATCCCAAAATATAAATAATAATAATATCTAGAATTTACTTTCCAAGTGGAAAATACAGGGTCATTAAATTTTATTTATAGTTGTAATAATTTAGATTCAGTTTATTATATTCTTCACTATAGCTAATAGTTTCGGCTTTTGCCATCATCCTAAGCTGAAAAAGTCATCTTGTGAGTGTTTTAACAAGTCCTCCAAATTTCTAAATGCTAGTGTTGAAGTCTTTTATAAACCACATAATTTGATTTCAATTCAATTTAAAAGGAAAATTAAGTTAAGGAAAAGAACCAAAACAAAAATATTTAGAGATAAAACAAATCTTTTTCTCATTCTCAATATAGCAATATTTATTTCTATTTTCTGTATATTATATTTTATAATTTCTGTACCCATATATTTATAATTCTGACATGGGATCATTTGTTGATTTAAATAAAATCTATATAAATAAAAATGAATGTTTTGAGATTGGTTCGACTATTTCGGCTATTTTTTTTTTTGTATATTCCTTAAGGCACAGGGAAGGTTTTAATATTAAAAAAATCAAAGTTTGTAAAAAACTTATACTAAAGTAGGTACATAGTCTTTAAAAAAAGTAGCCAAAATGAACAAAATCGCTACAACTTATGACATGTACAGTAGAATTCAGCGGTTTTCATCTCGTATATAGACATTAGGAGTCGATTGGCCTTACGCATCTCACTATATTACTTTCAACCGTCGACCAAACGTTTACTCTCGCTTTATATTTAGATTTTGATGTAAACATTTTTAATATAGTTAGTTCTTTAACACTTGGAGAATATAGTGAATGAACAGCTCCTTTTGTGAGTGTTGTGTTTTAAAATGTGGAGAATTGGAGACAGAACAGAAAAAGGTAATATAATACGTTAATATAATATTTAAAAATTAGATTAGATTTAGCGCGAGCGAAGCCACCTTGTAACTTGACATATTATAAACTAAAACTTTCTCCGAGAATAACTCTATCCATTGGTGAAAACAGCATGAAAATCAATTCAGTAGTTTTTGAGTTAATCGAGAACAGACAGACAGACAGAGGCGGCGAAGGACTACTAGTTTTATAATATCTAGTGATAATAATATACTATAAAAATCAATAACAAACCATTACTTATTTGTTTGAACAGTAGATTATTGCACTATGGGCTGATACTTTCTATTTCTTTTACTACTCTATAAAATTTTAATGTTTATTTTTATTAAATAGGTATAAAAATTTTATGATGTTCTAGCATTTTGTTAGTTTTAAAATATAATAGCTATAAAAATATTTATACATTTTGTATGATTTTTTCTCTAAAGTTGTATCAGTGTATAAAGTTTTAATGCATTACGAAACAAAGGTAAAAGGGTTTACTTTTAATCGTCCACCTTAAGTATTGGAACTACGGTTCTATTTAGATTATTTACAATTGTAAACATTGGATAATACGTTAAAAATTAAGGATATTCAATCATTTTTGCAACCTAACATTTGAATAATATTTTTTAATTTTTTGTCTTTGATAGAACCGCTGGTATTCGAGCCCATAACAGTAGAAAGCCTACAAAAAGAGAAGGGCTTTGTTAAGACTGGACGCAAGCAGCAGAAAGATCTAGAAGCTCTGAAGAAACGCCACGCCAAAGAGAAGATGACGTTACAGAAGCAGCAATGTGCGGCTTTGGAGAAGATGATAAAAGGAAAGAAGTAAGTCATTATAACAGACCTAGAAATAAAATATCTTGCCTTCGCAAATGGAGAACTAATGAAGAAGATTAGTCTGTAAATAATTTAGACAATTATATAGACGGACTCTGCCAAAATATTTTTTAAGTCAAAAATAACCGGTAGCTTTTAGTAATACATATTTAGTATATTTTTTCTCGTGAATGTCACTGAAGAAATTGCTAAGATTCGTATCGTCAGACGACTATAAAATGTATAAAAAAGTAGATGCATAAATCACTACATAGTATAAAACAAAGTCGCTTTCTCTGTCCCTATATCCCTATGTACGCTTAAATATTTAAAACTACGCAACGGATTTTAATGCAGTTTTTTTTAATAGATAGAGTGATTCAAGAGGAAGGTTTATATGCATAGATAGCGGATCCCGCGCTTTTGCCTGTGCTAAATCTAGAGAAGAGCCAGTCTCTAGTATATAAAATAGATCAATTTATTGAGGAAAGCATAAGTTTTCAGAAAGCACTATCGTACATTAAAGCAAATTGTATTACTAGAATAAAGTAGTTTAATACAGCTATTGCCAAGTGGATTTGTTTTATAGTTTCTGAGATATTCTGCTTCAAACGTCTTATAATTATTCCAAGAATTTTCATAGTTAACGATGATGATCATCAAGTTATACGAAGTTTACGATCGATTGACGTCATTAATCGTTTCGCCTGCATTATACTGATTGATATTGAACCAGAAGTTGTTTAAACGGTCGTTATTTATTATATTACTAACTTGATTAAACTTTTATAATATCTCTAGCGAATTACCCTACGTTGCTCGGAGTGTTAATATATTTAACAATAACCTACCTCACGTCTACTACTTTATTGTCTTGGTCGTGTAGTGGTTAGCATGTACGGCCGCACATCCGGAGGTCCTGGGTTCGAGTCCCGGGTCGAGCCAACTTTAGTTATGAAGTTTATCTATTTAGTATGCATCAGTAACAGCCCAAAGATGGCATGGAACCGACAAGTCGTATCGAGTAGTCGTTCCACGGGAGTATAAGAGTGACATAAACATAGTGCTTTTGTGTCTGCGCGTACACTCCTCCACTATAATATCTCCTGTCCAGTAGGCTAGTTTTAAGATTAGATTATTATTAGTGTGCAATACGTAGTATAGACAGTGGTAGCCCAGCGGTAACGCGGTCGCTTGGATAACCGAGTGATGCGGGTTCAAATGCGGGTCTCGCACCTCTGATATTTGCATGTACGGATCATTTATATCATGATTACCACTTGTCTTACGGTGAAGGAAAACATCGTGAGAAAACCTGCATATCTGAGAAAACCTAATTAGTTTTCGAAAGACATGTGAAGTCCGCCAACACGCACTAGCCCAGCACGGTGGACTATGGCCTGATCTTCCTTTTACTGAGGGAGGCCCGTGCCCAGCAGTGGGGCGTTAAAAAGGGCTGATAATGACACAAATCGATTAAAGAAGTAACGACATTGCTAGTTGATAGAGAAGCTGATGCTTACAAGAGTGGATTATAGATTGTAGTTGTATGATCGCGTCTACTGTTTTACTGATGGTGCATTATTTTTGATCGGTCATTTTTCATTGAGGGCGCTGAATACCTACTTTTGTGTATTAATGGATAAAATTTTACTGTAAGCCTGATAGAACAAAATTTTACGAAAATTACAAATGCGCTCATCCCCGCCCTCGGCCACGAGGCCAGGACCGGTTCCCAACATGCAAGGGTCCTTGGGACGTTAAAATAAAAGTGGACTGTAATAATGTACTGGTTTAATGTCGTAAATACAAGAAACGCCCGATGTTGTACGGTAGCTACCTCAATGCCCTCGGCCACGAGGCCAGGACTGGTTCCCAACACAAATATAGAGAATAATTGCTTGTTAATTGACAACACGTAGTGAATATCAACTATTCAACTTTTTCCCCAGCAAAGAGCAGCTAAGCAACGACGCAGCGTTCCGCCAGCTGGTCGGCGAGCAGGCGGGCGCGTGGGGCGAGCTGGTGCGTCGCCAGCGCGCCGAGCTGTGCGCCGCCGCCAGCGCGCGCCTCCACGAGCAACGCGACCTGCTCAAGAAGTGCTGCGAGCAGGCACAGCTCGCGCAGATGAAGCAGCTGGAGGCGAAGCACGAGCGGTGAGTACAGCTCCTTTGTAGACATGTCGCCCTGGTACCCAGCTCTCCTGCGAGGTATGTCGCCTTAGTACCCAGCTGGAGGCTAAGCAAGCGGTGAGTCCACCCCTGCGAGGTATGTCGCCCTGGTACCCAGCTGGAGGCCAAGCAAGAGCGGTAAATATCGAGCGCGCGAATTCCTTCTCGGTTGTGGTGCCCTAGTACCACATCGGTGACGAACCAATCAAAGAAACCAATTCATGTAGCCATTGCACTTATCAGATATGAAAAGGTGTTATCCTACTTGACAGCCAGTTTAGATATCTACATCCATTTAATACAACACAAACTTTGAGCTTATTTTTCTCGAAATTCGAATTTTGCGACATTCATCAATTCGTTTCTTTAATAATTTTTTAATTGATATAATTTCACAGGGAATTGAAAGAAATGAACACAAGACAAGCCAAAATCAGCGTGGAGACCAGCAAGGAGGTGGCCAACGACAAGACTCTGAAGACCAAGCAGGAGAAAGACCGTCGTCTGAGGGAGAAGAAACAGAATAACACTAAGAAGTTCATGGACGAGCGCAAGGTAAATAATATATTTCTTTATAATTTCTTCAATAGCTGTGATATATGGGTAGACGAATATGACGAAATTACAAACAGCGTAATTTAGTAATTTGGCTGTGGAACCCTAAAAAAGAGACAACAGCATTTATGTTTGTCTTTAGAATTTCTCCTTGGACATTCTTTGATTTACGCGAATATTTGACATGTCAAATAAAACTATCTTTAAGGGATCTGGATCCATCGGACTCGTTACCCGTTAATAATTATTATATATAATTTATATAATTTAAATTATTATATAATTTAATTAAAATAAATCCGCGGAAAATCCGAAAAGTTAGTTTACCAAATAAATAAAGTTTTAAATACAAAATACTGACCAAACCTAGTTAAGCTTTAAATAGATTAATAAGAAAATTGAATTGATGAAACTAAATCGCATATTTCCAGAACCAAACGATCAAACAGAACCGCGAGAAGGACAAGCTGAAGGCGACTCATGACAAGCAGATGGAGGAGCTTTCCAAGGATATTGACAATGTGGGTTTACTAAATCTTATAATATTAAATGAAAAAACACTAATTAATGGCGAAAAAAAGTATATTATGTAAAATAAAACAACTTAGTTTAACGGTCTTTAGAACGCGGACGGAGCCGTGCGAAATACTTGTATGTATAGAAAGTTATTTTGTGTATCTCGGAAAGGGCTTTAACTAAATAGATCACATTTTTTGTATAAATAGGTATTTATACAAAAAACTGTCTATTTTTAGAAACCTATACGACCTGTATTAGTATATTACTAACTGCTATTTTAATATAAACTATCGATAGCTAGAAAATAAGCGTGAGGGAAGTCGCGGGTTCCGCTAGTAAATGTATACAAAAACTTGACAAATTATATACTAAAATCTTCCTCGAGAACCACTCTATCCTTTGGTGAAACAACACGAAAATCGGTGCAGCAGTTTTTGATTTTATCGCGAACAGACAAACAGACAGACGCGGCGGAGGACTTTGTATTATAATATGTAGTGGTGCAATATTTTATGTATGTATTTTACAGCTTCACGATAAAAAGCTGCATACGTTTGGATGAATTGTAATAAAAGCTCGATATCGATGATATCTTATTATAGCTTATATAATAATTAATAAACTCCAGATATTATATGTAATATAATAATAGTTTAGACTAATACAAGTCAGTGATTCAAATATTTTTTTATTTCAGCTGATCGAAATGTACAAAATGGAGGAATCTGAATTCGAAATGGCGTCTAAAACCGAGTTCTTTGCATGAAAGTATCCGGACATCGCTCCGCTGCTGGAACAAATGACTCTCGCAGTGAGTGAGTGAGTGAGTCAGTGATCTCTTATACGAAATCCCAATTATCTACTACATTTCCTTACATGGGATAGACTTTTGTCATAACCAGTTACCTTATACTATGTCAAATTCCTATCTCCTATAGAAGGACAGATTATTATGGTTCTTTTTTTAGTGTTATTAGTTATTGCTGAGTCAGTCAGTTAGTTATACACTTATACAGTACAGTTTTAGTTTTATTCAATTATATGTTATTTATATATTGGTGTATGTTGAACTTAAGGTTCTCCATTTATTTATAGTAGTATTATGGATATCTATTTTTTAATAAACATTACATATTTATTATTTACATAATTCATTATGAAAATCTTTCAATAAATTATTATATTTTTATCTAAGGAAAGGTTTCTTAATATCATATACCTAAATAGTTTTTAAAAGTTTCTACATAATAATATCATTCCCTTTTGACGTCACAAGATAGTATTTATAGATGGTGAAAATAATAAGAATTATTTATATAATATATAAATAAATTAAAAAAATAAATATTTATTGCTTTCATATCTATCAACTATGGAAATGATTAAAAATGTATTATGTACTTATTAGATATACTTTTATTCATATTATTTTCTGGCAGCTAATGAGAAATATCTAATTTTGTACTAAAAGAATGTATTTTAGTTAAATTTATAAATTTATTATTATTAATAATAATAATTAGTTTTTGCAATTTATTTATAATAGAATATTTTTCATTTATAACAAAAATATTTCTTAAAAATTTAATTTAATTTTTAATCTGTATATTAAAAATAATTTATGTAATGCATAATTTTATAAACTAAATTATGATACATATTTTAAAAATTATATATTTGATAAGTATTAATTATCGAATAATTAATTTAATTTTGGTAATCCTTATTTTTTTTTATATATAATGTATATTAGTATTCAGATAAAAAAATATATTTAACTAATAATTTCATATTATATAGAATATAGTTATTTAATAATATATTGTAAATATTTAAAATATTCTATCTTTGAACTGTTATATTTATCTTATTATATAACAAACAGTGATAAGTTAATATTTGCTAAAGTAAATGAATACCTAGTAAATATCCGGAACGCGCTCGCTTGGATAACCGAGTGATGCGGGTTCAAATCCGGGTCTCGCACCTCTGATATTTTCATGTGCGAATCATTTCTATCATGATTACCACTTGTCTTACGGTGAGGGAAAACATCGTGAGGGAACCTGCGTGTGAGAGAGAACCTAGCAAGTTTTCGAGAGACATGTGAAGTCCGCCAACTCGCACTAGGCCAGCGCGGTGGACTATGGCCTGATCCCCCTCGTACTGAGGGAGGCCCGTGCCCAGCAGTGGGACGTTAAAAAGAACTGAAGATAAGAAGAACACCTAATATTATTAATATCAAAATCCAAAACAAATTTTAAAACTTATTTTAACATTATTATGATACAATTTAATAAATTACATCGAAAATTCTTAACTATTATTGAATATCATGAATGTTTTTTATAACTATAAGAAGGCAAAGTTAAAATAATAATCTTATCACTGTTTGTTAATAATAAAATTATCAAAAACGAATAAAGAAACGATAATTGTTAACGACTTTAAAATTGTAAAATCAATCGTGATTATTTGGCCTTTCAAAATTATAAATATTTATATATTAAATATATAAGATATCATGTAGGTAAATTGCATCTTAATTTAGTTATTTTGTTTTTGTAGTAAAATCTAGAGCTATTCATACAAAATTATAAAAAAACATATAAGATACATTTTTTTTCTTAATTAAAAATGTAATGAAAGGAACTAATAATAAAAAATATGTTAGTAACAAACAGAAAAGTTGTTTACTAAATATATTTAAACAACTACATATTAATAAAATTAAAAAAATAAATGCGAATGGCTCTTATATTTTTTCTCATCATTGTAAAATTTAATATATTTAGTCATAAGTATTATATTATATCATTATATTATATATATTTAAAACTAAATCTCTTTACGGGTAGACGTAATGCTTAGTTGTTACTTTACACATTAAGGTTTCAGTTTATCTTTTTTGACTAAAAAAAACTTAAAGTAAAATTGTGGTTTATTCTAAAATAAGAAATAAGTGACTATAAAATAAAAGTAACTATTTATCTTAATTTTTCAATTTTTTCCGAAATTATTATACATTAATATATTTCATTAAAAAAAAATTTACTAATTTAAGAAAGAAAGAATTCACAAGGGCTCATTCCTATATATATACTGTCAGCAAAAAAAATACACTAATAGTTAATATTCTGTATGTACATTCCTTACTTCTAAAACTGACAAATATGCTAAATTTCTGTTGTTGACTGTACCATTAATTTAGTAGTGGACCAAATCATACTTATTCAATATCTGCCATATTGTAAATAATATTATAAGCCAAAGAAATACATATATAACAGATTAATTACAATTAAATTGTAATTCCTTTATAAGACTCTTTAAATGTCAATATTTCAACATATTGAATGTTTTATAGTAGATTGTGACCTAGTTTAATTATTATAAAATAACCTTATTTATAGTCAAGGATCCCATATTAGATAGCTCTTCACTCTTCTGCTTACTTAAAAACAATGCATGTAACATAAAAAATATGTTCCTGGGGCATTAAAATGTCTAATATTTTATTCACTTGCTTCCAAAAATAATGTGACATTAAATAAAATACGATTATAAAGAACAATTTGGCGTTATATAGTAGGTGAGATAGAAAAACAGCAAATAAATTAAACAAAGCAACTAAAATTATTACATTATATGTTTTAGCTCTCGTATGACGTATTTATGTTTTATATAATGAAAAATCCTTTCATTCAATAAGCAGATGTGTGACAAACATTTTTACTTTGGATCTTAGACTACTAGCATGTTTGATGTGGGTGATATAATTATTTACAATAAAAAATAATATATTCGAGTTTGAAAATTAACTGTTACCTTCAAACCACTGTGTCTAATATTGTGTAAACGCGTGTTAAATTTATAAAATAAGAAAATAGAAGAATAATTTATATAATCTAAGTAAAAGTTTTAATTAAAGTTTCAATCTGTTTAAAGTATACATACTTATATTTAATAGCTGTTGAGTTAGATCATAATATCTCGAAAACATCTAAGACTATCTTACTACATTCTAGTCAATTTTATAATAAGCTATAACTATGACGACATAATTGTTTCTGAAACAATCTAATAAAAATGTTTTTGTATCTATGAATTATTGAAAAGTAAAATTTAAATTTTATTATTACATAACGTATTTGATAGTATAAAAAATAGTGAGAGTAATTATAAGTGGTAAAACATAGTGACTTTATTTGTAAGAGATAATTATAATTAAATGTTTGTGAGAATTGCACTATTGTTGGCTGTCTATTGCAGATTATATTACATCACTATAGTTCATTTGTTTTTAAATAATTCAATCAATCGAATAAATATCTAAATTTACTATAATATATATACAGTTCGCGTCACGTAAAAATAACGCTGGAAGAAAGTGGTGGGGGGTGTGTTTGCGCATGGGTACATTCGCATACGAAATTACTAAGCCTATTCTTTTATTGTTGAAATAGCCTTTTGCTCGCGACGTATATTGGTTATTGGCAGGTACATTGAAAAATATATTAGATAGAATGTCATTAAATAGAATTAGATTAATTAGAAAAATATGTTTGATTCAGTATAGAATGTTTAATTTACTTACAAAAAATATAATTAATTAATTTAACATATTTTTAAAATTATTAACTGCATTATTATAAAACTCTCTCGATATAAAATAATATACGTCAAAAATATTTTTTCTCTATTTTTTATATAAAACTATTTCGTAATTAATAACTTTTGTGTGCGCGATAGTATTTTGAACTGACAAACCAATAGCGAGCCGGAAAGCATGCGGCGCGGGTCTCGCCGTCCCGCGCCCCGCGTCTTACCACCAGATTCACCTATAAATCGCCTCTGCGCAACTTGACAGCCAGCGTTCATTTTACATGACGCGAATTATAGTTTTAATATTGAATCACGTTCGAAATCAACAATTCAGTTATAATGGATATTTTATAGAGTATTTACATGACATTCACATATAAAAAGTTTATTACTTTTGACATTTGATTAGTTATTAATAATCTGTATTATTTATTAGTGTTAGGAGCACATTTCAAACCTCATTTAATATTTCCTAAATCTTAGAGTAAGGACGAAAATGTAAAGCGTATAAAATTCTAAATTAACATAATATGTAATATTAATATTATAATATAATTACTTTGTATGTGGTAGCCATGTTGGATTTTATGCATTATATTTTATGTATATCTGTATGAATATGATTATATTATTAAAAATAAATTAATATTGAAACTCGTTATTTATTTTTGTCTATTATAGAAGATAAAACTGCCTAAATATTCCAAGGGCAAAGATAAATAAAAATAAATTACTTGTTGTAACTTGCTCTCTATACATTTGCTTCTTGCATATAATCCAATATTATGTCATTTATATTTCATATTTAATAATAATATTTACAGTACTTAAAATAATTTTGCTAGAAATAAAACACATTGTATCCCAAAGATTTTATTGTTTTAAAGTACAATAATTATTAATTAAATTATTTAAAATATTAACTGGTTTTAATCACTGACCTATTTATCTACTTATTCTATGGACTAATATACAACATTTTACTTCATGCTTCTAATCTTTTTCTTTTCCTTGTACAGACTTTCATGTTGTACTGAAACAAAATTTATAATCTTAATACTTTTATATTATAATATTATTTCCCTAATGTAGTATGCAAAATTCATTAAATTATATTTATAAATAACAAAGTTGCATGAAATTAAATTTCTAGACAACAAGTACAATGAGACAGGGAAATGTACCTAACCAGTGGCAGATACAAGACAAATGTTCTCAGAGGCCTGGGTTTATTCATTCATCTCTTTAACGTCCCACTGCTGGGCCTCTCTTCAATACAAGGGCAAACAGGCTATAACCTACCATGCTTACCAAGCACCTGTTGGTGCTACGCAATAGACATGCCTTTTAAAAACCCGTTAAGTTCTCTAAAAAATTGTAATATTTTCCTTCATTGTAAGGCTAAATATGGTGGAAAATCAGTCACATGTAAATATCAGAAATTGAACTCGTTTCACTCAGTTAAAAGCAAGTGATGTACTCAGGTATATAAAAACTATAAATAGCCACATTCCACAAACTGGGGCTTTATGTCACTATCTTGATATTTAAAATATATGTATAAAAAATCTTTTTTAAGTATATTATAAATAATGATAAGCATGTGGGTCATACTATACTTATTATAAATCACTAAACATTTCACAGTGCTTTACAACTGGTACAAATAAAATACTTTGAATATACTATTATGATACTCAAATTTGATACATAAAAGTGGTCAGTAAATATCACACTAGGTATGTATCTATATTTAGATTAAGTGTTTTAAAGAAATAATTCAAAAAATCATAAATTAAGAATTAGAATATCCAGGAGACAATGTCAATCACATACCTATGGTCACCAAATTGTAATCATAGATAATTTCCTACAAAGGTGGTCAAAGGTCTTAACTGTTATATTGTTGTCAATTTAAGGAATTGAAATAATAAATACACAAAATATATATAAAACAGTACATGAATAAAAAAATCATTAAATATTAGCTGATTTTTTAAGAAGAAAACGATGCACCATAAGTACTGAACAGAAGGACTAATGTTAGTCATGATATATACAATAGACTAATGTTAAACTAATGCAAGTAAATTATGAAATCTTAAAATAGGAGTAAAATACTCACTATATGGATCATAGCGAAGTATTTCTAATTTGTCAGCTAGCCTTTCCCGTATAGTATTAAAAGTGTGTCCTGAAACCACACTCTCCATCATTACCATTATGTTCCTGAAACATACCAATTAGCATTTTCAAAATACCTCTTAACTATAAATATATTGATAGTAATAAACATTTACTGACTTGCTCTTCGCTTTTTTAAGTAGCACGTTTGTGAGATACATTTTTATTAGTTATCCCAAAATACTTAAATTAATATTATTGACTATCAAATGAATACACATAACACATAACCTCCAATCATGATTACTTTGACAAATCACAAATGACATTTGACAGTTGTTGTTGTTGTTGTTTTTTTTTTTTAAATTTATCCCCAATAGGGAAAGGCAAAGGACTATATTCCATACAGCCTATCTTTGACAATTGTTTATGGATGACATTTGACAGCAATTGAATTATAAATGTCATAGGAAAATAAAAGAACTACAGGGTAGGCTGTATGGACTATAGTCCTTTGCCTATCCCCAAAGAGTATAGTTATTTTTATTAGTCATCTATGATAGTTATAAACTCCCTATTGGGGATAAATTTTAAAAACAACTAACAACAAATCAAAGAACTACACAGATGAAATATTACACATCGACTGTATGTTTAGGATATTTACCCACAAAAATAATCAAAAAGTATAAAGATCCTCATATTAAAGTTAAAAATCTTTTAAATTTAAATTTGTTTTATATTAATAAGACTATCTGTGATCTGTTAAATATTAGCACAGATTACCAATCAATTATTTCCATCGACTAATCGAAATGCTGCCACGTTAAAGTAAAATTATAATTTTGACAATATTCAATTAGTGACGATAAAATATAACATTTTACACGTGGAATCAGGACTTAGTACATATTAAGAGTGTTTGAGTGTAAATGTTTTAATATAATTTCACAATAAACTTTAGAACGAAAAGTATATTATTCTGGTAACATTCCAAAAACAAACTCGTTCATGTGTCGTGTGATGATGAACTTGTGAACCGGCGTTGCTGTTGGCGTTCCGTACGATTTGGGTTTTTTGTGTTCGTTCTTTGTTCGTTTTCATGTCGCAAATGAAATAACCAACTTTCATCTGTGTGAGTTTTATTAGTATTTTGTTTTCCGTAGTGTAGTTTGTACGTTAAAGAACAATGTTAAATAGCGACATGAATATGGAGAATGGCGGCGGCGACGCTAATTCCAATGTGTCACCGACCAAACTCATGGTCAACTATATACCCGAACTGATGACGCGGGACATGATGTATGCGCTTTTCTCCGCGATGGGAAAGATCGAGAGTTGTAAGCTGATAGCGAACAGAGGATACGGGTTTGTGGAATACGAGAAACACGAGGACGCAGAGAAGGCGCGGGTCGCGTTCAACGGCCTGTTGATGCAGGGTAAGACCCTGAAAGTGTCATTCGCACTCCTCAATCCTGAGAACAAGGTCAGCCACAAACCTGACACCGAGTCGAATCTCTACATAAGCAATCTACCTCCAGATATGACCCTCGAAAGACTGAACAGCCTTTTTAATCAATTCGGTAACATAACTAATAGTAGAGTGTCACAGGGTATCGGATTCGTGTGCTATGAGAGCAGACAGCAGGCGGAAGACGCGATACAAAACATGAACGGCCAGTCACCGATACCCGGCGCGGGGGCGATCGTAGTGAAGTTTGCAAACAAGCCCAGTATGAATAAAAATGCTCCCCGGCCGAGGCAGGGCCTCGCCGCGGCACCGATAGCCTATAACGGTGCGACAGCCGTGTTCAACGGTAGCACTCCCGCCTTCAACGGTACGAACTTAAGCGCAGCATTCGGAGCCCGGCCTGCGGCGGCTTTCGCGCCGGGCTTCCCTCAGGCTTCCCCGCCACCTCTGTTACCGTCCCCCGGTAAGGCTCTGCCGTTCATCAACAAGGGCCAACAGCGCTACAACCCTATGGCGGCCACCAACCACTCTCCCTTGCCACTAATAGGCGCGCCGGCCAGCCCAGTACCCCTGCTAAGTGCGGCGGCCGGTCCGCACCAGACTACCGTGTACGTTTACAACATTGGCGAGGATACCGAGGAGCTGGCCCTGTGGCAGCTCTTTGGTCCCTACGGCGCCATCGACTCCATTAAAGTGATCAAGGACCCTGAGACGAAAAAGAACAAAGGTTTTGCGTTCATCAACATGCGCGAGTACGACGAGGCCGCCATGGCCATCCAGGCGCTCAATGGCTACACGCTCAATGGACAGGTTCTATCTGTTAGCTTTAAGACTCAGAAGAGAAATAATTAGGCTAAGGACGTTTAAAACGTTTGTGATCGTCCCGGGGCCGAAAGCTTAAGATTTCATTCCAATCTCAGAATATTTTTGTAGCGATGACGATCCTCTTTGTGCATTTCAAATTAGTCGCATAAGTATTTTTGTAAGATTTATTATAGTTTTGTACCGGCGAGAGCGCGACATGACTACCTGTGAGTTGAGTTGCTTGACAGTATCCTATATGTGTACTTTTTATCATATGATATAGTATTATATTATGGGACTTTGTATGGACCTGTCGAATATGTATATGTCCTGGGGCCCGGGGCCCGCCTCCAGTCCCCCCGTGCCCCTCACCCTCAGGTATTTTATTTTGTGTAAAACAACAATTGTATGTTTTTTTAATCTTTAATAAATTTCATGTTTAAATAGAGTGTATTTATATTTCTCTATTTTTTTTTCTATATACTTCATCCCCAGCCCTATCCTATTTACTTATAGTATACATATTATCCATAATAATACATATAATTATTTGTGGCAGTAGTGCTAACGTGTACATAATATACTATTATTTTAATGTGTATTGTCCATCGGCAGGTCAGCTGTGTAAACTGCTTGAATATTGCATGTTGTGTATTAGACTGAAAATAATTTTTTATTTGTTTATGTTAGTGCTTTATGGTCCCTTCTATTATATAAAAGTTACAATGCTACCATTTTATATTTTCGGAAATCTAGCTAGCCCCTCGCCTTGAGACCGTCACGGATGATGTTTCATACCAAGCTTTAATCTCATATTTGTAAGGCTTCAAGTCCACTAGAGTAGGGTGAGTAGGCGTCGGGTTTTTTAAAGACTAGGAGTACGTCAATGTTAATTACGAATCGCTATCGCGTCCATGGGACAGGAAGCGATAAGATAAACAAATGCAGTGGTCCAAAACGGTAGCCTATGAACAATGGAATAGAATACGTGCTTTCTGCCACCATGGCGAAGTCGCATCGTTCCCTCGAAATACGATCGTAGCATGTGAGTATTGCATGTAATGTACAATATACGTCGTATTTTAAAAACGTAGTCAATATTAATAAAGTACATCTATACTAATATTATAAAGCTTAAAAGTTTGTGTGTTTGTTTGGTTGAACGCACTAATCTCAGAAACTAATGGTCGGAATTGAAAAATTCTTTTTGTGTTGGATAGTCTGTTTATCGAGGAAGGCTATAGGCTATATAACATCGCTACGACTAATATTAGCGGAGAATCAATGAAAAATGTTGCAAAAACGGGAAGGACGGGCGTTAGTTCTGCGGGGCACCATATCCTGCGTCTCAGAAAAAAATTGGTTTCCGGTCTTTAGAACGCGTGCGAAGCCGCGGGAAATGCTAGTATTGTCTGTAATATATATTCTGCAATGTATACAGTTCTTTAGACTTTGCCTTTTTTACGCGGATCGGTATTTGTATTTCATAAATTAAACACTCGAGCTGTAGTACTGATATGAACGTTGGCACCACGCTATTGATTTAACTTTGCCAGTTTTGCGATTGAGGACTTCATCTGTCCTTTTCAAGGGCACATCTATAAATATTTCGTCTGCTTATATTAGAGCGCGTCGACCTTTTTTACGCGTAGACGGTCGGAGTCCGCTCGTAATGTAGCGTCAAATACTTCAATTTTCCCAACAAATTATGAGCCGATATGCATTTATTTTAATATAATATTTTGTGTATAATACGTTAATTCTGTTAGTTTTCCTTATTTCTATATGATTCTATGATAATATATATATTTTCTCCATAATCTTATTAAATTCATTACAAACTGACATATGTACTGACTGACTATTTTTTTATATATGCACTTATATTATGACAAATGGTTATAATCTAATATAATGACTCTTCAAATTAAAACATTATCTTTCATAAAGTTTTACAAAAATATGCTCAGCTTTTTTTTCAAAATGAACATATAGTAAAAATATATATCGTGGACATAATTGATAGTAGTATAGGAATGGAGATAAGAATCAAATCAATGTAACCTCCGCACTGCTCAAAGGGATTTTAGAAATTTGACCTTGAGACGTATTCTTGTGGATAGAGGCTCCGTTCAGTACGACTTCTTATAAAGAAAGTAATTTACTACTGTCCCATTATGTACAATATCTTTTGTATGTATTACACCATAAAATAACTTAGGCTATTATGATCAACTTGTTTTTGTGTTCATCAGTACTTATTTTACTTAATTTCTATCTGTTTATTTTAATTTATGAACACCAAGGCTTAACGGGTTCGATGCCCGAATATGGAAATCTAGTACGCGTTTCATCAAGTAAAGCGTTCATAACTGTGATTAATAATTAAGCAGTGATTTTAAACAATATCAAATTTATTCTCGCAATATTCTTTGTTTTGAAATAAATGGATTTAAGCGTTTTACCACTTGACCCTGCCGGAATCGAACCCTCGTCCTTCGATGTATTGTACTGTGTCATAGATATTCATATGTACTAAATATGTATAGTTAATCCTTTCATCCTTTAGTATATAATATAAGTTTTATTTATTAAATACATTTAGTTTAATATATTATATATACTATAATATGACTGTTGCTTCTTCTTCCACGGTAGCAATATAAGTCAATTTACTGGTACAATTTTGCGAGCTCAACTTTACATTTTATCACTGCATCGATATGAATTTTTAATTCGAATTCCTACCGACTTTAGTCAGAGAAAGTTTATTCAAATGAATTTAGTTATTTTTGCCGGTAGATAGGATTTATGATGCTTTTTAATTTAAAATAATTATAATATTACTAGCTTACCCGGCAAGCGTTATGACTTATGACATATAAATAATAAATATATGATGTTATGACATAAATATATGATGCAAAAATCATAAGGGGGTGGGAATAGGAGACAAAAAAATTACCTTTACCAATATTTATTTTACTACCTATTGTCATACCTATCAAATATAGGCAAAAAATTATTAAAACCGGTCGAGCCGTTTTGGAGGAGTGCGACTACAAACCGTGACACGATATTCATAATATTAGGTATTGTGCTCTTAGAACATTAATTGTACAAACATTATTTACACAATGTAGTAAACTTCATACCATACATTTCCCCTATTTCAATAAAAATGGGAATATATACAGTTGTCTCGCTCGTACACCATGAATCATACTAAATTTTAGTTTTACACAACGGTTTATTGATATAATTACATATTTCTATCGATATCTGTAATGTACAATAATAATCAGTAGGTGGGAAAGATAAATGGATCGTTCATCGTAGTTTTTAGGCGAAGCGTAAAGTTTTACGTAATTGTTATTCTATCAGACGTTTTTAAATATAAACGCTGTTCTGATAACGTTATCGGGTCGAGTTACTTCATAGTATCGGTGTTTTTGCTAAAGTTAGTACATATATTTGCAATTTTATTTTGTACATACAAACTAAAAATAATACAACAATACATATTTGAGTTGTTTATATTTAAAAAATGTTTCACTTATTTAGATTAATTTAGTACATTTTAAAGCTAATTATGACATTTTATTAGGTGGTAGTGCCATGCTTGTTACCTTCGGGTAGCAACCGAATGGGCCGGCACGCCCCGTATAGTTCATTAGTACCACTCTCTCACAGAAGACCGGCGTGAAGTGGCAGCTATGCTGTCGCGTTTCGTCCGGTGAGTGAGAGTCCGGGAGGCCCACTCTCCTTCCCCCCTCCCTCTTCCCTTCATCCTCCGCCTTCGTTCCCCCCTCCCTCCCACTTCTCCATCCCTCCCTTTCCTAAAAGGCCGGCAACGCATCTGCAAACCTGGCTTGCAGATGTCCATGGGCGGAGGTGATCACTTCCCATCAAGTGAGCCTCCTGCCCGTTTGCCCCCTTTTTACCATAAAAAAAACATTCTCGTAACAATTTCAAAGAGCACTTTGCGATTAAAATAATTTGAATTTTTTCACCATGCGTAACACTGTTGCTCTTGTGCAGGTATATGAACTAAACAGTTATCGTAGATCGTTAAATTTGTTACGTTTACTGTAATATAAAGAAAGTCGAAATTTTTCTTAATTTTGTTTTTAAGTTTAGGTTCTTTTCTGTCTTTTATTAGACGTCTTCGATTTTGAAAACTTTTTGGGTACACAGTCTGTAACAGCTGTGTATATAGGGCCTCTCAAACCCTAGTTTCTTCCGTGATCATGCTGTTATAAAGCATTCAAAGCGTCGGGAACCAAAATCAAAATAAACCCAAAAAGTTGTTTTATTTTGACTGCCATATTCAAATATTCGCGTAAATCTAAAAAGTATAAAGTAATATTAGTTAATATATTTATTTATATAATACATATTGTACTTCAATTCAATTCAATTCTCTTGTTAATGGCTTCATACTATAAGAGTAAGACCTAATAGATTGTGTGTCATGTCTGTTTACTAGAGCTCTCAATTTTTTTTAATTATTTAATAATGCACAAGTGAACGTCGGGAACTAAATTACATTACCGTTCTAAATTATACACCATTATATTTTCGGTGTCTAACTGTAACTGATATCGTGTTATCAAGAGCCTTGAAATGAATAAAATTATATACATATATTGGATTAATTAAAACATCTATATATTCATAGATAGATACGAAATACTCGTTGAATATTTTTGAGAGAGAAAATTTACTTTCTCCAATGATTTATTTCTATATCTATTAAATCCCAAAATTTTGCCAATTTTGTCTTTAAAGCTTTAATTTACTATGAACTAAATGTCCGTCCCTTAAAAAGGTTGACGAGAACGTGTAGGTACTTGACCTTAGTCACGTAAACATCAGTATGAGAGTGCCCTTGCAACGATCCCTTCGCCCTACGCAGTCCTCTGTCTACATTATGTATACTCATATCTAGCTAGCTCGTAACGTTGTTTCGTTCAATAGAAACGGCAATGTAAAAACATCAACGTATTTAGTGTAACTTTACATTATTAGTATTTATTTTTAAAAATGTAAAAAATAATTTTGATGACACATTTGGCGCAGTTGGCAGCCCTACTTTCTTGCGCCAGAAGTCGCGGGTTCGAGTCCCGCTGGGGGCATTCATTTGTTAAACTCGGATGTTTGTACTCCAGTCATAGGTGTATATATTTATAATGTGTATGTATTTAAACTTATATATGTAGTATATCAATTATCTGGTATCCGTAACACAAGCTTCCTTCGTAGCTTACCACGGAACTAGATGGCGATGTGTGCAATAATGTCCTAACATATAACATAATAATTTAGCTGTTTTACGCCCTACTTCTGAGCACGTGCTTCACATTCAGGTGGGATCAGGCCATAGGCCACAATACTGTCCTAGGATGGGCTTGTAGAATTCACGTCTTTAGAAAAGTAGTTTCCTCAAATATGCAGGTTATTTCTGATGGTTCCGTTCAAATGTGAACATATACGGCTTTCAGATTTTTCACTTCTGTCCCAATTAGTAAATACAATTATGACTGCACTTACTGTTGCTTAACCTCGATGACTGATAACGTACTTTAGATAAAGCCTTTTTTTCTAATTTAATTAAAATTGTATTAGACTTTTCAGATTTTTTCCTGTACTTGTAGTACTAGACGATTTTACTTGCCTTTCATAGTTCTAGGTCAACGAAAAGTACCCTATAAATTTTAATTCCCTTGAGAGTGTCTGAATGTACGTTTTTAGCGAAATAAGCGGCCATAACTTTTTTTACGTTAACTTTATTTTTTTTACAGTTCTAAGGGACTGACCTGAGTATTTCAACTCGTGATACCTCTACGCGTTCCCTAGATAAAAGGGACAGACAGACAGCCGGACAACAAAGTGATTCTATAAGGGTTCTGTTCTTTCCTTATGTGGTACCGAAGCCTAAAAATGACATCAAAGATGAAAATATAGGTTTCAATTTGATTGGTCTAATAGTTTTATACTTCTTTTGGTGCCTTTAATGATTACCATTGCTATAAAATATATTTCAAAGGTAAAAAAATAATGATTAAATACCTAGTTAACTAATAAAGTTAAACAGTAAGCTAATTACATCTAATAGTGCTCGCAGTATTTAAATTCAAGACAATTAATTACGATATAAAAGCAGTAAGTAAATGAGTCTTCAAAGAATACGTGTCTATCGCAGGGCGTTCACCGTTTTATCAGGTTTTATAGTATGATAATTGCTGTGCCTGGGTTTGTGTCGCTTAGACGCGGTATACTATGGCGGTTTTACTATTTATGACCAAATTATCTCAATTCACAAATATTGGACAGTCTAGCTCAATGGTAACGCCCTCGTTTTTATAACCGAGTGATGCGTTTTCGAATTCGGGTCTCGCAAATCTGATATTTGCATGTGCTAATCATTTTTGAGATGATTGCCAAATACTTTACGGTGAAGGGAAACATCGTGAGGAAGCCAGTGTGGTGGACTATGGCCTAATCCCCCTCGTCTCGAAGGAGACCCGTGCCCAGCAGTGGAACGTTAAAAAGGGCTGAATACGCACAATAATTATTGGCTAACTAGCTATTTGACCTCGTTTCGCTTAGATTCTAATCCCGAGCGTCCTTCGGTTGCTAGGTAGGTACTTACAGTTTATTTTTATGCCGTAGAAATACCGGAATTAAAAATAGCCTAAGTCACTAAGAACCATAAGCTATCTTTATGTAAATGATCATGGCGATTCATTGCTGTGTAAAGGCAGGAGAAACCGTTAAACATTTGTATTGTAGTATTAACGCTTGCAAGAAACAAAATTAACTTGATAATGATATAATAAACACAGTTTAAAACCCAAATTCTGAGTTACAATGTTGTTATCAACTATTAGGTGTTGATTAAGTTAGGATTTCCTAGATTTTTCTAAAACTACAAAATTGTCAAGCAAAATCTGATTCGATACAAATGGTGAAGTTATGCCATATCCAAATATTGCCCTTTACCGGTTCGAGGTGTATTGCGTGTACAGACAGTGACGCGGCTCGAATGGAACATACGTCAATACGTCATATAAATATCTACTTCAAATAAGTACATACATTTTTTATTATATTTGCAAAAAATATTTGTAGTTCTTCTAAGTTTTCCTTTGAATTATCACTGACCGTAATGAATAATATTATAACGCTTAGCGTTTCATGCAAATTTAAGCGAAAAAATACAGCCGTTACGAAAAAATCGCCATTCAAAACGTCGATAGCCGTCTGTTTCGTGGCGACAGGTGAAGTGGCAGGTGGCCTGTGTTGTGACGTCATAGTTTAGGATCCCATTAAGTCTTAATATGAAACCTTTGTCATAATATATAGAATCAATCTATATGTTTTGTGCGGCTTAGACACTTATATTGACCGTACTTATGGAACAAGTTCAAATACGACGTTTATTGCCAATCCTATTAAGTTATTTAAAGATTAAATGAATAGGTTCTTATACAAACATTCTATTAATTCAGTTTTTTTTTTTACTTTTTTATATTAATAATTTTTATAGTAACTAATACTGTATTTAATGCCAAGGTCTCGTATAACCTTCCAGTTGAAATAATGAAAATTATAATTTTATCGCCAGTTTTTGCGAGAGCTAACTCATTAACATACATTATATTCTAAACGGGTTTCGAGCGCGTCCGCGCGACGAATGTCATGTCCAAAGATAAGATTCGGGACCAAGTGTTGATTAAACAAAACCTTACTAAATACGTGACTAAAGCAATAAACTAAAATTGAAGTACAAATGTATGATCGTTGAGACTTCTCGTTAACTGACAATTTACACCATTTTATAGCAAACACGGGATATTATGAAATAAGTCGTAAACTGTTTTAATATTTTAGACTAGTATTTCCAGAATCTTTAATGCGATACCGCGTGTTTTATCTTTGTTACGTAGACTGTGCTTGTATGAGAAAAGAGCATCATAGTTCCAAGGTTTTTTGGTTGTCTTAATGCTAATTGAAAGTTTCTTAAGAAAATACTATATGAATGTTGCATCAACGTGTTTCCAGTTTCGAGGAAACGTTTTTGGCGTAAATATTTTAGACTTTAGTAATCGATAACTAAGTGTTATTGTGATTAATTCACGAATTGATTCAGTCTATTTATATCGACACTTGCAAAGAACAATGTTGCTACCCAGTATTGAGAGAAGTTTAAATAATTTTTATAATATTTTATGCAAATCTAAATTGAAAAACAAAACTTAGTTGCAATTTTGTCCCTTGCATGTATCGTAGATTAATTCCATCATTAAAATTGAACTTCCTTAAAGATAGACGAATTGCGAATTATCTTAATTTATTCAAATATATTTCAATCGTATTCAAATTTGAGATGAACTTTAAGTTTTACATATACTTAGTGACATTTAGTTGGAGGTAACAAGTCGGGTCATCAATTTCTACATTAAAAAACTATTTATTTATAATATATATCATGTATGTATTTAAAGTTATATAATATATGTAGTATATCAACTATCTGGTATGCGTAACACAAGCCTCGCAGCTTAATACGGTACAGATAGATAGTGTTTTGTGTTAGTTAATTTAATATATATATTTCATTTATATAATCTAATACCACATTCCATGTCTGCGTCATTAGCAACGCTCATACAAATGGTAGATATTCTTCAACTCATACGCGTCCGAAGTTCTCGCTCGTGACTCACTGCATTGTTACTATTGTATTCTAAATGTACAGATTATGAATTCTTTCAAGAAACCGTTCAAGTAGCGATCAAAATTAAATATGAATATGTTATTATGAACGACCAAATAGCATTTTGTATGTCTACGAGCGATGTTTTGCAAGGTATATATTGTAGTTCTTATGATCAGAACCGTAAGGTAGATTTTCTCAATATAGAGCAGTTGTTGTAAAGCGACCCCTAGGTAATTTTCATAAGAGTTCCGTAGGTAAAATTCAAAAACGGAGATTGTAAAATTTTGTTATGTTCGGTAATATATTAGAGCTATAATAATTAATATGTAAATATCATTTTGCTTATAATTTTATTTTTATTTGGCACTATGTATTTTAATGGCTTCCAGTGCCATCTCTACTCCTCTGGGCTTGTATGACCACGTATTCTAAAAGCTTTTGTTGTGGAACATCTCTCATTACTAATCTTTTGCAATGAAAATGTCTGACAAATATTTTCAATGTAAACCTTACATTGGTATTAATGAAAAAAACGTGAAACGTATATTGCTTCGAAGAAGTACTAAATAAAACTTTGAACAATATTATGAAGATATAATATCAATATCTATAAAATTTCCAGCGATACTTGTATAAAGAATTTGTATGTGAAGTCGATAAGTTATCTTAATTATGTTTACGCCGAGTCTGCTCTACTTTTGACCGAACATTATTCGGATTCATTCGATACCCATTATTATAGGATTCTTCAGTTACACATTACATAAGATGTAACTTCTACTGTAGAGGCTGTACGCCCGAGAAAGACTGCTATATTTATTTTATAGTAAACATACAATCGGGCTGTCTTCAAATAAATTTTATGTATATTTTTAATAATGTATCCTATTAGCGTCACTAAATAGCGTAAAAGATAAACAAAGGTTTGAGAAATTACGCTTCATTGGGAAGATTTATTCGCCGGTCAACGGTTGCTGGCGCAGAGCCAACTAAACGATGTATGGCGTTACTCACGCTTGCGATGCTTTGTCTATTTTTTACGAATTATGTTTTAACTAGGTATAATTCGCGTCATGTAAAAAGAACGCTGGCTGTCAAGTTGCGCAGAGACGATTTATAGGCCAATTTGGTGGTAAGACGCGGGGCGCGGGACGGCGAGGCACGCGCCGCATGCTTTCCGGGTCGCTATTGGTTTGTCAGTTTAAAATACCATCGCGCACACAAAAGTTATTAATTACGAAATGATTTTATATAAAAAATAGTGAAAAAATATTTTTGACGTATATTGTTTTATAAAGAGAGATTCTGATAATAATGCAGTTAATAGTTAAAAAAATATATATTAAATGAAATAATTTAATTATTGTAAGTAGTACACTGAATCAAACATATTTTATTAATTAATAGAATTCGATTTAATGACATTCTATCTAATATATTTTTCAAAGTACGTACCAATAATCAATATACATCGTGAGCGAAAGGCTAGTTCAAAAATAAAAGAATAGGCTTAGGAATTTCGTATGCGAATGTACCGATGCGCAAACACACCCCCCACCACTTTCTTCCAGCGTTCTTTTTACATGACGCGAACTGTACTATGTTATGCGGCTTATTAGATTATAAGAAATCAATACTGAATCGCCTTGATTGTACTTAGCAGAGGTTTTCGATATTTTTACGGCGATATAAGACTATTGTATGCATTTAAATAGCATTTCCACTAGTCATAAAGACTCTTACTTCTATAGAAGTAACATAGATGTAGATTATACACAAATATAATTTAATGATTGTGATATTTCTGGACAACTCCAGTTGTAGATGTAAGGTTTGGTTTAAAACCAAAATTAAATTATGAAATGTGTTGTAAGAAATCGCAGCGGTAGTAGTAAATGTCCACTTAGCGCTCGCCCTGAAGCTGCCTTTATGGTTGGAAAATAAACAATTGGTTTATAAGATATCATGTGATAGTAATTCGATCCGCTTTGTCTTTCGAGAAGGAAACCTTTTGTACAATTTCAAATGTAAATAGTAAGCTTAAGAACACATTTTTGAATTATCTATATTTTTACATGCACTAAATAGTATTTTAGATACCCAGGATGATGAAATAAATTGTTTTTTCTATAACACTTGTTTCTCTTCACACCTATTGTTGTAGCGAAAGTCCAAATTTAGTGTTTCAGCGAGACGGACAGTTGTCTTCCTCTGTGAAGGTAATGTTACTGCAACTGCGCTAAATATAAGTCGCTAGTTAAGAACTCGGGTCTCGATGACTTTCACTTATCGAAATCCTACCAAGACGATATGTAGATTTACTGGAATTTTTAGTTTAGTTTCCATCATATTTGGAATGTTTCTATGTTCTACACTATTTCTTTTTAATAAATCATTGGTCAAAAGCATCAGGTACTCAATTTAACTTCGTAATTTTATTATTAAAGTTATACTACTGTATATCATTCAATACGTCACTTTCAAGTGGACGGATTTCAAAGAAACTTATTTGGTCTAATTTTAAATTTAATGTTAATTCGTAGTTAATACTAATTCCTAACAGTTGCAAAGATTGTAATTTTGTATAATGAAGCAAAATATCCTCGCGAGCAAAATCGTAGATTAAGAAAGTTTGTACTCACAACAGTTTGCTAAAAGTTATGACTTTTCTGATGCAAGATATACTTATTATTGTCTTGTTATGTATAAAGTTCAACCTTCAGGAAGACATTTGCAAACCGGTTTAGAATGGGAAAGGTGAACCAAAACTTTTACTATATTTGTATTGAAGTATAAAAAATGTTCTATAGTTCTAACTTCTACCTATATATGAACTAGTGACTCAACCTCGCTCCGCTTGAATTCGTTTCTAGATACGTTTTAACGGTTAGTATAGGGTTTTGAGAGATATTTTCTAGGTCGTAATAAGTATCCTATAGGCTATATGTTGAAACTAGGGTTGCCAGAACTTATCAAATCCGGGACAATTATAGGACGACGGTGTCGGGTCGAGATCATAGTAAAAATATCTTGGTTTTTATTTTCAAAGGCTTTAGCCGTGTGACGTGTTATTCGTTGTTAGTTCATTTTGTTACAAAACTAGTAGGTTTTCGGAATCCGGGACAATATGGTCTAATTACTGGACACGGGACAAGACGCAAAATTCCGGGACAATCCCGGATTTCTAGGCCATCTGGCAAGCCTAGTTGAAACTGATAATAGTTATGATCACAATCTCTCCAGTGATTTTGGTGTTAGGCGTTCCTAGACAGACTAAGTTCTATAAACTAGATCCGGCCTCTATCGATAATAATGAGTATTTCAATAAGATTTTACCAAAAATATTTAATGTACAGTTTCGACTCAGAATTTCATTATAAATATAAAATCGTTTTAATGATATTGTTTTGCTTACAACAATTTAAATTTCGTCAAATATTTTTATAATATGTAATTTAAAAAAGTTCATTCAATATTTTAATCTAACTTTTGTACAAGTTCTTAAATGTAAAAAAATTTCTGTATATAAATAATGGCGGGAGTTTATGACTTTGTTTTTATCTACTTTTACTATTTATATACTAAATTGCAATAAATCTTTAAATATATGAAGTGTGAAACTATAAGATATTAATAATAATTACAGTACATATTATATTGGCATATTTCCAAGCTTAGTTACATATTGAAAACATACCGGCTTCAAAAAATATTTTTAATTAGCTTTATTCCAATTCTCTCATCGAGTAACAATTTCTATTAGTTTTTAATAATATTGAATAAGATGAAAATAATTCAAAGAAACTCCATCGGTATTTACATTTTACTATACATGTTCTAACATACCCACGCTTTATATAAGCTGGCTATAAAGTTTGAACCAAAATATAAATAGATCTTAAATTTTAAACCGAAAATCATTGATTTCTAACGAATCCCATAAACAAAAACCATAGACAGGGTAAATAAAAGACATAGTAAAAAGCTTAATCTATTTTTAATTGTCGGTTTAACGTACACTCAAGGCATCCTCCTCATTGGCACACTGATCCTTCTTCTACGCTTAACTGAGCATAATATCACCTCGAATGGAATGTTATACAAAATAATGGAATGCCAAAACATTATTTAACATCGAAATTTCAGATTAAATCATTAAATAAAGAAGACTAGATTTTTAAGTAAACGCGCCGTGAATATATTTACAGTGAAATCGTACTTTGTGACAAATAATAAGAGATTCGATAACGAAAACTAGCATTCGTTTAGAAATTGGCACGAAGTCTGACACTATACGTATATATATAGATAAATACATGTGTCCGAATACTGTATACAATACTGTTAATTCACGACGATTTTTAAATAAACAATACAAATTAAATAAAAAAAATAAAAATGGACGCAAAATCATTACATTATTGCACTAAACAAAAACAAACTGAGTACTTTGCAGCGGTATACTGACCGGCCTCGTTCATCGCAAGTCAACGCTATATCCAAATCGAAATCCTATCAAAACCGCTCCAGCAAACTTTAGGCACTGGTTTTCGCTAATAATATCAAAGCTAATTTTTAATATTAATTTTCGATATACACCTTATTATTAATTCTGATCGCGCACGATATTCGAAGCGTTACATTCATAGGAATCTTGTGGAGATTGTACCGGGCGGGGGCGGATCTTATTTATTTTTATTATAGCTTATTTTATCTAGAAATTTCTACCTCTTATCTCAATCTAATCCACAACCAGGAAAGATGGCCCCTGCTTTATATAAAAGCGCGTAGAATGGAGAGATCAAACTAAAATTTCGATTTCATTCAATAAGTAAAATTTAGGATTTTTAAAATCTTGTAACGAAAAGTAAGAAGAGCTACTGATTATAACCTTGAACGACATAAAAAAGAAAAAAAAAAATTAAAACTGGTAATAACCTAAACCTCCTCAAATCCATTATATCTAAAAATATTTGTTGCCAACTGCTAATACAGTTTTAAATTCCATTCAAATTATAGAAACAAGAGTCAATTTAAGAAAAATAGAATTTAGCACAAATCAGTGGGGTCCAAAAGGCCCCGACCCGCCGCCGCCCACGACTCCATTGTTTGTACACAAGCGTAATATCAATACAATATCAGTTTTACACGGATACAGTGGCGTAGTTAGGGTGAGGGTATCACCCATATGGGTGATATATAAACAAAAACAAACTTGAGTATTACCCTTTTTTGCATTGCAGGTATAAGCCAAAACAAACTTAAGTTTTAATCTTTCTTGCTTTGCAGATATCATTTTGTTTTTAAAACTCGATTACACAAATAATTTATTCGAGTGGTGCTTAAAGAAAAGCTACAAAGACAAGATGTCATCCAAAATCGTTCAAGGATTAAAATTATTAAATTTATTGATATTTAGTAGTTATGACATCATTATAATTTTTAATTGCAATAATTTAATTAAATTTTATTACAATAATATCCTTCAAAGATAACAGAATGAGATCAAGAGTAAGAGAAAAGGTCTAAAGGGTTAACCCCAACCCTACCCACACCACTGCACGGATACATTACTCCGCGAAATCCAGACTAGTTACGTTTACCTAATTTACTCATCACTGCTGGGATACAAAAGCTGCCTACAAACGTTTACGTACCAAATATTTGGGGTCTAAGAGACCTAGCCGCAAACGTTTCACTACAATTAGTGACATTTGTGTAAAAAATACCTATTTTTTTGATAATTTGTACAAAACCCATACATTTAGTAGATTTACATGATATAACTCCAGATATACACACTATTCCGCACTATTCAAATCTTATGATATATTTGTACTATGTATATAATATAAACGAAAGAAAACGACTAAATTTTGCTGTTACAAAATAAATGCCAGTTAAATAATAAGCTTTTACAGGCTATTTACATTTGTACAGTCTGTGCCGACCTCGCACTTCACTGTGTTCTGAATAATCTCATGTTATCATATATACATAAATAGTGCAAATAAAATAATACATTTTCTATTTACTGTGAAACGATAGATATAGTTGAAAAATGTTTCTTTTTGTATAATAATTACATACTGTATAGTTTTCACACTCTATTACGCGACAATATATTTTATTACCTTGCTTTATTTCATGATTTCTAAATTATTTGAAATATATATAGAAAATCAATAATAAATAATAGGCTCAAGAGTTGCCATTTCTAATTTCATTTTTTATATGCACAGACAATTATATTATTCGTCAATTACGATATTTAAGCAGATTTTGTAGCAATTATTTTCTATATGAAATATATAATATATTTAAAACATTTACAACAGTTTAAAATATCATGTCAATTATTGTAAAAGAAATTACAGCTTAATTCATATCAGCTTGATACAAAATCTGCAATAGATATCGACTATTACGAATACGATATCGATAAAGCGTGTATCGTTAAACTGTAATTATAACTAAAAAATCGATACAATATGAAGAATGGCGAGTCAATATATCGTATTAAAATCATTAATATCGATGTTAAAACTGAAAGTTTAAAAAATAAAACATTCAATAAAAACAAGTGGAACATAGAAACTTCGCCTTTTTTGAAATAGGTTAAAATAAACAAGCCAACCATTCTTTATATCTAATATTGTATAGTAAAATATATTAATTGCCTGCGGTTTTCACCATGTCACACAATATCGAGGAAAATATAGTAGTAAGTGGTAGACTCATGACGTTCAGTAAGAAATTGTAACAATTTTTATGCTGAATAAAATATTTTGATTTGATATATAACCTTAGAATACATACATTACTAAATACTTTTTATTATTCAATACTAAAAACCGAATTAAAATTCGTACAGCAATTTCGAGTTGAACACCCAAATTGGCAATCATTTTTTCCATACTAAGGAGTACCAACGTACATACACCTCTACACTTTTTATATACATATACTAAAATATCGACACAAGCGTATTATAATAAAGACCTAGATATGAACACAATTTCATACTTACGAGTAGATTATAAGAAATTATGTAACATTTCAAATTAAAATTACTCCACAAATTCTTGTTTTTGGTCTTATATGTAAAATATCATAGTGAATAGTTACATAAAAATTCAACGAAGAGTAAATAGAAAATATTATTATAATAATTTTCGATTGCTAGTCCCAACATGATAAAACATGGATAAAATATTCGGATTTTGTTCGAATGGCATTCCGATTGTTATACAGCAAAGTCTTACAGGGAATTGAAATTTAATTATGTCTCACAATAACAAAATTAAAAAAAAATGTATTTAAAATGTTATATATTCGCGTCAATATAAGAAAGTATTTTTAATTATTCCCCTTTCATTTTCAGTGTTAAATTTCTATGTAACATCACACTATGATAGTACAAGTAAATGTCCTAACAGAGCATTATCGTCTCATAATTATGATCAAAATCACCTTCGTATTAAAGCTATACAAGCTCATTTGGTTACTTTAGTGTTGCCAGGTGTGTCTATTCCAAAGGAAAATAAAAAATATATAATAAAGTTTAAAAAAAGTTTTTGATTGGTCGCAAGTTCAATTATGGACAGTTAATTTATTTATTGTAGATTATTTTTTATTTTCAGCTATAAATGCGTTTTATGTTGAATTTACTGTAACAGAAAAATTTCAGTGTATAAATAAAAGGAAATACATTTATAAAAAAACCAACGCTACTACGAGAGCCTTCTTAGTCAAGTTAACATAACGTTTGCGCATTTTTTATATCTAATATTACAAAAAGAGTTCATAAGATTAATTTAAAAAGTCAAAATATATAACATTTTATTCTATATTTAAAAATGTAATTTTTTTTACTTTTCACCTGACAACACCTCACCATAGACACAGATAGCACAGATAACATAATAAAAATTTAAAACAAAGCTAAGCAAAACCCAAGACAGTTCGAAGCTACCAGGGCGCCAGTTAGACGAGGTAGTCATCGAACTTCTTGAGCCTTCGCTACGTTTGCTTTTTCCTATCCGTTATTGCCTCTGGACTGAATCTCACTCGAGCTGACCCACTGGAGGCATCCCTCGCCGAAACATACGAACTGTCTGTCTCACTCAAACTGTCAGGTGGTGTGGGGTTAGTTGGTGTACTCGCTCCTGAGGCATTCTTTTTATACTTCTTCAAGCTAGATCTTAGTTTCGACGGCCCTAATTCTAGACCTAAGTTGGCGCGTTCCGAATCTTCTGGATAGTAATCCCGTGGGAGGGAGTAGTCGTTGGATTTCCGCGGGTATTCTTTCCTTATTTCCGGTCTATTGGGAAACTTTTCCCGATACTGTCTCGATGGCGAGAACTCTTCATGAGAGTTAGTTGCTGAGGAATTCGATGGCGTCCGTCGATGGTATTGCCTGAATTCTGACGGTTCTCTATAGTCGAACGAGCATTCATCGTAGCCGTAGTAGGGGTGCTTTACTACATAATCTGCTGTTCTTTCGAAGGTGTACGGTTCATTTCTGTAGTACAAATCTTGATGTATTCTATCTTGGGATGACGAAGGTTGGAAGTTTTCTCTGTAATTATGGTACAAGTCGGCTAGATGGTCTGATGTGGTGGAGGACGTTCTTCTTGGTGATGGGGTTGGTTGGGTGGAAGTATAGTTGGTTCCCAACCCTGAAGTACCGGAGAGAGGTTGTGCTGAATGGCCGTAGCCGGAGGAGGAGGATGGGTGAGCGTAGTGCGTGGGCGAGTCTGTGAACCGGATTGGTTTCTGTTCATCAGTTTGAACACTTGAAATCTGAAAATTAGAAATTACAATATAATAAGGATAAACTCAATTTTTTTATATTTGATAATCTGTGAACGAGCTGTCAAGTTGACTTTACTTTTTATCCTAATGGCGGGAACGCGATATACGTTGAATCAATGTTGAAACTAATATAAGTTTAAGAATAATTTATGCATTGTTCGATTTAAGTGTGACAGTTTTTAGTATTGTTCTTTTATGCTTACAATATAATAATTTTGTAAGAAAATATCCTAAAGTGTATAGTTATCTGGTATTATGATAATAATATTGACAACACTTCTATTTAAAGAAATACCCTAACAGTGTACTCTTTTCCCCCTGCTCCTCTTTTAAGCCCTTCAAACACTACCATAATAACTCTCAATTGTTATTGCCAACTTTCCCCCTTTCCCCTGCCAATTTACCCCTTGCCCCTCCCCATACTTACAGGGGATCCAGTGATAGCGTTGAGAGGCGCTCGGAGGTGCCTCGTAGGTCCGTGGTAGGTGTTGTGCGCAAAGCCGTATCCCTCGTATATAGATGGCGGTATAACTTCTGATTCTAATTCTGGCCTGAAATTAGTTTAATATAATTGATTTAAAATCAATTTTATTATTTACATAAATATTGGCATTGTTAGTAGTTTGTTTGTAAAGTCTATATTAGAAAACAAACTAATAGTCCGATTTAGAAAATTGTGGGAAGAAACTGACAAATTTGGTTAATATTTAAATAGAACATCCCACTGCTGGGAATTTGGCGACTCTTTAATTCGAGAGGGATCATGCTATAGCCACTCTGGGCAAGTGCTGGCCTGGTGCACTTTGATGTCTTTCAAAAACTGTAAACTTTAAAGAACCTCCCTTCAGACATACATCATCATCAGCCCTTTTCAACGTCCCACTGCTGGGCACTGGCCTGCCTCAGTACGAGGGGGATTAATCTATAGTCCACCGCGCTGGCCTAGTGCGTGTTGGCGGACTTCAAATGTCTTTTGCTTGCTAGGTTTTTTCAGACATGCCGTAAGACCGTAAGACAAGTGGTAATCATCATAGAAATGATTTGCACATGAAAATATCAGAGGTGCGAGACCCGAATTTGAACCCGCATCACTCGATCCAAGCGAACGCTTTACCGCTGGGTTCTGATACTTTCTGATATACGATACTTTCCTTCACGTAAAGACAAGCTGGTAGTCATGTAAGAAATCATTCACGAAAAAGACTAAAAAGACTGCTCTGTAACTCATAGGCGTTACTACTGTTAATAAATAATTTCCTCACCTATGCGGCTGTAAGGTAGGATGAAGAGGGCTGACATTCGACACTCTGACGTCATACCCGGCCGCCACTCCGCCCAACAACGCCGCCATGTTGTATAACACCAGCTCTATTATACTCGGCTTTTTGAATTTGTAACCTGAAAAATATGTATAAACGCAATTAATTTCCGAAAAAGATCAGTTTTCACAAAATAGTACGAAAAATTAAAAACAAATAAGAGTAGTCAATCGTACATAATAGTGTTATTAAATTGCATCTTTAAATAGTATTAATGTTTTCTTAATATAAATAGATTTTGGATCTGCTATATTTTTGGGTAATGAATTTTAATATATTACATTAAATATTTGAGTCATATGAAAAATTGTGTGGAATGTTAATTACAATTACTAACAGATATAATTTTACGTGTATATAGTTTAAGAGAAAAAAAAACAAAAATTAAATATACGATTTCACAAGACAAAATCTAGACCATATAGAACACCCTATATAATAAATAGTTATTTTTGGGGGTAGTTTATAAAAATACTTTTTTTATCTTTATCTAACCTTCAGTGCTGTAGAGTGTCGGCATCGGTACCGTGTATCTGGAGGACGTGCTGAGAGGAAACTCCGGCCCCCAGTCGTCCGGACTGAAGTCTGTGTAAGGAAGAAAACAACCTAAGTAAAATGGAAAACATAGGTTAGTAATAGCTAGTGCGTGCTACCCGAGTATGTGATCACAAACATTGAGGGATGAAGCAAAAATAAAATTCTCTTAATAATATAATAAAAAGCATGTCGAATCGTGTACTTAAAAATAATGTAGTAATTTTTAATTTAATAAACGAAAATTCACTTCAAACATTAGTTTTGGTGATAATGTAAACCTGTAATGTCAAAATATACATACATGTAAATGTAACAACTTCAATATATTGGTGGTGATCAGATTCCCTAGCGTTCCGAAAATTGAAACCTTTTTACTCTAAGTATGTTGTTTAAAAACGTATTAGGTACTGTCTCTTTAAAGATAGTATTACTATGAAGTGCTGTCTTTAGTTCCAAGAACAGCCAGTGGGGTACCAATTACCGCCAATAAATATAAGTATAAGGTTGAAACTTCTTTACAATCACAATTCAAATTATGTATATTTAAGGCATAGATTTTCTTTCAGACACAGTTATGGGATTTCGATTAAAGAACTGTTGACTCGATTGCAAATTGTTTTCAATTACTATTACAAATATCGATAACACTTTTTTGACAGAATTATCATTTGATATTCATTAACATTTGTAGAAAGAAGTATATTAATTAAAATAAATACATAATGTTAAACATACATAAACATAACAGAGCTACGTGTCAATACATGCAGTGTGATCTTGGCATAGAGATTGTTTACTGGAGTATAGTTAGACACAAATTAAAAAAAAAAACAAAAAAGATGTCTAAACTCTGTTTTTATTTATTAGTATTTGCTAGAAAGAGACAGAGATATTAAAAACTCGAGTGCACAACCTCTAAGGTGCTACGCGGTCTACGCATGCCAAACAGTTCATACTAAATTATATAAAGCAACATAAAAAGCTGACATAAATAAACAAAACTATACTTACATGTGCAAATAAACATCATGGCACTTATAACTGCTGTGTTAAATGTTAACGTTATTTTGGAAAAATCTTCATTTTTCGCCTCCCCCATTAGAATAGCCGGAGTGAGAAAAGCGCAAGCTTCTTAGCTTCCTCTCTCGCCCTTCACCGGATATTTTTTTAATTTTTAATCTGTATCGTTTGTCACTATGACGTTTTACTTCGAATGTTATGGGGGTAGTTAGTAGCTAGTATTAGTAGACCCATGTTAAAAGAATACACCAGCGTCGATTTTATGGAAAAGGTTTATTTTGATATATAAAAAAAACTAATTATTATAACTAAAGAGAACCAGATCACCAAAGATTTTGTATCGTTACTGTAACGTCGGTTCGTTTTTTCGTTCATTATTTAACAACTGAGTCTCTCGCGATCCACCACCACGCACATATCTGACGTATATAGTGAGATACTTCGTTTGTACTATCATTAACACTTTGCTAGCTAGTATCCGGTATTAGAAGCCTATACGATATTATTTTTTAATATTAAAGTTGAAAATTCTCTCGGAGTCATCGTATGGACTTCCAAGTATGTAATTTTAAGACCATTGTAAACATTTGAAAGCGTGCCATATGACATGGTGAATACGAAGCAAATTATCATACGAACTATCGGATAAGTAAGTACGAAAAATACATATATAATAATATCGTTTGAAACCGTTTTGAAATTATAGCGTATCTATGAACTGAGAAGCATGCATAGCACTTAACTAAATATTCTTAAAAACAGGCTTGAAAGCAAACAAATGCTTACAATTTACAAAAGAAATAAAACAAAATGTCAAACGAATACAAAAAAATATATAAAATAAAAAATAAATTTACGTAAAAAAACAACAGAATCTACACAAAACGCACAAATACAAGACAAATTCGAGTATCACACGACAATCATATTATTTAAGTCATACTAAATTTATACTAATATTTAATTAATTATATAATTACCTACATTTACCATAGATTCGTATAAAATCTGCCACATACATAATTAATAATTAATTTAGACTGTTTGTGACATTGCCATATTTGAAATATATAATAAATTATCATTAATATAAAAAGAGCTCACACAGTTTATTAGATTTTGATTATTTTTTAATATTATTTTTAATTTTTCAAAAAAAAAAATACAAAAAACCATATTTAAAAAGAAAAATACAAACTGATCAGAGCTCTTTCTACAAAACAATTCCATAAATACTTATGCATAGTAGATATATAAATAATATAAAAATGTAGCCACACAAAAAATGGGATTAACTATAGAATGATACAAAATAGTACTTACAAGGGTATGGCAGATTATCTTGAGACGTTCCTTTAGTGCAGCGAGAAAACCAAATAATAAAATTAAAACTTTCAACCATATATAATAGGAAACATTACAAACATACAAAAAAATTGTTTTTTTTTTTGTTATTTTTCATAATTTTCTTTTTTAATTTACAAAATGGCAAGATGTTGGTTATGTCAGTCCAAAAATGAAAGTCTTAAAGAAAATCAAAAGTATCTAAAAGTCTCATATAAAGTCAACTCTTGCCGGAACTGTCTTACCTACTAACTCTTTCTATATGGACTTACAATTGAATCAAAGTGAACACAAATACCTATCGCCTACTTACAAATATTTCATACCAACAATACTAAATCTTAACCAAAATTAAAATCTAATGAGATAAATGCGTTATAAATGATTTAAAACTGGAGTAAAATATTGTAAATTCATTAGGAAATTATTAAAAGATATGGCTTAGTTTATTACAATATTGCATATTGGGTTTAAAAATATGTAAATCTATTGAATACTAAATGAAAGAAAAAATCTATGTGTTGATAAACAATTGAGCTTAACTAACTTAAACTAACAAAATAAGTCTTTTTTTATTTCATTTTTATTCTTATAAACTAACTTAGAGTCTATGATCAAATCCATGGAACTTTATGTAACCTATTTACATATTAAACATAATAATGCTTAGGGACGAGTATTGTCGATTTTATTAAAAAAAATTGAAACTATGTATTTAATTTTTGTTATTCAATTCAATCTATCGATTAATTTATTTTAAACCGGAAAAAAAAGATAAAATAATAAAAAAAATGCATTTCGCGAGGAATGTTTCTATTATGATATGTATCAACATGGCATTACGAAAATCGTACTCCCGACATCGTTTCGAAAAAGAAAAAAAAAAATATTCTCGTTCAGGTGACTATTGAAGCTGTTCTTACATAATATGTGGCCTTAACATAATCAATTTTATGGCAACATTTTTACACAACAAAAAAGTTATAACAGAATATAAAAAATCCAAAAATTAAAATTACACAGCAATAGCTCTATCGGAATAATATAAAAATAATAAGCCAAATAAAAAAAATCGGACTGAACAAGGCCACTTATAATAACAACTTCAACAAAATTTAAATTAACCTATTTTTTGCCGATTTATTTAGTTTTTTGATCCCTCCCGTGACAATGATTGCTCTGAATTTTGTCAAGAACAAAAAATTAAAAAATATCCGCGAAAAAGTCCGAAAAGATATTAATAAGAATGTATTATTTGAAACTCTAATAACGCTGACATTAGTCATCCCTGAGCAACTGAGTCGTGTCTGATGATATACTACCAGCTACGGCCAACAATCCCGCTAAACTATTCGACCGGATACTTTTGAGAAAATTCCTTTTAACATCCGTTTTAGATCCGGGGGGTGAATCGAACACCGTATCGTAGTGGTTGGTCTGTTTGTGGGGGTGCTGGGGGTGTTGGGGGTTATCCGAACTGAACATGGGGCAGAGCAGGAAGCGGTTGCGGCGGGGCTCGGTCGCGTCGAGGAGGTCGTCATGGCTGCCACTTCGCTTTTTCGCGATTTCGGATTTCGGCGTTCGGACTTGGGATTTCGATTTGCGCGGTTTACGTTTCGGTTCGTCGCTTGCGCTTAGTGACGCCCCTGCGCGCGGGTTTCGGTTATTTTGTTTGTTTTATTAACGGTTTATTCGTCTTGTTTTAATTATATTCATTATTGAGCTATATAGTGTACATTTAATATGTATAATAAAAACTTATCAAATATAGTTAAAACAAGACTTATTATTGTTTAGTATACATAAAAAAAACTTATTTTTATTTTGGTTATTGTGCACGACATGATGTGAATCAAAATATATGTTGACATTTCTATCACAGAAATTAATTATTATCATCACTTATCTCTAAAACAACAGAAAAATTTCCAAATATAATATTCAATTTCTATTTAAAAATAAACAAACACGATATTAGACTATGATAAATTATATAGGATATATTGGGTAATATTGCTTTTACGGTATGTAAAATAATTAGTAAATAAAAAACAACACTAATAATAAATTAGTAAAAAATAAACTGTCAGAGATATATAGCGATTATTTTCATTGAATAGCGTTCCTCATTACAAATGAAATAATTTAATTCATCATTAAACAAGAGAGAAGATTCGTTTTCTCAGTCCTTATTTGTCCAAAAAACCAGACTTTTAAATATGGTAATATTGACTTTAAAATGTCAATTCCATAATTATTAAAGTAATATTATATTCATGTTTTGTTTTAATAAATCCAAAAATATATATTTTGTCTATATATGTACATAAATTCAAAATAGTAATAGCTTTGGTTTATAAGTAAATTAAAAGAAGGACTGGTTGATTAAGCAAATAAGCACCCAGTCAACGATAAATATGCAATGAAAATAACGCATAAATTTAATAAGGCATTTCAATTTGGTCATTATCCTGTACAATACGAGATGTAATCATTAAAAAGATTTTGTTATTAAATCTTCAAAGCTTCAGTAAATAATTCATTGTAATTGTTGTGTGAAGATGGCCAATGATTAAAGTAAAGAACAAATTCACTAAAATATATTTTGTAAAATATATGGCATTGTGTTACTATAGACCCTTGTCTGTTTGTTTGTGTGATAAATTACAAAAACAATAAAGTTAGTGTATTTATTATATATGTTAAGATATTGTTGATTAATATTAAATTGAACCTCTATTATTCACTCTATTCCCACAATTTTAGTTACCTAAATTTCTAAGATAAATAATTAATTTATTCAGTATATAATATGTAAAAGTCAATTTATATTCGTAAGTCTGGCTAAAACACCAAAAAGTTTAAACAGATTTTTTTTGTTACATTAAGAAAAACAAACAAAAAAGAGGGAAAATTAAAAAATCATAATTTTGTATGATCACTAACAGTTAAAACGTACCTAGTATTTTTATAATAATAATAAGTATTATATAAGAAAGAACAATGTTTTATTAAGTAAGGATAAATAAAAAAATAAATAAATGTAATGTAAATGTATATGGGTCTGTGATGTGTGTATAGATTTGATGGCCCCTGAATAAATAATAAAACTCGGGACTCGAATCCAGAACCTCTCGAGTTTCAACTCTACATATATAGGCTAGTTACTAGACTAATACGACAACTCTAATGACCTTATATGTATTTCGTATATCCCTTTAAAATTTCATTCAGTCTGTTAAGGTAGACCAATAACAAAAATATTAATTTGATATAATTTGTATAAGATTATTTCGTAGTTTTAGCTCTAATAAGTAAACCTAATGATAGTAAGCTGTTTGCTGACTTATAGGACCTTATTAGTCAGCTTGATATGATAAGTACTTTCATTATTATGATAATTAAAATATTTAAGAAAGCATCGAAACTGCAATTTGTTAGATATTACCTTATTTACAGGTGGATAAATTTAATAAAATGAAAAAAGATTTCTTATTACATAACAAATTCAAATACTAAGGGTCCATCAATAAAAAATCGTGGAGGTGTTTATGGAGGTGTATGTGGAAGTATTTATGGAAGTGTTTGTGGAGGTGTTCGTGGGGGTGTTTGCGTGGGTGTGGGTACCTGGGTGCGCGGGGCGCGCGTGCGGCAGGTGCGGCGCGGAGGTGGAGGGGCGGTGCGCGCGCGGGCGCAGCGCCGGCAGCGGCAGGTGCGCGCGCGCGCGCTGGTGCCCGGTGGAGGGGCCCCACGTCTTGCCCTTCACGCCGTCCGCTGGCACTGCGGGGAGATGGTCATCTCATTATAATTTATTTATTTAAGTACATAGTAATTTATTTAAGTATTAAATATTTCGATTGTCATTGGTACTTTTTACCGACAGATTTGACAGTATTACAGAGCTTTAACTTCTATGTAAATTGATATTTTTGACTTATAATGATATATGGTATGTCTTCTCCCAACTCGAAAACTTAACTTAATGCACTAAAACTGCTTTTCTCCCTATTTCACACAAGATTGACTGGAAGCACTCTCTTCTCGAGACAAGTCCATCTTTACTAGTTAATTCCCGTACGGTTAACTAAGGAATACCTTTTCAATCTAATTCCTTTACATTAACTAATAATGTGGAATAAAGAAGAGTGTATATAGCTTACAGGCGATAGCTCGCATGATGGCTGGCGATCCGGGAGGAGTGTCCTTGGCGACGGCCACCAGCTGCTTCACGCTGCAGTCGTCCTCCGACGTGCGCACCGTCAGCGTGTGCCGGAAGTCGAGAGGGGAGGAGATCGTGTCCTTCTTGAGCAACTTTATCTTGCTGAATTTGCCTGGGAACAATATAAATCATTGGAATAGAGTATTAAGCTTTAAATAAAAAATCAGTAGATACCTAAACATATAAATAAAATTGAAGTGTCTGTTTTTTATTTCAAATTTACTAATTTTCACTAAATGCATATGGATATATAAACGGTATTTACATAGAAAAATCAATTTCCAACATTTTGTCTATCTGTCTCTTTGTTCCGGCTGGACCGATTTTGACGGGACTTTCGCTAGCATCAAATTAGCTGCTTAGGGGTACTTTTATACATTTACATATAAGTATAAATAAAAAAAAATATACATTAAAATATAAATAAAAAGTATAAAAAAAGGGAGAGTCTCTCCCGTGACCATGATTGCTATAAAAAAGCATTCGAAACGTCGGGAACCTAAAATCATGATAAATCCGCGACAACATCCGTAAAGATAGTTTGATTTATAGTATAAATACCTTTTCTTTTATTAGGTTGTGGCGGTTGACTGTGAGACATGTTGCTCGCAACGATCAATATATGCAACTCTCTCTCCGCTAAGTCTATCTCCCTCATCTTCAACTCCCTTTCCTTCTGCGCAAGGTTCTCTTCCACCAATCTCTGTTGTAGTTGAGCTCTTGTTAACTCTTCTTCACGGCATCGTAACTCCTGGAATGTACATATTTTTGTATACATTATTTGAAATTAAAATTGTTAAATAATATTGAATAATATTATAAAGAATTAATCATTAGTATTTTCTTATTAAAAACTTAACTATATCTGCATTCAAAAAGTCATAACTTAAGTAATATAATGTATGAATATGCTAAACTGTATACCTAGGTATATTCTACAAGCTCATCTATACTTCTATACTATATATACTATATACTATATAATATTATAAAGAAGTAAAGTTTGTGTGTTTGTTAAATTGTAAAGGGTAATCTCGGGATCTACTGAACCGATTTTAAAAATTCTTTCACCAATAGAAAGCCACATTATTGCTGAGTGTCATAGGTTATATAAAAAAACCGAAAAATAAAAAGACTTTTACATGGTAGTCCGTTTTGCAAAGTGAATCGGAGAAAAAACGGTCAAATGAAAGCGTTTCTTACGAACGCTGCCTTAACTATGAAAGATATATTTTTGAGTTCTAGAGAAAAGATGTAGAGCTTGAAAATGCCTACAAAAAAGTCAACGACAGCATATGTCTAACTTTTATATTTAAGTTACAAAAAGTAGTTTTTTAAATATTAGTATAGATAATTTAATTTTTAATTTTTCATATTAATAAAATAATTTAAATTATTTAAACACTCTAAAAAAGGATTATTAACATTATGCCCAACAAAGTGGGCACGGGTCAGCTAGTCACGTATAAAAATCTGTTTGGTTCATAACCACTAATCATGCTAGTTGTTTTCTTATAGGAGAACGTAGAATGGCAAGCCGTATCGAAACTGATTGGGTCAATCAGAAAATCTCATGAACAGTTCCAAGCGGCAAAAAGACAGACAGACAAACATATTATATGATATTATAGGCTAAAAAACAGCTTTAATTAAAATATATATAATTTGAAGCTATACAATACACAACACCGTTAAAAGTACAATAACTCTAAAATCTGACAACACAAATGAAAACAAACAAACATCGCTATTAAAAAAGTGTAACAAAATAAAATACTAGGACATTAAAACCCAAGTTTACAATTAGTACTAACCTCTTCTATAGTTTTGCATTCCTGCGAGCGTTCAAGGGAAAACAGGCCCATATTAATAACACGCACAAATCATAATATTATCATATCAGCACTCCTTACACATAATATAATATACTATTTAGCGAAAACTTGCTTTAAAATTGTAGATGGAATTATTTACCAAACTAATGTTAACTCTTTTCATAATAATCAATCTTGATACATTTAATACTTTTTTAGATTTACGCGAATAATTGATATTATAATTGAAACTATCTTTTCGGAATCTCTCCCGTGACCATGATTGCTGTTAAGCGTTCGAAACGTCGGAAACCAAAAATCAAAATTAATCCGCGACAAAATCCGAAATCCGTAAAGATAAGTTTCATTTATAATTGATACAGTTGTTTCGTGAATCAAATTTATCAAATATGAAACCTACATATCCTGAATTTAAGTTTCCAAAAGAACAATACGTAATGTAAGGAAATTTTATACTAAAATCTTATGTAACTAATGATCAAACACCACACAAATACATAAAGAAGAGAAGTATACATAAAAAATAGATGCACAGCACGCTGCCTTATCGCTAGAAGCGATTTCTTTCAGGCAACCTTAAAAACAAGTAGGGTAGTTTTATTCCGCATTTAGTTCTACTAATTGGTAATTCTAATTGATTTCTATTTCTAGTGCGATGCAAATGAGATTTTCTTTTAAACGTAATCTATAATTTACATCTAAAATCAAAATTTTAAGACGAATTTGGAAACATTTAAAGGCAGAAAGACTTACCTTTTCCTTTCGTCTGAGATCTCGTAAAACTTCTTCTATCTCGAGTCTCCACCCGTCTTGCATCGTGTGAAACGATTCATGGGGTGCTCGTGTGAACTCGGATTGTCTGATACGCTCTAACTTCTCTAGTATGTCGCGGAAATGTGGACGTTCGCGGGGATTGGAACGCCAGCACGCTAGAAGTAATTGATTGTAGACATTTAATATCAAAACCAACATACATACATACATATTACATATATTTAATGAATTTATAAAGTGAATAGTTTTTTGAAATGTTGTAAATATGTCAGTTAACTAACAGATTATTACGGCTTCTTGTTTTATATTATTTCTGTTTTAGGGTCCGTACCCAAAGGGTAAAACGGGACCCTATTACTAAAACTTCGCTTTCCGTCCGTCTGTCTGTCACTTGGCTTTGTCTCAGAAACCGTGATAGTAAGACAGTTGAAATTTTCACAAACTATGTATTTTTGTTGCCGCTATAACAACATATATTAAAAACAGAATAAAATAAATGTTTAAGGGGGCTCCCATACAACCGACATGATTTTTTGCCGTTTTTATTCGCCGCCGGAACCCTTCGTGAGCGATTCTGTCTTGCACTTGTTATTTAATCGACGTTTAATAGAACATTCAATTCAATTTTAAGGAGTATGTGACAATACAGGTTAATTCACATAATCGGCAAATGTACCCTGGCTGTGACCATCATGATAATAAAAAAAATTTACCAGACAAAAATTGGTGCAATTTTTGCTTGATGATGTATTAAAAATATATCCATATATATAATAGTATATATTTTGCATTTTTACCTTCCATAAGGACTCTCCAAGGCTCGGGACAAGTGCTGGGTATGGGCAGTGTCAGTTTGTTCACAGCGACACCGTACGCTACGGCCAACGCGTCTATCCCCTTGTACGGCGTCTCGCCGGTCAGTAGTTCCCATAGCAGCACACCATAGGACCACACGTCTGACGCGTGCGAGAATGTCGAATTTTTTATTACCTGTAACAATATATAATTACTAGTGTCTTACCCTCACTTTGCTCGGTTATGTCCCTTAATACCTAATAGTAACCTATGTGATAGGTACTCTAAGGCTAGGCCATAATCTACATTATAATATAATGTACTTGATAATGTTAAAACTCATATAGATGAGTTTATATACCAATTAAGTATATACACAATATATAGTAATAAAGAAGTTTTTACAGTTTAATAGTTTTTTTTTTTTTTTTTTTTTTTTAATGTAAATGTGTCATCCACAGGCGTTAAGCGCCCGTGCCTTTTGTTTTTTAATTTTTTATTTTTTTTTTTTTTTTTTGGCGTTTTACATTTTTGGACTTAAAACTAGCGATACATGCTAATCATGTAACGTGGGCCGACACTGACTTTTTTTTTTTTTTTTTTTTTTCAGTCGACTTTTAGGACTCTAGAACCCCGCCCCATCCCGCAGTTGGGCAAGCACAGCCTCTGTGATTTTTTTGTCACGTTTAAGAATGGACATTTTGAGGCTGTGCTCTAGGATGGTCTTCGCTGAGGCTCCCTCCGCTCGACGAATAAATTTGCCAATTGCGTCGTCGCCATCGTCAGAGTAATAGACACAGGTCTTGGTGTGCCTTGTCACAGCGACGACAGCATGTGACACACTATCGTGAATGCGGAGCCTTTTGGTCTTCGTCCGCACGATGATGACCTCTTTGTAGGTTTGGCCCTGTGCCTCGTGGATGGTCATGACGCGCGACCCTTCGCCGGATCCGTATCCCTGGTCTATCAGGAGCTTCTTTTCCTCCTGGGTGTGGACCAAGTATAGGGTTCCTTCTTTGGTAGATGGTATTTGCGCGTCGGTGAACCTTTCTATGCTCAGGGAGTGGATGATTTTACTGGAGGAGTAGATATTACCATAGACGTCTCTGATGGCGTATGCGACGTCTTTCGGGTTTCTATGCGTACAGGACAACTCACATGTGATGTTGGTCACCAGTGTTGGCCAGCAGTACCTTAGGTCGAACAGATTTTCTCTGTCGATATAAGGCAGCTGGTTTATATCTCCGATGAGTGCCACTTCTTCTGCGCCAGACAGTCGGGCTGCCATAACTATGGCTCCGAAATGGTTCATGAGGGCTTCGTCGACCGTTAGACGGTTGCAACTAGTGCCCTCCTTGAAACCATTTACCAGTATAGAGGCCATGGTACGCACCTTGGATTTGGCTTTGTCACCAAAGCGTTCCACGAGCTTCTCCCTTAGGTCTTTCGCTCCCTCGACTGTAGTGGTGGCTACTACTTCGTTGTCCTCGTCGAAGTGACTGATGATGTGAGTTGTTTTGCCGCATCCGGGTACCCCGTTTGTCCACGTTAGTTTTGGCAGCTTCCAGTTTGCGAGTGTAATGCCGGTGTCGACTTCGCTCAATATGGTTTTAGCTTTCTCGAGCATTCTGTCGTCCAGCATTACCCTCGTGCACCTAGCTACCACAACTACTGGGTCTCCAGGAGATGTTTCAAATTTGGGGGGTTGTTGTTGTTCACGCCCCTCTGCTTCGACCAGTCCCACGAAGCCTTTAGTGGTATTGTAGGCGGTCATGTACGACCCTGTCATTTCCCCTTGAATAACTTGGGAAGTGTCATTGTCGTATATAGCCGCTTCAGCTTTGTCGAGTTCCACCTCCAGCATCTTTTCGCTTCCTCGCTGATAGGCCTGCATGATCTTCTGGCAGGTGGCTAAGTTAACCTTTCGGTTCCCTTTGATTATAGCCAGGAACTCGACAAATGCGTTAATGGCATGGTCTTGTGGGCTTTGTGCTGGTTTCAGCTTTGGTGGTGTGACTTGTCCCATATCAGCTCGAGTGCGGATGGTGTGTGGCGACTCGGGTTTCACCGAGTGTTTAACTCTAAGGAATTCCCTTATCGCCGCTGCCTGCCTGTCCTCGTTTGTTTGCTGTTTTGGGGAGACCAGTTGGCGGATGGTTCTATCTACTACCTGCAGTTCAGTATCCCGGCTCGGCTGTTCCTCACGACAGGTCCTTGGGCTGGAGGCTTCACGTTCAGCCTCTATCTGCCTTTGAAGGCGTTCAGACCCACTCAGCGGTGGCCCCATGGGGGGTGGCTCTGTGGGTGGGGGATTTATTTTTGCCTCTCCTCTTAGGAAGGAGAGGTCTTCCCCTCTGTCTTCATAGACTATGACCTCGTGATGTGATGAGGCCAACAGGCAGCCGTAGCTATCAGCTACGTCTCCTCTAATAGAGCCTACCCTCATGGCGTCCACGCTAAGCTTTCGTGGGGGTGTGCCATCACTGTGCCCGTTGAGTCTTGAGAGCGCTGAGCAAGCTAGTGTGAAAGGGGAGTCTCCACCCCACTCGAAAAGTGCAATTGCTTTGTTTTGCAACCACACTATCCGGTAGGGCTGGTTTTCCCCCCTCTGCACTGTAAGTGCGTCGATTTTTGTGCACTTTACGCTCGTTTTCGTTGTGCTCCCTTTTATCAGCAGGGCTAGTCCCGGCGACACCGTCACTTTGTCCGGGCTCTCAGGGCGACAGAAGCTAATTCCCACTCTTTCTTGCTCGCAGCTCATGAAGAGTGCTACACCTTTCAACCTTATGCCCCTGTCTCCAGTCTCTCCCTTTTTGAGTAGTAGCTCAGGGAGGGTTGTGGGTAAAGTTGTTGGTGAAGGTGTGACAGGGGTAGCTCTCCTCGTGATCAGATTCCGTAGCGTGTTTGGGATGGCACGGAGTCGCTGCCTTAGAGTGGGTTGTGAGGATGTTGTTGTTTGTGGGACGATGTGTGTAGTGTTTGTGTTGTGTGAGGTTGGTGTGGTTTGTGTGGATTGTGGTTGTGTGGATTGTGGTTGTGTTGGGTTTGTGATTTGTTGGGTATGCCTAGTTGTGGAAGTGGTTGTTGTTGTGGTTGGTCTAGTCGCAGATGGTATGGCGGTTGAGCCGTTCAATTTAGCTGCCACTTGTGCGACTTTTCTCGCGAAAGTGAGGAATGGTAATCTGGTCGCCTCGTTCTCTATTATGGTTGGTAGAGATGGCTGGTCCAGTACCAATTGTAGACTAGTTTTTAATTCCAGCCTTTCTTGGCCGAACCTTGGACATTCCAGTAGGATATGGAATATCGTTTCGTCGCATTCCGGGTCGCAGACACAAGAGGGGCTGTCTTTTAGGTTGAATCGGTGGAGATACGCCGCGAATCCTCCGTGGCCGGTCAAAATTTGAACATCGATTGGTGTTAGTGTCGTGTTCTTTACGATCTTCCTGGCTATCTTTACATCAGGAATAAAAGCCTTGGTTACCGCGCCGGTTGTGGAGGTGTCGTAGCGCAACTGCCACCGTCTCACCGTTTCCTCTCGTATCTGCCTTCTGACGTAAGATATTGGAACCTTATCGTAGTCAGGAGCCGTCTTCTTGGTTAGGGCTGCTTTTTTGGCTAGCTCGTCCGCTCTTTCATTGCCCGGTGTTCCTACGTGAGCTCGCAACCAGAAGAACCTCACAATTCTGCCCTCCTCTTTGATTTCTCGTATGCACTGTTTCATCTCTAGGGCTAGATGATGAGTTACCGATGGGCTCTTCAAAAGGTCGAGCGAAGATCTTGAGTCGCTCAGAATGTTAATTGAGCCTGCTTTCGATTTCCTAGCCATTCTGATTGCCCTAAGAAGTGCATACATCTCAGATTGGAAGACAGTGTTGTGTTGTTCTAGTCGGAATGTTGAGTACCTGGTCTCCTTTCCCTCGTTCCACCACGTCAAGGCAGCTCCGACCTTTCCTTCTATTTTACTGCCGTCGGTGAAGATTAACGGACCGACTATCTGGTGGTCTTCGATAGTTTTGGGGTCCAGGTTCTCTAAGCGCTCATACTCGGTTGTTATGAGTAGTGAGGGGTGGGGATTTTGTAGAGGTCCCACCCTGCGCTCTAATTCTCGACCTGGTGGTAAGAGGTCTTCGCAGTGCCCTTTTTTGGTCTTGAAGAGCATCGCTGCCTCTTGGACGCGAAGGTCTAGGGGTAGTAGGCCCGACAGGGTGAGTGCCGATGTTAGAGACACCGTTCTGTACGCCTTGCAGATTTTTTGAGCGAAGCCTCTTTGCAGAGAGTCTAGTTGTTTTTTTATTTTCAACTTCTCTGTTGCAGGAGACCACGCGCTTGCGGCGTACAGTACGATGGGCTCTATCACCGCCACGTAAATTGTTCTCACTGTCTCTCTGTTGAGACCCCAGTTCACCTTTGCTGCATACGCTAGTTGTTTATAGATGTCTGCTGCTTTTTTACATGTTGCAGACACGTGTGCATTGAAGGTTAATTTGGAGTCTATTATGAGACCCAGCAACTTAATTTCTGTTACCAGATTCAGCCGAGTGCCGGACATATGAATTATCGGGGTGTCATATTTGAGCTTTTTAGTGATGAGCATCGCATTTGTTTTGTGCGCTGCAAAGCTCAGTTTGTTGGTGGCACCCCATTCTTGTACGACAGCTAAGGTGGATTCGGCTGAGGATTGTAAGTCACTGGTGAGATGGTCTGAGAATATGAGGACAACATCATCCGCAAAGGCCTGACAGTAAACCCCCAGTTCTGCCATTTTGTGAAGGAGGGAGTCCAGGATTAGGTTCCAGAAAGTCGGCCCTCCGATTGATCCTTGGACACAACCCTTCGTGGTTCCCTTTTCACTGGACGCCCTGGCATAGTTGACTATGACTTTTCTGTCCTTTAAGTAAGACGATACTAGGGCAAATAGGTTTTTTGGACATTTTTTATGTACCATCTGCTTTTTTAGGGCCGGCCACCATGCGTTGTCGAAGGCGCCCTCGATGTCGAGCGAGACCACGAGTACTAGCTTTTTCGCTTTGATCTCAGCTTTTACGTGCTCGACTAGATCGAAGAGGGCGTCCTCGGTCCCGCGTTGTGGCATGAACCCATACTGGCTGGGATGTAAGGTTGGAAAGAAGCGCTACTGAAGTCTACCCACCAATAGTTTCTCTACTATCTTTCCTAAGATTGATAGTAGTCCTATTGGTCGGTAGGACTTCGGGTGGGTGTAGTCTTCCTTAGCTGGTTTACGGAGGATACACACATGCGCGACCTTCCACTGCTTGGGGAAATGCGACAGCGAGAGGCATTTGTTTGCCATCGCCAGAAACACCTCCCTGTCGCAATTTATGGCCGCAGCGCATATATCGGATGTGAGCCCATCTGGACCTGGAGCTTTCTTTGGATTGAGGCTCGCAAGAACCGTTTCCAGCTCTGCGGTCGTGAATGGTGGGTCGTCTTCCGACAAGCCTTGTATTTCCTCTAGAGTTTTGTGCTCTGTGGCTTCTCTTATTAGCCTTTGCTGCTCTGTTTCGGATTCGGCAGAGTCATCAGGATAGAACGTTTTTGCCAGGAGTTCAGCTGACTCTTCTGGTGACAGTGTTTCTCCTGCTGGACTCCTCAGCAACATATCGTTCTGTCTTTTTGTGGTTTTCCTGATGACTCTGTAGATCCCGTCCCAGAGACTCTCGCGATCTTGGGTGCTACAGAACTCTTTCCAGCTCTGAGTGGCTGCTTCATTTGTTCTTTGTTGGTAAGTTTCCCTTGCCAGTATGTATTCGTCGACCGTATGTTGTCTCCGACTGGGTGCAGCGTTTCGGATTCGGCGTTTCTTCCTAAGTACGTCCCTTTTTAGGTCTTCTAGGACAGCTGACCACCAGGGTGGTCTAGGATCGCCTTTCCACGCCTTCTTTTTAGGAATCGTGCTTTCACACGATTTGTGGATGGATGATGTGTAGATGTTTAACATCTCTTCCAATTCCTCTGGCCTTGAGAGGTTTGATATTCTGCCCAACGTGATGTTGTGTTCGGCAAGTTTGTTACTGAAGTTTGTGGTGAAGTCTGACCATTTTGCCTTCTTGGTGTTGTATCTGCGCGTCGAGATGGGCTCTAGTGGCTCAAGAGCCTTCTCTATGCGCAGTGCGAAGGTAATAGCGTTGTGGTCGGATGTTATAAGACTTCTGTCCACTCTCCAGTTTTCTATTTTACCGATTAGGGAGTGACTTGATGCCGTCACATCCACACAGCTCCTGTACAGCCTATCCCCTCTGTAGGTCTCAAATGTTGGTGTTTGGCGGATGTTGAGGATATGGAAGTCCATCTCTGTGATGAAGGCATGGTATTCCGCTCCGCGATGGTTTTCGGAGTCGCTACCCCACCAGTGGCTCCAAGCATTCACGTCTCCTGCCACCAACAAGTTGTTAGTTGGGATTTTGAATGTGGCTGCCCTTATCTGTTTGATATATGGACCCATGTCTTGGTCCCCCTCTAAGTAGACGGACAGCAGTCCTAGCTTAAGCTGGCCTGCCTTTATGAAGACTGCCGCTACGTTTTCGGTAACGATTTGTGGGTCGTGAACGACCTCCAATTCATTACCCAAGACTATGATGGCTGCCTTCACTGGCTTTTGGCGGTGCAAGGTGCACTGGATGATGTGTGCGCCAGGGTATTGCTTCATTTCGCCTGTCCTTCCTACATAGGGTTCTTGGACTAGCGCTATTGAGATACCCTTTTTCTGAGCCGCCTGTAGTAGTTCTATTGTGGCCAGCTTTGAGCGTTGCAAGTTTGCTTGTATAAACAAAATCCTGCCCGCTGCTCCGTCTGAACTTTGATTGGGGACCGATGGTTGGTTCTCTGGGGCGCCCTCAGCAATATTGAACCTTGGAGCGCGCTATAGAGTCCCACTTCTGTCTTTCCTGGCACTCATCGCTATAAGCTGTGTGTGCCAGTTCGGAACCGTCCCTTTTGGCCCTTACGCAGTTCACACAGCGTGGGGGCTCTTGTTTGAGTCTGGCCGGACATTTGACCCCGGTGTGTTCACCGCAGCAGTAGCTGCAGGTGTCCACTTGTGTTTTGCACACTGCCTTCGTATGGCCGTAGCCCAGGCATTTTGTGCATTGCACTAGGGGGGACTGGTCCTCTACCAGACATCTTCCAAAGCCCAAGTAGATCTTCTCTACGCTGGTGAAGCTTCTCCAGACCTCGGGCGATAGCTCCAGGACAGGGTGACACTCATGTGGATTTCGGGCGCGCTTGCGGTAGCGTACCCTCATCAGTAGTCCCGCCTTGTCTATACCGTGCAGAAGATGTTTGTTCTGCGCTTTTATGTATTCTATGATTTCTTCGTTGGTATAGGCTTGCAGGACGTTCCGCACGCAGACCAGTGGGTTTTGGTTTATTGGTTCTTTTACTGAGAGCTCCTTATTTTGTTCAACTTGACTTTTGATGAGATGCATGTCTTCTTTCGTAGCACATCTGAGGACGACTTTTTGGTTTTTGGCCTTTCGGACCCTGTCTACTCTCGCCCCGGTTTTTTTGATATCCAGGGCAGTCCTGATCTTTGTGATGACATTCTCGCTGGTCTCCTTCGAGTCCTTTGAGGAGATGATCAGGGTGTGATTAGGGGGTTGTTGTTTCGGCTTGGAAGCCATTTGGGCGTAGGTTGATGGACCCGCTGTGGGTCTTTCGCCTTGACTAAGCTCCTTTACTCCCCTTTGTATCGTGTCCAGGGTCTGTTTCACCTCTTGAACCGCTAGTTCCGTCTCGAGAGATGGTCTCGGCGGTGAGGTTACTTTAGGCTTCTCCTCCTTGAGTGCGCGGATGTCAGCATGCATCAAATTAAGCCTCTCCGAAATTCTTTCGAATTTCGGGGACAGGTCGTATTGTGGTGGGGGTGATGTATGAGTATGTGTTATTTGTAGTTGGGTCTGTTGAAGTGTGGTAAGTGTGTTGTTAATATGTTCTAGCATTTTCATTAGGCCCGTGTCTGGTTGTGTTTGGGGCGGTTCAACCTGGGGCAGTATTTTGGGCTCCGCCGCGAGGGTTTTTATATGTCCTACCTCGCGACGGAGCGTATCCAATTGACTGCTCAGGCTTGAAAGGTTTTGGTTGAGGGTTGCTAGGGATTGCTGAAGCGCATCCCATTTCGGGCTTTCTGTACTTTTCCCGTATTGTTTCTGCGCCTCGGCAATCTCTCGCATCTTTGCCTCGATGCCCCCTTGCGCGTCTCTGATCTCTTTTACTTCTCTAAAAGGCTCAGTGGTTTCGTAGCCTAGCCAGCTACGTATAGCCTGGGCCTCCTTTAGAGTGCCAGCAATCTGATCCCTGGCCAGTTGCATCTCAGCGATCATGGTTTTTCTGATCACCTGGATTTCCTGGTTATGGGCTCTCTCGACTCGCACAAGTTCTTGTGCGTGTCGAGAGCGCTCCTTTTCCAGGTTACATTTGTGCCTGTTCCGGGAGTCTGAGAGCGATAGCACTATTTCATACAGCCCTTGCAGACTGTCGTGACACGTGGCCTTAGACTCTCTTTTCATTTTTCCCGCGTCTTCTAAAGCCTCCTTGCCCTTTTGCAGGAGTTCATTCGCTACTCCTGTGACCAAATCCATCTCCACTCCTGTGCCTCGTTTCGGAGTTGTGTAGAGAAGACTTACTCTTCTACTACATCCTGAGACGCCCGAGCCCACTGAAGAGGTCTCCAGATCGTCAGAGTCCGACACGTAGTGCTCCACTGTCACTATCGGCGTGTGGGTGATGTTAATTTCCGCCGTATTGGGTGTTTTTAACGGCACTGGCAAATCTCTTTCCGAGGTTGTGGTGGTGATTGGTTTTATCGCTGGGGCTACCGTCTTGGAAAGGACCTTTTGTCTCAGCGATCTCGGGGCTGATGGGGCGGAGTCCATAGGTTTACGGGATTTGTTGGTGGTGTTATCGCTTTTGGACGACATTGTCAAACGTTGTTTGTTTTTTTTTTTTTTTAAGGTAGGTTAGGTTAGGTTAGTCAGTCAGTGTCGGGACTCACGTTTTTATTCCGCTGGTGATCTACGATGGTCTTCGATGCAGTCCCGCTAGTTTTGAGTACGCCTTCTGGTGTTTTTTGTGCGCCAAAAATTCCGGTTCGCTTTCCTCGCTGTTTCTTGAATCCGGGAAAATGGTTGGGGCCAGATGGTCAGGCTCGTTGTGGTGATTTCTTCGATACCTCACACGGGGTATCTGTCTCTTCCGGTTCCGTAGATATGGCTCGCGGGGGTGAGGTACTCTGCACTAAGGGGAGGAGGGTTTAAGGTTTCTTCTAGTACGGCGTTAGGGATGGGTTTTAAAATTTGGAAAAAGTAATTATTTGTGGGGGGGGGGGGGGGGGTATTTGCACTGAATCTGTCGGGGCCAAGTTGTAGTACTGGTCCTACCGATCAGAATGAGCCCAAACTCGGGGGGTCTAGCTTCAATGGTTCCCGAGATAAGCCCAGGGGGGGTGAGGTAAATTTCCGGGAGGGGGGGGGGGGTTAGTTTTGTGGGGAGAAGTTTGGTGGGGTCAATTGGTTTTTTGTTGTGGGGAGGGGAGGGGGTTGGTGTTGGTGGGGGTAAAGGTTTTTTTTTGGGGTTGTAGTGGGTGGAGTTGGTGAGGGCTCCTTGTTACGATTACAATGAACCGTCGCAAGGGGTGTTTGGGTTTAGGAAGTGCAGAGTACCTTAACTCCTTGTTTTCCGAAGTATCTTCGACCAGCGCAGGTGATCTTGAAGTTGGGGCGGAGTCTTCGGTCCGCACTGAGAGCACCCGGTCGGGGATAAAAGCACGTGTTCTTCAATGTGAGGTTATGAAACCGCGTGTCGACCACGTGTTTCTCAGTGCTGGTTTTCCCTTTATAACTCCGCTGATTCTTCTTCGATTTTTACAGTTGTGGTATCGTCTAACAGGTCTTCTTGCCGTCTATACGATGGTGTATAATGGACGCTGCTCCGACAATTCTCTTCTGTTTGGCGCTGGTACAAAGTCTGGGTCTTCCTGCTCCGGAACCCTTGGAGATATCACGCTGCCAACGCTAATCCCGGTGAATCGGAAGGTGGTAATTTTCGTGAACCAAAATTTTTAGCGCGCGGCTCCGATTTCTATTTTTAAGAAATTTTTTTCGCGGAGCCGATGTTGTTGTTGCAAATAATTATGTACTACAGTTTAATAGTTGTTTGATGATAATAATTTAATTTATAATAATAATTTCTGTTGAAAATAATATTTTTTGTTTACAATTCAATGAAGAATGGCAATGGTAGATTGCCAAATGATTGCAATTAGGTTTTAAAAAAAATAAAAAAACAAGACCTGTTATAAATAAATTGTATGAAGATATCGTCATTTTAAAAGCTAGAAGCCTGAAACTAAATTTTTTAAGCTGTTGATTCGAGATAAATAAACTAGCGGAACCCGACGCTTCGCTCGCCCTACAGCTAGGGAAGAACCCGAGTGAAGAGCTTGGATCGCTAGTTTTTATATTACAAGAATTGCTTATTTAAAAGCTTACAAGACATAAAAGTATAGTAACGGAGTAAGGCGTAACATTCAATAAAATAACAGTCGTAATGCATTTCAAAGCCAATGCCGTCGTTTCTAACTGGATAAACACGAAGAGAATACTTACAATGTCAAGGTTCTTAATACTTTTCTTGGATACTATATTATATTATATAAAATTTATATTATTTAGATATACATTTTATATATAATATAATAATAATAATAACCTTATGTCGTTGTTTAAAATTTGCATATTTTTCTGATTAGGTACAATCTATTGTTATTTGTTTTTATCTAATTTTATTATGGGACTTTGTAAGCAAACTGTGGTACTCGTATAAGTGTTGGTAATTCGTTACCTTACCTATAATACTTGAGTTTATTAAATTAAATTTGAGGAAAAAGAAAGAATATACAATTTACCTGTCTATAATATAACAAAAAAGGTGTCCAAGTTAATTGATAAACTTGGTAATAGCTAAAATACGTAATAATGAAGTTTTTTTCATAAAATTATTTTTATTAATCAAGATTAAATGAGAAGCAAATTAATCACACACCTACGTGAAATAAGCAAACTCAATACATACATACACGAATCGTTAATGTATAATTAATAAGTATCGTTAATATACAGTAGTTACTTATTCACCTCAGGAGGCATCCAGGCATACGTCCCAGCCGCCGACATCCTCGTCGTCTTGTATACTTCTCGGGCCAGACCGAAATCTGTTATTTTGAGGGTCTTATCTTCTAGATTGTCATCAGATAAGATAGTTTCGCTGAGCAAAACTGAAAAGAGGAAAACAAAATTATTAACAACATTTCCAATTACCTATCTACACATTAATAAAAGTGTACATTACATACATATTTTGGATTTTTTTATTGAAATAGTCAATTTTTTTATTGTAGTAGTAGTAGTAGATATAGATACAGAATCTATTATTTTTAGAAAGACTGACATATATTTCTGCAAGAATTATCACATCTCTGATAAATCTACACTAACCGTTAAAACGTATTGGGATTATTATACGATTATATTATTCTGGCTGGCTATCATGTACGGTCGCACACCGGGAGGTCTTGGGTTCGAGTCCCGGGTCGGGTCACGTTTAGTCAGAGACTTTCCCGGAGTTGGGAAGTTGGCGGTGTTCCATCCCCGTGCCTCGGAGAGCACGTAAATGCGTCGGTCCTGTATCTTAACTCTCACTGGTTGTGTCGAGTAGTGGTCCCACACCAGAATGAGATTGATAGGAATAGAAAGTGCACTTGTGTCTGAGCATACACTTGTGCACTATAATATCTCCCGCTCAGATGGCCAGTCTCAATGAGATTGGCCGCCGTGACCGTGAACATCATATTATTCGATAACAATTTAGTAGGATTTTAGCCTAAAACGTTAAAAGTAAAACCTACGCGTTCATTTAAAAGTGCTTATAGCCAATACATATATTTATGTAATTAACATAGTAGGTATATTCTGTATATAAAGAAAATAACATTACACATATGTTAACGTTACGCTAGTGGTACAACCAAACTGGACAAGTAGGTATATGATACAAAGTATTAAAAAATAATCGACATTGATAAAATGGAAATTGTAGACATAGGTCTTATTGTGGGTTGGACCTAGGTCTGCATGACCTAAATGACTGCATGAGGGTGTTTTATGAGGTAACTTACTCTATTGATTATATTACATGCTCCAATTACTTTAAATTATTAAGATAGTAATTCAAGATAGGAAAGAAACAACTTTTGACCTTTGGCTTCTTTTCTATTATTCGAAGCGATACTGAAAATCGATCTGACATATAGGTCAATCGGTTTGTTGAAAGCAAACTTAGACGGCCTAGAAAAGCCAACCATTTAGGTTTGACAGCTTGTTTGTTTCACATTTTGGTTTAGCTATATTGAACAAAACAAATGCCCTATGTTGACTTAAATTTCTCTAGAGATATTATTCTTTTAATTGAAATAATATATAAGAATAAAGTATTATTAATAAAAGCTTTTAACAAAAAACCTAGATCGTCTTTGAAAACACTTGAATTAATTACTCTGCCCATCTTATCTTAATTTATATGGGACCATTGCGTTATATACATGAAATGAAACAATCTATTACAGATAAATAACATTGAAGTGTCTATTTGTAACATAAACTTAACAGCTTTTTACTAAAAGTAAATTTGAAATTACGTAAAAAAAAGTAGGTAGGTACCTACAATAAGAAAAAAATCTCAATTTTTGTCTGTCTGTTTGTTTCCGCTAATCTCTGTAACAGCTTGACAGATATTAACGCGAGTTTCATTAGAAGATAACTTGTTGTACTTTTATTATAAAAAAGAGGGTACCGTTTAAAAAAAAGTAAGTAATACAGGGACGAAGGGTGAGTAAATGATAAATTTGTTTAAAATTGATGAAAATAACGTAACGACACATTAATAACACATACGCACTTACATTAGTGTAAGTATACACATTATACACAAATTAAGGTATACACTTAAAAGGCGGCAAACAAGTTATTATTCTGCACTTATTCCTAATCTATACAAAATCACTTTGCGTCGCTGATAAGAAACTCCAAGTCATTGATCCCGATAATACTGATAACGACCCAAACTTACTAAGGAGTTTATATATACGGTACGTGAGATATCAAAAACCAGCGAGCAAGTCCAAAGAAAAGTGACCTTCGTAGACATTACGTATTTCCCGTACCGTTTTGTGACGTGACCGGCAACATTAAACTTTAACGACGCGCCCCGCTATGCCTCATTGAAATATTTAGTTCCTAACACTGTAACATAAAGGTAAATATATTAAAATATTATACGTAGCTTCTTTTGTGAGTAAAATATAATATCACTACATATTATAAAACAAAGTTCCGCCGCTTCTGTCTGTTCGTCTGTTCACGATAAATTAAAAAGCTACTGCACTAGTTAATTTCATGCTGTTTTAGCCGACATGTAGAGTGGTTCTCGAGAAAGGTTTTAATATATAATCGCGCTATTGGACGAACGCTAGGGAGGAACCCGAGCGAAGCGAATCTACTATAAAATAATTGATATCAAGTTAGTTCATAATTTTTTGTTATACCTCTAGGAATTATTAGAAATACCCAAATATGCCCAAATGTTTATGCTATGTTTATGGGTTTCCCCGTATTTACTGTATGAAAATACTCTGTAAGAAAAAATATACGTATAAATCTATTACCTTGTTCATTTGCATTAAAAATATATTTAAAATTACATTTAAATTGTTTTGCTAGTACTTTGCCGTAATGGGTTTTTGGCATCGGTTACATGTCATACATAATATTACTATCAGTATTGCTTAGAATAATAGAAAAAAGCCAAAGGTTAAAAGTTGTTTCATTCCTATTATCTTGAAACTATTATCTATATAATAATGTAAAGTCAATAGACGAATACGTCTAGATAATAGGTATACCGGTAGAAACTAATTCCTTGATTAAAAATTTCACTTTTTTTAGTTAAAACTATATCTATTCAAAAACATTAATCGTCGTGCACATATAACTGTGGGCGCTAAGGTATCTACGAGGACGTATAAGTTAGAAGGAGCGTGAAATCAATTCAGACGTCCATCATGAGTGACAAAGACGCAATCGGCGTCTGATCGACTGCTCACATGACAGATCGTGATACCACAGTCTACTTATCTATACAGTAGGCTAACGAAGGCGTCTTGACACGGCGATCACGGGAGGTGAAACGCTGGTAGTTTTTTAGGGTGAGAAAGAAAAAAACAGCAGTTTGAATGAACAACAAACCAAGTGAAGCGTATTCACTTCCCAGGTCACCTATGAAATATTTTTATGAGATTCAATTCTAACATGCTTAGTTTAAAAACATCATAAGAAAAAAAATATAATATCTGAGAGAACCTAACAAGTTTTCTTAAGAAATTTAAAGCCTGCTAATAGACCGACAAACTTTGCCAAACTTATGTAGGTATACTAACAGCAAAGAGAATAAAAGGGATGCCCATGTTCAGCGATAGAACAGAATAAGACGGTTAGGTAAAGGCTTTAGGTAACTAAAACCACGGAATTTGACTAAGCTTATCACGAAAATTCGTAAATTTAACTACGAAAATAAACGTGAGATCGCCTACTTTTGTACTGTGGTGATAGGAGCTGACAGTGTACGAATGTTTTGAGGTGTAACAAATCTCGCAACCATTGTTGCGACATACTGTATTGAACTGAATATTCTATACAACATGGAATATGTGTTATTAGCTTGTGCTTGTAGTGCCAATAAATTATTACATATTGCCATAATCATTTAATTATTTATGAAAACAATTCACTGTTTTATAAAGAGTTATAATGTTGAAAAATCTATTTTATACAAAAAAGTACAGTTAGTCGTATATTATATCTTATAGCTTACTCTAAAAACTTCATTATTATTGAAAAAAATATAAAAATAGAATAAGAAAACACTATTATATTTAAAACTTGCATAAAGCACAATGCAAGCCGCGAGAATGAACGCGTAGGCGGTTTCCTATGAGAGAGCTTTTATTCTTTCCCGTTCATAAATCATTAAACAGACATTAAAGATCGTAATATGAATTTCGCCTAAAATGTTTAAATTATATTGTACCATAATAATAGGTATATTTATAAATTACTACATAGTATAAAACAAAGTCGCTTTCTCTGTCCCTATATCCCTATGTACGCTTAAATCTTTAAAACTACGCAACGGATTTTAAAAAATTTATGTGACTATTTTTGGTAATCTCTTATTATAGGATGATGCCTTAGCGGAGTGCAATTTTGTAAACAATTTTATTATTACCAATTTATAAGTGAACTTATTGAGGGTGAGCTTGTGAAATAAATAAAACCAAAAGTTCTTTTCAATCAATCAATTTCATATTCTTATATGTAGACTTTTACAGTGTTACTGAATCTATAAATAATAATATTCATAGCTTTAATACATATATATCTTAAGATCGATTCTAGGGATATTTCCTTTAAACATAGCCAGAGTAATATTAAATAACAAATTTAAACACTTTTCATAATGTCTGTCTGTCTCTATTCCATATAAGCCGGTGGCAAAGATCCAAAGCCTCACGTCTTCCCTTTCGGTATGCGACTACACTCGGATGAACATAATGAATAATTCAGTTGACGTGCGTCGGGAAATAAAGACCAACAGGATATAAGATCCGGTCCTCTATCCTCTAACCGTAGACAATTCATTAGAGTCCTCGCACACCACACACTTTCTAAACATTGTACGTACGAGTAAGTACTCCTATAATTATAACGACACTGTATCGACGAACAGTATCTTATCTTCATAGAAAAAGGTAGTGTGCGGGGGATCTTACATTACGTGTATTACAGAGATGGCTACGTTAACGACTTTGCTACCATTTGTGGTTGATCGATGATAGAAGACATACATCTAAGAAAAATAATTATCACATATGTAGTTACAATTTTATATTATATTTAACCACTGTGAACGTAAAAATAATGGGTGTTTTAAAAGTTATCATTGGTTGTGCATTGTATTCGTTAAACTTTTAGTATTTCTTAATGCCGAGAGAATCTACTAACGATTATTATTAGTTTTTCCCTCGACAAAAACTATAATAATAATAATCTATCTCTGCCTCAAACATCCAAATCCTTTCAGCCGTGATTGAGTAACAAACAAACATCCATCCTCGAATGTTACACGTTTATAATATTAATTAATTAAAAATATATTTACAAGTTCTCCGCTTTATATAAAAATATACTGCCGAAAACTTCATCATCATATTTAACAAGAAATTTTATTTCCGATGGTCACCGTATTGTAACTCTGTATCAGATTATACTTTAATTTTATTTTTTATCTTTAAAAATTTATTATCTTTTTTGATTTAAGTCTTTATTAAATTGGTTTTTATTGAGTAACAATAGCATCTATAACCATTAAACATAACTTGCCAAGCCGGTACAAGCATTTATATGTGATATGTACACGAACGAACATCGAACTCGTGACGATCGAGATAATTTACATAGCCAACAAAAGTAAACTGTTTCATAAAGTTAGTCGAGAGCTATCGATTTGACTAATGCAAAATAATTATTACGTCCAATAAACAAACAAACGAATTTTATTTTTATGTAATGAATGTCTTTTTTGGCTCTACTATAAGATATGAGAATGCAGTAAGTAATAACGCTTATGACAAAACGGTTCATTGGATATCATCAAAAATAAAACAAGGTTTTAATAGGCACCTTAAAAATCGTTTTAAATGCTATAATATTTTAGATGTTATCACTAAAATTTATTTTTTTTTGATTATTTTAAAGAATATTAACAGCACCGCACCTTAATGTCTAATTTATGATATTTACACAAGAAAGCTTGAGTGTTGGCGGGTCGGAGATCGGGCATTAAATAACAATGTGTATGTTTCTGTAAGACCGCTTATTTATTCAAATTACGAGTTTACTCTACGAAAATATTGTTGTTAGGAAATCTACTATTTATTCGAGGCTTTAAGGAAATATCACTTTAATATTAGTAATATATCATTATTGTTCAACTATAGCACTTAAATCATAATATGCATAGCAAGTAACTCAAATTTTAAAGTAATTTAACTATTGTAATTCAATTATAACTATTATTATATTTTCTAGATAATAGTTAAAGATATATAAAATGAAGTTAATTTACCTGGCTATTGTGACTGATACTGTAGTTAAATTAAAATAAATCAAAATACAAATTATACATATAATAATTTGTATAAATAAATAATATAATGATGGATTGTTACCATGTAAATACACAACAGAACAAATAACTCTCTAAAAAAATGTCGTTAAATCCATCACAGTTCATAGATCGTAGTGCATTAGCTTCGAGGTTATTTAATGTGATCAACACTCATATTTTTCTATAGATCTTACATTAGTCGCCTCAAATAATATATTAGACACAACCAAAACTAAGATTTCTAGAAAGTTGTTTTTATAGTGTTTGAATATTTATATAAATAAATAGGTATAAATACTACTGTGTAACAGTATAATCTGACATCTTGACAGTTCAAGTTAAGCAAGTCAGCCTGCGGCACAAGCGTGATGCGTGAGCTTTTTCGTGCTACGTATGAGCGATAACCTCCCTATGACAATATATAGTTTAGAGGTTTCGTAGTAGGTACAAAATGTATATCTCTATCTCATATTAAAGCCTTTTAAGTATACCTATTCGGAAAGCAATACGTCTAAATCAAATAATAATTTTGGTAAATAATAATTTTGTATGAGGTTTAAGGTGTACGTGGAAAGCAGCTCTAAGTGGCGCATGCGCAGAATACTGATGTAACTAAACCGCAGTTGTATAAATAGACAATAAAATATCAAATAACAAACATAACAGGAATACTAAGACGATACTTATTATTAAGGACAATTTAAAAAAGTTCTACTGAAAATAATCGATTTTGAAATGCTTTATTCGAATAATATTTTTATTTATCATCATCATCATCATTGATTTATTTATCACTATAAAAGTTAATATTAAGTATAATAGGTTCATAAATTTGTTATTGGTAAGTAAGCTATAAGACAGATAAAAGCTTTTAAAAGCTTACCAAATGTACAATAAAACCTATGTATATAAGTATATTTTAAGATCAATTTATTCGCTCTGTGCGCGACTTCAGCGCCATGGTACGTTTGAACTACAGGGGGCTATTGTAATATATTTTACTAAGTATTGAATGGCTGTCAGTAATAATAATATCGAATGATAAATAAAAAAATGCTTTTTTAATTAAAGGGAATATTTATAATAAATATTTGTTAATGTAAAGTGTTCTTGTGCATTAAAAAATAAAATGTAAGTATAGTTAATACCGAAAAAGTAGCATAGAAGTTAGCACACATAAAGGTAGGTTAACTGAAATCAGACTGAAATCAAATAAAAAGAAAATAGAAAAAGTTTTTTTTAAAATTAAAATTATAAGAAAACTTGAATAAACATTCAATTATTTTTTTTTAATAGCAAATTTAGATTAAACGAAATTACCAAAATATTTGATGTTTCAAAATTCTACAAATTAAAAGTGCTGATTGTTTTTGAGTACAAAAAAAATAGATTATGTTTGCTAACTAAAATTAACATATTACAATTCAATAATAAAGCTGGGAAAAATTGTTAATCGATTAAATTTATCATTTTTATTTTTAGATTTTAATATTTAATATTTAAAATTTATGATCATTGGTATGGATAATCTTTTTGTTTAATATAATAAGTGGCAAAGAGTAAATGAATCTTAAATAATTAATGAAAAGTTTATAATAAAAAAATTCAATCTTATTTTTTAATATATAATTATGCTAAATTTAAAAATGTTTAAAAAAAATTTTTTTTTAATTAATAATAATATTTCCTAGCATTTTCTAAACTTACTATTTTTTTAAGTTTTACTCCTTTCAAGATTTTTATTATTACGGATAGTAAGGTTATGATTCTACTTACTTTTGTCTCCTAACAGCGGCTATCCATTTTTTCCTCTGATTTATTTTCCAACTTGCTGTTGGAAATTTATAAAAATGACAAGCACTTTTTCTACCTGTATTCTTACAACTTACAACACAACAACTTTTGTGACTCATTTTATGTTATTTTATTTAAATAAATTTTAAATAACAATTCACTTGTATATTTAGCTAACTCGAAACATAAAAACAGCCCCCCGTAGTATCGGATATAGCCACGGGTAGCGCTGACGGTAAATCAGTTTCTCCCCACCACCGGCTTCGCACAGAGCGAATACCATCTCAGCGTCTGGAGTATTAGACTATTCGCTTAATATCGTTACGAATAGCTTTTAGTTTCCGCTCATCTCACTCTAATGTGGTAGACAATATCGCATTTATGGCGTGTCAGCCAGACACTGTAATCCTGTGGAAGCATTTATTTCGATGACACGGCCAAACGCATCGAATATCAGTCGACATCGCAATATACGTATAAAAATTGTTGATTCATCTAAAAACAACTTATAATGATTTTTTTTTTTATTTGTCTAAAGACTACTAGTATTTGACAATCTGTTTGATCGTCTAAGTCTTTAATTATTATCAATTCTTTCCATTTTGTATATTACTATGATTATTTTATTGGTTTACTCATTTTTCTTGAAACATACGAGTATAACAGATACGATTTTTCCATAGTGATATTTCTGCTTCTATATCGCTGATTAATAATAATTATTAGTTCATTCCAAACTTTAGATATAAAAATCAACAAAAAAATAACAATTTTCATACAATAAAATAACAAAATGGTTTCGTAGCAGACAAAAAAAACACAAATAAAAACAAACTTGTGTGATACAAAAATAGTCAGCCTGGTAGCGAAGTGGAAAAATTTTACAAAAGTCAAATTTAAGAACCCTCAGTGATCGGAATTTAAAACCTTCAATAGAAGACACCCTTCTATATTACTGTGCAAATGTATATGACGTAGGGAACGTAGGGAAGCGAACTGCGAGGGTCGGTATTGTTATCTCCTGTTAGTGACTACGTAGAGTAAATTTTATGCGTAAGGGTAGATAATATGGAAACTAAGGTGTTTTACTCTGAAGGGTTCCTCTCTCTCGACTCGTCTGCCTGTAACATTGTGTTAACAACGTGGTTGGCTGTATCGAGAATAATAGCTTCCACTAGCTATTATCTGCACTCGTTGTAATACGTTTATTTACAATATCTTTCTTTAATCCAACACTTACTTCTGTAGGGAATAAATATAATGTAAAAATAATATAATTAAATAAAAATACAATGGTATGCAAAAGCGGTAATATTACCATGACCCTTTACACGAGCTTAATTTCAATAGTACTAACATACAAAATCTTGAAGTGTATTTTTAATTTACTAAGTTTTACTATTAAATCTATATAATATGTGTAACTGTATAAGTGAATTATAGGTACTTGATATATTCCGAAATGTATGAATCTATAAAAGTTGATAAAAATATATATTTCTAATAAACCTATATTACTGGATCTTTTACAATACAATATAAGAAATATGAAATAATATTATGATGTCGCATTTTATCCATAAAAATGGAGTTTGGTGTAATTCGTATATTGAAAAAAAAATAACAAAAAGGTATATCTTTATAAATAAAAAACTTGAACTTTTCCATGATCCTACAAAAATCCTTGGAATATAATTACATAAACTTGCAAGACGATTGTTTCGATTATAAACTTTCTGAAAAATACCCCCTTTAGTGAAAACCGGACAAAAATCTGCAAAGTAGTTTGAGACAGAAAAAATACTTATGCTTGTAATTTATAATATATAGTGAATTATCCATTAAGAACTCCTTCTTAAGTTCATATAAAACGCATTGATAAGTACGTGCTAGAACCGCCAAACCTTTCGATGCTAGGCTAAAAATCTGCTGCAATATACTTCGATAACGATCATGCGGACTATGCAAACGACGCCAAGGTCAGTGAAGCTTTACGTATTTAGTGTAGCTTTTTAATAGAAATAACTTTTAAACAACGTTTGAAAAGCTTTGATAAGGTCTTGCGTGTTGAAAAAGAATTTATACTTATGAAATACTACCAGTTTCTGATTTTCTGACAGGCTAGTTGATTTATATAGATGTTGTATATAATTTATTTTTTTAAAACTTTGAAAACCGTAATTAATCTTATACTTATAATAAAATTGTAAATGAGCCAAATCTGTTCATTGAATATTTTAGTAAATATTATGTTATTGAAATAGTCATTATTATTTATACAGGCCGAAAGAATTATATATTTAGAATATTTTTCTGTCTGTCTGTAACCGTATCACGAGCCACTAAACATAAAAAAAACCACTGGACATTTTTTCCTTTACTACGATGATAATAGATGGAAATCTCTGTTTTGGAAATTGGACATTTATAACATGTCATACTTTAACATATTTTACGTGTTGTAAAAGACTTGGTTAGTATTGAGTTGGATGTTGTTATAATCCCCAAATTTTAAAGTAGGCACCATAGAAAGTAACTTCACACTGACACGCTTCTGCGTGTCCGGTTAGTTTAACTAGCACATTTTACAAGTATAATGTATACTAATATTATAAAGCTGAAGTGTATTTTTTTTGGTTGAAAGCGCTAATCTTAGGAACTACTGGTCCGAATTGAAAAATTCTTTCTGTGTTGGATAGTCCGTTTATCGTGAAAGGCTATAGGCTATATAAAACACCACGCTACGACTTATAGGAGCGGAGCATCAATGAAAAATGTTGCAAAAACGGGAGAAAAATATTTATTTTGATTTCCAGCCTTTAGAACGCGAGCGGAGCCGCGGGGAAGACAAGGGGAATAAAATAACAATTTTGATAAGTCAATAAGAATACATTTTTGTCTGTTATACTTTGGCGATGTCACGAACTTCACCGTAATTTCCAACAACTGAACGTCGTTTTATTTTATTGCGCGTAGACGAAATTTATAAATCGACCTATCCGAAGAACAAGATCCCATGTGATCATAGAGCAAAAACGAGATAAATAGCTAGACGAGATAAGGAATACAAACTCTACAGATGTATGTTTTTAGAATTTTCGTATCTTATTTAGTTTCGGAAATAATTGCATCGAATAACGTTCGATTTGACATTGGCTCCGCATATAAACGTACGGAGTGAACATGTGACGCCGCGCGGGGAGCGAGGGCGGCGCGGGTGCCCCGTCCGTTCGTCATTCCGACCGCTGTTTGTTGGAGGGAGGACGTTTTCGTGGCATGCGCTTAGCTTTTGTTTGCTTTTATGAAAGAAAATAATTTATCAAGTGTTTTGCATGAAAAACATATATTTTGAGATGTCACGATCACGGAAAATGTTGGAAATGTTAAAAGAAGATGCAGAAAAGCCTGAACTTAGTTCACCATTTTCAAATGTTCCTGCTGTTTATATGAAAAAAAGTGTAAATGCTGGTAAGTTTACGATTTCAGTAGTACTTTTTCGTGATACATACTAATTAGTTCTTAAATTAATAAACATTATATCATTATTGCTTTTTTGTCTCAGTTAACAGTTATCGGCGATCGATTTTAATATAGGACGTTTTTTGATGGAGAGGTATTTAAACACATTTTAAATGAAAAAATAGAATTGGTGTAATGCATATTCACAGGGTAATCATTCTTACTGTAATAATAAACAATAAAAAGTAAAGGTCTTATGAAATATTAGGATGATTATATACGAACATTACTAAACTTCTAAGCGTTTCATGTGAATATAGGACGTTTGTCTATGGAATCTGTGATACGATTTGTTGGTTCGATGTTAAGATGAGACGTTATTACTGGAATAATAAAATCACTTAGGACGTTGTTCATTTAAAAATATCGTTAAATTATTTACTAGGTACATTTATCATGTAATATATCATGTAATATATGTATACTAAATAGTATTTTATGAATACCGATAGTAATAATCATAGTTTTTTTTATTTCAGTTGTGAATGTTGATGAAAAAAGCATGACACATCAAACGTCACCTTTGCCTCCTGGTGCAGAAGAAATCAGTCAGAAATTAGCTGATATATGGGAAGAGGTTCTGGATGAAGATGGTGGGAATAAAAAAGTAACTTGCGGCAGCTCAATACAGAATTTCATGTCTGATCCGTCTGCGGAGGATGCTTACAGCAATCAACCTAGTGCATTTTCTTTGGAAGTACCTTCTAGTTTCGAAAATTCACCATTAATACAACTTGAAGAGCTGTTAGAAGTTTCTCACAACAGATCTACCCCGGTTAACTTGGAACTCTCAGTTCCAACACCTATGCCGTCTCCTGCTAATGTCCATTCAAACTGCAACAGTACATTCTGCCCTAGTTATGCAGGTAGTTTCTCTGTAATTTCTTCGTCGTCATTTAACACTATGAATTCGCCTGCTACTTCGCACTCAAGCGCTCGCACCGTGACTTCTAAAACAACTAGAAAACGAGAGAGGTGCCCAAAAGAATGGACAGACCTTAAACGCAAATGCCTTAAGAACTTAGGTAAAAAATATGTTACAAAAAAGGGAAAAGCTGTAGACGAAAAAACGATGCGGCAACTATGTAAATGCCGATACAAATGCTTTGAAAAAATATCTCACCAACAGCGGTTGGACTGCTTCACAAAATTTTGGCAATTGGGAGATCGAACTTTGCAGTGGAATTTTATTATAAAATACTCTGATAAAATGAAGAAAAAAAGGTGCCTGAATCAAGATACCCCTAATAACAGGAAACATACTTTCAAGTATTACCTGCCGTTAATCTCAGGGTGTAGCGAATCTCAATGCAAAAAGATTGAAGTATGCCAAACTATGTTTATTAATACTCTTGCAGTTTCGACTCGTATTTTGAAGACTGCCTGGAAAAAGTACGATGGAAGTGCTATTTTAGAGGAGGACAGACGGGGCCGCCACGACAATCATAAAATTGTTATAGATGAAGAAATGAAAAAAAGTGTTTGTGAACATGTTCGAGCATTCGTCCCTGTTGAATCACACTATATACGCAAAAATAGCCAAAAGCTCTACCTACAAGGAGACTTAAGTATTGCAAAAATGTACAAATTATATCTTGAATGGTTCGACCCCGAGAAATACTACTCTAAGGCTACAAAAGAACGCCAGTATCGTGACATTGTCAACTCAAATTTCAATCTGGCTTTTCATATTCCTAAAAAGGATCAGTGCGATGATTGTCACGTTTTCCGATTGAAAAATAATCCAACGGACCAAGAAAAAGAAAGTTTTCAACAACACCAGACTAATAAAAAGGTCGCAAGAGGTTTAAAAAGTCAAGATAAAAAAGACGCTGAAGAGTCGAAGGGAATCATAGTCACTGCTGTGTTCGACTTTGAAAAAGTATTGCAGTGTCCTCATGGCAAAACAAACATATTTTACTATAAGAGAAAGCTATCTTCTTTTAACTTCACGGTTTTTGACATGGGTAAAAGGAAGGCCGTTTGCTATATGTGGGACGAATCTGTGGCAAAGCGTGGTGCAAATGAGGTTAGCAGTTGCCTCTTAGAATTTATTCAGGCTAATGTTGACCAAGGGACCAAAGACTTTCGCTTTTGGTCAGACAATTGTGCTGGCCAAAATCGTAACCGCTTTGTATTTTCATTGTACGTTTACGCCGCAAAAAAGTTCAACATATGCATAACACACCGATTTTTACAAAAGGGACACACTCAAAATGAGGGGGACAGTGTCCATTCTGTCATCGAGAGAGCTTCTAAAAGCAAAACAATTTATACTCCTCATGAATGGCGCTTATTAGTAAGATGGGCCAAGAATGAAGGAGAACCCTATGTAGTCCGTAATATAACCCAGAATGACGTGTTTGACTTTAAATGTCTTGTTAATAATAAGGTTTGGATGAAAGACATTAAGGGCAAGAAGATTAACTGGAGTAACATTCGAGAAGTTCATACAGATGGTAGTGATCCCAATAAATTGTTTTTTAAATATGACCTGATCCAACCTGATTATAATATTTTAGTGATTCGCGGTAACACAAGAAACTCAGTACAAACTGAATTAAAGGCTGCATATTCTGCACCTATTATGTTACCTGCTGCTAAATATAATTGATATGTGCCGCTCAGAAGTAATTCCTGCAGAGTATCACCCATATTTTAACTCTTTGCCACATCACATCACCGTTGATGTTTCTGAAGAATCGACAGATGAACTATGCGAATAAGAAATATTTTAGATATATAATTTTTTCTTTTTTGCTGCTTTTTTCAAGTACTTTAATGTTTGTCTACTTATAATTTTAATGTTATTAAGTATGTGCACCCACGTCTCGGTCACGATGTAAGACTGATCGATATAAATAATGTTAATTAAAGGCTGGTTGTTATAAATTATAATTTATTTTGATTTAAGTAACTAGTGCTAGCGTTAAATTTTTTCATGAACCTACGTAACCAAAATTGTTATGATAAATGTTTACTTATATTTATAAGTTTTTGACTGCTAATTTAAGTTCGTCGCGTAGTCGTGTAGGTTACATAGTTTCCACGCTGTGATACGTTATGCCATTTAATTACTATTTAAGTTTTAATTATTAAACGTTAATAGGTAGGTAAACGTTAATTTTAATTGTTGTTAAGTTAACCTGAGAGCTTCAGATTGGAAATACATATTATCAAAGACTAATATTATTTTGAAAAAATATGTTATTGTTGATTTAATGATTTAATAACTAATGCGAAGTTAAGATTTGTTCATGAGCGTCGATATTATTCTAATAGGTATAATTATATAGCAATGTAAGTTTTATGCCTCTAATATTAAGTCTGTACAAGACTGTGATGTGATTTCTGTTTAAAATTATGCCATCTAATGGTTTTGTTGTCTATTGTGAGATTTTTTTTATTAATAAACGATTTTAAATAAAAAAATCATTTTTTATTCAGTTATATGGGTAGGTAGTCACAATATGACTAAAATTACGTTAAAATATTTTAACGTACCCATTCACATAGGACTTATATGGGATCAGTAATTGCAAACAAAAATGACCTATGTTAATATAGAGCGTTACTTAATTCAAACGTCTCCGTAAAACAACGTACAATGTTCACTATGGACCCCCGCTCTTCCACGATAAAATGTCCTATGTTGATATGGAACTCACTATCTCGTAAAATAAAAGGATTACAAAGATACACTACATAGCATTTAAATTGGCTGGGTAGCTGTTACAACATACCAAAAAATGTAAGTGGCAAGTCTCACCATTTAAAAGTTATACAAGTTTTTCAACTTTTCAAACTTCTTTTACCTCTACTGAAAACTACCAATTCTACAGATCGGACTTTGTTCTTCGGATGAGTCGAAATAGAGTAGTTTTTAAAAAGATAATTTATATTCTAGGCACGATCTAGAAACTGCTATGAAAACCCATACCAATGAATTTTTGCAGTTGGCAATGTGACTGTGGAGATAAATCCTGAAGAGCTTTAAACAAATAAATTGGATCCGGCCATGAAAGTAGATATGTACTCATTTGAAGACAGTTGAATAAAAATAAAAAGCTTTGGAATGTAGATTAAATACGTACATTATAGATAATTGTAAATATAGGTGCTTTCAGTGCCTGCCTTGGTAGTGAAATGGTTAGTATGTATGTTCGAGTTAGATGGGACTAATTTTAGTTATTGAGTTTTAATACACACCCTGGAGTTAATAAGAAACTGACGGTATTTCGTAACAAGGCTGTGTTAAATTATAGTCTCGAACTATCGAATTTAAAAGTAAATTAAACCTTAAGCTCTCTATAATATCTAAGTAGTCCTCTAATTAAAAGAAAAACTACTAAGTTTACCCCACCTCAAGTTTCGACTAAAATTACTTTACATGCAGTAGTATTAGTACGAATACATTTCTCCTTTACTCGTCGCACACGTTGATGCTCGATCCGGGATGTGAATTCGTTATTTTTATAGAGGACTCTACTACATTGGACTTTTACGATCGTATTTTGTAGCACACGTTCCGACTATACCAAATTAGTCTCTTACAACTTTAGTCGCAGTCTGAGTTATATCTTAAAATGTCTTATACCTATTTTAATAATAAACATGTAAGACGACTACTTAAGGAAAGCAACACGTGTTATTACAACTGGTTTCGATTTAAATTATACTGTTTCTGGGTTATTTTTCATTACTTTTACATATATTTTTTTCTTATTTAAAGTGTTTAATATATTAATACTAGCTGTACCCGCAGCTTCGCTCGCGTTCATTTTTTTAATTGCTAATCAACCTCATTGGGTTGATCTGTAGGAAAAAGAATTGTCTAAAAAATAAAAAATAAAATTTAGGGGTGGACTACCCTTAACATTTAGGGGGATGAAAAATAGATGTTGGCCGATTCTCAGACCTACTCAATATGCTCACAAAATTTCATGAGAATCGGTCAAGCCGTTTCGAAGGAGTTCAAGTTCGAACACCGTGACACGAGAATTTTATATATTAGATGATATATAATCCAATTTGCAGCTGCATATACGATAGAATAAAACTTTATATTTATGAAGGCAAAAATAGATAATACTACATAACAAATATGAAAACAGTTGTTACTTGTTACACAATTTTATTAATAGATACTTACGAGTAGTACTTCTATGAAATACTAACACTATTTGTAGTTATATCTATCTAGGTTTATTAACTAGGTAAAGCTTTTTAGCAAACTAAAAAAATGTGCCGAAACTTGGCAAAGCGTCTTTTAAGCTGTCTACAAAATTTACATTTTTTTGGCGTCTCAGTAAACCCAAAGTTTAAAAATTTAGTCCAATTTTATATTTCATGAGAGTTTTTCTTCTCTCATTCGCATTTATATAATACTCATTAAGCAATTTTTTTTAAAATTACGCATGTCATATTACAAAGGACTTTAAAACTTTAAACGCGAATCATCAAAGAAAATAGATAAAAGATATATTTTAAACTAGCGACTCGCCCTCGCTTCGCTCGGGCTCTTCCCTAGATTTAGCACAGGTAAAGCCGCGGGATCTGCTAGTTATGCATATAAACCTTCCTCTTGAATCACTCTATCTATTAAAAAAAACCGCATCAAAATCCGTTGCGTAGTTTTAAAGATTTAAGCGCACATAGGGATATAGGGACAGAAAAGGCGACTTTGTTTTATACTATGTAGTGATAGTAGGTATTACTATTTGTTCCGACTCAACTTAGTTGTAACTAAAACATAATTCACTACATAGTATAAAACAAAGTTGCACTTCCCGCTGTCTGTCTGTTCCTATGTATGCTTAGATCTTTAATACTACGCAACGGATTTTGATGCAATTTTTTTAACAGAAAGAGTGATTTTATATTTATATGTATATTTTATATTTATATGTATAACTAGCGGAACCCGCGGCTTATCTCGCGCTAAATCTAGGGACCCTATTCGCTAGTAATCTATAAGTAAAAAGAATCAAATTCTTATAATATCAGCGTGTAAAAGCTAACATTAATACTATTAATAAAAGCGTGTTTTTTATTTTTTCTTTGTAACAACAAATTAACAACCAACGGTAGTTATAAGAGGAAAATCTAAACAGGATCTAAGCTAAAAATTACTTTGTACTTTATAATTGGATTCAGAAAGCAGTTGATGGCCTAATATGGTATGTTGTAATGGCAACGCCTTAGCACGGGGTGAATGAATGAAACTCACTTGTTTGTAAACAGCTCGATGAATCCGATTAAATGATGTAAGTTCAGTTACATATTGGAAGATCGAATCGAAGATTAAATTAAATAAACTTATTACCCAAATGGAGATCAACATCAACACTGTAAGACCTACAATCTACATTCATGTGACATATCAACAGTCATAAGAGACAGTTTTGTATAAAAGATACTGGAAGTGTCTATATAATAGCTTCAAAATTCCATCGTCAGAATCCTATCTTGATGAAAAACCACAATAAAAAATGTTGCAAAAAGGGGAGAAAAACATTTCTTTTGATTTTCAGCCTTTAGAACGCGAGCGGAGCCGCGGGGAATAAGTTAAAAAACTTTCAAGTTGCCCTTCCTTCCTTACCGTCATTAAAATTAATATCTTAGCCATTTATTATTATTGAAAACCTATCTAGATAAAACCGAGCGGAGCGAGGATAAGTAGCTAGTAAATATTAGGTATAAATGAAATTATAAACATTCAATATAACTGTTTAAATACATTATTACTTGTTTGTGGCTACGCCGGCGCCTATTGACATTATCATTAAATCCCACGCATAGTAGGTACCTACCTATAATATAAGAGATTTATGTGGAATAGTGTCATCTCATTACAAAGAAGTTGTTAAAAGATGCAACAAATTATTATAGATTAATATGACAAATGGCCATTGTTGCTACGATAACATTGTAAAAAATATGTACTTATAAAGAAACCTATCTTTCCGGAGCTTTCCGCGGATTTATTTTGATTTTTATCATAGGGTTCATAGCAATAGGAAAAGCTTTTTTTTGATCGGTACTAAGTATAAGAATACGTGAGGCAGCACAGTGGTGACGCACACGCTTGAGAAACCTAGTAAAGCGGGTTCAAATCCGAGGTCTCACACATGTATCATGAACATTTACAAAACATTTTTAACGTGATTACTACTCGTCTTGTAATACTCGCTAACCTCTGAAACGGCTAAATAGTTTTTGACGGGAATCTCACTGGCATAGCTGATGTTATAAGGAATAACTTGGGCCATTTTCATTTTAGATATAGAATAAGTAACGGGAAGATAAGACGAACCGAGGCGAAGCGAGATTGAGTTCCTAGTACTGTAATAATGATAACTAGTACATATTTCAGACTACTGCTTACATGTAAAGCTTTCAACACAATGTTATGTCGTAAAAAAAATTAAGTAACCTTCGTAAACAAACATTCATATTAAATTATTCAAAGAGAAAGAAGAAAAAGACAGATCAAATGTATTAAAATATAATATAGAATATAGATAAAGCAATAGTTCACAAATCACATGTTACATATACCTTTACCGATTGAAGTTCCCCGCCTCATTGTAGCATTCTTAATTATACATGTATTTATACTATAAAGAGTCAGATATTACGTAGAAATACACTATGATCGTCAATCTTCCTGTTTATATGGTGGTAAACAACAAAGAAGCTATATAAGGTTAAAACAAGAAGTCACAGTATTTAGAAGGCAAAAGTCGTTACTATAAAATTTTACATTTGTAACAGTTAGTTACTTTATTAACAGTTTGCAGTTTACAATAATAAATTATTTAGGAATGTAAAGTCAGTCAGTCAGTCAGTAATTGCAATAAATATTAATATAATACTCAAAGCTTTAAGCTTTGCTTATACGTTAAAGAAAAGCTTTCACATACGAAACCCTAAAGTTTAAACGCGCAAATCCAGTATTAGGTATAAAATATTTTATATACTATAACATTAATTAAAATCCGTATAAATAAAATCATATCACGTACAAATAAACCTTATAAAGAAAAGAACAGTTCTCGGAAGCAAGTAAACAAGTCACTGTCCCCTGCACCTAACGTAGCCGAGCGTAACGTCCTTGCGCGGGCGTTTTCGTAAAAAGCTATCATGTCATAAAACTGTTACTAAAAATATTTTTATTGATTACTAGAAATTTCCCGTTTTGTAGCAAAAACAATTAAATATTATGTAAATTACTATACTATTAAAACCATATAAGTTAAGCCAAAATTTTATTTTACTATCAATAAATGTGAAAGTTTGATTGTTTATTGCTCTTTGAGGCTAGAACGGCTGTACGAATTTAGGTAGATTAAGGCGCCTACCTCGCCCGATGACCTTGAGGATTTGATATCTGTACTAGTATTTGTTATTTTAACGCCATCTACCAACCGACGACCATACTACAACGAAACGAAGTGAAGATTAAGCAAGAACACAGATGTGTCGCGTTGTCATCATTTTTTGCCTATTTGATTCGATCTCTGAGAAATCTCATTTTGTTCCTTTCCTCTAGTTTTTGTAGTCTTGTACGAGTATAGTGCCTACATCATAATCTATATTATTTATATTAAACTACACAATGCACTATGCCTGCTGACATAGCTTTCATTTTACTAAATGTTATATGGTGAAGGTCTGCTGATGACCAGGTAGGTAAGTAGGTAAACGGTTCTCAGTAACAGAAATAGTTAGGTTGACCTAGCTTTCAACATTTACAAATGGCTTACCTTCTTTAAGCGCACCTATTCTTTATTTGTAATATCATTAGGATGTAGGTATTGGTATATTTTTATGTGAGCAATAAACAATAATTGTCTATAAAGTGTGAACAAAATATTTAAAAAAATGTCTTAGTTATTCTTATATTTAGGCATATTATATTCTGGCTTACTCTATGATAGGTTCAAAAAACAAAACGAAATTAAAAACCATTTTACATATACTTACAAACTTAAATTCTGTTTTTGTTTTACGAAATATTTATATTTGTATTATTTAATATATGGTTTAATTCAAAAATCATTCAAAACGAGAAGTTTTAGGTATTAATTGGAAAAAATAACGCGCGTGTAGTCCACTCGTCACAAGAGTCATCGAGACACTGCTGTATCGCATCCCGAGCCGCGCCACAGGCCTAGCGGGGGTGCGTCAGTGGGGTAATGGTTAAGTTTCGGGTTTTTATTTATTATTTAAGAATATCAGAATAAAAAAATAAAAAAAAAACAATAGAAATTGTGAAATACGTCATTACATATTTTTTGGTACAAAATTCACGCCAAACTAATTAGCCGTTACAGAGGAAAAGTACAGTTTACGTTGAAAAAGGCCCTATTTAATATATTTTTTTTCCAAATTTGGGAGAGTTTATTTAAATTTAAAACAATAGCATGTATTTGTGATAACCTTAAGTAAATCATATATTTTTTATATGGTAATCGTACGAGAGGATTCATCTCTAATCTTCTTTAAACTTATAGTGTTTTTGGAATTTGAGCGAGGTAATCCCCTTAAATTTGGCATACATATAAATAATAGTCAGGCATAGCACACAGACTTTTCACAGATTTAGATTTGTTTTGATTTTTACTAGGAATGCACTCGAGAAAAACGAGCGTGCGTGGGTCGCTTGTTTGTATTTATAGTGACTTATATTACTTGTGATTTTTTCATAGTCTAGCTGTTTACTAAACTTTAACTTTACCTAAAAAGGTCCAGCTATTTTAGCGGGGAGAACAAACATACATACGCATACACATACAAACTTATACATATCTATAATTAATGTATCTAATAGGATTCCGGTAACGTATCTTGTGATCAAGTCTATATAGTTGAAGCAAGCTAGTAAGATAATAAATGCTTGCCGTGCCAAGGGATCAGTGTCCGCTGCACGACCGATGCCTAACGTGTCTGAGCGTAACGTCCTTCGAACGTGGAGTAAACGTTGATGTATTGTTCATTTTGTTGTACGTTATTAGTTTATGAGTTTTTATGAACATTTTGAATTATAACATAGGATTATAATACTAAAATATAAGATACTAGAAATTTATACACGCTTTGCTCGAGTACGATCCTCTTGGTGCCAAAGAAAAGCCTACGTATTACAAGGTTATAAACTATTTTTATACTAAATTTCATCTAACTCCGTCTACTCGCGCTTTAGCGTAAAGAAGTAAAAAACATAAACCCATACAAAATTTTATACTGTATACAATAATAGTCTTATTATATCTAAGTACATTCGAATGTACGACATTATTAAGTTTTCTAACGTAATTTTGAGACGCGGTATGTCTTTAAGACACAAGTCAGATCTATAAGCAGTGAACATAAAAAGTATTATACGGATTTTATTTAAAAGATCGTTTTATAAGTTGTTTCTGTTAAATGTACAAAAGGTTTATTGCAGGTATAATTATTACTACTGGTTTTTACTACTTTATATTGTAAAAAATTTAAAATTTTTATTTACTTGCTAAAGTTTAATTACTTAAAATAGAATATGCCGTTTAAATTTAAATGAATCTTTTCGGATTATGTCACAGACTTTGATTTTGTTAAAAGAAAAGAATGTCGGGAACCAAAAATCAAAATAAATCCGTGAAGATAGTTTCATTCTAGTTCTAGTTTCAATCTAAGAAAGTAGTACCGTTTTAAATTCCTTAAAAAATAAAAATCTACAAGACAAAGCTTATGGCTGGCAATAAATCAATAACCATTAAACACCAAAGCAAACGTCTAGTACGTCAATAGATAATTGTCATTTTAACGAAGAAAACAAAATTGTAAATTGTAACATCATAAAATGTAAATCACCCATGAAGGGCGGTGTAAAACGACATAGCACATAGCGTTTGAGAGCATCCGAAACAAAGGCATCATTATTTATTACAATGGTTCGAAATGCAAAGTGTATTTGTACACGGAAACCGCGGTGCATCGACCTCGGCGGCTCAGATGGAAGCTTTGGCACGTAAACACCGAAATTGGATAACTAACGGACATACGTAAAAATAAAAATAAACATACGTTCTCACCATTAATTATGTCCTTAGCAAACACTGCGCTGGTCCCACGGTGCCAATTGACTGTTGATAATTTATGTTAGCATTTATTGAAAGGTACTTTAAAGTTCTTTCGAGCGTTTTTAATTATTACATTTATATTATTTAGTACCTTTGACATCCCACTGCTGGGCACGGACCAACACACTGGCCGATTGCGGATTTGCAGACTTCACATATCTTTTGAAAACATGCTATGTTCTATCAGGCATGAAGGTTTCCTGGATGACTTAGATTTTTCCATCCACCGTAAGGCAAGTGGTAATGGTGTTGATTATGAGAACATCATGGGAGCAAAATCGGGTTTAAAAACAACCTTTGGCTACCAAAGCGTTAATTGAAATGTGTAGTGTCACATCTTTATTTCTCTTTTTCGAAACAAAGATACTCCGAACCTGTATTAAAGAAATGATTACAATCTTATCGCTATTACGCTGCTAGAAACATAGCGTGATAGTATAATCATACTATAATAAGAATATACTTATTCAATCAACAACAATAAATGTAATGTCATCTCAAACCCATACATTGTTAGATAAGATTTTTTCCCTCACGAGTGTTGTCTTTTAAAGCAGACTTTTTTTCTAGAAGGTACCTATATCTTTATTTAGCCATTGTCGGACCGGAACCCACGGCCTAAGGTTTATGAAGGATTATTATCGAATAACTCAAAACATAACGATAGACGTCATATTATTACTTGCTTTAAATGTACTACCTAATTATCAAATCATTATCGAAAAGTTAAGAAATTTCCCTATTTACATAAAAACAAAACAGTAATTGAAATTATTATTTAAACTGCAAACCGAAAGCTATATAAATAAAGCTTTTATATATAAAGTAACTTTGTAATTTATTTAGTGTAATCCAACGACATTTAATTCAGTTAATTTGTTGTTAACAACCAATGAAATAACATAAAATCTAATACATTAGATCTAAAATGGGAAAAATTATAAAATCGTTGAGAAACATAAGTAAAAATCGGCGTTCCAAATAAATTGGGGCCATATAACGACAAGTGTCAACAGTTAGATCTTGATTAGATTGAATTAATGGAGCATTTTGTTGCTGTTTATAGTCTCATAAATATGGCAGCTGTAAATGGATTTTCGCAGTTCTCTACTGACGGAGTAAATGTCAAATTGTTAAAGGTCTTCAATTTTTCTGGTTGACCGAGTTTGGCACCTGTAGGTATATATAATGCTGCAAATAGCAATATATTACGGCTAATATTGCGCCAAGAAAACTGACGTAATCAAATGAAATATGCTCTTCTTTGTGAAGTTGGTATAGAAAATTTATGAGTATAAGTGAATGCTTGGCTTCATTGAAACGCTAAATATTCATCAAAATCTTAAAAAAAAAAGAGAATTCTTTATATATTTAGGTGAATAATACCTTATAAGACATCAAATAATTTAAAACTTCTGAACTTTACCTGATAGTCAATGCTCACAAATTTTATTACTTTATAATACTGTATATTGTACCTATATAAAGCAATAACACATGTCACATTTTGTAATGACTATGTATTTTTAAAACTAATTAATTTGAGAGATGTATCCCAAGAATGTAGCCAGACTTTTTAAACGTTAAGTCGTCGACAGCTGCTTTCCACATGTATCTATTCCGTAGACAAAATATGTTCTATTTAAATTGTAGTTACTATACTTATTCTATTTAAGATATCGAAATCGAAAGTAAAATAAATAGAACAATTAACTTTACTGACAGTGATCTGTTCAGTCTCTCTATTCGTGGGAGGCAATGTTAAAATATTTATTTATGTTGGAACTTGGAACTTCAGCAATTAATCTTAGGAAGTTTTTTAGGTTTATTGTACATGAATGATGTAGGTACCTATAAGTATCTTTATTTAACAGGTTAAGTTAGGTTCGGTACGCAATTAAGAAAGATATTTCGACTTTTTTTCTGTAACATCACGAGAAAACGACTTCTTCTTCCTATTTTCGCAACTCGGAGAAATCTATACTAAATGAAACTTTCTTTCGGATTTTGTCTTACAGCAATCATGGTCAGGGGAGAGATGTCTCTCTGTCTGAAGCATTCGAAATCTCGGGAACCAAAAATCCAACTAAATCCGCGACAAAATTCGAAAAGATAGTTACATTTATAATGTCAAATATTCGCGTAAACGAAAGTATTAAATCTATACTAACCTTCAAAACTACTAAGCGGAACCTGGTTGAATCGCTAGTTTAACACATATTTTATGTCAATTATATCAAAATAAAGTAAACATTTTAATATCTACATCAATTTTATGTAAATACTGCACATAAAGCAAAGTTTCCACTCATGATTTTTATCACTATAACAGTCTACAAAAAAGAAGTTAAGTTAATTTACATTAATTAAACCCGCGGGTAATCTGCCAGCGATTAGGTACTATGTAATACATAAATACACCCACATTATTATTGACTAATGTTATAGACCTTCATGGACGTGTTATTTTGAGCTTTACGGTAATATGAGGAACTGGCTACTTAGAGTCACTAAGTACTTAACTACTGTTTTCGTCCATTTTCTAGTTCATAGTCTATCAGTGCACTAAATTCAACCAAATTTTATCCAGCAGTTTCAACATGTAGGAGTAAGAAACATATAATATACAGTACACACAAACAAAACAATTAATAGTAGGTATTTATATATATAGATTTGTTAGATTTAAGTAACGGAAAGTTTTACCTAGTAGGTAATACTTCACTACATAGTATAAAACAAAGTCGCCTTTTCTGTCCCTATATCCCTATATCCCTATGTGCGCTTAAATCTTTAAAACTACGCAACGGATTTTGATGCGGTTTTTTCCAATAGATAGAGTGATTCAAGAGGAAGGTTTATATGCATAGCTAGCGGATCCCGCGGCTTTGCCTGTGCTAAATCTAGGGAAGAGCCCGAGCGAAGCGAGGGCGAGTCGCTAGTACATGTATAAAATACATTTTTTTATTTCCCTTGTATGATATACTGAAATTATAACATAAATAAAAGTAGTTAGCAAAGGTGGACTTATTTCTAGAAGAGATTGCTTCCAATCAACATAAATAAGATTGAGAGATAAAAAGTAAGCTAAAGTGCAGTTACTTCATGAAATAGTTAACTTTGCAATAATAAAATAAAATAAATAATTTGTTGATTAGCTTGGCTCGATTCTTTAAAGTCAATACAGGGATATTACGATGTATTTAGTACTAGCCTTTTCCGCGACTCCGCTCGGATTCTTAAGGTTGAAAATCAAAAGAAATATTTTTCACCCATTTTTACAACATTTTTCAGTGATGCTCCGCTCATTATGGTCCTAGCGTGATGTAATATAGCCTATTATAGCCTTCCTCGATAAACGGACTATCTAACACAAAAATAATTTTTCAATTCAGACCAGTAGTTCCTGAGATTAGCGCGTTCAACCAAACAAACACTCTTCAGCTTTATAATATTAGTATAGATTAAGACAAACATCAAAATAAATAATTAAGATAGGAGTGGGCGGTGACCTCGACTGAGGGCATGCCTTGCTTAGGCACTTAGAAAGGCGTTCAATAATTAAGCAGTAGGGCAAGGCTTGTTGCCTTTGTAACACTTTCCACGTAAAAGCTTTCAAGGTGTTCAAACCATATCTAAACGAGCAGGCGTGTACGACGATGTCGCACATTGCGGAAGCGACTAAGTAATTTACGTTAAATGCGTAAAACGTTTTAAATTTTCGACGACTTTTTTAAGATTATGTGGGTTAAGTTTGAAAACGAAATTTTACCATTGTATGAATAAGGTATTCTTTTTGAGTCGCAGCTTTTGGCATTTAAAATTTTGAGTTTCAATATAAAGAACTCATTGTAAAAATTGAGAATTTAAAAGTATAAGTAAAAAGCACAACTTTTTATTTACATCTCTTTGGTCGAGTAACTATATACTCAATAGATAGTTTAGTATATTAGTTATGCTACAACCCTCTCTACCCCATCCCCCCTCACCCATAAAAAATTAAACCTAGTACCTACAATAGCAAAATTATTCATAATTCCCACAAAATCACTACATAGGTTAAAACAAAGTGGCTTTCTCTGTCCCTGTATCCCTATGTATGCTTAAATCTTTAAAACTATGCAACGGATTTTGATGCGGTTTTTTTTAATAGATAGAATGATTCAAGAGGAAGGTTTATATGCATAACTAGCGGATCTCGCGGCTTTGCCTGTGCTAAATCCAGGGAAGAGCCCGAGCGAAGCGACGGCGAGTCGCTAGTTTATTATAAGCCTTAAATATGCTTGTTTCATATACATAAATATTGCCAATATTACTTAGAACTGAGAAGATACCTTAAATCCTTAGCATCAGTACCCGAGCATGTAATCAATTACCTACATATTACACAATGACGCGCGAGGCTGTGCCTGCTTAAGCCAGGCACCGACTAGCAAGGTCTACACAGTGTTACATAAACGTATAAAAAATATATCTAAGACTAAGGCTGTTATATTATTATATTAGAGAGTGTACTGCTTTACTATTATATTAGAGAAGAATATAAATCTATACTAATATTATAAAGCTGAAGAGTTTGTTTGTTTTTTTGGTTGAACGCGCTAATCTCAAAAAATTACTGGTCCGAATTAAAAAAAATCTTTTTGTTTTGGATAGTCCGTGTATCGAGGAAGGCTTTAGCCTTTAGGCTATATTATATCACGATACCACAAATAGGAGTGGAGAATCAATAAAAAATGTTGCAAACACGGGAGAAAAATACTTCTTTTGGTATTCAGCCTTTTGAAGGCGAGCGGAGCCGCGGGAAGGGGTATTGTATTATATAATTTTATATTTACATTATATATACTAGCTGTTCACCTCACTAAACTTGGGTTCGTCTCTAGATCCGTTTTAAAAATATGAAATATTTTTCGGCATTTTCTAGTATAAAATGCATGTATTCTATGTATTCTATATAAATATTTTTCCTGTTGAATCACTCTAATGTAAAAATCCCATGAAAATCTGTCGCGTAGTATAAAAACTAGGCGTACAGACGGCGAGAAGCGACTATTTTTGTACTATGTAGAGAAGTATATATGTATATAGAAAAATATATTATAAAAAAAACGAGAATAACGCTGTTTTGTTTTTGTTCGGACGCGATAAACCGCAACTAGCATTTTGTTTGGAAAACTTTTAAACCTTGGGGTTTATCAATACAAATAAAACATGAGAGAGAGAAAAGTTGTGGACAAAAGGTGGTAAATATAATAAAACTGAAACGAGGTCAAAGTTGTATATTAAATATTGTTTGAGTGCAAAGTTTGGTAAGTTTTAATAATACTGCAGTAAAATATTAAAACAAAAATATTTATTTTCATCACTATCGTGATACAAATTAGTAGGAATCATATAAATCATATAAATCGAAAAATAAACAGTCGCAGGAAAAAAGCTGGTGCTTAAAAGTTCTTTATTTTATTTACAGCTTAAATAAGTTTAATATTTGATTACAGCTAAGCAAAGGATATTGCTTATAATATGTAAGTACGATATAAAAAGCGAAGAGGATGTGAAGTCAAATATTGAAGTCGTGTCTAGTAGCCGGTGGTACGTTTTTAAAGTTTGTACCAGTCCGGGGCTAGGCGCGGACGGCCAAGGTCATTTTATAGAACGGAAGCTACAATGTACTATGTGTAATAGAATTTACGATTCTTATTTCAATAACTAAAACTAAATGTTACTATGGATTTAATATTATTGATGCAATACAATTAAAACTAATGGAAAAACTCAAGCTTTTCTCCTAAATAAACTAAAATTTCCTTCGCAAGGACTTGACTTTTACAATGACGAAAATGCTATCGGACTTATATTAATTTAAAAAACTATTAGGAGATGAAGACACGCGTAGCGTAACATATATCAGTCATACATATAATAACATACAACCAAATTAAGAAGGCATAATCTTTTGAAATACCAATAAAGGGAGCTCCCGTACATTCAAAAACCAATCAAATATCTTGAATAACCAGTATAATATATCAAAAAATCCAATTTTAAATAATGAATACGCTGATACTGTAGAAAGTTGCATTAAAATAGGTATGCTAATTAAAACGGCAACTTGGCTAAACTGCGTGTTCTCACTATCAGTTGTATCTGAGGTAAGGTAAATATTTGCCATCTTAGAACAGTTTTCGGGCAGGTCAATGGCCATAAATGGTGTCGCGAAACTAGAAGTCACGATGACACCGTGTTTTCACATTCTGCGGTCGTTACGAAATAGTGCTCCAATACATATCTCAAGTAGATAATACTGCTAATAACCTAAAATGTATTAGTTATTATTAATAGGTTAAAAATTAAAATATAACTATAAATATTCAAGGTTTTTATGTCAGTAATAAAGTTGTAGATTTTTTGTGCTTACAAAGCTCTAGTTTCAACAACAACATTTTTTTTATTCTAAAAATTATACAAAATTTCAATGCATATGGATTGAAATTATCTATAATAATGCCATATAATGAAATTGAGAATTAAGTTTTGCAACTATAACGTTGCAAAAGTTGTTATAATCTTCTTCTTATCGACGCAATGGCATTTTTGATTTTCTTAATTAAATATAATAATTTGATTGATTTACTTTTTTATGTCGCAATTATCAGCAGTTATACAAAGCAATCAAGTTTGTAATCTTTGTTAATTTGATCAAGGTGATCTGGGTATTATATGACCATCTTAAATTATGAGGTTTATATTTTTAACGTAACTGTATAATAAAGCCATGCCAATCAAAAGCTTTTGTTTACATACACTATACTTTAAATTTACAAAGTAGGTATTTTTAGAATTTTACAAATTCTCCAGATCGTCATTGCAAACATTAATGCATAATTATCTTCGAAACTATTGAACGGGTAATATTTAATTTTGCTAATAGAAAGCTATGCGGTCTTTAACAATTAAGGTATATTAACGTACTACGAGAAAGGAGGTGCAAGTGGAAACTAGATCTTTAAAGTAGAAAACAGGGTATTTAGCCTTTGAGTGTACGTAAAAAAACGAATGTTAGTTAACAAAGCAAGCATTCGTACCATAAACTCAAGTAAAATAACATAAAAAACGACATTAACAAATATTAGCATAAAAACGAAAAGCCATAAACATTTGAAACATACATCGTAAAAATAAGATATTTTTTTTTTACTTTTATAATGTGAAGGGACCTTTTATTACAATTTACAGATAATAAACTCCAATTATTGGATGTACATTTCCCTACAGATACGAAATTAATCAATAAAACCCTTCAAAATATCAGATGTTATTAACACAACTGTAAAACAAGTATTTTTAACGGTCCACGTATCAATTTTATTATTTAATCAAAGTAATTGTATTTTTATATTTCATTTCAGAAATTTAGGATATAAAATATTGTCGAATTCCGACTAATCATTCTTTCATACGGTTTAACAAAAAAAATGTAATTACCATTTAGTTGATGATAAAAATCTTTTGAAAATACATCAAACCCAGCACCTGATGTTTTTTTGAACATGTTACAAGTTACCAGATAGAAGAGGCACTCTCGCAAAATGAAAAATAATGACCTCCCACCAATCGCGGTCATAGCAACCAATCTCATTGAAACTTGCCATTTATTAAGTAAACAAAACTATTACTGTCACTCTTATGCTTCGATGGAACGACTATTCGATACGACCAGTGAGAGTTAAGGCGCAGAACCGACGGCTGTTTTATAGGTATGCTCTTCGAGGCACTACCGCGACTTTCCTTAGTCGAACTGTTACTTAGAATTTCTTAATAGAAATACTTAATGAAGGAACTAAGCTCGACCTGGGACTCAAACGCAGGACCTTAGGATCAGCAGCAATACATGCTTGCCACTATAACACTGAGGCAGTAAAAAAAATAATATACAGATGTCATTGAAATAGAAATTAACTAGAACATTGAATCACAAAAGTCCAAAGTTTACTGACTCACAGATAAATGATTGATTTCATACACCAGTCGATTTTGGCGTGTAGTCAATTCAATAATGGGTTTTACGTAGATGTATTTAATAGGTTCTTTGAAAACAAATTATTGTATGTAGATTACTTATAAAGGAACAAGTACTCGTAGTTAAAATCATGAATCAATAACAAAATGCAGTACATGCAGTTACTCATATCTCTCTATTTCAAAATAATTCATCATCTTAGGTAGATATTTGACGTATAAATAAATCAAAATCTTTGAAAGCTTTAACAGTCTAAAAAGTTGAATATAGTATTTTTTATATTTTATATATTAGCGTTCTAAAGCCTGGTAACCAAATATCTCCAGTTTCTGCAACATTGTTCATTGATACTCCGCTCCTATTGGTCTTAGCGTGATGTAATATAACCTATAGCCTTCCTTCCTCGTTAAACGGACTATCCAGCACAAAGGATTTTTTTTAATTCAGACCGCGTTTCTTAGGTTAGCGCGTTCAACCAAACAAATAATCACTTTATAATATTAGTATAGACAATACTAATTAAATCAACAGTCACTTTAAATGATTTTCGTATGGCAATAATCCTTTCTAATATTAAAGGTGTGTGTTTATTGGTCTGTTATTATTTCACTCAGCAGCGTAGCACAAAGAAAAAGATACGTAATCAACTTTTTTCATGATAGGTATATCTACATAGTACGAAATTTGTATATTGAACACTCTTTATTTTCAAATTCAATCCAAAATTAATTTATAAGTTAAATATAACTTAATAGGATAAATAATAAATAATTAAATTTATGACACTATGTAAAATAGCTCTTTGAGTTATTAGAGACAAAAGAAAATACACCTTAAACAACATTTGCAGTAGTGAATAACTATGCAATACAGATGCTTAGGTATATTTCGTATCGCCTTCTTATATGCATAATGGCATATCGATTTCCGTTTTGATTTTAACATCTTGAACCAACGACAACCAATCTTGAATCAACGTAATTGCTTATACACTTCTTTGTAATTGACTTAAAGTAGCTTATTTTTTTAGCTACAGGAAACTATAAATATCAATATTATAGTACAATAACAAGTTTATCTGTTTCAAGTTTTGTTTATCTCTTAGTTTTTTCAAAGCTGTAAAAAGAAACTTATAATCTGTAAAGCTTTCGGTCTTTTGGCTGACCTCTAATAAATATGAAAAGAATAGTAATACATATACGAGTATTAACGCACACATACATGTATATTTATTAATTTCCCGTAAAATGGCTAGTATGAGTGAGAAAAGTCGCGGTAATCGAAATCGTTTCTGAGGTCGTTTATTTATAGAATACGATTTTTAAGTGCAGATTTTAGCACAATTCGGCTCTAATAAGCAATGGAGAACAAAGCACAGAATAGATCCAAAAAATGGAGTATTTATGATGTTATAATATTTACTGCTCGCCGAGGTTCCGAAGACGCGCGGGGTGCAGTATTACAATCTATACTAATATAAAGCTAAAGAGTTTGTTTGTTGGGATGAACACACTAATTTCAGAAACTACTGGTTCGATTTGAAAAATTCTTTTTGTGTTTGATAGTCCATTTATCGAGGAAGGCTATAGGCTCTATTACATCACGCTACGATCAATAGGAGCAGAGCGCCAAAGAAAAATGTTGCAAAAACGGGAAGGGCGGCAGCTAGTTCTGCGAGATACCAACCGCGCGACTCAGTAAAAATTTGGTTTCCGGTCTTTAGAAGGCGCGGGAAATGCTAGTACTCAATATACCTATTTTAATATTGTAATACTGTTGAATTCCAAAATGAAATAAAAAATGTAAGTTACAACACGTGTTTTACATACATAGTTACTTTAAATCACAAATTTTCTTTCATCCCGTCTATGTAGATCACTACATTAGCACCTACGTCACGTTACCGTTTGTTATATATTTCAACTGCTTTGACCATTCGTATAGATATGGCGGGTTTTACCCGTAATCAGTACCGAATTAGGATACATTCACACAGGCGTGTAGAATATTTAATCTTATTATTGTGTTATATTATTATTTATTAGTTAGTTTGTAGTGCTACGTCCTATGCCAGCGGTCGCGGGTTCGAATCCTGCTGGAGGCATTCATTTAATGAGCACGAATTTTTGTATTCCAGCCGTGGGGTTTTATATTTATAATATGTATGTAATTAAAGTTACATATTATGTGTATCAACTATCTGGTATCCGTAATGTAAGCCTTGTAGTTTCCCATGGAACTAGTTGGCGCTGTGTGTAATAATGACCCAATATATTTATTTGTAATAATAATTATTATTACCTTTCACTAAATATACGGTACCGCTTGAATTAAACATATTTGTTTTACACTATATAGAGAATAAAAATGACTGTTTCAATAAGGTTGCCCAAAAAAAATAGAAATTACATACAGATTCGACTCAAAATGTTCTAATTCTGCGCAAAAACTACAAATAAGGCCAAAACAACACCAATCATCTACATAATATTTACCGTTATGTATGTCAACAGCCTAAGAGACACTGGACGCTGTTTTGTCTACGTCAATATCTGCGGTCACAGTTGACGATTTTACAACAAGAACTACTGGTTACAGCTGATTGAATTGTTTATTCACGTTAATTGTTAACACTTGATGTTTATAACATACGAGTTACGACAATTATTTATTTTTTATTTACTTCGAGAGCTTCTTTCTGTCGAGCTGAGCAAAACATATTACATAAGTTATACATTGTGACGTGTTGAGATACAACACTCAGGTTTATTTAGTTCGTAAGAATCACTAAAACTTACTACTACTTCGAAAATTAGAAGTATCAAATATATTTAAAAATGTAATAATTATTTTTTTGTATTGCTAAACCCTAATGTGTCGCAAATAATATTTTTATTACGTAGGTACTAGTCTTTCTACGTATTGCGAAGTACACATTTAGTGTTGTGCCCTGATTTTTCTTGCAAACCCTAAGTAGACAACACACTAACCTCGATCGACTCGATGAAGAAAAGCAACAACAATCGCTAGTATATAAACAAACACACCTTCGCCACTTTGTATTTACAATAATAAGTATTTACCTACATATCGTACTGTATGAAATATTAGAATTGATATGTAAATTAGACATTATAGAAAATATATGAAATATGAAAACACATTATACATTATAATATCAAATGCCTATCATTACATTGGAGCCGTTTGACACGCTACCTACACAATGTAGTAGCAAACGTCAAATTATACAAATGACGTTTAATGGGCCATTACCATCGACGAACGTTGAACTGTTACTGGATAATCATAAGTGTTTGCATCTGGTTTTATAGCCTAGATTTCTAGATAGAAAGCATCGTGTAAGCATGTATTTATGTTAACTATAAACTTCCTGTCAGAACGAACTAACTGGTTCTGAAGATTTGTAGTTTTTTTAATCTGATAATTCGTATGTATGTAATCAAATTAATGGATACCATCATTGTTTGAATCAAACTTATTAGAAATAAAAAATGTTTTTAAAATGACCTAAGATAGCCAGAAAATTACAAAAATCTTTTAATTTAAAAATACTTATTCGAAATTAAATTTATTCAAAGAACTATTCAAAATAACCCAAAATCAGAACTTTTAAGTTTTTCTATAGCCGTTATTACATTTTTTTAATAGGTTTAATTATAACTTCTATCAAAACCGACAATTTAAAATCTAATATAATATTGTAACCTTGAACTTTTTTCATACAGACAAACGTACGACACCGACATTCGTTTTTATTACGCGTATGTACATTAAATCTATTCACCGGTGATTAAAGGTATTGCAATATAATTCACGATGTGACGGATATTCTAGGAAAAAACGAGTTCTTACTGAGAAAATATCGATATTCCCACGGCCCTCACCGCTTACGGTCTGTGTGCATGTAAATAGATTAATTATTACTATATTCATATTATCTTGCATAACGAAGAATGTTGGATAAGTGGTTTGTTATCGTCATAGATTAATAATAAAGAAGTAAAACATATCCTATTATTTTAGTTTATATGTACTATACTTTCGTAGCCAAATAAGAGCCTACGATACAGTTTGATCCATCTTAGTAGGATATTATAAAGGTTTAGATGTTTGTTTTTCATTTACACAAAAACTACTGAAAATATTTTGATAAAGTTGTACAGTAATATAGCTATCTATGACATCAAAGTATGATATAGCTTATAATTTATTAATATTAAACATATACTTGATTACATTATACTTATTTAAAACAGCTGCAGGAAAACGCTAGTAATACGATATACAATATTATATAAAAAACATACATGGAACTGAAGATAGCAGCCGGCTAGCGGCCGGCCGCCTGACGATTTATGCGAAGGGCCGCAACGGTACCGCGCGTCGTAAAAACCTTTTGTTATACAATAAATTCGCTACAAATGCTATTAATTATTACTTTTTGATAATTTTAAATAGATATAGTAGTAATGTACAGTTATTTCTTAAAATATTAAGCAATTTTTTATTTTATTAATACTCGTGTCCGTTCTTAGCGTAAAGGGTAATTTCATTATAAAAACTATATAAAGCAAACTGTGAGCAACTTGATTTTTTTATATATTATTATGCTTATATATACTAACTAAATAACGTTAAAATTAGACAGGATCAAATCATACTTTACTTGTAAAAAAATTTTAAAGATTACTTCTTACGGCATCTCGTACTAAGATACAGACGTCTAAAAATAATACAACGCAAACTCGAATCTGGATGATATTTTTCATAAACATTCTTTTAATATCAATAAACAAGAAATAATTAAAATCTCGCAGGATCAAGACATAGAATAGTAGTAAAAAAACTTGTAAATATGCTCATATTAGCCCGCCCGCGGTACTAGAATGTATGAAAACTTCAAGTCCAAGAAAACGATAGAAAGCAAACTGGGAGGTCTTTGATTTTTTTATATACTATTAAGCTTATACATACTAACTAAATTACGTTAAAATTAGACAGGATCAAATCATACTTTATTTGTAAAAAAAATTTAAATATTCCTTCATACCGCATCTCATGCTAAGTTTCAGACGTCTAAAACTAATACAACGCAAACTCGAATCTGGATGATATTTTTAATAAACATTCTTCTAATATCAATTAACTTGAAATAATTATAATCTCGCAGGATCAAGACATAGAATAGTAGTAAAAAAAACTTGTAAATATGCTCATATTAGCCCGCCCGCGGTACTAGAATGTATGAAAACTTCAAGTCCAAGAAAACGATAGAAAGCAAACTGGGAGGTCTTTGATTTTTTTATATACTATTATGCTTATACATACTAACTAAATTACGTTAAAATTAGACAGGATCAAATCATACTTTATTTGTAAAAAAAAATTAAATATTCCTTCATACCGCATCTCATGCTAAGTTTCAGACGTCTAAAAATAATACAACGCAAACTCGAATCTGGATGATATTATTAATAAACATTCTTCTAATATCAATTAACTTGAAATAATTATAATCTCGCAGGATCAAGACATAGAATAGTAGTAAATTAACTTGTAAATATGCTCATATTAGCCCGCCCGCGGTTCTAGAATGTATGAAAACTTCAAGTCCAAGAAAACGATAGAAAGCAAACTGGGAGGTCTTTGATTTTTTTATGTATTATTATGCTTGTATATACTTACTAAATAACGTTAAAATTAGACAGGATCAAATCATACTTTATTTGTAAAAAATTTTTAAATATTCCTTCATACCGCATCTCATGCTAAGTTTCAGACGTCTAAAAATAATACAACGCAAACTCGAATCTGGATAATATTTTTAATAAACATTCTTCTAATATCAATTAACTTGAAAAAATTATAATTTCGCAGGATCAAGACATAGAATAGTAGTAAATTAACTTGTAAATATGCTCATATTAGCCCGCCCGCGGTTCTAGAATGTATGAAAACTTCAAGTCCAAGAAAACGATAAAAAGCAAACTGGGAGGTCTTTGATTTTTTTATGTATTATTATGCTTGTATATACTAACTAAATAACGTTAAAATTAGACAGGATCAAATCATACTTTATTTGTAAGAAATGTTTTAATATTCCTTCATACCGCATCTCATGCTAAGTTTTAGACGTCTAAAAATAATACAACGCAAACTCGAATCTGGATGATATTTTTAATAAACATTCTTTTAATATCACTAAACAAGAAATAATTAAAATCTCGCAGGATCAAGACATAGAATAGTAGTAAAACAACTTGTAAATATGCTTATATTAGCCCGCCCGCGGTTCTAGAATGTATGAAAACTTCAAGTCCAAGAAAACGATAGAAAGCAAACTGGGAGGTCTTTGATTTTTTTATATATTATTATGCTTATATATACTAACTAAATAACGTTAAAATTAGACAGGATCAAATCATACTTTATTTGTAAAAAAATTTTAAATATTCCTTCATACCGCATCTCATGCTAAGTTTCAGACGTCTAAAAATAATACAACGCAAACTCGAATCTGGATGATATTTTTAATAAACATTCTTCTAATATCAATTAACTTGAAATAATTATAATCTCGCAGGATCAAGACATAGAATAGTAGTAAATTAACTTGTAAATATGCTCATATTAGCCCGCCCGCGGTTCTAGAATGTATGAAAACTTCAAGTCCAAGAAAACGATAGAAAGCAAACTGGGAGGTCTTTGATTTTTTTATATATTATTATGCTTATATATACTAACTAAAAAACGTTAAAATTAGACAGGATCAAATCATACTTTATTTGTAAAAAATTTTTAAATATTCCTTCATACCGCATCTCATGCTAAGTTTCAGACGTCTAAAAATAATACAACGCAAACTCGAATCTGGATGATATTTTTAATAAACATTCTTCTAATATCAATTAACTTGAAATAATTATAATCTCGCAGGATCAAGACATAGAATAGTAGTAAATTAACTTGTAAATATGCTCATATTAGCCCGCCCGCGGTTCTAGAATGTATGAAAACTTCAAGTCCAAGAAAACGATAGAAAGCAAACTGGGAGGTCTTTGATTTTTTTATGTATTATTATGCTTGTATATACTAACTAAATAACGTTAAAATTAGACAGGATCAAATCATACTTTATTTGTAAAAAATTTTTAAATATTCCTTCATACCGCATCTCATGCTAAGTTTCAGACGTCTAAAAATAATACAACGCAAACTCGAATCTGGATGATATTTTTACTATACATTCTTCTAATATCACTAAACAAGAAATAATTAAAATCTCGCAGGATCAAGACATAGAATAGTAGTAAAAAAAACTTGTAAATATGCTCATACTAGCCCGCCCGCGGTACTAGAATGTATGAAAACTTCAAGTCCAAGAAAACGATAGAAAGCAAACTGGGAGGTCTTTGATTTTTTTATATACTATTATGCTTATACATACTAACTAAATTACGTTAAAATTAGACAGGATCAAATCATACTTTATTTGTAAAAAAAATTTAAATATTCCTTCATACCGCATCTCATGCTAAGTTTCAGACGTCTAAAAATAATACAACGCAAACTCGAATCTGGATAATATTTTTAATAAACATTCTTCTAATATCAATTAACTTGAAATAATTATAATCTCGCAGGATCAAGACATAGAATAGTAGTAAATTAACTTGTAAATATGCTCATATTAGCCCGCCCGCGGTTCTAGAATGTATGAAAACTTCAAGTCCAAGAAAACGATAGAAAGCAAACTGGGAGGTCTTTGATTTTTTTATGTATTATTATGCTTGTATATACTAACTAAATAACGTTAAAATTAGACAGGATCAAATCATACTTTATTTGTAAAAAATTTTTAAATATTCCTTCATACCGCATCTCATGCTAAGTTTCAGACGTCTAAAAATAATACAACGCAAACTCGAATCTGGATAATATTTTTAATAAACATTCTTCTAATATCAATTAACTTGAAAAAATTATAATTTCGCAGGATCAAGACATAGAATAGTAGTAAATTAACTTGTAAATATGCTCATATTAGCCCGCCCGCGGTTCTAGAATGTATGAAAACTTCAAGTCCAAGAAAACGATAGAAAGCAAACTGGGAGGTCTTTGATTTTTTTATGTATTATTATGCTTGTATATACTAACTAAATAACGTTAAAATTAGACAGGATCAAATCATACTTTATTTGTAAGAAATGTTTTAATATTCCTTCATACCGCATCTCATGCTAAGTTTTAGACGTCTAAAAATAATACAACGCAAACTCGAATCTGGATGATATTTTTAATAAACATTCTTTTAATATCACTAAACAAGAAATAATTAAAATCTCGCAGGATCAAGACATAGAATAGTAGTAAAACAACTTGTAAATATGCTTATATTAGCCCGCCCGCGGTTCTAGAATGTATGAAAACTTCAAGTCCAAGAAAACGATAGAAAGCAAACTGGGAGGTCTTTGATTTTTTTATATATTATTATGCTTATATATACTAACTAAATAACGTTAAAATTAGACAGGATCAAATCATACTTTATTTGTAAAAAAATTTTAAATATTCCTTCATACCGCATCTCATGCTAAGTTTCAGACGTCTAAAAATAATACAACGCAAACTCGAATCTGGATGATATTTTTAATAAACATTCTTCTAATATCAATTAACTTGAAATAATTATAATCTCGCAGGATCAAGACATAGAATAGTAGTAAATTAACTTGTAAATATGCTCATATTAGCCCGCCCGCGGTTCTAGAATGTATGAAAACTTCAAGTCCAAGAAAACGATAGAAAGCAAACTGGGAGGTCTTTGATTTTTTTATATATTATTATGCTTATATATACTAACTAAAAAACGTTAAAATTAGACAGGATCAAATCATACTTTATTTGTAAAAAAAATTTAAATATTCCTTCATACCGCATCTCATGCTAAGTTTCAGACGTCTAAAAATAATACAACGCAAACTCGAATCTGGATGATATTTTTACTATACATTCTTCTAATATCACTAAACAAGAAATAATTAAAATCTCGCAGGATCAAGACATAGAATAGTAGTAAAAAAAACTTGTAAATATGCTCATATTAGCCCGCCCGCGGTACTAGAATGTATGAAAACTTCAAGTCCAAGAAAACGATAGAAAGCAAACTGGGAGGTCTTTGATTTTTTTATATACTATTATGCTTATACATACTAACTAAATTACGTTAAAATTAGACAGGATCAAATCATACTTTATTTGTAAAAAAAATTTAAATATTCCTTCATACCGCATCTCATGCTAAGTTTCAGACGTCTAAAAATAATACAACGCAAACTCGAATCTGGATAATATTTTTAATAAACATTCTTCTAATATCAATTAACTTGAAATAATTATAATCTCGCAGGATCAAGACATAGAATAGTAGTAAAACAACTTGTAAATATGCTTATATTAGCCCGCCCGCGGTTCTAGAATGTATGAAAACTTCAAGTCCAAGAAAACGATAGAAAGCAAACTGGGAGGTCTTTGATTTTTTTATATACTATTATGCTTATACATACTAACTAAATTACGTTAAAATTAGACAGGATCAAATCATACTTTATTTGTAAAAAATTTTTAAATATTCCTTCATACCGCATCTCATGCTAAGTTTCAGACGTCTAAAAATAATACAACGCAAACTCGAATCTGGATAATATTTTTAATAAACATTCTTCTAATATCAATTAACTTGAAATAATTATAATCTCGCAGGATCAAGACATAGAATAGTAGTAAAACAACTTGTAAATATGCTTATATTAGCCCGCCCGCGGTTCTAGAATGTATGAAAACTTCAAGTCCAAGAAAACGATAGAAAGCAAACTGGGAGGTCTTTGATTTTTTTATATACTATTATGCTTATACATACTAACTAAATAACGTTAAAATTAGACAGGATCAAATCATACTTTATTTGTAAAAAAATTTTAAATATTCCTTCATACCGCATCTCATGCTAAGTTTCAGACGTCTAAAAATAATACAACGCAAACTCGAATCTGGATAATATTTTTAATAAACATTCTTCTAATATCAATTAACTTGAAATAATTATAATCTCGCAGGATCAAGACATAGAATAGTAGTAAAACAACTTGTAAATATGCTTATATTAGCTCGCCCGCGGTTCTAGAATGTATGAAAACTTCAAGTCCAAGAAAACGATAGAAAGCAAACTGGGAGGTCTTTGATTTTTTTATATATTATTATGCTTATATATACTAACTAAATAACGTTAAAATTAGACAGGATCAAATCATACTTTATTTGTAAAAAAATTTTAAAGATTACTTCTTACGGCATCTCGTACTAAGATACAGACGTCTAAAAATAATACAACGCAAACTCAAATCTTGTTCTTATTTTTACTATACATTCTTCTAATATCACTAAACAAGAAATAATTAAAATCTCGCAGGATCAAGACATAGAATAGTAGTAAAAAAACTTGTAAATATGCTCATAATAGCCCGCCCGCGGTACGAGAATGTATGAAAACTTCAAGTCCAAGAAAGCGATAGAAAGCAAACTGGGAGGTCTTTGATTTTTCTATATATTATTATGCTTATATATACTAACCAAATAACGTTAAAATTTGACAGGATCAAATTATACTTTATTTGTAAAAAAATTTTAAAGATTACTTCTTACGGCATCTCGTACTAAGATGCGAGATTTTAATTATTTCTTGTTAAGTGATATTAGAAGAATATTTATTAAAAATATCATCCAGTTTTATTTTTAGACGTCTGAAACTTAGCATGAGATGCGGTATGAAGGAATATTTAAAAATTTTTTACAAATAAAGTATGATTTGATCCTGTCTAATTTTAACGTTATTTAGTTAGTATATACAAGCATAATAATACATAAAAAAATCAAAGACCTCCCAGTTTGCTTTCTATCGTTTTCTTGGACTTGAAGTTTTCATACATTCTAGAACCGCGGGCGGGCTAATATGAGCATATTTACAAGTTGTTTTACTACTATTCTATGTCTTGATCCTGCGAGATTTTAATTATTTCTTGTTAAGTGATATTAGAAGAATGTATAGTAAAAATATCATCCAGATTCGAGTTTGCGTTGTATTATTTTTAGACGTCTGAAACTTAGCATGAGATGCGGTATGAAGGAATATTTAAATTTTTTTTACAAATAAAGTATGATTTGATCCTGTCTAATTTTAACGTAATTTAGTTAGTATGTATAAGCATAATAGTATATAAAAAAATCAAAGACCTCCCAGTTTGCTTTCTATCGTTTTCTTGGACTTGAAGTTTTCATACATTCTCGTACCGCGGGCGGGCTATTATGAGCATATTTACAAGTTTTTTTACTACTATTCTATGTCTTGACCCTGCGAGATTTTAATTATTTCTTGTTTAGTGATATTAAAAGAATGTTTATTAAAAATATCATCCAGATTCGAGTTTGCGTTGTATTATTTTTAGACGTCTAAAACTTAGCATGAGATGCGGTATGAAGGAATATTTAAACATTTTTTACAAATAAAGTATGATTTGATCCTGTCTAATTTTAACGTTATTTAGTTAGTATATACAAGCATAATAATACATAAAAAATCAAAGACCTCCCAGTTTGCTTTCTATCGTTTTCTTGGACTTGAAGTTTTCATACATTCTAGAACCGCGGGCGGGCTAATATAAGCATATTTACAAGTTGTTTTACTACTATTCTATGTCTTGATCCTGCGAGATTATAATTATTTCAAGTTAATTGATATTAGAAGAATGTTTATTAAAAATATCATCCAGATTCGAGTTTGCGTTGTATTATTTTTAGACGTCTGTATCTTAGTACGAGATGCCGTAAAAAGTAATCTTTAAAATTTTTTTACAAGTAAAGTATGATTTGATCCTGTCTAATTTTAACGTTATTTAGTTAGTATATATAAGCATAATAATATATAAAAAAATCAAAGACCTCCCAGTTTGCTTTCTATCGTTTTCTTGGACTTGAAGTTTTCATACATTCTAGAACCGCGGGCGGGCTAATATAAGCATATTTACAAGTTGTTTTACTACTATTCTATGTCTTGATCCTGCGAGATTTTAATTATTTCTTGTTTAGTGATATTAGAAGAATGTATAGTAAAAATATCATCCAGATTCGAGTTTGCGTTGTATTATTTTTAGACGTCTGAAACTTAGCATGAGATGCGGTATGAAGGAATATTTAAAAATTTTTTACAAATAAAGTATGATTTGATCCTGTCTAATTTTAACGTTATTTAGTTAGTATATACAAGCATAATAATACATAAAAAAATCAAAGACCTCCCAGTTTGCTTTCTATCGTTTTCTTGGACTTGAAGTTTTCATACATTCTAGAACCGCGGGCGGGCTAATATGAGCATATTTACAAGTTAATTTACTACTATTCTATGTCTTGATCCTGCGAGATTATAATTATTTCAAGTTAATTGATATTAGAAGAATGTTTATTAAAAATATCATCCAGATTCGAGTTTGCGTTGTATTATTTTTAGACGTCTGAAACTTAGCATGAGATGCGGTATGAAGGAATATTTAAATTTTTTTTACAAATAAAGTATGATTTGATCCTGTCTAATTTTAACGTAATTTAGTTAGTATGTATAAGCATAATAGTATATAAAAAAATCAAAGACCTCCCAGTTTGCTTTCTATCGTTTTCTTGGACTTGAAGTTTTCATACATTCTAGTACCGCGGGCGGGCTAATATGAGCATATTTACAAGTTTTTTTACTACAACTCTATGTCTTGATCCTGCGAGATTTTAATTATTTCTTGTTTAGTGATATTAGAAGAATGTATAGTAAAAATATCATCCAGATTCGAGTTTGCGTTGTATTATTTTTAGACGTCTGAAACTTAGCATGAGATGCGGTATGAAGGAATATTTAAAAATTTTTTACAAATAAAGTATGATTTGATCCTGTCTAATTTTAACGTTATTTAGTTAGTATATACAAGCATAATAATACATAAAAAAATCAAAGACCTCCCAGTTTGCTTTCTATCGTTTTCTTGGACTTGAAGTTTTCATACATTCTAGAACCGCGGGCGGGCTAATATGAGCATATTTACAAGTTAATTTACTACTATTCTATGTCTTGATCCTGCGAGATTATAATTATTTCAAGTTAATTGATATTAGAAGAATGTTTATTAAAAATATCATCCAGATTCGAGTTTGCGTTGTATTATTTTTAGACGTCTGAAACTTAGCATGAGATGCGGTATGAAGGAATATTTAAATTTTTTTTACAAATAAAGTATGATTTGATCCTGTCTAATTTTAACGTAATTTAGTTAGTATGTATAAGCATAATAGTATATAAAAAAATCAAAGACCTCCCAGTTTGCTTTCTATCGTTTTCTTGGACTTGAAGTTTTCATACATTCTAGTACCGCGGGCGGGCTAATATGAGCATATTTACAAGTTTTTTTACTACAATTCTATGTCTTGATCCTGCGAGATTTTAATTATTTCTTGTTTAGTGATATTAGAAGAATGTATAGTAAAAATATCATCCAGATTCGAGTTTGCGTTGTATTATTTTTAGACGTCTGAAACTTAGCATGAGATGCGGTATGAAGGAATATTTAAAATTTTTTTACAAATAAAGTATGATTTGATCCTGTCTAATTTTAACGTTATTTAGTTAGTATATACAAGCATAATAATACATAAAAAAATCAAAGACCTCCCAGTTTGCTTTCTATCGTTTTCTTGGACTTGAAGTTTTCATACATTCTAGAACCGCGGGCGGGCTAATATGAGCATATTTACAAGTTAATTTACTACTATTCTATGTCTTGATCCTGCGAGATTATAATTATTTCAAGTTAATTGATATTAGAAGAATGTTTATTAAAAATATCATCCAGATTCGAGTTTGCGTTGTATTATTTTTAGACGTCTGAAACTTAGCATGAGATGCGGTATGAAGGAATATTTAAACATTTTTTACAAATAAAGTATGATTTGATCCTGTCTAATTTTAACGTTATTTAGTTAGTATATACAAGCATAATAATACATAAAAAAATCAAAGACCTCCCAGTTTGCTTTCTATCGTTTTCTTGGACTTGAAGTTTTCATACATTCTAGAACCGCGGGCGGGCTAATATGAGCATATTTACAAGTTAATTTACTACTATTCTATGTCTTGATCCTGCGAGATTATAATTATTTCAAGTTAATTGATATTAGAAGAATGTTTATTAATAATATCATCCAGATTCGAGTTTGCGTTGTATTATTTTTAGACGTCTGAAACTTAGCATGAGATGCGGTATGAAGGAATATTTAAAAATTTTTTACAAATAAAGTATGATTTGATCCTGTCTAATTTTAACGTTATTTAGTTAGTATATATAAGCATAATAATATATAAAAAAATCAAAAACCTCCCAGTTTGCTTTCTATCGTTTTCTTGGACTTGAAGTTTTCATACGTTCTAGAACCGCGGGCGGGCTAATATAAGCATATTTACAAGTTGTTTTACTACTATTCTATGTCTTGATCCTGCGAGATTATAATTATTTCAAGTTAATTGATATTAGAAGAATGTTTATTAAAAATATCATCCAGATTCGAGTTTGCGTTGTATTATTTTTAGACGTCTGAAACTTAGCATGAGATGCGGTATGAAGGAATATTTAAAATTTTTTTACAAATAAAATATGATTTGATCCTGTCTAATTTTAACGTTATTTAGTTAGTATATATAAGCATAATAATATATAAAAAATCAAAGACCTCCCAGTTTGCTTTCTATCGTTTTCTTGGACTTGAAGTTTTCATACATTCTCGTACCGCGGGCGGGCTATTTTGAGCATATTTACAAGTTTTTTTACTACTATTCTATGTCTTGATCCTGCGAGATTTTAATTATTTCTTGTTAAGTGATATTAAAAGAATGTTTATTAAAAATATCATCCAGATTCGAGTTTGCGTTGTATTATTTTTAGACGTCTGTATCTTAGTACGAGATGCCGTAAAAAGTAATCTTTAAAATTTTTTTACAAGTAAAGTATGATTTGATCCTGTCTAATTTTAACGTTATTTAGTTAGTATATATAAGCATAATAATATATAAAAAAATTAAGTTGCTCACAGTTTGCTTTATATAGTTTTTATAATGAAATTACCCTTTACGCTAAGAACGGACACGAGTATTAATAAAATAAAAAATTGCTTAATATTTTAAGAAATAACTGTACATTACTACTATATCTATTTAAAATTATCAAAAAGTAATAATTAATAGCATTTGTAGCGAATTTATTGTATAACAAAAGGTTTTTACGACGCGCGGTACCGTTGCGGCCCTTCGCGTAAATCGTCAGGCGGCCGGCCGCTAGCCGGCTGCTATCTTCAGTTCCATAAAACATACCCCTTATTTGACATTTTGCTTGATATACAGGGGTAAAAGTAATACAAATCTCAAAATTACCAACCCCTTTTTATATTTCCAATCAACAAAACTAATACTAGATATGAAAGCAATGTCGCGTGTCGTAAATTGGCCCTCCCAAATGTACTAGCAATACATTGATAAATCACTCAGTCGTTCGGAAAACATAGGGCGTTGTTTAAATTTAGCCTTTTCGAACAGTTATTGTGGACACGATCGATACGTCCGTCGAATAGCCTTAAAAAGTACTTTTATTTTAAAAATATATTGGGACATTATTACAAAAAGCGACATCTAGTTCCGTGGTAAGCTAAGAGGCTTGTGTTACGGATACCAGATAGTTGATATACTACATATATAAGTTTAAATACATTAATATTATAAATATAAGCACCCATGACTGGAGTACAAACATCCGAGTTTAACAAATGAATGTCCCCAGCGGGACTCAAACCCGCGACCGCTGGCGCACAAAGTAGGGTCACTACAAACTGCGCTAAACGTATTTACGTTTATTAATTAATTAATTGAATGTTGTGTTTATGTATATTTCGTAATGTATTCACATCACATACATACCTATAATAAAGTTCTAAGTCGGATCTGTTCATTCTTATTGCAATAGTAATTATCTTTTATCGATACACAAGCTATCATTTTAGACTTTTTGTTTGTCTCTGACTGCATCACGGGAAAACCATTGAATAGATTTTGATAAAATTCGAATACTGGCAGGATGACAGCTGGTTCAATGTATAGGATATTTTATACTTCTGAAAAATAAGTCTGAGAAATGTACACTAACCTCTTAAAAATCTTAATAAGTTTGTAGAATGCTATATAATTTATATCGATACAGATTTATAGTTTTTAGAATTATCATATTATATTGGATTGGAAATTCATTAAATGGAATTTACGATATTGTCATTGTGGTATTTTCCACTGCATAGCAACTCGAGTATAACCTAGTCTACCGTTTCATTAGATATTTAAATAACCTGTTGCATGATAATCTATTGGTGGTACGTGATTAATTTAGAATAATTAAAACGTTTATTCGGGAGCATATTTTTAAGTTTCAATTTTATTTACCTGTTTGGGGATAAATATTTTAATTATCACGACTTAAGATAAGTTTACTTGTAATTTCCTTTATTGTAAATAAATTTATTATCAGACAATGATTAAATACTACTTAGTTTAAAATGTATAGATTATTTAGCAAAAATTAATATAGGTCTCTGTATATACAAAAAATATTTTTTACAGTTACATGAATATTTGACATTTCAAATACATAAATTCATTCGGGTTTTTCACAATTTTATTTTTATTTTTTTTTATTTTTATCGGGTCGCTGACCAATGACCATTGACCATGTTTGCTATAAAGCTTTCGCGCTATCGTCATCAATAAAATAAACTAAAAGAAAGCTACAAATAAAACCGAAAATTTAAAGTGAATATAAAAACGAAATAAGTGTGCTTAACGATGTTGAAATAACATTTAAAATTATCTGTAAGTCAATATGTGTAACAAAAACACGCGAATATTTCATAATATTCGCAAGCTTCGCACCAGCTGGCCGCAATGGACTGTCATAACGATCAAACCAATAAAGCATGGGTCAAGCAATATTCATTTTTAGGTCAAATCAATACGATATATTGTTGTTGAATTAGACATATTGCTATCTCGTTTTGCGATCAAAAGGGTTGAACCCACTACCCTCACAGACTTAAATTAGAATAGTAATTAGGAGATAAATACATGGTTGCCTGTAATGGTGTTTCCACACAGGAGGACATGAATGTGATGAATATTTTATGGCAAAAAAATTTTTTATGACAATAATTATTAAATTTTTTCCAAAATTTGTAAACAAAAACATTGAATACAATCAAATGAATCCAAAATAATGCTCAAAATTAGAAATGGAAATGTTTTACAACGTGTGGAAGCTTTGAAAACTCCTAACAGCAGTAGTTAATTTAAAAAATTTTGTGATAAAAATATTATATAATCTATAGATCTATATAATAACATTTTAGCTGCTGTGTGAAACTACCATTAGATATAACGGCACGTGTGCAGTAGATAACGGTTAATTAAATGCAACAACAAATAATGCATAATTTCTGCTAATATATACTCGACACGGCGCGGCGTTGCCCGTATTTTCCTAATTTGATACTTTCTTTAGTATTATTTAAAATATTATAGAAAAAAGTGTATTTGTATGAAATACTGATGTAGGTTTGTAAGGTTTCCTTTAAAATAACTTCTTTATCTAAAATATTTATTTATAGTACGGTGTCGTTATAAAATAGGAATTTGCGATGACTCAGTATGCCCAAAAAGAAGACGAAACCTTAATTCCTGCATACGATTTTAAAATACTTATTACTAATTTACACTATTGCCGAATATGTAGGTACATATCGTCATATACATATATGTATAACAAAAATCGAATGTAAATTTCTCGATATTATGAAATTTTTAAATAAACAAGTTTATAATTATTGCAAATGGAGTTACACAAAGATAGGAATGCGAGCAGTGACCTCACCAATAAATGTGTAAAATATGGATTAATATAAAAATTCTTTGACATAAAGTACTACTATACTATATTACGTCTATCCTTTTTGTCCTCTTGAACGATTTCGACTACGACGGCTAGTTTGTGTGATGGATGTGAAGGAGATGTAGAATGAAATCTAAGCCGCGAGAGGTTTACGTACTGTTCAAGAATGAAGGCATTGAGTATTTCATGTCACCCGAATTCGAACCGAAAGACTACTAGAACTGCGCCTGTACATTCTAGTCACTACTCACTAGTGTAATGTAGTATTCTCCTTAAGGGAGTCGTGTCAATGACAAAAATTCGCCATATTATATGCATAAATATAATTCATCGATCTATATTAAAAAGAAACATTTGAAACTGTTTCCAAAACTTTTTATTGATAACAATAAAGCTCAGTTTACAAAAAAGAAAAAGTACTATATCTGTTTTGTGTCAAAACAATTTTAAAATATAAATATGTATAAAATTACCGTGTCACAATGTTCGTCCGCGCTAAACTATAATACTTATCGGATATAAACGAATTGTACAACTTGATAGAAGATCGGACAGTTTTTATACCGACTATTTTTTATTTATATATAAATATGTAATAATGTCCCTACATATTTTATAAAAAAACATATTTATTTATACTTATTTATATATCAGTATTAAAGACATTTTATATGGTGAGAAGAATTCCGGAGAACCTTTGAAACAGCTACAAATTCTACCTTATAGCATTACTAAATTAAAAAGTGTGGGCTACAGCAGCGAGTTGCGAGATCTATAGCATTGATAAGTTGTCTGTTTAGAAATATTTAGATTTAACAAAAAAATCACTTTTCAAACTCCTTATCAAACTATATTAGTATTTAGGCTTCAATAAAATCTTGTCAAACGATTAAGCGAAGTAACAAGCTGTAGTGTTTTATTACATCGACATGATGGGGAGTTAATGATCGGGTCAGCTTCGTTACAATTATCCCAGTGAGGAGTTAATTTCGTTAGGATATTAGTTTCTTGGGCGAAGCAACAAATTAGGGTTAGGGAATAAAAAATCTCTTAAAAAAACAGAATTTTTTGTCCTCGACTCCATTCATTTGGATTTATTTATATTAATGTAACTTTTTCGAGTTCTAATATCACAAATTACGACAATATGTGGTAAGACAAAATATGCATAATGGCTTTTCAGTATTGAATATCTTGTTTTTGATTTTATTTAAATAAAATCTGTAAAGGAAATAAGGTAGATTTTTATAAGCCCAGTCATCTTTACTGTACAGCCTTGAGATATACAACAAATAACATATACCCAATAAAGAATCGAATCTCAAACCAAATAACATTATTCATTTAACTGATTTATTTGAGATTTTATATAAGACATAAGAATTATATTAAGGTGGAGTAGGTTCTCAAGAAAAAAATAGTTTTTCTTTGTAAAACAATTCTCAATGACTAAACTATGCCAAGATATACATAAAGATAAAACAATGAATAATTCACTTATATTCTATACGGTCTCACTTGTGTCTTAGAAATCATAAAAAAACATATTTGTGTTGAAGGTAATAGGATATCAACTCCAGTGCGTAGGAAAATCACCGGGTGACAGCTATCGTGTTTGTACGTAATCGCGACCTACAAGGTGGTTCCGATAACTTTGCAACAGATTTTCTAACAAAAAAATTATACAATCTACGTATTACATACATATTTAAATGATATTGATTTCGATGGTTTGTATTTTCAATTCCTAGGCAGCAATAAATATGTTAGAGTAGGTAATGGTTTACAAAAAAGAATTTAATGAGATTTAATTAAAAGAAACAACATTTCAAAGTAAGTCAGATCGCCTGAGAATGACAATTGAGATCATACAACCCTTAAATTCCTAACTATCCGGATCTAATTCTTTCACCAAATGATTCAAAATAATAGGAACATTAAAAAATAGTGAAATTGATCGCGCTATATATCAAAAACACCCAAGTAATGTACTGACCAACACTCGCCATTCCTTATATATAAAGATTAATCGTTAATTTACTACAATAACTTATTACCTTCATTAAACTGTAATAATATTATAGTATATCATAATATATCATAACTTAGCCTGTAAAATTATACGATGTAGTATTAACTGGTTCAAAGCACGTAACCACGACCTACAATTCTACACCAAAAAGCGGTCGGAATGCAAGAAAAACTTAATGATCATCGTAACTCACGACACCCGCTTTTAATGATTTAATGGAATTTTTTGACGTAAGATTGATAGTCATTTGCCAACTTACCTATACTATATGTTTAAGCTAAATATTTCCGTTGCAATTCCCTTCATTCCGAATAATAATAAATTGTTTTTTTTGTCAGTCTGCCCCTGACTACGACTCATGCAACCCAGTCGAAACGTCGGGAATATGTTATATTTATATCATTAAAATATACACGCGTTTAAGTCCCGTTCTACGAATATACATAATATATTAATAAACTGAAACTTTTAAGTTACTAAGTACCTTTTATGTAAATCTGAGCTTCATTTACATAATATCTTATGGAGTTTTAATTGCAATAACGTCCTTGATAACAATCACTATAATTTTAGTTCAAACTTTAAAACAAAACCGTAAACAAGGTCAAAGTAGAATATACTGTATAGTGTACAATGTATATATTTTGCATATCTAAGTAGTTTGAAGAATTTATGTCTGAAAAACCGTCGTTTTGAAGGTCGGCGTTACAGAGCTTGATGGTTATCAGGTTAGCGTTTAATGGAATAAATAAATATGTTTGGAACAATATTACAACAGCAGATAGTTGATATACTACATATATATAAATTTTAAATACATGCATATTATTAATATAAATATCCATGACTGGACAAACATTCGTGCTCAACAAAGCGGGACTCGAACCCGCGACCGCTGGCGAAGAAAGTAGGACGTAGGACCACTACTAACTGAGCCAAACGTGTCGTCAAAAATAGAAATATCATGAGTTAGGAAATTATAACCTAGATTATTACGTATGGTGGAATATAGAAATAAGTGTCGATCGAAGAATTTGAGATATATGTATGTGACGAGATGTATGAGTGAATGCTCATAGAATGAATTGGGAGAAAGAAAAATTTTGCACTGATCATCGCATTTTGTAATGGTATCATTGGGTTACGAAAAAAAGAGACTATACACTTAGTATTTGCTATACAGGTATAGAACTTTTATTATATATAAATAAAAATCCTTAATAGAAGTCCGTAAAACTGAAAAATGTAAAATTCCATTTGCAAAAATTAGGGATAGTACTTTACATTCATTATTTTACGGCGGATGATATAAATAAATGACGTGAGCGAAGCCCAAGGACGGAAACTAGTCTACTTACTAACTACTACTAAAAAAAGCAAACATATTTGTTAGTTTTACCTTTTTTACGTAACGATTGTACATGGGAGACATTAGTATATCGGTATAATAATAATAAAAAATGGGTAGGGTTTAAGGACATTGACTTTGAGCGAACAGATGTAATATGAGGTTTTACACTAAAATATGAATAATAAATTACGAAGTAAAAAACCAAACCAAAATTGAAATTAATGATGATTGCTACTCAGGACACTTTATTAAAAGCATTTTTATATGGAATTTTAAGATAAGATCGATTGAATATTTTAAAAGAACATCTTATAATGATGCAAAATCTTACGTTATTTTTTTATTATTATACACATAATGAACATTATATGAGTATGAACCCATGACTATTTAACATTTTGGAGACGAAGTTTAAGAGAGTTTAGACCGTAAAATATACTTAAGTAAACGGAACTAAAAGGAATATTTTAATATTATACAGTCTTTAAAAACTATAACCTTTTTAGACATCTAAAAACGTAGTTACTGCTATGGCTTTAATTGCTGTAAAGCATTCGAAATAGTAGGAACCGATGGATTTTCCGAAAAAATCCGAATAGATAGTTTTATTTAAAAAATGTCAAATATTCACGTAAATCTAAGAAAATACATACATAATAAATTTAATTATAAAACAAAACAAAAAGAAAAAGGTTTCGGTACGTATGTAAAATTTATCTCAGCAAAAAGAGTAGATTTTAAGCGCATGCATACATACTACACGCGAAAAGAGGAGTTAATGAACCAAATGAATTTAATACCTAATTAGCTTCAACTAGATACGTTATATCGTTTAGAACCTATAGATTTTTTAAAATAAGATATTTCCCCGCATTAATAAGTACCTTTTCTATATTTTGACCTGGATAAGCAGCTAGAGCTATCATCGTACCAAATATAATCAAAATCTGACCAGGTTTATTGATTGATTCTGATTGTAATGTATAGATTCAACTTAGAATTTTATTATATGTATAGATTGAAGTTTGGCAAAATGTCACTAGTCAAGCGCGAGCGTGTAGCGCCAGCTTGTAAGTAATAGTTTCATTTATACACGCCGCCAGTTTTTTGACTTGTTTTATGTTTACAGTTTCGTTCTCAATAAATTAGGCGAGTTTGCTCTTAAAAATAAAGAACTCAATAGTCTATTACATTGCTATTCTTAAAACATCGTTTTTCGTAAAAGAAAATAAATAGTAAAATAATTATTGACCATTTTGACACAATGTAAAATATCGAATAGATACTTACTGTGGTAGGATATAAGTTCGATATAATTTTATAGATTTCGTCTTATTCAAAAACGGCTACACAGTATACATTTATTTTGATTTTTTCCTGGCTTATTCAGATCTTTGACTTGGTGGCGGCATCGCAATGAAGCCACTTTGGCTTCCTATTTAACTCATTTACTGCAGAGCTCAGTATATGAGTGAAAACATACACAATAACAAAAAAATAAAATCAATAAAATTTAAGTCTCCTAAATCCAAAATCAATAATACCTTTCAAACAAATACGACTAAACAGTTTAATAGTTCCATGTCCTTTATGTGGAGGTATATAATAGAAAATGTTATAGACCCCATAAAATATGATCTTTCAAACATTAAAGGGCAAATGGTGTCGACATTAAGTTAAACTTTTTACACGATTTTCTGAGTTAGCGCAGTAATTTGTGAAACGAGGGGCAATCAACATTACTCTTCCAACGCGTGAGTGTCAGCGATGCATACGCTTTAATCTATAAAAGCTGAAAATAGTACTTATACTATTAGGTGTGGAAGTGAAATAAGTTTTATGTTATTTCATTACGGAACAACATTCTTGTATCATGGTAGTACTAGTCTATCTATACTAATATTATAAAGCTGAAGAGTTTGTTTGTTTGTTTGGTTGAACGCGCTAATCTCAGAATGTACTGGTCTGAATTGAAAAATTCTTTTTGTGTTGTATAGTCCGTCTATTACGGAAGGCTATAGGCTATATTACATCACGCTACAACCAATAGGAGCCATCAATGAAAAATGTTGCAAAAACGGGAAGGACGGGCGTTAGTTCTGTCACGCGACTCAGAAAAAAATTGGTTTCCGGTCTTTAGAATGGTACGAAGCCGCGGGAAATGCTAGTTACATAATATGCGCTATTGTAAAATGCAGATACATTAATTAGGTCAATATTTATTTTGATGGACAAAATTATAAAATATATTTGTTCGAATTTTTATGGCTTATTATAGGTAATACTAGTTTTGAGTTCATAGAAAAATAAAAATTGAAGGTTAAGTGGTTTTATTAGGTGGAAGTAACAAGAGTTGTTTTATAGTCATAATATTATTATTAAATACATAATATAAAAAAAACAAACAAAGGATTGTAGTTATTCAAAACAATCTAGTACTTAAATACTTTTTGCACGCGTTTTTTGACAAATAGCACGAATTTTAATTTCTTGAGTTGCCTAGCTTTTCATAGTATATATTTTAGACTTAAAGTGAATATAATGAACTAAATGTATAATCGTATTCTTTCTTCTATACGAAAGTGTGCGATACAATTTTAAACAGGCGAAGAATGGCATCAAATCCATCATCAATATTCCATCAGGGATTACGGGATGTCAGGAAGCTTTCAGCTGATTGAAACAGAAAAGGTGCCATGGGAAGGCATTGCGAAGGGGTGCCGATTTCCTACAACCGTCTAAAGGGGATCAACCAGTGATAGAAATCATATGCGAGCGAATGTAAGATATAATATCTAGACTTTTTGATTATTCTTCTATTAATGTAACATGTAGTTACAAATTCATTAATAAGGAAATATTTGGATTAAAATGAAGCAATTGTTTTATTTATTTATTATACTCATTAATGTTATAAATGCAAATAACTTTGCCTTTATTTCTTGTAAAAATAAGAGATGAATAGACATAATTTTTTAAAAGTTAGTCTATTTACTACTTGCCTTAAAAGTATTCAAATCTTGTTCTATCAAATATAAACTAGCCCTGAACCTTCAGTATTGTCCAAGATTGGAATCTTACTGCAAATCCTGGACAACAATAACATAAATAACAAGAAGCAATTTCTTGAAATTGAAACCCTTAAATGCATCAAAATGATTAGCAGAATGAAACAAAACAAATATTTAAAAGTGGGCTAAGTAGATTGATAGTGTTAAATATTATACATTACAAGTTTGTAAAGAAAGAAGACACATATTATTTAAGATTTAAAAAAAATTCCTTTGTTACATAGTTTCCACTGGACTATAATCTTAATTGTACCATAGCACCGTGGCATTAGCTAGCTATATATAGTGGTAAGGGGTTACTTAAAAGAGAGAATACTAGTTATGGTGAAATAGGGTGAGATATTGTTTAAAATGTAACTTTCAGGAGTGAAGCGGAAAGAACATACATTGTTTTCATTTATAATTTACTTAAGGTTCTTTGAAAGTTGAAAAACAAAACAATTTACATGTTTTTGTGATTAAAAATCAGAATTAAAAAATCACATGATACTAAATTAATATCTAAGGAATGTTGAATAACTCTTATGATCAATGCTAATAGCTACTTTTGGCCCACAGCTCTGCTTAAGAGGGTAGGTTTTGATAAAAGTGGTTTATCTGTGACTAACGCTGGACAAAAGCTATCTTTATTATTTAATGTTTATCATATTATCTGCTTGTATATTATGTTGATAGACATTAAAACCTTCAAATTTTTTCGTAACATATTAATGATAAGGTTCATTTTAATTTTGAGTATCCGTAACTTATTGTATGGTTTGATTTATTATGTTCCCGAGACAAGACAAGATCATCTTCTTGGAAAATTCAGGCTTTCAATTAAATGTGAACAAACTTTTTCTAAATAAATTGACTTCAAATAGCACCTATCTACTATAATTGCCATTACTTAACAATAATTAAGCTATTTGTAATAAGTAGATAAGTCAATAGGTCAAATATGAATGCAATCCAAACATTGGTTGCATTTTAATTTTGATTAATATCTGTGTGGGAGTGACATTATATGGTGTGGGCTGAACAATATGACACATTGCATAAGGGCTTGGGTTTGCTGATGTGGACAAGTTTGCCTTCAAATTTTTGTTATTGTATACACACTACTAATTTTTATATATTCTATACATTTAAAAAATATTGTTTGTTCATTTCTCTGTCATCCAGAAGCAGATCAAATATGAAAATTGCAAACTTTTCATTTTAATTAAGATGGGTAATGCATATGAATCATGCATGAAGATGATCTAGTTAAGACATTATGACACTTATATAGACTTTAAGAAAAATGATTTGTTTCTAGGTTTTCCCTTGATGAATAAGTTATTTTAATTATGAAATTTATGGAAATTTTAATATGCTTTTATTTTAATATAAGAATAAAAAAAATATACATTATTAACTTTTATATAATAATTTTCTGTAGGATTTGTTATTTTTAGAATGATAATCTCTATTTTGTTGAGGTTGGGATTGTAATACAGTTTGTAAGCGCTGCTTAGCTATAAAGTTATGAACCAAAATATGTAAATATTTGGAGTAAAGTAATCAATAATAAGATGACATAAAATCGCAGGCACACCTATAAATGTACATAAATATTTTACATAGTACAATTACTACAGTAAGATGATCTAACAATTGTTTTACATGGCATATCTGTAATGATCTCTATTAGGTATAGTAATTGTTATATCAAAAAAAAATTATCAATCATAGCAATCCTTACCATTTCCATTCTGAATCAAATCCATTTAAGTTTTTACTATGAAGAACCAAATACTCTGTCATTAGTCAATAAAATGTTTTCAACAATCTTTAATTAAAACTTTTTCCATATTTTATAGGTTATAAAAATAAATTTAAAATAATATAGTTTATTATCACTTAAGACATACTCCCAAAATCAAAGTTATATTAATTCAAGTGGAATGCGAACATCCTTGAGTCAACAATGAAGATATTGACTGTGAGCTTATCACCAGTTATCAGAGGAATGCACTTCCTGTCTGATAATACATGACCTTAATTGATAGGCTCTCAAGGACTTATTAAAATGTTAATGGGTCAACGACATCATTATTTCCAAATCAAATAATTTTAACAAGTATTTTGTATAGCATGGAGTAGTAATTGTGCTATAATTTTCAAAAATTTTATAGATTCTTATTTGTGGGTACAATAAATGAATACATACCATTAGAGCTCTTCAAGTCACGATGGATAAGCGAAATAGGCGCATCCACATGCAGGTATGCCATGCCGCGCGCCACTTGTATAGCCCAGTCTACTAAGATCCCTGGCCGGATCTTACGCCCTGACAATACTCTATTCAGAGGGCCCCCACGCGCATATTCCATCACCAAACACAAATTGGGCTCCTCTAAACACACACCCTTCAAAGACACTATATTATCGTGCTGCAACATCCAAAAAAGTTTCGCTTCTTGTAGCACACTTTCTTTAATCACTTCGATGTCTTCGTTTGCGTCCTGCCGCGCCGCTTTCACTGCCACCACCTCATCGTTCCAGTACCCGCGATACACTTTACCAAAACCACCCACCCCGATCACCTCCTCGAGTTTGAGCTCTGAAAACGACACGCGGGGTGGGTCCACATCACCGATCACCGACGTGACGGCGAGAGGGTCGTCCTCGGTAACGTACACCGCGGGGAAGATGCCAACGCGGTCACCGATTTTGCCCGTCCACCAGCCTTCATCTCCTGAAATGTTGGCATCTTTGGACAGGACCTCGACGATTTCACCCCGGTGCAAGGACAGCTCGTCCTCCCCCTGGGCCGTGTAGTCGTAGACGGCGGTAAACAGAGCGAGCGGCGGTCGATCATCTTCAGCCGCCATAGCCGCGCGGCCGGCCGCTGGCCGCGGCGGCATCACCCCGGCCGGGCCATCGCGCTCGCTCAGGCGCCGCGACACCGCTGCGACCTCCGCCCACCACCGCTCATAACTACCACAGTCCACAACGTTTGGTTACGATCACCGTATTATTCCGCCATCTTTGTTTCTCTCATCGATCATGGCGGTGTGTCCGAACGTAAACCTAAAGCACTCGTTCGTTGGCGTTGTCACAAATATCGTTTTCGAAATATTATACAAGTGTGCGACCCGCTGCGATAATGTTAATTATTCTTCATTCATCTATCACGTTATTCGATAGACGGACGAAATGACAACCATACCACAGCGAAGTCAGTGACAAACTGTCATATGATGTTACCATAACAAATTTTATTTTAGTTGACGTAACACATGTATATTATGTTTTATGTACTCTGTACACCTAATATGAAAATAATATAAAAAATATATCATAGTTGATTTCATTAATAATTATTATGTGTTTTATGAAACAATTCCTTAGCCCTTTGGTAACAATTTAAAAATTAAGATAAATTTGTTAAAGCAACGTTATAGTTCTACATATTTTTCATAGATGGAAGCACTGTAGTTCTGACGGCTTCTATTTGACAACGCCATCTAGTTAGATTATTAGAACTAATTTTATGTATACCTTATTGTAAGAAAAATAAGAATACGCATTGAATGTAAACGTTTTGCAATTGATGATGTTTTAAATATAAATAAAAATACATTTATATAGAATGAGACATTTTCTAATTATAAAATAATTATTTATAAGAAAATGATGAAATGTTGATTGTTAATTTCAACATTGGTTACAACAGGTCCCATGGTGTAATGGTTAGCACTCTGGACTTTGAATCCAGCGATCCGAGTTCAAATCTCGGTGGGACCTATTTTTTGCCTATTTATAATAATATAATTTAATTATATACATATTTTTTTTTGCTAAAACATTGAAAGCACCTAAAAAATTACACGAAATAATTAAAAAAGTCTCTAACTAAGTTTTAAGCAGAACTTTTTGTGGGAGTCTGTACGGATGCTGGGAGGGAGCATTATTGATCGCGCGAAAATGGGATGGCTGTATCCATTCGCGGCGATCACCGAGCCCGCGGGACGTGAAAACCATTCTCAACCTCAAATCACACCTAAACGCCTTAAAATATTAGTTTAATAAACCAAAATATGAATTAAATACGCTCGTTGAAAGATCCGCCGACAATTTAATACAAGAAACGCAATAATACACCAAAAATATCTCAAAACAACCTTAAACACTCAAAACGTGACATGACATAGTGGAAAACCTATGGAAATCTTAGCACGCGGAGAAACGAAGAAAATGGAGAATTCATGAGAGGATCCCTGTGATAATAACCTTCTAATTCAAATGTTCTTCAAAATTAAATGGAGTGTTTGATATATTTTTTGCCCAGTGATAGTATACAATGGCCAATCTATTTTCGCCGGGTTAATGTTTAGATAATGGTTTTAATTGACAAAATGCCTGCAAATTGTTTTATTTTGAAGAGATATTGGCTGAAGTGGTGTTGGCGCAAACGTTGGTTCGGAATGAAGTAGCATTAGTCGTAGTTTGTGTGGAAGCTTATTTATGTGTTTTTAGTTTTATAAAATATTAGAAAAATGAATTCTTTTAACGCACCGACGTCTCAGATCAATGCGATCGACAAAATGACAACAGTCAAGTGTAAATCTGTCGATCTTGAAGGCTACGTGATAATCGTAGTTCAAACTAAGGATAATAAAATTAAATTATATGGTGAGTACTGATTATTGATCAAATATATACGTACATACGTACATTAGGATTTTTAAGTAATCAAACATCCAGCTACCTAAAATTGTTCTAAAATAATTAATTCGTGCATGTTCTCTTAAATATTAATTTATTTCCAATGTTTTTTATAAATGATATAATCTTAATTATTATTAATTAGTACCGATAACAATACTTTAATCCATAAAATATTTCTTTTCGATTTCTGACTCCCTCGTAAATAGTATTCAGAGACTCTACAATAATTTTATAGATAAGCTGTAAATAGTGACAGTGAATATAATAAGCTTAAAGCTACCACTGAAATTGCAAGCTAAGCTTTTAATTTTAAGCTATAAAGTTTTACATACTGAATTGTCGTCTAACGCCTTCGTAAGTTAAAAAAGTGAAAAACCAGCGTGTAACGATTTTTACGTGTAAACTGTAAGCCGTTGAAGTAAAACTTCTTTGACCTAGTTAAAGAATGAGAATATAACATATTTAATATAACTATTAGTAACAAATAATTATTTACATAGTAATTAATATATAAATTTAATACATATTTTTAAAATAAATAATAATAACTTTGACTCTGAAACCGGGGTATTGATTTACCCCTCAAACAGGCTTAAATAAATTTTACGCCAAACGCTATTTAAATAATTAATAAGCCTTTATTGTTATTTTACAAAATATTGTATTAGCTAAGTTGCTAATAATATCATTAGGTACGTGTTTGCTGTATTTTTTTAAATTAATTATGTTTTCTTAAATGGCGGTACTGGCGGTGATGTAGAAAATAGGCTTCTTATTACACGTAATGTGTATTATAGGAATGAAATATTTTTTGTGACAATAAAATTTATATATTTTCTGTTTATTCGTGGATAAGTCCAGTCCAGTTGAGAACAGCGGAAATTGAATTTTTAAAGTAGTTTAGATTCGTTTTTTTAAACAAAAATTCGAAAAGTTGCCCAGAAAAAGGGTACCTAAAACAAATTTAACGAGCTAGATATATATTTTTCATATATTGCAAGCATTAACATAATCATTTTTATGTAACAAATTAAATAAGACGTCTATCGTTAGTTAAGTATTAATGGAAAATAAAATTTACTAAGAAAGTGGAATTGACAGGATCTCCATCAGCCGGGAACTGGGAGAACCTAGAACTAGCCGACGAGATCATGGACGTTAACGAGACCAAGCTCGAAGATATGACTCGTACAGAAGTCCTTAGTCATATACATGAGGTGAGTTCACATTTATTTAATTTTAATTTACACTTTTTTAGATTTACACGAATATTTTTCATTTTAAATTAATATTTTATGTATGTTTTTTGTGCGGTTTTATTTTGATTTTTGGTTCTTGACGTTTCGAATGCTTTACAGAGATCATATTCACGGGAGAGACTTAGAGATTTCAGAGATCTCAAAAGCATTGTACTTAAATAAATCCGCTGAAAAATCAGAGAAGATAGTTTTCTTTCTTTTTTTAATATAAGTACATTATAATATATTACATTTTTCAAGAACTACTCATTATACGATTTTTATGATGTTTAGAATTTAAAAGACTTTATTTGCTGGTTTTTACGTAATGACATACAATTGCGTAAACGATAATTAACAGAGATTACTTCTGTTAACTTGTAAATGTACATGCGTATTGTTAGGAAGACACGAAAGACTTTGAGTGTTAAATTTGAAAAGCCATGTAGAGTGTAAAACTGTGAATAAATGTACATAATGTAACTTAGAGCAACAAATAGATAATTAGGTACTCGATATAAAGATGGCACAATAATGTAAAAAAATACACATAATAAACTATATTTTCTTATAATCTAAATTTTATTATAAAGTACAAATGTGATGACTACTTTATATTTACTTAATAAACAGGTTATACACAAGGGCTAACATTTTCGGGGTTTCCCTATTAATTATACCAACCCTGGCATACCCTAGGCCTAACATAACAAAAAAAGAAAATTATTATTGAGTAGGTTTTACTTATTAACTAAAAATATTTTAATTTAAGCATTAGAAGACATATCGATTAACATTTCTGCAGTAAACAATTCAATTAAAGGTTAAGTGTTGTTGGGACTTGGTAGCAAGTTTTGAGTCATTGGCTTCTGATCTTAGTTAATCAAAATATAGAGCTGAAAGACTTGTAGAGTCGACATCTGGGCTTGGATTTCTGCCAAGTTTAATAACTTGGACGATGTAGCGCTAACTCTGTCTATATTATTGTTAAGGCCTCTACATAAATCGATTGGCCGTATGTAGATTCGTAAAACAATTAGTCCAAACAGAAATAGACAGCCAATTTACAATATTTCGCATAATATGTACCTATAGAGGTTTTCAAATAAAATATTAAATCTCTCTGCTAAAAATTATTCAAAGTTTTACATAAAATTATCTAATATTTTTAGAATACCCAAGTTAGTAGTTATTAGTTAAAGAGTAGCCGCTAGCGTTTCAACTTCGGTCCGCTCCTGTCAACGGTTATTATTAATATTACTCGTTAGTTATTAGTAGTACCTACTTATATATTTCTCAGAGATGAGATTTTTTTTTAATTCTCAGCTTTTTTCTAATATAATGTGCATGAAGGCATATAAACCTTTCTTTTGAATTATTTTATCTAATTATGAAAACTGCATTAAAATTCTTTGCGTAGCTTAAAAGATCTAAACGTACAGACGGCGGTAACCAACTTTACTATGTTACGATGTAAGTATATTTTTGGTTGCTATCAAGTTTTAAGCCTGTAATGTAAGGGAAATTTTGAACAAGCGAGTTAAGTTTTTACCGAATATAATTGCTAACGAAGTTCCATATTGCTAACAAACTTGAGCAGCATTTTATGTTTGCGTAAAATTTACCGATTAATTTAAATATTGCTTAACTTAAAAATAGTAAGCTAATTATAAATTAAAACAAGAGCAAATTTTAATATTTGAAAAAATATTTTCATAAAACTTGCAATAGAATCCCCCTTTTTTAAGTCAGTTAAAAAAGTTTAAAGCATTATGTAAATATAATAAAATAAATATGTCCATATCTAATTATTATATTGTTTGTTTGTTCGAAGTACGAACGTCATCGTTTCTCGATAAGACATCATAGCTGTTTAGCGTCTTCGTGCCAAAAGATATATATGTATAATATTATGAAATCGTTGCATGGAGGGAGCGATAAGTTATTTTTTAGAACGGAATTTGTAAATTGATACGATAAACTAAAATTATTATTAATTGAATTATATTTTTGACTAACGAAATTATTCCCCAATATTGCTCATAATTATTGCTAAAATTGAGCTGAGCTTTGAGTTTTTTGCTTGAACCTCGATTCTAATACAAGATTTGCAGGTAAGGGTTAAATTAAATAGAAAAAGATATGCAAATCCAGAAGCAATGACTAGTCTAAAATGTAAATAATAATTCTCTACACATATTATAGTATAGCTAGAGATCGTAAACCGCTAATGACAGGTACTTATACCACATTAGTATATAATGTGATATAATAATAATTAATTAACGTATATTATCAATTACGTAATGATCAATTCTGATGATATAATTGTCCCTATGTAGCAGCAGGTCTTTGATCCAAAATAGATTTAAACAACTAAATTATAATATAAAGTAAATATATAAGTACTCCACTAGTGGTTCACCCCCGTTCCGCTCGGGTTCGTCCCTCTAAACGCTTTATTGGTAAAGATTTCTCATAAATGAGATGATTTCCTACAGTGAAATTATCCTATAATATGTCACACGGATAACATTATAACAAATTTAAATCAAAGTATGTCTACTGGTGTTCTCGAACTATTGATTCCTAAAAGCTATAGATTAATTATAATATATGTCTACATAGATGTGATACAGTGTACGATGTCACATTTTTTCGTTACATAATGTAAGACGTAAGAAATATTATTTTCATTTTATTTTACTCATAATAAGTAAAAAACCAAGCATAAACACATATAATTATGCTACTTTTTATGACTGTTTTCCATAAAATTGTCTTTACGTAACGTTATTTTACGTTTTAAGCAACCAAATTACGAGTCCAAATTACACGTAAGTAACAAGTTTAACTATGAAAAACAAGTTTATATATTACTACCAGTTTTATTTAAAAAAAATTGTTCTTATGAAGGACCCTTAGGACTACCTATTTTGTTTTAAAGTTAAGAGCTATCCAGGAGACCCTATAAGGCTATAACGTAATGAATACATCATCACTTCTGGTTCAGCAACTTAAAAGGAGAAGAATCACTAAGCATATACAAATATTCATTTTTACCTAACTTGCATAGTGTCACTATGTATACCAGAACTACCTGTTCTAATCTTATTAGAGTCGGAGCGAGTCTAATGAGTAGTAACGATCTTTTAATCCTTTACCAATTGTAAAAACGTAATACTACGTAATTTTAATCTATTCATTATGAGAGTAATAACTAACTTTACTTCGCAAATAAATAGTACATCAATTATATGAAGAAATATGAATATATTTATGTATATAGCCCTTTTTAGCCCACTCCTGGGCACGAGCCACTATGGCTACTGACCATATGTGTTTTGTTAGTTTGTTTTTGATATACAGGTTTTCCTTCACCATAAGAGAAGTGACAATGATTAACACATAAAAATGTCAGGCTGACAGACTCGGGATTTGAACCCACTCACAGTTCACTCAAATTGCGTTCAGCGTTACCACAGAGCTAGCACTGCCTTGTATTGACTGTGTACGTAAATATAAATTGTATGTTTGTATGTATTGTAAATATATATGTATACGTAATATAATTATTAAATAATAATCGTATTGTAAATATATATGTGTACGTAATATAATTATTAAATATAATTATTAAATAATAATCGAACTAATCATTGTTTTGTTGCAGTGTATATCGTCCTGTGTAATAAAACTGCGCGTAAAGCGTCGGAGTGAAACAAAACTATGTAAGTTTACTTTATTCTTATTAATTTTTCCTTATTTATACTATTTCTTACATCAGTAATTATTATTATTTATTACCTATTACGAATTTGTTTGTTCATTAACACAGTATATAACACAGTGGTTTCTTTAATAATAATTCATATAAGATAATATAATAAGTAAATAAATAAATATGTTAGGACATTTAGTAGTAAAATAATTGAAGTCAGTTTTTAACGATTTAAATACAAACACATAAGGTTTTCTGATATCACGTGAATATTATTATTAACAAAACATTATAGTTTAAATCTTGATATTTTATAAAATACTAATAAGTTAAATACACGTAATAACTGTGTTATAATTCATTAAAATTAGTATATTATAAATAATTATAATAAATTAAACATTATTACTAAATAATCGTTTGTTATAAGGTAGAGACATCACTAATATGTCTATTTTATAAAAAAATAATTGATTTATGTATATAATATGTAACTGAGTATCTTAGCACTCCAAGTAGGTACTTTTGGTTTACATAATTTTTATATAATGTTAGGCTATACGTTAATACGATTGTATCGCGCTTTTCCCTACTAATGTGATTAACTAAGAATGGCTTCCTCAAAGCAACTCTGTTCTACGATCACAACGAATAACTTTTACCTTTATTATTATTGTAATAAGGTCTATATTTTTTGTAATAACAAAGAAACTATCTAAAAATTTGTTAGAATGCGTTACCCAAATGCACCTAAAACAAAGAAAAATGCTGATTTTAACAAAGTTCTACAGTTGGTGACGAAACGCTTACTTACAACTGTGTCGTAATACAGAATGAATTAAGTATAGTTCTGACTACTTTACTGGACACAGCCTTTGAGGTTACATAGGTGTTGCCAGTTTATTGTGTTACCCGAGTTTAAGGTATTACAGACTACAGAAACTTTGTATATTAAATCATATCTGTTCGTGAAACTACTGGTACTACTTTAATGATACCTATACTAAAGTTTAACGTAACAGATTTCAACAATATTGTGAATCTGTGAGTAAACAGTACATTTGTCAGTTATAAAGCTAAAAAGTTTGTTTGTTTGAAGGTGATCTCCAGATTTATTTTGATTTGATTTATTAGTTTTTCATTTAAATAAAAACGTAGCAATAATACGTACGAACACGAAAAAGCTACGAGAGTAGAGCTGTGAGCAAAACTTAGTAGGTATATATTATGTAAAAACATTATCTTATTAAATAATTAAGGAACTCTTATAAGAATCTGTTAGTAATTTTTAATGTGTTCTTATAAGAAATTTTCTTAATTTTCATATATTAATTTTTATTGGTTATTACCAAAGTGCATATGATTTTAATTAATCGTTTTAGTTTAACGTAAAAAGTAAAAACGTAAAAGGTTTTAATTTATTCTGTTCAAGTCAAGTATTATTAGCATAGTAGAAAAGAATGTCACAGTTAAGTACAGATTAATGTTTTTTCAGTAATAGATAATATATTAAGCAAATAAAAAAAAATTTTATAAAGATACCCAACTTAAAGTTTATTTATAATAAATACTTATATATAATGTCGGAAAAGTATATAATATATCTAAAAATAATATAATATTTAAAAATAACATCATTGCTATGCTACTATGTGGTAAATATATTCTATCGATCAGGCAACACTATTCAAAAACCCGTGCGAGTGAGAAAGAAAACGTTGTCGAGTCACCGCGACGTAGCAAACCGGTGCAATTTAATGTTTTACGAAAATTATCGAATAATCACACGTATTTTACAATATTTAGTTAATTATTTATTGAAGTGGTGGTGTGTAGTGAAGTGGTAGAAAGTGAGTGGTCAGGCCGGGGTGACTGAACTGAGGTCGCGCTCGCCTTTGCTGTACTTTGACAGTTATAAGGTTTTATTTTTTTTATTATATTATATTTATACAATTATTTTTTGTTATTTAATCTGTGATTCATTATGTTGAAGCAATAATTTTTGAAATGTTATCTGTTACGTCATTATTATTTAGGTACATAGATAACATAAATATAACGGTATCATCTATACAGCCTTAAAAATAGTATATAGAAAAACAAAAGAATTTATTAATTACATATTCAGTTTTGAAATACCCAGAACAATATCCAAAGTTATCTTTCAAATAATAGAAGTTAAACCGGCTTATAAAAAATATTAAATCGCTATTGCAACAACCGGTCAACCTTGGCGGGACTCGAGTAATGCGCTTCATGTAGTTAATTCTTTCATGTGAACTTTGTATATTCTTCAGTCAAATGAAAGTAAGGAAAACTGAATGTACTTATTGAAAACAAAATGATTTTATTATTTAAAACAACTCTACACGTAGACCGCCATTTTAATTTAAAAAAAAATCTTTCTAAGTCCTAGATTACTATATTAATCATAGGTTTCAATTAGACTACGCGTAGTTTATGATTCACTAGATATTACTACATAACGCAACAATCCCACTTCAAACAAATACAGCTTTTCAAGAGGACAAAAGGTTCCGTTTGAATGCTATTATTACTTTAACTAATGAATTATAATGTTGCATTAAAAATATTATGCACTTATAATAACACGGTCATTTTAAATAAATTAAACAATTGATTACAATAACTAATATTTCATCAAAAGTTTAATTTGCTTAATTATTTATATCAAAATTCTAAACAATTCGATAAAAATGTATAATTAAAGAGACTTTTTAAATATGTATATATTATGTTTTTGATTTTTTTGTCCAAAGGACCTAATGCTTTTAAAACCGGACAAAAGTACGCGTCATAGAGTCGTTAGTAGAGCCCGACATCACGTCGTAGGTTTTACTAGTTATCAAAAATTTTTACTGTTTAATGATTAGATCAATAATTATATCCATATTTACATATTTACCAAGTTTTAAAAGTATGTAACAGATGTATTCTGAGCTTCCACTTTTAAAATATGGTTGATACATAAAACTAGTAATGTAAGTACTAGTTAAGTATTTTTACAAGTGAACTGATTAAAGTTTTTCAATTTTTCACTTTTAAGAATTAAGAGTAACTTTTAAGTATATGCTACCTACTAAATAACTGGTTTATACACTTTCATTCGGAAGTTATCCAATAGGCTAAATTAGAACAAGAACTTAAATAGTTTCCGTGAGAAAAAAATAAGCTTGTAAAACAATAATGACGACATTGAAGAATCGTTTGGCTCAGTTGGTAGTGACTAGTGACCCTTCTTCTGCGCCAGTGGTCGCGGGTTCGAGTCCCGCTGGTGGCTCGTTTGTTGAGCTCGAATGTTACAAACATTCGTTGAACGAATGTTACATCTCCAGTCATGGGTGTTTATGTTTATATTTATAATACGTATGTATTTAAAGTTATATATATTATGTAGTATATCAACTATCTGGTATCCGTAACACAAGCATCGTAGCTTACCACGGAGCTAGATGGCGCTGCTGTAATAATGTCCCAACATATTTATTTAAAAAATTGTTCTGCTTCCATTTACATATATATTTGAACTGAAGTCGTTGATTCAATTCGTATACAATATACTGTATATATCTTTTTGAACATTTTTTGGTTGAATATGGTTTCAAAATTTTGTAAATGAAGATCAAACACGAAGAATGACAGGGCTCAAGGAACACGGACGATGTTAATTTGTTTTTATTTGTTCTTTCATCCTTTATTCTGTTTCATGAATTTCAACCAAGTACTCCACCTTCAGTGAAAGACGGAAGTACTATAATATGCTTAAAGCTTAAGCCGTAATAACTCCTGAATTATATAACAATGTACTTTGAAGAAAAGCTTCTTTAAGCTACCTTTACGTGTCATATATTATTACCTCGCTTCGCTTTGGCTCTTCCCTAGATTTAGCACAGGCAAAGCCGCGGGTTCCGGTAGTTATGCATATAAACCTTCCTCATGAATCACTCTATCTATTAAAAAAACCGCATCAAAATCCGTTGCGTAGTTTTAAAGATTTAAGCGTACAAAGGGATATAGGGACAGAGAAAGCGACTTTGTTTTATACTATGTAGTGATTATTATTATAAAACATGTATGTAGGCGTACTTATCCCGTAAGTTCAAGTAGTACATAAAGTTTATACTCTATCTACACTAATATTATAAAGAGGAAAACTTTGTTTGTTTGTTTGTTTGTTTGTTTGTTTGTTTGTTTGTTTGTAATGAATAGGCTCAAAAACTACTGGACCGATTTTAAAAATTCTTTCACCATTCGAAAGCTACATTATCCACGAGTAACATAGGCTATATTTTATTTTGGAAAAAAATAGGGTTCCGTAAGATATTTGGGTTTTTCGGACACAAGGTGTAATCTATATCTATATTAATAATTTCGTCAAGGGGTACGGTAGACTCGATCGAAACCTTACCTGATTAATAAAACATAAAAAAATAAAGATTTCGAGTCGACAACATATATCCGCAAAATTCGGATTGTCGAGTATTTTGTTAAATTCTAATGATGCTGAAAGCGTGAAGCGATACTGACATCGGATGACACGTCAATATTGAAGCAAAGGAACTCATTCATACAGCCATAAAGATTTACCTCTGTATTAGTGTAAATAAATAAAATAAAAAATAAATAAAATAAATCCTTTCATTTCTTGCGTTTACAAAAAAAATAATATCCTATTAACAATAAATCACAACAATTTTAAAAGTATGTTTTAATAAAATCATCTCACATCCAGTTAAAACAAAAATATAAATTCTAATGTTATACGTATTAAAATATAAGAATTTATAATTCATATAAAATAAAATATATAGTATAATTAAATAAAATATAATATATTTACTACATAAAAAAAGAATATTTAATTCCTAAAATACTGCTAAGAAAGAATAAAATAATAATAATATGTTCTAAGTTTTAACTTATCAAATGATGCGTAATGATTTCTCATAGATGGCGTTATTAATCTATATATGTAATATATAAATGCGAAAAACACTCATCACGAAATCTCAAAAACTGCTGGACGTATAAAGATGAAAATTTGCAGGGAGGTACTTTATAAATAGTATAGGTGCACTAAGAACGGATTTTGCGATTGGGCCGGATTAAGGTGGTCTAAGAGCTCTCGCAAGTTTGTATGAAAGTCCTTCATCTTTTGTGCTACAGACTTTAAATTTGGCAGGGAGGTAGTTAATATTTAGTATGGGTCTGCTAAGAACGAATTTGGCGACAGGGTCGCATTAAGGAGGTCTAAGGACTCTCACAAGTTTTTTTTTAATTTCTTCATTTTTTGTCCTAGAAACTTTAAATTTCCCAGGGAGGTAGTTTAAAGTTATTAGATGTTTGTTTAAGAAAGGATTTTGCGATTGGGCCGGATTGAGGTGGTCTAAGGGCTATGGAAAGTTTGTATGAAAATCCTTCATTTTTTGTGCTAAAAACTTTAAATTTGATAGGGAGGTAATTAATAGTTTGTAATCGTTCGCTACGCGTATAAACATATTTTGCATCAGGGCCGGATTAAGGAGGTCTAAGGGCTCTCGCAAGTTTGTATGAAAGTCTTTAATTTTTTTATGCCACAAACTTAAAATTTAGCTGGAAGGTATTTAATAATCAGTAGACATCCGCAAAGAACGATTTTGCGACAGGGCCAGATTGAAAAGTGCAAGGGCTGTCGCAAGTTAGTATGAATGAAAGTCCTTCACCTTATGTACAACAAACTTAAAATTTTGTAGAGAGGTAGTTATTGTCAGTAGAAGACTTTTAAGAATGGGTTTTGAACAGGGCCTGATTAAGGTGGTTTAGGGACTCTCACAAGTTTGTATGCTGTTCCTCTATCTTTTCTGCTACAAACTTTAAAATTGGCAGGGAGGTAGTTAATTGTTAGTAAACGTCCGCTTAGAACAAATTTTGCGACAGGGCCGGATTAAGAAGGTCCAAGGGCTCTCGCAAGTTTGTATGAAATTTATTAATTTTTTTGCGCTACAAACTTTTTGGCAGGAAAGTAGTTTTTGTAGTTAAGTAGAAGTCCGCTAATAACGGATTTTGCTACAAGGCCGGATTATTATTTTATTTATATTTTAAGGCCTTTATCTTTTGTGCGACAAACTTTATATCTGGCGGGAAGATAATGTGTGGTCAGTGAACATCTACTAAGAACGAATTTTGCGACAGGGTAGGATTAAGATGATATTATGAAGGCTCTCATTATTTTGTATAACAGTTATTCACTTTTTGTCTTACAAACTTTAAATTTAGCATTGAGGTAGTTAATAGTTAGTTGACATCCGCAAAGAACAAATTTTGCGACGGGTCGAATCGAGGAGGTCTTAGGGCCATAGCAAGTTTGTGTGAAAGTCTTCATCTTTTGTGCTATGAACTTTAAATTTGGTACGAAGGTGGTTAATTGTTGATAAAAGTACGCTAAAAACGTTTTTTTTTCTATAGGGCCGGTTTAAGGTGGTGTAAGGGTCTCATAAGTTTTTCGAAATACCTTCATTTTTTGTGCTAAAAGTTTCAAATTTCGCACTGAGTTAGATAACTTTTACGATACTACAAATCGGACACTCCATTCAAAGGATATTACGAATTTAAAAATAATAATAATAAAATAACGCGCAGCACAGCGGGCAATGGGGAGAGGGAGCGGGAGCCAAGAGCGGGGAGAGGTAGCCGCGCCGCTCAGAAGTATATCAACGATGGGTTCTGAAATAGCTGGAGTAATTTTTGTAAATTTTCAGGCAATCTACAGATCAACCGATTGCCAGTGATCGAATAAAGATTAGTAGCGATTAAAAAAATTAGCGCGGGCGAAGCCGCGGGTACTGCATAATAAATCTCTATAATAAGAGATTATTAATATTATAAGTAAATTTTAAAAATTATATTAAATAATATTAAACTTCTCTTTTACATTATAAACCGTCAAAATTAAAAAATATTTCACTAGTGAAAAATATACAATAGTTTCCAAATCGACAATCTGGACGAGAAAAAAAGTGGCTTGATAACCGCAAACTTAGTAATATATAATATAACATAATACGATGGGCTTTTGGTTTTCTTAGTCTATTGTCTGGTGATGCGTATAGTGGTAGCGAAATGGTGTCATGTTTGTTTGGCAAGTTATGTAATAGCAGAAGATCCGAACTTAATTTGACTTTCATCTAGCTGATAATAAAATAAAACTTATTATATAATTATTTTTGTCCCCAAAAAATTTGGTCTTAATAGAAGTTTGCGAATTTTAAAGATTTAAAATTTCAACGCGTGTCTTCTGTCCAGGATTTTTTAGCAAACCCATTTTTAATATATTTTTTAATATACTAAATTTATTATAAAATAAGTTTTATCCTATTATCAGCTCGGTGAAGGTCGATTTAGGTTCGGATCTTAGACTTTAAGCTTGTTCTTGTAGGGTTCATGTCTTGTTCTTGTACAGTGTATAATACATCTATGTACAAGTCTCTTGCAGTAAAGCATTCCAAAAGTCGGAAACGAAAATCAAAGTAAATGTGCGAACATAGTTTTATTCAAAACTAGCGACTCTCCCTCGCTTCGCTCGGGCCCTTCCCTAGATTTAGCACAGGCAAAGCCGCGGGATCCGGTAGTTATGCATATAAACCTTCCTCTTGAAAGAGAAAGCGACTTTGTTTTATACTATGTAGTGATGTCAAATATTATACTAAATCTGTCAAAATATTGCCACTTGTTAAAAGGAAGTAGTTAAAAGAAGGAAAGTATGGAAAACCTCGTGACATATGATGCCTGAACGAACTTAATTAGTTTTCAAAAGACGTGTTAAGTCCGCAACCCGTATTTGACCAGCGTTGTTACGACCCAATCCTTCTTACAGCGGGAGTTTAAAAAGGTTGGTATTAAGAAGAAGTTCGATAACTTTTAAAATAATTTGTTTTACTTATGTTCAACAAATTGTACTATCCTTTCAAGAAACAACGATTTGTATATGCACTGCGTGTTCAGTGATGTATGTTTCCTTCTCGCGGAGTAGTGGGACAAGCGGCGCGGCGTATCGCGCATGCGGAAAACTTTGTTAATATTTCAAGCAACGCGGACGAAGTCGCGGGTATCAGCTGTTCATTAATATTTTTAATCATTACAAATGTTAATCCTACGTGGAAATCGAACCCGTAAATGTTAATTAAAATCTTCTGTTTAAACATATGTACGAGATGCTTAAAAACTTTACCTTACGTAACAAAATACTTAAGTTAACCACTTAACTACTAGATTAAAGCGTAACCAGTAACTGTAAACTCCATAAGAATTCTATACAGTTATTTTTTATGTTATGAGATAGCAACGGGAGAGACCGACTGATTGTAATTTAAAATGTGACATTTTTTATTAACAAGGTGTTAAGTTTAGTTTTTAACTTGGTTTTATGGAGATTGTTCTTATAAAGATATTTAAATACTGTTCTTATGTATGTATAATATAGTATGTGAAAAACACAATCAAATCAAAATATTCTTTATTCATATAGACCTTTACAAGCTCTTTTGAATCGTCATTTTTACATTATCAAAATTAAAAGTCAGTCTGTAAGTCTGTGAGTAAACTACCACCGGCTCGGAAAGCTGTTCTGCTGAGAAGAACCGGCGAGAAACTCAACAGTTGCTTTATTTCAAAAAAAAAAATTGTAACAATATTGTATTACAATATTTATCTATGTATCCTACGTGAGACACAACCAGACATTAATCCCACACATTTACGTTATAGTGTAATAAGCCTTATTCAACAACGTACTTTTAATTTTGGATTTAAATTGTCTCAAAGGCAAGTTCAATATGGACTGTGGAATTTTTAATGATTTTTTTCTCTCTCTTAATTAAACTAACTTAAATAAACTCAATATATTTGATAAGCTAATACTAAGTGCCATTTTAATTTCCTATATAAGCAAAAGCCAACTTGTAATTGTACTGAGACTGCATGTCTCTGACCAAAGTTACCACCTACTTTTATTAACTTGTTTCTTCCATTTTATATCTGTGTAGTGTTAGATTTACGTATTTGACATTTTATGTTAAACTTTTATATTAAACTAGTGGAACCCGCGGCTTCGCTCGCATTTAATCTATGGACGAACCCGAGCGAAGTAAAGGTGAGCGCTTGTTTAAGATAAACATTTCCATCATACATTACATATGTGTAACTCTAGCGGTTATGGCAGCGCATGCCAGAATAGCTCGCAGATGCTAGATTTTTTACTACTTACTTTACACCTATCGTTATATTTTTAAAAAAATCACACAATATCTTTATAAATTGTAGCCTATGTGTTATTCTGATGTATAAGCTATATTATTGTAAAGTTTCATTAAAATCCATTCAGTAGTTTTTATGTGAAAGAGTAACAAACATCCATACATCCATACTTACAAACTTTCGCATTTATAATATTAGTATAGATTTGGTTACCGACGCGTCGAATACTTTATTACATTTATATTAGTCTCTCTCTCGACCGTAAATTCTGTAAAGCATTCTAAAAAATAATAAATTAAATTAGTATAGTATATTTAAAAACTAAAAACTCGTATATAATTACATTACTTACTAAGCAGTAAGCTAGTTGAAGTAGTCTTCATGACAATGTAGAGCTTACGAACTTTATAAAACTTAGATAATATATGGCTTCCGTTGGTTCTAGGAGTAATCCTGTTTCTTGTATGCCCTACATTCTATCCTATTGTACGTAACAATGCACAATGCTCACAGAGAATGGGTTAGTATATGTGGATGAACAAACATACATATTATACAGGATGTATTACGTACATCACTACATAGTATAAAACAAAGTCGCTTTCTCTGTCCCTATATACCTTTGTATGCTTAAATCTTTAAAACTACGCAACGGATTTTGATGCGGTTTTTTAATAGATAGAGTGATTCAAGAGGAAGGTTTATATGTATAACTAGCGGATCCCGCGGCTTTGCCTGTGCTAAATCTAGGAAAAAGCCCCAGCAAAGCGAGGGCGAGTTGCTAGTCTAAATATATAAAAGTGATAGTTCATTCACTGACTCTCACTCGAAATATTGAAAACCGCTTCACGTATTAAGGTGTTTGGCAGGGAGGTACCTAGTTTATAGTTAGTAGGCGTACGCTAAAAACAGATTTTGCGACAGGGCCGAATTAAGGAGGTCTAAGGGCTCTTGCTAGTTTGTATAAAATGTAGGTACTTCATTATTGTGCTACAAACGTTAAATTTGGCAGGGTTTCAGGGTTTGGGTTCGTCCCTAGGGAAGTGAGGGTGAGTCTCTAGTCATACAGTATTCTTTACTAATGAAGTCGGTATCTCATAAACTACTGGTCCGAATTAAAAAAATCTTTTTGTGATGGATAGTCCATTTATCGACAAAGGCTATAAGCTTTATTTTATTACGCTACGACCAATAGGAGCGGAGCATCAATGAAAAATGTTACAAAAACGGGAAGGGCGAGCGTTAGTTCTGCGAGGTACCATACCGTGCGACTCAGAAAGAATTTAGTTTTCCTTAAAATGCGTGCTGTTATAGGTCCCCGGACGAGACCCTTTTTAAAAAAGAAACTTTATTTAACACAAATCACTTTATTAGCTTTATAGTAATACAATATGTTAATACAATGTATTAATTATATGTTTTGGAGAGCTAGAGCTCTCGACCGACGATACTCTCGAACTAACTTAATTCTAATTACAATGCATATATATAAGGTTAAAAATAATGGTAGCTAGAAAGGATAAAACACAGGTAAGCAATAACCCATACAGCCAAGGGGTATAACAGTGCGAAGCTGCGGAAAATGCTAGTATTTACTATGATTACTCATCATGGAATATTGTTCCACATTTTTAGTCTGCAGCGACTGTTTTTGAATCAAACATGAGCTGTTCGCATTTTACTTCTATTTTCTTTATTATCTGAATACATTACTTAGTTTGACGAAGTTCAAAATAACTTTTGTTGTCTTACTCCCAAATGGGGAACTTGCACCGCCAATATCACTCTAATTTAGCGATACGATATTTCCTTATAAATGAAACTATCTTTTCGGATTTTGTCGCGGATTTATTTGGATCTGGAGAGACAGAGTCAGTCAGTCTCTCCAATGAGTGCTGTAGAGCATTCGAAACATCGGCAACCAAAAATCCAAATAAATCCGACACAAAATTCGAAAAGATAGTTTCATTTATAATGTCAAATATTCGCGTAAACCTAAGAAAGTACTTCCTGTTATAACGATATTTCCTGTTAACAAATGTTTTCAACCTAAGTTTTGTACCATCTACCAAGAACTAGATAGATTTTATTATGCAAATACATACATATGTAAATCCAGTTTTCAATCTCCGACATAATTTACATGTGATAAATATTTTTTTAATAGCTATATCTTATTGACTTTTGTTTGTTGCGAGCATCGAACCCACGTATAAATCAATTTTATACGGATTATTTAAATAGTCGTCTTTTCGCTATAAGTTATACCTAAACTACGACAAGACGTATTGTAATCATGTTATTTGGAACAATGTACTGCTACACAGACATGCATTTACCTGTTTTTATTATATATTAATAATTTTCTTGTAACAACAGTGTGTGCAAACAAAATTTTCAGCTATTCAAACAATTTAGTGCCGATGTAATATTTAAAAAGCAGTCAGACAAAGTAGAGTCGCTGTGTATTAAATGAATTTTCTCAAGCAAATCCTTAGAACCTAACATGTGCAATACCAAGGAGCTCAAGAACATAATATGCGCGAATCATCGTAATCTTAGTCATAACGGCGGTTCAGTCACGCTATCGTCATTACATTCGACACATAACTGCGCGTGCAGTATTGTTTCATGAGTGGTACGAATATCGGTACTCTATATAAAGTCTTTAGGTATCTCTACCAACTCTTCACTCACTATGACTCTTTTGGATTTTAATATCACTAAGTACTGTTTGAGACACCATATATAGTTTTATAAGACAGTGGTAGCCCAGCGGTAACGCGCTCGCTTGGATAACCGAGTGATGCGGGTTCGAATCCGGGTCTCGCACCTCTACTACTACTATGACTATGGCCTGATCCCCTCGTACTGAGGGAGGCCCGTGCCCAGCAGTGGGACGTTAAAAAGGGCTGATGATGAAATGATGATGATATATCTAGTTTTAACTTTTATCGACTCGTTTGGCTCAGTTGGTAGTGACCCTTCTTTTTGCGCCTGCGGTCGCGGGTTGGAGTCCTGCTGGGGACATTCATTTGTCAAGCGAATGTTAGTTCTTCAGTAATGGGTGTTTATATTTACAATATGTATGTATTTAAAAGTATTATATGTAGTAAATCAAGTATCTGGTATCCGTAACACAAGCATCGTAGCTTACCATGGAACTGGATGGCGCTGTTGTAAGAATGTCCTAACATATTTATTTATTAATTAATAGTAGCCAGTCCGTATGCAGTTATAATTTAATCAGTATTTTTAACATCCCACTACTGGACATAGGCATTACAATACAAGAAGAACAGACCATAATTTACCACGCCAAAGTTACATTGCTAAAGCTAGTAAGTTTCCAAGAGAACCCTCTCAGATGGGAAAGTTTCTTAAAGAAGTTCTAAGTTACTAGTAATGTTGGAAATGAAATCATTTGAAAATATCAGAGGTGCGTGACCCGGGATTTGAACTCGCTTTACTTGGTGTCTCTTTGCTTATTTTTTTCTTTCATATCGAGTCATTGTTTCTGCACAAAGTTTGAAGATATTTGGCATTTATTATAATACTACTTGTTGCCCGCGGATTCCCTCGCAGGGTAGTGAGTCAATTTTCGTCCTTGCTTTATCGAAGTCTGTTCTGCGGTTTGAGAAAAAAGCATATATTTATACAGTATAGCTTTGATTTTGTCTGCGTCTCCGCTCGTATAGATACTGGTATTTTCAGAGGTGTGTAATACAAACATAATTTTACAAATTCCTTAATAAATAATATTGTATAAGTAAACTAAGTATTTTCTCGATATAAAATTAAGAAAAAAACCGTACCTAGGTATCATCGTTTACAAAAGACTATCTCAAAATTGCATATTAACAACATTTTTTCGATATTTTAAATATCTAATTTAAATAAATTAAGTAAAGTTACCCTAACACGTTTTGAATGGAAGTTTAACCTAATAAAAGCTTGCGAGACTTAGCTCTATATTTCAATACCCCACATGAGTAGGTCAATATTAGATGCAAAACAAAACATAAAATTTTAAGACCCACTAGTGACTAGACTCATATTTTAGATACCTTTTACTTTTTCTACTTGTGTACCGTTCTATCAACTTAGGAATGTACACTCTACCGCACATAGACTCCCTAAAAAAGTCTAGTCTCTATAAATATTGTTCCCAAGAGTCATATTCGAGAACGTGTTTGTGGTGTACTGTAAGGAACTGGTTCCACAGTTAGCGGGGCGCTAAATGACCAACATATGTTAACAAACACTGCAGTTTGAACTCTGATACTTAAATAATAAAGTTGTTTTTGCCTTCAACCGAAACCATTGTTTGATAGCGACAATCGTTATTGGTAGATATAAATGACTTTAAATCATAATGTCTTAGTTTAGAGTTTATTTTGAGTTCTATGTTAATTATTTTTATGTAGCTCGTGTGGATATTAAAAAATAATCATAAGAAGAGCATGTTATTTGAAGTATCAATTCGAAAAGTATCGTACTCTATTACGGTCAGTGAAAACTGTACTAATTTAATCGGTCTGACTGTAGTGGAGTTAGTTTTATAACCATAGTATATAATAATAAGTAATTAAAAAAAATATCAGTTCATGTCTAATATTCTATTAATTATTATGGCATTTTATTTAAATAGCAGCATTAGGCTTACAATTGGCTTAGAAAGCGCGCTACATACTATATAAGATATACATACTATATAAGATATACATACTATATAGAATAGCTTCTTTTTTAAAGTTGGTATAATTAAAAATTACAAAACAAATAAAAGTATATCATACATCAACTGTTTTTGAGATATCTCGATGAATTCAACCAGGAAAGTACGATTTTTTTCTATTTTTCTCTTTTACCAGATCGTAACAGTGATCACTTCCTACTAGTATTGCAACCGTAATAAATAAATAATAAATAAATAATAAATAAATATGTTAGGACATTATTGCACACAGCGCTATCTAGTTCCGTGGTTAGCTACGAAGGAAGCTTGTGCTACGGATACCAGATAGTTGATATAAAACATATATAAGTCTAAATAAATACATAATATAAATATATAATATAAACACCCATGACTGGAGTACAAACATTCGTGCTCAACAAATGTATGGCCTCAGCGGGACTCGAACCCGCGACCGCTGGCGCAGCAAGTAGGGGCAATACAAACTGAGTCATCGTGTTCATTTAAAGAGCGAGTTTCTTCTTAGCTACTTATCAACTCGTTGAAGTTTTATCGCGATTGGAAAGTCGAACTTTTCACTTTACTGCTGCCGTTAGCCTTTAATTGATCATTAGGGTCAGTCAAGGATTTAGATGTTCTTATATTACACCAGAAACGTAATTACGAAAACGTATTGTTAAAGTTTTCTCCCTTTTGGAGACGAAACCAATGAAATGTAGGGAAATTTGATTTTGAATTTTGTAGTGATTCCACGAAATCGGTTTTCGATTGAGGAAATTTCAGTTTCGTAATTATTAATTGGAGAAATGTCGTTTCTTATTAATTTACGTTCGTCTTAGAATATTTTTATGTCAGTCTTTTTGATTGACTTCAAATAAATAGAAATTTTCAAATTGTATGTTAGAAACGATGTGTATGAGATTTGTATGTTATTTGTGTTTTTCAATATTAGTTTTTTAAATGCATAGGTAGGTACATCAAGTATGAAAGCCACACCTAGATGTTTAGGGTCCTATTGATTTAGGTAGTAAATTCCCTCGATAATAGTTTTTCTCAAATATTTTTCACGGACAGACCGCGAGAAGTCACAAATTTATTATATACTAGCTGACCCGTGCCCACGTCGTTGGGCATAATGTTAATAATCCTTTTTTAGTACAGAGTGTTTAAATAATTTAAATAATTTTATTAATATTAAAAATTAAATTATCAATACTAATATTAAAAAAACTACTTTTTGTCACTTAAATATAAAAGTTAGACATATGCTGTCGTTGACTTTTTTGTAGGCATTTTTAAGGTCCACATCTTTTCTCTAGAACTCAAAAATATATCTTTCATAGTTAAGGCAGCGTTCGTAAGAAACGCTTTCATTCGACCGTTTTTTCTCCGATTCACTTTGCAAAACGGACTACCACGTAAAAGCCTTTTTATTTTTCGGTTTTTTATGTAGCCTATGACACTCAGCAATAATGTGACTTTCTATTGGTGAAAGAATTTTTAAAATCGGTTCAGTAGATCCCGAGATTACCCCTTACAATTTAACAAATAAACCAACTTTACTTCTTTATAATATTAGTATTGAAGTATAGATGTATGATATGACAAACAAGTCATAAAATAATATTATTATTACTATAATTTATTGTAACATGTCTAAGTCCTAACTCATTTCTAAGTAATATTATTATCTCTTCAAATGAGTTCTTAAACAAAAGCCATCCTAAAACGATTACGGTTTGAATAAAGCTCACCCATCCATAATTATACTATTCTTTGTGGACTTTACCCGGACAGATAACAATAGTAGGCATTTTTATTGCCGTTATAACGGCCGTTAAGATTATCTCCCGGATCATATGATTTTACTATCTTTTGAGGTAAATTGTTTTCATTTATTCGAAGCTTACGTCGTGATACGTTATAAATAACACGATGACACTAAAATACGGGAGCTTGAATTAGAAAAAAATAATAATTTGGGTTTAATTATTATTTTAGAATAAAACTACTTCTTAGCATGAAAATGTAGAAATAACTGAACAGGGGTTTTCATTTACCATAAATGCTGAATTAGGTAGTACGAATAGAAACATACGCAAAATTGGCCTAGTAGTTAAGTTGCAGACAACAGTTCGAATTAACCATAACTATATCCATTAGGTAAAATAGATTTGATTTGCGTAGGCTCAGTAAGTCAGTCAGGGAGTCAGTGCCTGTAAATCTATTTCATTACGTATATGTATAATATACGTATACGTACATATATGTATATAAAATTTGTGATAATACATCAGAAATTGATGTAAAATATTTTTACTGTAAATAAGAGCTTATTCGTTGTTGTATTAATCTATTAGAGCAACGTCATTTATTAGGAATAGTTTTAGGCATAAAACATTTTTCGACGTACTGACGTATCTAGTAACTACGTAAAAAGAAATATTTTTTTTTATTTTGTTTCAAATAAAAATAAATAAATGAAAATAAAAATAAATTAACCTAAGATATCTCGTTTCAAGCTTTTAAGCTTAGTGCCGTTTTTGTTCAGTCATCTGTTCACAATTTAGTTAAGATCGCAATGGCGGTTAAGGTTTAAGAGTTGCACTTAAAATTGTCTCTTTTAATTTTTTTTTAAATAAAGTTATACTGAACTAAATCCTGTTTTTTTACGTTTTATTTAAAAAAGAAATGAGATAGTTAAGATAATACTTTATGAGTTCTCACACTTTTTACTTATTTTTTTGTTACCATTTACACTCTGCTTTTTACCTTTAGTTGAAACAGACAAAAATTAAACAAGAGGTAAAGTATTACAAATAAAACTATGTTTTCGGATTTGTCGCGGATTTATTTTTGGTTCCCCACGTTTCGCATGCTTTACAGCATTTATGGCTACAGGAATACTATGGTCGAACCCGATTAATGTTTGGGTACATCACTAGTTAAGAATAAAGATAACTTTTGTTATCCATATACGAAAGAATACATTTAGTTATTATTTAGTTTTTCCTAATTCAAGGATGCTATGATTGTTGTGTCTTTTAGCCCAGAATCTGGGCAAGACATTGATATAGCAGTTACATTTACTCTCTATAGTTGCCATACAAATTAGAAGTGCACATAATAAAGTTAGGACGATAGAAGCACTAAGTCGCACTTAAATAGTTCACACACTTTGGTCTTTAGCTCGAGTATCGTAGGGTTTCTATGACAATAAGAAGCCGTATAAAAGTAATAGTGTATGTATGTGTGTAAGATACAACTAGTTAATTACAGGTGTTATAGTTTGTTCATTTTGTTAATGGTTTTTTGACAGCTCGCCGACTGACAAGCTATAGTGATGACAAAAGGACGTAATAATCGATTTCTCTTATTTTTTTAAGTATACAATAATATCTATTTTTATATTTATTAATATGAAAATAAATATTATTATCGTAAAAATCAAGTGTGGTGGAGAGAACTAAGAGAATCATAATGTTATTCGGGCCGTGACATTGCATATTTTGATAATTTATGCACACAAGAGTTAATAATTAATATAACTGAAGACTCCTCATCGGACAAATCTAATATAAATGATGATTCTGACGAATCATGTTAATAAAAGGAATTAAACTATTTTATTTGTTTTATTTGTATGCCTTATACTAAGAAGAAAGTAAAACTTTACTATTAACTTTAATATTTTAATTTATTGGCTTAAATCTTAAAATTTTTTTGTCTTCCTTATTAAATAACATTACACCTTATTTACATATTAGCATTGATTTCTATCGATTATTTGTAATCTGTGGCACAATCGTAGTAATCGTTATGTGTGGCACAGCAATAAGAGGGAGGTGCCCGTCCATGAAGTACAATATTAATGAGTATGACATTTTAACTTTAATGGCTAACCATTAAATACGAAACTTCGTGGGCGTGAGCTGTCAAAAAACCATTAACAAAATGGACAAAGTATAGTATCTTTTTTCATATAATATGATTTTAAAATACAATTTAAATATCTTTCAAAAAACTTGATGGTATAAATTGATCCATCAAATTTCATGAAATTGTTAGAATACTGCTGAAATAAGTCATGAAATATTAAAAATTTAAGCTTGTAGGAATTGAAACCGTATTTTTTGTGATGTAGATCCAAGTTTTATCCAAAATGAACCTACCTACTCCTTTTTCATACATTATAATTTATTATACCTTTAACAATCTTATTTTAACGAACAATTGTTCGCCTTTATGGCGATATGGAATGAACAGATGTTCTAAAATATTACATGTAGAGTCACCCATTATAAGTGGATTTGAGTAGATTCGTAATCTCCCGTCCATTCTACGTGACATTGGCGAAGAATCTGCGCTCAAGTGGCACGCTTTGAAGTCATTAATAAGAAAAGTAAATTGAATTGAAGATCAATGTCTTGTGTATATTTCTAAACTAGCGAGTCGCCCTCGCTTCGCTCGGGCTCGTCCCTAGTTTTAGCGCAATCGAAGCCGCGGGGTTCCGCTAGTTACACATATAAACCTTCCTCTTGAATCACTCTATCTATTAAAAAAAACCGCATCAAAATCCGTTGCGTAATTTTAAAAAATTTAAGCGTACATAGGGATATAGGGACAGAGAAAGCGACTTTGTTTTATACTATGTAGTGATAAGATCATATAATCTATACTAATATTATAAAGTATGTATGGATGGATGAATGAATGGATGGATAGATTAATGTTTGTTACTCTTTCACGTAAAAACTACTAAATGGATTTTAATAGAAAATAACAGTAACATAGCTTATACATCAAAATAATACATAGGCTTCAATTTATAAAGATTTTGTGTAAATTGTCCAAAATATGATGATAAGTGTCAAGTAAGTAGTAAAAAATCTACCATCTGCGAGCTATTCTGGAGTGCGCTGCCAAAACCGCTAGAGTTACACATATGTAATGTATGATGGAAATGTTTATTATAAACAAGCGACTCACCCTCACTCCGCTCGGGTTCGTCCCTAGATTTAGCGCGAGCGAAGCCGCGGGTTCCACTTGTATATTAATAAAAGTTACCTAATACCCCGATAGAAATATTTCACAGTTTTAAGTTCAATCAACAGATAATATTAATTAAAGCGACGTTAGTAAAGTTGATTTGATAGCTGCAAGCGAGCTAGAATAATTAGATAGCGACTACACAACACGTCCCCACATACATCTGCATAATGCAAAACCGCAAGAGTTATGAAATTTTTGCCATATTAATATGCTTTAGAGGCTTTGTTTTTGACAACAGATTGTGAGAGTGATGATGAAATTCTTCTTTTAAAGAGGAAATTTCAGTGAAATTTTAAACCAATGCTAATTTAATTTCATTTAAAATTTAAGTCGTTAATAAATTATGTTTCATAATTTTTAGACACCCTAAAGTTTACGATACTAATGTTCATTTAATAAGAAAATTTAAATAAAACAACGAAAATCGCTTGATAAACAAAAAGGAAAACTGTTCTATTATTGTTAATTTATATATACGTAGATACTGTATAGTGCATACGGATTAAAAATATTTCGTTTACTTTTCCCTTTCTTATTATGGCATTAACACATAACACAATGTAGTTCCTAGTTAAGGTGCTTATGTTGGTAATTAATAAGTATATTAATTAAGTAGCTGTTCCCGTGTCTCCACTTGCGTTATAAAGGCTGAAAATCAAAAGAAATATTTTTCTCTCGTTTTTGCAACACTTTTCATTGATTCTCCGCTCCTATTGGTCATAGCGTGATGTAAGCCTTTAGCCTTCCTCGATAAACGGACTATCCAGCATAAAAAAATGTCAATACGTTCAAACAAACTAACAAACAAACAATCTCTTCAGCTTTATCATATTAGTATAGATTAAAGACTGAGAAAATATTTTTTTAAATGGCTGACTTACAATCTTTTAAATTTATCTTTAATAGCCCAACGAGCGAGCGACCAATTATTGCAAACATTTTCTTAAGGTAGATTTTTACATTGTATGGTGGAGTAGAGAAATAGCCTGTCATCAGTCAACTCGTTTCTTTAGCGTTTGGCGCGAGGGCGGCTTTAATTTTGTAAAAAAATTAAATTTATTCTTTATACTTTTATTTATGGTACATAATATGGTATACGTACATTCATTTACAATTTTATTTACAATTTCAATGGTATACGTACATTCATTTACAGTACTAATTACATTAGAAAGTAATGGCCAAGTATATACCTACACCATATATTAAGACTGAAATTTATTTACTACCAGTATATTAATAAAAAATAAATTGTAAGATCGTTAGTCATGTAAATTTTGTAACCGAGCGCGTCAATCATTTGTTTATGTTAAAAAAATGGCTAACATATTTTTTAAAAATCAGACATTCGAAAATGCTTGCATTTTTAGTCGCTGTCTCTCGGTCTATAAACCATGATTAAATATATTGGTAATTAGAATTATATTAAGAAGCATTAATAATTTGCTTAATTACACCAATAAGCGTTAGGTAACAGACGTCACCGTTTATCAAACGACGGATTACATTATTATATGCTCGCGACATATTATGTATTTATGTATATACATGGTAAATTTGTGCCTAAATCAATACAGTTAAATAGCCTTTGGTTTAACTTGGACTAAAGACTAGTATTTTCCGTAGAATGAGTAGACTTCCTTTCCTTCCATCTTTTCTATCCATCTTATCTCAAAAATTTGTTACACACAAGTCCCACTAAAATCGGATTTTAAGCTTTTATTATGGTTTTAACGCATAAATAATAGTGTGAGCTTATTATTTTTTGAAACCTTACCTTACTAATTTTTCATCTAAAAACCTTATCCGAAGTCTTTTACAAAAACATGAAAAAAATATAAGTTGGTTGGTAATGCGCTGTACCACCAACCAATAAAAGCAGTTTATTTTTACTCATACATCTATCTCTCTTCTCACATGGCATTGCTTTCTTGTCTGTCTTTAGAACGCGTGGAAAGCCGCAGAATCTTCATATTGCAAATTATCACAAAACCTAGATAAATTATACAACTAAATCGTCCTCATGAATCACTGCACTTATTGGCGAAAATTGCAATTAAATCCGTTCAGTAGTTTTTGAGTTTATCACAAACATACGGACCAGCGTGAAGCTTTGTTTTATAATGTAGGGATTGACAGATATCATCATTATTTAAAATGTTCGCTGCGAAGAATCCTTCGAAATAAGTTAACAGTGTAGGTACCTATACAAATGCGCACTAATGACGAGATTATCTTTAACTTATTATTATTCTCGACGCGAGTAAAGCTTATTACACACTATACAGTAAGCAGTAACACTAGTTATATTACCCTGTTATGGCTGAGATTTAAATGCCTGTTTTGTGCAGATCACATAATTGTAAATGAATATATTCCGAAAAAATATCTTTTCGGATTTTGTCGCGGATTTATTTTGATTTTTGGTTCCTGACGTTCCGAATGCTTTACAGCAGTCATAGCCACGGGAGAGACGTTAGTTTCATATATAATGTCAAATATTCCCGTAAACCTTAGAAAGTATTATCAGATTATTGTTGCGAGATAGATAGACGATAAAAATTGCTTACTTGGTACAGTATTTTCCAGTTAAGTAGTTTTTGAGTTTTAGACAAACAAACAGACAGACGCAGCGTGGATTTTTTGAAATAATATGTAGTAATGATTAATACAGATTGTTTTCTATCACGTATAAATGATTAAATCTATAACTACAATAAATATTTACGTTTTAAAACTATAGGGTGAAATACTATAAAAAAAAGTTCGTGTGTACAAAGTACACATGTCAGAAGTAAAACTTGAATTTAAAATAAGGCTAACTCTTCCCCGTCTCTGAGCGCCTGGTACTATGGACTTATTTTTTCGTTTCATCGAGTTTGAAATCACAACGATTCTAAAGAAGTTTCACTTCAAAAAACATGTTTTATAGAAAAAAATAATGTTTAATATTTTTTCATATTAATTTCTTTACTAATCTAGTTAGCCATTCCAGTGCTGTTTCACGTTACATTTTTTAATTAAAACGTGGAAGAATCAACATCCCGTATGCAAGAGCACTTATAATTTAGTATTCTACACGAGGGCGTCACAATACCTTTACATTAGTCAACGCTTGTGCCACAGAACCTAACCAACCTGGCAATTAATTATAGCCACTAACACTATACAAATAACGATAATAATCCTGTAAAGCTATTCATTCATTTAGTAATCCATCTAGTGCTGCTATAGGTATTAAAGCTAATTGATTTTCAATCTTAATTACATAGAAATAGGACTCAGTAGATTAATGTAGCGGTCTTGCCAAAGCCCCTTGAGTCATCAGACAGACAGTCCAAGAATTTACGATTGCTTATTGAATATGAATTGTAATGTAACATAGTATAATGAAGTTGCGATGAAGTTAGTTGATAGCAAAAAAGCCTATCTATATAAAAAATAATATAAAAAATTATCTATGACATCACTACATAGTATAAAACAAAGTCGCTTCCCGTTTCTTGTCTATTCCTATGTTAGCTTAGATCTTTAAAATTATGCAATGGATTTTAATGCGTTTTTTTCATAGATAGAGTGATTTAGGAGGAAGATTTATATGTATAATATACTAGCGTAACCCGCAGCTTCAGCTAATTTTAGGAAAGACCCCGAGTAAAGCGAGGGCGAGTTGCTAGTAATATTAAGTTCTAGGTATAAATTAGGAATTCTGGCCAAGAGTTACTGTAGCACACTTATATTAATTTTTATTCTTATTAGCTAAGGCCTTTTAGAATTTGTAGTTTAGGCTTTTTTTGTAGAGTAGCCGTTTCTCAGATTGTCCTCGGATTCTCAAAATGTGTAAATCGTTAATTTATTTTCCAGTGGTTTTGGACATGTTTGAACAACCTTAGTGGCACTCGACACCCGTAGTGAACTAAAATATAGTTTTCAACCGTTCCATCTTATGATAGATCTTAAGGTGTTCAGTATAATAAGTTCATAAAAAGAAACATTTTTAAACTTTGACTGCAACATTTTATATTTGCTGCAATAAAATGGGACTGTTATTTCGGACTTTTTAAGGGTGTATCGTTATTAATTGTTTTTAATTTTCAATTCCGTTTTATTTAGGATTAGGTATATATGCCATTGGGCACAAATACTACAATATCGAGGAAAGTAAAAGGAAAAACTGACTAAAAGGACTAAGTGGTTAGCACTTTCTTATTAATTTCTGTCACTAAATCTATTACTATTACCTATAGTTTTAATGTGTTGTTTTTAAGGTACCTTAAAAGAACGTATCTTTTAAAATTTTGTGACAGTTTTATTTTATATTGTTCGCGACATGTTCTACAGCGAACATTGTCGAGGAAGAGTGTAAAGTTTTAGACGTCCCGAAATTTATTACACTTTTGTTAAAAACAGCACCTTGCCAGAAAGTTATACCATGATATCAAAGATATAGGAAAATGGAACCTTATTATATTTATTTAAATATTAATTTTAAAACATTTTCAGGCACCAAGGAAAAATAAACCACATTATGTTGATGTCGATTTTTATTTAATAAATACTAAATATGTTACATATAAGCAATTATTATTATAATTAGTTTTATTTGTGTAGCTCTGTATTTTTTTAAGTAGTTTACAGTAACAGTACCGATTATAAACATTAATCTATATGTTATAGACAGACGGACAAATAATGTTTGTTAATCTTTCTCATATGATGGAAACTTATATGAAAAACCGCCTTAAAACATCGTAGTTGATAGTGCGGGCGATAGCGGCGTGCCGTGTGTGGTCGAGTTGATGACTACACGGCATACCGTTGATATCATTTTGATTAGAATATAATTAATATGTTAAAGTGTTATTTTTATTTTTATCGAAAGATGAAGGTTTTTAAGGTTTTAAACGGTGTTTTACAAAATCATACGATCCTTTTAATTGGTGTTGCCATTGTTAATACAATCTGAGCTCTAAAGAAAAAAATAATAATTTGTGTTTTTATTATTATTATGACCAGTTTTAATGCTTACACAGTTCATAAAACATAATATTTCTTAACAAATAGTTTTCATTCACATTTCTTTATATTTTTCTTCAATTCAAACTGTCTCGTTCCCAGTTGACGGGCCTTTATACGTCCCATTGCATGGACATTCTAGCACTTGAACTTTTCAAAACTGTTCGTGACTTCAATAACTTTCTAGACAGGTATTTCTTCTAACTTGCCGCATTCCACAATGAAAGGAAAGAGGAAACAATTACCTAGTCACATTTGCGATTAGCCAGATTTTTTGACTGTTCTAACAAGCTGTTTAATAATTCGATTTCTTAATTCGAAAGCTTTCGAATCAGCAGCATTCGAGCTCAGTAAATTTTTCGAAGGCTACAAAAATTAAAATAAGATTTAAGTACTTAAAAAAAATCCGTTATAATTAAAACTTTTCTGTATTATAAATGAATATATGTTTAATAACAGTACATTATGAAAATTATATATGAAAATGTTGGCATTTTAATAAAACTATTTTTACATTGTATATTTCCGCGTTGTTATTTATATTTAGATTTTTGCTTTCCGGCGTTTCGAATCTACTATTGTTAACCACAAGATAATATTTTTCTTTTGTACTCCAGTTATAGGTATATTTGTAACTAGTGACTCACCTTCGCTTAGCTCGGGTTCGTCCCAAGTACCCCCTTTACCCCTTTCGTATAAGCTTTTACAAACTGCGATTTGTTTTTTTATTATACAACTAGCGGACCCTACAGACGTTGTCCTGTACACATAGGAGAATTTTATAAACTTTTGCTCCCGGTGAAATGTTTTAGTATGCATGCGCAAAACAGCGTTGCCTAGCAACGACTTATTTATAATTGAATATGTCATTTATTGTGCAAATGTATAAATAACTAAATAATATAAAAAATACATTATCTAGTGGACCGAATTGTGAATCTAAACCATTCTCGAATACACTCGAACACACACAAAACATTTCATCAAAATTGGTCCAGCCGTTTAGGAGGAGTTCAGTGACATACACACTCACAGAAGAATTATATATATAAAGATATTCTATGGGCCTTAAATAGCATACAAAAAAATATAAGCCGAATTGGTCGAGCCATTCTCGGGTTATGCGCTTACCAACATTTATTTTTGATAAAATAAAATCTATACTAATATTATAAAGCTGAAGTGTTTGTTTGGTTGAACGCGCTAATCTCAGGAACTACTGGTCTGAATTGAAAAATTCTTTTTATGTTGGATAGTCCCTTTATCGAGGAAGGCTTAGGTTATACTACAACACGCTACGACCAATAGGAACGGAGCATCAATGAAAAATGTTGCAAAATCGGAAGGTATTTGGTTTCCAGTCTTTAGAACGCGTGCGAAGCCGCGGGAAAAGCTAGTATACTATAGATATGTGTACTGTATCAACTATCTAGTATCCATAACATAAGCGCTTAAGCTACGAAAGCTTACAATGGAACTATATGGTGCTGTTTATTATGATCCCAACATATTATATTAATTTATGATAAACTAGCATCTCACCCTCGCTTTGCTCGGGCTCGTCCCTTGATTTAGACGAACGACGGCCGCGGTTTCCGCTAGTACCTACATGTATATAAAAACTTGACAAAGAGCGACAGACAGACGCGGCGAAATACTTTGTTTTATAATATGTATCGATCTAATGATTCTTTCCGAACTGGTGCTAGACTCATGACGTTCAGTACGAAATTGTAACAATTTTTATGCTGAATAAAATATTTTGATATGATTTGATTTATGATATGTTATGATCACATTAAATATAAAAGTATTAACTCTATCTAATGCTGTTTATTATTTCCAGTGTCGGACATCGGTCACAATATCATTCAAGATGCTTTCCTCATCGCGGTGGAGGAGCAAGCGAGGCAGCGTCTGCAGCGATTGTCTGCTCTCAAGCGGATCACACCAGTGGATATGTCCAAACTTTCTTTAGAAGTAAGTTACTTTATTTATTATCACTGGCTTAAGAAGGTATTTACTTACTAAACATTATTATTGCATAATGCTAATATTGGTAATTTTAAATGTTGCTAAGATTTTAATGTCATCAAGTTTTATCAAAATCTAGTCAGTAATTTAATTTAATATAGATTATATTAACATTTTTACTATTATAGTGATAAAAATGTTTTTTTGTTTGTTTGTTTGAAATGGATTAAACTCAACCTTCGGAAAATCTGGAAATACACCGGAAATCATAAGGGGTGAAGAGGGTATCATTTCACAAGTAAAGAATACTAAAATATATATTACTAGCTGTACCCGCGGCTTCGCTCGCGTTCATTTTTTTAATTGCTAATCAACCTCATTGGGTTGATATGTAGGAAAAAAAATTGTCTAAAAAATAAAAAATAAAAATTTAGGGGTGGACTACCCTTAACATTTAGGGGGATGAAAAATAGATGTTGGCCGATTCTCAGACCTACTCAATATGCTCACAAAATTTCATGAGAATCGGTCAAGCCGTTTCGGAGGAGTTCAAGTTCGAACCCCGTGACACGAGAATTTTATATATAAGATAATCTATATTTTCAATTCATACTAACCGTTAAAATCTACCTAACCAGGAACCCACTCAACTCTGATTATATTCACATTTCTAATATTCTAATCTAATAATAATTAGTTTTCTTTTATTAAGAAGATAAAAAGATTTAAAACATTCAATGCCAGAATGGGCTTTTAATTTTATTAAAACTTCAAGCTAGTTGGTGTGGTAGACATTGCGTGCGCCAATTTTAGAACAATAAGTGCTTGATTGCGGTACAATCACTAACCAAAATACACTGCGACTAACAACCCAATGTTTGACCGATACAATTTGTGGTGCAATTAGTATAGTGTAGTTAGATAACTAGCGAATCGTCCTCGCTTCGCTTAAGTTCGTCCCTTCATCATCATCAGCCCTTTTTTAACGTCCCACTGCTGGGCACGGGCCTTCCTCAGTACGAGGGGGATCAGGCCAAAGTCCACCGCGCTGGCCTAGTGCGTGTTGGCGAACTTCACATGCCTTTCGAAAACTTGAAGTTTTCTCAGACATGCAGGTTTCCTCACGATGTTTTCTTTCACCGTAAGACAAGTGGTAATCACGATATAAAAGATTCGCACATGAAAATATCAGAGGTTCGAGACCCGGATTTGAACCCGCATCACTCGGTTATCCAAGCGACGCGTTACCGCTGGGCTACCACTTGTCTTCTTCTTGGTTCGTCCCTTGGTTCTATTTAATTTCTCAGAAATCAGATATTTTCCCGCAGTAGCCTATAATATGTTCACCGTCCGGATAACCAGCTATCATCTTACCAAATTTCATCAAAATCTATTCAGTGATTTTCTCGTGATGATTGTGACATACAGAGTAACATTAAAATTGTAAAAATATTAAATGTTCTTTACACGTTTCGACTCAGTTAAAATTTTATTATATGTATAGAATACTAACATAATTAGGTAATTAGATATACAAGTAGACTTGTTGGGAATCGCTAGTATTTATATATTTTGATTAATATGATGTTGACTTAATATAATATACACAAATACATACTCATATGTACAATGTACAAGGCTATTCCATCTATATTAGATACTTAAAAGTTGTAACCCTCCTTCTTGGTTAGTCGGTTAAAACATAAACTATCAATATTAGGCATGTAGGTTAGTATCTTACATGACTTCACTTGTTTAAATAACAGACTCGGCTCGTCCACATTCGGTTAGACAATACGCCTTAGTATTGACCGACTCGCATTGTTAACACTCAAGCTGTTTGGAACAAAACTGAAATACTGAAAGGAATAAAATCAGTTAAACAATGTTCTGACTTCAGTGGGTTTGCTTCAATTCAGACTCTTCGAGCTTAAACTTTAATCCGTGACTTGCTTTAACAAGAGGACTGGGACAGTGCTACTGTTTAGATAATGGTTTTAAAAAGTAAATAATATTTACCAATAAAATAAATATTATAAAATATATAGTAGTTATTAATTATTATGATGAAGACGATAAAATTATATTGTGGTGTACACGTAATTGATTCCATCGATGATCTAACTTGGTAAATAATAAAAAAGATAAACCGATATAATTTAAAACTAATTATTCTACCGTTAAGTGTAAAATTACTTTTAAAATTACCGAACATTAAAGTCGTTTCCTTAACTAAGACAGTTCAATTCAGAATTCCACCATAAATTTTGTATATTTCCTTAACAAATATGATACTAGAGATGACATAATATTAATTCTAGTAGTACAAATAATCGATAATATTGACCCGGTTAATCTACCATTATACGAAATTTCATCGAAATCTATCCATTGGTTTCTTGTGATGTGTTCCCAGAGAGAGACAGACAAAAAATACTATAGATTTGGCCTCTGTATCCATAATAATAACTCTCAATAGATAGGAATAAAATTCGGCACAATTATAATTGCATGTAAGTTGTGATGCCACCTTGTACAAGTTTTTTTTTAATTTTAATGTTTGACTTCCAAAATTAGTAATTGTTTCCTATATACCTGAAAGCGATAAAACAGACTGTATGAGACAGACAGTGGGAAAAGGCAGGCGACTGAAATACGGTTGATTACGTAAGGGCTTATCAGGTCAATAGACCAGCCATGGTCACATTGATTCTTCTTAACCGGAACTCAGAAATAAAGGGTTTCGTCAACCCTTTTTTGAAGTAGAACCCTAAGTTAAAATGAATAATAGTCCAATTACTGCATAGGAAATTAGGCCATACAGTGCCACGAATGGAGGATGATTAACAGACTGACAAGGATATATTGCTGTACATATAAAGTAGCGAGAAATCGGATGTGCATATTTAAATGAGCACGCCTTTTGTTTTACTGGATTTATTTTGATATATGAAGCATTAGCATTTTTCGCTTTAAGTCCAGGACTTGGTGTCTTTTTGATAAATTACTTCTATTCTTGTGATTTAGTTTATTAGATATTTGTCTTGGACAAGAGTTATAATTTAATGTATGTTATGTGATGGTCGAATTCGTTCATTATAAGAAATGAAAGCCATATTTCATACTTTAGGTTTTTTTTTATAATTGATTTAAAAGAAAAAAAAACTTCATTTTGTTGATAATGTATAAAGTTAAGTTATTTAATAATAAAAATAGTTATTTTTACTGTTCTACTTCTCTTATATTATAGAGTTATAAATATAAAGGCAAGACACAGGTCATATTTGTAAAATATGAAAGAAATCTTTGACATTTGTCCTTTTAGAGGCCAAGCTGAATTACAGCTTTCCATGCAGCTTTCACACACAACCTTTTTTTTCTTTTTTATAGATTAAGAAAAGTAAATTGGACTCAACTGTCAAACTTTAAAGCACTATACAAACTATTGATATTTTGGAAGTTTTTAAGCATAAATAGGTCATACACAAGTACCTACTTCAATTTGCTAGGATCATTATTTTAGGCAGCCACTACACGTTTAAGTTGAACCCTAAACTCCGGGAAATGGCCTCATTGCACTAACGAGGCGGTCGAATCCGTATTTTGGTTAAAATAACCATCATTATTTTTTGTAGCAGCGTACCCCTCCCTGCCTCCTTCTTTCTGTTCTTGTTGGTCTATCAATGTACTAAGTTTTATCTAAATCAGTCTAGTCGTTACGTGTGAAGGAATTACACAGTTAAAAAATTTGATGAGATTCTCAAAAACTTATCTATACGTTTAAAAAAGCTGTGTCGAATCCGTACCGTATTCAAATAAATATTTTTTTTGAAATTATATAAAAATACTCATTGTTATCAGTACAGAAGCCAATTCTATAGTTTGTAGAAAATTTTGTCCGTCTGTATATAAAAGCTTATAAAGTATAATAATATATATAGCTTAGCTTAAGCTTATAAAGTATAATAATATAAGTATAATATAACTAATAAGTTATCCGGATCAACATATTATAAGAAACTTTTTAAAGCGGGAAAACATCCTAGGGGAAGGACGGGCAAAAAGGATATGTTAATTTAAAAATAAAATTAAAAATATATATATTTAATCATATTTATTCTTAGCTTTGGCTAATAATTCTTTGGGTAATTGACGTTTATAATTAAAGTTAAATGGAAATAAAAATAAAGAAATTCTCCTTCAAAATTAAAAAAATAAATAAAAGTCGTTTTTAAATTATTCGTTTTGCCCTACCAGGGCGGGCAAAACGAATACTCAGGTCGGGTAAAATGAATACTGATTAGAAAACGCATTTTAATCAAAACAATCGTCGCAAAAATATGAACCACGTCCCGAATACGAAGAACAGGCTTCATGTGTCCACTCTTGGCAGGTCCCACATTGTATCCAATCTTCTTTCGACGGGTCCACATATTTTTCTTTGCATACGGTGCATAGGTAAGATGTCATAGATTTTCCCAAGGCTCTTTTTGTTTGTCGTTGTCTTTTGACACCGGATGGACCTGGAGCATCGATTGGAGCTTTTCTTTTTGCAGCTGCAGTATCTTTTTTTGTTTTTGAGTGGTGGTGATTATAGAAGAGCTAGTTAAGATTTCTGACTGTTGAGATTATCTAAATACAATATATAAGACAGTTAAAACTTAATTAAAAAACAGAAAGTATCCATTTTGCCCGGTTCCGTTTTGCCCGTCTGGTAGTTTTATAACATAAACCTTAAATTATTACAAACTACAGCGATAAAAAAATAAAATAACTTGATTATTTCATGTTCATTAATTATATATTCCATTTAAAAAAAATAATTTGCATCGTCCTTAACAACATTAAAATAATCTCTGTATACTTATGGGTAAAAATTTATTTTTTTTCCTAAATTTCAATATTTATAAAAAAAAATACCACAAGTATGTGAGACCGATGCTTTGTCAACAACGGTGCGTGTAGTTATATAATGGAATGATAGATGGCAGTCTAAAGTATTTTTAACGACTGACCAGCGATTTGAATCGATTATTCATTTTACCCGCCCTCTCCGTCTTGCTCGTCCGTTACTATATATCTGCGAAAACTACACTAATTATTATTAAAACGGCTAGGGAGTAGAGACGAACCCCAGTGGAACGCGATTGTAGAGCTCGTTTGAAATAAATAATAAATTTGTTATTGACTTTTCCTTGTGAAATGAATAGATAAAAACTTCTTTGGAGTTCCAAAAAGCACCCATATATATAAAAAATAAAAAATACTAAAAATATCAATATCTGCCCCCACAAAACCACTTTAAATGCTTTCCATAAAAAATAATTCTCTTCAAACAATTTTACACAACTTGTTGCTTCAGTTTTTACCGCGACCGGTTTAATAGATTAAGGGAGATTACATCAATTAATATTTTAAAACCATTCGTCACAGCTCTCTTGATTTATGTTTCTTATCAATATTATAAATTCGAATGTTTTTTGGTATATCTTTTCTATACGTAATAGCAAAAGAGTAATATGACTGACATAAAAAAATAGCTTTGGGTGTACGTTTGTTTTTGTTTAGTATTTTTTATTATGGGCTGTCAGTTGGTACATAAACGCGCATCACCGTCTAGTTCTATGGTAAGCTACGAGGCTTGCGTTATGGATACCAGATAGTTGATACACTATATAAGATATAACTTTAAATACATTCATATTATAAATATATAGAGTTAAAAAAACATTGTTGGTTTGTACTTAATTTTTATGGTGGAATTTTTAAGGTTAAAAAATATTATTTGCCATGTTTTTTTAGTCCCGCAACATTAAGTGGTTCCCATACAATAAAAGCATGTGGCAAAAAGGTTCTAAGGCTGAGTGCTAACAGCTCTCATTTTAACCACACCATATTTTTTGTCTTTGTTTTGTGCAAAAATGATATATATGCGTAGGTACACAGAAATAGAATTTAAAATGTCTTTGAAAACTTACTCCAAGCCTCATCTAGAATTACCTAAATATTATAATAAAATTCTACTCAGAAGAACCTGTACAATAAATAGGTATTATTTAGAAATTTTGTGCGTCTGTCTGTCTGTGTGCATCACGAAAAATCACGGGCGGATTTTGATGAAAATCCGGGTTAACGTATATGTTTTAGGAAACTTTTTATTGGGAAAATATCACACCTGTTGACAAATCTACACTAGTTTACTAATAATAAGTTTATTCCTAGAAAATTACTTCAAGAAAGAACACTAAGAAAACCCATAGAAAACAAAAGATATCTTATTTGTCGATAAACACCATCACGATACGGCGAGCCAAATGACTGAAAATGGTCACCGATTTGACAACAATAGCTCGTTATAGCGCGTAATGTGCTATTGTTTGAATAATCTTAATATTACGAAGAGGTGGTTTTACCCTTCTAAGTTTCCCTTCGCCTGCAAGTTTTAAGTTTTAAGGTTCTTGGTCCGGAATATTGCTTGTTTTAAACGGTTACGTAACTGTTTTGACCTAGTTGAAATGTTATAAGATATTAATTTTTTGTACTGCCGTTATGAAAGTGAATAATTATTTACTTACCTTATAAGCATTTCGTTAGATATTTTATTAGAATTATAAAAAAATGAGATCACAGATTGGTAAATATTGTCTGTATTCTTAGTAAAATTGTGTGATAGCTTATCTATAGATGTACTACTGCAAATGGCAATTTTCGAAATTTACTTATAATTAAAAATATATATGAGGAAATGTATTACAGATGTTATTAAGAATATTTTCTATGAATATGTGTTAAATAAATATGTCAATTACATGAAAGAACTAGTTAATAACTCACAGTTTTCTTTGCAGTTAAATAGAAAAAAACGTTCTCAGCCTGAGAATAGACAAGAACTGAACGGGTATATCGCCAACTCTTCCGTATACGTCACGTCGATAAACGAAAACGGGGCTATCGAAAGTAAACCGACAATATCATCTCCGAAGTCACAGCCTAAATCGTTACAAGTCAAATCAGCGCCTGTAATAGCTAATGGAATAGATAAAAAAGAAGAAGTAGTAGAAAAAATTGAACCAGAAAAACACGAGAAGGATTCGAGTGAGAAAAGTGTTAAAGTTGTAGTGGAAAGTGAAGTGAAAAGTGATTTAAGTGACGCGTACAATGTTGCAAGGGAGCACTTGAATAACGGTAGATGTGAGAAACTGTTGGGTGAGGCAGATCACAGGATTCGAGCGACGGCTGTCGTGGAAAACAATAAATTAGGACCGGGAGAAAAAGGGTGAGTAGATTGATGGTTTCAGAGTCTATTTTTCAAGTCTGTACAATATCGGCCGGTAATTGGCAATGTTTTTTGTAAGTCTCGAGTCTCGACTCAATGTGCTTAATAAAATGTTCCTATTTAGTACAGGCGGACAAAATCAATGGTTGGCGGATTTTTAATATAAGATGATTAATTTTTTCGAATTGCATTAAAACTAGTGTTTTTTTATCATAATTTAGCGTCAACATGTATTATAATTCAAAGTTACATAATCTATTAGAAACAATGAGTTAAGAAGAAATCACTTCAAGCAATAACTAATGAGTAGTGAAGCAAAAAGATAAATGAAATAGCTATTAGTTGGAATCAGTTCGCGAAATCACTCCCCTGTGGTCATCTTCAAACTATTTCGCAATTGATGTAATTCGTTCTAAATAACTAATGAATCAGATATCAGATACAGTGGTAGAAAGCGAGTAGGAAGTCACGAGCTGTTCAAGGCTTTATGTTCTAATCGACTGCCCGATTAATGTAGTGTTTTGGAAACTGTATATTGAATTTACAGTAAAATCCTTCGTAAGTATTATTAAAGTTGGTAACTCTATTATTTAAATTCTTATATCATCCTATTATTTTATATAATATGATTTGCCACCAAGCTGGCTAAGTGCGTATTGACGGACTTGCCATGCGATATGAAAACTTACTAGGCTTTCTCAGACATGTAGATTGCCTCACGATGTTTTTCTTCACCGTTAGTGGTAATGTTGGAAAATAATTCGCACATGAAGATATTAGATGTGTGACCCAGGATTTGAACCCGCTTTTCTTCGTTTTTCAAGCGAGTGCGTTACCACTGGGTTGGCTTAAGTCATATTAATTTCATTCAAATATAACATGTCTCACATAACGTTTTAAGAAGTTATTTATTTTAGCGTTGGCTATAGCGGGCATTCTGTTATGGACGCCTTTCTCAGAAACTGTTCGCAGAGCGTGAAATCGACCGTCGACTCCAAACTAGTCTCCGAATTTCTGCTCGCAATACAAGGAAACAGATAAATGTAAATAAAAACTGGCTGTTGACATGCACCTGTCATGTCTAGCCAACAATTATTGTTGAGTTTATTTACCTTCACATTTCGTCGTCTGTTGAATAAATCTATTTATAAAATAAGCAGAAACAAAAGCGTTCAGTACCTTTTATTCCTCGAGCTTCAGTGCCCTTTTGGCGAGCTTTAGAAGATAGTTTTTATATAGTTAATGAAATTATATTCATATATTTTCTTACGTTTTCTCTAATGAAAAATTATAATAACGATTGAATTACGATCACTAGCCGCACTCTCGTGCCAATCAAAAGTACCTTGTACTAAGTATACCAGTATTTGTGGCTTACCTTTTCTGACCGTCTTAAAAGCAAAACATAATTGATTCGCGTCTATGTTCTTTTACGTGTTACGATCTCTTAACCAAATGTAAACCGGTATTTACAATTCTTATTTTACAATTAAGGATTTAAATATTATATTAGCGTGGTTCAACACAATGTCAAGAAATATCAAGATAAAAATTGCCTACGGTGGACTGGTTATCTCTCATATTAAAATCTAATCATTTTTTTTTTCAACAATCACTTTATATATAATTTATTGTAAAAGCAGACAAAACTGGCACGATTTTTTAAAGAATAGATTAGATTCTATGTAGAGCACTTAGGCTTATCAGATTTCAAGCCCAAATAATAAATAAATAAGTGAGAAGTACTATGGTAAGCTACGTGTAACCTAAATATAGCTTTAAATACACACAGAACATACACCCATGACTGGAATACAGTTATTCATGCTCATCACACAAGTGAATGCGACAGTGGGAATCGAACCTGCGACCGCGGGCACAGCGAGTATAGTCACTACATACTAAGCCAAACGTGTAGTCGCAATAACATTATAATACATCATCGATACTACATATTTCGTCAAGAAATCGAACGTGTAATGTCATCAACAGTCAACAACAGGGCCATGAGGATAAATTATAATAAAGGAAAGAGAAAAGAGCTTACTGACGTCCGTCAGAATAATAAGATTTTTTTGTTTCTCATAATCATTTCTTTTTAATTGTATTGTATAGTAGTAGTCAGTAGTCCCTTACCTATGCAGACATTTTTAGATGAAGTATTTATACTTGTAATATTTTATTCATGAAAAAATATTTTTGGTTTTTATAGATAAATTAAAAAAACTTCTAGAAAAATTCAATATTATTACCAAAAGTATCAAAAAATTGCTTCTTATAGTCTTTTTTGGCGTGTCATGCCAAAACTAGGGTCGAACCAGATGAGAAGCCAGTCGTTAATATTTTATATGATATGTGTAGCACATTCCACAGATATTTAAGATATTTCAATTATAATATATACAATATACATAATATTATGTATAAGTCTATATTATCGTATACATATTGACAATAGATGCGCAGATGAATGCGCACGCGCAATGTTTCTTTATATAATTCACACATGAATGTAGTTATAAACACCTGTGTTTGGTTTTGTTTGGAGCTCGCTTCATATATTTTACGACTTACACTTATAGTGTGGCGTTCATGCAAGTGCTACCTTCGATTTTTATGTGAAAAGCAATAACATTTTATTTGAATTTATATTCTTGACCGACTTTAAAAAATGTTATGAATGTATGTGTTTATCTTCGCTAATTGTTAATATTGTTTTTATGATAACTAATTATTAATTATAAGTTTTCTAAAAACCCAACGAAATAATGTTATATAAAAACTTCTAAAGCAATTTTAATATAAGTGTAGGTACCTAAAGAAAAATATACATATACCTATTTTTTATAGTGTGTAAGTCTTTTTAAAGGTATACTTTAGTGTTTCTGATGAAACGTCGTGAAGAAACCTGCATGTATGAGAGGACCTAGTAAGTTTTCGAAAGACTTGTGAAGTCCGTTAACCCCCACTAGGCCAGCGTGATGGACTATATAGCTTAAACCCTTTCAAACTGAGGAGAGGCCCTTGGTACCCGTACCCAGGTGTTTAAAAAGGGCTGAATATACAAAACTTCTACCTTATTATACAGTGTTATTTAAAAACATAAATAAGGATAATAAAATAGCAAATAATGACTCTATATACTACGTCAATGAGTACAATTTAATAATCATATTCAACTTATTAATCACGCTAGGGAATTCCGAAACTTAAATTTTATTCAACTAAGAAGTTTTTACGTCATGACGACTGTCATAGAACAGTGGTAATCTCTGTCTTACTTCGTAGTTCGTATTGCACTTGACGTGTTATTAATGTTGCATACATAGATTTTTTAAACTGTAGGGATTACCAACTTCAATATGTGCTAAATTGGAATATTATTCGTTTAAATTTTAATTTTCATACATTCATTTTTTTAAAATTTAATATCATACATATACAAAATAATAAAATATCTTTTGTTTTTTCGTAGTAAGTATAACATTCAAAACTAAAATTCAGAAACTTACATTAAACTTATATTATTATTTTTAGACATAGGCTACGCTATGTAACGCTACATAACGTTTATAAACTTAACAATGTTTCGCTAACTCATTAGAAATGCCCATCTTTCGGAGTCGGTTAAAATATACCTGTTTTGTAGTGACGATTTTCACTTGCCTCATGTAATTATTGTGACTCATTGTCGAGATAAAAAAAGATAAAGTGAACCTTGAAGTCTTGAGTTGCCTTATTAAATGTGATATGAAGAAAATATAGTATTAAAAATTTAATTTTGCTGATAGATGCAACTCAAAGTAGGTATATTGTATATTATCACTATTCACTATATATTATAAAACAAAGTTATCTGCCAAGTCTGTCTGTCTGTTCGCGATAAACTCAAAAACGACTGCACCAATTTTCATGCTGTTGTCACCAATGGATAGAATTGTTTTCGAGAAAGGTTTTAGTATGTAATTTGTCAAGTTATTGTATACATTTACTAGCGGAATCCGCGGCTTCGCTCGCGCTTTTAATGTCCCTCTCCGATGAACTTCTCTTCCATACCAGAGGCACTCGTATTAAGCTATAGCCCACAACACTGGCCAAGTGTAGATTGGCGGACTTCACATCTATTACATACGCCATACGCCTTTACTTTACTCAATGTACAGAAGAAGAAGGGACTTGAACAAGCTACACTCAGTTTTATAAGCAAGCACAATTCGTATTCGACAGAAGTTTGATAACAATTTCCATATATTATGTACTTAAGTATTAATAACATAAAATTAGTGAAAATATTATTATATTGAAAATAACTAACGTTTTAAAGGCTTGAGTCATTATTTTAAACAATTATATTGAAGTTATTTTTCAACACAATAAAAAAAATATATACTTACGTCTGTAATTGATATTGTGCTTGGACGGAACTGCTTCAAGATCGCGTTATAAAAACTATGGAGTTGACATTGGCTATTGTAAATTATTGAATTGTTCAGTAGGAAGATAATTGTATAGTGAAGGTATACTCCGGTGGCAAAACTGATACTAATAAATATGTAGCTGTGAGACGAATATGATGCCTTATGTTATTGATACCAGATAGTTGATACATCCACATATATAATTTTACACACATATTTTAAATATAAACACCCATGGGCCATGGCTGGAGTACAAACATTCCTGCTCATCGCACCAATAAATGCCCCCAGCGGGACTCGAAGTCGCGACCGCGCTGGCACTGCTGGCAAGTAGGGTTACTAAAACTGGGCTAAAGGTGTTGTCTAATAGGATGAATAAAAAATTGTAATTTATAACTTTAAGCAAGGTAGAAAATAAATCGTGTCTATGTACAATGTACATATCGTAATTTATGCAAAAACAATGTAAATATAAAATGTACATTCTTAATTCTTATCACACAAAACTGAAAACGCGTACGTGACAATACTGCTCTCTCGGCAGGTTTATTTCCACACAAAATGAGCAGAACACTTGTCGTTATTTGAATTATTTAAAAAATCCCTCCGCAGCGTAGGGTTGCTACCTGTCCCCACCTGCGCCCGCGCAACTAGTTTTTTTCTCTCCCTCCCACACAAACCAGTCGTGCTCTTCTCTCACTCAGAATTTTTCGATCTAGCGTCAAAGCGGACGTGTCGCGAGTGTGTGTAAAACAAAAATAAAAGTGAATTCAAAAGTGTTAGTGTTTATCAGTGAATGTGTCCATGATTTGAAGGATTATAATGCATTACAAATTATTCAAAAGGTATTTGTAAGTAAATATTATTAAAATATGGAATAATTGGTTCATATAAAATAACATTTTCAATTGTCAGTTTATTTACGTTAGTATGAATTGGATGGTAAGCGGATAACAACCGGTTTTAGAAAATCGCAATCGTGTTCTATCATTTCTTTTCTATGGTTTAATTTACCTTAGATATTCCCATAGATTTCATTTACGTGTTGGATTGCACTGTGCGCTGAGAATGCTGTGTGGCGAGCAGTGTATGGATGCCGCAGGCGTTCTTAAAGTTTACTGATCTTTAGTTATCATAGTTGCTTAACCCATTTTTTTACTATTATTTTTTAACTTATACCCCAATAATTATGGGGAAATCATTAATATACAATAATCTATTCAAATTAGATTTTATAAATAATAATAGTAATTTCTTAGTCATCCAAATTCCAACAATTTTATTGTATTTATGACTCAGTCGTTGTAAATTAAAAGCTAAAATATTTCGTGCATAATTAAAAACATGCCTATCAATCTTGAGTCTAGACGATATTTCTAAGTCCTAACGGTCTAAGCGGCACAGAATAAGTGATATGATCTAGGTAGTAGGTAAATTTTTCGTATTTTTCACTATCCACATACATAATAATTACATATAATATCAAGCATATAACTAGAAATAAACTATACAGTTACATACCTATCTTGAAGTTTTGGTGGGGAATACTAACTATACAGTACAAATGATACACCTCGTTTCGCTCGGGTACGTCCCTAGACGCCCTTCACATATACTATAATACGGAAGCTCTCAGAAAAGACGACGCTCTGACTTAATTCAAAATTATCAGTAGTTTATTTACGTTAAAACGTTCCTAGATGATTCCTCTTTCTATTGGTAAAAACCGTATCAAAATCTGTTTAGTAGTTTTTGAGATACATACAAATGAACAAACAAAAACTCCGCGCGGCGTAGGTATAGTGATTTGGACTAACAAAATGACTCGAATTATCGATACGCGTCATCCAACAGCAACACCCATCGTATCGATAAATCAACTTGTCTGTCAAACAAAATTTACTATAGAACTGATGTATGTTTCAACATATTCAGTTTAACTTAATTTTAAACTTAGTTAAAAGAAAGAAGACATTTTTTTTTAAATAATAAATAACCAGTCTTTATTTAACTGGTATTAAAAAAAACTCGTCAAGCAAACAAGTGCATGTATTAACTTTTATTTTCTTCTTATCTCTATATAGGTATTTACTAAATGTTTTATTTAACTACAATACTCGCAGTTTTGATGACTTATAACAGTCATAATATGCTATGAAAAACCGCAGATGTATTATGAATGAATGTTGTGTTGTAGGTAATTTTAACTGTGTTTTACCTAGTTATTATTTAACCTAAAGTTTTGTATGAACTAACTGACGTGTAACCGGTAGGTTCTGCGTCAACGATAATTACGATATGTAAAAGATTGTATTGCTATGTTTCTTTTGGGTTTTTAAAGACAAAAGTTACATTGCACTTAGTAAAGTTGATTCAAAAATCAAACAAATAGGTATCATAATTATTATATTGAACTCCTAAATACACCTATTTATTATCTTTTTCCAAAGTTTTATTTAGATTTTTTGCTTTCCACGCTTCAAATGCTTAGCAAACATACGAGTACATACGCAAGACAGACAAGAGTTTGGCATTTCGAAAGTTAAATATAAATAATACAAATAGTTGTAGTTGTAAAGTAAACCTATTGGTTAAAAATAATATGAATAATAGCAAAATAACAAATATTCGCGAAAACTAAGTAATAATATCGATACATTGATACTTTTGCAAATTAAACATAATTTTTATTACAGCAAAATAGACAGAGACACCTGTTCTCTTTCTCTTTTTTGTATAAGTACATTACTTTTAGATCTAAAAAGACCTATAACTTAATACGTAAAACAATCAACAGTAGTAGAATCGAAACTAAAGACGAAAGTATTATTTTAAATGAAAATAGGCTTTAAAAAATATAAATATAAATAAAGTGATGTATAACATCTTTGTCAATCTCTCGTAGACTCTTGACATCCGTCTAGACGCGTATAATCAATAATTTCCGACGCATAAACATGGTGCGAGGCGTCCATAACAAAGCTCGACAAAGGAAAGTATCAAAACTGTCGCCTTCCGAATAACCGCTTTTGAAGGAAACTACTCTCTTCCACTGGTGATGCGAAGCGATGTCACGCTGCTTGATGCGATAATGAACTTTCAATTCATGTTTGGGAATAAGAAGTTTTAGTTAATATAGTTTTTACTTAGCAATTTGCTTTATTATTGAAATATTTTAAGACAAATAATATAAAAATTATTGCATAGCTAGCGAAAAAAGATTCTTTCTGCTTTAACTTGCTCTAAAGTATAAAGAGGAAATCGTTGGATAGAAATAAAACTATATTTTCGGAATTTTTCGTTGATTTATTCTGACATTGCTTCCCGACGCGGTCTTGAATACTTTGTAGCAATCATGGTCACGACATAAGAGGTCTCAATGGCAAAATCCGTAAAAAAACACGAAACTAACTATTCGGGTAAATCTAAGAAAGTAGGTATTATAAAAGGGATTGTTAGCATTTTTTGCCTTCACTCGCCTCGTCTAACAATGGAAAGTAGGCTTTAAGCATCTCATTTCATATTTTATTAACGCCATAACTCATAACACACTTAAGTGAAAAAGTAATTTATCGTCACACGATAAGGCACATTTTGTTCCACAACTCCGCTATAGAGACAAAAGCCTTATACGGTGTATTCTAAATTCTGTGAGCGTTCTTATTTCCCGCGATATCACATTAATATTCGAACTCGGTAGGATTATAGACTAAGGATTCGGGATGCGTTTCGGAAATTGTTTTACTCTAACTCCTTTATAAATATACATTGATGGGAAAAAATAAACGGTTGTAGTCTTATATTTATTTTAAAACTTAATTCAAAGAGTCAAACATTTGTATGTCTGTTGAATTTGTTTTATAATTCAAAATTTGTTCATTTTGCTGGTTTCTTTCTCAAAAGATATAGCAATTAAATTATTGAATTTAATTAATTACAACAAATCTTGAAGTAGGTAAGCATCTAGTAAATGATGAGTAATCTCATTATTCATATAATATTATAGGTATATGCGAAAATAGGGAAAGATCATACCGTAACGGAAATTGGCACAGAAAAATTACAAACTGGAAATTAAGTTGTAGTTTTTATCCCGGAATAATGTACCGTTAGTTTTTGTTTATCAATGTTTATGTAAATAATAAATATATTTTTTCAAAGTACCTAAATAATAATTATTCTTATATAAAACCTTTTTAATTGTCATGATGAGGTCATTTGTATAATCACGATATAACAACAAAGGCCATTGCCACAGCTCCGCGGTGGATGCAAAAAAAATACAATTATTGGAGGAACAGGTTATAATAGTTTTAATTGAATTTGCTTTAAAATATTGATGTGGATACATTTGTCTAAATTATAGAAAAATGTAACTAAGTTGCACATTATTTTGTTACTATAATATAACTATATCTTGAGACTTTAAACAGACATTATTATATTATACTTTTAAATTATCCTCTGAGTATAAGCTGTGGAATATTACGTCTATCAGTTGTCAATCATCTAGCTAATCCCTGAACAATTGAATGAAGTATGGAATAATGATGCAGCAATTAAATGTAGTAGGTACATATTTAAATGAAGACTTCATGGTGTATACTTTATGGTTATTTCGAGCCATAAAAGTGGCGTATTCTTTTTGATACAACCCATAGAGAGCTTGAGAGCGAATTTTTTAGCATTGATTTACAAAGAGCCATGAAAAACGAACCTGAGTTGAAAAGTTCTTTGGTCAGTTACGTCATGTTTCAAAACTGCCTACCTGACTTTTTTTTGGGGATTCTCCACCGATTACTTAGGAATGCTGCGTTTACTCCTTTGTTTGGGTTGTTCGTGAGAAATGCCGATTTTATAGTTTCCAGAATGTTTTACGAACGTTTTATCCTATTGTTTACTTTGTTTAGATAACGTAGCGTTATAACGGAATTTGTAATTACTTAAATTTCCTAACAGTTACTTATTTTTCAGTACTTTGCGTTTTCAATTTGAGGTCGTTCATAATTTTTACTGCTCATCCACTATTACTTAGTATAATTCAATAAATTACTAGATTTAATTAATAAAATAGAAGTAATACGTCCGCTAATTATGACAGTCTTGATTGATTTAAGTTGTCGATTACATTTCATAACTGTTCACGTTTGTTGTTCTACATTCTTTATGGCAATTATTATTATTAGAGCAATAAATATATTGATAACAAAAAACAGTAGCTTTAAAATATTAATATACAATAGTATACAATAGTCATATTATGACGAATCGTAAATGACACACAAATTCTTCAATCAAATTTATTTTAAATATGTTACATAATGTTTTAGAACGCTGTAAGTTTTGATTCAAATCATATTTTGATTAACAAATGATAGAAAAATCTTTATGTATTATATTGATGCTATCCAGCCTCCACTTGTTACCTCTCAGATGCTAAGATGGTCTAATAAAAACTATAATTCATAAGCTAAAAACCAAAAGATCATCTAAGTTCATAAGTCACGTTTATATAATCCCATGTAACGACGCTAAGGCGCTTAAAATGAGGCAACTTGCGCTCGCCATGCCACGTAAATAATGAACTCCCAAAGTTAATAACGTTTCTTAACATTCCTGTGCACGATTAATGACTGTCGTCCACTCGACGTTGTTTCAATACCACTTGAAGTAACTGGGGCAGTTTGTTTTAAGTGCGTCCTTACTTTCTTCAAACTTCAAAGTTAAGTAAATGACATTATAAAGTATACCTACTGTGAAAACGCGTTAGAATAAGTGTTTAGTAAAAAATACATTTGCCGTTAAATTATGAAATGTCATTTTTAATCTGTTTCAATTGTCCATTATTATTTTCTATAGTATTAAAAAGAAAAAAAATGTTGTAATGGATAAATAAAATATTCGCAAAAATGAATGGGTCCTCTAATCCTTTAATGGGTGAATAAGTAGATGAAAACTTGTACGAGGAATCGATCATTTCTTAAATAACGGTTACTTATATACATAGGTACCTTTGATTATTAATATAATTTCTATACCATGCTAACAGCTAAAACGTAACGTTATGTTACGAAGGAACGTATATAGATATAGTTACATTTATAAAATATAATAACTACAGGTCATAGTTTAGGATGATAATCATAAATCTTAAAGCTAATTGAAGAATTTTTATGAAAACTTCAAATATGTAAATTTCCAAGCGGTAATCTCTAGCTTATGATACAACTATTACGTATTTTATCGATATTTAAATCTTTACTTTCACTGGAAAGCTAGAGCTAACATTCCTGGGCGAGATTAAGGCGTGCTCACACGATAATGCGGCAAACAAAGCCTTATCGGTCGCTTGTACTTGATGGCTTGCTTCGTTATTAGTCATTTGATGTTTTTTTTAGATTTTACCAAAATATTAGAAGCCATACTTACAAAAATATAGCCTACTTAATTTGTTTTATGTTTCAAAAAGTACAGGTAAGAACAAAACGGAATCTTAATAACTTTTTCAATAAACCACCTAAAAGTACCTATTTAATAATGGATTAGAGTTATATTATATGTAAAATACCTAAAGATTTGTTATTTCCAGTTGTTTTTGATTGTAATTATATAGGATACTTTCTAAGGCAATTACTGAAAATATAATAAGCTTGGAACGTTGGGGTCGTTGTATAATTCCCCTGAGTGTTCAAAAGAGGTTGAGGGAGACCTTCATGGTTTAGCTACTCTGCTAAGCAGATATTATTTTATGTTTAATGAGGGTTGAAATTTGAATAAAAATTTTCCATTTATAATTAACCAATTTTAGTTGACGGAAGAAGTCGGGAATGTAGCTACTAGCTAGATATATACGGATCGAATGAAAATCTCAAGACCTACGGACATTTCTCAGGTTTCTCGTCACGCGTGCTTCAAGTCACAGTCTGATTTATTCAAGAAAGATACAGGTTGCAAATGTAAGGTGATACGCGTGTCGGGTGCGAGGACCGTTGGCCTGGGAACGTAAACATTAATGTGTTATTGTCTGTTATTATTGTTGTACTGCCGGCCTCGCTGGTTAGTGGACAGCATACGAATGTAGATTAAGAGGTCCCGGGTTCGATTCCCGAATCGGTTTATAAGATACAGGGTTTCCGTCCCCGAAGTATGGGAAGTTGACATTGTTTACAACCTGTGCCTGATAGCAAGCTCTGTCGAGTTGTCTCATTGGAATGAAAGAGTCATTGTTATATTGGAAAAGGTTTATTTTTATTTATCATAGTTTGAGTCTGTATTTGAGAACAATAAGATCTACTGTTTGTCTATTCCGCAGAGACTTTAACGAGATTCTCATGGTTTTTTTTATGTTTTTTGTTAACTTCGTTTGGTTTTCTATCCTAGGAAGAAAGATCCTATTTTAGGGAGGAAGAGTTTAGTCAAAAATGATTTAATTACAGTGAAGTCACGTGTTTAGTATATTATGATTATTTTATTGTATTGTAAGTGTATGTAGGTATTTCAAATAATGCAAGACTTATAAGGAAACCAAATCGAATGTAATTATAAGAAATCGATGTCCTTAAACATGTTTTAATCGAATAATACTTTCTTAGGGATAGGGATTTGAGACTATAATAACTTCAGACAGACATACCAACTGACATACTAAATGACATTAACTCTTTTTTATAGTTTAAAAGTTATAATTCAAAAGAACTTAAAGAAGTCTATGTGGATTGAGCATAGTTAGATTTGTTTAATATTATATTATCAAATTTAAAAATGATTTAGTTTTGCAGTGGTGTTGCTTAATATTTAACTTAAAATTATCAAAACTCAAGTTGTTTTAAACTATTAATCTTTAATTTATAATATATGAAAGTTTAATATTGCTTTAATAATTTATATTTTAATATAACAAATTATACATATTTTAATAATAGCAACACTACTTAATATTATTTTACCAAATGTTAGAAAATTGTAATAATTATAATTATAGTAGCTAAAAATAAGTTAATAATATTGCCATATTTATAATATAATTAAAATTTTAAAAATCTTAAAAGTATAGAATTGAAATGTATAATTTTATAGTCTATCATTTTGAATATTTGTAAAAAATTGTGGGTAGGCACTGTCTGTAACAAGTATATAACCCCCTGAGACGTCTAATACCTTAGCCTCTCCCATGACCATGATTGCTGTAAAGCATTCGAAACGTCGGGAACCAAAAATCATAATAAATCCGCGACAAAATCCGAAAAGATAGTTTCATTTATAATGTTTTAATCGAGTTTTATTCGAGACACCGATACCGTTATTGTGATCACCTGGAAGTGTGGGCGTGTAACAATTATAAGTAATTTACTTATTTGCCAAACCAGTTAGTATAATGTCTAAAAAAGTTGTAAAAAGTGGGGTAGACAGCTCGATTTCCAGTAAAAGAATCCCATTGTATTATAAGTTAAGTTGTGACTTATCCTCAAATATATTAAAACATTTATAAATATATATTTTAATCTGTTTGGAGATTGGAGAAATCATTCGTTTTAATTAAAATTTAAAATCATGTAGCCTACATAAGTACCAACCTATGTACACTGTACATTCGTAATGTATACCTTAAATGTGAATAAAATACACTAACTTTGATCTAATTTCGTTTTTCAATTTAAGTAGTTTCAAGTCTCATCTCTAAGGGCCGCTTGCATAAGGATTCTTAAACACATTTAGTGAAATGCTAAATGCATTTAGCGGACTAAATAAGATTAACGTCTTGCACAATGTAAAATTTGCCTCTAAACGCATTTAACGAACTGTCAAAATTAAACGCTCGATAATAGACGTTTAGCGATGCATAAATATGTTTAGCGCCATCTTGTATAGCCAGCTGATCGTAATGGCTATTAGCTAGGTACATTTTTTTGTTGATTTGAATGCAACAGATGTTGTGGATTTAGGACGTTTTTTTTTCAGTTTGTGTTTTACTAATTGCGATAGATTTGTGGGAATTCTCTGACGACGACAAAGAAATAATTAAATTCAAACAGACCCATTGCATAATTATTATAATTAAATAGACCCATTGCACCCAGACAACTTTTTCCGATATCAAATTTATTCAACGATCTCTCAGAAAATAATAAAATAAATAATTTTATTAAAAGGCTTCATCACTTGGAAGAGCAATGCTTGGTCTTGTTTTGAAAAATTAGGTGCACGGGTTTTTATTTTCTTTTCAGCCATGTTTAGAATCACTAAAAATAATTGATAACGATACGATTTCATAATTATACACAAATTTGACCACAAACAAAAATATACAACGATTTGTGAATTAGGTAAACGAAACCAAAATTTAAACACCACTTTCAAACGTCATAATAACGTCGTCATTGCGTCTTTGGCACAAAAAAATCCTATTTACGCAAAATTTTATTCGAACTTTCAAAGGAATTGAACACGATTGACAAAAAGTTGAAACACGCGTCGAACGGACCGTTTGACAGTCTCGCTAAATACGTTTTGTTAAATAGGAGGGCGGAAGACGTTATGCAAGCAATTGTAATCAGGTTTAGTCCTAAACGTGTTTAGGCAGTTAAGCGTATTTAACTAAACAAAATTAATAACGGCTCCTTATGCAAGCCGCCCAAAGTATAGAACACGCTTCACTTCATTTTCTTTACGAAATGAACGAAACGAATTCTGTGGAGGAGGCTTTGTGTATATTTTTGGGTCGAGACTTTGTTTTCCTTAAATCTATTATTTTATTTTTATACACATTTCCTTCTGAAGACCAAAAATAATATTTTTCTAAAGGAGGAAAGGAAAGTAGATAGGTATCTATTTACAGATTATTGCGTTGGCCGTGTGTACCTATTTGTATTTATATAACCATGTTTAAACGTTTTTTTGAGAAATTTCGCGTTTTAATACAAAAGAATTAATTATCTTTATATACCTAGGTATATAAAATTTGGATTCGTGACACTCGTAATTTTTCTTCCTAAACGCCGTGAATGATATTGATGAGATTTGAACTTACGGGGTCATATATGTGGTTCTTGGTTGGAGTTGGTCCAGATTACTTTTCAGAACAATCTGTGTAGTTAGTGTAGCCTACCGCCCGCCGGCTCTACTAATAAATATATTAAGCAATAAGTTTCAGAAAAAAATCATTTATCTTAATTTCTAAGATTCTTTCTTAACATTCCTACAATTTGACTCCAAGTATACGTTATAGACTATAGATTACCTTATTCTAACCTCCCTGTATGTTTGTGAACCTGTTTATTTTAAAATTGGGTTATGCATTTACGTATACCTCTTGTACATAATACGACCTATATCAGTTTATTGATACTTTATTTGCTAAAGTTGTCGATGCTGCACTATAATTTTATATATAAAATTCAAAAGTCCATATATTAAAAGAATAACGATAATGTCTCCTGAGTCTTCCGACAGTTATAAAAAAATAAATAAAAGCTTGTAATAAGTAAATATTACTGCATAAGACCCTCTCTTCATAAATAGTGAAGGTAATCCGATTATAACCAGTCCTTAACAGCTTCTAGGATGATATTTATTTTAAAGTTAAAAGCCGGTAAGTATAAAGCTCAGGGCAAGCTTTAGCATCCTGTAATTTTCATTTAAAAATGTTATATTTTTTACACCGATCGTAAGTCAAGAGTGGTAATTTTTAAAGTACATTCATATAACCTACACGTTATATACATACATAACTAATAATTAATGTATGTTTTTTAGTATTTCCTTTATTTTTGCAACGTAAATAGGTATATGAATGTTATGAATTATGAAAGTCCTTGAATATGTATAATTCGTAGTTATTATGATCCTTCCTTATCTATTTAATTATAAATACATACTTGTTACTGATTCTTCAACGGCTGAACGACTTTGAATATAAACCGATTTTCTTGTGTATCTTTGGTAGGTCTTAGAATAGGTCGTAGGCTATTTTTTATTAAATAATAATAAATAAATATGTTGGGACATTTACACACAGCACTATCTAGTTCCACGGTAAGGTACGAGCCTTGTGTTATGGATACTAGATGGTTGATATACTACACATACATAAGTTTAAATGCATACATATTATAAATATAAACATCCATGACTGGAGTACAAACATTCGTGCTCAACAAATGTATGCACCCAGCGGGACTCGAACCCGCGACCGCTGGCGCAGAAAGCAGGGTCACTACCCACTGAGCCAAACGTGTCGTCAAAGTTATTCCCCTTATATATTATATAAAATTCAATGTTAAACCACGTTAAACGTTACTCAAATTAATACAAAAAAAAAATATTAGTCGCGCTGAGTTTCTTTCGCCAGTCCTTTCGCTAATAGACTCAAGACGTTCAGTACAAAATTTTGATATTTTTTTTAATAAACTGTGAAACTACTTAACCGATCTTAAAGACTTTTTCAAATATGTAAATTGGAGGATAGTCTCCATGTTGATTATTTCTTTTCTTAATAGAAAAGTTAAGGATTTTCACAGCTTCAGAGGGATTTTGTAGGGAAAACCCGAAGAATGGCTATCCTAAGCTACAAAGTCTTTCCCTAAGTTAAAGAAAAAAACCTATTATGTGTATGAGAGTGATGGATTAAAGTAAAACATTTTTATTCGACTCTTAAAGGCGACTAAGGACTTTTTGGATAGAAAGTAGCCAGTACAAACATGCCTGCCATTCTAGCCTATTAATATATTTGGCTATTTTTGCTTATAATTCAAAGATGTATATGGGTCAAAATCAGAGAGGTGAGCATTACGCTTCTGACAAAGTTTTTCTTGATAAAATGAAGTGACATACCTATAATATTTAATTCAAAATAAAGGTACTGTGCATGTTTACAAGGTATTTAACATATTGAGTTTAATATGATATTTTATTACTTGATTATAAACAAAAAAGACCTCAATAATCATTTCGGGAACGCGTCCTTTTACCATGTTTCATAGTTCAGACACGTTAAAAATATTTACAACTACGAAATAAAAATCTCATATTTTAGTATAAGCTTTAGGCAACATTAAATAAAGAATATATCCTTAAAATAATTTTTAATAATTTTAATTTCTTCATATTTTGACTACTCAAATGCTGTCTGACATTTACCCAATCATTCCGTGAACGCGGAGCATAAACAACGATATAATATAAACAAGATATACTAGGTGGCGTTAAGAAGCATCAATGTAAAGTTCGCTAGTCAAAGCAAACGGCCATGTGTTGTGTTTACGGAAAAAAATAATTGATTTTGGTGGTAAGTGCCGTTAAATTTGAGATTTGTGAAGCGTACTTTAATACCCTGTCACTACGTGAACTCTATTTGGTGATTAGTTTTTCAAAAATTTGCATACTTTTCACAAAATTGTAATAAATATTTCAACTTACTTGTTCATAATCTCAAAATCTAATATCAAACATGGCGGCATCAAGCGTAATCTTAAAATATTTATCGAATAATCATTTCGGAAACGGTCATTTCGGGAACGTTCTCGTATATGACCGACGTTCCCGAAATGAGTTAAGCGCGTCTGAAATGAAAATCTGTAAGCAAAATGATACTGCAATGCTTTTAAAAAGCTTAACTATGCGATATTTTGGTTTTAGTTATTTACCATTTAGTACGCGTAACATGGAAAACGATAAATATAAAGAAAAAACGATCAAAACAGGATAGTATAGCATAGCATCATGAAAAGGTTAATGCAAAAAGGGAGGAAAATACTTAAAGATAGGGAATTTTACCAAAGAAAGAAAGAAAGCTGAAAATAAAGTTAAGGCTGTAAGTGATATGGCTGAAAGCGAGAAAAGGAAACAGAAAAAGGCATGATCAAGGCGAGAAATTGCGAGGAAACTACTTCACTACGGTTGAGGATTTTGTTCGTTTACTGGAAACTTCGACTGTTATTACATGAAGTCACCGACAGTGAAATTATTGCAATCAAAAATAATACCTGAAAAGATAGATAGATGCGATGCCCAGAATGAATATTACTTACGAAGATTGTATAGCAGAAAGCTTCTGATGTCTCCGTACCAATCAATTTTCATAATTGTTGCGAGAAATTAAACTATTAGGATTTTCAAACCAAGATAAAGGAAACGAAATTCAAGAGAATTCCTACGAACAAATTGTTATAATTTTATGTACACCGAAATCCACAGAAAAACGGTCTTAGTTTTTCTTATTTTGATGAAAATATTGTTATTCGAAAAGTAATTGTTAGACTTTTCGAACTTTGATATATATGATACTCAAAATACTTTTTGATTCTTGTTATGTGATTTTGCATGTTTTGATGGTATTTTAATTCCTAGTATTTGTTTAGCCTAGAAACAAAAGTTTAAATTTTGATTTTAAGCATTGCTTTTCAATAAACCTTAATACAGTGAAACCTGGTTAAGTGAGACATCAAGGGACCTGCAATGTTGTTTCACTTATAGAGGTATTCCACTTACCCAGTGTCTCAGATATGCAGGTATAAATAAATATCTGTCTCATTTACAGAGGGTTCCATTGATAGAGGTTATTGACAGGTTATTTCAGTTATAAAAGTGCGATCAAACAAAACAATGTTATCTCAGTTACAGAGGTTTATACATATAAAATTTACTCCCTGTCTCAGTTATAGAGGTAACTGATGATAAATCGAAAGAACAAATCCCAGTTATAGAGGCTTAGCTCGTCCCACTAACAGGGGTAATTCAGTGCCAAAGTGTTGGGACCTTCGCATGATTTCCAGTTATGGAGGTTTCTCACTTATCCAGGTCCCACTTAACCAGGTTTCACTGTAATAGCGTGCAATTAACAATTGTTCCTAATATCTAATATTTCTTGAAACTTTAAATTTTATTGTTATTAGATTGTAAGTTAAAATTTTAATACTCATATTCCTAACAATAAATAAAGGTATAATACTGTAAATGTATATTATTTTCATGCATAATGTATGTCAAAAACCGTATATTATGTGCTTTCAGAAAACGTCGTCGTCATTCTGGGAACACTCATCATTTCCGGGAACATCACAAAAACGGCAAATAAATCACTTAATAAGTAATGTTGGAGTTAAATCCTACACATATAGATGAAATGACATTTGAACCTTGGCATTTATATTATTAATATTATATTAATTGCAAGAATATTTATATTAACTTGAAGTATCGATGCAGAAATCACGACGATTGAAAATTTTCGTACAGTAATTTAAAAATAATCATTTTTATTTTATAAAATATTCAAAATACCAACATTTCTCGATTTAGCAACAAATTTATTACAATTTATTGAAAGTTATTCTTAAATAGATTAAACAAGCATTATTATAAATATTATTTAAAAGTGTTCACGAAATGACTCACGACTCTGGCATTATTTTTATAAACAGGTAGAATTTCGAAAATATGTATTTTTGTGCGTGCCTATTCACAGAAAAGCTTCATGACAAATGACACAACAGACTTGTCATGTTAGTTTGCTTCAAAAGGAAACATAATTTTACAGATATTTGAAAACCTAAAATGCTCACCTCTCTGATTTTGACCCATATGTAAATATCATATTTTCTGTTTTATATAATAAATCTTAGTAACATCAAATCTCATTTGTCTAACAATTCTGTGTAAGATGCGAAGTAAGTATCTAAGGGCCAACGTAACACGTCTTCCAAATTATATTGATGGAAGCTCTCCGAGGTACTTAATTTAGTTATTCTATTCTAGATGTTCTATTCTAGATATTACTAGCTATTACAAGACGAGGGCAGATATAAAGTCAAGTAACGTTCACACGGAGAAATGGTCGAGTGTCGGAGTTAATTTGCAATTCGTCCACTTTCCCTGCCGTTGCGCAATCCATTGTTTCAAAATGCTCTTGTATAGAATTATAAACCAGCGTTTAACTCATTTTGTAGTCACTAACACTTGCTATATTATTTCTAGTGAAGAATCCATTTGAATTGCCATTAATTATAAAATAACTAGTAGTGGCATAAGTGCTTTTGTGTCTTCATATAAAAGCGATGCTTTTTTGTATAATTATTTAATAAGCACTTATTCATCTAATGCAAAAAGTGACACCATATTTTTTCAAATTTCATTACTAACAATAGCCTGTATCCTATATAATGTTTTTGTAAGTTCTAAATTCAACACACATATAATATATGTGTACAATGTACATATGAACTTATTCACATTTTTTGATTTAACAAGATATATTTCATCCTGATCTCGGACTGCTTAGATTATTTAGATTATAAAAATGCTTTATAAACTGGGGTGGAAATTGTGTTAAGTCGGGAATTTACCTTCTGAACCCTCCATGAAATGACGTAGCTAAAAATATTTGTTTCGGAAAAATACAAGTCGTAGCTACATGCCGTAGATGTGATAATGTTCTACGATTGCTATCAATGACTTATAGAAAAATGAAAATAGAAATGACTTATCTATGGTGTCAGAGTTCTTCACGTCGCGCGTCGCCTAAAGCCTTTATGTTAGAAGATTGATGACATTCAATACATATGTATGTTTGTGAGATGGCTCCAAAGTATTACGATAAGTGTCAATTTTATCTCGCATCTATACTAATATAATAAAGCTGAAGAGCTTGTTTTTTTGTTTGTTTGTTTGTTTGTTTGTTTGTTTGTTTGGTTGGTTGGTTGGTTGAAGAAAGTTGAATCTCAGGAACTATTGGTCCAAATTAAAAAAATCTTTATTAAATCTTTAGAACTACGCAACGGATTTTGATGCGGTTTTTTTAATAGATAGAGTGATTCAAGAGGAAGGTTTATATGCATAACTAGCGGATCCCGCGGCTGTGCCTGTGCTGAATCTAGGGAAGAGCCCAAGCGAAGCGAGAGCCAGTCGCTAGTTTCTTATAAATCTATACTAACGTTTAAAAAGTACCTACAGATAAACTCGAACGCAGAAAGGATGATCTACTATTTTTGTTATATTGATATATTATAATACAAAAATCAATCCTGCTTAATTTACTTCGCTAAACCTAAACATAATGCACTAAGCACACTTTCAGCTAGGATAAATATCTATTTAATCATTGTATTCAAACCTACGACCTCTCGCATACCAACAGATTCTTATATTAAAAATAACAATACATTCATATACATTTTCATTGTTAAAGGGAAAAGTTTTCATTACTCCGTCTATGAAACGTTTCCGTGCCGTCGATGATTAATATTTGATGTTGCCCCACAAATATAACATTTTGTTCTTTAAAAGTAAAATAAACCTATGAAAGTCAAATAAGCTATAAAATTTGTTATTTGAAAGCTACGAGTAAGTTTTAAATTGATGTTGGGGAGATGAAACAAAATGAAATATGGAATAAAAATTGTATTAAAAAGGCAGCGTTAGCGTGCTATTTTATTGTGTGTAGTGAGGAAAACTTTATATTTGAAAAGGAACCCAGAATGTTTTCACTACTCATAGCATGGTGGAAAACGACTCTGTCCCTCTAAGTAAAGTAAGATATAAATTGGATAAAAATAAAATTTTCATGTATTTATAGACCGTTGTTATATTGTTCATTACTTTCTACAATATATATATGATAAATACGTGCTGTAACGTGTGTTTGAAAGTTCATAGAACACTGATTACCATTTACTCGATAAACGTTGCATATTTGACACGTTCTATTCTTGCGTACGGTTACGTGAGGTTTAGATATCTGATGATACGACAAGGTGGAATATACGTAATTGATTAATTTATATTATGAGATAAATTCAAGATTCAATAGTAAAAGTCTATCTTAATAAAGAATATTTTGATTTGATTTTATATTAACTGTTATTCTCTTCCATCATTGATCCTACCAACATAATTTCCATTCGATAAACAACATTTTCTGAGTCTAAAGCCTAATTTAAAGGAGTTGCTCGAGAGTCGGAAGGCGCTGTATATTTCGTAAGTAGCGTGTGATTCAATATCTCCCGAACAATTCAATCTTACGTAAAAACTATAGATATTTCTCTTTAAAATTAAATTTCCTATCTAAAACATTTTTCTAATATTATTGTCGCGTTACAAACGCATAATTTTTGCTACCTTACATTTTCGACAAACCAGCTAAGACTATATTTATATGTAAATGTAATTGACGACACGTTTGGCTCAGTTGGTAGTGACCCTACTTTTTACGCCAGCGGTTGCGGGTTCGAGTCCCGCTGGGGACATTCATTTGTTGAGCACGAATTTTTGCACTCCAGTCATGGATGTTTATATTTATAATATCTAGTATCCGTAACACAAGCCTCGTAGCTTAGCTCTGTACTAGGTTGTGCTGTTGTAATATTGTCCCAATATATTATTTTTATTATATTATATTTTTAACTAGTGTGTAAACAGCCTTATATTGACTTCCCACGCATCAGCTTCGGGATGCGCCCATAACAATAAATGTTCTCGGCCATTGTGTCGATATGGTATGCTAATATTATAATGAGGCAAAATACATTTCCAATTACATATTTAGATGCCAGCAATACGCCTCAGTTCAAATAAACCCTTATGACAAGATCAGCAATTTTTATACTATCAACTATTTCCATGGGATTTTGCATCTTCTTCTTCATTATCTCTTTGCAAATCAGTAAAGTCACGATTGGTTGAAAAAATCATAATAGAGGCTTTTATTTATACCATACTAGCCTTTCCCGCGGCTCCGCTCGCGTCTAGAGGCTGAAAAACAAAAGATATATTTTTCTCCTGTTTTTGCAACATTTTTCATTGATGCGCCGCTCTTATTGGTCGTAGCGTGATGTACTATAGCCTATAGCCTTCCTCGATAAACGGACTATCCAACACAAAAATCATTTTTTAATTCGGACCTGTAGTTCCTGAGATTAGCGCGTTCCACCAAACAAATAAACAAACTATTCAGCTATATTATTTTATTTTCTTTGGATCGGAACCCAATGCTTTTTTGGAAGTAAAAGTAACTCTATAGACTATAATAAGTAAAACACTCCTTAAAATATTAGCTATCTGACAGTGAATGAAAGTCAAAATCAGTCGAGTCGATAGACAGCTTTTGATAAAGCTGTGTTTTTATACGTACTGATACTATTTAGTCGAAAGCGTTATTTTTATATTACAAACCGACACTGCAATTTTTTTATATATATAGATTATAAAAATATTATATTACGTATGTCAGGATAAAAGATTCCACAAAATTCAATGGTATTCATATACTGTAGCGGAAAGCTGGTGGATTTTCACGGCCGTGTTGATGGCCTTAATTAACTATTTTTCCCACGTGTGTGAACTGATCTCGTTTAGAGCTTAGATTATATTTTGACATTACAATGATTAACACTGGACTTTCTTCTTTATTACAATACTAGTATTAAATTTAAAGATTAAATATACGTGTATTTTTGTTATTATTATTTATGTAAAGTTTCACTGTCCTTTTCTATTACGTTTGTGATCGAAGATTCTATTTTCGTTAATTTAATTCTTATTATAAGGACAAAATTACTTTAACTTATAATAGTCTTAGGTATTTATTATTCAAATTAAGTTCCATTCACACATAGTCAATCAATCAATCAAAATATTCTTTATTCAAATAGACTTTTACAAGCTCTTTTGAATCGTCATTTTTACATTATCAAAATTAAAAGTCAGTCTGTAAGTCTGTGAGTAAACTACCTATAGTTTATCATATAGCGTAAAAAGTAGCGTGTGTAAAGAGCCTTATTAGGTGATTCTTCCCACGTGCCTCTTGAGATGTGCCAATAACTGTTCTTGGTCATTGCCATTGTGAATAAGCTAAGGCTGTCTATTGACTCAATAGAACGGGGTGACAGTGTGAGAAGCATTCGTATACTATGAAATATTTGTATTTCTTTACCTAGTATTGAAATTTTTGCTTAGACTCTATTATGTTAAGAGATCTAGTTCACACTGGTTTATGTCTAACTAGGTCTTAGACGAGGTCTTATTTTACCATCTTTTCAGAATAATATTTAACAATTGTAATGAAGTAACTCAATCGTTTTGTCTTAGATGATAAAAATGAACTATGTCGTGAAATGGGAAATTACGAGTATATTTTTGGGTTTGAACCGACTTCAAAAAAGTAGGAGGTTATATGTTCCACTGTATATTTTTTTTATGTATGTTCACCGATTTCTCCGCCAACTGTGGGTATGTTTCCAAAATACAAGATATTTCTACATATTTTATTCAATTTTTTTTAGATTTTTTATTATGGAAAAAATATTATATATTAGGTACATAGCTACAATCTACGTATATACACATGCATTGATATTACTAGTGTTGTTTTCTTTATTTTTTATTGCCTGTAATAAGATAATTGTTTTAAGGCGTGAGCTTGACTAGATACAATTCTTTGCATTATAATATATGTACGTCGAATCACGTCGAAAACTTCTGTATATTCATTTATATAGTTTGATAAAAACGCTTGTCTATGAAGGAACCAATCTGATTCAGAGAATATTTTTACAATGTTTGTAGGAAGGTAAATTTTATCATAATTGGTTTTTTAGTCAGATTTAAATATGTTTTTTTTTGTTTCTCGACGTTTCAAATGCTTTACAACAATAAAGGTCACGGGAGAGAGAAAGGCTATTATAGGTAGTTATTACAGACAGTATGTACTAACAAATAAGAATTATTTAAAAAACAGAACAATTGCGCTTAAATAAAAAAACAAATGGAGTTGCGGGTAAATGCTAGTATTTGATAATTCGCCTATATACAATATGTATGTATATAAGCAAGCTTAACCGAGGTGTGCCCACGTTTCCCAATCACGGCTATTATACCGAGATATTCCATTGATAAATGACGCTCCGAATAGCTTAGTGCTCCTCGTGATAATAGCTATCTGTGAGTAAATTAGGCAATAACAAATAAACCGATTTGTGTTCGAGCGGTCTTTTGTGTGGTGCGGGCCTAATATGATTTTATGATGATGTTTGTGTTTTTATGTATAACTGAGGTTAAGCTGGCATTATTTTCATTAAACATGTCTGTTAAGTCAAAGTCAAGTATTCGAAAAGAGTATTTCTATTCCACTAAATAGAATATATATGAATAATAATATAATATTTCAAAACTTATACGACAATACAATCAGGATCAGGTAGAGATCATAATCCTGGCGCTAAGTGCACTGCTGTTGCCGGACTTCGAAAACATGTTAGAAACCACTCGAAACACATGAAAATATCAAGAGGTGCGAGAACCGAGACTTGAACCCACATCAATTATTATATCATTATATAAGGATTTTTATTATTATTTTATGATAGTTCTTAGCGAATATGAAATTTCTTACAATTCGCACAATATTTTACTAACCGACTTCGAAAACGAAGAAAGTAATACTTTCAGTCGGTGTTTTTTTTATATTAATTGTTATATAATATCGACAATTTAAATTTGTTATCGAAGATATTTTCAACAAGCCCGCATGGACCATCCATACCGATGAGCAAATAGCAAAGACATGCTTAAACTTTCAAACTTTCCAAACGACACATGATTTTACACTCTGGTACTAAAATATTTGAATATTTTCCTTTTCACTTAGAAAATCTGTTTACTTGAAATATACGCTAAGTGTTTCTTTGAACAACTAGGTGAAAATAGACGATAAAAACCGCTTTAACACATTATTCTACATATCCCTATGTCGTATATGATTATATGAATTCGATATCGTAATTGAATATGTACTATACCACAATTTGCCATTTTTAATACATTTTTCTCGCATTAAATAAATAATGAAGATAAAATACTAATTAAATAAATATAAAAAATATAACGCGAATGTTTGACATGTGTACATATTAAATTTTGAATATCTCTCCCGTGACCATGGTCGATGTAAAGGATTCGAAACTTCTAGAACTTAAAAGCAAAATGAATTCGTGCAACAAAAATCTGAAAAGATTGATTTAAAAATGTAGTAACACAGTCCTGTGACCTGGAATACAGGTAGGTTTCAGTCCAGGTTTCAACGCTAGGTTCCTGGACTGAAACCTATTATTTTATAATGTATAGTAATTACACTTTTTCGTAGTGTCAATAGCGTAATGTGAGGTAACAGCATATTCAGCCGACACGCTCGGCCGGCGACGCGTGCATCCCGCGGAAATAAGAAAAACTACACGAATCAAGTCCGATAGTGAAATATTTGCGAAACACCTGTTTTTATCGATATTCCAATATATTAAAATACTGTATGTAACTTTATACATAGTATTATATGTACGAGTATATCCATATACATATCTTAAGGTACCTACTTTTACTGAAAACTTCCTTGGTGGTGTAGTGGCTAGCATGTACGATCATACATCGAGAGGTCCTGGGTTCGAGTTCCGGGTCGGGACTTTTTAACTATTGAGTTTTTAGTAAGCCTCAGTAATAGCTCGGAGTTGGGAAGTTGGCGGTGAGTCACCCCCGTGCCTCGCAGAGCACGTAAAGCCGTCGGTCCTGCGCCTTAGTTCTCACTGGTCGTGTCGAATAGTCGTCCAACGGAGTATGAGAATGATAGGAATAGAGAGTGCACTTGTGTCTGCGCGTACACGCACTGCACTATAATATCTCCTGCGCAGTTTGTCAGTCTCAATGAGATTGGCCGCCGTGGCCGGAATCTGCCGGTAAACATTATTAATACTTTTACTAAAATTATTTTACTTTGGCGTCGCTTTCAGTGTAAAGTAGTGTTTTAGATATATTTTTTTTTGCTTGCGAAAGTCATTATCGAGACACTTCATATTCAGTGTATGTATTAGATAGTCCATTTTTGAAGTACTTTACGAGTTTACTTCCAACAAACAAACAAATTTCACGTGTGTATAATAATGATGTATTATCCCTCTATGTACAATCATTTTATACATTAGACAGTGTTTACATTGCAAATGCCGACGTATACTATTACGTAACATACAACATCATCATATTACTTGCATAGATAGTAGATACTATGACATGTTACATTTTTATTTTATTATTGCAATAGTAAGTGACATAAATACGTATGATTTTAGAAATACACAAATAAATTTGACCTTTGAGCTGCTGAATTGGCAGTTGTAATGTTGTTGCAGGTCATGGGATTTAACCTAAACGAAGAATAGCTTATATTCGCTATATTTTGTATTCTAATGTAATTTATTGTATTATATTTACAATGTATTGTATTGTATCTAGCCTTTTTTAACGCTGGGCATGGACCTTCCTTAAATACAGAGATCATGCCATAGTTCACTACACTGGCCAAGTGCAGGTTAGCTGACTATTGAACGTGTCCATCGAAAACTTGTAAGGTTCTCTCAGAGATGCCGAGTTCCTCATGATGTTTTCTTTTACTGTAAGACAAATGGTAATCTGGTTCATAGAAAAATAATATTGATTTTAAACTTCTGAACTTGTTCCCTTTAATATATTATTTATATCATTATTTAGAATAAGATTTCAGGCATCATACCGTGTTTTGGAAGTGACTTAACTTAATTTGAGTATCGATCATACCTATAGTTTAACGTGACACATACTCGTACATATACGGTATATATAGGACGCTGTCTTGTTGGGTCTCTGATTTCTATATACGGGACGGTATGGTATTTGCGACATCATAAATATTCGATCTCTCATACTTATCCCACTATGACAAAAGCGATCTCAAGTTTCAAAATATTAACTCGTCAGAGGACCCTCTAGCATGTTTTAGGTTGGACAATGATTAAAGAAATGGAATTAGATTTTTCAAATATCCATAAAATTAGATGTAACGGAGCAAAAATAATAAATATTATACCACAAGTTTTAATATTATAAATATGAAAGTAACTTTGTCTGCGTGTTTTCACGCCTAACAGCCGTTACAACTTTGACGAAGGTGTTAGCATTAAGTAAGAAATAGTAACATTTTTGTAGTCAATATGAAACATGAAAGAGATGAAATAAGGGTAAAAGTTTGTTTTAGGAACAAATCATTTCTGACTTATTGACAACGATTTTTTAATAGCTTTATAATATTAGTATAAATAATATTATATAATAATCAGCGCCTTTTACTCTAGGTCTCCGTTTTAAATTTCATTCAAAATACAAAATTTCACATCCATTATAGTAATTGTGATAGAATTAGCAGAGATAGTATTTCTAGTGAAGCAAAACATCATTATAGCGGTATGTTCGTTTAGAGAGACCCTTTGCAGGGAAATGACCCTTGAGGAATAACAACCGTGCGCTCTAATGAGAGGAACATTGCTCTCAGGACGGCAAATTACTCTTTCTTCTACCGGAAACAAAGTTGTATAGTTCTAAATCCTATTATAAGAATTGTGTTTATGTAAATATTAGCATGCTTCATTGGTGTATCAGCTAGTATACGCGGCAGTAGATCCTGGGTTCGAGTCTCGGGATGGGCAAAGTATGGCTAGAATTGGCAGTGTTATAATAAGTTTCTTGTCGGTTGTGTCGAACTGTCTAATCTTCGAACTCTGTTAGTGAAAATATTGGCTCGTGAACTGCACTGAGTGAGATGGGCAAAATCAGTCTGAGGAAATTATGTATTTAGTTACCATAACAGTTGCCTTTACGAATTATGTATATATTTATATTATGTATATTTAAAATTTATATATGTGTAGTATCTCGATCACCTACCCGCGGTCGATCACCTACCCGCTGGTCCGATCAAATTCAAAATATAACGGGACTCAATGTTCCTACTGCCCTGAGACAAGCCGAAAACAGAGTGGTGTGGAGGAAGCTAGTCAACAGATCAGTAAAAGCCTTTCAGGACAAGCACGACCTTCAGTAATGAAGCATACGACGAAGAAGATATCATCTATAGTATCTTTCGTGACCATGTTAATCAAAGCATTCGAAATATCGGTAACCAAAAATCTAAATGAATCAGAAATTATCTGAATAGATACTCGTAGTTTTATTTGTACGAATGATTCAAATTTTATTTAACATTCGACAATTAATTCCTGTAACTGCGCTCCACGATTGGCGTGTATTGTTTTATCGTTCGTTATCTGTAGAACAATTAGTGTGACGTATCTGTCACAGCGAGCTGTTGCATTTCATATACGCCCATATCAAAGTTTTTTTTTAATATAGTGATGTGACGTGTGCTGAGGGCTTGTTAGTGTTGTACTTGTTATTTCCATCAACAGATACAAAAGGTATATTTGCAACCTATATTTTTTTATTAGAAATTAAAAGTAAATTGTTTTTTAATGTAGGAAATTCGATATTTCGATATGCTAAGTAGGTTTTGCCAAAACATTGTAGGGGTGCTTGTTTGGTTTCGTTATAATCCAATCCAATTACACGTTAATTTGATTACCACTAAAGCATTAACTAATAACTTTTCATTATAAAATTATTTTATAACGTAAAATTGGTCGTAGAATCATTCCTGCTTCTAACTAATTTAGTTGCAGCGATACGTATGTAATAAGCTATTACTTCACACTCCTTTTCTTTGCTCATTATTGAAACTACAGTACCAATCAAACTACTCTCATTGTCGCATATTTTTGTTGACATTAAATAAATTGAAAGGATTCCTAATTCCTAAAGATAATCTAGGCTTAAATTAAAACCTTCTTAAGTGTTTAAAAAATAATATTAATTATAAAACGAGATTTATACTCTAGGTAGTTAATTTGTCTGCCTCAGTGGTGTTTGCATGGCTAGTATGTACGGCTGTACATCTAGAGCTCCTGGATTCGGGCCAAGTTTAGTTATTGAGTATTGCTAGAAGTTACAAAATTCGAAGTAACTCCTCGGAGAGTACTATTCGTCGATTATTCACTTCAGCTTTCACTTATCGTGTTGAGCAGTTATCCAAACAGAATATGAGAGTGACAGTAACATAGTGTACTTGTATCTGCGCGAACACTTGTGCACTTTAATATTATCTGTGCGTCTAGCTGAAAGGATTGCCGCCGTGTTTGAAATCCGTCGTTCGGGAAGACAACGTCGTCAGTTTGCCGTATTTCCAAGGTTCTTCAATTCTGTCACCTCCCGTTTTCATAATTACTAGATATTGATTATGTATAGTCCATTTATTGTAAATATTGTTATTTTCAGCGCCGTTTTTAGATAGGAAATGCTTGGAAAAGCTTGTAAAAAGAACTATTTATGATAAATATTTTAATTTTATAACTCTGTAACTGCGGAAGATTTTTTTTTTGTTTTATGAATACTATAATTTATTTATATCGCGAGTATAAATACTAGTGCTATAGTAAAAATGAAAACAGAATTTGTTCCCTCTCCCCCTCGATACATGCATCAGTAGTGATAGCGGAAGTGACGTTATTATCTATGATTGGTTTAACTTGAATTATTAGTTGTTTCTGTGTTCTTCAATGTACCGTGACATTGGTAATGGGTTGCGCCTGTAAGGTTGCATTTGCTCGTCTTCCACTGCCGTGCTTTTAACGGTTTGTCACTTGTCAGGGTCTTCATTTTATAAACTTACTAGCATTTCCCGCGGCTCCGCTCGCGTTCTAAAAGCTAAAAATCAAAAGAAACATTTTTCTCCCATTTTTGCAACACTTTTCATTAATGCTCCGCTCCTATTGGTCGTAGCGTAATGTAATATAGTCTATAGCCTTCCTCGATAAACGGACTATCCAACACAAAAAGAACTTTTCAATTCAGACCAGTAGATCCTGAGATTAGCGCGTTCAACCAAACAAACAAACGCTTCAGTTTTATAAGATTAGTATAGACTAGCGATTTCACGTAGTTATAGTCTTAGCAGGTACCTACATTATACATAATATGTATAATACATGCTATGTCTACTTTTTCTTGTCTTTTAAGTTCGCTTTTATAATCATCGGGCTATTATTTTTGTAGTTTTTTCTCCCCTCTTTGTCTACCGATTTATTTTCTATTATTATGAAGTTAACAACGAACTTTTATGTTATGAAAAAAATAGTTTATATAGAGATCTTAATTGTAGTCATACCTATAGTTTTCCTGAAATTCTCGATATTGCATAATTATGGTCGATTTTTGACCACTAAATGAATTCTAGTTAAAATAGTGATAGCATAGTAGCATTTTACAAAGCAAGACAGTCGCTTTAACATCAACCTGGCGAGTTAAATTCACAATGTTTGCCAAACAAGCCACAAATGGGTATTGTGTAACATCCGTGTGTTTGGTCTTCCCACAACCGTTGTTTGAGTAGTGAGAAATGTAGGAGTATGGACTTAGCGATTGTAACTGTTGTATATCTCTAGTGCCTCGGACGTCACAGGTTATATTCCTGGGAGGTGAATTCTGTATGAAACCAACTAACCGAATCCACTAGTGAATGTTTATGGATTTGCCTGAAATTTCTTTTAAAATCTGCTATAACCACCTAATATGATTGTTTTTCTTATATTTCATAGATTACAATCTAGCTAATTTCTAACAATTTCAAATATACATTATAGTAAGTATTTCAGCGCCTGAAAGTGTAAAAATTAACTATTACCAGAACAATTAAAAATTAACTTTTACTACGAGTATACCGTCAATTTATTTTATAATTTCGCCATGACTTTACTTGGAAAGTGTATAACGTTCCTTGCCTCATTTTTTATAATAAAAGGAATTTGTAACATTTTACATTAAGTTGCCATGTTTAAATAGATAGACGTAAAACACATAAAATAAAATATATTAAAACTAATTTCTTTCTTACTCCTAAAGACAACTGAGAATAAAAGAAAAAACAAAATAGATACGCTAGTGAACATTATTATAATATTCAAGTAAATTTTCATTAAATGTACGTAAAGTTGGAAATGGAAGTGAAGTTTCACATTCCGTAGAACGATACTGCCTGTGGCGGGTCGCCAGTGAACGGTTTTCCTCACTAATTTGTTCATGATATATATTAAAAGTAAATTCTATTGCTTTTCCTTTTACACTAGTTCCCAAACTTGGCTTTTTTTCAACATTATTATCTTCGTATTTCTAATTACTGTTTAATTAGCTTTTTCAACTGATTTTCTTTTAGTGTGTGTAGCTCTTGTCGTATATCCCGACCACTCACACACATATTTTATTACATAAACATTACCGTAGGTAAGTAGTTTCATCCCCTTTCTTTTTGTGATATTTGAGTTAGTGAAAAAATCCCAAAGAAGGATCTAAAACGTACAACTTTTGAATGCCAACTAAATATGCTTTAAAATCTAAATATTTTAATAATCACGTATAAAAATTTGTCAAGCCTTGTCTGAGAAATCGATTAAAATACAAAAAAAAGATTCATACAAACAGACATGCCCTTCGTCTCATCGATCTCCTTATTTTGAAGTCGGATGAAGGGGAAGGAAAACAAAAATAATCGTTGGGGGAGATACATCGAGAAAATTGAAATGCCCGCGAGTAAAATGTTATACAGACTTTAGACTGTATTTTTTTCTTTTATATCCATAAAAAGCGAGACGATGGAGAATATTTTACATACTGTAATACAATCTCGCAAGCGAAAGAAATCATTATCCTAATATAATAAAATAACAAAGAACGTAAATAACAAGTGTGGGTTGGAAAGAAATTACAAATACAAAATTGGTAGAATTTTTGTTTGATCTCACGACCTTGTTACAGAATTATATAAAATATATTTGAGAATAACACTAATTGGACCAAAAAGAAAATAATACGTTTTGATAACATTTATTTGTATTTTCCTAAGCCCACGACTAATTACTCGACTGCAGCTACGTCTAAAGGAGGGTTATGTGTTTTTAAGTATTTGTAAACAATTTTAAATGGAGATGATCCTGTATAATATTTAGGTAAGATAATTTGAGAAGGTTTTTAATGTAATTTGATGTAAAGTTAGAGATTGGCTTCCTACCAGGTACATTTAGAGGTCACTACGACCTCTCAACGAATAAAAAAATTTACCTATTCCATCAATATTTATATAGAAATGAGTTAGCTTGGTGGTTTATTCGATTATAAAATTGAGGAAAATATTTATATGAATAGAATTTATCTAATTAATGTTTTCAATATGAATGCTATGTTTACTTATAATTGATGCAATTCTATTTTCTTTTAAATTGTATTAAATTATTTTAACATGTGTATTGTATAAAATATAAATAATAATCTATACATATAGTAAATAAAATTGAAGTGACTGTTTTTAATTTCAAATTAACAGCTTTTCACTAAATGCATATAAAAGTATATATATACGATACTAGCAACATACAACCAATGTTTAAAATTTTTGTCTGTCTGTCAGTCTGTTTGTTCCGGCTAATCTCTGAAACTGCTGGACCGATTTTGACGGGACTTTCACTCGCAGATAGCTGATGTTATAAGGCGTAACTTAGGCTACTTTTTAACCGACTTTAAAAAAGAAGGAGGTAGACATTTTATTTATTTTAACTAGCGCAAACCGTGGCTTCGCTGACGCTACACCGCTAGTATAGAAATAAATTCAAACGATTAAACTACGGGAAAACTTTTCATTTTATTTTTGCATTTTCTTTTGCTTTGTTCATTCACAGTTAGAAAGCTTATGAGTAAATAAAGTCTAAGCTACGATATGCTGAGTGGGTTTTGCTCTTCAAGTAGAATTGTATCTCTTGTCCTTCAGTCCATTTCTATGTCAAAGTGCCTACGCCTTGAAGATGAGTTGACAGAACTTCTGATCGTTTGATATTTCCTATATAATAATACTAGCCTTTCCCGCGGCTTCGCGCGCGTTCTAAAGCCTGGAAACCAAATACCTCCCGTTTTTGCAACATTTTTCATTGATACTCCGCTCCTATTGGTCGTAGCGTGATGTAATATAGCCTCTCTTCCTCGATAAACGGACTATCCGACACAAAAAGAATTTTTCAATTCGGAACAGTAGTTCCTGAGATTAGAGCGTTCAACCAAACAAACAAACTCTTCAGCTTTATAATATTAGTATAGATAGATAGCTATTTATTCCACTGACAACATTTTTTGTTTGCCAATCTACATATATATCATAGAAGGCTCAAGGTATCCGTAGTCTGTGTCACTACTTTATTACTATGTAAAGTGGTAAGCATGTAGAATCTAAGTAAATTTCAAAAGACATGTTAAGTCCGAAAACTTGTCTTAGGCCAGTGTGAGGTAGCAAATTCTCCCTCATATTGAAAGTAGGCCCGCGCTAAGCAAGAGGACGTTATAAACATACATACATGTATAAATAACCCAATATGAAAGGTCGTTTTTTATTTAGATTTTTAAGTGTGTACCTAATTAAAACAAAATTTTGATTCCAAATCCCTTACCATTACCACAGATCTCATAATATGTACTAGTAATTACCAAGCTAGTGGCATTATTACTTGTTTTTCACATGAAACATATTATTTTGTTTCTATTGTCATCAGTAGCATATAAATAAAATTTAAGTTCTTGAATTTTTGTCTGTCTGTCTGTCTGTCTGTCTGTCTGTTTGTTTGTTCTGAAACGGCTGGATCGATTTTAACGAGACTTTCACTCTCAAATAGCTAATGTTATGAGGAGTAACTTAGGCTACTTTTGTTTTTATTAGAAAGCTATAAACACTGTTTAATTTATTTTGAAATTACGCCCACCGAAGCGTTTGCTTATTTATTAACAATACAAAAACACATAAATAGGTAGTACCTAATAAACGTTAGTAATATTATTTTACAAACAGACATTGGTGAGTAAACCAGATGTACGATGCCATCTGTGATGTTTTATGTCAACAAGTATTGTTTGATATAATAATAATAGAATATTACAACAAAAGTACACATATAACTAATTGTGCCATTTAACAAGCTATCTCTCGTATATATATAAGTCTTAAGAGAATATCCATATGATAAAATATTCCAGTCTAAATATTAAACGAAGTAAATATAAATTTTTCATATAAAAAATAAAAATTAAGCTATATCTAATAGAAAAAAAAATAGTATACGTAATAATACTTACATTGTACTGATCTAGAAAAACCCGAGCAGAGCCAGAGTGAATCGCTAGTTAAATTAACCTTTATTCACATACATTCTGAGGTAAACTAAAACAAGCATTTTGTTATAATAATATAAAAGGTATTCTCCGCCAACTACTCATGTGTGTCAGAAGGGGAGGCACAAAGCATCGCTACCTGCCGTGAAGGACAGGTAGCTTTATATAGCTGTAGTACTTCCGGTACATCTATTCTATAGATATTGTCATTCTGCTGTTGTGTTTTATGGTGGTAAAGTTATGAGAAGAATTCTTAATTTTATAGCTTATATATATAGTTTTACTAGCGGTTTACATTATACATGCTTCGCTTGAGTGCGTCCCTCAGTGTCTTTTTTTTTAATTTACTTGGCCGATGATTTGAGGTTTTTTTTTGCAATTAAATTAAAAATTATTATGATTTCTGATACCATATTCAATTTATATTTTGACGATAATAAAGAAGAATATTCAAAATAAGGTCTACTCAATGACTGTATCATTTAGACAATACATACAAAATTACAAACTTCTTTCCAATATTAGTGTAGATTTAAACACAGCACTAATTTAAACTGATCGACAAACAAACATACACCCAGAGACAACTCTCTGTGGTGTGTATGTGACTTGTTAAAAATATGAAAATTTCACCTTTCATCCTTCCTTGTATGATCAAATTAACCTAGGTATTAAAATATATATGAGTAGGTTTTTAATCATAGTTTTAGACTCTAAATCTGAATAATCTTACTCTAAACCTAATATAATCTAAACAATAAAATAGATACTTTAAGTTAGCTTAAATGTTTGACATTTAGACATTTAATTAAAAATATATTTTTTTAAATAATAAGAAATAGTCTACCTAGGATTTTTTTAGCCAATTCATTTTTAACATATTTTCTAATATACTAAATTTTTTATAAAATATGTTTCATTCTATTATCAGTTCGGTGAAGTTCGATGTATTTCGGATCTTAGACTATATATAATTTTTATGATTGCGCTGTTATCATAAATCTCCACTATTTAATCATAAACCGCCACTATTCAATTCATTCGAAAACTTAAATTCTCTAAAATTCAATTGAATAAACTATTCAGGTTTATTTCCTGTTTTGAATGCGTATATATTTTTTATTTCATTTTTTTTGAAACACAACTGAATAATGGCATAGTCACTATAATAATATGTAAAGTACCAACTAACTCTAAATGTTTTCGTTAATGTCGTTTAATTTATCCCACAACTGTTTCGCTACCGGAAGTACAAACAGTAGATATTATTGACTACGCGTCAGGTGGTCTTTTTACCAACTTTTGCTATAAGAGTTTTCTTGATCTATGGTTAAAACCTCGAAATAACCTTGCACAATTTATTTAAAAGAAAAAGAAAATTTCTTTATATACTCGCTTTTACCCTTGATTGGGTCGGATGCGACCCTTTAATATTTATAACATTCTATAGAAGTAGCCACACCTAGAGACAAATTTAATCACTTACAGCCTATGGAAATAGGCAGTAGTAGCCCAGTGGTAACGTGATCGTTTCAAAAACCTTGTCTAAATCTGGATCTCGTACCTCCTAAAAGTCACCTGAGTTAATCCTAAGTATAAAATCAGTTATAAACCAGTTAGTCTCGACTCTGCCAGTCAAAATCGGTCCAACCGTTTTGGACATTAGTCGCAACAAACATTTTACAAATTTAGTTAATGGCTCGTTATCTTAAAATTGCAATCAGACGACTTAATTTGATTTATCTATATAGACTATAGATAAAGTTTTCAAGTTTCAACTCCTTTTGCCATTAGTAAAAGTCATTCTATATGAATTATCTCGAAAATTATAAATTTTCTCAAGAACTAGTATAATTTGGCAAACTAGGTACACACATTGAAATGTTACTACTTTAATTTATATTAAGGTGAAGATTCTGAAAATGAACGGTGAATGTTTTCGCAATGTAAATGCAGATGAAATCTGCAGCATCTCGAAGTAAAATTAGCAGCGGAGAACTTTCTAATATTATGCTTATTAATCTACAATGGCATAGAAATTTCCAGATTTTGTAATAGAATTATTTTAGTTTCACAAATTGAAAACAATATGATCTAAAATTCACATAACTGTATGTATGTAATACTATTACTATCACATTGCTTTAGCATCGGTTAGAACCAAATTATACCCCAAAAACGTCATTTAGTGGTCTTTTCTTGCTAAATTTTACTATAAATATTCTAAACCAAGCTTAAAACTTATAGTGATTAAAGAGAATAACAGTGGCGTATGAAAATTATACATATATACTACTACTAATAAATTTGGCTTACCATGGAAGTTTATGGTGTTGCGTATTAATGTCCCAATATTATTTATTATTTATTTATTTTATCAATACATATAATATGTAAAAAACTAGATTAATTAAACTTATTTAGCTTTTTATTAGGACTTAAAGTTTGGAAAGTTTTACTTTAATATGCTTTACATTACAAGCGACGTCTCGTTCAGCGTTCTATATATGGCGGAGGGATCCCACAGTATAAATAGAATTTGGATTGGATAAAATATTTATAGCCTTTTCAACAGTTTCAATGCCGTAAAATCAATATTATCTATGTCAGAGGCTTGTGTGCTGCTGGACCGATTTAGACCGATTTTAGTATTTGTTAGCATTACTTATGTGAAAATAGTTTTCTCTTTTGTTAACTAATACGTGCTAATTCGTCTTATTTCCGCACTTTCCATATCCAATCCATAATTTAAATTATTTATATAAAATTGTTCCTATATTTTGCGAATTTCAAATAATCTATCTATTTTTAAATAAATGCTAATTTCAAAAATCTATCTATCTTTAAATAAGCGCAAAACTTGAGAATAGCTCGACCAACTTGGCCATTTTTTTGTATGTTCCTTAAGACACACAAAAGGTTTTTATGAAAAAATCATAGTTTGTAAAAAACTTATAGGTACTAAATCTAGGATAGAACTCGAGCGATGTGAGGGTGAGTCGCTAGTTTAAAATAAAATGTTATTAATTAATAGAAATATCCCTTCTTAACTGTTTCTCTCATGACTATGTTCTTTAAACATTCGAAACTTCGGAAAAATAATATTAATCTTAATCAACGCAACCCTCTGTAATATGAGATGGTTTGAAAGGTCTTGTAAATGATTAGCATATTTAAGAGCTGAATATTTTTGAAGTATTTAAATCAGATTTAAATTTCATGTAAGTTTCTCCTGCTATTGCGGCATGATATACATAGCGTTTGCAATATTGTTGCATGATGGATGGACGCAATGCATCAATCGTTTTATCTCATCCCATGACAACCTTACAAGTACTAAGAACTTTATAATATATCAAATCAAATTTTTTTTTTTTTTGTTCAGAATTAAAATGTATAATCTTATAAGGTACTTTTTGCTGCCATTTTGGATTTTTTGTAAATTGTGGGTTGGCACTGTCTGTATATAAACCCCTGAGACGTCAAATACCTTAGTCTGTCCCTTACCCGTGATTGCTGTAAAGCATTCGAAACGTCGAGGACCAAAAATGAAAATAAATCGAGACAAAATCCGAAAGGAATTATTTATAAAGTATATACTATGAACTTTAAATTTAATTATATATTAATAAATTTTAAATACATACATATGTGCTGTAGTTAATTAAGCTCTGCTTAAGTTGATTATCACAAACTCACTCACTTTCACTATTAAGAATGGACGCACCGGTTGAACACCTACTAAAGAGTATGGAAGATCTCTCCGCTATGTTTAATAGCAGGATGGCCGAGTTCGAGAAGAACCTGCCTTTGTCTGGGTCAACTGCCCCAAATCCAACGGTAAAGGTATTGGCTGCGGACTTCCAGACTTTTAAATCTTTTGTGTGGAAATCCCTCAGCATCCTAAAGTCTCAAGTTGAACTCGTCGCGCTTGGTTTGGATCGCCTGGAGACACAATCCCGTAGAAAAGTTTTGCTCTTCCATGGAATCAAGGAGGATAAGGACGAAGATATCCAGCAAAAGGTTCTCACTTTGTTATCTAACAAGTTGCAAGTGTTGGAACCGAAGCCTGAACTTCTCGAGTCCTGCCATAGGTTAGGTGTGAAAAAAGATTCGCCTCGGCCTGTTTTAGTGCGTTTCACTAATTTTCAACAGCGCTCCAAAGTATGGAAGGCGAAAACGTCCTTAAAGGGAACTAAAATTATCATCACGGAATTCTTAACCAAAACACGACAGGATGTTTTTACAGCGGCTCGAAACCATTTCGGAGTGAAGAAATGCTGGTCTGCAGACGGTGCAATAGTAATTCTACTCCCTGATAAGACTCGTGTAAAAATAACTTCGTCATCTGACTTAAAACAACTTATATTAAAACATTCAAATAGTTCTCAGATAAGTGAATAATGTTTGTTTACATTTATATACATATTTTGTAGCTTTAATGCAGGGTACACTTGTTTATTTGTATTATCACCTACCGTCTGCATTATACATTTATATCAATGTTTGCTTTATCTGCTTTTATGTTAAATATCAGTGTTGTCACATAACTTTTAATTCAGTTTTAATTATTTAGAATTTTCTTCGTACATTCTCGTAGATAACAGACTTAGATTTAAGTAAATAGTTATTCTTTTGATAGTCAACTTATGCATGAGGAAATAGTAGATAACGCCGTAATAGTTTATAAAATATTTTATTTTATTGTTATTGTTTTATATTTAATTTATTTTTTTTTATAATATTTCATATATATTATTAATACTGTATTTTTTTTACATATTTTTTTTTATAGGTATAATATTTTTATAACTTGTTATACTTATTAAGTATATACAATACCTATTAATTTTATTTATTTAAATGATGTCTATGTTCGATGACGATTATTTTTCTTGTACGTCTGATGATTACGAAAGTGCTGAAAGTAACTCTTCTAATTTGGATACAAGTCTTCTTGATGATAAGCTGTCTAAGATTTTTGAATATATTCCTACCTCACTCTCCCTAGTGCATATCAATGCGCAGAGCATACTAGCTCATTATACTGATTTTCTCACATCTTTTAGCGCCGGCGTAGTGGACTGTATACTCGTTTCAGAAACCTGGTTGAAACCATCCTTACCTTCAACTTGCTGTTGCCTGCCAGGTTATCAACTATTTCGCAATGACCGCATTGATCGTGGAGGCGGCGGTGTGTGTATCTATATCCGTGACAACATTACCGTGAGTATTGTTTCTAGCTCCCCGTCCCAAACTACAGGTTATCTTGAATACCTTTTCCTAGAGTTACTAATACACCACAAAAAAGTTCTCCTTGGAGTTTTGTATTGCCCTAATGATAAGATCAATTATTTTAGTGACTTAGAAAATGTTCTTGAGAGCCTGTCACCTAACTATGATCATGTGATTTGCATGGGTGACTTAAATACTTGTTTACGAAAAAACGACTCTCGTGCACAAACGCTCAACACATTGATTACATCTTTAAATCTCCATATTCTTCATATGAATTCCCCCACTCATCACTTCCCTAACAGTAGGCCTTCCCTTATTGACTTAATTTTCACCTCTAATCCCAATTTTGTTATTTCTCATGGGCAAATGTCTGCGCCTTTTTCCCATCATGACCTCATTTACCTCGCTTATAAATTGCGTCCTCCTAAGGTTAGAGGCAGGATCCTTTTTCAACGCAACTTTAAGCATATTAATCTGGAACGCTTAAGAGAAGATTTCAGGAATATTGACTGGTCACCAATACTATCCGATAACAACGTGGAGAGTATGGTCAACTCTTTAACTACTGAATTGATTCAATTGTTTGATGTTCATGCCCCTGTGAGACCAGTCCGCATGAAGCACGCTCCAGCTCCCTGGTTAACGCCTGTAATAAGAAGGACTATGGCTAAGCGTGATAGGGCCAAATTGAAAAATAAAACATTTCCATCTCAGGAGAATTTACAAGCATACAAAAAACTGCGAAACATCTGCAACAGAATGTGTAGGGATGCAAAACGCCGTTACATCCACTCAACAATTCAAGATCTTTCTCAAACGCAAGTTTGGAAGTTCTTAGAGTCACTGGGTGTGGGCAAAACCACGGACACTCGCCAAATCTCCGTGGATCTTAATTTCCTTAATAAACATTTTACAACACCTCCCCTTACATTAAGCCCTGGTATCAAGTCTAGTACTCTTATGTATTTATCGCAAATTGTCCCACCAGACTCTTCCGCTTTTTATTTTAAATCAGTCTCCGAAGATGCCGTCAAGAAGTGTGTCCGATCCATCTCCACTAAAGCCATTGGTAGCGACAAACTCAGCTTGGATATGATTCTTCCCGTGTTGGAGGACATTGCACCAGTACTCACTCACATTATCAACACCTCACTGACCAGTAGTGTCTTTCCTTCTCTGTGGAAGAGTGCTTTTGTCATCCCGCTACCAAAATCTCCCAACCCTTCATGTTTAACAGAATTTCGTCCAATATCCATCTTACCCATCTTATCAAAAATCCTTGAATCCTTTGTCCATGATCAACTTTACTCCTACCTCAATACTAATAATCTTCTCTGTACATTTCAGTCCGGTTTTCGTCCCTTCCACAGCAGTGTGGGCGCGTTGCTGAATATAACGGAGGATATTCGGTTTGCGATGGATAATACCAAACTCACCGCATTGATATTGTTAGATTTTAGTAACGCTTTCAATTCTGTTGATTGTGACATTCTTCTTGGCACTCTTCGCGCTGTTAACATTTCTCCTATGGCCTTAGACTGGTTCCGCTCATACCTCTTCGGACGCCGGCAGTGTGTGAGGGCCAATGATACTTCCTCGACTTGGTTGGAACTCACTGCTGGTGTTCCTCAAGGCGGCGTACTTTCACCATTACTCTTTTCTATTTTTATTAATAACATCTCACGTGTCATATCTTCTCCCTTCCATCTGTATGCGGATGACTTGCAGCTATACCGTCATTTCGAGTTGACTGAGTTGCCTGAGGCTGTGAATGCCTTAAATAGTGACCTCGCTGCTATTAAGACTTGGGCTGAATCTTTCGGCCTCGCAGTTAACCCAAAAAAATCTCAAGCTATTATAATTGGCAGTAGTCGCCTTAGGAGTAAGATAAACTGGGATTTAATGCCTAGGATTTCGTACTCTGGGGTTCTTATCCCTTATTATGATAAGGTCAGAAACTTGGGTCTTCTAATGGACGGCAACATGTCTTGGGCACCTCAAGTCAACGAGGTTAGTAAGCGTATGCACTTCTCCTTTCATTCTCTTAAGCGTCTCCAATACTACCTTCCTTTCAAAACCAAAATTATGCTTGCGCAATCTCTTTTATTACCCATTCTCGACTACGCCGACATCTGCTATCTGGATGTGACAGAGGAGCAATTACATAAACTTGAGCGTTTACAAAATCTTGCTATCCGGTTCATCTTCGGCTTGCGTAAATATGACCACATTTCCAGTTTTCGTGCTCAATTGAAATGGCTCCCAGTCCGACTTCGCCGTGATATGCACATCCTTTCTTTTCTTTTCAACATCCTTAATAACCCTAATTCCCCTCCATACCTCAGCTCCCGGTTTAAAATGCTCCCTCTTCCAGAACGTTCCAGGCGGCCATGCATGACAAGGATGCTGGATATTCCCAGAAGTCACACTAGATTTATGCAGAATTCGTTCTCTGTACGTGCACCATCCCTTTGGAATAATCTTCCAAAGGAAATCCAAATGAGTCCTTCCAAAGACGCCTTTAAGAAAAGATTAAAGCAACACTATCTGAACACATTTATATAATTTCTCATATATCAGCTTTGTTTATCCATTAACTGTACTTTTGTATTTTATTTGTAAGTATATTTATTTGGAACATATACACTTGTATGTATGTATGTATGTATGTATGTATGTATGTATGTATGTATGTATGTATGTATGTATGTATGTATGTATGTATGTATGTATGTATGTATGTATGTATGTATGTATGTATGTGTGTGTGTATGCATGTATGTATGTATGTATGTATGAATGCATGTAGGTATGTATGTATTTATGTATTTATTTATTTATAATATATATGTAGCTGCACTTATGAACCCGCTACTAAATGATATCTTTCACATCCATGGGTTGACTGGAAGAAATCTCTAGTAGGGATAAGTCCACCTTTGCCTTTACCTTCTAATATTTAATTTTTTTATAACATTTTTTTAAGTGCAATAAAGAATATATAATAATATAATATTATAAAGAAGTCGACGGTTATGATATAAAAATACTATTAAATGTGTATACTTACTCAATTTTGTCTTATTATTTAACCAATAATCTATACATTTTACATATAAATAAAATTGGAGTGTCTATAAAAATAAAATACAAATAAAATTTTTTAGAACAGCGATTAATCAAAAAATATTAGGCGTAGAACTTTAACCTCGTTACAATTTTACTTTACGTATAGACTGACACTAGTTCAATTTAAAATCGTCGAAGCATAAAAACGTTGATCACAAGTAATAAATTCAATAAACCCAACGCCGCAAAACGCTTAAACAAATTGCCCGATTGTTTGACGCGCTGGAACATAACGTTAATGCATAATTTAATTTTTGTAATGAAAGCTCGACATGTTATAGTAACTACCCGGTGGAGTAGTGCCTAGCATGTACGGCTGCACATCTAGAGGTCCTTGGTTCGAGTCCCGGATTGGGCCAAGTTTAGTTATTGAGTCTTTCTGTTTACATATTATAGTAACGTCAGTTATAGCTCAGAGTTGGGAAGTTGGCAGTGTGTCACCTCCGTGCCGAGAAAAGCACGTCAAACCGTCGGTCCTGCGCCTTAGCTCTCAGTGGTCATGTCGAGTAGTCGTCTCACCGGAGTATGAGAGTAATAATAGAGAGAGTCTTTACACGTACGTACACTTGTGTAGTACAATATCTCCTGTGCAGTTGGCTTCAATGAGACGGCGATGGACGGAATCGGTCGGAGAAGATGTTTGATAGAGTTGCACACTTATATATATTTTTTTATGTATATATACTCTTCCTGCTACAATACCTATAAAAATCCGTCAATCAAAATGACTTAACTATTACTACTAACTAACGACTAACAGAGTCTAAAAATAACTGCACAGTTTTTACCAATTTACCATGGGAACAGAGGCCCGCGCGAATTATATGTATTCGTATTATTATTTAATACGACTATATAATTCGCGTACCATTGTGTTTTTAACGACATATATTTTAAACCTATTTTTTAATATAATAAAGTAAAAAAATCATACAAAATAGGTGAAAAATCCTATTTTTCTTTTCAAAAGTTTAACGGGGGCAGTTAAAAGCTCAATTTTGAGCAGCATCCATTCACTTTGAATAACTAAGTGGCGAAGTTTACACTGTTGAGGATTTTTTTCGTAAAGCTGTCAAAGTTTAATTTAAAGCAAACAAATCCAGTAGTTAACTGAGCCGAGATATAAATTTTGCATCGACGCCGCTCTGAAGCTTTTGATCCACAAATGGTTGAATTAGGGTGACTATTCTCGCATCTAATACCTTTTTTTACTTTATGCTTTTTTTCAATTGTAAAATATATTTGTTCTTAAATGCTTGAATAGTGAAGTCGATTTAAGTTTTCGGGCATATGATAAAATGAATATATTGATTTTTAATTGTTGAGGCAGTTTCTTAAATTAGGATAATTTTCATAATACCATTTAATTTTTTTTTATTAAAAAGAGTAATAGTATTTTTTATATCAATATTTAATAAAAAGTGTTTTTTTTTTCAAACAGTAGCTTTAGTGATGTCCATAATAATATTAATATGATAATTTCAGATTCAAAACCAAAAGATATTATCATTAAATAAACATTACTGGAAGATGCATAACAACGACTATTACCTAAGATTGTAAAATCTGCGTGTAAAATAATGAATTTCCAAGTCTGCAGAAAAGCATGGCTACAATAGCCTGGTTTTAGTTTTATATGTGCCGCCGAAATTGGGAATATGGCGGAGAACGGGTGGCTCAAATTGTGAGCTTATGAGACAGTTAAAAGAAAAAATATATTAAAAAAAGCCAATAAGACCGAAGGAAGTGTTGAATACGTAGATTTATTCGTTTACTCTGAAATTGATGATGGGATTTAGATGGAATTAAACTCTTAACGAACTCCTCCTACCTCTAGAATAATAATATTATTATATACTATCTCACTATTAAATAATAGTATAGTATTAAATAGAAGTAGTGAACATAAGGCTTTTTTATTTCATATTTATTTTTAATTATTAAATAATGCAATCGCTTTCCTCTCTTGGTAGATGTTTCTTACTCGTCGGGACGATGGCAACATTAAGCTAGCTTTGACTGCACAGAGATTCCGTTAATCGCCTTTATTTTATGAAGGAGCTGCTTTGTTGACCTATTTCGTTTATGTGTTACTTTAGGTATTAGTATTTTACGTAAGTGTGGCTCAGATTTAATATTGTTCGCTAGGCTGGGTAAACTTAGCACTAGATTTTGGGAAAAATGTGTTTTTTTAGGTTTACTTGGAGGGTACTGGTAGTTAACTAATTTCTTTAATAAATAGTTAGTGTTTTAGTTGCCTGTAGTTAAACTAGCCTAGAGGATTGCTTTTTTTAATTATGCTCTAGCAAGATATTGCACCGGTATATATCTGTGACCTATTGATTTCACTTCTTTTTCTATTTAAAATAAATTTCTCTCCCTTCATTACTAAAGGTCGACAGTCATTCTCCTAAATTCTTCTCTCAGGATAGCCCTAAACAGAGAACCTTTAACCTTCTTTATCCCAGTCCATTGTAGGATCTTCCTTTATTCATATCTTTTTTACTCACTAATGGGTCACTAGTTATCTTAGAACATTAAATAGTAAGGAAGATTAAAAATGAAATATTGTAACCGCTCTTGTCTCATAATGCTAGCTGCGGATTGTTCCAAGCTGAATTCGTTGAAATAAGACTGCTTAAAAGAGATTGTATTTTTGTCGCAAGAGTTTCTACAAATGAATGTCTAACATTGTTTTTTAAGACGTTTATTCGACTTTCGCAAGGAAAATAGACGACTTCTTGCATTGTAATCATATGGTTTTCTTTTAATTAATCGTATATTTTAGTCAAATAAGGTTTATATATACTTTGGAATAACTGATAAACTTTAAGGTTATAAATGAAACTATCTTTTCGGATTTTGTCTCTCAAATATAATAATTCTGCGACAAAACCGAGAAGAAATAGTTTAATTTATAATGTCAAATATTCGCGTGAACCTAAGAAAGTATTAGACTTTAAGGTTGTATACAATGTGTTATACTATACAGCTTTAATTTGGCTGTTTATGAATTCACTCACCATAAACTCTTATAGCATGAATACTATAACCTTACTTTAGCTTTTCGTACCATGACGTCATTATAGCAAGCTAAAAAAAACTTCATTCTTACTTTTTTAGCAATTTTGTGACGTCTCGACACCAAAACCATCATTCAATTCGTACCACGAGGTGAATTTTGACATAGCGTTCTTACTTTTATGTCACATTTGGCAATCTTATAAAAGTTGTTGTATCGTGTCGGATATATTTTCAAAATTTATAATATAAATGCTTATTGAATGCTTGTCTCATATAATCTTGTGTACACGTCACAAGATGTTAGGTTAAATTCCCCAAATGAAATAAACAGCTAAAAGCTTCTGAATTATCTGAAGTCGTTTCCTTCATTTGGTAGAAACCACATATAAAGTAAATACAAAAGTAGAGCATGAAAAATGAAATTTCTGTCTGAAGCAATATTTTATACGATCCATTGGTTTTGTGATAGGATGCGAAGTAAGAAACACTTACGCGTAAATGTGTCATAATGTTATAATACATAGCCTGATGATTGACTTAGAGTGCTTACACAAAAAACGTTACAAATCGAAACTAAAAAGAAAAGAAAATAATTTTAATTACTTATTTATTGTTGGAGTCGGTGTCAGCCAATAAGGAGAGTTTTATCCTGCCTTTGCAATGAACTTTCGAACGGATATTTTGATTTACAAATTGATACATTAATTAAATTGTATTAGGATTATTTTGCTTTGGCTGGCACCGACTCCAACAATAACTAAGTAATTAAACTTATTTTCTTTTCTTTTTAGTTTCGATTTGTAACGTTTTGAAGTCGGTTTTCATTTTTGTTAAAAAATAATTATTTTTTTATTTTTTTGTGGAAATTAGATATTATGTTTAAATATAATATTGGAAGGCTAACTAAACTACTGCTCCAATAAGTCAGCGAAGTTTTGAAATGAACGACAATAGTCATCATTATTTTGTTGCGAAGTTATGTTAAATCTATACTAATATTATAAAGAGGAAAGGTAAGTATGTTTGTAATGAATTGGCTCAAAAAGTACTGGACCGATTTTAAAAATTCTTTCACCATTTGAATGCTACATTATCTCTGATAGGCTATTTTAATTGCAAGAACTACACGCACATAATATATGAAATAGGTAGCCGCGCGGCTCAGGAGTATTAAAGCTGGAGTAATTTTGGAGAATTTTTAACCCAGCGAGTGATCGAATGAAGTTTAGTAGCGATTAAAAAAATTAACGCGGGCGAAGCCGCGCGTATTGCTAGTAATATATACATTTAGGCTAGTATATATTTGTTAAATTTGCTGTCAAAATATAAAAAAAATATTAGAGTTATAGCAACGCGGGCATATGGAATAAAGTAACTTTACTAGTGTTCGTGGACGTACAATAAAAAGACGAGCGCTCACGCCTTGTTTCTTTTAAAAAGATATGTTCATTTCTTCGAATTTTCAAAATGTGAGCATCATAATGCTAAATTCCGACAGTTATATCTATATCTGACGGTCTTTGTTTTTATATAATTTAAGTAGTATAAAGAAACACATTATTAAATTTTGGAGTAGTATTTTTTTGTTAGTATAGTAGTACCTACATCTTTATTTACGCGCTGGTCATACGGAGATATAAGTAGCTATATAAATAACATATAATATTCTAACTGTATGAAATCGCCATCGAAAAAACCATAAAAATCCAGTGGCATAATAATTACGACTATTTTTCTTTATGGCAATGCCATATAAATAAAACACGCAATTTCAAGACAATTTATAACTTTTTTTTCTAAACGATTAACACTACGGTATGGCAACACATGAATTCGAATGATAACATTACATAAAGGCGTGTGCACACTCTGGAACGTCTCGCGCCGTCGCCCCGGCCATCTTCATATTTATAAGAAGAAATGCAGCAGTATTAAACCTTATTTTTTGGGTCATAAGTGCTAAGTTGAATAATGTTTGAGTGGGGTAGTGTTTTCAGTGAATTTATATTGAGTTTTGATGCGCTAGTCTCGTTTGTTTGAAAAGTAAAATTGTTTTATTTTGGTTTTTTACAGTTGCGTGTTTAAAGTTTATTTACTGCTATATCATTTAAATAGTTTATATTATATTTAATTCTAGACGATACAGCAGGATTATACATTTTTATAGTGAGATATTTTGTAATTCTAAATGTAGAGTGAAATTATAAATAAAAGTGAAATAAAAATAGAGAGTGAGAGGTGATCTTGGACTACTTTGTACCGGCGACTTTGTACGCTTCACGTTGGGCGTAAAACAGCGTAAATTAGTTCGGTACAGTAGGTTTTGAGCGTAATGTATTACATATGTTTGTATGAACGTATGAACCAGAAAATCTTGTTTTAAAATAGTAAAATATAACTTTTTTATTACAAAAAATGTACAAAATAACATATGATTAATAAAAAAACATAATTACTGAAGTTCTCGTGAAGTTTTTTTTCTAATCTCTATATACCCTTGGTTTGTTAAGATATAAACTTTATTTACATTATTATAATGAACATTATTTTATTTTCAGGCCCCGAAGGCGGTCAGGTTCGAGTATCGTGGTACTAGGAGCTGAGGAGGAGAAGCGACCGCCGCCGGATGAAGAAGCCGACATGCTCACCATGCTCTCACTCACATCGGATACCGGTAAATGTTTAATTCCATTTCAGCTCTTTTTAACGTCCCACTGCTGGGCACGGCCTTCCTTAGTACGAGGGGATCAGGCCATAGTCCACCGCGCTGGCCCAGTACGTGTTGGTGGACTTCACATATCTTTCGAAAACTAGCTAGGTTTTCTCAGACATGCAGGTTTCCTCGCGATGTTTTCCTTCACCGTAAGACAAGTGGTAATCATGATAGAAATGATTCGCACATGAAAATATCAGAGGTTCGAGACCCGGATTTGAACCCGCATCACTCGGTTATCCAAGCGAGCGCGTTACTGCTGGGCTACCACTGTCTAAATAAAATATTTAATTAATGTATTAAAATATTTTTTTAACGAATACTTCCGGAACAAGAAAAGAATATAATAAAAGTGCGGCTCTAGCCACATCTAGCTTAGAATAAGAAAGATCACATTGACAAAACATACGAAAAGGTAGTTTTAGGTAAAGCGTAAAACTTGTGTTTGATGGACTTAAAAAAGAAGGACGAGAGGTTATAGTCCTTCTTTGTCATAAATATGAATGTGCAGAAAAATAAACGTCATTATTAAACAGTTACTCATTGTCTTCTCCATGTGCTATTAACATAGTGAGAACACAATACATTATTTGTTTAAGTCCATTTATATCTTACTCGTCATCCATAGTAACTATGTAAAAATATATTAAAACGTTTGTAGAATGTCAGGAAAGTGTCATGCCATACGATGGCCATTCGATTTCCAGTTGAAGCATTATATTTGATAGTTATATAGTATCGTTACCGGATTTAAATAGTAGAGCATATGTTTTATTTTGAACGAATTTGTGCCTGGAAGTCCGCTTGCGTGCTTTTTTATGTAATTTTGAGTAACAAATTGCGATGTTTACAGTTAGTCTTATAGGTCATGGTTTTAAAGCTGCGATGAAAACACCGTAGCGTATTTATATGGAAGGAAAACATACGAGCCGTATCAAATCCATTGAGAGAAAACTCTGATTAGACACACTTAGACCTACTTATTTTGTTAAAAAGTAGGTACCTTACAATGTATTATAACTACATTGTCTTACAAATTGATGATTCTTCAATTACTAAATTACTCCGGTCAGGGTCGTTCTCTAGGTACACTTTTGCCGTTTGCGGTTAATATAGATTTTTCGAAGATGTGATATTTTTAAGCAGTTAAAAGTATTCTACGCTATTTTCGTAACGCTTTTGATCAAAATCTGTCTATTAAATTTCTCCTGGTGCGACAGATTGATAGACAGACAGACAAAAGTTCCAAAACTATAGATGCGAAGACTTTGCAAACAATACTTAATAAACAAAATTTGACTCAGTTATGTTATATATGTTTTTTGATATTTTATTATATCTATGTTTGTTTGTTTGTTTGTTTGTTTGTTTGTTTGTTTGTTTGTTGTGTTTGTTTGTTAACCTACTAGCGGACCCGTTTTTCTAATTTTTTGAACTTGTAGTTGAAAACACTATTACTACATCAATATCGGTCAAATAGCTTAGAACACACGCACATCGGAATTTTATATATATAATGTTTTGACGATTTTATTGAAAAAGTTTGTAAGTTAAACATGTAAAAGTGTAAGGATCGTAGAATAGATAAATTACGCGAGAGTAGACACTGGTAGAAGTGATTGATGAAATTATTGATTCGAAACCTGAAGTAGTATGTTAGTTAATGTGATAGATAGGCGTAGTCTTTGTATTCTAGTACAAGAATGATGGATGTTCAATAGTTCTCGAGAGAAATGAATATAAGAGAGTCACGAAAAAGAGTAGGTTGTAAGTCCCCAAGCGTAGCTAGGGTATATCTTATAATAAATATTTACCAGTAAATAGTTTTTATGTCAACGATGTAAAGGCACTACGATTAAGTACCTTTCGTTGTAATATTTTTTCAGGGTAAAAAATATCTTATGTTATTGTTTAATTTAATTAATAATTTTCTACGTTTATAACTATTGACTCCGCCTGGCTCCGCTCGGGTTCGATTTCTAGATACGTTTAAGGGTTAGTGTAGATTTAGATATATGATATTTTCTCGCAGTAAAATTAGCCCTTATGTTGACCTATACGGAAGTCAAATAGTTTTTTCGTGATGCGGCCACAAACAAACAGACAAAAATACTAAAAATTTTCGACTTCTGTATATAGTGTATATTATCTATAATAATAACTATTTCATTAGAGACTCAGTTAAAATTTTATTATATGTATAGCATTTCCTGCGGCTTCGCACGCGTTCTTAAGACCGGAAAGCAAATTCTTTCGTAGACGCGCGGTAACAGCAACATTTTTCATTGATGCTCCGCTCCTATTGAGTAGCGTGATACAATATAGCCTTCCTCGATAAACGGTTTATCCAACACAAAAATATTTTTTCTATCGGACCATTAGTTTCTGAGATAAGCGCGTTCAAACAAACAAACAAACAAACAAACAAACAAACAAACAAACAAACAAACAAACTCTTCAGCTTTATAATATAAGTAAAGATAAAATTATAGATAAAATTATAGATATAGATACTACACAGTTAGAAAGCACATATATTCATATGAATATATGGAGATTTATCTCTATACTTTTAATTTCATACATTTTTACTTTATTACATAAATTTTTAACAATTTTCACCATAATCCCAAGAGATTATGTACAAGTAAAAGTAGATTGTTAAAAGTTGGCGGCCGGCTTTAACAAGTGGCGAGTTGTTTAGCCACAGTCTGGTGCCTTCGCACAGTTTTTGCTTATCTTTTTTCATTTTATATAAAGTTTTAGCACTTTCTATGCATATGATACCGAAATAAATTAAACTACTTGACTAGTTTGCCGCATTTATAATATATGAGTTTAAAAGTTTTATGTATATACTACATATATAATAACAACTATCTGGTATCCGTAACACAAGCATCGTAGCTTACCACGGAACTGGATGGCGCTGTTGTAAGAATGTCCTAACATATTATTATTATATAATTTTCTACAGTTAATATTATGGAAAGGTAGATTAAAAAAATATACTATGACCATAATTATGGTTAGAATTCTCGGCGTTTTCTATTAACACATACTTTAGCTAAATCAGAAATTATTTGTAAAGCTATTATTCTATATGTAAAGTACCTACTATTTATTTAGTTAATAACCAAAAGAGATTTATTTACAATAAAATACTTCTGATGCGATCACAGACATACAAAAATTCTAACGATTTGACCTTTATATTAATAATAAAATATTTAATGTAGATATTGTTAAAATTTTATTATAATATGTGTTGAAAACAACATACAAGTATATATTTTGTAACTTTGTTAATTAGAAGTTAATTAAAAGAAACTTATAGAGAAACTTTTTTATTAACCATCTTGTTCTGTTACAATTTTTAATATAAGTGTTGCTACTTACTAAAATTACATAATACCAAATTTATAATTGCCAGGTTGAATATTTTGTTACGTGTTTTGGTTCTAAACAATATGTACAGATATAAACTAATATAAACACCCGATTTTGGAGTACAAACAGTCGTGCTCATCACACTAATGAATGCCCTAAGCGGGACTCAAACGGACGTACCGTAGCAGTACCTATTCGCGGTTTTCTACAGACTACGCCAAACATTATTGTTAGGAGTTAAAAAAGTAATTTTTGGTTCATAAATACAAGACAGCCTTATTATAACTAAGACTCACCTAATTACCCGACATTGAAAAATTGCGTGATAGATCGCACTAATACCGTGACCTTCGTAGAACAATGGGGCAAAAAATGACGAAAATTATGTGCCGTACCAGTAATTAAATTTTATTAATATGAATTTTGTTTTCATAATCTTATTTTATTGAGGATGACAATTTAATCCAAAGATTTCGCAGGTAAAGCCGTGGAACCATAGGCTAGGAACTTATAAATAAAAATAGCTATGTAAATGTTAAATAGCATACCTATTTTAATACCTAGTTTATTTATATTAACGTTATATGAACTAAGGATAATCTAACCTAAGCTAAAATCTGCGATCCATTTCACGAATGAGTGGAAAGTATTTCCGTTAATGGCTTGCGGACTATATGGAGGCATAACCTATGTAAAAATCAGCCTTCTCATCGCATATCTCTGTCTCGCTGTCTCGGAAAAATATGAATGATTTGTTACAATGGATCGATTTGGAAACAAATACATTTTTACCTTATTTTTTTTATATTCTACTTACCCTAACAAAGCCATGCCATTTATTGATTTTTTACCCGAAAAATATTTTTCCACGACTGCCGAAAAAAGTTTGCCAAAACGGCGCTTGTCGACTAGACTATAATAACAATCATTACAATGTATACAAAAAGCATATTTGTTTATGTGCTATCATTTGTTCACGGCGCTGTCTGCATAGTATTATAATATAAAGTTAGTTTATAATACCTAGGTCGCAATATATTTATAATAATAAATATTTTTAACATCCTATTGTTACATTGTACGGGCATTTTCCATACGAAGGTGGCCAGTCCATAGTCTACTGGCCTGACTTAGCGAAGCTCACATGTCTTTCGAAACCTTGTTGGGTTGTCTCAGTTATGCAGGATAATAACCGAGGATCCTATTAGATTTACTTTTGTAATTTATTTCATTCATTCGCTAAGTGTGTAGTATACTATACAGGCTATGGCACACCAACCGTTACGTCCGCTGGCTGTGCTTATCGAAATATTCCCACTTTAGATAAAATCTTTAACGCTAATTGGATGCTGGGGATTGTGTAAATATTTCGGATGAAAAATTGATAGTAGATTACAATTGCCTTAACTTTTTATTGTCTATTGTTCCTTTTTACCTAACGTGTTTGTCAAGAGTCAAATATTGTAACATTTTGTAGAACAATTATTAATAGCAAGAGTTACTTAATAAAAATAACTTTTAGAGCTTCTAAATAAGCTCTTTTTATATCTATTTCACTAATTTAAGTAATTTAATAACAAAAATAATTATTATAACTAAAATGCACCTATCTTTCATTCCAGGCCCCCACCGCGAGATGGCGGTGGACGTCCCGGACAGTTTCATCGCTAGAAACAAAACACCCCCTCGATACCCTCCTCCTCGGCCGCCTCAGGTACGACTTAGAAGGGATGAGGAGCCTTTGCTATCCTCCGGGGGGTCTGGAACTTCCTTCGGCAGTAAACAAAGCACTGTCCTCCAAAGCACCATAGACATATCAGGGCCCAGTTCAGACGGTTCGGGTAGCTTCAAGAACAATAGCACTATAGAATTACTGTCACTCCCCCAAAGCTCCGACGGTTCGGTCAGTTTTGGCAGCAAAAAAAGCAAAGGTTCATCACAAACCGCGAAATGCGACTTGAATTCTGAAAGATCGGAGTCAGTTGCGTCGAACATCACTCATAACTTGAGCGATCACAAGATACAATTGCTTATTTCTAACGGAGAAGATTCTTTATTAGATTGTAGAGAAGGTGTCACGTATTCTGCGCGGACTGACTCTGTGTTGATCAGAGAAGCTGTGTATGCTTCGTACAAGCTGCCTCCAGGGTTTGACACGACGCCAGTGCTGCTAGGGAGGGAGGTGGCTGTGGACGTGCCAGATAGCTTTGTGCAAATTGTGAAAACTACCCCCAAGTATCCCGGTACCGTGGACAAAAAGGTTCTGCAGGTAATCACAGCGCATGCTTCCATCGGGCTGGGTTTATTGGGTTGCCTGGGAAGTAGACTGTGCCCGTTCAAATATACTTCCGGAAATACTATTTTAATGTCTTTTTTTAATTTTCAAAGTCAAAAAGTACGTTTTAGTGCCTATGCTTAGTTGTGAAAATTATAAGAGTAGTTAGATAGAAGATATCGTTACTAACAATATCTATAATAAATGCAACATTTGTACTTGAAAGCAAAAATCCATATATAATAAAGCAATGATAAAAGAAGAAATCGTATAAAATAGTATTTTTGTAAATGTTTTAACAGGCACAAGTAGAAACGATTGGGAATTGGACTTACATATATATATTAACAACTTTATGGCGTTATTAGTAGGTCACTAACATCATTAAGGATCTTTAAGTGTAGTTTCGTGAAACAATTATAGTAAAACTTATGTAAATAGTAGAGCATTTTACAAATATGTTATTTTTGAGACAATATTTAAACTCTTATAGGGTTGATATATTATAATTCATTTTATTATTTTTTTTGATGGCAGTGAAAGTAGAACATAGGTATTTATGAAGAAATAAAATATACCTCGTTAATTTTACAAGGATAACTTATTTACCGTGTTCAATAAGAATCCTGGCATTCATAAAATTGCAATAATGTTATGGTACATTTTAACGTTTCACGAAGCTCATTTATACAATTTACTCATATATTTAAAACAATCTATATATTTACACGTGTATTTACATAACAATCGTTTGTGCGACATAAGTTATAGCCTACGTAACATTAGAAGAAGAATTAAACCTTTACTTGTCAATGTAGCCAGTTAAATAAATACTTTAGTACGCCATATTTGTATAAGCGAATATATTTTATTTTTAGAACTGACAACACACTGAAATTCTTAAAAAATGTGTTATAACTTTTTTAAGTGTAACGAAATTGTTAAACTTTCATATTTCTCATACTTACTCAAGTAATTACACGGTAATAATTAATAATATTACGAATATTTAGACGTAATCATTTTCGGTTCCACTTTCATTTTTCACCATAAAAAGTTAAATGATCATTTCATACCATTAATTCACGCTTGCTGCACAGATGTCCGCGGTAACGAGATACATTATGAAAATTAATTTTAATAAATACATTTTATTAATATTTATAATTATTTTATGTATTGTATTAATAATTAAAAAAAAATATTTTGACTTTTGAATATTTAATTTTTAAATGTTTAGAAATTTACAGATGAAAAATTAAAAACTTTCTAAGTTAAGTTTTCACAATTGTAATATATGTATAATGTATATTATTGTATTAGATGTAATCAAATTATAGTTATTTTATGTACATATATAGTAAAAAATCAAATTAAATAAATTTTTAAATATTTCTATATAATATAATATATGTAATTATAATAATGTACCTTATGTCGTTTCGACTCCGATCTTTCATATCTTAATCTAATGGGTGCTATTTTCTTCCAGGACTATCAGTATCAATTTATCAATTATCATTTAAGCTTCTTTTCAGGTTATTAAGGTTATATAATATAGAAGTAGAAAATATTATATATATATTAACAATGTCGTCTGAAAATGTTAAATATTAAATACTTTTATTTTATTAGTACTAATTTCATTTGTTTTCTTTTTAAAAACTTAAAAGAATGTTTTACACGACGTGTGTATTTTAAACATCTTTAGACGATTATAAGTTCATATACTTAGGTATACTACATAATTTAATTTTGAAAATATATGTATTTTATATGTATAAGTTGAAGTCAAAGAAGCGTCCGCCTAAAATGCATCAATGTAATCGAATTATTATATGTAATTAACAAGAATTAACTTATTCAAAGGCAGAGTTTCTTTGATTTCACTTTCATTTAGTATTGGAATGTTTAAATAAAAGAAAATGTTTAAGTAAAAGGGAATTGATTACTTGCATGAATACAATGATACAGGGTTAGCATGTGAAAATATTAGTGTTATATAATGTTGTAAACTGTAGTGTAAGGACATCGTATCTTTTGTAATATTTTTAATAAGATAATTTTTAATTTATCTATTTCGACTTCAAAAAAGTTTATGAGCATTTTTTCTTAAAACATATGGCACCACTACTGGTAGTCCTATACTTCGAATATATTATGTATATGTAAGAATATTCAATAAATATGTAGGTTTCGATTTACTTATTAGCATGAGAACTATACAATTAATTTAATAATATTAATTATTTGTTTTTGTTCGGATTTCACGGACTCTAAGGAGCCCAGTCCCTCCCTAGTTCGCGTAGGGAGATACGTCTTATATGTAGACACATGATAAGAGGCTCAAGTTTGCTTAAAATAGCGCATCAGCCGAAATTCATTTTTAAAGTAATCCATAGAAAATTGCCCAAAGATGGACTCTACATGAGCTTAAAACTTTTTTGAAGTCTGATTTCGACTGTATATTGTTGTTCATATAATTAAAATTTATTTTATGTTACAAAAGGTACGATATTTTGTTTACACCTAAAAATTAAATAAAACGTGTATGTAGGATCTACACCACTGTTTTTTTCGTCTAAGAATGTCAACTGTGCTTTTTCATACGATCAACAAGAATTTAAATTGACTTAAAACTACGAGTATGAGGATGAGGACAAGTAGTTTTTAAATAAAATAAAATATTGCAGTTTAACAGCTTAAGACTATTAAATAAAAAAACTTGTTTGTAAAATGTATTTCTGTATATTACGTTTTGTTATGCAAGTAATAAATATAAAAATAAGTCATAAAACTTTCCTTTCAGGGTTAGTGGGTTTGGAAAGGTTACCTTGGTGTAGTGGTATTCTATTTATAATAGGGAATATGCGTGATTTTTTTATTTTTTTATATAATAGCATAAATAAAATATATTAATTAAAATTTTAACAATCAAATCTACATTACATTCAATATTTAAAAAAAATCATCGTTATAATAGTCGTATTTACAAATACTTTGCCGCTAATACCCTTTTTCTTAATTTAAATTAAGAATACAGATAAAAAATGAGCCAGGAGGAAAATGTTAAATGACGTATAAATCTTTTTCAAATGGCTAGTACTTTTTAAGTTATGCCAATAAACCTGAAATATCACAGTATAGATATGTGTGATTTCAGCTTTATTTATTTAACAATAAGTTACACGCATATTCCCTATCTGTTGGTATAATAATCTAAAACGACATATTAATAATATTGTTTATAAGGTTGTTAGATTTAAGTACTCCAATATAAAGGTCTATAATAAACCATATCTACGGGAATCAAACTAGCGACTTACGGTGTAGTAATGATATCCATCTTATTTTGTTTGCTATTTAGACGAATTTTGATAAATAAAACCGTGATCTTTTTCATGAGAAAATAATATCAACTGGTAACTTAGACATAATATAATTATACAAATCTAAAATTTGATATATTTAATATATTAAGTAATTTATTATTTATATTATTATTTACTAAACAGCAGGTGAATGGCACTGCAAAAGGAGCGCCAGCAGTGCCCCCTCGCGAGGCCCCCCGAGACGCTCCCCCGAGGCCTCCAGCACACGACGTAACGAAGGACCAAATCGATTCCATCAAAAAATATCAGGTAAGTTTAGAATAAGGACTACGAAATTGTAAATGACTTAAACAGTTAAATTTAGCCTTTTATCATAAAACATTGGCAGATTATTACAAAAATTTTATATCTTTACAATAAAGTTTTCAGAGTATTATATGAAATACATACAATACTTTCTTACTAAAAATTATAGAAAATAATACAAAGTACTATATATTATTTATAATTATAAACGTTTCCATCGAAATGCGTTATTTTACATAAGGACATCTCTTACACTTTTGTTGTACTAAAATATAATGTGAAATGTACAACAAGTTTTATTAAAAAGCTTTAGAGATCTGTCAGTAGATGGCGTCAGTAGTACGGAAAGTGGTACATTCCTCAAAATAAATTTGCTTAAAGAAATAAAAAAACAACAGGTTTAGTATAAAAATGTATATAATAATAATATTAAAAATATTTTTAAAATCTTAATTCGTAATTTATTGCCTCAGACTGGCCACAATGTCTAAAAAGGCCTAAGAGTAATGTATGATGATATTTTAGGCTTCAAACACTGTCTTCTATGCTCTCTATCTTGTTCTTAAAGTATACTGTATAATTATTAGATATGTTTAGTAGAATAAATAACATTATCTTTTTAATATAAGACTTAAAAATCTCGATTAAACAAACATACTGAATACTTTTGATGTTTGTGGATATGAATCCACTTACACGATATTTCCAATGTTACGTTAAACTTTATGAACCGAAAACAGTTATAAATATAGGAAAACCATGCATTCTCTTTGACTATTAAGTATACTTAGAAAAAACTTATTGTATATGAAAAAATCAGTTTTTCTTCTAAACAAAGGTTATTTTTATCATAATACAATTTTACTTGGTAAGTTTTCGAATGACATGTGCACAGTCCGCCAACCTGTACTTGTCTAATGTAGTAAATTATGGCCTTCGTATTGATGGGACTTGCCCTTCAGTGGGACGTAAAAAGGGCTGAATTTAATACAAAATTTTGCTACCTAAATGTATGTATATATAGATAAATGATGAATACGCCTTTAAAATGTTAGAACTACTTCTACTGTATGCTAAAAGAATTCACTTTTCAATTCAACAAGTATTGTTATTGAAAAATATTCATCGCGAACTGTCAGCATTGCGATGCGATCTCAATATCGAATGCAATTTAAGAATAGCGAAATATGTTTCAACACTACATTTTCTTCTAACCTACATTTTCTTACAAACATATATCTATGAATAGAATTTACAAAAATTGTTTTCATATTTTTAATTCAAATATCAAATTTCGTACATAACTAAAGAAAAAAAACCAACTTCGAAAAAGAAGTTAGACCGATACAAATCAAAGCAAGGTTTAAACAATAATAGATAACAAATTATCTGCTTTTACCATCGACTCTGAAAATATCTTTATTTTATTATTACTATTACATTACACTGTTTTTAACTGACTTCTAAAACGTGCTTAATTCACGATATTACCTGATCTAGTACATAAAGTTACGCGAAACGATTTTTTCTTCGATTTTTATAATTTTTTGTTTCAATGAAATATTTCTAAGGAAGATCCCATATAATCTCAAAACATAATATAGACCGCATATAAAGTTAAGTAAACTATTGACTTAAAAATGATTAATATCTATGTATTATTAAAGAACACATCTCAGTTGTAACACTAAGTTTGTATTTTTATTTGTAGCCTCTCTACTTTTTGATAGTTGCGGTTTTATAAAAATCCTTTTTACTTACATGTAAAAACTAGTATTCTAAATGCTGACCCGGATAACTTATACATAATGGATAATCAGCTAAATATATACCCATCAAAATTATTACAGACAAACAGACAGACAAAAATTCGAAAAACTATCGAAACTGTGTCACTAATAATGATCATTTTCAAAAGATTTATCAAAAAATAGATTCGACACATAATTTTATATTTGTCAACTGATTTTCTCTAACATTCAATATTACGATTCAACATCGAAAAGTTATCCTAAGCAAATACATAAGCATAACCAAACCATTAGCTAGTATATACAACGCATATATACTCGTATACCGTTAATTATACCAGTTACGTTATTGTTGCTAGTCGCTTTGTGCGGCATCCTGTGCTTTGTGTCTGGTCTGTTGACATCATTGTGTAATTTAGAGAGCTATTACATTATTTCAGTTTAAAATATGATCAAATAGAGAATATTTTGGTTAAATTCTCGTGTATGTGGAATTAAGTCTTCGCCATTGAACGTGTTTGTTGAGGAGATAGACGCTTATCGTTGGGCTAACAAACTAAACTAGTAGCCAAATGTTCTATTAGCTTTATGTTTTTTGCATTTTATACTACCAGTATTCAGCCCTTTTTAACGTCTCACTACTGGGACTCCTTTCGAACTAAGGTGATTAGGTCAAAAGTTAGGCTATTTGCTTCCTCAGACATGCAGGTTCCTAACGTTGCATCCCTTCATCGTGAGACAATTAGCGGTAATCGTGTTAGAAATAATCAGCACATGAAAATATCAGAGGTGCGAGATCTGGATTTGAACCCGTTTCACTTGGTTATAATATAATAAACTTTATATTATATTTTAATTTATTTGTCTCGTATATACTTAATTATATAAACAAAACAAATGTACACATAATTATTACTGTACAGAGCACATTTTCCTGCTGAACGGCAATATCGATACTTTGAGCGTAAAACGTACCTACTCTTCTGTCCACAGGAGAGGCGGTAAGACAAGATGTAATGTCTTTTAAGAAATGTTTACCATTATAAATGAAACTATCTTTTCGGATTTTGTCTCGAATTTATTAAGATTATTCCCGACGTTTCGAATGCTTTACAGCAATCATGGTCACGGGAGAGTCTTTCTCATTTATAATGTCAAATATTCGCGTAAACCTAATAAAGTATTAAGTGTTTAGCACTTTGACGGTTTAATATTAAGACAGGCGTCTTGAAAATATCTTATGTTGGATTTAACATCTCTATAATCACACTATTATTAAAAGTAAGATTTGTTAGGAGTATAAGTTTTGTTTTGTGTACCTTGTATCTACCATACCATACAAGAGGAATTGCGAAGAAAAAGTAGTTTAAACTGTAGTGTTTATACTTTGTAGAGACTCACATTGAAAATATTAGAATTACAAAAGCTTTTCAATTGTTACATAGAAAAACTCCAATCAAGTTCGTTTCAACACATTTTGTGAAATCAATACGTTTTCCAACTTTATTTTATATGCTCTATGGGCGTTATCGGATAGGAATTGGGATAATTGAATTTGCGAAATTATTGACTGTGAATGCGTGGAAACTATTTGGCATTACGCTTGTTGCCTATATTGGGATTACGTTGTTATCTACTATTTCATGCTAGACTAGTTCTTGTCCTAAGTCTGTTGTAGTTTTGCAACAATTTATATAATTGCAAATAAAATAGGCGTTTAGTCCTTCTTAACGTCCCATGGCACACGCCTTCAAATTCGTGGGCGACCACGCTGTCCAATTGCGAATCGGACTTCAAAATTGTCTATCGAAAACTTGCTAGCTTTTCTAATTTGTTGATTAATAAATATATATTGTACTAGATTTAGTAGAGCTAAACAGCGGGTTCCACTAGTTTTACATATAAAACTTCCTCTGGAATCACTCGATCTATTTAAAAAAAAACGCATTAAAAACTATTGCGTAGTTTTAAAGATCTAAGCATACATAGGGACAGACAGACAGCGGGAAGCAACTTTATTTTATACTATGTAGTGAAGAAGCTACAATAAAAATATTTCATAGGCTGTTTATGATGTGCTTGTACTATAAAAAATATTGCGTTAAATTAAAAAAAACTTGATTCTCGAATGACTTAAGTTGGGCAGCAACTGCCTAAACCACAAGTATGTAAATGGGCGGCTAGAATGGCGGCGTGTTTGACGTGACGGTCGGAATGCTTTGAAGTAACTTGCCTTTGATAAACATCTTCGCATTTTATTTGAACCGACTTTAAACTAAGATATTCCTTAAGTGCTAAGTTAAGCTGTGAGTGTAGAGAACTATTTTGCCCTGAACTTTTTATAACTTGTATTCCCCTTTTTTATTGCAGTTTAGCCATAATAAAGAACCTGTAAAAACATATAAATAGCTAAAATGAATAGAGCAAAAGTCTCTCTACGTTATTACGTAAGTAGATATGTAAATGTAAGAAACTTAAAATCATTTTCCCAGCTAAGGAAATGGATGAATGAAGAAAATTAATTGAACTGAACGCCTTTAAAGGCTTTAAAGGGTGAGGCTGTAAGAGGAATGGAGAAATCTCGAAGCAGATTGATCTTGAATTATTTTATAAACCAAGTGCCTTATAGGTACTTGGGTAAGGCCTAAGCTCCTATATATGAACATATATCGTTTCATACACATTATATACCATTTTATTTTTATTCTGTGTCACTATCTCGCGCTTAGTTTTATTCGCTGTTGAATTTTTCAAGTGCGTGCAAAAAATTCAGTCATAAAAATTTTACCATTTTAAATTTCAAACGAAAATAAATACTTTAAAACCACAAAGCCAACTAGAAAAAGGCTTTTACGAATATTGGATGCGGAATTCAAATGGCAAAAATGTCTAACCTTAGATTGTCATAATTTTGTGGAAATAAATTGTTTATCTGTAACGTTTGTAAGTTTAATCCTTTTAAAAGGTTTCCATGTTTTATATTATATATCGCTTTCCTTTAACTTTTTTTTGTATTATACTGCTTTTCGTAGAAACTTTTTTTCTTTAAAAAGAAGCCATATCCTTTTTAAATGCTAAGTTAGAATCAAGTTCAGTACTTCAAAGCTGTTTGACGGAATACCTATACAATAGTTTTTTTAAAAGTACATTGACGTCAATATAACTTTGGAAAGACTGTTCTATTGAGGGTGAAGACGTCATTATTTTTTCCTGTTATTATAATATAATCATCGCCTTTGAAGTAACTTGAGTGCCCTCTATGCTTAACAGTATCCTATGATTTACAAAGTCGTAGCCTATACGAATATGTATACCGATTTTCACCCAAATCCACATACCTACATACAGTGATGTACAGACATGTCCACTATTATTTCTTGGTTTTTGAAGTGACACTTTAGAATCGTTGTGATTTCAAACTCGATGAAACGAAAAAATAAGTCCATAGTACCAGGCGCTCAACGACGGGGAAGAGTTAGCCTTAATTTAAATTCAAGTTGTACTTCTGACATGTGTACTTTGTACACACGCACTTTTTCTTTTACATTACATACAAACGAAAAATACAAATCTGATGTACGATTATCGATATTTTGGTCAATTCGTACAAATATTTCACTGCACCAACAGAACTAGTATTATTTGCTTGATAACCTTCCATTACTAACCTAAGTTAAAAATAGCTGGGTCACTGAATCTGAAAATGATAGTCTTACATTTTTGCTCGATTTTATTATTGTTCTCGTACGTAATAAAAACTTTATAGTATGATAAGGTCCCAGCTATTTCGATGGAGTAAGTTTTTCTCTTTGTCCTCTTGCCACTAAATATTAGCTGTGACGTCAATCTTTGACGTTATAACCTAATTTTGAGAATTAAGTTACGTAATTTCATATAGATTCGTGTTTCATGTTCGTTTTTATTTGAAGTGTTTGAATATTGTATTTATTGTTGTATTCTAATATGTAATTATTGTTATATTTTTTGATTTATGATGGCAGTTTTCGATAAATATGTATTTCAATAGCATAAAAAAAAGTCTAAATAAAAGCATCTATTTTCTCTTTTCTATTTGTTTTTTTTTATTCTTGGTTACCGACGCTATTAGGTATTATTTTTCAGAAATAAATCTGGCGATACTATTTATGAATATTCTAGCGACTCGCCCTCGCTTCGCTCGGACTCTTCCCTACATTTAGCACAGGTAAAGCCGCGGGATCCGCTAGTTATGCATATAAACCTTCGTCTTGAATCACTCTATCTATTAAAAAAATGCATCAAAATCCGTTGCGTAGTTTTAAAGATTTAAGCATACATAGGGATATATGGACAGAGAAAGCGACTTTGTTTTATACTATATATAGTGATAGTGATAGTGATAGTGATAGTGATTTGTGCCCGTGATTGCTTTAAAGCTAATGATAAAAAAATATAGTTTTATTTTTATTTAAAATTACAAATATTGATTTTATACTATTACCACAGATTATATAAGCTTTTTATTACCGTTAATGATAAATACTAATTATAGTCTATATGTGCGTCCTTCGTAACTATACAGAACAATATGTATATCGCCGCTAGTTTAGTAACCGCAACAGCTCATTGTACCTATTGAATTATTGTATTCGGAGCAAAAACAATTAATATTATGTATACCACTTTTCTTACTCTAGGACAGTGATCAATGTTTTAGAGAAATGTTCGTTCCACTTGATTACGCACAGAATTACCAATAGTTTAAGCTCAAAGATTTTCTTTGACTTCGTTATACTACTACTTTTTATTTGAAATGTTATCAAGTTATAAGTTACTATGGACCTATTATTTATGACGTCTTATGTTGATTAAAGAGAATAATTCAGTGAAGACTGGAGAGGGCCCGAATTGAACATACTATACTTATGGATTGAGCCTTATTACAACAATCTCTTTTACATATTTTATTATATCACATGCCACCCTAAACGGAATAACCCTGTTTATGAAAAACTAATTATTAGGGCGTAACAGTTGATCACTCAAATTAATTAATGTTTATTACATAGATAAGGGATGATATTTTCTTTTTTGTAGGGCTGACACCATCGATTATCGCCTCCGTATGCCTTTACAGTTTACGGTCTATTCTCTATTTTTTGAAGGGTAGATTTTTTCTCTTCTTTTTTTTACAATTCTATAAAATATTTTTTCATTTATTAGTATTAATCGTACGAACTGAAACTACGATCATCTTAACATTCGAATTATTAAGCCCTCACGCTAGAATTAAATAGAAATTCTGAAACACTCTACATTCTTAGTACAGCACGTCGCAACATTCGTAATAAATACCTAATATCTACCTCGTTAAATTAGTGAGCAATGTTATAATAATATTACGTTACGTACATATATAATACTACGTTACGAGTTATAGAAGTAAACACAAACAGGATACAATTCCTTACTAGAAGTAGTAATGTTAAAATTACTTCTATTTGTTTGATTATTTATTCATAGTTAACCACCGAAATATAATATAATTTAAAAAAAAATATCCCTAGGCATTTAAAAGATTCATCATTCAATTCAATTCTCTTGTTTATGGTTTCAAAGCGTGCCAGTAGAGCACAGATTACTTCGCCAATGTCACGTAGAGTAATATTCAAAAGATTAATGACAAAGGAAAAATGTAATCATTTATCTTAATTGATATTCAAATGTCAATATACAGTGATTGTCAACTTTCAAATCGTTATACAATAATATACAGTCATGTACAATAAATGAAATTGAAGTTTAGGCTTAATTAAAACCTGTTTTGTTTATACAAGAAAAATACAATTTAATCTCATATTTACCTACTGAAAAATATGAAATATGAATTGTATATATTTTTTTACACTGTAAGAGAATCCTATGATTAAATTATATATAATATAAGTTCATCATTAATTAATTACGTAGGATATAAAAAATATCAGACTTTCTTACATATTTTGGGAATATTTTGGATTTGAATATATGTGTACGCAACACCACTTTAAATTAAAATTTTATATAAAAAGCAAACAAAAATTCACATCCTCCAAAACATGCAACCGACTGTACACTAAGTAGGTTTCGCGTAGGGCCGAGGCTCGAGCGACAGGCGGCAGTACACGCTAGCTCTTTGCGTTGAAACGACGTTCGCGACTTTAAAAAAAGTTAGTTCCATTTCGCTCCATTTCTGCTGTCAGTGTCAGTGATAAATGCAATTAAGTTCTTGAAAGTGTTGAAAGGCTGTTAGTGATAGTAAATTGTTTTTGGAAATTGTTCATTTAAATGTGACCATATGGATTGCTGTAATTATTATTAACATAATAATTGTTATAAAAAAAGCCAATAGGTATTTATGCGATTCCAACATATTATATTAAATAATATATTGAAATGTTTTGAAGTTAAGATTAGTATTTTTATTAGAGTTAAGATTTTCTTAACTACTTACATTTAAACTTATTATACATATATCCAAAGTCAACTTGAAATTACGACGTCAATATTAAATGCTTGACAAATTAATCATCGACTGTACACATACGTGGGTGCATGTGTACAATCGATTGTGTTTATGTTTATTTATGAAAATAAGCCTTTATTCAATCCACGATTTACAACTAAATACGGCATTGTGACGTTTATTCAAACGTGTTTCTCTTACTGATTTCACAATGTTTTTTTGGCACTTGTGCGATGACTTAATGTTAAGTACATTCGTTACAGACTATTAATCACAACTTTTTAAGTATTACGACATGCCTATTAACTAAAAAACATTAATATTCATTATAATTAAACTTATACAGGAAGTAGGTATAAATATTTATCGTTTATGTTATGATACTTTACGTCATATTGTTAAGTAAAATACATAAAATATTTTCAATGTTAACTAGGTAACTATGTAACTTGCATTATCGATAGAATGGCGTATTTGTCTAGCTTTTAGGATCTTTTCGATACTCTATAAATATATAATTCTGTAATATTCATAGATTCTCAAATACTTAAACGTAATTGCTAAATATGGTAATTACTTTTCAATAAATGTTCAGACTTCTCAAATATTGAAAAGCAATCATCCATCTTATTTAAAAAATAAATAGGAAAACCTTTGATGTAAAATTTATGTATTAAAAAGAATAAAAGTGAACATGAAAATCGATTTATAATTGACGACGGTTAGGAAGTGGTTAGGCCTTGTTTAAAGGTCAAAAAATATATTAATTAGGTACATCGTTATATAAAAATTATTCAATACGAATATGTTCAAACAAACCTTTACAGTCATAAAACAGGTACAAAATATTAGTTACATCACTTAAAACTGTAGTCTTCTATAGATAGATCCAATTATTACGAACTTATATAAGATTAAAAAAACAAACTTAAAAACTCATACCAACCAATCAAACAGAGCTAAAATGTAATCAACTTTTCCCAATTTTAGGGGTACTTTTTCCACTTCTTCCAAGCCCTAGCAAAACACGACCTTCCGTTTTAAAGTTCTCAAGATGCTCGTACAAACGAACAAAATCATATTTTATTTATATAGATAAACTCGTAAGAAGATAATACTCTTCCTTAATCTATTTTTTGTCACCATAAAATAAAACACTTTATAACAAACAAGTGAAGTTAAGCTAATTTAAGAGATTGCGGGCTACTTTATGTCCTAAATTGTAGCTAACTTCGCTCACTTATCACAATCACAGCAACACATTCAATTCGACCCCTCGGGAAATTCGCGCCTTGTCGGAAAATGTTATGATACATGGGATATTTGTAATAAACTTACTCTAATATTAAATCTGTTTGTAGTAAATACGCTTGTATACTTGGATTAAGCGATAAAAAATGTTATATGGGCCAATTTCTGATTGTTTATATTGTTAAACCAGTAATATGTTACTGTTTAGAGGTTCAATCTTGAATATATAAGTATCTAAAGTTTCCACTGGGCGCTGATAGCTCTCATATAGTTACTTCTCTCAAGGATCATACGAGCGACTCTCCTTTTCTTTGCTCGGATCCAGACGTCTTTAGTGAAAAGCCGAACAAAATCTATCTCACGAGAAACTTAGATTTTTGTGGGATGTTATATAACCTATGTGCTGTGCTGTACTAGAATGTAATCTATACATGTACTAAACATCCAGATCCGCTTAGTAGTTTTGATGGTAGAGTAACAGACATCCATCTATCAACTTTGTATTTTTTGTGTTAATGGATTTTATATCCTCAAAAATAGGCTATATATTATTTTTTTTTCAAAACAGAATAATGGGCTCAAACAAATTCATGTATTAAGTTTTTTAGAATATAACTTTTGCTGTATTTTATGGAAATAAAGAATTTTATTATTAGTATTATTAAATAAACAAACCAACAATCCAGTAGAGCTTTCAAATGTTAGTAAATCTCAAATAAACTTTACCGTATTTTCCTTTTAATTTCTACACAATAGAAACTAATATGTTACAACGCTTCGTCTACTTCGTACTCGTATAAGGAAAAGATTTTGTTAGATAAAGTATACGTTCGTTTAGATAACGTATACGGTAATCAATACGTGATCTCGAGAGTAACATAAGTGTTAATTAGTATCTTACTAGTTCAACCAAGTTTAGTTACTAGCTATATGTATATATTTACACTTACTCTACGACCTTAGCTCGTAGCTCTCTACATTGTATCCGAAACAAACTACTATTAACATATATCTAGAATAAACTCTAATTGGAATGTGAAAAACTTATAAGTCCTTCTTTCTTTGTACTTATAAAATGAAGTTAAATTTCAAAATAAGTGAGATTAAAATTATCAGCTAAAAATACGGTTAACATTAAACTGGTCAAGTAAGTTTTAGTCTTTACAACTCTCAGAATTCACTTCATGTACTTTTTAAATACAATTATTGCTACTCATCCTCTGCCTCGGTACTCAGATGCGTCCCTACTCCCCAGTGATCTTTACATTAATATCACATTAGAATTACTCAGTGACTCGATATACTGATATAAAAATATAATAAATATCGATTTATGAAATAATCTAATCACTCGATTCCTTTATATTTTGTTATTTTTTCTCTAACCCAAAATCAAAAATATTTTTATTTCGTAGGTAAATCACATTACACTTGAAATATGTAATTTTGTTACAAAATCATTATTTCTGTAGGTTCTTTTTATAGCAAGCTGTTTCTTATCGATATGCCACGTGTGGGCGAAAATTGATTTGATGATGCTATTTATACCCAATTTAGGTTGTCATTCAAATATTCTGTTATTGGTATTAAATAACTGTTAAATTATAATCAAATGCAAATGACTGTGTAAACAGCGATAATGGAAAAACATGTTATAATTATTTATGTCTATTAGTCGTGAATTTTATGTCAGCCGGTTTTGATTGGCGTAAATAATCTGTGAAATGGCGTATGTAATCTATATATTTATATAAAAATATGTCATCTCTGAAAAATGAATATTAACGTACGTAGGGTCGAACCCGGGCGGAGCGAGGGTGAGTCGCTAGTTCTAATAATAATGAATAATGTTCTCCGACTGATTCCGGCCACGGCGGCCAATCTCATTAAGACTGGCCAACTGCGCAGGAGATATTATAGTGCACAAGTGTACCCACAGACACAAGTGCACTCTCTGTTCCTATCACTCTCATACTCTGGTGGGACGACTGTTCGACACGACCAGTGAGAGCTAAGACGCAGGACTGACGGCTTTACGTGCTCTCCGAGACATGGTTGTGACCAGTGACATATCAACTTACCAACTCCGGGCGGTTCCTGAGGTTTACTAAACGAAACTCAATAACAATACTTGGCCCGTCCCGGGACTCGAACCCAGGACCTCTCGATGTATGACCGTACTTACATGCTAGCCACTACACCACCGAGACAGTTATATATAATTTACAATCATGTAATGTAATTTTGCAAAAATTATCTATCTTTTGATAGATGTTGCGTATCTATAGCATTTTGTATGTACGAAAATAATTTTGTATTTCCCAAAGTGACAGGCGTTATATTTAGGGCGCAGGAAGAGTAATGTGTTATTTGAAGGGCAAACCTTCTTCAACGTCCGCCCTTATCGAATATTGTTGATCGTAAAACAACGTGTACACATCGTAATATTTTTCAGCGAATGTAAGGGATAATAATATTATGAAAATCTTCTTGTAATGCGTAAAGTGTACTTTTAATAGAAAAAGGTTATAATGGTGTGATTATAATTTGGATTCTTTTCTGAAAAGTATATTCTTATTTCTTTACATTATAAGTTACTTTTTTCTCAAAGTTCAATAGATAAATTTCTCCGCCTAATTTATTTTGATCTGTAGACTTTTGTATAAATAGCTCTACAACTGTACCGGATGACAGATGCTATTCAACTTCATATTAAAATAACTATTAATAGAAGAGCCATTGAGCTTATAATAACCGCAAAAAGTAACTTTATATCATACTAATATTGTGCATAGATATTTCATTGTTCAATACCATCTTTATTTAGTAAGCCTCATTAAATAGAGTTAGCAAAACACATTTATTAGTAAGACAACTGCCTTAAACCAGTTATATAATAAAAACTATGTCGTAATTCCGATAAGATGCTAGCGTAAAAACCTGTCAAGTATCTCTCATATCGTCTTTATGTAAGGTTGACATGTACAATGTATATAACACCTTCGACTTGAAAAGAATTTTATCTTGTTCTTTTCCATTGTTGTAATGGTTTTTAGCTTTGTTATATTTCTTTAGCAATATTCTAGAGCTATATTCCTAACTATGACGGAAATAGAGAAGAGATGCTTATGGAAATGAGAGAAGGTAGCGAATCTTTACAATCTACATAGTATTAAACCACAGTATGTATGTATGTATGTATGTATGCATGTATGAATTCAGCTCTTTTAAATATCCCACTGCTGGGCACGGACCTCCCTTCAATACAATGTAATATAATATGCAAGTTGTAGAAAAAAAAAAGTCGAGAAAATATCTAATTTCTGAGAAATCAATACGAATTGTTAAAACGAACGAAGAGCGAGGGCGAGTTGTTAGTATATTAATACTTTGACACGTAGAGACTCGATTATTTATTTACAGATAATATACCAAGTATGTGTTTTACGATACAGCCATAAAAAAGATAATTTAAAATACAACTTAATGTTATGAAAAGCTCCTGAAGCCAGAAGCTTGTTACATGGTTTTGATTCCCGTAAGATTTTGCGAAAGCTCGCCAAGCAATTCTCGTTGGACGTCTATCCTGACATTATCAATGTGGGTTAAGTGATTCAATTTAAACTGCATCGCTATGTGAGTGCAGTTATGGAAAATACAACAGATTTTAACATAAATAAATGTTTTATGGGTTTTAGGTAGACTTGAACAGTATTTAGCGTTATAGTTTATTTCCCTTTCATATCTAATATCCAACTAACATTTTTTTCCAATTGTGCACTGCACTATAGAAAGTACTACTCTAAATAAAAGAAGTTATTTTTCGGTTCTTAGCTATTTTAAAGTAATATAGGTAATTTTATAAAACGTGAGAGACGACTTAGTTCATAATGTTATTTATTGTATGTAATATTGTAAATATAAAAATGTGGACTTGAAAAAAAATACATTAAAATATAAAAATATACAGTGAAATTAGTTTGAAATATTTAGAAGCGTCTCAAAGCACTCGTAGGCGCTAAAACAGCTTATGTAAGAAAGCTAACATCAACTAGCATGTTATCACTGCAATATTCTCGAGGGTTATTCAGAACGTTCTTCTCTCAGTCTCGTTACTTTTTCCAGTGAAATTTCTGAAAAATGTACACCGGTAAAAAGTTAAACAAGTAGCTAAGGGTAGTCGCGTTACGAATAACGTTTACATACCAAAATGAAATTGTATACTCGGGGGATGTTTTACGAAAATGCTTGTCTTTTACATATAAAATGGACATATTACTATTACTTATAAATAAGGTTCCATAAAATAATAAAATAAGGAATACTATGATAACTCTGAACTTTCTTTTCCGGTCCGCCATATTTATATTAATTGTATATGTACTATATTTATTATATAGTTCTACTATTATATATATGCTTTGTGTTCTCGGTAAAACCAACAGTTTCTACCAATATAAACTACTTTGCCTACTCAGTGATATCAAGTAAAATCGGTGCAGTGGTTTTAAGCTTATCGCGAACAGACAGACAAAGACGCGGCGGAGGACTTTGTTTTATACTATAAAGTGACTTGACGTGAATTAAAGAAAGTATCTTTTAATAACATTCAAAATATAATACAAATATTCAGTTTAATTTGCAGTTAAGCACGGTATTGAAGGGTGTTAAACAGTCATGCGGTTGCTATTCTCATTTATAACCCTTCAGCGTTTATTAAACTAGTAGACGTGTACAAAGGCAAGGTACGTAATGAATGATTCCAGTAGTTTCTAATAGGGACCCGTTGGCACACATACCCTTTAAAATCACTACAACGCCGGCTTCATTAAGTTACATAGGTAAGCTCTTCGTTCATAGAACTTACTAATTGTTGAGCCGCTCTTCTAATACTTTGCTTTTTGTAAAGGTTTTATTTTTAATATATAACAAAAAACTATAAATTATATGTATTTCAGTAAAAATATATGTTACATAATTAAAAACAACCTACTTTTAAAAACCTTTTTAATGTTAAAATGATGCTTTGACAACTAATTACTTGAAAATAAATATATTAGGCGAAAATAAATAAATAAATATGTTAGGACATTATTACACACAGCGCCATCTAGTTCCGTGGTAAGCTGCGAGGCTTGTGTTACGGATACCAGATAGTTGATATACTATACATATGTTACTTTAAATATATACATATATTTAATATTAATAATAAAAATACTTTGGTCAAATCAGAAGCTCTAAATAAAATTCCTTAAAATTACTGTCTTTTATAACTTCACTTTTTCTGCCAGATGTAGTTTACTCAACACTTGTCGTGCGCTGGTTTGAAAGGCATTCTAGTTCAGTATGTCCACACGTACTGGCATAGAATTTTAAAACCCTGTAGAATTAATTCCCTTGCTATAGCTAAGGCGAGTTATTCGAGTTTCACTTTATCTAAATTAAATGTAGAGTTCATTTAATTATACTAGTGGTTGTGTAGTCTTCGCTTTGTATTTTGGTATTTTCGTCTCCGTTATGTGACGTTTTCGATGTAATTACATTGTTCTTAATAAGGTATTTCAATTTATTTTACGAAAGATGAAGCTAAAATGTAACTATAGGCAAGTGATAGAGCTTTGCTTGATTTTTGGATAAACATATTGATTTGTAACTGAGTCGAATCTCTATATTAAATGTTTTTTAGGATTTTATTTTTAATTTTTACCTGTCTGTCGGATAAAACCGCTGCACAGATTTGAACCTTTGGTATGATCATACCATCCAGGTCATATAGGGTACTTTTTACTGTATGAATCACTCCGAAAACCGACAAAAATCTATTAGGTACTTTTTCAGTATTTCACGTTCAGACACACAGACGGTGGATCATTTTGTATAAAATGTAATGATAACCATGTTATGAAATATCACATTCTATACAGTATGATACAAACACAAAAGTACTTTTACGACACTACTTGTAATACTTGTAACTTTACAAGGCCGAACTAAAAAAGGTTACATAACGTGCATCTTCCAAAGCCCAAAGTGTTGCCATTAAATTGCCCAAATGGGACTGCTGTATGTTATTTGAGCTATCTAAACTACTATATTTTACTTGCTTTAAAGTAGTAGCATATGGCGTTACGTGAGTTTTCTCTGTCAAATTTTAGGTTTTGAGTACAATTCTTACAGTCTAACTAGTGTATGCCTATGACAATGCTTACTTAGAGTTGAAACCTATCAGTATTTTTTATAGTTTTATAAAAACTACTGAGCCAAACTATTTTAAATTTTTATGGAACCAAATGGCAACTATTCCGAATCAAACAAAAGAAGAATTGCGTAAATCGGATCATAAATCTCAGACTTATCGGTGTACATACATAAAAAAATACCGAGCGAATTGATAACCTCCTCCTTTTGGAAGTCGGTAAAAAACATGATCATTAGAATAATATAATATATTTCGAACTGACATTGATTTTTGCCTTGGCCTCTATTCTTACCTTTAATGAGTCATGCTTATTACTTAAATAATGAAAGTGAGAGACATAAAATAGTCAACATACGTACTAGTTCAATTGAAAAAAAATAACCCAAAACAAACATCAATAAAGAGGGAAATGCAAAACATTATTATCTATTCTCAAAATAATATATAATATTCAAATTAATTGCAAGACAGTAAAAGATTATTTAGCATTAAAAGTGCTCGTTGGCTTACGGCTAACTAGACCTTACGTCAGCACTCGTCTGCTATTAAAAATACGTAAATAAACGATACGAAACAACAATGAAATATAAGTTCAAAAACAAAAACATATCTACTAATATCACTATCACTACATAGTATAAAACAAAGTCGCTTTCTCTGTCCCTATATCCCTATGTATGCTTAAATCTTTAAAACTACGCAACGGATTTTGATGCGGTTTTTTTAATAGATAGAGTGATTCAAGAGGAAGGTTTATATGCATAACTAGCGGATCCCGCGACTTTGCCTGTGCTAAATCTAGGGAAGAGCCCGAGCAAAGCGAGGGCGAGTCGCTAGTTTTTTAATAACTTACAGTGCAAATCTTTTTGTTTACATTTTAAGCGTTCTTCCTATATTTTTACCTTAATACCTTTAATACCTTAATATTTTTAATTTCCCTTACTTAAAAGAGAATGACTCAAATCGGTTCAGTCGTCATTGAGTTTACTGTCGCAATAATGAACAGTTATGTATTAATATTTTGTTATGTATTAAAATATATAATATTTTGTAAAAAATATAATAAAAAAGTTGTCTACACAAATTCTTACACAACACAACTTATTCAGCAAAAATAAAAGCAGATCTATTCAAAAAACTACATGCAGTAACATTAATTGACATAGACCATAGAAATTGATGAATAGGCAAGCAAAAGTTCCATCGTACTCAGTACAAGTTCCTTATAATTAATGTGAATAGTTTTCCTCGCATTTATTTAAATGTTTTAAGGCAATTCAAAGACAGTGGTAGCCCAGCGGTAACGTGTCGCTTGGATAACCGAGTGATGCGGGTTCAAATCCAGGTCTCGCACCTCTGACATTTTCGTGTGCGAATCATTTATATCATGATTAACACTTGTCTTACGGTGAAGGTATACATCGTGAGGAAACCTGCATGTCTGAGAAAACCTAGCAAGTTTTCGAAAGACATGTAAAGTCCGCCAACACGCACTAGGCCAGCGCGGTGGACTATGGCCTGATCCCCCTCGTACTGAGGGAGGCCCGTGCCCAGCTGTGGGACGTTAAAAAGGGCTGATGATGAAGGCAATTCAACTATACTAGTTGAATTGCCTTGAATTGCCTCTGTAGTGTTAAGCTCGCTGACATTACATTAAAATATGTTTAAGAAAGAAAAATAACTAAATAGCTACTACTGCTATCTCTGCTTGAGTAACGAGTGTTTAGTGAGTATTTAATTTTTTACTGTACGATTTTTAAAGATTACTAATGAATGAGACGTAATTATTTCTTTTTAGAAAAAAGATAATAGCTATTCGATTTATTTATTTATAGTGACAAGTTATCGTACGTGTACGTGTTACATATCAATACAAAGTAAACTTTATATTACAAAAGACATGCGTTTTCATCTAAATTTCAACTAAAACTTGAAATCGATATAATAGGACACACAAATAGACTTCGAAATAATTACATAGTAGAAAATAAACACTGTTAATTACATACAACAACCTGAATGTCCTTATACCATAAAAAGTCAGAACTCGACTTCTAAAAAACTTATCCTATTTTATTATTTTGTCAAATGCTATATTTAGACTAGATAAAATACAAGCAAAAATTTGAGGCTAAAATTTAAACTTTGTAAAGAGATTTCTTGGAATATTTTATGATATATAACTGTTTTTCCCAGATTTTGCATACTTAATCGAAAATCCAAACTAGTTCCTCCTATTCTGATTGCGGACTGGTTCGTTCCGGACCGGTATTAATTATATCAAAACGTGTTCATTCTATAGTAATATTTCCGCTTGATTTGTAACGGAATTGTTACGTTTAGTGTAAATTTATGTTTGGTGAAGAAGTGAAATATGTACTTTGTAGATTATTTTATTTTAACCTTAAAACTTAGCTTAGAGGCATTTTATAACACTTGTCATTTTTCAAAAATGAAATACTGTATAGAAATGACACTAAGCAATATTTAACACAGAATATGTTGTCATCATGTCATTTTTATATATTTTTTGTTTTCTATAATCGCAAATGATTGTAGAAAACTAAAACATTAAGTGATTATAGAATGTCAATTTGTCTAAGCCTTTTGTTTAGCTCTATCATAGATCACATACTGCTCTATATACACTTACAGGGTTAGTGGTGCATTATCCAGTGAGCTAATCGAGTTTTCTTATTTCTTACTTTTTGTTAGTTCACTCTTTTTCCAAGCGAAAAAGATTATAAGCATTTTTAAAGATCAAAATCTTAGATGCTGTAGAGTGGTTGCAAAACACTTAGAGAAGTTTTTTATGTAACTACTTTTCAAATTTACAGCAAAATTTAACCAACGAATAATACTTCATTATTACCAAAAATGTTGAAAATAAAAGAAAAAGCTAAGCTGGACTCATAAAAAGTATGCGGGAAATCCGATACATGGAAGCTCACGGAAACAGATGTGCGAATAAATATTATGTTACGAGAAAGTCGAGATTAAAATTGCGAAAATATCCACAACTTTGTCCTTTAATAGTATATCTATTTTAGTATCGTAGCACTTTGATGTAGTATGAAAGACAACATGGGATGTAATATTTTCTTAGTTTTACATAAAATTTTGACACATCGACCTTTTCTGAGAATCTAAAAATCTAAAGAATCAGCGTTAAAATCCGAAACCCGCAAAAGTTGTTGTTGTTACAAATTTAAAAAGATTCAAATGTTTTTAAAATACATATTTCCATTTTATATGAAAGGCGATTGTAAAAAATCAAAAACTTAAACAAAATTCGAGTAAGTCCAAAATGCTGGCTATTGCTAGAGCAGGCACAGCCGTCGTGCGTAATAGAAACAGTCAGAGTAGGTCAGCCGCGGGTCGGAACCGGTCTCGACCACTTGTTCGACAATTCAGCTTACACGCTCATTGTAAGTGTTTACATTTCTCCAAATATGTAATTTAACTTTTCCCTGTGTATTAAATTATATAAACTAAAAAAATCATTGGCTTATCTTTCACTTACAAGTTCTCTTTCTCATTCCCATAAATGTGACAAGAGAGCGAAACGCAACTTTAAGTCATTTCCTTCTGAGTTGAATTTGAGATGGACATTTGATATTAAGTTGATTTCAAAATAATCTCGATTCAAAAAGGAGTATGCGAAACACAATAGGTATTGCGCATGCGCATTATAGTATCAGTTACTCGATATTATGAGTAAAATATAAGAAATTATCTACCGTTCTCTAATGAGCCTTGAGCCGAACCTTGAGTTAGCTTCTTGCTCAATATTTAAACGTGCTATATCGGATAAATAATGTTAAAACAAGATGTTACATACAAGTTATAAATATTATAAGTAGGTACCTAACTTAAAAGTTACTTACGTTGTACTGATGAGCATTGTGATTTGTGACTGTTAGCCTGATACTATCTATTGTACCGTAATAACTAGTTCGATATCCGGACAACGGAAACGATTTTTATCATTCCTTTCTAATTCCTTATACTCTTAAATTATGACACAATACCCTTAATTTACGACAAGTGAAATCCCCAAAGCTATTAGAATTAGATTAACAGCTGAAGTTATTTTCTTAGACAAGAAGTACCGAATGCATACTGACATTCAGCTTTTCGCATTCAATTAAATAACAATCGATAGTAGTTATAATAAAATTGTCATTTTAGGTGTAATAATGACTACAACTGGCAGTAATTAACTAATGGGGTCAAGACGTAGGTCATTAGAGGTTTCATTTAACTGCACGTTGCATGAATAAATTATATTTTATAGGTTATTTTATTAAAATTCCAGATTTTACTAAAACCTACACTTCACAGTGATAAACATTTTATAGCTAAATTATGCACTTGGCTCCGCTTAATATGTTAATAAAACATGGTACAGGTATTTGTTAGAGATACTGTATAGTACTAACGACTTACCTTCGCTTCGCTCGTTTGAGTCTCTATGTTTCTTAACACTAATCTATTGCCACTTTATATAAACTATCCGTTTATAATACGCGCCACGAAAGATGAGACTTGACGACCGTCAGTAGCGCGGGGTTGGTTTTTGCAGGTAAAGTCGTGTAAGTAAGAAGTATGTATAATTAATTTCAATATCTATTTAGGAATGTTTCGATGATCTAAATAATAAGGTGTAATAGCAATGTTATATTAAAATTATAACATATTAACCATCTTCTGCGTAAGTCACATCACGTGGTTTGTCAAGTCTCATCTTTCGTGGCGCGGTCTATACAGCTCTTCCCTTTCAACGTAAGGAGTAGAATGACGTTCTGCTATTAAAACAACTTTTAAAATCAGGTTAGTAAATACTAACACACAAAGTATTACACTTCAAAACATTAATTTACGTTAAAGAGTTAAGTTTTTGTTAAATAATAGTTATCCAATAATGAACAGCGCAAATAATGCGAGTTACTTCACCGATTGTTCTAATCGATTCGTGACGTGGGAAATTTAACGATAAATACCTAGTAGTAATAAAGTTATTTAAAACTGCTTTATAAATTGGTACTTATCCATTACATTGATATTTCTACTACTTTGTGTCGATTATTGCTTTTGAATAACTTCCTAGAAGCGTTAAATATTATTAAGTGTTTTCTATGAGAAATAAATAAATAAAGCTTGTAAGATAATGATTATGTTATTATTCTGATATTATGTAACGACATAATAAGTACTGCTTAATTTGTAATTAAGAGATGTTGGATAAGATGAAAATATGCTTTGAGTGGGTGTAACATAATAATATATACATATTACCATACTTAATGAAAGTAATAAAGATTTTTTTTTAAGGTCGAAAGCATTTTCTTCGAATTAGTTACTAACATAAAGAAAACTGTACCTACATAATATATGGAAAAGCTAAAATGGATTTCGTTCATTATTACTTCAGAAATACCTACTTAAATCTACTACTACTTAAACTATCAGTATATAAAATTGCCTAATAATGCCTTATTAATTATATACAATTATATTTTCTTTCATTATACATTCATATATTACGTATGTAAATAGCAGAATATTATATAACTCTTACATACTGTATTATATATAGTGTAGTAACAATTTCTTAATTTACGTTTCTTGTGAGCTCTGCATCTAAAAACTTCACACAGCGCACTCGCGTATAATAAGATAAAAATACCATTAAATTTCAAATAATTTTTGAAAAAAGCTTGCTTATTATATAACAAATGAAAGCAAAAGTTTAAAATGTATAACATAAATGATAAAAGTATGAGACAAAATTTGTCGTTCAAAGTTTTGTGAAATTAAAAGTGGTTCTTAAGTGATGAATCACCATCAATATCGACGTTTCTTTCGCGTGGTGACGTACATACATGATATTGCTTTGCACCTACTTGTTTGTTCTATAAATTTTTATAACCGTGTCCAAAATGATTTGAATACTAATTGAAATCATATTATTGTTATAGGTTTAGCATTTGTACTAATGAAATAACCTTGCATAGAAAAAAAAAGTGGAAAAACCTTTTTTTTTGACCAAGAACTTTCGTAAGAGTATACAGAATAACCCACCAGAGTTTCTTCACAATCAGATCAATAGTTTAGGAACAATAATATCTACTCGTATAGACTGTCCCGACCCTGATATATTATTCAAAAAAGTAATTACTAATATACCTAATATTATTAATTAAACTATCTTTTCGGATTTTGTCGCGCATTTATTATGATTTGATTTGATTACAGGAGAGTCTCCCGTGACCATGATTGCTGTAAAGCATTCGAAACGTCGGGAACCAAAAGTTATAATAAATCCGCGACAAAATCCGAAAAGATAGTTTCACTTATAATGTCAAGTATTCGCGTAAACCTAAGAAAGTATTACTATATGTATGTATAAATACGAATCGTAGGATTCAGTAAACATTAAACTTTACACTTTACAGTAACAAAGTTTCAGATTGAAACATTCCTCAATACCGCTGTTTAATTGAATTGTGTCGTGTTGCTGAGATAGAACTTCAGTTCTTATCTTTAAAGTAAACTAATTAAAGAAGAAGAAGGTACGTTTATTTGTAAAATGAAGAACACCTATAATACTATGGATAGCATGTACCAACTACCAATACACTAAATCTACACTTTCACGTGACCATGATTGCTGCATTCGAAATGTCGGAAACTAAAAATAAAAAAAAACCGCGACAAAATCCGAAAAATAGTTTCATTTTTAAAGCATCATTTTTTATTTATGTTAGGTACTCGTATATATAATAATAAATTCGTATATATAATAATAAATTCATCGACATTCAATAATTATATATAATAATAAATACATCGACATTCAATAATTATAATTTTCAGCTCATTAGAAATAACTTATTACATAGGAGAGTAAAAGATTTTATATAACTAGAATAAGTAACTTTAAAGCTTCTATATAAAGTCTGGTACACACATCAATTTGGGAAACGCGACGTGTAAAAACTCAATGGAAATTCGCTAGTGTTTCATACTTTGTCAAGGCATATAACTTTTCACACTTGATGATGAAGTTCGATTTTTCGACTCACAGTATTTCCCATTTCATTACTCTAATCTGAATAATACAGATAAATATGTCCTAGCAACTAGCATAGTACACTAGCTTCGCTCGGGCGCATCCCTTGATGACATTAGAGTTTAATTTTGGTAATGACACTAAAACTACTATCATGTCTTTGTTAGTTTAAAAGTATAGATTTTACATACATCCCAACCCCTATTTACACTTTTAAGGGCTAAGTTTGACCAGTAATAATAGCTGATTAGAAATTAACTTGTTAGAATTGTTAAAGTAAATTTAACAATTTTAACTTCGATAAAACGAACGACATTTCGTGTAAATGGTAAACGTTTATTATACGTTGCGATTGGGAATTTCATTTCTTTATATCATATTTGCATAATATTCAAATACAGTCACCTAGCTATAGTAATAAAAATCAAATATAATATCTACTCCTTACCAATTCCTTCGCAATATTCAAGGCTCGAGCTCAGCAGTGAGACGTTATAAAGGGCTAAATTAGATGACATTAGATCATAACTTCTTTTATATATGATGTAGGTATATTAAATGTGAAAGGTCACTCATCCATTCAATGACTATACAAGAAGGCTTGAAAACTAGTTGGTGTATGAAGGTGAAATATGTGCGTAGTTTATAGGTAGAAGACGTTACCTAATAACGAGTTTTTTAACATTGAATCTATTTTCTGAAGGCTACGGTATATTTATATGATACTATTTTTCAGCTAGAGCTGGATAAGTTGTTTTGGATACATACGTACATACATACATACATACATACATACATACATACGTACATACACGTAAATTAATTAGATTGGCAAAGCCGAGGGCAACGCTAGTAATCATGATATTCTAATATGTAATGTGTGGGTTTTAACCGGCACTAAGTAGTATACAACAAATAATAATGGTTAAATCAACTCAGTAGAGTCTATACAAACTTTGGTTCATTCTTCGAGTCGGCTTCCGGGCGACGTGCGAATTGCAAACAGCAAACTCGCTTAGAATAGAAATTGTGGTATCGCACTTTATACTAAAATGTTGTCTCAGCTACTACGATAGTCAAACATTTAATAGATATTCATAGTGCAAGTGTAACATTGAATTTAAAAGCTCTAAAGTAAGTTATTCTATAGATAACCTGATGTTTACTTATTTGTTCAATCGTTATCGTAAAATGCCAATTTAGTATGAGAATTCAAATCTTAAGATTAAATAAGTATCATAATATAAACAAATGTAATGTGACTTCAGTCTTCAGCCCTCACTTCCCACTGTTGGGCCTGAGCCGCCCACCACACCAAACTGCCCAAAGGCAGGTAGCTGGACTAGGTTCTCTCACCGTTAGATAAGTGACAATCATGTCGATGCTGTTCTATAATATTTAGTATAGGAAATAGCGGTAGCATTACTTCTTTATACTTTACACAGTTTATTGTTTTCGTTTTCAAATACATATCATAAAAATCGAAATCAAATTTTATGCTGAATCAAGCACAGACTATAATTTCAATATTTAGTTATTACATAACAAATAATTATAATACTGAAGCAGTCTGATATATTTAATACGGGTTTTATTTTAGACTAGCGTTTCCCGCGGCTTCGCACGCGAGAAGGACCGTAAACCAAATTCTTCTCAAAAAACTAGCGCGCGCCCTTTCCGTTTATGCAACATTTTTCATTGATGCTCCGCTCCTATTGGTCGTAGCGTGATGAAATATAGCCTATAGCCTTCCTCGAAAAACGGACTATCCAACACAAAAAGAATTTTTCAAATCGGACCAGTAGTTCTTGAAATTAGCATGTTCAGAAAAACAAACGACCAAACAAACAAACTCTTCAGATTTATAATATTAGTACCTATAGATAAAAAAAACAAAGTAATATAAAAACGAGAGGTCACTCCACTCATCACGAAATGTCAAAAACCACTTGACGTATAAAGACGAAATTTTGCGCGGAGATAGTTTATAGTTAGAAGATGTTCGCAAAGAATGGATTTTGTGACCGTGCCGGGTTAAAAAAGTCTAAGGGCTCTCGCAAGTTTGTATGAAAATCCTTCATTTTTTGTGCTACAAACTTTAAATTTGGCAGGGAGCATCCGTAACTTATGTATAGGAAAAATATATTACTCTGTATGTTTGTTTGATGTATGTAATATAACGTAGATAAAATTAATTGCGTTAAATACATAAACGAAGTCGTGTGTAATTTCTTGTATAAAGTTATAGGTTTCAGAGTAACTTTGTTACATTTGCTATCAGAAATCAGAAATAGTATTGGGTATGTACATATTTTGATAATGGAATATTAATGTGAATATTTGCTTTGTATGTAGTCATTTTTATGTTACAATTTGAATACGATTTCACGTATACGATCTAATGTAATGGCTTATTGTTTTGACAGTGAATTGGATTTTATGTTTAGCAATAGCAGTACTCGTTCTGAAAGCTGTTTATTGATCTTATTGTCGTGGGGTTGTATCAAAATACGAGTATGTAAGGGTATGATATTGTAAGGAATATTCACTAATTGACTACCCTCGCCCTTTCAAAGGAAGGTGTTTCAGAAGTTACTTGCTTTTTGAATTATATCGAATTTCGATTTTGAATGTTTAATTATTTTTATTGGGACGAGAGTGAAATTACGCTACTTAATTGGGTACTAGTAAAAATTTACTTCATTCTCAAATGTGTGTTTTTATTTTGAATTTATATGAATTTTTAAATTGTAATTTGGAAACCTTTTTATTTGCCCTTAGTTAATTTGTCTTGCTCACATTATAAATTAAACTATTTATATTTTAAAACTTACACTAGGTATTTTACTTAATACTTATGTCAGCCGTTTTACAGATAGAAACGAAAATAAATTGAAGTCAAGAAAATGTTACTTCAATGTTCTACTTAAAAATATGTGCACGAAGTTAGTTTTCAGTTGTGTTTTTAGTATGGTAGGTTTCGTTCGTTTCGTTTTAAACACTTATACAGTTTTTAATTTTACTAATAAAGCGATGTAATAAATTAAACTGAACAAAAAATATGATAATAGACAATTCCGAAAGACATGTGAAAACCGCCTAAGATGACTATAATCCTCCTCATATTGAAGGGAGGCTCCTGCTTAGCGCGACTTAGTGGAACGATAAAATATGCTAAATACGGCTGATCTCAATTTTAGCCTACTACTAATAGTCGTATCGACTACATCTTACTAACGTTATATGCACGTTAAATCCGGATATCACGTCTATAATTTGGTACATAGTGAAATTCTTCCGTAGCTATTATGAAACAATGGGTTGCTCTTGAATTCTTTTGTTAAAGCGTTCTCTTTAACATTTTCAATTTATAAGAGATAATTACTAGTTTATTAACGTTACTTGCGTAGTTTAGGGTTTTTGTGAAATATTTTTAGATTAAACGTACATTTCAGACTCAATCGTAAGCATAAACATATTTTCTAAGAACACATACAGGCATTCTATTAGAGCTATTCCGAATAAACTTATAAATCATAATGACAAACGGCATCTAAATTAATCGCTCATATGATTAATAGATTTACAGACAGAACGATCGTGTTACGTGACATAACTATTTATATAGTGGACATAAAGAGAAATGGACAGTATATATGTATGTCTTTATATCACATTTACGAGCCATTGATTTTTAATTCAAAGTAACAAATAAATTCCTTTTCAAATGTCTACATCCACATGGTATGTGAACTCAATTTTTTAAACAAACTAATTTTATACAGCTAACTACCCAGATATTGTGGGTAGGCACTGTCTGTAACAAGTATATAACGCCCGGAGACGTAAAATACCTTAGTCTCTCCCGTGACCATGATTGCTGTAAAGCATTCGAAACGTCGAGAAAATCATAATAAGTCTGCGACAAAATCCAAAACGATAGTTTCATTTATAAAATAAAACGTTATTAGTACATATCTGCACTAAAGTGCATATTCATGTAGGATACATTTCGCATTTACCAATAAAGTTTTTATATATTCGTAAAATTGTTTTGAATAATTAAAATTAGCAAAACTTTCAATGATAATATAATTCATTCGGTGAATTAAGAGAGCCTCCATCCGCTTTGACCTTCAACTTAGGTTGTTATGATACCTTGCTATTCTTCTTACAATCAGGCATCCGTTGTATTTACCTAATGTTTTGTCCGAATAGTGTATTATAAATAACCGATATTATTGAAATTTTGTTAAAACAAATATTTGTAATATGTAGAATTTATGGAAAATTTTCAATATTTTTGATAGATCATAACAAGGTAATACCTGTATAAGAACTACTTCTTTATTGAATGAAGAGGTAGATATGTATATTCAATGTAACAGGAAGCGGGAAGTACGTGACTGTGTGTCTGTCACTATGGCGACAACTCCAAACAATAAGTATGATGACTATGAATGAGTAACATCTGTCTTTTTCATTCATACAGTAAGTTGTATAGCGCGAAAGAGATAGACAAAACAGGTGTTTTGCGGTCTTAGTTAAGTAATATTGCTATTGATTTTTCTTAGTTTAAAAAAATAAAATTGTGCAAGTGTTAAATCTTGTATGATTATAGTAGTGATTATAGTATATCAAATGGAGAAGGCAAGCTTTTTTGTTACCGCTGGTTTTAAAAAGATTTTACATAAATCAAGTAATTCTTTTAAAATATGTTTAAGTAATGAGGAGTAGAGCTCAGAGAAATTACACTTATAAAATATTTATGTCTTTTCCCTCCTTGAAACTTGAAGGTCATGAATATTCCCTCAACTTTCTCTGTGAGGACAAATTTAACATTTCCTCCCAAATCTAGAGACTTATCTTAATTGACTGAATGATATTTTACTAAATTTGAATAAAATTTTAAGTCAAGCGAACTATTTATTCTGAAAACAATCATTTACAAGTAGGTACACTTATGTAACGATTATAAGGAGGAGGACTTGTGTTCGAGTCCTAGGTAAAAATTGAAAATTTTCAATAAAATAACACATTTTTATTAACTCACTGACTGAATAACTCATAAACTTTCATATCTGTAAATATCATATATGAAAAGTCCTATAGCTTTTAATATCTTACAAGGAGAGTTTCCCAGCGGGCTTGAGAACATGATATTCCATTCAGCGAACATTCCCAATATTACTTATCCCATACTGTATACTCGTTTCATAAAGCCTGTTACACTAAATTGATGGATAGACGTTTTGAATTTAATTTAAAAGTTTTTATATTTATATTATTTCGAAAGAGTTGGTACAAAATAAAAATATTTTATTAATTTAATACACTTAGTAATGTTAAACAAAATTAGTTCATTTAAATGTCATGCGAATTCAATTTGTTTAGAAATACGCGCGAAATGCTTTATATATTTTTCATCACGTTAAAATGAAATTAACAAAAATGAAAACCGACTTCAAAACGCTACAAATCGAAACTAAAAAGAAAAAAAAATAATTTTAATTACTTAGTTATTGTTGGAGTCGGTGCCAGCCAAGAAGGACAGTTTTATCCTGCCTTTGCAATAACCTTTCGAACGGATATTTTGATTATATTTACAAATTGATACATTAATTAAATTGTATTAAGATTATTTTGCTTTGGCTGGCACCGACTCCAACAATAACTAAGTAATTAAAATTATTTTTTTTTCTTTTTAGTTTCGATTTGTAGCGTTTTGAAGTCGGTTTTCATTTTTGTTAAAAAATAATTTATTTTAAATTTTTTTGTGGAAATTATTATGTTTAAATAAGATATTGGAAGGCTAACTAAACTACTGCTCCAATAAGTCAGCGAAGTTTTGAAATGAACGACAATAGTCAATCGAGATTTGTCCACGTCTATTTTTCCACGTAACTCGTAGACGTTAATAAGATTTACCTTCTATTATCAATCCACCTAATATCCTGAAGGAATACGACTATCAGTTCATAACTACGTATAATTTTAAAAGAATTTTCTTTCAACTCCTAACCGTTGAGGATATATCCCTTACATCATCACAAATTCTTGAACAGCTTTAGAAAATATATGAAAAAGGTAATCAGTGCCGATAAAATTTAAGGGTTGCCCTCGATTTCTCTAGGATCCCATCATCAGATGCTGACTTGGTGACAATGAGAACATCTTGAATGTATTCCCTACCGAACAAAAAAGAAATTTTTAAAATCGGCCCACAATTCACGGAGAAATCGGTGAAAACACATAAAAAACAACTGTTGAGGAATTTTACCTTCCATCATCAGCTCATCCACATGAGATGATGATTTTCATACGTAAAAGCTTTATCGGGTTTAGAAAATATATCAAAAACATAATAGGTGCCTGTAAATTTTGAGAGTTGCCTTCGATTTCCCTGGGATCCCATCATCAGATCCTGACTTGGTGACAATGGGACCACCTCGGAACTATACCCTACCAATCAAAAGAAAAATTTTTGAAATCGGCCCACAGACGGCGGAGTAATCGGTGAACATACATAAAAAAAAAAAAAAAAAAATACATACAACGGAACATATAACCTCCTCCTTTTTTGATTTTTTTTTGAAGTCGGTTAAAAATATATATTTATATAAGTAGTTTTTTATTGAGAATAAATTTCAACAATGAACCTAGAATTAGATTTTTTCAACAAATTGAAAGTAGAATTTCTAAATTTGTATCTCAAAGTTTATTATCATAGATATGTATTTACTTTTAAATGCTTTATTTATAGGTATTTGACTAACGAATTTTACCGTACATTCGAATTGAAAAGTCATTAAAACGTGCTTTAAAGTCATTTATATGACAACACCGCGGTAACGTTAAGTGCCGATAAGCTGTAAATTTATTAAAATTATATGGGATTAATTAAGTGAAATCTATAATCTCTACATATTTAATAATAATATAATAATATTTTTTTAAAATTAATAATAATAAATTTTAATTTTTTATCCTGTCCGTCCGTTCCGTCTGGATCAATTTGATATTTTTTTTAAATATTCCTAATCCGAATAAGTTCTTTAAGGAAAAAAACTTACAAAAGATTGGACTTTTTTACTATACATTTTCATTAATTTTGAAACTTCAAAGTATTTTTCAATTTGTTCTTATAATATTAGGTACATTCACATGCAAAAATATCTTTATCATCTAAACTTAGAATTCAATTATACGTCATTAATTATGTTGCATAACACAAAAAGCTTTCATCCCTCCACCTTTTTACGAATAACTAAAAATATACCCCGAGCTAATACCGTTTGAGCGTAAGGCTCTAACCACATTACTCTGTAGGTCAGTCTATGTCAGTCGGAATTCCGTAGTTAAAAGATTGGATCACGGTATGAAAATAGTTTCATCTAGTTTATCTATAGGTACTCTATTTTCATAAGGAATAAAGAAAATATAGACTATTCCCTCTTGCTCTACTTATTTCTTGTATTCATTCGCTTATTTGTTACTAGCGTTATATTGTAGTGTGTTACTTCTTTTGATATAGCTATAATGAATATTAATTCAAAATACACCTATAGCGGGACACGAATCTTCGAGCTCCGTCGTAAAAATACATATTATTTATATTGTGTAGTTCTTGTTTGACTAACACAGTTGTTAACGGGTAAAACGTAGGTATATTATATGGTTAAGAAAATAAGTTTTGACGACAAGTTTGGCGCAGTTTGTAGTGACTCTACTTGCTGCGTCAGCGGTCGCGGGTTCGAGTCCCGCTGGACTTAATTATTTAAAATATGTACAATTAGACCTCTTTTTATTTCATTTCTAAGAAACTAAAACATCATATAACAATTTAAGTCCAAATAAGACGCTGCCAATGTAAGGTCGGATTTGAAACCTAAATACTAACTACACTTGTCTATTGACCTGCGAATTGCCGCTCTGCGAGTAACTTCTGATAGCCCATAAGTCAATAGGTGCCAGCATTTATACCTACTAAATGAGACGTGTTAATTAATAATTCTTAAATTTTAAATGGTAATTAAAATTAAATATCCTATTCTGATACAGCTTTGTTTATTATTATATATGTAACAATAAAAAATAGATATTATATGTAAGTGTTTGACCCGAATTGGGATTCGAACTTAAGACCTTAGAAGTACAAATGAACGTGTGTACTTCCCCAAATGAAAATAAGAGCTAAGAAACATTACTCGTATTCTATAATGTGGAACTAAGTCTAATTAATCTTTATGAAATTTCTATCGGAATCATAGCTAGATAATATTTAATGTCGCAATTTTTCTGAACCATGAGAAGGAACCGAATAATTTTTACTATAAATACATACCTATATATCCATTTACTACATCTTATAACTAGGTTGACTTCAATGAAATCATGAATAAAGCTTGCATTTTTCCTTTTAAAATGACAGATTGGAGTGGCTCTTGCGAATGCTTTATGCAGAAATAAAAATTATACTCTGTAGATTAATTTTATGATCATTAATTCTTTATAATAAACTTAGCTTGTACCTTAGGCCTGTATTTACTTATAATGGTCATATTATACGTAATTATACTAAAAAAATAGAATCCTTTTGACTATATAAGTTAATAATAACTTGTCAAGGAAAAAAAAGGCACAGTTTTGTTTATAGAACCGACCGATGACTGACGCCTGTAAGCCCCCCAATAATGAAAAAAATAAAGAAAATCCTGAAAGCCTAACAATTCGTAAATATCGCGTAAAAAAGGAAATACAACAAAAATACACTGTATAATACCATCTCCGTTTTTAAAGTCGGTTTTTAAATTCAATGAAAATCTTTGCCCTGTAACAATTTTATTAAAGAGTATAGATAGAGATAAGATACGTCAGAGATTTAACCTACATTTAGCTGAGACACTTATATAGTTGAATAGTCTACATTGCTCTCAGATACTTTGTACGTTTTACATTTATTGTAGTATATTTAGTTTATAAATGTTTAAAAATGAAAATTCTCTATTCTATTCTCGGTTTTCTAGTCTAGTTTAAAACCTTTGAAAGTATTTATCTCTTAATGTATAAAATTGTATATAAGTATGTATATAATGTTATTTTTAATAACCCACCACTCCATTTTTAGATTCCGTTTTGATAATAATGTTTTTCTTTTTGCGTTTCTTTTTATTACAACAATATACTTTCTATCTATCTTCTTTGTACGTAGGTATATATAAGTTAAAATGAATGTGTATGTGTTTGTCCTCTGTGCTTTCTAAAGCTATTGATTCGATTGTATTAAAACTCTAGTGGGTTATTCTATACTAGTATTTCACGCGGCTTCACACGCGTTCTAAAGACCGGAAACCAAATTCTTTCTGAGTCGCGCGGTATGATACCTCGCAATGGTTTAGAGGTTATTTAATAATACCATTCTTACTAATATTATAAATGCAAAAGTAACTCTGTCACGTCAAAACTATTGAACCGATTTAAATTAAAAGGACATACTTTTCAAGGCGAAAAAAGGGGGTTGAAATAGGGGATGAAAGTTTGTATGGAAATTACGTCATTTTTAAAGCTAGAAGCTTGAAACTTATTTTTCAGGCTTTTGATAAGATATAAATAAATAAGACGTTTATATTTTGTAAAAAATGTATCTTAAAGGGGGTATCTAGGGCCAAACCCGAGCGAAGCGTATTCGCTAGTCGTAATATAAATGTATTCCATTCTGTCGCTCATGTTTCTCATTGCTCAATGTTCATCACTCACTCTAAGACCAGCGAACTTTCTGCGTGCCTTTGAAAGTATTAATAACAACTTTTGATCTTAATAACAAATTCTCTTCTCACTTTGAGAATTTCAATGAGATAAGCCGACGTTGCCGGAATCTGTCGTATTCAGGTAATTACAAAATATTTCATATGTATATATAAATTTATACAATATTTAATTACAATGCCGTACTTGTGTCGAAATGTTTACAAAAGATGTAGCTTTAACTGAGATGTTGTTTTAAATTTTATTAGAAAAAATGAAATTTGTTATGAATTTCCCATATCATAAGCAGCGCTTTTAGATGGATCTTTAGATAACGGGTGCTGTAAATAAGTAGTATTATCATTTGAATAGTTTCAGCCTACGAAGCTTTTATTTAAGTTGCTGTTATAATTATATACACTGTACATGTACAGTAGGTACTACATAATGTACAGACTATACCTACGTTTACGTTTATCAGTATTATAATAATTCAAATATTTAACACATTAATATGTTTTAATAATCGAACTCTAATTAATGAAAATTACCTTTCACGTATGATGCTAAATATATAATTTCGGGAAAACAGGTCCAAAATAAATAGCATAACAAAGAACTTAATAACAAGAATAGAAACAAAAGCGTACGCCCACGTACCGGCGTTATCACATCACAACATTATTCAATATCAGCCGTGACAAACTCGAGATAGCCAGCTTCTGATAACACAGTGTTTATCCACCTAGCTCTCTATTCGCACGTACTATAAAAAAATCTAGAAAAAAAATATTTAAGTCTAGATTTTCAATTTGTTCGGAGTTCCTGAAAAAAATCGTAGGGTAATCTTTTAGTGACATTAAGATGTTTAGATAAGTGTAGTGTAGTGATTTTGAAGGTGATAATGACTAAAATAATTCAGACCTTGAACGCGTATTTATTAGATACGACTAAATGTTGTACGTCCGTGGACAGACTGAAGCAGTTTTGTCTATGCCGAAGATACCAAGATGATAATGAGGTAAAACATTATTGAATGTACTTAGGTTATTGAGATGGTAGTGCAAGTTCGAATCTCAGTTACGGTATATATAGGTCTCATTGAATAGCTATGTTCAAGAAAATTTAAAGTTACTTGTTTTTATACAATTAAAATATTTAGCTGTTTACAAAAGACATTGGTATACACTATTCGCAATAAAAAACTTTAAAAATTCAATTATGCACACATATTTTAAACCTTACATTTTGCGAAAAAAATGTTGATTTTATTTTACCTAGAAAATCGATATCTATACATAAAATAAAACTAACTAATATTTTTTTGAAAATATTGTTGTAGTCATTATTATTGATAAAGAGGTCAAATCTGTAGTTATTCTAATATTTGTCTGTCTGTCTGTGAACGCATTACGAGAAAACCATTAGATAAATTTGTTGAAATTTGATATGATACCTGGTTATCCGGGACAACATATAAGATTTGACTTTTAATGTTGGAAAATACCTTTCTATCCGTTAAATTCGCTAGTTTTTATATATTTTTAACTTTATTTAGTAACCTAGATATAGTTGTTTTAAAATAATAAACGAAGCTACAAATTGAATATGCAAATCTAAGAGTCTAAAGAAGTCGGATACTAAATAGAGTACAGCTCTACACTGTGGCGGCTTTAAAATAATCTTTTGACAAATTACAAAGTCTAGTAAGAGTTGACTATTCGTGCATTTTTATTCTCTATATAAAAGATGAGGAATTTCAATGTAAAAATTTCAATGCACAAACTTTTCGCATTTCAATTTTAATTTAGACCTGTATATCTATATAATAGTGGGTTAGTGTAATACTAATAAGCGCTACGATCTCGTTTTTGTCGCTGTTTTCTTTGCTTTTTTATATTTTTGAATATAGATAGGTACTTCTTAAATCCTCTTCTTCGTTACTAGGCTCATTGACTCTATTGTCCATCAGTCTGGGATTGCTTGAGTTTTATAAGGAGATATAAGATATTAAAGAGGATTCAATGGAAGTGGTTCTATATTTACATAAATAAATATAAATGTTGAGACATTATTACACACAGCATCATCTAGTTCCGTGGTAGGCTTGTGTTACGGGTACCATATAGTTGATACACTACATAAAATATACATAAATAACCCATGACTGGAGCGCTCAACAAATGAATGCCCCCATTGGGACTCAAACTCGCGATCGCTGGCGCGGCAAGTACGGTCACTATAAACTGAGCCAGACGTGTCATCAAACTATATAGTATATACTAACTAAAAAAGATTCTTTTTAGGCTTATATTTTATTCACATCGTCAAGGGAATACTCGAGCTTAACATTATATTGAATTCGAAACGTCGGAACCAAAAATCGAAATAAATCGGCCAAAATATTTACTCAGGAACGCTACGAACGTGACTAATAAAATAGCTTACAGAGGTCAGATGAAAATCGTCTGTTATCTATAAAATGAAACACGTAAAGTGTGTCATTGGAATGATTCCACTACATCACTACAGCGTCTATTTTAGATTATTTCCATACAGATAAAACCTTCACATAAGCGTGAAACGCATTTGCATCCTTATCATTAAATTCGTTTAATTAATTATATACTACTTGAGTTTTCGTAACTTTGTTTAGAAGGTTTTAACCTTTCTAAGTTGACTTTGAGAAAAATCAAACCCGTGATAACAAATAACAAATAACAAAGCATTTACTAAATTGGCATATCATATTTTTCGATATTATCTTGGCTAGATTTGTTGAACATATTGAAAATATTTTTATTTTAAGCATATTGATTACCAAAGAAATATTAAAATTGTATAAATTAAAAACAGTTTAGGTACCTAGCTGAGAAAGCGTTCTTGTTTTATACGGTAAAAATCGATACTACAAGTATTTTGACCAACGATATTTCACTATGATTTACGGCCTTTAATCTTCAGTGAAATATAGGCCTGCTGGTATCAAAATGAATTTTGATAAATACGAAAATATTTATGCCGATAGAGTTAGGGGAGACTTTCTATGGTGTAAACCCCTGCTGTAAACGTTATATATTTGACCTACTTCCTAAGAAAGAGGGATTTATTTGGGATTAACTAAACTAACACTTTCTTTGATAATATTACACTTTCTTAATAAATTCTACTGTTCACTTCGTCCAGAGGTCGGAATTAAATAATTTTTATTTTTTAATGACAATATCACAACTAAAACCTCAAGAAAGAAGCGAACCCGTGATCTTCACCTTACAATTACTCTTAAAACAAGATTTCTTTATATAAATGTGTAATATTCAATCTTTTATTAACTTTATCGATTCACATTCTCAGATATCAATATCTGGTAATAATATAGATAAGGTACTTCAGTAAGAAACATTCGAGTTTATTGATAGTCGATATTTATTGAGGGAATTTAGAATAATATGCATATCTAAGACCTATCAAGTTATTTCTCTAACTGGTGTTCTACTTGTTTGGTACCTATTAACCGACTTTAAAAATAGTCTACATAGTTATATAAATTTCAAAGAAAAATATTACATTTCAGTTACTTACTTTCTAATTGCTTTTGAAAATGTTGTAAATTTTAACTTTAAGTCAAACAAATTACTTTAACACCGACATTTATTGCTCTCTCAAAATTGATTTCCGTGAGTTTTGGCCTCAAATCTTACTCTGTCGAGGAGCTTATTTCTCTAATTAATGCAATTTTAGTTCCTACAAATTTAAAAGAAATAATATTGATAATAATCCTTCAATTAACGTATTTTACTACACCATTATAAGATAAATGATATTTTTACTATAAAAATACAAAATGCCAACTCGTAAATAAAAAATAATATTAATTAGCTTTATAGATTCGACACGTTTGGCGCAGTTTGTAGTGACCCAACTTTCTTGCGCCAGCGGTCGCGGGTTCGAGTCCCGCTGGGGGCCATTTATTTGATAGACTCGGATGTTTGTACTCCAGTCATGGGTTGTTTATATTTATAATATGTATGTATTTGAACTTATATATGTAGTGTATCAACTATCTGGTATCCGTAACACAAGCTTCGTAGCTTACCATGGAACTTGATGGCGCTGTGTGTAATAATGTCCCAACAGTCTTGAAAGTAAAAGTTAATACTTGAATCATTAGGTTACATAAAAAGACTATATTAAAACTTTACTTATCGTGCTCTTTTCCAAATCATTATTATAGAACAAATTACGCGTATAACATACCCACATATCAGATATAATTTTCCATTAAATATTCAATAAGTTCTAAATAATTTCGTGTTTGATATGAGGAAAACGCTCGTCGGAGAAACCGCAAGACATTACAAAACGTGCCAAGTTTTTTAATTAAATTCGTTCTATTCATTATTTACAATTGTGTTGCTTTGAGAGTTGATGTTACTGAGAATTTAGTCAATAGGATTCAGATCGATTCCTCATCGGTATACTATAAAGATTTTCCATTAAAATAAATGTAGTTGTACTTATTAAACTCACCTTGGAAATAGCTTATATATATATTATAATATAGGTATATAAGTTATATATATATATATTATAACTTATATATATTATAACAAAAATATGTAGATGTTTTTATGCAATATTTTTTACACAAAAATAGTATACCTACTAAAATATAAATTCACTGTAAAAGCTATTTCATTTTTACGCTACCTTTATAATTCTTTTATGAGAAAAAGAAGTCCTTGTAAAACTTGAATTAAGGGCAATTATTACCTTAATATTGACACACATCAAAAACGACTCAATTCGAAAATTTTATTTTAATATTGGTAATATGACTTTTCTTCATGATTATTTAGTAGCTTAAACTTATATTATGACCTATATTTATTTTGTTTTTATTCTTTTGTATATAGTTTAAATACTTATATGTGTCATACATATATACACATCGAAAACCTGCGCGGTTAAATGAAAACACGAAGTTGTAACCAGCATTAATTTTTGAGTAATTTAAATACAAATTGGATTTAAATGTAGTTGAAAGTGAAATTATATGTAAGTTAAACATTTCCGAGGCAGTACTAATTAATCCCGTATAAAACCTTTGCCCGGCGGAGTGAAAGATAAATACAGTACACGTTTATTTTAAACGAAAGTTTGTTAGTAAACATTCCTGTAACTTTTTTTTAAATTCTTATAAAAACGTTTATTTTGATTACAACGTTTTTCGTTTTTTTTGTCTCAAATGCTTTTGTTGTATTCATGTTTTTTGTTTTTGTTGACAAGTGTCATCCAACACCTACAGTGTTGTTATGATAGCGTTAAACGCGATATGTACCTACCCCTTATACTGCGGAGTTCGGTCCCTGGCTTATGATGATGAAATAAGCAAAGAACATAAACCAATTAATAATCCATCCATACATATAAATAAAATTGGAGTTTCTGTTTTTTATTTCAAATTAATGGCTTTTCACTAAATGCATATGAAAGTATATATAAGGTATAAGCAACAACAAAACCATTTTTCAAATTTTTGTCTGTCCGTCTGTTTATTCCGGCTAATCTCTGAAACGGCTGGACCAATTTTAACGAGACTTTCACTCACAGTTAGCTAATGTTATAAGGCGTAACTTAGACTAGGGATTTAACCAACTTCAAAAAAGGGGAAGAGGTAGAAATTTTATTTATTTTAATTAGCGGAACCCGTGGCTTCGCTGAAGCTAAACCTAGGGACGAACCCTATAATTTGAATGTCATAGGCTCAATGCAGTTATTGATGTTTTATATCGAGAAAACCTCTAAAAACCCAGAGATAAGAATTTTGTAACAATCGGAAAAATTGCAATTGCTAATCAGCAAACTGCAAAGTGTGCGATAGAAAAAACTGTTATGGTATAATACTAATCGAGTTTCGTGAACTCTTGTGACCTCTGACTAATAAACTGTGTCAATATGATGTAAATAAATATACCAATATATTGTTATATCAATGTGCTTCAGAAAACAATAATATATTTATAGAAACAACAAGGAATATAAGGATTATTAGAATTGAATTTCATTACTATATATATATATATATATATATATATATATATATATATATATATATATATATATATATATATATATAGCACTTAGAGATTAAGATCTGAAACAACGCGTGGAGCAAACGAAGCATAATAAAATTAAGAAGTAGTAAAGCGTTTATTACTACACGTGTAGAAAAATGTCATTTCAATCATAAATATAATATTATGTAGATATTGCATATATGTATGTATATACAAAACATCCTTTGTTTTTTATATATACACTAGCTGACCCGTGCCCACTTCGTTGGGCATAATGTTAATAATCCTTTTTTAGTACAGAGTGTTTAAGTTAGACATATGCTGTCGTTGACTTTTTTGTTGGCATTTTCAAGCTCCACATCTTTTCTCTAGAACTCAAAAGTATATCTATCATAGTTAAGGCAGCGTTCGTAAGAAACGCTTTCATTCGACCGTTTTTTCTCCGATTCACTTTGCAAAACGGACTGCCACGTAAAGGCCTTTTTATTTTTCGGTTTTTTATATAGCCTATGACACTCAGCAATAATGTGGCTTTCTATTGGTGAAAGAATTTTTAAAATCGGTTCAGTAGATCCCGAGATTACCCCTTACAATTTAACAAATAAACAAACTTTACTTCTTTATAATATTAGTATAGATATATATTTGATCTCGTCAATCTCTGAAAACTAAAACTATTAAAGAAAATAAAGTTTCTTGCTTATGGAGAAAATGATAGGTTATCTAGTAAAATGCATAATATTTATAAACTAGCCACTCGCCCTTGCTCCGCTCGAATTCTTCCTTGTGGCCTAGACGGCTAGTATTATTCAGAGCTGTGATATTTTCCTGCAGCAAAAGATATCTTATACTATGTTGATCCGGATAATCTTTATTTATTTAAATCCATCAGTGATAATTACATTAATACAATTTTGAGTAAAAAGAAATACAGTGTAGCTTAATTCTAAATGCATTATCTTTTAAGGCATCTTCATACCCTAAATCAAAAAATATCAGTAGTTTTCTCGTTATGCGTTCACAGACAGATAGACAGACAGGTAGATGGATATACAAAGATTCTAAATACTATAGAGTCCGTCTCTGTAGCGATAATAATGACTATTTCAATAATATTTAAAAGAGAAATATTTCACTACATAGTATAAAACAAAGTCGCTTTCTCTGTCCCTATATCCCTATGTATGCTTAAATCTTTAAATCTACGCAACGGATTTTGATGCGGTTTTTTTAATAGATAGAGTGAATCAAGAGGAAGTTTTATATGTAGAACTAGCGGATCCCGCGGCTTTGCCTGTGCTAAATTTAGGGAAGAGCCCGAGCGAAGCGAGGGCGAGTCGCTAGTAATATATATATTCAGCTCAGAATTTTATTATATGTACATATTTGATAGCTTGGCTATAACGTATACATATAATTCTATTACTTGATACATAATGGGTACTCGTATTTTCAATATATCGTCGCTTCACTTATCGAATTTGATTTTGCTTCCATCGGAATTTCATTGCCCTTATCAACCGGTACATGTATCTAATGTAATGTTTTATATTCGTAGCTGAATTGACGTCATTCACACTAATTGGATTTAACGGAGTTCCGAAATAGAAGGTTCAAATGTTGTTATAAAAAGGATTTGTTTTGATTAATTGCGCATTTTCGTGGTACGGGGTTGTTACACTGCTAACTTTTTTGCTTCGAGCTATTGAGGTTTTTCTAACAGAAAATCTACCAATATCTTTTTTGGGCCAATGTTAGAATCCCCTGATCTACCATAATTCATACAAGGATTCATCGAATGTGGATATTCAACAATGCAATATTGTAAACCTCTCGATGTTCCTAAGTAAGATTCTTACAGTTACATCGCTTTTATGTCGTAACAAACGTGATGCAACCAAAAGAGAACTAGTTTATACGTAACGTTAATCTTAATTAGATGACATCAAATGGGCTCGAAATAAGTTAATATTAATGTGTTTAATAATTGTCTTCTTCATTTCCTACTTGCGACATATTTAGCATCGCTCGGGAGATTTCCTGGGTACGTTTTTATTATTCGGAGCGGAATCCTTATTGTTATTCTTACATAAAGTAGCCTGAGTTATTTATTATAAGATCAACAATCAGCCAGTGAAAGTTTAACATTTAAAGTATTATTTAGTGTCAAAGGTTTTGTTTTATAGGAAAAACATATATAAGAGGTGAAGAATTCTTTATATATACGATTTTTAAATTTAATCAGCCTTTCACCATTTTCTACAATAATATCGTTTATTATAACAGTAATATAAGCGTTATAAGTGAATAGTGAAGTAGATATCGATATCGTAAACAAGTTTGGTGAATTGTTGTGACACAATATGGCGTACCGTTGGTTTGAGTGATCTATAGATCATGGTCTCGTCTTCGCCGCGTGCGCAGACGCGGTCGCAACACGAAGTCGACCCAGAAAGAATAAAGGCGTATTCGGTAAGTATTGTAACTAGTTCCCTCCTCAACACTATATACGGAATGTACAGTCAGCCACGTATTTTATATGAACATATTATGGATTATTTAATTTAAATATAATTAGTTTATAATTGAACTTATATCTAAAGATAAACTAGCAATATGCCAATATATCAAAAAATTAGAAAAAGAAGCTATTACCAATGTTTGTTTTAATTTAGTTTCAAGGTTTAACTTAAAAGAAATGAAAGAATGTAAAAATAATGTGTTTTCTAATATAATATAATTTATACTGTTTTAACTTAGTGTCTACTATACGTCTTATATGGATAAGTTAATGAGCTTTCACATACATTGCTGTCCAAATAAAATGTATGGTGATATGGTTAACTTTCCAGCTAAGCGAAGTCGATAATGGTATTCACATTAAAAGTACTACAAGTTGTTTGAATGATAAGTATTTTATGTTTTATCGTAAATTTAACTAGAATGAGATGATGAAAGTCATTGAGAATACATATTATAGAGATATTTAAAATATTGACGCCTCAACAAAGTTGATTAGAATTTAGAGAATCTACCTTTCTCTTTCTGCCGTAACTATATAAATGTCAGGAACGAAAAATCAAAATACATTCGATAAATATACCAATAGATAGAGTTACTTAAAAAGAGTTTTTTATTAATATATAAGTATATATTGTGTTAAAAAACTATGACTATGTGAAAATTTTGTTTGTTGGTACTATGTTTCTTTTACTTGTTGCGCCATCGGTCATGGTTTCGAGTCCGCGAGAGGTATTCATTTGTGCGATGAACACGAATGTTTGTACCCCAGTCCTAAATCAAGCCTCGGGTATAGCCCTGCTATTTTTTACTTTGCTTATCTTTTCGTTCTCTCCGTCTCCTTTCTGTGTCTATCTACTCTCCTTTTCTTTTTTCTTTCTATTTTTTTTAATGAGTAGTCATTTGTTCTGAATTCTGATGAAGTTTATTATAAATAACAATTGCATTTGCATTTTAATATCGAAACTAACACTAAAACTGTTTGCCTTGACAAGTATTGTGCGTGCAAGCAAGGACCTCTCTTACCATAGAACTAGAAGGTGCTGTGTGATATTGACCCAACAATCAACACATTAAAAAAATGTTTATTTTTTGTTAGTGAAATACCATCACTTCCAAGCCGCTAAGCGTGATGCCGTTAAGAGTTAAATGGCTGTAATGTAATAAAAATATGCATAACAACCGGGTCTGCGTCAGCCAGCTGTAATTGATTCTATTTTTACTTGTGAATTCCTTAAAATATTTCTTACGACTTTTCTTCGACTTAGTTTTGAGTTAATATGTACTATCTTACATAGTACTTACGTAATATTTGTTTACTTTTATTTTAAAATAGCGGTGGTAGCCCTCACTTGGGAAGCCGAAATGAAGCAAGTTGCAATATTTTCATGTGCGAATCATTTCTATCATGATTACCACTTGTCTTACAGTGAAGTAAAACATCTTGAGAAAATGGCATGTTTCGAACCACATGTACACTGTATAGTTTGTAAATCCGCAATTGGCCCGCGTGGTAGACTGAAGCCTAATCCCCTCGTATAGAAGGGAGGCTATACTCAGTAGTGGGACGCTAAAAAGGCCCGAATGTATTTTAATTTGTAAGATTACATTTTAATTCATCTTAAAAATAATACAAATACATTCGCTTACTAAAAATTTACACGCAAATATTCTATTTATGACGAGATTTAAAAGAAGATATTCTCATTATAAAAGCCAAATGAGTAAAGATTCCATCCAGTCTTGTAATAAAAGTTGAACTTTCATATAAGAAATACCTTTAAACTCTCACATACAAGTACTTATTACATACATACATATATGACACATTTTTTCAAGTACAAAATAAAGCCGCCATATTTTCTTTGTTTATGAACCTAATATTGCGGTTTTTACAAAATTTATTGGGAAAATTGTTCTCGAGGGTGTTTGTTTATTATTTTTTATAGTATGTTTAAGTATAAGTAAAGAAATACATCTATACTAAATGACTGAATAACGTTGCGAGATTCTGTAGAGACGCGAAAAATTATAGAAAAAAACGTAGTAATAATAAAATTATGTCATGCGTCATGAATAGAAAAAAATCATTAGAGACATCATAAAATATTCTACATGAAGTGAAAAGACACTTTTGTAATCGTACCGTTTGAAAGCACTCATCTGCAAAGCTGCGCTAATTAGCGGCTTATACTTTAACTTTAGACCGGCGTAGAGTAGAGGGATTTTTTACGGTTTTTTGTAGTGTTGAACTATTTTTCATATTTTTGTGCAATAGTAACTGGAATAAATATGAATATTGCTTACAAAATATAGGGGAGGCTCGTGACCAGCAGTAGGAATAAAAAGGGGTGAATACAAAGTAATGTACTTACAGTTTTATTATTTTTCATGGCAAGGCTAAAATTATTCGTAAGGTTTTCGAATTAGTATTTTTATATCGTACTACCATTGTAAGTAAAAATGAAATGAAATCATCGAATGACGTCGAAGGACGATTCTCTCACTAGATTAAAAGCAATGATTTCACGACTAATTAAAAATTCTCGGAAGTTTTTAGAGACAAACAAACTGAATAATTAACTCAAATTGAGGTTTAAATTGGAACTTCTAATACTTTCCAAAGTGTATATACAATGATTAATAAGCAAATAATCTAGTCTAAAACACGAAGTTATTTATACGATTTGATTTTTTCGTAGTACGGCCTTCGTGGTCTATAAATAGTATCTCTCTCGAGTCTCGACCGCAGTTATACCTGAATACGTCAGAGACACTCCCTCTGGGCGGGGGAGTGCTGTGACGTCAGGAGGTTGTGCAACTGCATACTAATGTGCGCGCGCGGTTTTGATTGCAAACTTTCTGGTATGGGATCACTAATAGATAAATTTCACATACTATTTATGCTAAACTTGTAATTAAAATTGTCAAAATTAATATATCCCATACTAATTTTTCTAGTGAAATTCCCCGTATTGTTTTTATATTATTTTTATGTTTTTTTGTTTGTTATAGCGGTAATAGAAATAACTATTCTAAAAATCTTAACTCCCTACCTATTACGTTTCATGGGATACTGCTGCCAGACATACGGACAGACAGCGGAAGCTCAATTTTAAAATCGTCCCATTCTAGGGTACGGTAAGGGTACGGAACCCTAAAAAAGTAGCTTCGAGGTACCCACTTAAGAGTAACGTGATCTTGCATCAGTATACAGAACTTGGGGAGAAAGAGGTTAAATGTATCATTCAAGAAACACAATTTATTTTTTATCTCGCATCTTTCGTCAAACGAAAATATACGATAAGCCGTTTTTATTTATTCTTATATTCAATGGATTGAAACTTCCAAATGCTCCAAAGTAACCAAAATAAAATTTCTGTCTATAAGCCATTATTAACAACATCGGTCATTATATTTGTAAAGCGTAAACATTGTGAAACATTTTCTTTACAACTTGGCTTCTATCAAACGCGTACAACGCCTTGAAGGCAAAAATAAACTTATTCAACAAAAGCGAACATTTTTTCGTAACGAGCAAGTAATTACTTACCCTCTAGTGCATTGTAAACTGAACAAAAGCTATGACTTAGCTATTAAAAGAAGAAAGTTAATGTGGATTTTTCAATTTTTCTATTATTCATTTGAAAGTTATCTTATTCAATTTTTGTTTGGAATAAAACAACTCTCCAGGTGCCTATGGTTGTGTAATTTACAAATGTTGGGAGCTTAAAACTAAATAAATCTGCGAAAAGATATATTTTTAATCTGCTCCTTATTTATTATTTTAAAGAAGCATTTCGGAGAAAAGCCGGAACAAAGAGACAGAGAGTCAAACATTTAAATTAAAATGATCTTATAAAAAAATGCTTAAAAACACAACATTTTAAAATTCAACCCTATTTTGGAAATGGCAGGATTCTAGTTATAAATAAAATAATCAATATAAATAAGATATGTTTAAGATGAGATCGAACGCAATAATATTACATTCCTTATCTCGAGCAATTAAACATTCGCGAAATATTAAAATGGTAATTAATAACAACATAAAATATATTATGCTGCTTTAGCGTAAATCAATATCAGTTGGAATGACTCTATAAGAATAATTTAAGTAATAAAAATTTAAACCTCTAACTGATGTCTAACTTAATCAGTAAATAAAAACTTCTGGGTTAAACTATGTTAAATTTTTATGGGACCAAATGGCAACTATTCCGAATCAAACAAAAGAAGAATCACGTAAATCGGATCATATATCACAGAGTAATCGGTGTACATACATAAAAAAAATACCGATTGAATTGATAACCTCCTCCTCCTTTCGGAAGTCGGTTAAAAATTGTTTAATGTTTAAACTATATCAATAACTTGAACAATACACTAACGTGTTGAATGACGCATATAAGCTATTGTGGGCTTTACTCTATACTCTATAGTCTATAGTATCACAAAGGAACACCTTCGTACTGTAACGCTGACATCACACCTACCTACAAAGACAGGACTTTGACTGTTATGCTAATTCAAGTGTCAATATTTGATTTTACACATAAATTGAGAATTGATATATTAGGTATATATATTTTAATATAAGTGCTTACCGCAAATGTTTTGTCTTACATTTTAACGACACCGTTATGTAGCTTTCGTTTGTTTTCGTTAAGTTTTTTAAACCGATATAAGTGAAACTAAGATGTTTTGCAGTCTAAATAAAGAGGCTTTTGGTTTAGTTTTTATATAGGCAAATATCATTTATAACTGCATTGCCCAAAATCGACATTTTCTCATAAAAAATAAAAAAATATTGCTAATGATTTCGTCAAATCTCTTCACGATTTTAATTAATCGATTATATTGTAATTAAAAAATTAAAACTTCGTTGTAAATACTTAAGCTTATAATACTTTAATTTATAATACCTAAGCTTACCACAATAAAATTGCACTAAAACCAGTCCCATGTAATTCCGAAAGGAAATTCGGACGTGAATGCAGGAATAAATGGTTGGGAAGCATTAGCTGTGGCTATCGTACTTCAATATTGAGTGTAAGCTACAGGCGTTCGAGGTACTAGAGTTTTCTATTAACTGTTACGATTATAGAATATACTTACACTATTACCGTTAGAAAAAAAATGAATATGAGAATAATTTAAGCGATATTTTATGTAAAATAGATTTTTTTAATTTTCTATCAGCGTGAACGATTGTCGACTGTCATCTTACCTAAGCTCGCTGGAAGAGTGTGTCAGAGATTGTCGTTCTGTGAAATTGCTCTGGAATTAATCTTGGTTTTTTTACCTAAGTGGCGTGATCTAGTCGCTATCGATAATTTAAGATTGATCTTTGAATTTTCGATATATTCGATGGCTATTTTATGCTATTTTAGCATAGACAAATATATACATTTTTACCATAGAAAATAACGAAAAAAAAACCAAACATTATTTATACTATCTACTTATGAGTTATGATTTAACTTGAAATCTTAAAAGCCGGCTTTAATATATCTAATAAGTATTTTTGAAATTCTTTTGAAAGAACAGAAATATTTTTTGTAAGAATAAGAACCTTAAGAATTTTGAACTAGTGTTTTCGTAGATATATTTTGTGTTATTTCAATTAAATTCTTCTCAATTCCCAGTGCTTGTAAGGAGTTTAATTGAATTGTCTCAAATATGAAGAGCTTACATATTATACAATATACATAAATTAGATTCAATGATTTAATCACTATCTAAGTGTTCATATTCAAAATTACATTTAAATATTAATAGAAATACATTTTAATATATTTGAGACTTGGTTAATTTTAATAAAAGCTTAGTGTTTCCTTTTTAAAGCTCAACCTAACAAAGCTTAACAAAAAATAATCCTAATTAAATAAGAAAAGACAAGAAATTTACATATTGTTTTCTTTACAGGAACAACTTCGTCAAAGAAAAGAAGCGGAAGAACGGATCGCCGCCCAAAATGAATTTCTGAGGACGTCGCTACGTGGCTCCCACAAGCTACAAGCGTTAGAGTCGAACCCACCATCCAGCACTGCTTTCATAAACGATGCCTATGAAGAAGATGCCAGCGATGAGGCTACGCAGTTGTATGCACTTGTTGGTAAGTAATATATTCACATACATTTACTCTAGTGCATTGTAAACTGAACAAAAGCTATGACTTAGCTATTAAATGAAGAAAGTTATATTTTTAATCTGCCTTTTAGTAGTTACATTAATTTAAACTTTAAAAGGACTGAACTACTAAAAGGAATCAACTTTAAAATCTATATAATAATTCATAGACGAAATCGATTATGAGTCAGTATATGTCGTTTTTGACCCACTAACTGACTGACTGAAGAAAAAAGGAAAACTCAGTTTAAGTTAATATTTTATCTGTCTATATACTACATGATATATTCCAATTATGAATTGTTTCTCATAATTTCTTGTTTAATAAATAGATAAATAAGTCTCATTTAAATTTTAAAAGTAATTACTCTTAAAATATAAGTAATCATGGCTACAAATTTATGTAATAAATAAGTAATAGAAAAATAGAGGTTAGAGAGCGAAACTATTAACTATGTAAAAATGTCAGTCCGTCTATATGTAGAGTTAGAAAGTAAGTACATAATATATTATTAGGTCATTTTTCTGAAATTTATAGGTAGGTACATATACTTTACATTAAATAATATTTTAGTTCCAGAACTAATAATTCGATCGTGTAACGGCTATAATTAACGACTGTCCGCTAATGCGCTATACATTTATTTTCGCCAAACGATTGTTATTATAACAGATTTAAGTTATATTGCAGTGAAATAAAATGCCAAGGATTTATTGCTATATTATATTCAGAATTTTAATAGAAAATGTGTATTTTCTCTATTTAAAAAATTTACTTTCAAAACGTTTGTTATCAGGCCAACTTTAAACGTACATTATACATAGGTCGCTGGTTTGATACTCGCTTCGTACACTAAATTATTATACTTAGAACCAGCTTTATTGCTTATTTCTATGAAAAATACGTCAATCGGTTCATTTACTTAAGAAGGATGAACCAACACACATTTTATTATATTAATGAAGGATGGTGAAAAGTAAACATTATAGAAATATTCGTCCCATTCTAAATATACGTAACAGAATGTATGTTTAGGACATTCTATCTTAAATGCTTAACTAAACGTGCCTCCAACAGCCCCATAAATTGCAATGTACACAACTGTTAGCCGTATATAAGGGGCAGGCTTGCTTAGCATTATGCATGAGAAGGTGCGTGATGTCGTAAAATGATATTAAATTAACGTAGCGAAATTAGTATTATCGAGGGTCACATCAGGATTTAAGATAACTTTGTTTAATTATAATATAAATAGCGACTCGCCCTCGCTTCGCTCGGGCTCTTCCCTAGATTTAACACAGGTAAAGCCGCAGGATCTGCTAGTTATGCATATAAACCTTCCTCTTGAATCACTCTATCTATTAAAAAAAACCGCATCAAAATCCGTTGCGTAGTTTTAAAGATTTAAGCGCACATAGGGATATAATGATATAGGGACAGAAAAGGCGACTTTGTTTTATACTATGTAGTGATTAATAAAGTTGAAAGATAAATGTGAATATATAAAACACAAAAAATTGTTTCTACTTATTTCCGTTTTAGACGCTGAAACCAATCAACTGATGTGCCCCAAACCGGTTTCACTAGAAAGGCTTATTCAGTATATTCATGAAGACGATTTTCGACAATGCTTTTTACTGCTAGAAAATATCTTACCTTTAAGAAATATATACTAACCGTTACAACGTATCTACATCATGACAGTTAATAAGGTAAAGAGTAATATTAATGAAAGATAAACGTAATATGGAATAGTAAACATAATAAATTCCAAAAATGAACGTAAATTTAAATAGAGTATAAGGGATAATTATAGTGAATGTAAACAGATAATTTCAATGATTGAAAACTTGAAACGAAATACTTTTTTAAGGAACTTTATTTTCAAATTTTTATGAACTATTTTTATAAGCTTAAAACGAAATACTTTTTAAAGAAACTTTATTTTTAAGTTTTTATGAATTATTTTTATGTATCTTTCAATAACAATACTACTTGTAAGACGTAAAATGTATTGTAATTGAAAATTCTGAATTTCATACGAATACTAATATGCTTTCTGGTTTCATGATCTTTAGCTTAGATAGAAATAAAGTCTTCTTCAGATAGAAATAAAGCTCGTGTATTACATAAACCAATCATGAACCTGTTCGCCGCAGGGCCGCGTTACTTCCAGTCCACGAAGCAATAGTTCCATCGTTTAATATTAGCTTGTGGCTGTAAAAGAATTATCATTCACTTGGTTTCATCGTCATGTGTTTAGGATGTTCAACAAATAAACACTGAAATGTGCATGTGCAATAAATGCCCTTGTAATTTGACTATCCATCTACAAATTTCATCGAAATTTGTTCAATGGTTTTCTCGCGATGCAGCTACTGACAGACAGATAAAAAGTCCAGAAAGTATTAATTCAGCTTCTATATCTCTAATATAATGACTTTTAGTAATATTTTTAGAAAAGATATTCAAAAAATATTCAACCTATTCGACTTTAAATTTTGTTATATGTATAGATTTATATTATTATACAATTTTTATTCGTTATACATAGCATCTTAAATTATATATTGTTATAAATAGAATACCGGTGCTAGGCTATATTACATCAAGCTGCGACCATTATAATATATTTTGTAGTTCACGCAACAACTTTGCATCATAACGTAAGCTAAAACCTAAAATAATAACGTTAACTTCTAATATAAAAATTCTTATATACGAGTATCTTAAATAAAACTATGTGGACGGATATTTAAAATCCCATTTTTGTTGTCCACAACCACATTTTTGTATCTCGCCAGATAATATAATCGAAACTTTTAATAAATGGCGGTGAAAACCTTACTGCCTTAACTTAATTGATTGCAGAAAAGCAATTCAAAATTAAGTTAAGAACCTCAAGCTTTACTAGAATGAAAATAATCGGGAAGCAAAAGCTTTTAGAGCTTTTAAAGAAGAATGAATAGCGATATTTATTTTAACGAATCATCGAGTTATCTACTGCGTAATTTCATTTTGGTTACTTTTGTAATTACTTTTTTAAGAAAAAAGCTTTAAAATTCCTTCCCTAGAGCTTACAGTAGATAAAGAAACAATTTTAAAGAAATTTTAGAACTGAAGTTAGAATTCAACTAGCAATATGTAATAACTAGCGAATCATCCTTAGCTTCGATCGGATTCGTTCCAAGATTAGCGCGAGCGAAATCGCAAATTCCACTAGTTATATACTAAAACCTTCATCGAGAACCAGTCTATCTATTTGTGAAAACAGCATGAAAATCGGTGCAGTAGTTTTTGAGTTTATCGTGAATATATTTATAATATGTGATGATGTCGTACTATTATTCCGTTACGTAACTTAGGGCTGCAGCAGTGATTTTCCATGCCCTTCTATCTTTGTGTTTATAGTATGTAGTGATGTGATTTCTTTTCTATTCTAGATTACCAAGAAGTCTGTGCAGCACTGTCCAGGGTACAAAAAGCTCTCAGCTCGAGTGGGGAGAGTGCTTTAGCGGCAAGGGTGGCTGGGGCGGCCGGGGCGCTTTTATGTCCTGCCCTCCGGACCGCCCTAGCCACCAGGTCGGCAGTCCTGACTGCAGTGAGGCATAAGCGGCCTGGACTATCTCCCCCACAAACGCATAGAGCCACCGATCGGTTAAAGGATGTAAGTGTATTATAGTTTTTAGTTTGTATATTTATTTGTTTTTTACGTTTTTAATTATTGTTGGAAAAAAGGAGGAACACCAAACTTCTTTTTAATTTAAATGCAATATTATCTTGAACAAGAAAACAACCATTTATTAGAATTTGGAACTTAGTAAACATTTTAAAATAGTTGCCACTATTCAAAAATCAACATATCCAAAATTATAAATCTTTTCGGATTTTGTCGCGGATTTATTTGGATTTTTGGTTCCCGACGTTGCGAATGCTTTACAGCAATCATGGTCACGGGAAAGTCTCTCCCAAAAATCCCAAAATAAGATATTTCATTTATAATGTCAAATGTTCGCGTAAGCCAAAGAAAGTATTATATTCAAAATTGTAAGTTGCTATTAAGAGTACAGTATATTTTGTTTTTTTTTTTATTTTAAAATGGTCACAGACGGTCAGAAATCGAAAGTCTAACAATGTACTTAAACGAAGGGTATGCTAAAGTAGAGCTTAAACTCAGAGCTTTCTCTTTCCCAACGTCGCAGATCGCTGCTGTCACAGCCTGTGCTAAATTAATCGCATGAATATTAAACGTCCAATGCGCTTTCATTTTGTTAGACTTTTAAATTATTGCGAGACAAAGTGTGATTTTATCTTTTGTTTAAACTGACGTTTGTTAAAAATTAATGTAGCGCAGTCATCAAAAAGTGTAGAGTTAGAAAAAAATTTGAATTTTCGTTATAATTTGTTATTTATTCGTATAAAGTAGGAATTTAATTTTTAAATCAACTACATATTATATAACTGTTCAAGCATATTTTATTACACAGTATATATTGCCAAGACATAAAATAAAAATCAATTTAAATAAAACTACATCTTTTGACTTTGTCGCGGTTTTATTTCATATTGTCACAGAATATATAATATGATATTGTTCCTAATATAACGTTTAATAAACGTAAAGTATTTTGCCGACCGCTCTCCTTCTACTCTTCTCCATTCTATGTAACATTTACGAAGTAATGTGCGATGAAATAGCACGCTTTGAAGCCATTACCAGGATTATTGAATTGATTTCAAAATATTAGTAAAATATAATATAAGGCTGTAGGGTTGGCGTTTTTAACTAGAACATCTTATGCGACAGTATCTTACAGTCTTACCTTCTCGCTCTCTCTCCCTCTCTCTCTCTCTTTCTCTCTCTCTCTCTGTCTCTTTCTGTCTCTCTTTGAATTTTTGCATTAACACTTTTATTTATCCTTTCTAGTGCATTGACGTATTAGGATCGCATACGTCGTCGGGGGGCGACACGTCTGGGCTCGCGGCGGAATTACTAACAATATTAGGCGGGCTCGAAGTGGAGAGCTTGATACAGGCGCACGATCAAGCCGCCGCACTGTTGGACCCGGCCTGCTTTAATAGAGGGAAGAGAAATAAGGTATGTTGCTACATATATAATTGTGTGTACGTTTAGTATGTCTGTTTATATATATTTGATGAAAGTTACGTTGATATTGTGCCCTGATAACGATAAAAACTCTTTTTGTAAATATTTTGTAGTTATTAATAATAGCAATTTTTTTGAAAAAAAATACATTTTCAATTTTAGACTACGAAATAAGTTTTTTCGTAACATAGTCTTTATGTACACAAGAACTTGTGATTTGAATGTTTGCCACATTTCATCACTTATTACCCCATTAAACATTTCATTAATATATTATTACAGACTGGCTTGAATAACTACAAAGATGATAAGTACATGTCGCACTCACCGGATGACTCCAGCGAGAATATTAAAATTATCAAAATAGAAAAAACTAATGAACCACTTGGTGAGTATCGTTCATTCTTGTCTGTCCATAAGTATGCTTAAATCTTTAAAACTTCGCTACGGATTTTGATACAGTTTTTTAATAGATAGAGTGATTCAAGAGGAAGATTTATATGTATAGCTAGCGGACCCCGCGGTTTCGCTCGTGCTAAATTTAATGACGTGCCCGAGCGAAGCTAGGGAGTCAGAGCTCAGAGCCATTTATCGGCTCATTAGACGAACAGTCCAAATTAGGAGGGTATCTATAGAGAGAACAGTCCAAATTTGGTATTAAATACATAGATATTACAATTTTCAGATGTACGAATATTAATCATTTTTATTAAAGCTTTACATAGAAAAATGGTTGAAATATTATAAAAGATGGATAAATTAGCTAATTATTTTGTATTTAGTTTTGTTGTTTGATGTCTACAGGTGCTACAGTAAGAAACGAGGGTGAAGCAGTAATTATCGGCAGGATAGTGAGAGGCGGCGCGGCGGAGAAGTCCGGCCTTTTGCATGAGGGAGACGAGGTACGTACCACGTTAGGTTGGAATATGACCACAACGCACGTTGCCATAAGCAACTAGAATTTTTAGCGCGCGAGGAGAACGCATCCTTTGCATAATATTTCACAATGTGACTGTTTCACTTTGTTAGATTATAATCTAACGGTATTTACAAATTTACGGTGACACATACTTCTATACATACAGGGTGGCCCAGAACGTGACGATAACCTCGCACGGGGAGAAAGGCCCTCTTATGATGAGTCAAAAAAAAAGAATCAGAGCTCTACTCACATTAGTACTCGAGTACCAGTCATTTAGTGAAAAACTAAAAATGTACTACCAGGAGTGGAATTTGTGGACATTGTGACTAGAGTTTTCAATTGATTGTATGTTTTATTGCTGTTGTGGCCTTGCAAGAAGCCACACTAGTTGTTGCCAAATCAATTAAATCGGAAGCAAATGTATTTTTTGAGAAAAAGAAGTAAATATCATCGGTGTTTATATTTATAATATGTATGTATTTAAACTTATATATGTATATCAACTATCCGGTATCCGTAACACAAGCTTCTTTCGTAGCTTACCACGGAACTAGATGGCGCTGTGTGTAATAATGTCTCCCAACATATTTGTTTATGTCATGAATCTGTCGGTCACAGTTGCTGGAGGTGAATGGCGTGCCAATGCGCGGCAAGTCAGTGCACGAAGTGTGCCAAGTGCTAGGTGCACTAGCAGGCACGTTACGCGTGGTGCTGGCCCCGGGGGAAGCCCCGCGCGCGCCGCCCGCCCACCGCGTGCTGCACGTACGTGCCCACTTCGACTATGATCCTGAGGACGATGTATATATACCCTGCCGCGAGCTCGGTGAGTACTAATTATTAATTAATCCGGTCAAATTAGACTAAAAAATAGGGGTGAGGTTACACAAAATCCGACTAGGCAGAAAATTGGTAGGAAAGTTCATTAAACTATTATAAAAGAAATGTGAAAAGTCCTCATCGATCCGGCACTTGCAAAAAATTTACTCGGGGTCAAAGGTCAATCGTCGTATTCAACAATCCTACCAATTTTCAGTCTAATCGGAACTTTTGTAACCGTGTATGTTTAATTTGACCGGACTAAATGTGTTGGAATATAATAATTACAAATTAAATCAAAATATTTTATTCAGCATAAAAATTGTTACGATTTCTTACTGAACGCGTGAGTCTACCACCAGTTCGGAAAGGAGAAACCTCTCACCTGAGAAGAACTGGCGAAAGAAACTCAGCAAAAACCTACTACCACTGGCACCACAAATAGAATCACCATAAACTGAGTCTAATATATCGTCAAATTATACGTATATTAAAAAAAATATATAATATTTGTGTTGTGACAACTTAATATATTCACTATTTACTACAATTGTTTAAGAAATAAATCTCCCGAATTTTCGAAGTACTTTTCATTTAATCGTTTATTACACATAAAAATATAATTTAAATAGAAATAGTATTAAAAATAAAATTTAAGTAGTAATGTAGGATTTCATTGGTAGTAGTTGATACAAAAAAAAAATCATATTATAATTTAATATTCATATATTTTTATTTACAGGTATTAGTTTCCAAAAGGGCGATGTCTTGCATGTGATAAGTCGAGAGGACCCGAACTGGTGGCAGGCCTTCCGCGAGGGGGAGGAAGACCAGTCCCTGGCGGGGCTGATACCGAGCCAGGCTTTCCAGCATCAGTATGTATATTTTTAGTATAAATCATAAGGTCGCCTCGAAGAGCACGTAAAGCAGTCGGTCCTGCGCCTTAGCTCTCACTGGTCGTGTCGAGTAGTCGCCACACCGGAGTATGAGAGTGATAGGAATAGAGAGTGCACTTGTGTCTGCGCGTACACTTGTGTACTATAATATCTCCTGCGCAGTTGACCAGTCACAATGAGATTGGTCGCCATGGCCGGAATCGGTCGAAGAATATTATTATTATAAATCATAAGGTTTATTTATACTAATAAAAAAGTATTGAAATGATGGTTACATCTATAAAATGAATTTACAATTCTTTTTTAATGTTATGTTAATACGGCGAGGATTAACCAATTGTTCACCATGTTTATAACGTACGTAGCTATTGAAATGGATACTTAGTCATAAGTATAACAAAGTTTACTATCACCACTTATCTTATGGTGACAGAAACTATCGTAAGAAAAAATACATGACATTTGAATGAACTTAGCAAGTTTTGGAACGACGTCTGCATTCATCTAATTTGTTCAGCGTGGTGGACTAAAACCCTACCACTTTTTGTAAGCGACAGGAAGTTAAATAGTGTTCAACATATATCCATAATAATATTATAAATCTATGTGTTATCTTTTCACGAATAATCCGTTAAACTGATTTAGGTAAAATTTAGTATTGAGGTAGTTTGAGGTAAAACGACATAGGATAGTTTCTTTTCCTTAAGGAACAAACAAACTTACAATATTTTTCAAATAAAGTACCTATATATAAAATTAATTATATCAATATAACACTAATATAATTATATAGTCTATGTATACTCCGAGGAAGCAAATAACGAAAATAACTGGCTTGCTTTTTATGAGAGAGAGAGAGAGACAGACAGACAGAGAAACACGCTCACGCCGCACGGCTTACAACTATAGCAAAAAGTGTCACAACTTTTGGTTTTAATTTTTTCCATTTAGCCCTCTTTCGCAACGTGCAATAAGGAACTTCGTTCCAAAATAATAATAACAATTAGGGATGTGTTTTCAATTGTTTCTATTTAAATTCCTTTAAATCGTGTATCAAAATATTCTACTTACGAATAATATATATGTAATTCAAAAAAACTTCTATTTTTGTAACTATATTTCATGGTTTGAATAAAATGTATATTGACTGTTAAATTTATATTTGAATATTGAAAATAAGAAACCCTCAATTCAAAATACTCTAAAATTAGCGAATAACATGATAGCTTACGAATAATTCGTAAAAAAACGAATTATTCGAAAAAACATCGAACTATTCGAATTTTCGAATTATTCGATTCGAGTTCCGAATCGAATATATTCGAAACGTAAGTAATCGTAAGTTCGAATTATTCGCACACCCCTAATAACAATGTTCGTATGACCAGACGGGAGTCGATGAAGCTGTCGCTGGCGGGGGCGGGGGGCGGCGGCGGCGCGGGGGAGGCGCGGCGGCGCAAGGGCGCCACGCTGCTGTGTGCGCGCGCGCGCCGCCGCAAGCCGCGCAAGCCCACCAGCGAGGCCGGCTACCCGCTCTACACCTCGCCCGGCACCGACGGTAACTTATCAATTATCAATCAATTACTCTTTAATGTTCTACTCTGTCAAGAAAGTAGCTTATGATAGATAATACTGTATGCCTCGTGGGGCTGGTGGTATTGAATATTAACGTTGTACTAATACATTGTGCCCTTTGAGGGGCTGATGCTGTAATAACTATAAATATAAAAATCAATATGTGCATAATTCTTAAGAACAATTTTAATGAAATGCTTAGGCAATCTTTAGATCAGCCTAGGCCCTATCGGGTAGTGTACAGTCTACAGATCAGAAGTGTTAACGCGAACGAAACCGCAGGTGATGTATATGTTAATAACAATAAATATTAACATGTTATAAAATACTTACTATTTCTCAATAAAGCGTAAAATATGGTTATGTGTCTAATTAGTCCATCAACTGTGATAACAGCTACTTTTACAACAATAAAGCTTTTTGTTTGTTGGAACATTATTAAACTATAAAAATGCCCATATCTATCCAGAGTACGAACAAGAGGAGATTTTGACGTACGAGGAGGTGGCGCTGTACTACCCGCGCGCGTCGCACAAGCGCCCCATCGTACTCATCGGGCCTCCAAACATCGGCCGCCACGAGCTGCGACAGCGACTCATGGAGGACGCCGCGCGCTTTGCCGCCGCCGTGCCGCGTGAGTACACACACACGTACACAGAGAGAGAGGGAGATTAAGAGTGAGAGAGGATAGTAAGAGTGAGAGAGGGAGAGTAAGAGTGAGAGAGGAAGAGTGAGACAGGGAGAGTGAGAGAGAGAGGGAGAGTAAGAGTGAGATAGGGAGAGTAAGCGTGAGAGATGGAGAGTAAGAGTGAGATAGGGAGAGTAAGAGTGAGATAGGGAAAGTAAGAGTGAGATAGGAAGAGTAAGAGTGAGAGAGGGAAAGTAAGAGTGAAATAGGGAGACTAAGAGTGAGAGGGGTAGAGTAAGAATGAGAGAGGGAGAGTAAGAGTGAAAGAGGGAGATGAAGAGAGAGAGGGAGAGTAAGAGTGAGATAGGGAGAGTAAGAGTTAGATAGAGCGCGTAAGAGTGAGAGTAAGAGAGGGAGAGTAAGAGTGAGAGAGGTAGATGCACACGTAAAACACGCCTCAAAAGTAAACCCAAGCATTTCTACGCTTAGATTGTTAGAAAGACAGATACACTTGCAAACATACGTACAAACTCGTAGTGGGGCAAGCGGCGTAGCGCGCATGCGGAAAACTTTGTTAATATTTCAAGCAACGCGGACGAAGTCGCGGGTATAAGCTAGTCGCTAATAAATTCAGTAATACATACTCACACACAAACTTTCATACTTACAAAACCTAATAATGTGATTATCTCATAGACACGTCCCGCGCTCGCAAGGATCACGAGGCGGCGGGGCAGGACTACCACTTCATCTCGCGCGCGCAGTTCGAAGCGGATATTCTTAACCGGAAGTTCGTGGAGCACGGCGAGTACGAGAAGGCTTACTATGGTTAGTTGTTTTTTATTGTATAAACCATTAAGTGTTTTTGTATACTACCAATTAACGGTTAGAACATTTGAGATCACTTAAAATATTCTTTCCTTACTTCTACTACAAGCACTACACTTCCTATGACGTTAATCGAAGTTAAACAAATACAAGTGTTGAGGGACAATTATATTAGCTTTGCTTCGGGCAACATAATATCATTTTCGATGTTTGCGCCCGAGTCAAAGGCGTACAGAAGACGTGTCAGTCCACTATTCGCAAAGTTAGTCACGTACAGTTCGCGTCACGTAAAAAGAACGCTGGACGAAAGTGGTGGGGGGTGTGTTTGCGCATGGGTACATTCGCATACGAAATTACTAAGCCTATTCTTTTATTTTTGAACTAGCCTTTCGCTCGCGACGTATATTGGTCATTGTAAGGTACAATGAAAAATATATTAGATAGAACGTTATTAAATAAAATTCTATTAATTCATAAAATATGTTAGATTCAATGTAGAATGTTTAATCTAATTACAAAAAATTAAATTAATTCGGTTAATATATATTTTAACTGCATTATTAACAGACTCTCTCTTCATAAAACAATATACGTCAAAAATATTTTTCTATATTTTTTATATAAAACCATTTCGTAATTAATAACTATTATGTGCACGATGATATTTTGAAGTGACGAACCAATAGCGAGCCGGAAAGCATGCGGCGCGTGCCTTGACGTCCCGCGCGCCGCGTCTTACCACCAAATTGGCCGATAAATCGCTTCTGCGCAACTTGACAGCCAGCGTTCTTTTTACATGACGCGAATTATACTTTGGACTTCGGTCAAATTGGACAAGTATTTCGTTGATTGCAACTAGTAGTGTAGCGGAGGTTTAACAATCTATATATCAGTTTACAAATCAAATCAAATCAAAATAGGTATTCTTTATTCAAATAGACTTTACAAGCTCTTTTGAACCGTCATTTTTACATTATTAAAATTAAATGTCAGTCTGTGAGTAAGCTACCACTGACTCGGAAAGCTGTTCTACTGAGAATAGCCGGCGAGAAACTCAACAATTGCTCTTTTCAAAAAATTATAATAACTATATGGCATTACAATATTTATCTATTTATCCTACGTGAGACACAACATGATATTAATCCCACACATTTACATCTACTAAGTATTCCGTGATGGTGTAATACGCCTTATTCAGTAACGTATTTTTAATTTTACAACTTGTTACAACTTGTAACATCAACCATGACGTCTTCAGGCACATCCCTGGAAGCAATACGTGAAGTAGTGAACTCCGGCAAGATCTGCGTCCTCAACCTCCACCCACAGTCGCTGAAGATACTCCGGAACTCCGACCTGAAGCCCTACACGGTGTTCGTGGCGCCGCCCAGCTTGGAGAAGCTGAGGCAGAAGAAGATCAGGAATGGAGAAGCTTTTAAGGTAGCTTTTTTAGTACGGGAAAATATCTTTGCTGAGAAATCGGTTCTAAATGTTGAAAGTCATGAATTGCTAGTCTATACATAATAGAATAAAACGGCTTGAATGTATTCTTTTTAGTATTTATGTCTGTCTGTGTGTCTCGATCGCATCACGAGAAAACCACTCGACATATTTTGATATAATTTGGTTACATTTCCCCCCATAAAAATTACTAATCCATATATCAAACTATCTTTTCGGATTTTGTCGCGGATTTATTATGATTTTTGGTTCCCGACGTATCGAATGCTTTACAGCAATCATGGTCACGAGAGAGACAATCAAATCAATCAATCAACCAATCAAAGGGAACCAAAAATCATAATAAATCCGCGACAAAATCCGAAAAGATAGTTCCATTTATAATGTGAAATATTCGCGTAAACCTAAGAAATAATTAATCCATATACCATTCTTACTAATGTTTGTTAATTATTTGCAGGAGGAAGAGTTAAAGGAGATAATAGCGACTGCGAGGGACATGGAGTTAAGATGGGGACATCTCTTCGACATGATCATCATCAACAACGACACTCAACGCGCGTATCAACAACTTCTAAACGAAATTAACAGTCTCGAACGAGAACCGCAATGGGTTCCCGCACACTGGCTCAAACAAACCTAGCGTTCACTAAACAAAATACAATATAAAAAGAAATATAAAAAGAAAACAGACAGACTGAATGTCAACGGAACAAACGTCATACGTAAAGTGACAGTTCACAAGATGGCGTCTCTCGACAAAATGGCGACGCCGAATATCGCGCAAATGGTTTTACATTTGCTCATTTACTTTGTTTACGCCAGCCATTTTAATTTCCATTCGAGTTTTTATTATTGTTATTACGGAACTGTGTACGGTAGATGTAGAAGTTAGCGATGTGTTCTCATAGCGGTAAACGGACTTAATGGCACGTATTAAGAAATTCGATTTGTTTTTTTTTATTAAAAAATAATATTATTGTTATCAAAAGCGTGCGAATATTCACAAAATAATTATTTTGAGATTTAGGCTTAACGTGTGTTTTCTAAATAGATGTTGAAATTTTTACTTTTCGAGTAATTTATATATTTACTGCCTTATAATGTTATCTTATTTCAAATTTTTAAAATATATATCTTTTTGTCATAATCATTATTATATATATAGCTTATTGAAGCTATTTAACATTATAATGGATCGATATAATAGTCGCAACTTGTAACCATGTCCCATGTACTTAAACATTCCAAAATTAATACATATATTATAAAATTACCAGATAATATTTGATTATTAAATATAATAGACAATTATTATTATTATTATAAAATTTTATATTACGATTTCATTATTTTAAAATAAGACTTCACAATTGTTATAATAAAATATTTAAATACTAACTATTATAATCTATAACACATACAAAAAATATAGAAAATACGATTTTTTAATATAACAAGCAATAATTTTTCTTGTTCTATGAAATATGTATTGTATCCCACTTATTAATCTATGATTCAGTTTTAAATCTAAACAAATCTATTCATTTGTTGAACAATAATGCAATGGAATTTAATATTTGCTATGAAATTGTATAAGTATAATAATAAATAACTACGATGAATAACAATAATTATCTCTATTGCCAAATTTGTACCGTAGTTAAAAATAGGGACTTTTCAAAGAATTCTTCCCGTAGATAGCCTCGCCGTGGCTCTCATACACGGCGTTAGGAATTTTTAAATCTATATAAATGAAACGAGTTATAAAGCAGTTAAATAGTGAGTAGATGAAGCAATATTTTAAACCAGTATTACATACCTACTTAAATATGACATATCTAATTTTTATAATATTCCTATTAAAAAAACGTTTTTGCCAAATTAAATCTCCTTTTTGTCCAATTTACCATTTTAATATACAATTAGATCAATAGCAAGTTTAAATACAGCTGAAAAAAAATTGCTTTTTGAATAAAACTCGTTATAATATTTAAAATGTATTTTGGCATGGCAACATTAGTTCCAACGATGAATGTGTAACGTACAATCCGATATACCGATTTATTTTTTATATAATAATTGTTAACAATACGATACATATTGCAATTTTGTTTCGAAAAATGTTGCCAGGCTGTACACTAATACGCGATAATTGCCAGACATTCCATTGAAGTTTAAAACTAGCTACATACGAATTAGTCTCGTTACACCTTACATATAAGTAGATATTGAGCATTCCAAATGATTTAGTGCCAAATATCCGCCACAAAAAGTGGTATCACTATAATTCTTTTTTAATAATCACAATTTTAAAATATAATATTTTATGTATACATTTATATTTTAACGTGTGCTGATTTTGCGGTATCGTGTTGTAATGTTATTAAAATATTCGAGTATTATCGTAAATTGTTTGTATAATTATAGTTATGTAGCCTGTGGGGGTGCTAAAACGCTAAGCTAGTTTCGTTCCGTCGTATTATGTGTATTTTAGTTCAATTGACAGATGCGAGGGGTAACTTTGAACGTCAAGACATTTGCAATTCAAACCTTTCCCACGCATTTGTTATATTATGTGGATTCGAAACTTCACAGTATTGATATTATTATATAATTTATAAATAGTCCTGTACATAAAATATATTAACAACTGAACGATAAATATTATAAATACCATGTTAATAGTGAACAATTTAATGTAAATAAATAGAGTACCTATTAAATTTAATATCAGATATTTTATTTGTTTTATTTTTATTCCTTAAACTGTATCGTCAGCCGAAATTTCCTTATATATCAACATGTTGTCCAGAAGAGATCTCTTTCAGGGATAAGTCACAATAAAGTTTAAAAACCAATTGAATAATTTAAGAATCGTAAGAAGTCATAAAACAAAACAATAAAAATATGAAGTCGATTGACATACATCTAGCCCTATGAGCTCACCCCATGTCTCCCTCATTTGTACAATAAACGCAGAGTAGAAGAAGGAAATGTAGTTTGAATTGTAAAGAGATTAATTTTAACTGCGATATCCATCAAATATATGATTATATTATAGTCGACATACACACCTCTCTTAGTTTTTTAATAATAATTAAAAAACTAACAGAGTAATTTGATTAGTGGTAATATATTTTCGTGGGGTGAGACAAGGAGATATTATCTCCCCCAAACTTTTTACAAATGCATTGGAGGACGTCAACAGCCTGAATGTCTGAAATTTGAATCGTCGATCCCACAATCCCTTAAGACCAGAGTTTTTAATCCGTGCGTCCTGCGTGTAATGACTTACGGAGCTGAAACGTGGACACTCACCATTGGACTAGTCCACAAGTTCAAGGTCGCTCAGCGAGCAATGGAACGCGCGATGCTTGGGGTTTCCGTGGCCGATAGAATCCGCAACGAGGATATCCGCCAAAGAACTAAAGTCACCGACATCGCGCGTAGAATTAGTACGCTGAAGTGGCAGTGGGCTGGTCACGTCTCCAGGCGTAGTGATGGCCGATGGAGTCGAAACGTGTTAGAGTGGAGACCACGTTTAGGCAAACGTAGTGTAGGGACGCCCTGACGCAAGAGGGACCGACGATTTAAAAAAGGTGGCATATAGGTACGAGATGGATGTAGGCTGCTCAAGATCAGGATGGTTGGCGCTCTTTAGGGGTGGCTTTCGTCCAGCAGTGGACGGCGATAAGCTGGAAAAAAATATATACTTTGGCTTTTAGGAAATCGTAGTTGGGCCGCGATGAACTCTGAAACTATTTAATCCAATGATGTTAATGTTTCTTTCTAGTTATGTATGTGTGTTGCTGTGTTCCAATTTAAGATAAAGGATGAGTTTTATCCTGGACATTTCTTTTTTAAATGGAAAAATCACATCTTTAGATAGATTCGGGATGGAGAACCTGATAAACGGCAATTGCTACAAATTAGAACCGAAAGTTAGAAAAAATAAGCTGTTGTATGGTAACTTAACTAGTTCAGCTAGAGCCAGGAGCCTTACACCTAAAGAACGTGTTGGCCCAGACAAATAATTATTGTTAATTCAAGAATATTCATATAAAACAATACAAATAAAGGGGAAAATATTCTCCGACAATCATTGACAGTAAACATTACAAGCCCTCGATAGAGATTTTCCATGTACGGTATATATAAACAGTTTTAAATATTTAAAATATTTAGATGATAGTAAACCACGTACATTAAAATAATTATAATTGGTATCACTTAGTTGATTAAAATCATGGAATAACTAATAAAAATTAAAATAACTTGTAAACGTTGCCATTTTATTTATCTGTGTCAAACTTATGACTTCACTCACTTTTGACAGCTTTTGACGTTGACGTTACATGTTTTTATTTGGAACAATTGGAAAGGAGCGAAAACTAACTTTTGCGATAAAATTGGCCTACAATATTAAAAATCCAGACTTTTTGTTTAGTTTGAGCACAAATAATATGCCTTCCATGAAAGTTGAAGGAGACAGTGATGGTGATGGCGATATGTCGGGAGGAGATACAGAAAGATCTGGAGGTTCTTCGAGAGGCCCTGATCGTGACTCAAGCGCTGAAGAAGCGGATGAACCAGATTCTGACGACTCTTCTGAGTTAGATGAGAGTGAATGTGAACGGAGACGGAACGAGTGCTTGGATAACTTAGGTTGGTCTCAAGAAGGTTATGTTTACAAACAATATGCTTATACGCGAATTTGAACCTTAGGGTTTTAAATGTGTTTATCTTTTTTCCAATTTGATATCTGTTTATGCCTTATATATTATATTATGATCGTAAAATAAAACGTTTTCAAGTATATGTTAATTCTATCAATATAAAACAGTATGTCTTTTATTATAATAATTGTTTTAAAATAATATCCATTTATCAGGAACAACAATTAAATATAATTATCAAATATATACTCCATTATTTAATATGTAATATTATAAATGAAGCTATGATAGGTTGATTTAATAAATAATAATGTGATTATATGAGTGGCAAATATTTACTTATTGTAGTATAACATGCTTTTAGTTCAATTCCTCATGCAATTTCATCTCTATTCATATTAAACTTTATTAACTTGTGCCTTAATTCAACAAAATTTAGTTAATTTGTCTTAGTTTCTAATTATTTATTAATTTCATTCATATAAATATGATCAGCAAATATCATCTCTGCATATTTGAAACATATCTCATAACAATTTTATATTTTGCAACCAAATATTACAAACTATTTATCTTAATATGATACTTGCATCATGAACCTAAAATAAGTAGTTTAGTTCTTAACAATTTAACCATCTAGTTATTTGAGCTATAATAAAATTACTTATTTCATGAATTATATACTATCAGTAAATAGTATTTAATGAAAATGAATAACTACCTTATTTGGTTTGTCACTTACCTATGTCATTGACTATGTAAATCATAGAAACCATATTAGATCTATATCTGTTATCTGTTTCTTTGTATTAAATTGGCTCTTTTTTAACATTCCACTACTGAGAACGAGCTTCTTTTTACAACAAGGAGTTTAGTCCACTGTACTAGCCAGGTTGGCAAATTCACATATCTTTCTGATCCTTGCTAGATTGTATCAGATATGCAGGTTCTCTCACAATGTTTTCCGTCACAATAAGACAGGTAGTAATCATGTTGAAAATGATTCACCCTGAAGTGTCAGATCTAAGGTGAAGATTTAAATTTGCTTTACTCAATTTCTCAAGAGATTGCTTTTGCACTAAACTGCCATTACCTTATAGTTTTAAAATTTATATTTATACATTTCAGCAAATTTGGAGCGTCAATTCACAGTTCTCCGAGAGCAACTCTATAATGAAAGAATGAAACATGTCAAGTATCAACTTGCTGAAGTCCAAAGTGGTCGATCTCAAGAGTACCTTGGCCCTTTGCATCGTTTACAAGAAAATATGAAAGTTAGGTGAGTGTAATATAGATATTTTTTTTTTTCTTTTGAAGGCACTAATCTCAGGAACTTCAAATTTATACTAAAAAGTAAATAAAATAAATAAATATGTTGGGACATTATTACACACAGCTCCATCTAGTTTCATAGTAAGCTACGAAGCTTGTGTAATGTGTTATGGATACCAGTTGATATACTACACAATCTATAAGTTTAAATACATACATACAGATATTATAAATATAAACATCCATGACTGGAGTACAAACATCTGAGTTTAATAAATGAATGCCCCCAGAGGGACTCGAACCCACGACCGCTGCAAGAAAGTAGGGTCACTACAAACTGCGCCAAACGTATCGTCTGAATCCTGTGTAATTTACAAAAATCATTAAAATACTGTTTGAGAAATAATTTTATCAAAAAGAACATGTATTTTAAATTTGTAAGCAACTTGGTAAAATTCTATTTGAAGAGTTAAAAACTGTTTTTAAACATATTTAGAATAAAGGTTTCACACTTACTAACTTACTTTCTTAGATGTACGCTAATATGTGTCAATTTAAATTATACCTACTATCTTTTCGGATTTTTTCGCGGGTTTTTTAATTTTAGATCCCGACTTTTCGAATGCTTACGGCAATTATAATCACGAGAGAGTCAGTATTTCTCTCAGTCTCCTATAAATAAAGGTTTAGTTAATTTAAAAATATCTCCTCGGACTTTCAGGATCGAGGTGGCGGGTATTCTAAAGCAAATGCGCATCGAAAACATCAGGCACAAGTTTAACGCAGAAGAGCAAGCGGCGCACCAGAATTTTAGGGTATGTCTTTTACACTATTATATTTTAGGGGGCTTTCATTTATTACGTAAGACAATTTAGGGGGGGAGGGGGATTTGACCATGTGTTATGTTTTCTTACAAAAAACAACTAGCGAAAATAGTCTTACGTTATAAATGAATGGCCCCTTATCATTGTATAAAATAACTTACTAACTAAATAACGACTATATAAGCATTCCTAGGGGTTGTCTGCGTGTGTGTTGTATAAATATGGGCGGTGGGAGAGGGTGAACTTTTCTCACAATAATGTTAGATAAATTTATTTATCTTTAAAATATTATAGTATGCTGTATGTATAAAAAATATAAAATTAAACATTTACGATTAGTAGTTTGATGTGAAGAATATTGATTCTTGCAAATGGAAATAATTCCACTCTGATTCTATTGTTTTTACAACATAAGTGTAAATCAATCAATATTAATATTCTTTTACACTGTGTGTAAAAAAATTTACATAACTTAATAAATTTAATAGAAACTTAATAAATGCTAACTTTAATAAAAATATAATTTACGTAACACACTTTAAATTAGTAATGTTAGTAGTACCTACATATTACTACTAAGGAGTAAAAACTTGTGTATCTGTCTGTATCATCGTAGCACCCAAACATAAGAACCGTTATAATTTAGTTTTTTATTTGAAAGGTGCATCAGTCAGAGTGTTCTTAACTATAAATTACGAAAACCTATTTAGTTGTTAGGAAGCTATCATCTTTTTCTCTAGGAATATATATGAACAGCTCCCGTAGATCTAGTCGTTTCGAAACTTATATCTACTATCCCGTTACTTTAAGGATATTGCAACGATATGGTATTCCTGACCAGATCTTCTCCTGAAAGACAAAATGTAATTCAGCCCTTTTTAACGTCCCTTCAACAAATTCGAACCCGCATCACTCGGTTATCCAAGCGAGTGCGCTTCAACTGGGCCACCTCTTTCGTACTGACGGACACTAAAATACCTAGTTCTATCCTAAAATACTGCAGACTTATTGTGTTTAGACTCATTAAAATGAATTACCTTGGCTTATAAATTACAAGTAAAATTTAGTAATTCTGGATTAAATAAACACACCCGCAAACAACGCCATAGAGAATAGGTTATTTGTAACTGATGTTACTTCACTCTATATCTCTCTAAGATAGATAGGTAAATAAATTTTTAAGCAATTTCAACTAGAAGGGTTTCTGTGTTTTCTTAATAAAATGCTTTCTTAAAATATGTATATATAAAAATTATTATCTGAGTTATATTTGTATTAACATAGATTAATAAAATGTTAAGTCATTAGGGAAAAAAATTGTAGAAGGTTTTTAATCAACACCTTTGCAATTTCGCAAATAATGTGTTTTATATAAATAAATGAAACTGTCATTAAATTATTCTGCAATTATCTTTAATATAAGTATAAAATTAGCAATGAGTTAACATTTCGACGGTTAAATTAGTTTTATATGGTACATGCTAATATTATAGAGAAGCTAGAATCGAATTTACTACCTATCATCGTATGCAGCTTTCGCCGGAAGGTAAGTATTGCTTTTATTTATTGTTATGCATGAATATTATATTTGAACTGTAGTTGTTCGATATTTATCGAACAACTACAGTTCAAATAGAAAATAAAAGTGCGTGTGTACAAAGTACACATGTCAGAAGTAAAACTTGAATTTAAATTAAGGTTAGCTCTTGCCCGTCTCTGAGCGCCTGGTACTATGGACTTATTTTTTCGTTTTTTCGAGTTTGAAATCACAACGATTCTAAAGAAGTTTCACTTCAAAAATATCCATGGTTCTGCCAAATACCGTTGCAATGAGAACTTATATGTGTTTTATGGTTTAAAACGGGATATTTCGAATTTGGACTAATCGGTTCATTACCAGGTTTTATTCATACTCATAGCGATACTTCGTGCGTGCGCGAGAGATGTTTGGCTCTTCCGATTGGTCTTGGCGGGAAATACTCGTAGTATAGAAATTTTTACCCGACTGCGCCAGAAGGAGGATTATAATAACCCTCCAATAAAATTATTACTTTACGTTTCTTTGATGATGTTTTGCTGAGTATGGATTTTGTTGAGGGGGCTTTAAGTTAAAGGGGACGGTAGTCCGAAGAAGTTTGGGAACCTCGCTGCTTACAAAAAGTATTGAAATAGTTCCCTGAATGTTATGTATATAAAAGTTATATTATTAAATCGAAGCTTTAAAGCTTCTGGTATATGTAACCATAGACAGAAAGTGTCTGGCAGTATTGATTATAATTTTTTAACGATATGAAACTAGCGGATATTCATAAAGTCAAACACCATACATAAACTATTTAATGCCATACATTTTGATAGTGAGAAAATAAGTAAAGTCTGGCGGGGCTGGGATCTGGGTCGATGAGATTTCATGTCAAGAATGATTTCATTTATAGATTTGATTAATAGAATATTTTAAATTTTTATGGACTTATAAAAAATGAAGTCTGTTAAATAACGAAAATTCTTAATACCTCGATTTTACATATACATACGTATCAAGATTAAAAAAATTGAGTGAGGAATCTACCACATATTGCTAATTGCTGTACGTTGACCTTATTTTTAAAACTAGACCAAAATATTTCGTGTACAAATCATACAAATAATCCATGTATGAAACCGCAATGTGGCTATTTAATAAGTTTTCATATAGTCTATAATCTATATTATAATTTTATTGAAAGTATCATAGTTCGTCGCACATGGTTATAATCAGATATGCAAAACCCGCGATTTGTTTATTGCTCTTCTTACTTGCTAGCTTTTTTTAACCTAAGCAAGTGCGTTACTGGGCTACCACTATCTACCACACGCCCGCTTATCTTACGGTGAAGGAAGGCATTGTGAGGAAACCAACATGACTTTAAAACAACTTACTACTTCGAAAGACGTGAAATCCACTTATCCTTGGCCATCATTGTAGACTATGGCCTGTTCTCCTCGTATTATATGGATCATGCCCAGTAGTGGGTTATAAATAAAACCAAATACTTATTATAGTATGATCCATGAACATTTATTAGTTCTAATTATTAATTAGAACTAATAAATTTTCATACATCGAGATATTATATCTTACTAGCGAGAGTGAGTCGCTAGTCACTACATAGTATAAAACAAAGTCGCTTTCTCTGTCCCTATATCCCTATGTATGCTTAAATCTTTAAAACTACGCAACGGATTTTGATGCGGTTTTTTTAATAGATAGAGTGATTCAAGAGGAAGGTTTATATGCATAACTAGCGGATCCCGCGGCTTTGCCTGTGCTAAATCTAGGGAAGAGCCCGAGCGAAGCGAAGGCGAGTCGCTAGTAAGATATACATTAGAACTCCGGTTCGTCCCTACACCCTTAAGTATACGTTTTTATTTTTTGTTATTATTAAAACCTTCCGTGTGCCTTGAGGAACATTAAAAAAAAGAGAATTGTTTGAGCCATTTTCGGGTTTTGCGCTTAGCAACATTAATGTTTATTTATATATAGATTACCGTACACCCAACTTGTATTAAATGTTGTACGATGTCAGAACCCTAAGTGCCAACAATTTAGCCAAGTTTCATCGCATTCGCATAAATAATAAAATTATGAATATTACAATATTTTAACTAAATATATAAATATATAGTAAATTATGTATATTACTCAGCAGAAAATACTAAATTAGGCCAACGCCGTGCATTTTATTTCAGTGCATATTTTATCGTGTATTTGATCGGATGCGCTCATTAACATTTAAATAACATTTTTTAATAAACATTTTGAACCTTTAGTTCTTTCTAATTTAACATTTAAATAAAACACAATATTTTAACTAAATATATAAATATATAGTAAAGACTTTAGACTATGCTATTTTTTGACATCAAAACCAATGCTTTCATTTACGTGGTGCCGGGTGCGTTGATGTCTTTCTTGAGTAATGTCTTGAAGATGGGCGTCTATCGTTTTTACTCATATATTTGCATCAAAGGTTTTTATTATTTAATTTGACTTCTTTTGTTAAATATTAATTACTGTTACATATGTTTATATTTATTATTTAAATTTTTGAGCGGAACCCTAATTCTTTTTCTACATTTATAAACTAATAGATCTGACGGATATTGTCGTATCTAAATTTAAACTTTGTCTTAGATATTTTAACTGTGTATACAAATCCTACTTTTTTTTTATGGTAAAAAGGGGGCAAACGGGCAGGAGGCTCACCTGATGGGAAGTGATCACCTCCGCCCATGGACATCTGCAAGCCAGGCTTGCAGATGCGTTGCCGGCCTTTCAGGAAAGAGAGGGATGGAGGATGGAGGGAGGAGGGTGGAAAGTGGGAGGGAGGGGGGAACGAAGGCAGAGGATGAAGGGAAGAGGGAGGGGGAAGGAGAGTGGGCCTCCCGGACTCTCACTCACCGGACGAAACGCGACAGCATAGCTGCCACTTCACGCCGGTCTTCTGTGAGAGAGTGGTACTAATGAACTATACGGGGCGTGCCGGCCCATTCGGTTGCTACCCGAAGGTAGAAGCATGGCACTACCACTTTTAAAAATGAAAACAATTTCAGTTTAACTAAATTCATGTTTTTTTATTGAACTTAACACCGTTACCGCGTTAGGTTTTATAATTTTTAATGTAAAAAAATGGCTTTTCTCAAGTTTTACGCGTACTAAACAACATGGATTTAACTCAAAAAATAATTTCCCCTCTTTAACAAGGTATAGTATATTGCAATCTATATTTATATATTGGCAAAAGAAAACCTTAAGCTTAGTAAGTCAATAAAATGGCCAATAGTGTATATCCTATTGACTAGCAAAAAGCTGAGCTTTGTGAAGGCTCACGTAGTTTTTCTAGCGGGTAATAATTTTAAAGCGATGCGGCGCAATCTGTTAGAAAACCAAATAGTATTTTTTTTGGTTTTCTAACAGATGGCGTTAGTAGTACATTAACATTCTGTCCAATGAAAACAAAATTGTTCATTTTTTAATATCTATCTAATCATTTGATTATAACATTATTATTTTTTGACAGATAACACATCTAGATATTAATTTAAATTAGCATAATACTTTCTTAGGTTTACGCGAATATTTGACATTATAAATGACTATCTTTTCGGATTTTGTCGCGGATTTATTTGATTTTTGGTTCCCGATGTTTCGAATGCTTTACAGCAATCATTGTCACATGAGCCAAAAATCATAATAAATCCTCGACAAAATCCGAAAAGATAGTTTCATTTATAATATTAAATTAGCGTGTTAATGCACAAATCTATAGGCGTGATAGTTTTTCTGTAAAGTGTACCACAAAATGCTGAAGTTATGGGATAGTGTTAGGTTTCGCTTCACTCGCCATAATTATTCGAGTTACAGTAGTCTATTGAATTATCGCTGCATGATAATCTCATATTAGTGTTGTAGATATTTCACACCTAATTAGAATAAATAAGTCTTACTTTTTTTGTATAAATCCTATGTAGATAAAATTACTAGTGACTAAAACGAGGGCGCTTCACTCGGTTGCGTTCATATATCTGCTACTACGGTATATGCGTTTTTGTGTATGAGTAACATTCATACACAAAAAAAAAACACACACACACACACATATAAACTTTCTTTATAAAATAAGCCCGATACGAAAAGTACACTATGTCACACTTATTACATACTAGCAGACCCGGCGGACTCTGTTCCGCAAGAATATAAATTACTGATTATTGAATACTGGCAAAATTTATAACTATAGTAACGGACGGGCAAGACGGAGAGGGCGGGTAAAATGAATAATCGTTTCAAATCGCTGGTCAGTCGGTAAAAATACTTTAGGCTGCCATCTATCATTCCATTATATAACTACACGCACCGTTGTTGACAAAGCATCGGTCTCACATACTTGTGGCATATTATTTTTATAAATATTTAAATTTAGGAAAAAAAAATTAAATTTTTTACCGTAAGTATACAGAGATTATTTAAATGGAATATATAAATAATGAACATGAAATAATCAAGTTATTTTATTTTTTTATCGCTGTAGTTTGTAATAATTTAAGGTTATGTTATAAAACTACCAGACGGGCAAAACGGAACCGGGCAAAATGGATACTTTCTGTTTTTTAATTAAGTTTTAATTGTCTTATATATCGTATTTAGATAATCTCAACAGTCAGAAATTTTAACTAGCTCTTCTATAATCACCACTCAAAAACAAAAAAAAGATACTGCAGCTGCAAAAAGAAAAGCTGTAATCGATGCTCCAGGTCCATCCGGTGTCAAAAGACAACGACAAATAAAAAGAGCCTTGGGAATCTATGACATCTTACCTGTGCACCGTATGCAAAGAAAAATATGTTGACCCGCCGAAAGGAGATTGGATACAATGTGAGACCTGCTAAGAGTGGGCACATGAAGCCTGTTCTTCGTATTCGGGACGTGGTTCATATTTTTCCGACGATTGTTTTGATTAAAATGCTTTTTCTAATCAGTATTCATTTTGCCCGACCTGAGTATTCGTTTTGCCCGCCCTGGTAGGACAAAACGGATAATGTTGACTTTTTTTTTTCAATTTTGAAGGAGAATTTCTTTATTTTTATTTCCATTTAACTTTAATTATAAACGTCAATTACCCAAAGAATTATTAGCCAAAGCTAAGAATAAATATGATTATAATATATATTTTTTAATTTTATTTTTAAATTAACATATCCTTTTTGCCCGTCCTTCCCCTATCAAATTTTCTACCATACTTAACCATAGACAAAATTCCGTTTAACTGTCATTTGAATTTTGTTAATCCATGTCAGATGCGTTTTTGTTATACCACGTTTTATATTGACTTGTAATCTCTTTGACGTTTTATGTCACGTCACACGGGAACGCCGAACAGGCTAAAAAGTATCCTATGTCCGACTCCTGGTTCTAACTTCCCCACCAATTTTCAGCCAAATCGGTTTAGCCGTTCTTGAGTTATAAATAGTGTAACTAACACGACTTTCTTTTATATACATAAGAAGATAGATAGAGATAATAGCCTTTCCCGCGGCTCCGCGCACGTTCTATAGGCTGGAAATCAAATATCTCCCGTTTTTGAAACATTTTTCATTGATGCTCTGCTCCTATTGTTCATAGCGTGAAATAATAAAGTCTATAGCCTTCCTCGATAAACGGACTATCCAACATAAAAATAATTTTTCGATTCGGACCAGTAGTTCCTGAGATTAACGCGTTCAAACAAAAAAAATCTTCAGTTTATAATAGCATAGCTTTATAATAGAATAGCTTTATAATGTAAGAAAAGTGTCGGTAGAAATAACGAGAGCTTTTACATATTCCAGAAAAGCATATTGTTAGCGATGTGCACTAGAAAGCTCTGAAAAAGCTCTTCTATAGGTTCATTATGTAACCACACGAACTTTTAACACGATTTAAAAACTTTCTGCGGATCGAAAATATACACTCCAGATATATTTTTCTGTAACCGTATATAAAAACATGAGTCTGATTAAACATATAAAAAAGATATATCTTCGTATATCTTCTAGTTTCAATGAAGCTACGATGAATTTGGCTTTATTCTCATAGTTGTCTGATATATTACAAAAACCATAGAGTAGGATAGAATCCTATCTATAATCTGTTTATTTAAGGGAGTTTGATTTGCATCGTATTATCAAATGTCAATTAGATCACAAGAATAATACATATTAATATCGTATGTAGGTATATGAAAATATACTATCTCTTGATTCTCTTTATTAAAGACTTTTAACTTACGGCAGCCGAGGCACGCGGGACTTTTAATGAGGCTTACTAAAAAAATTCGCCATATTTTCAGGTATTCAAAATAATCAATAATCAATGTCAGTAAACTGTTGATTCATATTTTTGCACATTGAATTGTAATTAGGAGAAAATATTATTAAAATGCAGCGTTTGAGAAGAATTTTATCGGACAGTGAAAGCGATATAGACTACAGGCCCGTGTTGAAAAAATTATGGGTCATTTGAACCACCAGGTGACCTATCTAGAACGATATAAGTGCATAAAATAATAAGATTCAGCACTATGCCGTCACTTGTAAGCTGTCCAACTGAGTGCAGGTGAGAATTAAAAAGTACAGGTAGAGTGAGTACATTTTGGTCATATATTTTTGTACGGCATTCTTACCATCGATAGATCCATGAAAAATAATAAGAAAACGCGTAGTGCCGTAAAAAAATGGTGCGCCACAAAGTCAGAATTCTTTTTTATTTTCCGACAATTTCCAGGGTAAATTTGGTCATCTGATTTTGTACGGCATCAGTTTCATACTATTTCAATACTGCTTCTAATCCATTATTCCGCAACGCCGTACAAAAATCATGCGACAAGGGGAAATAATCGAGGGTTGCAACCCCCTCTCTTTCCGTGGTCCAGGGGGTGATTTGAAAAAGTACGGCTTCGGTTCCAAAACATTATATAGCACTCAAAAGTACTATTAAAAATAATGCCGTCAAAAAATGATTGTTCATTTGAATGCATACCAATAATTATCTTAATTTCATCGTATCCTTGATTTTTAAAGGCTAAAGTCATTTGATCCTGTACGGGAACTTTTTTTTTAACATGAAATTGTAAAATACAATTGTTATATAGTATTGCCGTTCAAAAGAAACTGTTCTAAAAGAAATTATAGAGAAATACAAAAACTGAAATTTTGCAAATTATTGCAAAAGTTTAAATATCATCGATTAATGAAATATAGCAGTTTTCTACATTTTATCTCTTGTTTTAAATAGTATTAACATTAATAAATTAGGAAAAAATGATGCCGTACATTTTAATGCAAACCATATCTTTTAGGCTGAAGAAAATGACGCTACCATTTTAAGGGTACTTTATGGTCATCTGATACAGTACGGCAGTAACATATTTTTGAAGAGAACAATTGATAATATCATAAAATCACTATGACGTCTAACTGAACTGAAATGGTGTGTATATTATATCCAAGAATTGAAACTGTTAATCCCAGTATCAACAGTTTTGTATACTTTTTGGTTTAATATATACTTCAAACATTATTGATACATATATATATATAATTGATTTGTTTCATTGTAATGATGTGAATAAATAAAACAATCATTTTTTAGAAAAAATCGATATATTTAATGATAATAAAAAATATGGTTTTTCTTTAAATTATTCAGTATCGGAATCAGCCGCTGAGTTGGTATCGGAATCAACGTCTTCATCGAGGTCCGAATTATTTTCTCTATCATTTTCTGAAACAAATATGTTTTTGTCAAAATCAAAGTCTTACGTACAGATTAAAAATATAAAAAATTATTTATTTACCTATGACGTCATCATCTTTTTCGCCTGATTCCTCATCCGGTTCCGTTATGTCACAGACTTTTTGGGGGCATTCCTCGCCGTGGAACCAGTCGAAATCGTACCGACCGTCATTGAGAATCCATCCATAGCTTATTGGTAACAAGGTCGACGGTATTTGTTTGTAGGCATTACACCAAATCTGTGCTATGTAGGTACTTCTCTTCATATGTTGTTTTAACTCCCGGAAACAAGGGGGAAACGACGTTGCTTCCAATTTCATAGTTGTCTTTTTGAAAGCTTCATTACTGCTTTTCGGCGTATAAATCCTTTCGAATATGATACACCTTGCTTCGTTGACTGTTTTTCTTGCTTTTACGTTGTATAAAACGCATACGAATCACGAAAAGAGTATGAAAATTAGTAAAAATAAACTATCTAAATGCCGTATAAAAAAATATCGTGATGAATTTCACCTTACATTTCGTTATATGGATTTTTTCTTTTTGATTTTTTCTTTTTCAGGTTTTTCCCCTTTGGACCAACGAAAATGTACGGTATATGAAAAAATATTATCTATGCATAAAATACTTTCAAAATAAATTAATTTTATGTTGTGTCAAATCACCCCCTGGACCACGGAAAGAGAGGGGGTTGCAGCCCTCGATTTTTTCCCCTTGTCGCATGATTTTTGTACGGCGTTGCGGAATAATGGATTAGAAGCAGTATTGAAATAGTATGAAACTGATGCCGTACAAAATCAAATGACCAAATTTACCCTGGAAATTGTCGGAAAATAAAAAAGAATTCTGACTTTGTGGCGCACCATTTTTTTACGGCACTACGCGTTTTCTTATTATTTTTCATGGATCTATCGATGGTAAGAATGCCGTACAAAAATATATGACCAAAATGTACTCACTCTACCTGTACTTTTGAATTCTCACCTGCACTCAGTTGGACAGCTTACAAGTGACGGCATAGTGCTGAATCTTATTATTTTATGCTCTTATATCGTTCTAGATAGGTCACCTGGTGGTTCAAATGACCCATAATTTTTTCAACACGGGCCTGTAGTCTAATAGTGAAGATAACTATTTTAATTTGAGACGTCCAAGGTGGTTTAAAGAAAGAAATGAGCATTTTTGCATTAGATTTCGTTTATCTAAAGCAGCAGCATACAATTTATTATTAAATTAAATTAATTATTAATTAAATTTATTATTATTTAATTTATTATAATTTTTAAAAAAACACATATCAAACCAAACGAAATTAACTTGAAAAATAGCACTGACACATTGACATAAGTTCAAAGTGACGACTAAATTAAAAATGTCCTGTTATGCTATACTGTACTGAGATAATGACAAGTCTATTTAATTTGACTGCATTTACATTCAATTCTCATTCAATGTGCCACAGGTAAAAAATAAACATTAATCTAAGAATAGTTATACTAGGATTAACTTTTTGTCGGTCAAAGCGGTGAAACGTACTACGAGTTATTCTGAGAGTAAATGCAGCGAATAATTTTATACCTGGCATAGTTATTCTTGGATAACGACATCATTGGTGAAATTGGGCCTTAGTAATGTTCGTTTATCCGTGGAATAAAATTTATCCACATTTAATGTGGATCCATACAACGTATTACTATAATTAATTGTACGGACGAAGCGACCCTTTGATCCAGCTAAAATCCCGTCTGCATTACATGTGTTAATTACATTCTAGTTCTAGAGAGCTCCCCTCATATAGCCTCTATGAAATGAAAGATTAACGCTAAAATTATTATTTGTGGCTACGACGACCCTACTTGTTGTGCGAGCGGTCGCGGGTTCGAGTCCAGCTTGGGGCATTCATTTGTGTGAGTAGCACGAATGTTTGTAATCTAGTCTTGGGTGCTTATACTTACAATATGTATGTATTTAAAATTATTAAATGTATAGTTTATGGACTATCTGGTATCCATAACGCAACCCTCGTAGCTTGCCATGGAATTAGACGATGCTTTGTTAATGTTATTAAATATCCATTTCGCAGCAAGTTCGCAATTGTTATAGTTGTCTAGTCGATTTCGTAAGTAATCCAATTAAATGATGAAATATTTACAGTTTCAACATTTTGCATTTTGCACTATTTAATAATAGCCCAGTGGTAACGGGGTCCCTTTATATCCGAGTGATATGGGTTCAAAGCCGGGTCTCGTACCTCTGATATTTTCATGTGTGAATTATTTCTATCATAATTACCACTTGTCTTACGGTGAAGGAAAACATCGTGAGGAAACCTGCATATATGAGGGTACTTAGCAAGTTTCCGAAAGACATATGAAGGCCGCTAACACGCACTAAGCCAGCGTGGTAGACAATGACCTGATCCCCCTCGTATTGAAACCCCCCGGTCCCAGCAGTGGGATGTTAAAAGGGCTGAATACAATAAGTTATTCCCTATTTCTAAAAGAATAAAACATTAAGAATTAAATATATTAAAAGTATAATAATATTACTAATTATTAAATAAATTAAACAGAGAAAATATAAATATATTAAATATGTAATATACGGCTTATAAAGTAGATAAAAGTTTAAAATTGCCTACAAAATTGCCAGCTCGTTTTTATAGGCATATAAGATTTTCGTTTAATGCATAGTGAAGCTTTCCACTCATCCCCTTATTATATTTGCGAGCCAGACTGGATTTTAATTAAATTTCAATTTCACAGAACCCCCATGCGATACTGTCTCGTTTAGCTACCGATATATTTACTTTATTATGTTTGTTTGTATTTACGTTTTGTTGTGCCCTTGGCTTGAAATTTAAATTGTAGTCTAGTAGTAACGCACTCGCTTTGGAAACTGAGTGAAGCTGGTTCCACTCCCGAACCCTTGAAATCTTCATGTGTGAAAAATTTCCACCAAAAAAATAATTATCTTAATGGCTAGGTAAACACCGTTACGAAATATGTATGATAACAAGATTTCAAAAGATAATATGTGAAATCTGCCAACTCGCACTTAGCCAGCGTGGAGGAATATGGCCTGATACCCATCGCGTTAAGAAACCCATGCCCACTATTGGGGAAAAGGGCTGTGCATTCAGCATCCGTACTACGTAATACCTCGGCTAACTGATACTTACAGCTTATGCAGTTAGCTCTAATAAACTTAGTCATTCCAGATTCTATTCTTGTACTAAATGTTTCTATAATGTATGTAAATAAGATTTTAGTGCCATAGACAAGTTTTGTTTTTATACATTTAAAGAAGTTATTTTCGAATATATAATTGTTTTCGAATGGTTAAAAAAGAACAAGATTTCCTTATCAATGAATCCATATATAGATAACTAATTCGAAAATTTAACTTACTGATATTTTACATTTAAAACCTTTATTGTATAAAAGCATTCAGAACAATAGCCAAAAGCCTAACATTGTAGGGGTTAAAGGTGTTCAACTAGAAAATGTTGTTATAATTAAACCATTCTATTCCTTATTTAATACACAATGCTTATTATGTCTATTGTATTTTTGGAGTATTCGTACCTTATACTTATATTTATTTTAACTCTGGTTAAGTTTGTCGTTATATAGTGAAAGAATATCCAAGATTCGATACCTAAAGTAAAACAATATCTATGCTTTTTTAAATTTACTTTATAAGATCGCACTTTAATCAGTTAAAATACCAATACTAGCTTACATGCCTAATGCAATTGCAAGTTACTGCTATATATTCAAAATAATTCAACGGATTCACTTAATAGTAAAGTGTTTAAAATCCAACAAAATGACACTCACTGTATCATAAATATAAATTAGGTCGCGATTATTGCACCGTACATGGCGCGCGCGCAGGATGTGACGTCACACTTCATGAATGGCCTGTGTCGATGACACCGACGCTTTATGAAGGTTCGTTATATGTATATAGTTACGATATGCTGTCTCGTTTGTTCATTGTTTAGATTTGATTGGAAATTATATAGAAATATGTATTTTTTCTTTATGCAGCTTATGAATTCTAAAAAGATTTTCATAATTCACCTTTTTTATGAATAGGTTATACATTCAGGTCCAGGACCATATAGATAAAAACAGTCTAAGGAAGCACGCTTATAAGATTTTTTCAAGTCTGTGTAGATACTCGGTACTTTTTTATTATTTTTGGTTATTATTCAAGACTCAAATACATCATTTTTAAGATACGTTCTTCCATATGCTACTAGAGTTTATAAGTAAACTGTAAAAAGAATAGTTTTGTCTGTCTTTAACTGTCTTTATGTTCTCCGACCTCTCAGCCGATAAATATCACATGTGCATTAGTTACCAGCCACTCACCTTCACTTCGACCCCTTACGTTTCTGTTAGTGTTCCGTTAACAGTTAGTGATTTCCATATAGTTTTGTATTTCGATTTTAAAGCAGTTTTTTTTTCAGGTTTCTCCTATTTTTTTAATACTTAATATTAATCCCATAAATATTAACATTACCATAAGTGAGTGAGTTTCGCTTTTATGTGTTTGGTAAGAATATTTGTATAGATGTTTGATGAAATTTGTGATTTGTCTAAAAGAACATAGGTTGCTTTTTATCCCGGAAAATGTTTTTTTCTCGTGAATAGATTTGTTTTTCACAATGTAAATGATCTATTCCATACTGACCGTTTAATGTAAAGCAGACAGAGTAAATTATGACGTTGACAACCAATTTAGTCTGATGGTCTGTATAAATATATAAAATTGTACTTACTTATTAGTGTCAGTGGCTTAAAGTTCCACTACACATTTTCCAATAGGCTTTTAATTAATAAAATCATCAAGCTCGGTGTTATCGTAGGAAAAGCTTTAAAGTACAATGATTTTAAACTTTTGTCATACTAATATAATAAATTCATATAAGTATTAGCCTATATAACCTATTGTTTGAATTATTTTGATAAATATAAATCATTATAAATAAAATTGTATGGCAGCAATGTTATCATAGGATAACCTTTACATGAAATTTTAAAGCATTTATGGGAAAATGGAAGCGATTCCGCGGGCTGGAGTGAGTCATAAATAAAATAGTAAAAATAAGAGTAAAATAAATTTGAATTTTAACAATATAACGAGTTTGTACATTTAAAATTCATCTCATGTGCGGCAGTCAAGGAGAATATCACGAGACCAGCAATAACGATAAACGAAAGGTTAAGTTTTACGATTGGTGTACTCTAGCATATTGGTAAATGTCTTGATCACATACCAGCTATATTTTCTCCAATAATATATTTTGGAAATTATATTTATAAATTCTTTTCTTAAAGTACTTTCCCTATCTATAGTTTGTTTGTTGGTTTGTTTGTTTGTTTGTTTGTTTGTTTGTTTGTTTGTTTGTTTGTTTGTTTGTTTGTTTGTTTTTTGTTTGTTTGTTTGGTTGGTTAAACGTGCTAATCTCAGAAAATACTAGTTCGAGTTGATAAATTCTTTTTTTGTTGGATAGTCCGTTTATCGAGGAAGGCTATAGGCTATATTACATTACGCTACGACTAATAGGAAAGGAGCATTAATGAAAAATGTTGCAAAAACAGGAAGGGCAGGCATTAGTTGCAAAGTACGCATGACTCGGAAAGAATTTGGTTCGCGGGAAATGCTAGTAGTAATATAAAGAGGTAGTATTTATTTATTTCTATTTTAGGTAATCCTCTAGGCGGTTGGGGTCGGTCATTCTACCACATCGTAGGATTATGTCACTAATAAAAAGCTAATTTTAGTGTAACAACATTTGAGTATTTTTATAAACTGACTCTTTAATACTTTCTTAGATTTACCCGAATACTTAAAAATGAAACCGCGACCATGATTATTGTAAAGCATTCAAAATGTCGGGAACCAAAAATCATTACAAAATACGAACAACATCCGAAAAGATAGTTTATATAATGACACATTCTATATTTTCATATGCTATATGCACGTATGAAACTTAAATATAACTGTAAAGCTTTTATATATTATAGGTAGTCTATACATCTATCCCAATTAAAAGTAAGGTTATGATTAATGTTTAAAAAGTTTCATTGAAGAAGTGCCAATATGCCAGATACCTGTTATATATCTGTCTCTTCAATCCGACAAATCTTCGGAGTTTATGTAAGTAATCAACTTTAACAAGATCTTCATAGATATTTCCAATTACTGAGGATCGTGGCCCCTTAAATAAATAATGTATTAATTTCACTAAACAAATTATTCCACTTTTGTCCTATTGCAGACAATTTCAAGATTTAAGTGTCTTTTAGTGTTGCCATTATCTACTTTTAACCGGTTGTTACAATTTTTATAAGTTCATTTATTTCCCGAGTTATATAACTACACTATTGTGATTTTTAAAGAAAGCCTAATTCCAAATTACTGATATCTGAAAAGCTTTAATGTCGTTACAGACCCGTATAAAATGTACTACACAATATAAACATTTCTTTCGATATACTTTAAAATTTCATTCCGAACTTTTACCCACTCTACTACGCATAGCCCTGTAAACCTGAAAGTAGGTACACACAAAACCGTACGCAGCAGCTAGTATATTAAATGTTAAACCACTGTAGTAATTGAATGAATAATATATTCTACAATACTAAGTAATACGTATGCAGTACTCATTGTTTACAGCGCTGACTTAACCTACGAGTTTGTGCCTAATAGATTAAAAAATTAACGTATTGATTTTAAACAGGATCTTTTTGATGTATGAGAGTAAAAAAATATGATATTAAAAAGTAAATCTTTGATCCACTACAATGGGATTTGTGACTTGAATTAATTAAAATACCTTAAAAAATAGTCGCGCTGAGTTTCTTTTATCAGGTCTTCTAAGGTCAGGCTTCTTCTTTCCGAACTGGTAGTAGTCATGACGTTCAGTAAGAAATTGTAATAATTTTTATGCTGAATAAAATATTTTGATTTGATTTCATACTTTATCGTCTTTACGCTTTCTATTACGACACGTTTGATTCAGTTGGTACCCTACTTTCTGCGCCAGCCCGCTGGGGGCATTCATTTGTAAAGCACGAATGCTTGTACTCCAGTCATGGGTGTTAATATTTATAATATGTATGTAGTTAAAACTTATATGTGTAGTATATCAACTATCTGGTATCCGTAACACAAGCCTTGTAGCTTACCACGGAACTAGATGGCGCTGTTGTAATAATGTCCCAACATATTTATTATTTACTTATTTATTTCTCTTCAACCCAAACTCCTGCGTTAGCCTGTCGTCGGGGTGTGTGGTTCAGTACGTAAGCGATTCTGAGACGCCCTATTAAGACGGGGGAGCTTACGTTATTTTTTATTGAGTAGTACTGGCTTTTCGCGCCGTCCTGCAGAGTGTATGAACGCAGGTGGTATGGCTAAAGCGTTTCCAACGACCGTTCCGAATAGAAAAAATCTTTTTGTGTTAGATAGTCCGTTTATCGAGAAAGGCTATAGACTATATTACATCACGCTAAGACCCATAGGAGCGGAGCATCAATGAAAAATGTTGCAAAAACGGGAGTTATTTGGTTTCCAGCTTTTAGAACGCGCGCGAAGTCGCGGGAAAGGCTAGTATAATATACAATTGATGTAAACCTGCGTCAATGTCAAGACATAACAGGCAAGGCAACAGACAGACGGTTGTGTTTCATGATTCTCATCCCTACAATTTAATTAAAATGCTTTTCCTATGAATAAGTAACGTGATCGCTCTGTGGGGGAACACGGTCTTTGTTGAACATACAATTAGTTGTAGTCCCTGATCCTGTACGGCTTGTTTAGGTTTGTACTACATGGAAAAATGAAGTACTCTAGGATTGCCATTTGCCTATTTAAATATTTATATGTACAAATGTATGTACACAGAGGCTTTATAATTTTATTGGGCTTTAATTTAATTGCTTTATAATTCTGTTGTAACTTTACGTCTTTCATGTCCATGGTTTTTTAGTTTATTTTATTTATATTTCAAACCTCATCGTGTCAGCGCCACCTTTTATCATTATTTTCACTTAAAGAAGCCTATACTTTTATGAGATGTGATGTGACTCCAGATCTTGGTTACTGTTGTAAATGTCATCTCAATCCATTGTAAAACTTCATCGTGAAGAAGCATCAGAATACAAATAATATTGAAGATTTAAAAGAGCTTTTATAGAATTACTAAGTCTAATTGTGTAAAGTTTAATATAATTTTATATACAGATACATAAAAAGTTTTTATATTATAATTATAGTGTGCTTTATATATATATGTGGGATCGGGATACTATAAAAGCTCTAATAACGTCAGTTATTTATTCCATTATTATGACAGAAACTCACGAACTCGTATCGTAGTGTCGCTATTATGTATAATAATCATTCTTCGTAACGCAGCATTATGACCATATATGTAGTATAAATAAACTGAAAGGAAACTACAATAAGCTTATTAATTACGTATATATGTAAATGTATATAATTTATCATTTAGTACATAGAAATAGTTTATATTAGTTTATTTAACTTAAAAAATAAAACTTTTATGTTTAAAAAGTACCGTTGAAATAATACGACCATTTTACCTTTATTATTTTATTCCGAGCGTTTTTAAGCCCAGTCCAAAACCGTCTACCTTTAACAGTAACTAGGTCGCCTACATTGTATCTAAGTCTTGTTTACTTGTTTTTATTAAGAGTTCTTATGCTTTTGTCTTGTACTATAAATGACAGACGACGTAGCCCACTGTCTTATGAAAATACCATATTGAAAAAGTGATTTAATTTAATTAGTGATTTCTTATTCTGTTTTGGGTAATAACGTTCAATAAACTGCCTCAACTCTTTTCTTGATGTAGTCTTACTCATTTGATATATTAAGTAAGACTATAAAAATCCATTAGTATGACATACCATATGAATCTTTTGTTACACCGCCTCGTTCCATCACCACATTAACATTCTATACGAACTCCATATTTTCCCCATAATAACTGAGTAGTACTTTTACTACTATTACTAATTTTTCGTCGTAATATTTTCCTCGTTGTGTTAAGGATCACCGATAACTTCGTATACCTATATCTGAGCTTAGAAGGAATATTAACTTTACTTTCCGTATCTAGTAAAAGTTTTGAATTAAGTTCTTCTGGAAGTCCTTTCATGAATGCTGCTTTAAAATCATTGGAGGAAGGCACATACCACTACATTATATCTGCCACCCCTCAGTTTTCTACCATAGTGAAGATATCCCTGTAAGATTTTTGTGCTGTACAAAGCTTTTGTAACGGAGACCGCTCTAAAATCTCTGCGTTAGACTTCAATCTGTTTTAAATGGAGTGATTCTTGTTTAACCTTTATGGTTAATCCGTTTGATATTACATGCCTTATTAAAACTTAAACTTCGTTTCCAATTTACATACTTTTCTTCTTTGTTTTTATATCGTTGTCTAAAACATGAAAACCATTATGATAATGGTAATGCGTTTTATCAACAATTTTCAACAAAATGCCTTTTTATTTATCATCCCTAACGAGCTACCAATTTTCAGGATCTGGAAATCCAAATTAAAGAAAATAAATAACTCATTTTCTATTTATTTTGTTAAAATCTGACGGGAGTATCCCTTGACTATGATTGCTGTAAAGCATTCGAAACGTCGGGAACCAAAAATCATAACAAATCTGCGATAATAATCCGAAAAGATAGTTTGATTTATAATGTAAAATAAAATATTTATCAATTCACGATAAGAACCATATTATTTACTTTGTATTTCTCAGATTTATCATTACTATAAAAACAAATTTAATTTTGCCGTCGTACCCGTAAAACAAAAAATGTTTCCTATCTCCGAAACTTCTTAAAACCTTTTTTGTGAAACGTGTGAAACCATGGTAACGGTAGCTTTGTTAAAACAAAAGCGTAAAATTTTGTTATGAAAGCTCGGTAATGAAAAAGATAATCGTGAAAGCTTGTTATGTTTTTTTACAAAGTAGTTATACATAGGTATATTATAAACCTTTGTGTTAGGATTAACAAACAAGACATAAAGATGTGAAAAACATGATTTAGTGATACCTAAACTCTAACTAAGTACACATAGACTCTTAATAAGGCGTAATCGTTTTCTTACTGCTTTGTATAAGGGACAGGATGTAAAGCGTTAAAATTTTTACGTAATCAACGAAAACATCATTTAATATTCCGAATAATAAGAGTATTTCGGAAGTTGAGGTAGAAATGTCATTATCTAATGAATATTTTTACTTAGTTAAAACATTATAATGCAAGTGACCTACCTATGGACCATACAAGTGCCTCATAAGCTTACAATGTACTAAAGTTGGCTTGAATATTGCGAAATAAATATACATTTATGAACACTAACTCCAAGATAAAGCTTGTGTCATCGCCAGTAAAACTTATCTCGCCATAAAAGAAACAGGTCAGGAAAAGCCCATCTTAAGATGACCGACAGTGTAGAGATCTAACCCCAATTCTTATAAACTGTCGAAGTTTCAACAAAGATAAATAGATAAAAGATGTACAAGAACTATTATTATTTGTTTTCTATTTTATTTATTTATTGGCTCAAGGTTAATTCGAAGCATTGTTGAAAGTTGAGGTTCTCTTTAATACGGATTTAAAAAATAACTGTTTCCAAAAAAATGTAAAGATTGTTAACTTTTTTTTACCTTCTTAACATAATCCCATTATGTAGGAAGCTTTTTAAAGGGAAAAGCTTAAACCAGTAGATAAGTTTTCTCAATTGTTTGAAACGGAACATAACGGCATTTTAAATTATTATATTTATATTACTCATATATGTGTTCACAATAAAATGAGACAGAATTTGCCTGCCATTTTTAAGATAAAATCCAGTATGTCAATTGTTCATAAACGTATGTACGTATTTTTAGAAGACAATATTAAATTACTAACATATGAAACGCCCCTGGAACACGCTTAATTTAATACACGATTTAACAGGGATTTAGTAGTTTCAACGAAACCATTTGGTATGCATGAACGACTTTTAAAAATCAGCACGCTTATCATGCTCTTAAGAAACTTAACCCCATATAACCTATGGGATGGTACGAGTACGCGGCTAATAATAAAATACTTTAAGACAATTTGATTGTAGCACCATCAAAATCACTATATCTATTCGATATAGTTAACGCCAAAATATTCGCGAACAAAACGATAATTGTATGTAAATGTCTCTCGATTACTTACTAGGTGCTTACTCTACTCTACTCGCTGTAGTCAAATATTTTTTAACAGACTTCAAAAAAGGAGGCGGTTCTATGTTTCACAGTATTTTTTGCGTATGTTCATCGATTTCTCCGTCAACTATTGATTTTATTTTGTTTTTGGTTTGGTTCCATTATCACCAAGTCAGGATCTGATGATGAGATCTCAGGGAAATCGATGGCGACCCTCATATTTTATAAGCTTATTACTTAAGACATTCTTACTAACGTCATAACTTTACTCGTTAACATAAAGAGGTCAGTTTCATTACGATTTAGGATATTTATTTGTATAAGCGCTTCGACCTCAATTTTTCCATACCTCAAACTCATTGAATGTATTATTTAGTTACTCTAATACGTAGACTTTTCTTTTCTATCGTTTAACATAATATAAATTTTACCATCGATTTTCATTATTTTCTTGTCTAGTAGTTATTGACGATACTTAGTATTACTACTTAAAAAAAAAAGTTTAGATTAAAATTATTATAATTATTTAAAATTTTGACCAATACGCGAACAGACCCGCGAGTACAATCTTATAGTAAGCATTATACTTAGAAATTAAATGAACAGCGTAATTAAAAAAATGATAAACTAACAGAAATAGCGAGTGTTTCATTCTCCTTAAAGATTTTCTTCATCTTTCGCTAGATGGCGGTCCTTGGTTTGTTGTGAAAATTATAATGTGTCATATTTAAAATAAACTTAAGGCTTAATGTGTAATAAACCGTCTTTTAATTTGCTACTTGCCGGATCAGATATATTACGTAAGATTGTACTTTTGATCCATTAAAATGGCTCAAAATTTGTTCACGTTATATGCCTTAACAAAATATACCTACATGGCGGCACGAAATTTATAAAATTATTAATGTTTTAGTAGTTTCTCTGAGTTATATAATATATTTAATATTAGACTTAATAAATAATTAAAATATAATAGTGAAAATATAAAATATTGTTTTAATACACATAATATAAGTATAACAAACTATATATGTTGGAGAATTTTAACTCTTTTTCTTAAATATGCTTAAAAACATCTAAAATATATTTATTAGTTAGAATTTATAAGATTTTTCAGTATGATTGAACTACCAGAATTGCATGATCTTACAATAAAAGTGACCCCCGAGTGAATGATCGCGTTACGACAGGTTCAACGACCGCGCCGGGGTCAACAGACCCGAGGCCGTGCGACCGTTTTCAGAATGGTACCTAGATGAATTTGTTGGGACCTTTATATTACTAGTAGATGTTTCTGACGTTGCTTGCGTTGTAGAACCAAAAATGTCGGCTTTATCTATAGTTTAATTTTGTAATTCAATTATATTTTTAGGATTTCTATGAGATTTATCGGTTATTAAGTGTTTTTAGACATTAACACATTGATAATATGGTATTTTACGATTATTACCGTTGTTATATAAACTTTTTATACAAACGTATCACTGAAAGAACAACAAGCTTATAATATATATTTTCGTCGACTTTTATTAGTAATTGAATGAATAATAAAAATGATATAGCCCATAAAAAGAAATGTAGTTAAAAACTTAACTTTAATAATAAGCGGAGGTCATCTTTATTCGGTGGTTAAAATCACACAAAACATAATTTGCAAGCTTAAAGCTTTTAAGTACTTAGAGGTGCTTGTATTTGAATATATTAAGTCGAACTCAATCTTCAAAAATATTCTTTATTCAATTAGACTTTCTGAATGTAAAATATTTTGAATATTTAAAATTTAAATTAAGACCGTTAGGAAGCTAGCGCTTGTTCGGAATGTAGTTTTGTGATTTATGTTTTTAATTATGTTATGTACACTAGTAGACATACATTTATTTCGCTCGGATTCGCTCGCCTCTTAATACCGAGCAGGAGCTGTAATACTTTGTTGAAATTTCGCGAATTTTGACATTGTAAATATAAATATCTTTTCGGAATTTTTCGTGATTTCTCTCACGTTTATGATTTCTAATGCTTTATGCATTAGAAATATTAGGAAACCGAAAATCAAAATGTCTATCTAACGACTAAATGTCATCCAAATCTGTCTAGCAGTTTCAGCGTAAGGAGATCGTATAATCTAGATTAGGTCACAGTAAACTAACGTAATGAAAAACATTTTATAAGTAGGTACGTATATTTTACGATGTAGTCATAATGCATACGATTATGCATAATTAAATGTTGTCAGTTCTTACAAGGACGTGACAGAGGTTTGTGTTATTAATGCATTAACTTTTTACCGATTTCAATAAAGGAGGATGTTTTTTAGTATATTGAGTTTATATACAGGTATATAACGATTACATATGTAAATATTATTTATATTACATACATATATATGTGTAGGTACGTCGTTCATATATCATTTTTTAAAGTTTGTTAAATTATTTTATTTACGCATACCACCAGGTTGTTGTGACTAAGAGTCTTAAAACGTCGTCGTTACAGACTTTAACTACTCATCGACTTTAGATGTACACGAATATTGAAACTTGAAATTTTTAATAAATACACCTCATATACCCTTCCTTTTTATCTTAATTTACAGTTAACCAGATCTAGACTATGAGATTTTTAGGTAATACATTTATCAACGTACTAAATACTAACTACTCACCCTCGCTTCGCTCGGATCCGTCCCCAGGTTTGGCGCCAGCGAAGCCACGAGTTCCGTTAGTTAAAATAAATAAAATTTCTGCCTCCTCCTTTTTTTAGTAAAAAAATAGCCTAAGTCACGCCTTATAACATTAACTATCTGTGAGTGAAAGTCCCGTCAAACTTGGCCCAGACGTTTCAGAGTAGCTGGAACAAACAGACAGACAGACAAAAAATTTAACAATTGGTTTTTTGTTGCTAGTTTCGTATATACTTTCATATGCATTTAGTGAAAAGTTGTTAATTTGAAATTTAAAACAGACACTAATTTTATTTATAAAGATGTATAGATAATATAAATAAATCAAATACCATAATGAGTTCTCACTTTTAGTTAACATGTTATAGTTATTCTGGTTTTAGAAGTAAGTGAAAAGATGTTGCTTAGATTTTATTTATTTTGGGCTAAGTTTAATCATCAGGTAAAATCATAGCATTAATACAACAGAGATTTAAATTACTAGAAGTTGTATTAATAAATTAGAGGAATAATGCATCTCGTTATACTATAAAATGTTAAGAGGGATCATTAGTGTCCGGCAATCCAGCCGGGTGCGAAGCCAAGCAACGCACTGGGAGCTGGCCCACTTTTATAGGTGTGTCATAAGGGTTTCTCCAGGTGCTTTACTGATATCTGAGTGGGCTGTTGGAGTAATCCCATGGTTGTTATGGTCAATATTAGGGGATTCTGCGACGCCCCATCAAGACGGTGGTGATTTTCTTGGGATTTTTTCGTAGTACTGGCTTCTCTTAAGCATCAAACATTGGGAATATTCAAGACAGCTTGGAATTCGAAATGTTTGTTATGTTTACTTTGTATGAGACCTACTACTTCTGATTACGTTCAATAGATGGCGTTGTGTTGAACGTATCGTCTACAACTAGGCGACAAGTTTAAGTAGGAAAAAGTAATATCATAATATAATATTATACAGCCTTATCGTCTCCCTCATAGTAACTGTTAAAACGTACCTAAGGAAAAACTCGAGAGTAGCGAGGCTGGGTTGCTATTACAGTTGAAATAAAATGCTAATACTATTAGAAAATTGATATATTTTTGAATGTGCAGTATTATGTTTAAGACAAAACCCTAACTAGATATAGGTAAAGCTGAGGTAGATGCTGGACTTTCTGTAAAGAAATCATCACTATTAAATTATTATACCGACATAACTCCTATAGTTAGGTTAACTATTAATTTTATATTACGAATATTTTTGTTTACTTTTTAGTTATATAAATAAAAGAAGGCTTTTAAGTATAAAAATGTAGTTAAAGTGAAGAAAAGAAAACTTTAAAACTTTCAATTGAGCGAATGAAGCCTAAGCAACGTTCGATACCCGTACGTGAAAATAGCCCTCTTTCAGGAAAATGACGCAAGAAGCCATGTCTTTCCACAAATAGGTATTCTAAGCTCATTGACTACACACGTATTAGTTAGTACGTACACGTGTAGTGTTATGAAGGTATTGCATGTCCTGCTTAGTTCTCACATATTACTGTGAAAGCTAAGATATATTTTATATTAGGCTAATAATGCCGTTATTCATTTAAATTTAAGATTAATTTATTAAACGTTTTAAAAAAGATATTTATGAAAAAAACAAAGTACCTGAAAAATCTTATAATTTTAATTAAGGAGAAGTACGTATTTACCCCTTTTTTACTCCCACTACTGGGCTCTTTATAATGAAATGAGGATCAGTCCATAGTCCACGACATAACGAAAAGATATTTTCTTTCTAAAACAATCATAGTTAAAAAAATACTAACTAATTCGGTAATCACGTTGAAAATGATAGGCACACGACTATGAGCAGAGGTGTAAGATTTGCGATGTAAATCCGGTTGACTTTTATTCTTAATCAAGCGTTCTGCCAATTACTAAGACGTAGCTATCATAATACGAAATTATGATATTAAAATCTTTCCAGCGGTTTGCTCGTGTACAGTCAACCGAAAGACACAAAAATTATAAAAACTATAAATTCGCTACATACTAATAATTATTATTATTTAAAAACAAAGTACATTCGCGTCTATTCGTGATAAACTCAAAAAGCACTGCACCGATTTTCATGTTGTTTTCTCCAATGGATAGAGTGGTTCTCGAGGAAGGCTTTAGTATATAATTTGTCAAGTTTTTGTAAGCATTTACATTTTACAAGCAGAACCCGCGGCTTCGCCCGCGCTTAACCAACGGACGAACCTTTGACTACTTAATAAGACTTACCAAAAGATATATTCAATATACAGATTTTAATCTGAATTTTATTATATGTAATACATAAGGGATCCTGAGAATACCTTATTCATGTGATAAACAGATTTCGTTCACAAAGCTGTGCCTACTGTGTCACCTCGAATGCGTCCATTACTGTCGTGAAGACTTGAGGGAATTATGTTTTTTGTATTTATTCTACTGTAATTTTTTTTGTGATTGTGAAAAAGGCTTTTATATTTCATTTTTGTGTATGAAGTATCCGCTCTAGTTTTCCTTAGAATCCTATAATAAATAGTTTGAATATTACCCATCTTTTCCAATGTGCTGCGAGGATCGTGTTACGGATGCCAGATAGTTGATAAACTACACATATTATATAACTTCAAATACATAATCATAAATATATCACTCATGACTGGACTACAAACATTCGTGCTCATCTCACAAATGAATGCCTTCAGCGGGACTCGAACCCACGAACTCTTCGAGAGCAAGAACTTACAAACTGCGATAAAAGTCGTCAAAACATCGACTATTTTAGCAGGACTCGAACCAAGAGAGCAAGTAATGAACTTACAAAATGCGATAAAAGTCGTCAAAACATCGACTACTACTTTGATCTGTACTTGATGTACCTACTCGTAGCTTACTGAAACGTAACCTGTCCCTCTCAAACAATCATAAGGAGCCGTTTTCTGCATGAAATGAAGTCATAAACATACTAACGTACCTATATACTCGTATGCATTTATAATACAACTGACTAGGTTTTTTAATAACTCGTAGTTTTTGTAATAATTTAACTTCACGCTCACACGGCTAGACCGATTTGGATAAAATTTAGTATACAGATAGACTTTGATCTTGAGTAACGCATAATCAAAGAACAAACGAATAAAAATCACCTAGGGAACCCGAGCAAGCGAGCGCAAGCAATTATTGTTTTCACTAATAATTACATATTATAGTAATTAGAAAATATTTTTAGCCCTGTTAAGTAGGGCTTCTTAACCGCATTCTTAGTAATTTCTTTGAAAATAACGAAAACAATTATTAATGAACGATTGTTATAGCAATTAGTCAGTGGCACGGCCTGCTTAAAATATTCTAGCATTAAATAATATTTCAGATAATCCATACATATAATAAAATTATGAGTCAATTCTGTACGTAAAATATATTTTTGAAAATCTTATTGAAATAGTTATTATTATCGAATAGAGTCTGAATCTATAGTACACTAGAATTATTATATAATATAATACCTGTCTGTCTTTCTGTGATCGCATTATAAATACACCACTATACCGATTTTAATTAAATGTAGTAGTATGATAGCTGGTTATCCAGGTTTTTGACTCCTATAATTAATATTATCTCCGACATTTCGTTAAATTATCTATTATACTTGGTCTATTATAATACTTTCTTAAAGTTACCGCGAGATTTTCGTGTAAGTAAGTAAGTAAGTAATAACTCTTTATTGTACACCCGAAAACAGAAGAAAATAAACAGAAACACAGAAAAAGTAGTAGGAAAAAGTACAAGAGGCGGCCTTATCGCTAAAAGAGCGATTTCTTCCAGGCAACCTTTAGGTGTAGGAAAACAATATAAGAAAGAGGGGGCGCGAAATATAAATAAAGAGAAAAATAGAATATTTACCTAATTTTGATTTTGGTACCTACCCGACGTTTCAAATAAGCTGTTTTTACATAAATTATTGCATTTATAATAGATTTATAGACCATCACACAATGATAGTAACGTGATTATAAATAATTATATCATTACTAATGATCAAAAATATTATTTTATTCTAGTTTAAGTTACACATGCATATTGATAGAAGTATTGTCGTCCCTCGTCTTATCAAGTAGGTCGATAGGTCTAAAGTTTACACCGTACTCTCTGTTTTATAAACTTTTAGCTTAATTCATACATCTTTTTCTATTATAAATTTTCAGGAAAAGACAGGTAAGGTATTTTTTAACTATTTTTACTATTATAATTTAGTTCAAGGGCTTTTAATGGATCGATCATACACTATATGTATACATTATAGCTACCTAATGTGACTTAATCTATCGAAAATCTATCCCAGATAAAGTAACCCATTTTATAACATTGGTATCAAGTTGATAAAAACCTTTTTATTATTTACATTAATTAAATACTACTTCTCATACGTGTTTACACATTTCCTTTCGAATCTACATACATACACGTAACAAACCCTGTTTCCCGCCCACTCTCCTTGACGTGATTACACGTGACATCTAACGGCGATATGTGTTACGTTTTAATCATTATTAACATTTTCTTATGGTATACTAGCAACTCGCCCTCGCTCCGCTTGCGAAAGTAAAGCCACAGGTTTCACTAATAAATGTATACAAAAACTTGATATATTTTATACTAAACTTTTCTCGAGAACCACTCTATCCATTGGTGAAAACAGCATGGAAATCGGTGCTGTAGTTTTTGAGTTTACCGGGAACAGACAGACGCGGTGGAGGACTTTGTTTTATAATATGTAGTGATACTGCGGGATTTGACTTCAAATTTTCTGAGTGGCTATTCGATGTGCGATTAACACGCACTAATTCACATAATATTCTTAGTTTTCCGCATGCATGTTACATAGCAATCATATACTGTGTGTCTCATAAAGTTTTGTATAACATAACGGCTGGAGCTAAAAGCTAAATTAAAAGCTTATTTTTATAATCACATTATTAACGGTATATGATTATATATATTATATTCAATTCAACAATCTTATACTAATAAACTTGAATTAAGACCGGTAATTGGACTACTTCAAGGGTACTCGATTAGACCTCTATAACTTAACTCACTTAAAATTTTATACTCTTCTTTTTTATGCATGTAAAGAGGTAATAAAATTTCTTACTTTAGTCGAATCTAGATATTTTTCGGTAAATTTTATCGAAATTGTCATTATTATCGATACAGTGCAGAGGCAAAATTTATTATAGTTGATTAAAGTTGGTATCTTAGTTATAAATGATAGCTGGTTCCGGTACCGGACCGATATATAAGATGCATTTTATTGGGTGAAAAAGTTTAAATATCTTAGAAACTTATAGTAACGTTAAACCGTATCTAGGGGCGAATCCTATCAGTGCAGAGCGAGGGTTAGTTGAACATTATAAAATCAAATCAAGCCTAGTTAAGACATTTATAAGAACTAATGATCATATCCTTCGAAATTTCTCACGACATACAAAAGTGTTAGGTATTGCAAAGGTACTAAGATACTAATAAAGTACTACGTTACAAAGTAACACGTAAACCAAACATTAAATCATTATTTATGTAATTTACAAGTAAATGATAATTTCAAGAAATGTCTTCGTCCTAAGAAGAATTGGCAATATAATCCCAGAACTATAAAGTTTAGATGATTTTTCTTAACACTAGTTCTAAAAAAATGCTAAAAGATTAAAAGTGGGACCTAAGGAGACTAGGACCAAAATCATCAAAACTGTACCTTCCTATATGTTATTATAATTTTGAGTTTATAATTTTATTATTTTTTTCTATTTAACTGAATTTCTTTCAATTGTAAAACTATGAAATATTTTTGATAATCTAAATTCAACTCATACCTTACCTTACCTTTCAAAAAGTTTTTGCTAATAGTTTTAATTTTACTAACATTTCAGTTATTTATATTTGTAAAAATATTTTAAAGTCTAAATACGTTATAGGATGTACATAAAAGGAAGTGTTATTCTATTACGATTAGTTGACAATAACGTTGAATATGACATCAGAATCAACAGCGTTTATCAATGTCACAAGTCGGCTACGTGATTATTTGTGATAAAGCCAGTTCAAATAGTATTGCCCATTAAGTTTCACTCTAAAATGTACTTCCACGCGATAAGGAATAGTTGCTAGTTCATTATGTACACCTTATGCAATGCTTATTTCTAACTATAACACGTCAAGCTAACTGTTTACACTGAGTAAATCTTAGAAATATCAGCCAAAATTGTAAGGAAAGTGAGAAATAGATGGAATAAATCGCAAAATCGTCCATTTGAGAGCCAAATAATTGATGCACGCCCATTAAAAAGTCCAAAATAAACGTTGACATCATAAAATATAAGAACCTGGACACAAATTACATTAGGTGCGGTATAAATATAGCGAAGAGACATCGGTCTGTAACCTTGCTTCATACTCTACCAAGTTACTCGCTAGATGGCGTTAGTTGTCGCGAAAAATTTCTATATAACGTCTTTCAGGTTATGTCCGACGCAAATAGAACTGTCTATAAATACATATAAATACTAGTTATACTGATAATATTTGTCACCTCGTGTTTTTACGTTTGTTAATAAAGCAATTACAATTGTTCACGTCTGTACTTATAAATGTATTGTACGCTATCGAGGAATTCATCGTTATACGTGGGTCGATTGCATAACTTTGTTTCATTAAACAATTTATTAGTAATGAAATAGATTTAATTATAGTGGTTAGAAAAAGTAAATTGATTCTGTGCTATCTATTAAGGCCAATTGACGAGGATATATGTTTTATAATACTTATATGTATATGTACATTTATTAAGAATTATGATGTGTACGAATTCATAATCAGAATTTTAATTTTTACAAAGTAGCATTTCTTCAGATATTATTGTCATACCGTAAATAACAGTGTATGTGTTATAAACTTGTAATTAAATGTACGTCATAACATATTATATGCTGTGATCTAATTGATTTAAAACATTTGACGTCTGATAAAACACCATAAAAAGCAACCTAACTAAAGTAACATCATAAAGATAATAAAAAAGCAAAATGAAGAGGCTAAAATATTCTATCAACAAAAGGAACAACAAAATGGCGGCGCGTAGCGTTTCTGAAAGCGTCTACGGGATGTTTGTGTCTCTTTCCAACGCAGCGGCTACGGGTGGGTGCGAGCGAGACGGCTACAGTACCCCGTGGGGCCTCGCACGCACACATGGCAGGTTATGCGCCCGCGCAACGAGTTTGTCCCAATTTGCGAATATTATATACCCACACTATATATTTCGCCCGAGTTATTCATATGCTGTTATAAGGAAAATGCTTTGGTTAATAATAGAATATCACCTGATTAATATCTGTTTTAATAATGCTTGATATAATAATACATATATTTATAGAATATTGCAGTAAATAATTACTAATATAATACAAATAATACTTTAATTTTATAACATATAAAGTTTTAAATAGGAAATCATAGACCGTTTTGAAATTCATATTTAACAATAATATGGCAACATATAAAATATTATTACAAAATCAATTTCAATACATGATTGTTTTACATTTTCACGTCTATAAATAAAACTTGATTTGTTATCAAGTTCCAATCGGAGAGTAACGGCGCTGTGGTTTGTGGTACGATAACATTAGGACAGATGTCTGTTTTACCATTTATTTACAGTATTGTTAGAAAAAAATATTAAAATGATGTATACACTAACTCTTGTCTTCAGCTCTGCTCGTCAACTAGAAAAAAACTACGGAACCATCTGCCAACTAAGGATTTAGGGTGAAAAATGGTTAATGCGGTCCCGTATTTAGTGGTAGTTATTGGTATCTTCAGTTATCACAAGTACGATTAAGTCTATGCATTCGAAATGTCAGAAATCTAAAATGGAAATACGCCAAAAGCCGGAAATCACTATCACTACATAGTATAAAACAAAGTCGCATTTTCTGTCCCTATATCCCTTTGTATGCTTAAATCTTTAAAACTACGCAACGGATTTTGATGCGGTTTTTTTAATAGATAGAGTGATTCAAGAGGAAGGTTTATATGCATAACTAGCGGATTCCGCGGCTTTGCCTGTGCTAAACCTAGGGAAGAGCCCAAGCGAAGCGAGGGCTAGTCGCTAGTATCTTATAAGTTAATACAGAAAATGTCGAAAAAAGTAATATAAATAGCAGAAGGGCTAATCGTAATTTGATTTCTAGGATTCTTAATTAATATAAATAAAGGTTTTCCTTCAATGCCTTTGTTTGGATTTTAATATATTTTAATATCGTGCAAATAGTAATCACCTTAATATTTAGAAATTTAGTTGTAAATATTAAATGAATATTGTTATACGAATGGATCTTTTCAAAGCTTTGATACAAACCAGTATTTAAATACCTATCTATATAACTAATAGTCTGAGTCAATATGCTAAATTAAACTGTTAAAAGGCAGTGGTAGCCTTACACTTGTCTCACGGTGAAGGAAAATATCGTGAGGAAACCTGCATGTCTGAGAAAACCTATCAAGTTTTCGAAAGACATGTGTGAAGTCCGCTATGGCCTGACCCCCCTCGTATTGAGGGAGGCCCGTGCCCAGCTGTGTTAAAAAGGTTAAAAAGGGCTGAAGACGAATTAAACTAATATCATTAATTTTTATATAAGTTTGTGTGTTATAATATTATGTAAATGATATAGCCTATAAAATGTTAATTTTATTACAGATGTATTAAGGGTTATGTTGGTTGATATATTTATAACCTCATGTTAACTAGCATTGCTTAATAAGTTCAGTCAGTCGTAGGGTCTTGAATTCGGATCCTGAATAGTGCTAATGTTTGTCTTTCATTTGAATCGAATTTAGAGTACGACTGGGAAATTTTGTCATCCGAATAAGGGTGCTGGTAGCTTAAAATCGATACTACTGTTTAAATTGATATCTTACATCCCTTAAACCCTTTTAACGTTCCTGTTAGGCCTTCAAAACAAAAGGGGTCAGGCTATAGGTAAGAGCGGGTTGGCGGACTTCACACGTCTTTTGAAAAGTTCTAGGTTGTCTCAGCTATGCAGGCTTCTTCACCCGAAAACAAGAACAAAAGTTCATATTTCACAGTATATCCATTATAAAACAAAGCAAAATGTATATCGCTACGATAAAAACTTAACAGGTGCATATAAAAAGAGTGTTTTATTAGTAACTAGACATCAAGGTCGGTTAAAATTTGTTAGGCAGCGTTACGAAAACTGAAGTAATTGAAGAAACGAAAGTTAAGTGTATTGTATGAGACTCTAGTTTCGTAAAGCGCATTTTGTATGTATATTTTTAACTGGAAAATAAAGCTTTAGGAGTTGTTGAAAGATATTATAACAATATCTATTAAGCTTATACCGAATTGTCTCACTGGTTTAAACATTTACTTTAAACATGCAAGAAGAAAAAAGAAATGTAAAAAGGTTTACGCGATATTTGACATTATAAATGAAACTATCTTTTCGGATTTTGTCGCGGATTTATTTTGATTTTTGGTTCCCGACGGTTTTTTTTATTTTATTCTGAATTAATGCTTGACTACGTTCCACCTGATGGTAAGTGGTAACGCAGTCGGAGATGGTAAGTCGCACTAATTCAGTAGCCACCTATTCACCTCTTGCCTTGAAGACACCCATATTGTAATCTGACGGAAACACTGACGTAGGCAGGTTGTTATCCTTAGCCGCACGTATAATAAATGACGAAGCGAAACTCTTCGTCCGGAAGGGTGGAATGTCCACGACATTAGGATGGAGACGGCTAGTCGTCGAGACGTCCGATGATGGAAAGGGGATGGGGGAATTAATTCGTGTAATTCCTGCGCACACTCCGAAATGCAACCTGTAGAATACAGCAATCATGGTCACGGGAGAGACGGGACTCCGAAATGATAGTTTCATTTATAATTTAAAAAGCTTAGTAAACTTTGAACAAACTGGGTGATTAAATACTGTATATCCTTGAATTAGAGTCACGTGACAACAATTTACATTTGAATTCACTCATGTGTATGGTTTGTTGAAAGGAATTTAGAAGGTCATATGTTATAGTCGCGCTGTTGTTTCGTGTATCCGCTTTTGCTTAACTGAATTAAGCAATTTTTCAATTATTAATGAAGAGACTACGTTATTTCATCGGTTCCTTGGTTTTAGATTAAGATTTGAGATCTAGGTTAGTCTCGAAAGTCATCTTTAGATATGGGCCTAAAATTTTCTCATAATTTCTCTTCAAAAATGGCATTAAAATACTTTGCTATTTCTTTTAATAATCGTATTTTAGCAATTATTACATGTATATGCATGAGATAATATGAATATTTCATACTTTATTTCACCAGACCAAAAGCATGGCGTAGATCTATTGATTGACATTAGTCCGTAAGAACACATAAAAATACATACTTTTAAAAATTACAATATCCGCTATTTATGTAGTGTAAGTCTTGTCAAAATCGTTCCAGTCGTTTCGGATATTAGCCACAACAAGCAAACAGATAGACTAAACAAATTTATAAATTAGGTTTTTCTTATATGTACCGCATAAACTTTAATATATTTTAACATTACATATATGACACTTCATTTATATTCATTAGTATAGATTTGCAAAATATCGTATTCTCTAGAAAAAGGAAAAGTTATATTTACGAGTATAAAGGGAAAGCTGTATTTGTAACGAAATATGAGTATACGCATTTAAACAGTGTATGAATAACACACACATTCACAGTTTAGTCACCTAACGACCATTAGTCAATTATCCCGTACTGTATTGATATAATTATCTCAAATGGACTCGGCTCTCCTTTGTGTGGGAGATGGGATGCCTCGTGTATGAAATTTGATATTTTGCATTGAAATCAATTTGAACACTTGTACCATTATATCATAGAATATGTATTCAGCCCTTTTTAACGTCCCACTGCTGAGCACGGGCCTCCTTTCAACAAGAGTGGATCAGGCCATAGTCCACCGCGCTGGCCTAGTGCGAGTTGGCGGACTTCACTTGTCTTTCGGAAACATGCTAGGTTTTCTCAGACACACAGGTTTCCTGGCGATGTTTTACTTCACCGAATCATGATAAAAAAATTCGCACATGAAAATCCCAGAGGTGTGAGACCCGGATTCGAACCCGCATCACTCGATTATCCAAGCGAGCGCATTAACACTGGAATCATAGAATATATTATACTAGCTGACCCGTGCCCACTTCGTTGGGCATAATTTTAATAATCCTTTTTAGTACATAGTGTTTTTAAGTTAGACATATGCTGTCGTTGACTTTTTTGTAGGCATTTTTAAGCTCCACATCTTTTCTCTAGAACTCAAAAATATATCTTTCATAGTTAAGGCAGCGTTCGTAGAAACACTTTCATTCGACCGTTTTTTCTCCGATTCACTTTGCAAAACGGACGTAAAAGCCTTTTTATTTTTCGGTGTTTTATATAGCCTATGACACTCAGCAATAATGTGGTTTTCTATTGGTGAAAGAATTTTTAAAATCGGTTCAGTAGATCCCGAGATTACCCCTTACAATTTAACAAATAAACAAACTTTACTTCTTTATAATATTAGTATAGATTAATAATATTTTCAAACATTTTTGAATATCTATTTGAGTAACATTTGGGTAAGTGCTAGAGTCATTCTAGTACAATTTTATTTGCACTATTCATTTTAGCTCTGTTATAATTATGTTCTTTATCATTATACCATGTGCTAATTACGTAAGAATAGTATTTTCAATTTTTGTTTCGCGGATATTTAGATTTCGGTTTGATTATTATTATCACTAGAGATTCCATCTTTATTAAAAATAGTATTGAATTATATCTAAAATCAAAAGTTATCCACGACAAAATCTGAAAAAAATAAATAGTTTTTCATAATAAAATTAAAACTTACAAACTTTGTTGTGATTGGGAAATTTATTGGCTAAAACTACTTAAATACCGTAAAATAGCTTTAAAACGAGTTTGAATTTTTCGATGACGTATAAATAAATAGATTATATCAAACGTTAGGTATATATATAGCGGCAGATAATGAGATGTTTTGTTATCGGTGTAGTTAACGTACATAGATGTGATAACTAATATTGTTTAATAAAGTACTTATAATTATTACTTAGTTGTATTATGAATGATTATGTACTAGTGACTTGCTGTTGCTTCGTTTGAGTGTCCTAGGTGTATAAGAGTAGTGTATAATGTGTCAAGTCATAGTTCATCTTCATATGTACTCATTTAAAGCCATCCAGATTCCAGTTGTTTCAGAGTTAAAGTGTGACAAACATACTTATACAAACCTGTGCATTTAAAATAGTTATCCTATTTTTGTATATTCAATTAACGTGACGATTTTGACATCCCTATGAGCTATCCAATGGTTTTTCGAAACTTCTAACCTCTTAAGCAGACTTACAGTGAATAATTTTCCAAAAATATAGCTATATTTATTATATCCATAACGAATGGTAGTTTTACCATCATACTCTACTTTCTTTCCGTACGTACACACCGTACGTTACGTATTACGTATTATACACCAACAAAGTAAAGTAAAACTCACCGTCAGAAAAGCCAGTACTACCCACTAAAATCCAATGAAACCACCCTCGTCCTAATTGGACGCCGCAAGATCGCTTACGCCCTCGACTACGATGCCCCGACGGCAGGGCGACGAGCCATACCACAAAAATCAAGGGGTTGCTCCCGCGATTCACTCCTATTATTGCCTAGAAAATAGTACACATCTCATTAACTATGCTATATTTGAAAGCTTTTTCAATAACATTTCTCCTCAATGTTAACCTATAACCTATTAAAATATATTCTAGTATACTTTTTTCCAGAAATAATATATTTTGTCGAGTTTTTTCTACTATAATATTCATGACATATATTATACATATCCTTTAGATTCTCTTGAATCGCTCTGCCTTGATAATAACATAACGTTGCATATGTTGCAAGAAAAAAAAACAAAATACGTATTAATATAAAAATGTTTCTAAAAATTAAACGTACGTTGACACAAATATTGAAAAATGTATTGAAATTATGATATCGCTAAACTATAACAAATCAACATTGTGAGAAACAATGTGGTCATTATCACGCATTCTGCGAACTTAATCATGCGTTCACCGCACGATCTGTTACAATCAAGCGATGCGAAAGCGATGTAGCATCCTATTTAATTATATACTTACAAATTTAGAAGCCAATAATTAGAAAATATCTGAGATTCACGCTGATATTTAATATCTATAAAAAATTAAATGCTTGTCTTTGGTTATCGCATCACTAGAGAACGGCTGGACCGATTTGGCAATTTTTTTTAAATATCATAGTGACAAAGCCAAATAAGGTTTTTTTCTTTTTTAAAATATAAATAAGAATGTTAAGACCTTAAACAGCGCCATCTAGTTACGTGGTATGCTCCGAGGTTTGTGTTATGAATACCAGATAGTTGATATACAAATTGAAATATAACTTTTAATACATGCATTTTATAAATATAAACAGTCACTCATGACTGGACAAACATTCGTGCTTAATTAATGAAAGGGCATGCTATAAGTGGGACTCCAACCCGCGACCGCGTCGCGCCTGCTATAAGTATTTCTTAAGGATAAAACCTATGAAATTACCTAATAATTAAGATCAATTAAGCTTATAGGCGACATTTAAACAAATTATTTATTCTATTTAAATATTTAAACGTATTACTCACCTTTAGCAAAGGAAAATTGGTGAAAATATAGTGTTTGCTAAACATATCTGAGCTGTTTAATATAAAATAGGAAATTTCGCGCAAATACCTTTGGTATGAAGACAATATAAGATGTATAAATAAAACCTATTACTTAAGTTTTTGTTAAACGTTTACAAACAATCTTTACAGATATATAACAAGACATCGTTTTAAGTAGCAGTTAGCTCTTATGTTGTTGAAACGTTAGTCAAGTTCTCCACCGGAAGTGCAATATAATGTACACAGTGAACACCCGCTGATATACCACTTAGTGTTAATGGGTATCCGGATTTACTTAAATAACAATATTAAACTACCTGTTTCACGCGGAATTTACCGTTTAACCACTTCGTAGACATAGTTTTGTCTGCGTTTGTATATAAGTAATTTTTGTGTTATCTTTTGGTCTAATACCTCTCAAAGAAAGGAGTTCTAAAGAACCTTCAAATATGTATAGTGATAATATTAAACGATCTATCAACCATTCACAGTAAGGGCTCTCGTCCAAGTAACTTGGCTTTAGCGGTACTTTAGAGTCAGTTACTAAATATTACTTTTTAAATCACATAATATTACCGTATTTCATATTCCTTTATTAATAATCCTAACTTAAACAATAGTTTGAAAAATTATTCAACGATTATAACATTTTTCTAGCTTACGCACATAGATCGATGGCAAAGTGGCACGAAAGTACCTACTAAGTATTACACAATACACTCACACTTTGCCAGCGAATTCTAAAGATCCATTTTAGCAATTTAATTATAGTAAAACTAGCGAGTTGCCCTCGCTTGGTTCGGGCTCGTCCCTACTTTTAACGCAACCGAAGCCGCGGGGTTCCGCTTGTTACACATATAAACCTTCCTCTTGAATCACTCTATCTATTAAAAAAACCGCATCAAAATCCGTTGCGTAGTTTTAAAGATTTAAGCGTACATAGGGATATAGGGACAGAAAGCGACTTTGTTTTATACTATGTAGTGATGAAGAGAAACAATTATATTAAAATTGCTTGTTGTATATTTACGGTTTCGGTACTGTTTTATTGTAAATGATACGATTATAATGCGGTACACGTTGCAGTTTGATTTATGTTTATAACTAGACACTGAAGTGAAATATTCAATATATTTTTATTTTATATCATCATTCGTAAAGAACAGGACTTATATTTAACTAGTGGCTCACCCTCACTCCACTCGGGTTCGTTCTGGTTTCGATATGTTTGAACTGTTCGTATACGTTTCTCAGATATTGGATATTTTCCGGCAGTAAAAGTATCCTATATGTTGATCTTGATAATCAGCTTTCATCGTACCATTGTAAATATTTTAAGCTTTAAATGATGTCAGTAAAGTTGTGAAATTTAGTGTGTATAAAGGTATCTATTTTTTACTATTAACATAAAACATATCCTCCAGTACTATATTGAGAATAAGAACCCTGGTGGAGCCGCGGGAATTGTAGTTATCTTTATAAATGTTCAGAAATGATAATATTTTGTATATCGTTTTAATGTTTCGTGTTTTCCTCTCATTCTTCTGTGAATCCCTTCATCGTATAAATATTTTATCAAATTGGTTTCGGGAAATCCACTATTTAAAACTAACGAAAAATTGCATATTTCCTCATGGTGTTCGATAAAGAATGTTGTTGTAGGATAACGATAATAATGCGATATTATATTTTTCCATTGCTTTAACAGTTGAGTTGAATTCACTTAAATACTTTTATGATACTTAAATTCTTTTTAGACAGTCGTAGCCCAGCGGTAACGCGTTAGGTTGAATAACCGAGTGATGCGGGTTCAAATCGGGGTCTCGCACTTCTGATATTTTCATATGCGAATCATTTTCTATCATGGTTACTATTTGCCTTACGGTGAAGGAAAACATCGTGAGGAAACCTGCATGTCTGAGAAAACCTAGGAAGTTTTCGAAAGACATGTGAAGTCTGCCAACACGCACTAGGCCAGCGGGGTGGACTATGGCCTGATCCCAATCGTACGGAGGGAGGCCCGTGCCCAGCAATGGGACGATAAAAAAAGGGCTGGTAATGATGATAATGATAAAAATCTTTTATATAAATTGCACCCATCGTGAGGGACACGGCTACCTATTTCATAGCATGCGGTAGATGTCCCGCACTTCGGAGTTCCCTCCCTCCCTTTGGTGGTCTTCCCTGCCAAATTTAAATTTTGTAGCACAAAAAATGAACGACTTTCATACAAACTTGCGAGAGTCCCTTAGGCAAATTTAATCCGGCGCTGTCGCAAAATCAGCTCTTAGCGGACTTCTACAAACTATAATCCAAAATTCATCTGTATGAATTCGTCGAATTCGTGATGAGTGAATGAGTGATCTTTCAGCTCTATATAAAATGAGGAATTATTTGAAGAATAGCTCGAGAATTATCGGGTTTGGAGGTTTTCATTTATTTAGAAATATAGTACCTAGTATGGTACATTCGGTATTTATCTATCACAATTACATTTCAGCATTTGCTTGTATCATTAAGCTTAGTATAATAAGATTCTACATTTTTTGTGCTTTAGCAATTCCTACTTATAAAATGTGCCATGTTTGTCAGTAAAAATACCCTTTTTTTGTTTAGTGAGATGTTATTTTTACTGGCCTAATATATTTGAAAGGTGTTTGAAGCATAACAAGCGTAAATGAAAGAATATTATAATGGTGAAAGGGTAGTCTTGTTTCTTAAAAAACTTCGTATTCAGCAGATATTAGGGTTGCTGCAGACGTCAAATCCATGGAATTCAATGATTTTCTTTTTCATGGCTTTTAGATACGGTTGTGTTTTCCATTTTGCTCGCTGTCTGTACGAAACGTGCTCATATATCTTATACACCATATAACACGATGTATGTTGCCAATATGATTTACCCTATCATTTTTTCGATTTGATAAGGTTAATCATATATTAAAGGGTCATTATATCATAATATAAATGTAAATGTTAAGAATTTAAAATTGTTATTCTAATTGTAAGAAGCTTGAACAGGACGAAATATTCTTCTTTGTGAACAAGTCCTTTAAATAAAGATTAAAAATAGTCTTTAGGACTTAAAGGTTTCTTAATAAAGACTTCTTTAAAAATATTTATTTAATTTTAATATTTTATTCAACCTTAGAGGTACTCGCGTTAAGCTCTTATAAAATTAATAATAAAGCTTTCTATGATTATGAGATCTCTTCTGGTCCACCTATGCAGGTTAGCATATCAAACCATCTGTTTCCTTAATTGCTTTATTTATAACATTAAAGCTCTTCAATAGTAGCTACTAAAAACGTAATGTATATACTCAAGCTTATAAAGCTACGATTCAAAGCTTAATTAAATTAAACTAAGCTTTAATAATTAAATAACAACGCGAAATTGTTAATGATACTCTTTTATTCGTATGAATTGATTTAAATTAAATGAAATATCAGTTTCTTTTATAAATATTATAGTTCGTATAAAATAAATAATGCGTTATTTATTATATACGAAATATTAACCTTTGTTTTACTATTTATTTCTCAACACATCTCACTAATGCAAACAAGCAGCGCTTTTCTACCGACAACTTCTACGTTAATCTTAACATCACATTACTCCTGAAGAAATAAGCATTTTCATCATCATCATCAGCCCTTTTTATCGTCCCACTGTGCGGCACGGGCCTCCCTCAGTACGAAGGGGATCAGGCCATAGTCCACCGCGCTGGCCTAGTGCCTGTTGGCGGACTTCACATGTCTTTCGAAAACTTGCTAGATTTTCTCAGACATGCAGGTTTCCTCACGATGTTTTCCTTCACCGTAACACAAGTGGTAATTATGATAGACATGAATCGCTCATGAAAAATATCAGAGGTGTGAGACCCGGATTTGAACCCGCATCACTCGGTTATCCAAGCGAGCGCGTTACCGCTGGGTTACCACTGTCTAATAAGCATTTTAAAAAGTAAAAAATGCATACAAAGTTTACTAGTTCTCTAGACATAAGTATTAAGGACAGACGCTGGTCGGTAATTTATGTATACATAATATGTAAAAGGATAGTATAGCAGTATCTAAAAAGCTAGCACTCGCCTAAATATAAAGCAATGGAATTTCAGATTAGGTATTATCAGTGGACGGCTTACTCACAGGGTTTTCCTAATGTTTATACCCAGTCGATATACCTCACTGTGTTAGTGTGTTCTTTCTGATGTATATTATTACTGCATTGTTATTCATAGAATTGATATAATTTTTTTCCTTATTAATTTAATTATTCTTTCATATAACAGATAATTAGCATTATTTAATAGTGAACTATGAAATGTTTCCCCTCGTGTTGAAGGGAGGTCCGTTAAAAAGGGCTCAAAAATTAAAATGCATGAAAAAAAGAGGATTTATTATCCTGTTATTATTAACTAGTATATATAGATAGTAGAACTTCATGTTTATTTCCGAAACGCCCACTTACGGTCAAAAGTCCAACGTCATCGTAGTCGAAACGTCGGGAACCAAAAATCAAAATAAATCCGCGACAAAATCCGAAAAGATAGTTTCATTTATAATTTAGTCAAGTTCAAAAAAATACAGCATAAATAGTTAAGCTAATACAAAAGTTGAACGTTAGGTAAAGTATATGGTAAGAACTATTATAAATGTAATCAGTTCATATAAATGCTAGTCATGTAATAGAAATCATAGATATTGGAAAACATGTCGTAACCCTCATATTTTATTGTGAACCCGAAGTAATATACTTGTATAAGGAAAATATACTACAAAGTAATTTTTCCGTTGTTTTACTCTTAGCGATACATTTTTATATAAAAACTTCGTAAGCACTCTTATATTATAGAGTCTAGACTTTAATACACAACGCTTTGTTGGCAAAGTGATATAATTGTAAAGGCAATGAAATGAAACATTAAAAGTAGTTCAAATACATCATTTTAATGAGGTATAATAGGTTTGAAGATATGTGAGTGATCATTAGAAATTACATTTACCACTGTCCTTTTTGTATGAGTAAGTAATATTTATTGGTATTTTTCTTATTAGGTAAAGAAGTAGGTACATACATGATTTAGTGAATTTTAATTCTAATCAAAACTTTATTAGATCGCCATTTTTCCTCGTGTTTCTTTTCGTCGGAGAGAGAGAGAGAGAGAAAGTTGATTGTTTTTCTAAAGTTGTTATACATCTAAAGATACGTATTGTATATAGCTAGTTGTATTTAAAGTGATAAGTGTGTATTAATAATATATTATACGAAAATAAATACACTTAAATTGTAAATTATAAATTGGTACAGTTATTTAAAGATGAAAGCTTTTCTCATTAATTTTATTGACACCAAACATTTGAGAAGCGAAAACACTAGTCGAGAGCTTTTTGTCATAAGCTTTAATTAAACTTTGCTTCCATTTGCTATGAAACTGTAGATAAAATGAAATGAATGGAATTTTCAGCTTAAACTCGTAGTTTACAACATAACTGGGAGCTTTTAAGTTCATTTATGTGATCTCTTTATTTGAAATGCATAGTTTATTACAAAAAGTTGGAATTTTATAAACTTCAAATAAGATTCTCAAAGTTAGGGGTCGGTTTGTATTTTAGGTACTACTGATTATCTTTTGCTTCTCTAGAGTACTTAGAGTTTTAGTAATGGTCTATAAATAACTTTGTCGTAGTCTACCTATCTACCTAATTGCATCTAAATTCGTTTAGTGATTTCAGCCCCATATCTGAAAAAAGTTAGCCTTGGTTATAATTTATATAAAATTCCGTGTTATCGGTCTTCTCTTTTCGGAGTTTTCAGAATTTTTCGGAGTAACATTCTGATTAGGCCTTTCAAAATTATATTTATTTCTAGAAATACAGTATATTGTTTTATATATTATACGTTTATTAAATAGCTGTTATTTTAGCATTACAAATAGTCACTTTAACTTTTTTGTATAGATAAGAGTTATTCTCTTTTAACTTTCTATGTACAGTTTAGCTTGCAGATTTTATAGGGAAAATACGCAGTCAAAACCAAAGGCGAACGCTAGTATTAGGCGTAATGTAATTACATTGCACTCACGAGTTTAATGTGGTCAATAATGTGACATTTGATATTATTGAATCTGTTTCATATAAAGGATTTATATTGTCTACGTACAAATACTATATGTAAAACGTATTTAGATTTGTATTTTTATTTTAGGTTATTATTTAGATACCCATCGTCTATGGAATAAATTTTCGTAATTTTTAAGAATTGTCATAATATTATATCGGTGATTCACCAATTTGTTTATGAACGCACGTACAACATTTTCATAATATTATTAAATTCTATACAGTTAAGCCATAATAGTATATACTTATGACATAACAACGATATCTTACGACGATCTAGATTGAGGAAAGTAATTCATGTGTATTCTACGAACAATATGCCTAATACATATTTAATCTTATTATACTAAACGAGCAATCCCGCTATAATATAAATTTCTTGAGGGTATTTCGGAATCGGATCCAACGATTTGCCCCAAATTCTGTATATTTTAGATAAGGTTTTGTCTTAAAAACGCCGAGTGAAGTTCAGATACTTTAATTTAAATATTTTTTGTGTAAATAGATGTACATACTAATAGAATTTAAAAATAACATGTTTGACTTATTATTATTAACTTGAGTATGTACGCCTTGGGAATGATGTGATCGCCGCCAGGCTATTTCAACATATAAAATTATTATCAATATACAATTTAATTTAAAAAAAGAATGAGATTAAGATTAAAAAAAATATTAGTCCCGCTGAGTTTCTTTCGCCAGTTCTTCTCAGGTCAGAAGTTTCTTCTTTCCGAACTGGTGGTAGACTCATGACGTTCAGTAAGAAATTGTAACAATTTTTATGCTGAATAAAATATTTTGATTTGATTTGATTTGAGTATCGTTCTTAGTGACAAATAAACAAATCTATTCTACTCGAACTGTACATTTTTTCAAGAAAAAAGTAGCCTATGTCCGTTTTATCTGAGTATCCGTTTAGCTATTCTGGCGTAATCGTCTAAAAACAATCACCCATTCGAATTTTCGCATTAATAATAAAAAGTTATTTAGAAAGATTTTACGCGATGTATATTTTTAGGTGCACCAGTTTATCTGATGAAACAATAGCTATAGATTTGACTCTAATGTGTGCATCAATCGCTCATCGCATAGATACATCGCATAAATCCTTAGTAAACAAACGTAGTTTATTTACTTCATCAATTGTTTCTTGTTAATTGACTTATGAAGTACTGACTTATGTATATACGTATTACATATAACATATTGAACTAAGGTACCGTTACAGAGTAATAAATTGATATTATGATATAAAAGATATAGTTTATTGGCCAAAAAGTGTCATACATAGGTAAATTATTAAGAAGGCGTAAGATGAAAAGGGGTGTGTCAGGGTAGGTTTTATTTCAAAAATAAAGAAAACTAAAAAAAATATCTGGAAACTTGAAAAGCTCTGTTTAGGGAATTACCAACTGTAATAACGTAGCCAGGGATGAACCCGAGTGAAGCGAGGGTGAGTCAATAGTAAATTTATATTATAATTCTATCTGAATATGAATATTGTGATGGAAATTGTCGAGACATTATGCAGAGCTAAATTTATGCCTTGATTTCATACAGAGTCACGTTTCACTGCAACTGTGCGGGGGTGGTGGATAACCGAAATTCACTCGTCACTCACTAACAGTAACAGATATGTTATAAAAGTGGTCATGTAATAATTTGTGTAACTCGAAATATCAGATTATTTGGAAAATGGTTATTTAGATTCTTTTTGACTTTGACTGAAGACGTCGTATGTCTTATGTCGAATACGTATGTCGTATGTAAAAAATGAAGAAGAAGAAAAAGACCAAAATAAAATATTCTAATCAAATAGAAAAATCTCTAACAAAGTTATGGTGGATGGGAGAATGAAACATGATTAGATTAGTTCGAGGGTATAATACATAATAATTAAGTTTATATCATCAGATCATAAAAGATCAATCACACATTTTAATCACTACATAGAATAAAACAAATTCGCTTTCTCTGTCCCTATATCCCTATGTATGCTTAAATCTTTAAAACTACGCAACGGATTTTGATGCGGTTTTTTTAATAGATAGAGTGATTCAAGAGGAGGGTTTATATGCATAACAAGCGGATCCCGCGGCTTTGTCTGTGCTAAATCTAGGGAAGAGCCCGAGCGAAGCGAGGGCGAGTCGCTAGTTTAAAAATTTATTAAAAGTCTTATTCTATTTGGTATTTACCAAGGAAAGTAATAAAAAACATTAGTGTTTATTGCAGAGCTGGATTAAGTATTGAATACATTTCTGTTAACTGTTCAAATACACTAATCTCTTCATAAAATCGCGCATACTGCATAAGTTATATTTACACAATGCTAATGTAGATTTCTGGGAAACTAATAACACGACGATGTAATGTAGAGCGTTTGGTTGGTTAACAAGTTTAAAAAGCATTATGCTCTATTATTTAAAATCATTATCATTTTAATATATAATAGAGTAAAATAAGTATATAATAAAAATATATTCTTATAATATAATCTACTTTTGTTCGCTGCTTTGCTCGCGTGGTACGTTCATAATTACAGCACTTTTCTGTTGTTGATTTTTCTTGAATAAGCTGGTTTATTCAATATATTATTATACATACGTATAAGTATATCTTTTACGTTCGTATCGTTATCTCGTATGTTCGTCTATTGTAAAATTCCTTTTAAAGCAAACAAAGAGAAAAAAATATATTAAAAAAACATTGTAATGATAGTTTAATACTTATAATTCACAATACTACTTAAAAAAGGATTTGAATGACTTAACTTGACGAGAAAAAAATTTACTTATGAAACGGTAATACAGATATTGCTGTTATAATTTAATTTAGACTACGTTGATGACGCGTTAACGATGACGAGATGTTTCTTCACGCTATTTTGTACATTATATATTATTATGTAGTTGAAAGGTTTATAGGAAATGTAGAGATGTACCGTTGCCTAATTTTCTCCATGCAAAATAAATACAATGATACGTATGGTTACACTTTCAAACGCTTACTCATGAACTGTTTAAATCATTTTAAAATATGTATACTCTGCTTAAGTTAGCTTTGGAAAACTTAATATTTTATATATAAAGTCATTTACAACAGTGCGTATGTACTCGATGCAATAAAAGAAATAAAATAACGTGCAACGTGTATGATTTTTATTGGCTATAAGTATAATAGAGATAGTTAAATTAACTTGGTATTCATATAAGTCACTATTTAAAGTTATTTTGAACTGGTTTCAAAAAATAAGGATGTCATAAATTTGCGTGTATGTTTTTGTGTAATGTCTTTGCTAATTATCTCTCTAAAAGGTAAAAAATATGTATGAAAGTTTACAACTTAGTTTAGCTATGAATTACGTACTTAGTATTTTATTTATATATCGAAGTGGTGCCCAGCATTGTTCGAACATTAAACATGTAAGTTTTTGTATAAAGTAAACATTTTAATTATTTCTAAGTAATAATTATAGACTTAGAAAATCCTTGAACGTCACTTCAATCTCCTTTCAACTGTCAGTTTTGTTTTTACCCCAATAAAAAGATGTTACTATGCTGCATAGTGAATAAATCCCTAGTAAATTGAAACCAGTGAAACATCTAAATTACTACGATATAAGAAGTTGATCCTTTAAATTACTCGTATTTAGAAAAATAAAGACCTTTTCTACGCTATCATAATAAACACGTTTTTCATTTATGATAATAAACCATTAGCCATTAACGCTTGATCAAAGTATAAGCAAGTTGTATTTGTCTTCTTTATATATAAAATTCCAGTGTCACTATGTTTTTCCGTGATGAGCTCAGAAACTTTCCGTTAGATGTTGTCCTTTTTTTTAAATGTGTGACTTGTTCCAACTTATAAAAGCTGTCACACACACTGCACTGTTTTTTCGTTACTTATGAATCTATGTGTAAAAAAATCTAACGGTTTATTGTATTTTGACATATGTGCATATAGCATACGCATACTACTCGTATATAGATTTAATTTTTCTAAGTATTTTGTAAATTGGGTTTGTACCTTTATAAATAAAGATAAAGATTATTATTACTTGAACAAACTAACGGTTGTAAGCTTATATAAAAATAGCTGTTTTATTTGTCGATGAACATTAAATCTCGATAGCTACAAAACAATTGGATGGCCTATTTATTCATATATTATATCTTATTTCATATTATCTGTCTTAGTAAAGCATTACCTTAAAAACAAATGCATATATTATCCTACGCTCTACCAAACGCTGTGCTCCGTTTCCGGTTACCGAACATAGGCCAGGTGCAACCCCAACTTTCTAAAAATAGTCCATTGGAAGTAATACTCGTGTCTCGTACTAATATTTTTCGTCTATTTATTTATAACCAAAGACTCAGCCTCGCTTAGCTCGGGTTCGTATCACTACGAGTATACATTTTAATAGTTCAGATTTCAGAATCATCACTACATAGTATAAAACAAAGTCGCTTTCTCTGTCCCTATATCCCTATGAATGCTTAAATATTTAAAACTACGCAACGGTTTTTGATGTGGTTTTTTTAATAGATAGAGTGATTCAAGAGGAAGGTTTATATGCATAACTAGCGGATCCCGCGGCTTTGCCTGTGCTAAACCAGTACCATATAACATCAAAATCTGTCCAGTGATTTTCTCATGATGAGGTCACAGAGAGACAAAAACTTTAAAAAACCATTATTGGCCTCTGTTACGATAATGATAACTACATATTTCTATAATTTTTCAAAAAATTTTAAGTAGTAGTTAGATTGTACTCGATTCCATTTTTTATTGTACTATTTTTTGTATAGATATACATATTAATCTTCCTTTAAATATTATAATATAGGTACGTGAATTAACAATATTAAGCTATCAATTATTTATAACATTATTCGGATTGGTAAGTATTCCGACAGCAACGCATAAACGGTTGCTTAGCAATGTATAAACACGAGGACGGCTAATTAAACTTTAAACATATTTAAAATAAACCATAGCAATATTATGTAAATCACGCTTGATATTTTATACATCCAGATAACCGAGTCGCGTCCCGCATACAAACAGCGACCGGTGTTCTTTTAAATACTAACAATACATTATGTGACTGCGAAATAAATAAATTCCACCGAGTGCATCGCAACGCTTTCTAATTTACCAGAGAGAGTCCTACCCCCGATCTCAAACGAGCATGTATGAATCGAGCTCAATTATTTACATTATTTTCATTAAAAACGTTTCAAATCGGCCATTTTCACACCGAATGTTTTATCAAGTGACGTCACAACAAAGGCATGGTGAGCGAAGCGCTTGCGACGTTGCCGCGCATCTGCAAGAATGCGGCCGCCGCGTTGCCAAGTCGCGTCGATAGCGGGCGATAATGCGAGTGCATTCATGGGCGGCTCGGCCACCCGGATCCGCTATTTTGTTTATATGCCGACGATTTCTTACAGCGTACCATTTTCGAATCCTGCGAGGAAATTGAGCATAGACTTTTTGTTTTTTTTTTTATTTGATGGATGTTTTTTGGCATATGTTCTGTGAAGCAAATGCTAGAATATAGCGGCCTGTTTCTATTTTTAGATGCAAAGGTGCATAATATGTTGTTTGTTACGCGTGTTGAATAAATTTTCGTTTTGTTAATTATATATTATTAGATATGGATATAAAAAAGAAATTACACGTATTTTTAAAGTTAAATGTTGTTTATTAATGATGTTCAGTTATCGGTATTTATGTAAGCGTACGTGACGTTTTTATGTCGATATATTATTTTACGTGTTCGTATATAATGTTTAGAGGTCATATGAAAGTTGTAGCAGACTTGCAGATCGCTCGAACGATATTATTATTCATTTGTTGACATAAAAATGAAAATACATATATTTCATGGCATTTTAATTAAAGTAAATGGGTATTAAGATTTTTAAAACGGTTTATTCTTATTATAGGATATTAAATTAGATAAATAATACATAAAAGATATAAAATTATATAAATAATATATAAAAAATAGTGCAACAGAAGTTATTTTAAATACAAGTTTATCCTTTATAGTATGTAATACCTACTTTAAAATTGATAAAGATGTACGCAATTAATGATCAAAACTTTAAAGTAGTTATAACAAAAGGATCTCAAAAAGTCGTATCGCAGACATAATGGGTATAAAAAAATGCACATGAGTGTTAGATGGCGAAAGGAAGCGACAGATGGCGTCACGAGGCGCGATGCGCGCTATAAGATCGTATCCGTTAGTGGATTTACATTTTATGAGCCTTTGCCATGATGTAGTATAAACTTGGCTTCGTTGTCGATAGATTATACTAAACTCTAAAGTTACTGTTAAATATATTTTATGTAAAAACTTGTAAATTTCGACTATAAACAAACAATTTTAACATTTATTATATAGATAATGTACGTTTATAATTTATATAATAAGAAATAGGATGTTTATTGTTTAGGTTATCTGTTTAAGACTTCGATGTTATATCGCAAAATAATTTGATTAACTTTACAGATAACTTGATAAGGTTTATTTTTATGATACGTTTTACAAATTTTAAATTTATGTTTTATTTTTGCTTTTAAGCTATAACCGTAGTTTTTAAGTGCGTGGTAAATTACACGTGGTTAGCAAACAAAAGGATGTAGGTTATAATATTAATATACAGGATTTGATGTGTAATGAAGTCTAAGTATTTTTTTATATATTTATTTACATTAACTTGTGGATTTATATAAACAGTTTTATTCTTATTCTTTTACTTTGCGTATGATGTGGTAGTTTTTAATGTTGATATCTTCTCTTTTTTTTTGTTGTATTAGGTATATAATACTTATATTGAATCGAAATTTTAATTATCTTTTCGATTAAGTAAAATATAGCTTACTTTTAACTAACTAACTTTAACTTGTTTAAAATAATGTAAAGTAGGACAAGCGAGTATTGCTTTGTTTTACGCATTATTATATTTAGTTAAATATAGTAATAATCGTAATCCAAGTAAAATAAAGCATTACTACTACCTTAGGTTTACGCGAATATTTGATATTTTAAATGAAACTATCTTTTCGGATTTTGTCGCGGATTTATTTTGATTTTTGGTTCCCGACGTTTCGAATGCTTTACAGCAATCATGGTCACGGGAGATCTTATTACAGACTGTAACAACTGTACAAAATCCGAAAGGATAGATTAATTATAAGCATTACTATTTTAATATAGACTATATATTCTTCTATTCTTTTAAAGTTATGTAGTATAAGAAAAACTAAATGTGATTAGATTTCTTTCTAAAACTATTGGTGAGTAAGCACTTTAAGTGAAAATTAAAGTGTTAAGTACGTATCATATCTAAATATTTATATTAGGTATTATAACGTGAAGAACGGTTGTGTTATACAATAAGATAGTGTACGATTCACATTGTCATGTTTTCCTGCTACCTATCATCATGATTGCAACGCCATTCAATATTTTATGAAAACTATTAAAAATGAAGTTCGTATTTGCAGAATATTGAAATTGTATAAGCAAAAGTACGTTGAATATTTTCAAAATATATATATTGGGTGTAGTTTGTACAGACAGTGAATTGAATTAAAGATCGAAGGAACAGATTTTATAAAAATATTTTTATCATAATTTTAATATTTGATCATCGATTTGAGAACTAAATAAAAAACTTCCTTGGATTTACCCGAATATTTGACATATTAAATAAAACTATATTTTTGGAATCATTTTGATTTTTGGTCGGGAACTAAAAATTAAAATAAACTCACGACAAAAACCGAGAAGATAGTATAATTTAAATATTATTTTTTAGTAATAAGCTAAACTACTTAGACCAATTACTTTACTGTTGAGGGTGAAAAAAAGTCGATTTGAGCATCTTCTCCGAGACGAGATCCTATGAGTTCGCGCAAGTAGCTAGCCTGAGATTAATATATATAAAGGCTGGGTATAAAATTAAAGCAAAATGAAACTAATGTTATTCTTAGAAAAGCCTATTTCTAAGTACTCGCATTTTCTTAAGCGAGCTAATAAATAAATTCAACCCCTAAACAGAGAGAAATGGGGTGTCTGATGCAATAAAACTAAACGCGAATAAGTTGCAGGGGGTCGAAAGCAAGATAAAAAAGACACCACGCATGGTTTTCTTTTTAAATCGCTTTGAACGGCTTCACTTGTAACGGACTTTGTAATATAATCGTAAAACTCGATTTTTATCTTCTACAATAACTGTAGTATCGATTTAAATTGTATTATTTTTTTAATCAGAATGGTTCGTCTTAGTGCTTATTTCTTCAAGCGGCCAATTTACATGGTTTAAAAAGTTTTAATACAGAAATACAGTGGTAGCCCAGCGGTAGCACGCTCGTTTTGATATCCGATAGTTGCGGGTTCAAATCCGGGTCTCGCACCTCTGATAATTTCGTGTGCAAATCATTTCTATCATGATTAACACTTGTCTTACGGTGAAGGAAAACATCGTGAGGAAACCTGCAAGTTCTGAGAAAATCTAGATATTTTTCGAAAGACATGTGAAGTCCGCCAACACGCACTAGGCCAGCGCGATGGACGTGGGTCGTTGAAAAGGGCTGATGATGATAATGCAGAATTATTGATTCTTAACTATTATTACTATTGATATAAAATATAAGAAAAATCCATTCATATGTTATAATTCTTAGAAATAAAGCTTTATTAATAAAATACAGGAAAACAATCAAAAATAAACATGTTTGGTGGTTTGGACAAATATAAACTGAGGACACGTATACAGGTTATAAGGTATGAGGTATTAAGGGGGTACATTATGGAACTCCTCAATTTGCTTGTATAATCATCGAACTTGGGCTTGTACGAGTAGTAGGTACATACATTTTTAAAAGAGTCCTTTAAGCTAGACGTGGTCAAAGGCGTGTTTCTTTAATATATGAATTTAGTGTTTACTATTGAGGTAAACAAGCCATTACACGGTTTGGCATTCGTTTTCAACTGTTTGGTTTATCTTTGGATTTGCTTTGTTTAAATATGCATAGTTTAAAAATATCTGGATGGCACAAGGCATCTAGATGGCACAAACTGTTGTATGTTAAATCTTTCCTATATACCTTATATGGAATTTATTACAAGCTACTTACTAATTAAGAAATATAAAATAATAATTTTTATGCTAGACTAGGTCTTTGCCTTTGCCTTTAGGAATAGAATTCACTGATGATCTTTCGTTTAATTCTTAGTATTTATTTGTGTCGATAAACGTATGTTATAGAAATAACTCGTAATATTTAACATTTTTGAGAACTATTTATGATTTATATTTTTCAGTATATTGTCCTGGAGAACCAGCTATCGTGATATCAAACATCAAAATCTGTAGTGGTTTTCTCGTGATGCGGTCACAGTAAAAAATATCAAAGACAGACAGACAAAAATTCCAGAAACTATAGATGCGTATGCTTCTGTAACGATAATAATGACGTCTATTTCAATAGCATTATCATTATTTAACATACAGCTTGTAGTACTTAAAATGTTGTTATATGTACAGATAAGAGAAAGAAAAAACTTGGCAGTACAATAATACGTCCCTTTAGTCTTATGTTGGCTTTTCTTACTATTTATATATACCAAGCAGTTAATTCATATAAATAAAGCTATCAAATCCCAAAAACAATATAATATAACACATCGCGTGATACAAATATGGGCAAGCTATTGATTATATCGCCTACTTTCAAATTATTGACGTAACCTAAAGATTAAACCTAGTACGACGCAGCATTTACGTCACAATTGTCTATTAAATAATAATATAACAAATAAGTAAGTTGAATACTATGTAGTAATGTGTATCTTAGTTCATGCTAATGGGCGAATTATCTACATATATTAACTTACTTTATGTACCGCTCTTAGTATAAAGATGTATGAGAATATTTTGTAGTTTAGATTTTAACTTTGTGAATTCATCTCTTTTTAACGTCCCACGAACCTTCAATACGAGGGGTATAAGGCTATAGTTGGCCAAATGCTGGTTTTCTTTCACTATTGTAATTATGTTGGAAAAATGATTCGAAAAATAATTTGTCAGAGGTACGAGATTCAGGATTTGAACCCGCTTCCATGTCCAAAATACTATTCAAAATTGCATGTTCTAAGACTATGTCTAAAGGTCTGATTTATAAACTACTAAAACGCCTAACTACATAGTTTAAACATCTTTTAAAAGCAGTATTTATTCATTCACTATGACTAGTAAGATCATTTAGTGTAACAGTGTTAGCTAATTCGGGTCGCGGAAATTGTGTCGCCGTGCTACGTTATGTTTAACATGCCTTGTCCCCTTTCCCTCGACGAATTTCCGGAAATAATAATGTTAGTCACGTGTTCAAAATATAATACTAAAAATTAACTTCCCTTACTTTTACTACCTTTACTAATTGAACGATAGTATTTTCTTAGTTAACATGAAAACTTGACATTTTAAATCAAATTATCCGATACGAAAATATCCGAAACGGTAGTTTACTGAATTAAGCAATATTTTGTAGAACGAATATCTTAGTAGATAAAGAAAACGTAATATTTCACAAGTTCTATTTATTTAATTCTAAGCAGATAATCAGTAGGAAAACTCAAAATTATCTTAACTCTCGGTTAATATCGGTCGAGCCACTCTCGAGTCTTGCCCTTAGCAACATTCATTTTATTTATGTACATAGATGTAAATAAGATATTTCTATTGATATGAAAATATTTTCTCTCTTATTTGAGAATATACGGCAAACGCAAAAGAACTAAATAAGCAAAAGGTTTATGAACTACAAATTTCAGCTTCATCCAATAAGGAATCTTTTGATAACTCACTAACACACCGCAGAATAGTTTTTGTTCTGGAATAAATGCAACATATTATGTATTGATACCTTGATTCTTCAAAAGCTACTTAAATCATAAATAATTAAATAATGAATTTGGAACACAAAATATTCCATTTTATCCTACATATTTCAATCATCTTTATTTTAATGTTTCCCAAATCGTAATATTATTGAAATAATAACGTTTCTAATGTCCCTTGAATATTGCACTTAAACAGTAACTTAATCGAGTTGCAAATTACTCGTAAGTAACGATATATTCATATTTGACTCTCATGCATAATAAACTATTCATGCAAAAAGCAAGCCAATTTAAAGCAATGTTAAATTGAATTAAAAACACGATCAAATTTATTCGTTTTTATTATTAACATACTCAACCTCGGAGGTCTGAAATTTGATTTAGATTGTATGTTTTTTCTTCTATGATATTACGATATGAAAGCATGACATTAGAGGTAATTGCTAAACACATTACCGTCTGTCCGTGTGTATTTGATCTATCTTAAATGACTGGTATTTTCTGACGAGTTTATACTTAAATTGAAGTTGGTATTTTAAGTAATCTTGTAAGATTTTGAACCTATTGAAAAGAGTTTTAATATAAAATTGAAAATATTTTTAATAAAATAAATTAAATGAATCTTATTTAAATTCGATATTAAAGGTAGTGGTAGCCCAATAATAATACTAGTGGCTAGGAAAACCGAGTGAAACGAGTTTAAATCCGGGTCTACTTTTGATATTTTCATGTGCGAATGTTACGGTGAAGGAACATCTTAAGTATTTTGTTGAAACTTCTAACCGACGCGGTTTGAATCAATATAGCATTATTAACAGTGTAATTATACTGTGAATTCCGTCCAAGAATATATCACTACATAGTATAAAACAAAGTCGCTTTCTCTGTCCCTATATCCCTATGTATGCTTAAATCTTTAAAACTACGCAACTGATTTTGATGCGGTTTTTTTTAATAGATAGAGTGATTCAAGAGGAAGGTTTATATGCATAACTAGCGGAACCCACGGCTTTGCCTGTGTTAAATCTAGGGAAGAGCCCGAGCGGAGCGAGGGCGAGTCGCTAGTTAGATATAATTTCTTTAACGTATGTTAATAAAGTAATTACTAATGCCAACGGATTTCTTAACACTTATAGCAAAAGGTACATGTAGTAGGCCTCTACGACCGTACGACATCTAAAACCTAATTACTTATATGTTTACTATATTTCATTTAGACGCTTTTAAGTTAAAATTAATTTAATAATTAAAACGATAAAATAGTATTAATCATCCAATATTTTTAGTTTTCCTCTTCCCAACATAACACTTAAAATATAGTTTCAATTAAAGTTAATGGCCAAAACATTTCTCATTTTATTACAATGATGATACACCGCCTCGCGCAGAACATTGTAACATTTATTATTGCGAGAGTATAATATGTATGCTATTTTAGATTTTAATTTATAGAGTTATCACAGTAATTTGATTTTTATAATGATATCTGTGGTACTTAGGGAACAAACCTGAGAGGAAAATGAGTCATTACATAGTATAAAACAAACTCGCTTCCCGCTGTCTATGTATGCTTAGATCTTTAAAACTACGCAACGAATTTTGATGCTTAATAAATAGAGTGATTTAAGAGGTGCTTATCTATAAAATATGCATAATATAGCAGAGAAACACTGATAATAAGAAGAAATTTTAGAAGTACGGAGATGACGACTGACGACTGTTTTTCCTCTCTGGGTGGCTTCCGCTCACGCTAAATCTTAGCGGTAGTTAGTAAATAATAAAATGAATCTTTAATCCTTCGCGCCCTAGACACTAGTTTAATAATCTCTACAGAATTTACGAAACGTTTTTTGATTCAACGATTCATCGTAACATATAATTAAACAAAGTCCTCTGCTTCGTATGTCTGCCTGTCTGGCTGTTAGCGATAAACTCAAAAACTACTGCGCCGATTTTCATGCTGTTTTAACCAATGGATAGAGTGGTTTTGGAGAAAGGTTTTTTTTTAGTATTTATAATTTGTCAAGTTTTTGTATACATTTACAACCGGAACCCGCGGCTCGCTAGTTGATTTATAAATTCATGTGAAAGCGCATGTAAAATATGCAAAATATTTCAACGAGTTTTAAGTAATTGAATGCAGGAAATAACCTCGTTTTTCTGTTAAATATTCTCCAATTTGATGGCGGATTTTTGAATATTTCGTAAATTGTAAATAAAGGGATAGACAGTGCAATTGCGTTTGCGATTTCTACTGCGGATGGCTAGCCTTATCAAGATTGGCTACCGTGGGCGAAATCAGGTGGTAGTCATCATCATTATTAATAGTATTTATAATTTTTAATATGAACTAAAAACTGTATCTTTCGATCGAAATAAAAAATGCGTATTACGGTTATATGATATAGCATATGTGTGTTACGCAATATTTTCGCAAATTAATTTAAATTTAATTGTTTACCTAACTTTATAATATATTGAAACAAGTAAATATTCAGACGTTTCAGTGTCTTCAAGATAATAGACGTTAATCAAATCAAATCAAAATATTCTTTATACAAATAGACTTTTACAATCTGTTTTGAATCGTCATTTTTACATTATTAAAATTAAATGGCAGTCTGTAAGTCTGTGAGTAAGCTACCGGCTCGGAAAGCTGTTCTGCTAAGAAGAACCGGCGAGAAACTCAAGAGTTACACCTCTCACACTCTTTTCAAAAAATATTTGCTAACAATATTGTATTACAATATTTATCTATTTATCCTACGTGAGACACAACCAGACTTTAATACCACACAGTAAGCCTTATTCAATAACGTATTTTTAATTTTAGATTTGAATTGCTTCAAAGGCAAGCTCAATATGCACTGTGGAATTTTATTATACATGCGTACACCTTGTCCCATAAACGACCTATTTACTTTTTGTAGGCGAAATGTAATGTATGCAATGTATGTAATGATTATAGTACAATTAATTTAACTAACTAGCATAATAATAATAATAATAATATACTTTATTGTACACCACAAGAGAAAACATTGAAATACATACATACAAAAACAAAGAAGAGATGCACAACAGGTGGCCTTATCGCTAGAAGCGATCTCTTCCAGGCAACCTTGAGGTAGAGGAGTAAGTTCACATGATAAGGGTAGGCGGTGTACATTCTATGACACGATACATATATACTTATAGATGCATAGATACCTGTATAAATAAATACATACACACATACATAGATACATACATGCATACATACATACATACATACATACATACATACATACATACATACATACATACATACATACATACATACATACATACATACATACACACATACATAAATACAAAAGGACATATTAATGTCTACCACACAGTATATTATTAGTTGTACGTAATATACACTATACTTATTATAATAGACTACAAAAAGTAATAAAAATAATTAATATATTAGGAAAAAAGAACTAAAAAGAAGGTAAAGGGCTAAGGAAAAAGGCTTACAGAGATAGATAATAATCTTTTAATAAAGTTTTGAAATTATCCAAAGTTTTAGCATTTCTTATGCTTAGAGGAATTGAATTCCACAAACGAGCAGCTTCTACAGTAAAAGACTTTGTGAAGAAACAGGAAGAGTGGGCAGGAATCTTAAGAGTGAGATTCTGAGCAGAGCGAAGTGAACAAGGATGGGAATCACTCAGAAACTCAAAACGCTCTTTTAGATAGGAAGGAGTTGAAGGATTAAACAGCACGCAGTAGAGAAGGTGAAGAATATGAGTATTCCTGCGGAAGCGGATTGGGAGCCACTTGAGCTTTTTACGAAATTGAGAAACATGGTCATATTTTCTAAGGCCAAAAATAAACCGTATACAAAGATTTTGGAGTCGCTTAAGTTTGTTACATACGTGATTTCTTCGTACTTTATTAAGTATTCATTTTTTTGCCATTTGACGGATTATTTTACGGTGAAGGAAACATATGAGGAAACATACAGGTTGTATATCTGCGAGAGCTTTCAAGGACATGTGAAGTTATCCAACTCGCACATGGGCGGGGGGTTGTCTATGGTCCCCCTCGCATTGAAGGGGTGGTTTCGCGTAGTGGAATGTGTAACGTCGACAAACGTGTTACAGGAAAATAGTCTGTCGACGAAACTCGACATTTGAAGATTTTTTATATTTATAGATTAAGCTTTATTAAATATAACCTCTACTAATTTAAAATTGTAACATATAAATAGTTTATTTATTAAAGAGCGACACCAACGCTACAGCGACACACAGTCGCTTCGCGTGGGTTGTTCCCTAGGTTTAAAATTTTTTTTGAGCGGTATCTTCTTCATATAGAACTATTTTTTTTTAAATTAAAGGAGCCCTATTTACTTCATAGAACATTTGCTAAGTATCTGCAAATGGAAGTCCCGTCATAATCAAGCCGTTTTATAGATTAGCGAAAAGGAACAGACAGTCAAACAAAATTAATATAAATCATGTTTTTCTTATAAATACCATATTTAATTACATAGTATGCATTTAATAAAAAATTCATAGTGGCTGGTTGATGGCACAAACAGGCACTTAAATTTTCATTTATCTTTGATTACACCATCAAGTTTCTATTGAAATCCTCTCTAGAAGTTTATTGCGCTATACTTGTTTAAATATGTGCTTATGTACTGATGACACAATATTTCTAAGAAAAATGCTTTTCTCGTCTTTTTTACACTAATACTTTTATTTAAATACTAATACTGCTGTGTCTTCTTTCTTATGCAAATAATAACTGTCGTAAATTTGATACTTTGACACTTGGAAGAATTCATAAAAGTTATTTGAATTTAAATGAAGTATAAAATTTTATGTGGAAAAATAAAATTGAAATGGAAACTTGAGATTCAATATTAGTTCGTAAATATAAACGTTATGTGATACCACATCTTCATGTTATTTATTTTAATGGTTATACTATGTGTTTTATTTTTAACACTAGTGACTTACTCTGGCTTCGTTCGGCTGCGTCTTACACTTTACTACAATTTAATAAGAACTTTTTAAAACGAATTGCTTTACAGTTCAATGTTTTCATACATCTTTATTAGTTAACGCGCAATAAAGCCCCATGGCAACATGGTTTATTTCTTTAACAATTATCTTCATATTTTAGTGAATTAACACAAAACATAACATATATGAATCGAACATTCCTGATGAATCACTTCAGCTATTGGTGAAAACCGCATGAATATCCGTTCAGTAGTTTTTAAGTTTATCTTTGTAGATATATAGATATTATGTACATCTATGATGATACCTATGTAAATAACGTGATGTAACGTGGGATCTATCTTTCGACTGGATCGATCTAAGCTAATGTTACTTTACTTGTCAAGTTTGTTGAATTTTTAAAGAAGGTCAAACACTTATGACATTTAACAACGACACTTGCATTTGTGACTATTATTAGATGAAAAAAATAACACCATTTAGTGTTTTTAATTTTGATATTTATAATAGAAATGTATATAGTATATTAATGTATGTGTGTTTTTTAATAGAATGATATTCTCTTATACATATACTTATGTATGTAATATGTATTTGGTAATAAATCCAAAGCCATATAAGGGTAATTCATTAATTTAAAATTAATTTTCAAGTCTATGTATCTAAAATTTTATTATTTTCAGTTGTATCTTTCAAATGGCTAATAAAAATAAACATTACATAAAACATTTGTTGCAAATCTTCAATTTTCTAGTGATTCGTCGTTGGCTTCCACATTATTATTCTGTTTATCTTCACTTTAAGATACAATTTAAATATAGCTCGAACTGTAAATAGAAAGAGAGCGCATGCATGAGGTCAACTTAAGATATGCTCTTCTCATTTGCTCGAGGAAAAGATCGATCCAAAACTATTTGTGAAGTAAATGTATAACTTTATAATCATATTTTATTAGTATTAATTTATCGTAGATCATGAGTTATCCGAATTACATAATAATATTTAATTACATTCTTATATATCGAAATGGAAAAAACGAAACCGTACAGTACCTTGCGTTTTCTCCACTGTTTCCAACCAAATATCTGTTTTTATTGTTTAGTAGCTATACGAACTTTAAGGTTATCACTATCAAAAGTATTATGATCAAATTTAAAACTTTTCTTGGCAATTTATAAATGCATTTAAGAACGGCATGATATAAAATAAGTTTAATAAAGATGACTGATTTTATTAAAGTTAATAAAATAATTAACGTTTTAACATTCTTGAAGCAGAGCTAACATTGTTCTTAGTTGTATCCTCATAAGACCTATATATAATCTTCAACAAGCCAATTTGTCCCATATACCGGTTATTTGATTAATGGCTTGCCCTTAACACTGTCTTATCAATCATAAGGCACGTGGTATGTCCACAGTATAGCTTCAACATATATGAAATGTTGCTAGCCCTAAAGGTTTTAAATCCAATTATGTTGGTTCTTTGTCGTGTAACTACTGTAAGTATAATAATAGCTACTCTTATAATAGGCTAATTTTACACGAGATAATTTAGAGTCAGTAGAAAAAAAGCTAAGTTAAAGTATTGTGCCTGTACGAACGAGCTTAGTTCGGCATTTTTTCTGATCAGATACAAAAATTTCGGGTTTTCCTATATAAAACTTAAGTTTTCCATATATAAAACCTAAAGCCAAAAGCTTATCTAAATAACATTTTTATTCAAACCGTTATAGTTTTCGAGATACACAAAACAAATCTATACATATACTCGTATATATACAAGGATTACTCATATAATATTATGAGATTTATTCGACTTACTGAGCGAAGTTCTGAATTATATCTTTAAAACTTCATACACACTCAGTAAGAGATGTTTAATATTTCTAACAAAACTAATATTCCAGCCACTAGCCTGTTTTAATTCGCTTATCATGTGGCCTGTTTATTAAACTAGGTTTCAAGTTACTCATGACTGTATCACAAGTTGACAAATAAGGTTATACAAAGTAATCCTTTGTGACATTAAGTATCCAACAACTGTCCCCATTTCAAACTTTATTCTATTATCTTAATGGTAAAATTTGTCTTTGTTTATGTTGTTACGTAACACAATATTTCATTGACTGTATTCTATTAGCCCTAGTGGATTAAGGATTTACATTTTTATTGTTTAGGTATAAGTACCATGTGTAGTGCCATGCTTGTTACCTTCGGGTAGCAACCAAATGGGCCGGCACGCCCCGTATAGTTCATTAGTACCACTCTCTCACAGAAGACCGGCGTGAAGTGGCAGCTATGCCGTAGCGTTTCGTCCGGTGAGTGAGAGTCCGGGAGGCCCACTCTCCTTCCCCTCTCCCTCTTCCCTTCATCCTCCACCTTCGTTCCCCCTCCCTCCCACTTCCCTCCCTCCTCCATCTCTCCCTTTCCTGAAAGGCCGGCAACGCATCTGCAAGCCTGACTTGCAGATGTCCATGGGCGGAGGTGATCACTTCCCATCAGGTGAGCCTCCTGCCCGTTTGCCCCCTTTTTACCATAAAAAAAAAGTATATAGTAGGGGTCAAAATACACCTTTGTAGTGACTTTTCCGACGGACTTTTAGCGGTCTCTTGTTCGAGTCCCGCTTGGGACATTCATTTATTAAGCACAAATGTTTGTACTCCAGTCATGGGTGCTTATATTTATAATATGTATGTATTTAAACTTATATATGTAGTATATCAACTATCTGGTATCCGTAACACAAGTTTGTCATAAAACTAGATGGCGCTGCGTGTAATAATGTCCCTTTATATTTATAATAAGTATTATAAATATATTTATTTGTTATTATTATTTATTAGAAATATAAAGTGTAATCACTTTTAACCAATAAATAAGTATTTTATTATAGTTTTATTCAAATCAAATCAAAATATTCTTTATTCAAATAGACTTTTACAAGCTCTTTTGAATCGTCATTTTTTCATTATCAAAATTAAAAGTCAGTCTGTAAGTCTGTGAGTAAACGACCACCGGCTCGGAAAGCTGTTCTGCTGAGAAGAACCGGCGAGAAGCTCAACAGTTGCTCTTTTCAAAAAAATATTTGGTAACAATATTGTATTACAATTTATCTATTTATCCTACGTGAGACACAACCAGTCACTAATCCCACACATTTACATCTACTATATACCATATATACTATATACTATATCATTTTCATTTACTCTCTCTCTCTCTCGTTGGAGTCGGTCCTTTTGTCTTCTGCTGGGGAACTGCTTACGACCATAGAAAATGCAATTCCACACGTCTTTAATTCCAAAATGCTATTTATTTTTCAACATCTACCTTAATGTTATATTTTCCTCTTTAGTAAGAAATAACCTCATTAAAATAAGATCAAGGTATAGACAATATCGCTTTCTATATAATATTTCAGTAGTTTAAACTTGTCTTTGTAACCTAGAACAAGCGAGCCTTCCATTACTAGTACATGAGATATTACATTCCATCGCGCTATTCACATATAAGTTAGCGGACTTCACACAATTTTTAAAGTTTAGCTTACCTCAGACTTAAATTTTAAATTTTGATTGCAAATTGCAATGTTTGAATATAAGAAGCAATAACAGACAATAACCTTTCTATAAGAAGTATTCAATTGCGCAACGTTTCAGGAAAATACTTATATTAAATATAACACAGCTTTTTCCTTCCGTTTTCCTTTGATCCAATCCCTTGACGCTAATGAATTTACCGCTGTGTGTTTTACGTCATTTATTAAGACCCTACTCGGAACAGGAAAAAATACTGTATTGTTTATTAACTTTTATGAGATCTTTATACTTTTATTCATTTGTAATTTTAACTTTTCTTATTTTAATTTTACTTGCTTTACTAAGGATTGTTTTTATTGAAATTCTTAATACAACACATAATGTATTCACTTCTCTTCTCTAATAATAACTAAAGGTCAGAGGTAGTCGTATGATATACAAAAATATTAAAAATTATTGTTTCTAAAAGTTTCATCGTTATGTAGTAGAGTTTATAACGGATTAGTAAATTGATAAAACTGGCTAATCGCTAAAAAGTATTGTTTCGGCATAAGTCAACCAAGTTACTGAGATATTTTGGAAAATTAACCTTTAATACGTTAGATTTCAAGGACGTGACGGACATACCTACAACGACGCTGTAGAAAAAGAGATTATTATCTTATACTAACTCTAACTCCTAACTTTTATTATTATCCTTCTAAGTATTTTTTCTAGTAGCTTCAAGTACCAGTTAGAATAACTATGTAATAATAACATATCACCAATCTAAGCTTAGGGCCAGAGCTTTTAGTAACGTCTTTAGTATTCTCATTCATTAAAATCTATTAAAACAATGGATTCTATTTTCTATCGCATTGAGCTTAAGTGCTTTCAGAGAGATAAATTTATATTAAAAGCCAATAGAATTGTCTCCGCTAACACAGATATAGAGTTTCTATTTGCAATGAATGTTTCGAGTTAAAGCTTTTAATTACATTGCCGCAGGATAAAGTGTATAAAACATACTTAGAATGACTTGTGACTTACTTCAAATGACTGAAAGCCACACGAAACAATACCTTTGTCGTGAATCTAATGTTTAGTTATTACTATGATTATTTTGAATATTCATTGAAATATTTTTAGGGAAGATAGTTGTGTTTTGTTTAGCTCAAATATTGGTAATTAGAATGTAGTGGTAATACATAATACATATATGTATATCGAGTATAAACACTTACAGAAAAATATTTATTTTAATCTTTCATATTATATTTTCATATCTTTCATATTTCAATAAGCAGTTCAGTGAGATCAGACAGTCTTTTAAAAAAGAAAACAAAGAAACCCTTTACAAATCAAGCGATATAGCTCCTCCAACATTGTGGCATGAAAAAATTATTACTAAGCTTCACTTATACTGGTACTAGCTGCGCCCCGCGGTTTCACCCACGTAGTTGCCGTTCCCATGGGATACAGGGATAAAAAGTAGCCTATGTCCTTTCTGAAGGTCTTCTCTATCTGTGTACTAAATTTCATCGAATTCGGTTCAGCGGTTTAGGCGCGACAGCGTAACAGACAGACAGACAGAGTTACTTTCGCATTTATAGTATTATTTAGGATAGTTAGGATAATTCTAGGTTTAGGGATTAAATACGTGAAATATAAAAGCAATATTTTTATTCTGTATGTTTTCTTACGACTTTGGTGGTGACTTTAATTTTCTATAACTACTCAGCACTCGGAAAGTAGGGAAAAAAGGATGTTCAAACAAATAAAGAAATTACTTACTTTTTTTAAAAGTATTATAAAGATTTATTTAGACAACTTTATGTGATCACGTCAATCATAAATAAATGTAAATCACGCTCAGGCCCATGTTGCAGTCAGGTTCGGGCGATTTTACAGTTTACTTTATTTGATGTACTGAAATTATTTATACTACTATACAGTTTATATCCGAAAAAACCTATGAAAAAACGTATTTTCAGATTAAAAGAAAACATAATATGTATTTCGTTGATGTAAAAACAATTTTGTTTACGATATTTTTCATTCCATTGCTGAAAAATATTTTTTATTTGCCACTTTTCGAATGGTGATGCAATAAAATGCAAAGTTTAATTTAATCGAAAAGCGCAAAATCTACTCTGGATTAACAGGAAGCTTTTCCAATAAAGCTTGCTTTTAATTAAACCTGCAATTAATAAATCGAAACCTTTTAATTATTTTACTACTATTCTTAAAATTAATTTTGAAGTGAGGCCCTTGCCCAGCTGTGGAATATTCATGATTACTGTCACCAAACACTACGTAGATGTAAATGCGTAGGATTACTTCTGGTTACTACTAGTAATACTAGTAGTGTTATTACTCAAATTATAATACTATTCTCTAACAAAGAAACAAACAAACATCAAATAAATCGATTTTATTTGATGTTATATCTTAAACGATTTACCAATTAAAAGCTGGCTACAACCACAGTCGTAGCGAGGCCGCGGACTTGATCGTCAAAAGACTTCAATGCTTTTTACTTATATAATTTGGTCGATATGAAGTTTGAATCTGAGATAACCTTGCCTGCTTCGCTTGGTTTGTTTAATAAGAAGAGTTTTAAAATGTTTTTTGAGGTTGAACCTTAGCACTCTTTACTTACCTATGTTTCCTTTTAAAATCCTGGAAAATAGTTGTAACAGAAGTAGTATTTCAAGCTTTGTACTATGATAATATTACGATAACTTAATGTGGGCACTTAAAAATTATTCCTTAACCTAGATCGTGTAATTTTAAGTATAGAAAATACGTAAATATCGGTGATATGCGATGATATGCTTTATGAAAGTCATAAAAATAATTTTACATAATAGAAATATGACGCTAAATTATTCTGTACAGTTACGTGATTTATTATTATTTTGCCCGTTTTTTTTTAGCGATGGTAATATTTTAGGGACACGACTCATCAATCATGTTAAAGAAAGCCCTGAAAAAGCCTAGAGTAGAATTATGCCTTATATATTATAACGGTTAACATATTTACAATCTATGCTAGATATTGTTAATGGTTTTTCACACACGATCGATATCACAATATAAATGTAATTGAAGTTTCTGTTTTTAATTTTAAATTAAAACTTTTCACTAAATGCATATAAAAGTAAGTACATACGATACTCACGTCAGAAAGCAATTTTAAATTTTTTTGTCTGACTGTCTGTTTTTTCCGGCTAATCTCTGAAACGGCCGAATCGATTTTGACAGGACTTTCACTCGGAGATAGCTAATGTTATAAGGAGTAACTTAGGGTACTTTTATTTTATTAGAAAGTTATTTTAACCCATTTAATTTATTTTAACTTACGCCCAGCGAAGCGGGCCGGGTTTGCTAACATAAATTATTGTATATGTACATTGAACATGTATACTTATGTAGTCTTAGGACTGATTTTTAAACTTAAATAGGTTCTTCTTACATAAAATTCAATATAAAGATTTAAAAAACAAGATTAACAACATATGTTCTTTTTTTAATTTAATTATCATTTGATTGCTTGAAAATATTGTGTATCTCAAAAAATATCACGAACACGTAATGGGTTATGGAAGCGAGATAGATTTCCCCAATTATGGATACATGATACTATCCCTTGAACAGATTTCGGTCAAGGTTGCCAATATCAATGAAGCTAACCAACCGCAGGAAATATAGTGAACAGATATTAGAGAAACTAAAACCAATTAAGCATATACTTTTATAGTAGTGGTAAAAAATAGAAGAAGGTTTTGTTTAGTTAAGTAAGCTCTAACATTAACTGATAAACACATCTCTAACTGTAGCGACAACTTAAAAAAAAATTGTTAGAGACTGTAACGGCAATAAACCCTATTAAACAATTTGAATAAAAATAATTATATGTTTAATCCATACATATAGTAAAAATGTGTCAAATCTGTACTTTAAATATTTTTTCAGAAATCTTTTTGAATAGTCATTATTATGCATATGGAGGCCAAAAATCTAGTTTATAAAATTTTTGTCTGTCTTTCTGTCTGTGACCGCACTACGAGAAGGCTAGGCAGATTTTATATATAGGCAGGCAAAATATATGTTGATAGTTAAGTATCAGACTCAACATTAAGGATATTCTTTTAATGCAAAAAAATATCTTTTTTTTTAATTACTTAACGTAGTAGGGTAACTTAAACACTAAAATACTAAATTGTAACTTATTTCTAAGTCTGCATTATAACTCAGCACTTTGTAGACTTTCTAAATAATAAATTACTTCACGATGACATTTATTCCATTCTGTTTCTAAGAAAAAGCCGTTAAAACGTTTTTCCAACCTTTTGCCCCCGCTATTTATACGCGATCTTTGACCTTCACAACTAATTAATTCAATTAAAAGACACATTACATCTTCAACTAAAAGGATATTTTTAGTTTGAGATTGAGGACACTGCAACTCATATTTTATACAAAAATGGGTATATACGTATATAGCGTATATACTTATACACTAGCGACTCACCCTCGCTTCGCTTGGGCTCGTCCCTGCTCCCTGCCAAATATATAGTTTGTAACACAAAAGGACATTCATATAAACTTGCAAAAGCCCATAGACCTCTTTAACCTGACCCTGTCGCAAAATCCGTTTTTAGCGAATGTCTACTAACTATAAACTACCTCCTTGCCAAAAAATATTTTTATACGTCTATCCGTTTTTAATATTTCGTCATGAGTTAGTGAGTGATCTTTTGCTTTTATACTCGTATATTTACTCGTTTAAAACACATTAAACGTTAAAAAGTACATAGAAACAAGCACGACTGAAGCGACCCTCGCTTCGCCAATTAGTTGTATTTTTTTTAACTAAACTTTTTTTAAACGCTTTTGTCTCTCCCTCTACACATACTATGTATTGAACTATGAAAATCGCCAAAAGTTCTCCTTTCCTTCGGAAACTCTTTAGAATTTAGATCCTTTACCATCTATAAATAAGATAATTCGAAGAATAGAAAGTTACGTTTGAACTTATCCTTTGATCTGATCCTTTATGAAATCTTATATCTATAGATATGGATATAAGATTTCATAAAAGGTCGACCCGAAAAATAGATTAAGATAAATAGAAGATAAAGTATATAGGTTATATGCAAATAAATTGTTTAAAGTATTAAGATAATGAAACCGCGATATTTTCAGAACTAGCATTCCCGAAATTTCCTCAGAATCTTGTCAATTCAGAAGTAAGTGTAGTGAAGTATGGATAAATTTTCTAAAGTTTGAAGCTGCTGTATCAATTCCAAACCAAATGCGCTCTCATTGGGCTACCATTGGTCACTATAATTTATAAATAATATAGGTTCTAGTAGGTTCTAATTATTTAAAGCTACTTTATACGAATTAATATGTAGTATATTTTTTTAAATTTGTATAAGTATGATATATTTGAATATAAATATGAACAACTCTTTTTGTGTAAAAAAGTAACCCGTAAGTTATGGGAATTAATGAGCTACAACCTTTAATATTAACCTTATATTACTTTGTTCGATCTTTTTTCTATTACTTATCTGATAATTGTTATAATTTACTTATTGTGTTTCAGTAGTCATATAAGCACATTTTTGGATACATACGCATACAAAAGTCAGGTAATGTCAATCATAGACATCAAATATTCTTTTTTCAGTCTGCGTAGTTTGAAGTTTGGAGCTGTATCATAAAATGGATTTCAGTTTTTGCAGTCAGATCGAGTTCTTGTAAATATAAATTGTATTTCTATTATTATTTCTTGTTTGACGTTGCCTCTTTTTTGTAAATAATATTCTAAAGTAATTGGTGTGTTAGACGATTTGATTTAAAAATAGCACTAATAGATCTTAACGATAATAATCGTTTAGTTATTTGTGGGCACACACCTGTTTTTTTCTTAATAATATAGTAATTTAAAGTGGTATAAGTATTGATTGTAGGATATAGTATTAAAATCACCTATATTTTTAATACCTACATTAAACATTTTCTTTCCACTGCAATACGTTAGAACAGATTTTGCAAAGTAAACTTTAAACAAAATCACTAGCCGATAAGCATCGTGGCCTCAATAAAATGTACGTGGCTTTACTGGAACTGGTTGCATTTTCACCTTTTCTTAGTACTTGTGAAGCTATTGATGCTGGCTTATTTACCCTAAATAAGTGACTTAACTCTTAGGTATATTACTTCTTACTTCTACTAGTAAACAGCTTGACCGATTCTGATGTTTTTTTAGTACCGAAGTCACCTGGATGATTTTAAATTATGGTTAGACAGCGTCGTTGTCGATATCCAGTTTTTTTTTAATTTTCCTACCAAATGAAGTCTACGTCTGCTTCCTGGGTACACTAATAGAATTTATAATAAATAAAGATGTCGGGACATTATGAATTGCCCTAAACTAGGTACGTTACGTTTTATTTGAAGGACACACTATTCACTAAAATCCAATGACAGATACAGCGTGACCCAATTTTTTTTCATAGATTCTAGGCGCTTTATTTTACCCTAACGCGTGGATTAAAGCTAGTAATAATATTAAACTATTTGAGTTTTTTAATCTGGTTCAAAATCAACAGGCAAATGTGGCACCCTATTTATGTAATACTACGACTCGCCCTTTCTTCTTTTTTAGGATTCGTCTCTAAGTACGTTTTTACGGTTATTATTGGATAAATAAAAAAAATCTGCCTCTTTATAATATTAGTATAGTATGTAAAGCATTCGATTCGATACGTCATACAGTTAACGTACGTAAAGTACGTTAAGGATTATAAATTTACAACAATGTACTGAAACGATAATTTCCAGTTTTGATATTTTCTAATAAAAATAATTCGAAACATTTTAATTTCTGTTCTTCAATTTCAAGATCTAAACGAGACAAAACACTCACTTGAAACAAAAAAAGTGAGAAGATATAATGCTCTCTTTCTCTATCTAGCTCAAGTGAAAGATTCGCTGACTTTAGATCAATTACTTTATTGGACCGTAAACAAAATTTTTAGATTCTGTTGTCGAAACGAATATATACAAAATTATTTTATGTAGGTACATACATTATATTATTTCCTAGGTATTTATTTTTCAATAAATATTTTAGTTGATACTAATTATGTTAAATTCAGCAAAGAAAACGCTAAATAGCGCTATGCTCCATAAACAACATTGAATACTCTTCGAAGGCTCGCCTTGATATTCTGCCAAGGAGTTTATTTTTGTAGCGAAAGTGCGCCCGCGCACGAGACCCGCTAGACGATAACGAAAACACCCGAAGACAGCCGACGCAAACCATCGGCATCTCACTTTATAACCTGTAAATTCACACTTTGAATATTGTCATAGACACACCTTGATCTTTTTAATAATAATAATGCAATACTTATAGCAAAAAATCTAGATTTTTTTCTCTTTTAACAATATCTAAATAATAAAGTTAAATATATAAATAATATATTGTTACATAATAGGTTTAGTTAATCATGTTACTTTATAATCTACACGACCTTGCAACAACACGTAAGAGATAAACAATTCTCTACAACTCACTCATTTATCTTAAAACTGAAATTTACCTTTCAAACATACATTGTACGTACAGTGATAAAACAATTCACTGTACGTCGAAGCAGAGCGCACAGTTTTTGTTTTATGTTCGAACGAATAGATTCTATTTACAAGCAAAAGCTAACCCCTCGATTGAGGCGTGTTTTTTTCTCTTTATTATTATTACGGCGTCGTGTCTCGCTCGATCACCATCAAAACACACGTACAGTTATAACTCTTATATCATTATAATAAAGGTTACAATGCAATAAAGCACATAGAAATATTCGTTACTGCCTCTCGTAATGCTGATACGTCTGGGTTATGATCGGATATGAATTGCGACGAGGTGGCTTATTTTTCTTAATAAATGAAGTTTGTACTAACGTTTTAGATATTCATGATACGTTCTTAACGGAATTAATGCATGATTGTAGTGCTGATAATTTAAAAACTACTTATGAAATTAAATTTGTTGTTAAGACACTTCATGCCTTAGTGTAAAATAAACATTTACGACAGTGTTGAGTTCTATTCTTTGTAATATGAAATAACTGCCATGCGAGCATGCGACAACTAATCTATACACATAATAAAACTTTAGCTGAACTTGAACTATACATTAAGTATTTTCAAGGAAATCTTATTGAAATAGTCATTATTATCAATACGGAGGTCGTACCTTTGGTTTTAGATGTGATTATTCTGGTTAACATATAGAATTCTTTTCACTACGGGAAAATAAGTTATTTCTGTAAAATCTATAAGCCTAGGAAACCCAAGCGGAGCGGAGGTTAGGTACCTATATTGTGTTAAGTTGCCTAAAACTAAATAATATTTTCATTCAACATTTAGTACTCGTAAGTCGTATGTAGATATTATATACGACTACATATAAATTGTGTCCGTCTGTAATTTCAAAAAAAATTAGATTTCTCATGGGTATAGAATTATTTATACCTATAATAGTATCAACAGCACCCTTTTCTTACATTTTTGTGTGTGTGTGTGTGTGTGTATGTCTGTATTGCAGTTTAAAAAGTTGTACGCTTTTTAAAAGCTCTTTAAATGTGGACAACGAGTTTTGGAACAACTAGACGTGATTTTAAATTTCTTGTTAATAAACGATTAGCTATTTTCATACTATCTACATACATACCAAGCGAGTGTAGGAACCTTTTGTTAAAAAAAAGTTAAAAATTATAAATCTATACTACAGAAATGAGTAACAAGGATAAATGCTACAAGTATCGCCCGCGAAATAAAAATTAACTATTAATTTTTATTTCGCGGGCGTCATGTCCTCTAAGAAATGAAAAGCTTTTTTCTGTATTGAATCTTAAGTCATATTCCACTGAGTTATATATTTTTTTCGAAAATATTTTACTAGTTAGGTACTGTCATCATTAAACGTATTGGTCATTCTTGATTTTTTTACATTCATTGTATTCGTAAAATATATGTAGCCTATAACTCTTGCGACTTTAACTCTACTCTGCTCTAAGACTTCCAAAATCAATTAAACGTACAAATAAAGAGATTGTCAGTTTATATACGGCCGGCGCGATTTCGTGACATTTCCAATCGATCATCGGATTAGCCCAGCGGGTGATTCTGCAATGTTTGTTAGCGATAGGATCAACGAAAAGGTTTAAAATCATTTGGACGCAAAACCACCTTCAAGCAACGCAAGTTAACTACATTTTATAATTTTTTCTTCTTATTTTTCTTCTTTAACTACCTCTCCGACTAGCAATGGTTAGCAGTCAGCTTTAAATACTCCAGCTTTTTCTTCGCGAGGTGAAAGAGCTCGAATATTATATTAACGCATGTGCTAATTTACAGTGAATTTTATTTCTTTCATCTATAAAAAGAAGCAAATATAAATATTTGACTAGTGTTAATAAATAATAGTAATATGTATATAGTAAAATAATAGTATACTGAATAAATGTTATCGATAATGATCAATGTACAAATCTTTTAAAACTGAAAGACTTTCTTTACTTTTTTTATAGTATTGTTGGTATTTTTTTTATTTATGCTTGTTTATGAAACAATTAATTTATATCAGGTAAAAGCTTTAAATTTTTTCCCCATAAACATCTCAAAATATTTCTGTCTCAAGGCCATTTTTAATTTAACCAAATAATTATCGGTAAATTTAAAAATATTCTCCTTAATTAACGTTTCTCTTTGCCAGAATTCTGAAAGAAAACGAAACCTTAAATTTTAAAATTAGCAGTAAACTTGATATTGAAATTTCAGCTTCCAATTCACAGTGGAAAATTTTTCGTACACAGAATATTGGTAAAGTCATTTATGGATACAAAATTGAAGCTTTTCCCGAACGTATTTTGAATTCAAATACCTTTTATTTACTTTTTACTTTATTTCCGATATAAACAGAATATATCCGATATGAACTCAAGATATTGAGTTCATAATTATTATTAAACAAGTCGGTGTAATATTTGTAAATTTATTTAATATTTGTGTATATTTGAAAATGAAAAAAGATTTAAAAGATGTTGTGTTCTGATTCAAAATTTTAACTCGGTGTCACTTTCACAAGTAATACGAATCTAACGGCACCTCTCAAGCTGAAATCTATCGAGCCGTTGAGGCCGCAGAGCGTGCCAAACAATAATTGTACATACATACATACATACTCCCGAAAAACATAACCCTCCTTCTGGCGCAGTCGAGTAAAAAGAAGAGTGATAGAGATTCAAATGAATTTTTATATACTACTGTTAAAAATGCGAATATTTGTATTCGTAGCATTTTTATGCTAAAAAGCTGGACATATTTTGATTACATTTAGTACTTTGACTTGGCTAATATTATTAATAATGACTAATTTATACGACGACGAATAATACATTATTTTGTTTATTTACATATAATATTATATCACTAAAATTACGTGTTAAATAGCCTAAACTATATAAACAACGAATGTAAGAAAACCTATTCGCACTTTGTTCCAATAAAAAGGAAAAAGTGACATTTATTTGTTACGATTATAAGAATAAAGTATGGTGTTTTCGTATTCGAGATGTAAATTTACAGCAAATGTTCACAAAAGCTTAACAAAAGCAGTGAATTTAAAAGATTTAAGCGTTCAATTTGCTATATTTAAACTAATTTAAGCAATTAGTCTGTAGTTCTAGTTATTTATAGGTTAAATTGTGTACCGACCACGAGTTTTTACAACCTTGTCATACGTATTTGCGAGTGTGTGAATACCGTTTCCGTACATCGATGCGCTCTCACGCGCGAGACAGGAATGTTAATCAGCGGCAGATCTTCTATTCGTACATAGAAGTGCTATATCCATATGAGTTGCACTGTTTTATAGTAAACTTTGTTAATTGTAAGATAATTTTGTACTTTTTATATAGTATTGCTTTAGTGAAGAAGCTTCGTTTGACTTTTTCAGATAAAATAATATAAAAATTGAGTTGGTTTAGAAAAGACACAATTAACAACCAAATTATTATCTAAATACAAAATTTGATAGAAATAACTATATCTTTATTTCCAAAAAGTAGTAGTTACTTAGAAAATTCATTTGTTACATAACTATATATCTGAAATATAGCATCTGCATCCGACCTAGGAAACCTGTGCATCAGCTTTCAGCGCCATATATATCACATATACCTACATATTATGTACAATCTTATGTACAGGAATTTTTATTAATATTATAAGATTTCTTTTTAATAGCGTCGTATAAGTTGACCTTAAAAAGACTTACGTCATTTTATCTAATGATTAAACTAACATTATCTGTATTATATTTTGAGCACAATTGACTTGCTCCTCCTCTCAGGGGCATATTAAAATTACTTTTTAAAATATTCCATCACAACTACACAGGGTTAAAAAGTTTCTCATATGTATTGCCTACTTTGTAGTTTTCATCCCTTGAATCTATAAAAATAAAATTGAAAGTTGCTAAACGCAAAATTCGAGAATGGCTTGACCAATTCGCAATTTTTTTTGTATGTTCCTTAAGGCACGCGGAATGTTTTAATAACGAAAAAAAAATAAAAAATCAAATTTTGTAAAAAGCTTGTACTAAAGGGGTACTACCTAGGGATGAACACGAGCGAAGCGAGGGTGAGTCGCTAGTATTAATATAAATTCCTCATTTTGATTCGTAGCTTCGTTTATGTAACACTATACCTATGCTGTAACGGTTAGTATGGAATAGATTATGTGTTTTCGCCTAAGAATGACATAATCTCATGGGAAAATCCTTAGTCCTCCAGGTCTCCAAGTATCTCCATTTTCCACACAAAAATCATCTAACTCCCTTTTTCGACTTGAAAGAGGGGCGAACAAACATACAGTAAATTTACCTCTTTACAATAATATAACGTAAATTCCTAATATATAACCGAGTTTATTTGTGCGAGCACGTCTCATTCTATAATCGCTGCACGAAATCGAGCGGATATGTAACAATTTGTACAATAAAATTCATGATTTACGAACATGATTTGAAGGCTAGTAAAGATGTATTCTTTCCATTGGTATTGACTTGTATAATATTTAATATATTAAAATATGTACTGTAATGTATATGTTTACAATATGTATGTATATGTATATAAATGTAAATATGTATTACAAAATCATAATATATTTAAACATGTCGTAGTTTTAATTTAATATAAAAACGGTTCTCAGAGACGGTTTATATTCTACTTACAATCTACATTTATGAAAGGTAAATATTAGTGATAAAATTATATATTATACAATGATGTCCGCCCGACCGTTTTTGGCTATACATATTTATACATATTATAGTGTATGCGCAGACGCTTCTGCAATCTTTATTTCTAATATTATCATATTCCTGTCGAATGTCGATAATTCGACTCGAGCAGTGAGAAATCTGGCTTTATGTGTTCTCCTAGGCACGGGAATGTAACATCGCTTCATTCTCAACTCCGGTACGTTGCTTAACACAAAGACTTAATACCTAAGCTTGGTCATATCCGGAACTTGAACCCAGGACCTACGTACCACACAGCTAGTAATTATTAGTTATACATTTATGTTAATACACTATAGTAAATATGTTATAACGAAACCAAACCTCTATTTGGTCTGAAATTAATGTTAATTTAAATAATCAATAATTGAAACTCGGTCATTATAATAATAAATCAATATTATAAAGAACCACTAAATACTACTTTGAATAAATCGTTAAAATAACAAGCGCAAAAGAACATAAAACGAAGTCATTACCAGCTTGTTAGTGTCTGTCCGTCCATCGCTGGTCGTAACTCGTAACTCCATTATTAACGGCCGCGATGTAAAGACGATCAATAAATAACCAGTATGGTTATATTAAAGTTTCTCAATCTATACCTTTCTATATCATATAGTTAATATCGTGGGATGAATGGGAAAGAACGAAGTGTTACGAGTTTTTGCTTATTAGGACAGAAATTTAAGACAGTGGTAGTCCAGCGGTAACGCGCTCGCTTGAATAACCGAATGATGCGGTTCCAAATCCGGGTCTTGCATCTCTGATATATTTTCATGTGCGAAACCTGCATGTCTGAGAAAACCTAGCAAGTTTTCGAAAGACATGTGAAGTCCGCCAACACGCACTAGCGCGGTGGACTATCAAAAGGAAGCCTAAAAGATCCTAAAATGTGCTGATGATGATGATGATGCTCAGACTGGGGTTAAGGTAGCACAATACGTATGTTTTATATACATATGTTAATATGGGACTTAAACGTTTGTAGTTTAGTTGCTAAATAGTTAAATACCTTATTCCCGACGTTTTGACTAGGTTGCACCAGCCGTGGTCGCGAGCAGGCTGTCTGCCACTAAAAAGCAGACGTTCAAGTCCCGTATTACCGTATACGGTATACATATTTATGAAACGCGATTATTTAAAAAAAATATATTTATGTTTTAGTAGGGGAGGCCAAGATGGGTTTTTTGGGTTTTACTCAAGCGTTGTAGTTTAAAAAAAGGGTATCCCCCTTATACTCTGTTGAGGTTATCCTCCTAAGGCTGTCATTGAGTGTTATAACATGGGGCTTATTAAGTCGTGTAAACGGGGTCCATAAACGACAGAAATGTATTCCTCTTCAGATGTTTATTAGCAACCATAACCACAAACCTTCAGGTGGATTGTTTGCTCATTTAGTTTTATCTTTTTCTATAAAATAGAATGTCTTTTTTTAATAATATTTACAAGTGTTTTCTTGAAATAATTAAAATTTCGAGCGTGAGAATATTTATAAGTACATCACACCTACTTAAGAACCGTTCTACTTTACCCATTCTATTAAGTGCTATTTGAAGAACACTTCATCACTTTAAGAATTCGTACAAATTCAATTGTAAAAAAAAATAAAGTTGATATTTTCAGTCTGATTCACTTTTAAATATGGAAAGGAGAATGGTCTGGAGAGAATAAGAATGAAAGCAAAAGTGGTTAAGCCTTAAATAAGAAATGTTAAATGTACCTATGAATAAAAATATCTTTTTTTATTTAGCATATATTATCTACTAATAAATAGGCAGTGTAAGCCAAATAGTAACTAGTTTGCTTGGAAAACCGAGTAAAGCGTGTTCAAATCGATTTATCGCGTCCACTAGCCTTACAGTCAAGGATTACATCATGAAGAACCCTACATGTATGAGAGAAGATCCTCCTCGTAATGAAAAGAAGCCCTGTCCTGTTAGAAATTAAAAAGAGCTGAATAAATATTATATAAAAATATTAACGGTTTTGGGTACAGCGACCAATTTATTAAAAGCGAGATTCAAGATGTGTTACGTGTGTATTTACACATTTGTGTGTACAAACAAAGTTGCAATCTCAAAGTTTACCAATACCCTACTTCTTTACTACGAGTAGTTGGCTGATACAACATGACACATATACCTATGAATAGAATTATCCTATTTATATAAAAAATCACTGTTTTCAGCTTTTTTATGGATTCCAATAAAACTCTTTCAATAACTAAGTTAAAATAAAGAATTCAGTTTACAAACGGAGGAGAAAAAAGTAGTAAACGGTTTTGTCTATAGATATGAACAAAGCCCTAATTATATTTATTCAAAACTAACCATCTTATTATCCTACAAATCATTGTTTAGAAATTGATATTTATTACTTTATTCTTTAAACATAATCCTCCTTCCACAGTCGGGCAAGGAAGGGACAATTGAACAGCGAAAACGCATCTCAAGAGAAAGCGCCACAATGAAACTCAACGAAATTATCGATACAGTTATTGTGTTCTCATTTAAAGTTTTCGCTTCTCGCACTTAGCTACATATTCGTCAATTACTCTAAAAGTTGTTATTTTATTTGCAGTAATATAATTTTTCTAATATATTAAAAGACCCCTTCGTACTGAGGGAGGCCCGTGCCCAGCAGTAGGACGTTAAAAAGGGCTGATAATCATGATGATGATTAAAAGACTTATACCATAGACTTATAGTATATGAAGTGCATTTAAATTACAAAAACATAAGGTCGTATCGTATTCTGTTATTCACTTCCGACTGCCATATTTTTTTAAAATATTATTTTCCATTATATAATAAATGTAATAAAATAATTGTTTGCTTTCTTGATCTATTTGTCGAGCTCAAATATATTAGTATTCAAGCGGCCAGATAAAACTTAGTATTGAAAAAGAGGGTAAATATGTTATTTTATGAAGTAGCCTACTAGAAAACCTGGTTGTAAAGATTTTAATGTTTTTATTTTTTTATATTCATGATAATGCCTAAAAACTTTTACGTAAAAGCTCTTAAATACTAAATTCATAGAAATTATCCCTTTTAGGTATTTGATCACTTGTTCTATAATAATTTTATTTAAGAAATATTTACATTATAAATAAAATTTATTTGAAAATGTAATGTTTAATACAGTAAAAGCTCCTTATTCGCGCTTCCTTCATTCGCGATTTCACTATTCGCGGATTAAAAAAATGCGACCCAATTTCTATATTCGCGGCTAAAAATTTCTTTATTCGCGGATCTAATAAGTACTACATACATAATAATAAAAAGATTCCAATAGGTATCCAACCCAATATTCTTTGTAAATGCCGTCAAATGGACTAAAAAAAAAGTAAAATAGATGATGTTGTTGAATGATATCGCCGAGGATGTTGACATAAGCCGCCTTCGCAGCGATTAGTTTTTGAGAATGTAAACAAACGGAATGAAAGCAACCTTATTTAACCTTACTCAATTAATAAAGTATATTGTTAAATGTTGCTCTTCCGTTCTATGATAAAAGCCGCTTTGCGTGTTTTATTGTTTCGTCTTTCATATTCGGTACAAAACTTGAAACTTATTTAAAAAAACAGAATTTAGACTTTAAAGCACTTCTAGTTTTGGACAATGCACCAGGTCATCCACGTGAACTTGAAACGATGCATCCAAATATAAAAGTAACATTTTTACCTCCTAACACGACGGCTTTTCTTCAACCTATGGACCAAGGAATAATCCAGGCCTTTAAGCTCTACTACATAAGACGAACCTTCAAAATCATATTGGATAATATGGAATGTAATCCTGATATGGATGTTATGGACTGCTTTAAGAAATTTGACAAAGCAAGATGCATCGTTAACATAAAAGAATCAATGGAAGAACTGAAGCCACACACATTGAAGTCATGCTGGAAAAAACTGTGGCCTGCTCTGACTGCGGAAAATGACGAAGAATCTGTGCAAGTTCAAACTTTGACTGCAAACATAACCGAAATCGCGAATGGAATAGGACAAGATGGGTTCGAAAATATAGAATCAAGTGACATTCAGGAATTGCTTGAATCGCAACACGAAGATTTGACTGAAACCGACTTGGAGGAAATGCTAAATTCACCATCCATTGAAGAAGAGCCATCAACAAGCACTGGAAACGTCACATTTTATTTGAAAAACCTTAGTGAAGGTTTAAGAATGGCAAATGAGCTTTGCGATTTCTTTATGAACATCGATCCATCTATGGAACGAAGTCTTATTTTTAAGAGACAAATTTCTAATGCGACTGCTGCGTATCACTATCAGTCTGACATTGAAGGAGCTTTTAAAAACTGCCAAGCAAGAGAAAATTACAAAATTCTTCAAATCATTGCCTAAGCCTGAAGATAATTAATCAAAATGTTTAAAAACTTCTATTAAATTGATTTTTTTAAATATTTGTTTTTTATTTTGTCACCTAGGAACGTATCCCCTATAATCCCATGTAAATTACCATTCCGTATTCACGGTTTCTGTATTCGCGGCATATTCATGGAACGTATACCCCGCGAATAAAGAGCTTTTACTGTATATGAAAATTGTGCGAAACATATCTAAAAGTAAATATAGGTGTACACTATTATGAAATCGACAAAAAAACTAACTCTTCCTAACTCCCCCATGTAAACTATTGTAAGTGGAGTTTGTTATAACATAGCTTTATTAGCCTTTATTGGATCAAAGCTTAAGCAAATAATATATAGAAATTAGTTTGAAAGAGAGAATCGATCCGTCCAACACGCCTGCGCGCAATGCAGATGCCCTGCGTACATATGTACTCCACTATATACAAAATACATATACTGCCCCAAACTTTTGAATACTAGGGCTCATATTAAAATACAAGCACGTCAAGTTATTACTTATACTGTTTAAATATGAAAACATACTTTTAATATAATTGTTTTATAATAAAATGTCGTTACTTATTATCTCATTACAATTAGCTTTAAAATCGCATTATTCATATATAAATGAATTTTATTTACATTTTATAAATGAAAAATGCGATTTCTAAAATTTGATAAATTATATACTAAAACATTCCTCAAGAATCACTCTATTCATTGGTGAAAACACCTGAAAATCGGTGCAGTAGTTTTTAAGTTCATCGCGAACACACAGACAGAAAGACGTGACGGAGGATTTTGTTTTATAATATAGCGATTTACCAAAATATACACAAATTTACACATTTAACATTTACACGTGTTTCCAAAATATCGCCTTAAGCGAACTTATTATACGTTAACAGTTCAAGTTTCAATTCAACAATATCAAATGTATTAATTTATAACTTACTTTGTATTGATTTTGAAGCGATACGAGACCCTAAAGTTGTAAACTTTAGTGTTTTCAATGAATGTTGAACTTTAGTACACATTCTTCTTCTCATTTTAGTTATTCCTTTTTCTTTATGTTAAGATTCGTACTTCAAAGTTAAATCATAGTGAAAGTCGGTAAATATAGTTTATAATGTTTACAAAAACATTAATAAATCTTTTTGCAAACATTATAAACTTAACATAATCTTAGTTAAAGCTTAAATCCGTTTAATATCTTATCAAATATTTTGAAAGTATTTACCACCGGCTCGTAATAGACTTCGGAGAGAATTTAGGCGTAGTTTTTTTTTGGTGATCCTGTGACGCCCTATTATGACGGATGATAGAAGCTTGGATTTTTGTTTTCTACAGATGATATGCATTAAATTTCCCAATGATAAAAAAGTACTCTGCAATACAGTATTAATTAAATAACTCCTGGCAAATGCCTCACCAAAAAGATTGTTGCAGTGAACACAATTAGTTAAAAGAATAGTAGGTACTTATACTTTATATTATTAGAATTTTTAATCTTTATTATATCGAAAGAACGGAGACATGAACGAAATTTATTTTCAGAGTAATTAACGACATCGGCTAGTTTTATTTTAGACTTGGCATCGCTCTGATTATATTCCTGTACATACGAGTATAGTAAGTGGCGTCGGACGAGTTTATGAGCGTGCTAGGTAGCATGTGTAGTGTATCGCTGTTTGAATATGCAAAGCTTCTAATATGAACCCATCAACGATATTGTTTACATTTCATTAAATTTCGTAAACTAACATTAAATAAACATTATAGTTTATTAGATGTATATATTATGTTAAAAATTATTATTCTTACACAATAACCGCATATTTGACTGATTATTATTATATTATATATAAAAGTTTTTATATACATTATACACATATACACGTCTATGTGTGCCTAAATAGATATTTTTCCGTAGTAAAAATATAATATATATATGAACTCGGATAACTAGCTACAATTCAACATTACAAATTTCATGATAATCTAAACATGTAGTGCTCTCGTGTTACGGTCACAGACGTAAAAAAACTACAGGTTAGGAAATAGAAAATTCAATTTAAGTTCCTTCAATCGGATAAGTTGTTTTACGTAATACAAATCTCTGTATAAATTGGCTGACTTAAGAGTTATCTAACAAAGACAATACCAAACCCTTGTAGATATAAATTATAATAGTCAATTTAAATGGCTTGTATTAATTGATTGCGACCCTAGGCGTATAAAATTTAAAATAAGGCGTTAACTGCACATGTCTTTCGAAAACTTATAGGTTCTCGCAAACATGCAGGTTTCCTCACGATGTTTTGATTCGGCGTTTTTTTTTACGTTGGGAAATGCATTTACTCAAACCACTAGGTGGTTATGTGGGACTATCTACTAAAGCTCAACAAACCATCCTGCGTATGGTATGGTAATGGAGCGTTGCACGATCGCCTAAGAATTCAACTATGACGCCCAGACTGCCAAAGCAGACTACAGCCAAGTGGTTCTTTCACAGTCCACTCTGCTACTAGAGAAGTACTTGAAGGAACCTGCATAACACACTGCTCACCGAAGTGGGCCCTCCCTTCACTACCCACTGAAGTGGGCCCTCCCTGCGCGTTTCTTGGCTTTGCGTCCGTCCGGACGCTACTAACACCAACCATGAAAAGGTGAACGCACGTTCGGGTTTCCCTTTACCGTAAGACAAGTCGAAATCATATTAGAAATGATTCGCACATGAAAATAGCAGAGGTGCGAGGCCCGAATTTTAACCCACATCATTTATCCGAACGCCTTACGATTAGGGTGCTACTATTGAAAAAAGAAGTTGTACTATAGTAGTATGTACAAGATAACATTACTAGTTAGGATCCCTATATCAGGCGTAGACCAGTTATGATGTGCTTTTTAAACAAAGATAAATAATAAACTTTACTCATATTATTTAATGAGGAACAGTTGAAAGAAACCTCATCGAATTATCTGAACATATAAAAATTTTCGTTCATTATTTTTAAAATATGCAACCAAAACCAGATGATAATGCTTATACCTATTTCCTATTTACGTTTTAAAAGCTCTATATAACTACTTAAAACTTGGAAAAAATGTTTTTAACAATGTTCGTAGCGCGTAGCAACTTCGTAGCTTTATAGGTGCTACGAGCCTAATCACATACAAAATTTGGAAATTTGCATATAGGGAATAAATGTTCAAACATGTGTTTATAAAATGAAATAAAGAATTTGAGTCATTTTTACGTGTATATATTTAAAAAATCACTGCCATTCTGATCTCGCGTATCTTTATCAGCATGTTACTGCTTTTATTTTTATAAAAAAAATTATAGTAATTAAAAAATACTTATTTATGGTTATTGACATTAAGTGGTATAAAAATAATATCGAAAGCTTACTTATAATCAAAACGATCTTCATCCTCCACAATCCCTCTAATATAATTAAAATCCTTGAGTCAAGTTTATTTAAACACTAATACTTTAAGTAACAAGCTTTACACCAAGTTTGATCTCTTAGTGTTGGAAACTTATTAAATTACCTCGAATTTTATGTTTGTGGCATAAATAATTGTAGGACAATTAAATAAAAATTAAATTTAGCTTCTAAACAATATTTATATTTAGTGTGAAAAGGTTTCATTCAAGAGAAATAAGTCGGAATTTTATAGACTAGTATAGCCCACTACCATGACCCATAGATCCCAAGTGTAAAAACATTTAAATAATATTTAGTTGTAATACTAAAATTATTGAAATTAAATATCAATCAATGTAAGATAAATCATACGATATACCAGTTATTTCTGAATTATAATGAAAAGTTACGACTTAAGTTTTTAACTTTAAAATAAATATTTGATCTGGTGCCATACAATTTATGATTTATGTATGTACTAACGACTCCCGCTTCAGTCGGGTTAATCATTCAGTGCAATTGAGTTTTTTCAAACAAAATCTACATGTGTTTCTAAAATAAAAGTTAGCCTAAGTTACTCCTTATTTGTTAAATGACACAATCATTTTTTCATATAAGTACCTTCTTTATGCATTTAATGTTGTTTCCCATTTTTCAGACAGACACTTTAATTTTATATCTTTGCATAGATATAACTAACTTTAAGTATATAAATCTAAATTCAACTAAGTCAATCTAATGCTGGACCATATTTTGCACTGCATTGCAACTGCACTTTGTCATTATGTAAAACCTATAACCTTCTCAAAATACTCTTACCTTATCTTATATACTAACACAAATACAACCTTTTCGTAAATATACATGTAATTAATTTCTTCGAACATAATCTACAGATGACGCTAATTAATTATCCGTAACATGATCATTCTCGTACGTATATACTATATAGCCTTTAATTAAACAGCTATATTTAATAATTTGCATAATATCAGTCATTTGTTATCTATAGGTAATTTATAAACTAACATCAAATTAGATAGATAAAACTAATATTTAGATTTTGTATATCTAAATTATGCTTAGACCCTAGTATAGTACCCTATTCGTAACGCGCACGTTTAGGTAATCGAGTGAAGCGGGTTCAAATCTGAGTCTCGTACCTCTGATATTTTCATGTACGAATGATTAACAACATGATTACCACAAGGCCTTCGCTGACGGAAAATGTCGTGATGAAACCTGCAAGTGTGAGAGAACCTAAAGTGTCACGTGAAGTCCGCCAACTAAAATTGGCCAACGTGGTGAACAATGGTCTCATTTCCTAGTATTGAAGGGAGGTCCGTGCCCAGCAGTAGGACGTTATAACGGGCTGAATACGTACACATACAGACAAAAATATACTAACTATCTTACACATATATATTATAAATAACAAAGAATTCGTTCTGTACCCTAAAAAAGTTAGGAAATATAGTAAAATCTAAAATGGTTATCTACTCCGAGCGGATAAAGCAGGTTATAATCGTCCTTATCAATTAGATAAGACTATCTGATATACTATCGAGATCCTCGTGATACTCGCCTCGTGATAAATATTAAATACTTATGTATTACGTTATTAAGAATACTATTTTTTTTGACACTATTACAACAGTGCCATCTAGTTCCGTGGTAAGCTACGAGGCTTGTGTTACGGATACCAGATAGTTGACTATAACAGCGCAGAAGGGTTTCCAGAAAACATTATTCGATAAATACTAATTTAATCCATTGCTCTCTCAATACTTGTACAATTCTGTATATCTTAGTACCGCAAAACGATGACTGTCCATTTGACAAATTAAAAATCAATTATCATGACACATTTAAAAACTGCCTTTTACATGATATACCTAGTACACATATATAACTTTTAAATACACACATATTATAAATATAAACACCCATGACTGGAGTACGAATATTAAATTCCCCAGCGGGACTCCAACCCGCGACAGCTGGTGCAGAAAGTAGGGTCACTATCATGTCACTACAAACGTGTCGTCGATGATTTATATAATATCCTCTATATACGTTACACGTTATATTAAAAGAAATATTATAGAGATTCAAGATATTACATCCCGTATGTTTGTCTGTCTGAACACAATAAACTCAAAACTACCGAATAGATTTTCATAGGGATGATGATTCCAATGGATTCATGAGGGAGGAAGGGAGTGATTCATGAGAAAGGTAGGGATAGGTATATAATACATTAACGTTATTTGTGTATATTGCTAGAGATGACTATGATTGTTGAAAATATTGAAAAAAAATAGGTATTATGTAATTATTCCTCCTAAAGGAACTCTAAAACGATACCAACTTTGTATTTATGTACGTATCTACGAGTAGGTCCACTCGAGTGAAGCGAGGGTAGCTCCCTAGTTGAATACTATTCAGCAAAAGTTAAATAACAAAATTAACTAACTCATTAAATACTACAATAACATGTACCTATTTTATACATACATTCTGTGATCTGGATATGTTATTACAAAGCCTGATTCTCGCTGTATTTGTTTTGAAATATTCGAGAATTCATTTATAATGGATATCGATTCAATAACAATGTTGGTATCCCTGATGAGTTTGTTTTGGTAAACTTTAACTTCACAATTTACTTACCACTTTATAACTAAGTGGCTTCACATTGTAGATTTATTGAAACAATATTATGGATTAATATTTTTAATTATAATAATAAATGTACATAATGCTTTCTTAGATTTATGCTAATGTCAAAAACAAATCTTCGAAAACACTCGAAAGTTTTATTCAAGATATTTAAAAGTTAACTGATAATTATTATTTTTGAATTTTTCGAAAATATGTTATGCTTAGGTTTTAGTGGCCATTATTGTGATGTGATTATTAGTTTTGAATAATCTCTGCGTAGTATAAAACAAAATCGCTATCCGCCGTCTGTTCACTTAAATTTTTTAAATGCAATGAAAATCTAATGCGGTTTTTATCAATAGACAAAGTGATTCAAGAGGAAAGTTTATATGTATAATACATGCATATTATAGTAGAAAAAGCCGATGAATATCTCTTTTCTATGAAATCTATACTAATCATTAACTTATAAACGAACAAACACATTTATTATATTTAGGTACCTTATATGTTTTACCATGATATTATGTTTAGGTTAGCTTTTGTTAAAGAATACTCTTAAAGTGCCAAAGGAATGACGTCAGCAAACGTAAATCCTTCTGACTCAGTTTCAGATGTTATTATACTCCCACGTACAGTGAATCATGAATATGGTGAATGTATGTAAGGTTCAATATTGGCAATTGTCCGCAATGACTAAGCATCCGCTTAGACCCAGTATCATATAAAGGCAGGTAAAGAAAAAAGGGTGGAGAAGTTAGAAGCTTTTCTACTGAGTCTAATGAACATAAAAAATTTCATTGAAACTTCAGGACCTTATATAATATATACTAGCATTTCCCGCAACTTCGCACGCGTTCTAAAGACCGGAAACCATTTTTTTTCTAAGTAGCGCAGTATGGTACCTAGCAGAACTAAGAATTTTTCAATTCGGACTAATAGTTTCTGAGATTAGCACGTTCAACCAAACAAACAAACAAACTCTTCAGCTTTATAATATTAGTATAGATTATATTATAATTGTCATATTTTTTATATTTAACACTAGAGATTCATCCTCGCTCCGCTCGAGTTTGGGCCTAGATACGTTTTAACGTTGAGTGTAGATTTCTCACAAATGTAATATTTTCCTGCAATAAAAATTATCTATCATCTTAGCAATTTTCATCAAAATACGTTCTGTGGTTTTCTCGTAAAATTCTATACATTTGGCCTCTGTATCGTTAATAATGACTATTTAAATAAAATTTTCGAAAAAATATTAAATGTACAGATTAGACGTAGTTGGAATTATTACGTATACATCTATATAAATAGAACAAAAATGTTGGTTACCCATAACCCGACCAATTCGGCTAATATTTTTTTTATATGTTCCTTAAGGCCCACGGAATGTTTTTATAATAAAATAAATAGAAAAATTCAAAGTTTGTTAAAACTTGTAATACCAGTAAATAGATACAAAATTGGTTGATTTACAGTAACCTCTTGCAATACTTCAAAAGTCTATTTCTGTTTTAATATCCAGCTTCGTTCAGCCGTTTCAGCATAAAGGACTAACAAACATACACAATGACATTTAAAAAATGTTGGTACATCCTCATCGTGTATTGTCAACTTTAGCAACTATGACATAAACCTCTATTGTGAAAGCCACAAAACTGACAATAAAAGCTAAGTGCCATTTAAAAAGCTCACCGTGACACTATATAGGCAATTATTCATTAGACTCGCAGTGAACTGCTCAATTAGAAACACGCCAAGTATGACCTGATATCGACGAAGGTTAATGCATTAATTTTAAATTACTAGTAATAACTCCTTACTAGCCTCTGTCTGTGGATTTGGCCGCGAATTCAAAATTAATATTATAAATGTGAACGAATCCCTGAATCTTTTCATGGTAAAACCGTTTAACAAATTTGAAAAATATTTGACAAGGAATCCGTCGTAGATATTATTCTAGGATCCAATATATGTATATATCCACTATCGTTGAATACATACCTACTCTACCCACTTAAACTAGTGTTTTTATATTAAATGCTAGCTGACCCGTGCCCACTTCGTTGGGCATAATGTTAATAATCCTTTTTTAGTACAAAGTGTGTAAATAATTTAAATTATTTTATTAATATTAAAAATTAAATTATCTATACTAATATTGAAAAAACTACTTTTTGTTACTTAAATATAAAAGTTAGACATATGCTGTCGTTGACTTTTTTGTAGGCATTTTCAAGCTCCACATCTTTTCTCTAGAACTCAAAAATATATCTTTCATAGTTAAGGCAGCGTTCGTAAGAAACGCTTTCATTCGACCGTTTTTTCTCCGATTCACTTTGCAAAACTACCACGTAAAAGTCTTTTTATTTTTCGGTTTTTTATATAGAATATGACACTCAGCAATAATGTGGCTTGCTATTGGTGAAAGAATTTTTAAAATCGGTTCAGTAGATCCCGAGATTACCCTTTACAATTTAACAAATAAACAAACTTTACTTCTTTATAATATTAGTATAGATTACTTACATAGATACTTAGAGGTTATAGATTAAATTTTAATCTACAACCTCTAAGTATCTGCTTCTAAGACTTTTCTTTTTATAGTATTCCGTTGAAATGAGTGTTCAAGCTGAAACTTGTCTAGTTTGGATAAAAAGCTATATCTTCATATTAAGAAATGCCCGCTTTTTAACGTTTTTTTTCTATACGTTTCTAACTTGTTTACGAATATATAATACATATGTACGAGGAACATATACAATTTTAATGATCATGCGTCATGCCTTAATTTACTCGCACAATCATCTGCATGATAAATCTAAATGGCACACATAACTTATTTTATCACATTATTCATTTTAATTTAAATTTGTTGAAGTTAATTTTAATCAATTATCCGTGTTTTAGATTTTACAATTAAAAAAGTTTAAAATTTCTCACAAAATACTCCGTAAGTTTGCAAGTCATTGTAGGGCGAAGTTTCCACTGACGTCTAATGAAAACATTTCATATTATTTATTAGACGACACGATTGGCTCAGTTGGTAGTAGACTCTACTTTCTTTCGCGGGTTCGACTCCCGCTGGAGGCATTCATTTGTTAAGCACGAATGTTTGTGCTCCAGTCATGGATGTTTATAATTATAATAATCTATGTATTTAAAATTTATACATATGTAGTATATCAACTATCTAGTATTCGTAACACAAGCTTAGTACGGTACTAGGTGGTGCTGTCGTAATAGTCCCAATATATTTATTTATATTGTAAATATTCTTCATAGTATAAAAAACAATCTTTCAAAATTATCCTACAATTCTACGTACTATTTATGGTTTTACACACACAATAATTCTATAAAAAAAAAGATAATTTTCCTATATGATTTCCTTTCCTTAACAATAAGTAAAGAATCGTCCTTCTATATCTATAAAATACAAGTAAGTGCGTTAGCTAGTCGTAAACTCATGAATCATTTTTTGTTCCGAAAAGTCAGAAGCGAGGGTGAGTCACTGTGTAAAATCATACCCTTCCAAACCTTTTTGGACTTATGCCTACGAGTATATTGTATACAGCTTGATCTTTTAAAACGTATGTGTAATCTATACTAATATTATAAAGCTGAAGAGTTTATTTGTTTGGTGGAACGCGCTAATCTCAGGAACTACTGGTCCGAATTGAAAAATTATTTTTGTGTTAGATTAGATAGATTTTAGTTTATCGAGGAAGGCTATAGGCTATATAACATTACGCTACTACCAATAGGAGCGTAGCATCAATGAAAAATGTTGCAAAAAACGGGAGGTATATTTTGGTTTCCAGCCTTTAGAATGTGCGCGAAGCCGCGGGAAAGGCTAGTGTATATATTGTGAGTAGTTAAACGGAGCAAATTAATTATTTCTATATACCTAGTAATCTTAAGTTTGTATGTGATGTGTGTGCGTGTGACTTGAATAGAGTACCGCAACACCAACCCTCTAGGTCTCCACAGCGTTCATTTTGTTAAGTTCAAATTTAAACGGGGAAGTTGCCGTTAGACTTTAGTGGGCAGTTCTGGCTTTTGTGCCTTTCGTATACGAGTATATTTCGTTCGTATACCTTTATGTATTTAGGTGGTTTGCCTAAATCAATTTCCAAACTTTATAAAGTAGCGTATATCAAGCTTAGGTCAAAGGTATATTTCAATAAAATGAATAAATATTATGATTGCTGTCGTTCTGATCTAACGCTCGCCCACCACTCCGCCTACGCTCGACCTTTACAAATACCATGTTAGCGTTTCTTACAATAATGAAGGCAAAAATAAATTTGACTAACCTATATTATTTGCCTTTTGCGATTTCCCCTGGGTTTACCTATGTAAGTAATATGTTAACTGGACCGCTAGGAAAACGGGCCGGTTAGAAAATCTTCAATATCTTCAAAAGCACCTGACATAGATTTATAAAATAAAGACTAAATTAAAGAATATTTTCATGTGCTTAAATGAAAATAAAAAAATGATTTCATACTTTTTATTTTTAATAATTGGAAAATAGATTAAAATGCGTAGATTTTTGATATTGAAAATTTTCTGACCGACCCTTTTTCTTAGCGGGTCGGTTTAGTTTGCTATTTCCAATGTCAAAGAACAATAGTACTTAGCTAAGTGTATAATTTACATATTTAGTCACAAGATTTTGTCACGTAGCTTTGTCACATTGATCATAGTTAACTAGCTCTCAAAGTCCTGTTCAGGATTGGTTTGAGTAATAATGAGTCAGATGACTTGTCTACTATATATCTACGTACATACCTACTTATAAATACATGTATAATAATGCATATGGATTTATAGATATAGAATAACTTAGTTTTCAGATTCTTCAGCCCTTTTTTTTAACGTTCCACTGCTGGGCACGGGCCTCCCTCAGTACGAGGGGGGATTAGGTTATAGTTTAAGATACTATAATATATTTTTTATTTAAATCGTTTTACAACTACAAATATTTTTATCTAATTTTCACTTGCTGAATTATTTTGAATAAAAATTTTGATAAAATAAAGCAAATGAAAAAACGTTTCCATTAAAGTGGACCTTATTTAGTTACTTTAGATAAGGTAATACCTTAGTTATTGAATAACCATTAACATTTATCTATTAAATAAACCTGTATAATATTATAATATTACATTATCAATTTTATGTAGTGGAGAAATAAGTTTTATAATTTAAAAAGTAAAGTACTAGAGCTCTTTACTACTACTTCAATCAAGATATGGGAATCGATTGTCACACGACCCACTTTTCTCATAGAAACTTGTCAATTAAGAAAACCGTTACTACATGGTTATATCGGTTTTGTTAGCTGATAGTTATTAATTTTAGATTATATTATACTAGCAATACGCGCGGCTTCGCCCGCGTTCATTTTTTAATCGCTACTAAACTTCATTCGATCACTCGCTGGGTTGAACATTCTCCAAAATTAACCTGTTTCATATATTATGTGCGGCGTGCACTCCTCCTCCTCTCCTGTTATTGTAGTTTTAGTAGGGACCCTTATTTTTTTCTTGCAATTAAAATAGCCTATATTAATCAGTGATAATGTAGCATTCAAATGGTGAAAGAATTTTTAAAATCAGTCCAGTACTTTTTGAGCCAATTCGTTACAAACATACTTACATACAAACCTTTCCTCTTTATAATATTAGTATAGATATAGACTAAGGGCTTCACTATGATTGTATGACGTAGACGGTTATTTGAAATTATACCTCTTACTACTGCTATATAACGTAGCTAGGTCATAAAAAAGCCATGTTTGAAACCTACACGTGCATACATAACGTATGTTTGTAAACATTATGTGTTTTGATGGTGTTTATAAAATACAGTCTACTTCGAATTTTTGTTTGGTTTTTCAGACTTCCTGTCATTTTGTGTGACTTACTACTTAATCTCAAATTAAGCTAGTACAATTAATAAATTTTAATTTTCAAGTTTGCACTTTTACCCTATACCAGAATAAATTAAAAGTGAACTATTCCTTTGAAAATTGTATGGCGCAAAATTATTTAATAAAAATATATTTCAATCACTTTACAAGAGGCAAGGAATCCGCGACAAAATCCGAAAAGATAGTTTCATTTATAATGTCAAATATTCGCGTAAACCTAACAAAGTATTAAGAGGCAAGGATTTCACCAAACATACATACAAAATACACATTTCTTAAATTAAAGATAATGATACTCTACTTTTGGTTTTCCGATTCCTTTGTAAGTAATATTCGCTTGGGTTAATAAATTAATTGAATATGCTAAAGGACAAAAAAAATTTACTATTACTTTGTTAGTAATTTTTAAGTAAAGTTTTGCATTATTTTGCGTTTCGTTTACGCAAAGTTCGTAAACACGTGACTCAAAACTTTGCTAATTTCAAAATAAGGAAGAAGGTTCACACCTAGTCACAGTACCCAATGCCACTTCATACTTCATTCACCCTGCCTTTCTACCCCCGTACATATGTTCAAAATATGGCTCGTAAAAATGCCAAAGAGAACTTAATATAAACATTACAAGTTTCAAACTTTACATTGTAATTTATTCAATAACTACCTAGTAACGACTCTCCCTCACTCCGCTCGCGTTCGTCGATATGTTTTAACAGTTAGTGATGATTTCTCAGATATTGGATTTTCGAGTAGTAGAAAGTATCCTACTAGTATATGTTGACCCAGATAGCCAGCTATCATAATATCAAATTTCATCAAAATCTGTCACATGTGACAAACAGACAAAAAATTTTATAAACAAAATTTTGACCCCTGTTAATAATGACTAGTTCAATAAGTTTATATGAAAATATGTTATGTAGAGATTCGACTCAGTTACATTGTTTTTATATATACGTTAATACGTATAATTAGAGCAAGATAACTAATTTAATGTAGATTTTCTGAAAAAAATTAAATAAAAAAACAGCTATTGTTTGTGTGATAATGAGTAATATTTCATTTTAATTACAAAAAGAAGATATAATATAGTTATTTAGTTCAACTTAGATACTAAGTTTCCGTTTTAAACATAAATAAACAAGTATCTTTGATATAAAACTTACATTAACTTTAAAATCTCTTTTGTCTTCTGTTTATTCACTTTATTTCTCTCTCTCTCTCCATTAGGAACAAGGTTTTTCTAAAATATAAGACTAGAGACATACCCTAGCTCTGCTCTGATTTGTACCTACATACATTTTGACTCTTAGTATACATTACTTAAATTTTGACATAAAAACGGACAACGGATCAAACACAGTTCAGGGGTGTATAAAAAACGGGGGTATAAAAAACCTACAAAATATAAATTCGTTCTCTGTTTCAATAATAATAGCTATTTTTTTTAAGATTTTTCAAAAAATATTTATTGTTGAGATTTAATTCAGTTAATATGTTATTATATGTATGTATAGATCACTGTAGAAGTATAATCTTTCCATTACAGAAGGATTATGCCTATCGATCCACGCTTAGTTCAGTTTGTTAAGGTATCGCATAAAAAAACATTTACAGTCAGTCGAAAACTTTGTAACACAAATGCATTAATATATTTGGTAGTTTGTACAACTTTCACGCTGTAACGAGGAAACGAATTAACCTGCTTTTTTTATGTAGAGGTAATTAAGGGGCCGTAGAGTGCCACTGGGTGTTATTTTAACTTAGTAAAATTGTTAGGATATTAGAGTATTGCAAAAAAACACTAAACACGCACGGGACGAGTTAGTTGGCGGACCTGACAAGTCGATAGTGTTATCGATTGGAGAACATATGTAAATACGTATGATTAACCTCTTTTTATATATTATATATGTATAATATTGCTCCACTCCAAATATAGCAAAAATATTTGTACATAGTGGTCTGATAAACAAATTCACTATTTCTATCTATAGTAATGATTTATTATTAACTGATTTAGATAATTATAATATTATTAACCCTATACGTATATGTATCAATGGCATAGTATATAACTCTTAGCTCGTAAATTAGAAATAGAAAAAATCAATTATAGTAAAATTTAATATATTATATACGAATATTATGTAAAAATATACAAAAATGAAGAAATCAAATCTAACAACCTCTAAAAATACTTAACGAACGTAATTTCATAAAAGTTTTAGTTCGAAAAAGACCATTGTGTCGACATATTGCGCGCGCGTCGAAAGCCGACACGGTTTCCGGTCGAGTCGAGGCGAGGTCGCGTCGCCGCCATCTTGTTGGGGCTTATTCATTGTTACATGATGCATTACTTTATATTCGCTTCGTTCATTGTACTTTATTTATACACTAGCGATTCACCCTTACTTTGTTCTGGTTTGTCGTACGTTAGTAGGTAGGTATAGTTTTCGCAGTGATTAGATATTTTTCTACAGTAAAATGTGTACTATATTATGTAGACTCGTATAACCAGCTTTTTATTTAAATCTGTTTATTTTCTCGTTATGCGGTCGCAGACAGACATTTTCAGTGTCTCCTTAAATGTATACCTACTTTTTTCTATATACATACTTACAGTGTAGCTGTGTAACAAATTTCATTCAAACCCAACTAGCCGTTTTTACGTAAAGAATTGTGATTAAAAATGATCTCTATAATATAATACCGTTATATGTATTTATTAATGAGCTGTAGCATGCCCCAGTTCACTAACTATTTCTATACAAAATTTAAGTCTATTCTCGTACAGCTGCCACGTAGAAGTATGGTGATTTAAAAATATTTATAATATTATTATTTTTGTTTTTGACTTTGACTATTTATAAAGGACTTAGCCTCAAAATTAATTGTGAATAATTTATTAATTATCATTTAAAATTGTGGCGGAAGTTTTTAATCAGCAAATCACTCACGAATTACAGATTTTTCAATTTATTAAGAATAAGTAATAGCTATAGTAAAATATAAGAAGATCTTTCTAAACCATGAAAACTTACCTTCGTTTCGCTTGCTAGGCATTATACTCCAAGTCATATTCTGTTAGTCTCTATTTCATTCAGATCTGTCCATCCATTTCAGAGTAATGGGGTAACATACAAATCCATTTCCAAAACCCAATTTAACAAAATTTGAAATGAAATAAACAAGCAATGATTTACTAGTACTCTTTAAAGAGTTTCAACCGTCACTTCTTGGCATCATATCGAATTGCATCAAGTTAATTTAATAATCAAAAGTGAATTATAACTCAGTCTAACCATTCGTATAGTGTACGAGGAGTACCGTTATGTTTTCGTTCATATAATGTCAGGCACACGTGTATGCTAGATGCATTATTTTCGAATTATCTAATGTTAGTTCCCTTGGATGTCCAACCATAACAAAATTTAGAAGTAGGAAATAGGATTAAGATCGAAATATTTCTTCATATACAGATATTTATTAGAAATTAAGAAAGATTTTGTATTTTAAGATTGTATTCAATCTTTTTAACGACCCACTGTTGAGCTAAAGCGTCCTTTCAATACGAGGGAGATTAGTGCGGGTTGACAGACTTCTCATGCCATTCGAAACTTACTAGAAGACCTTCTGTAGGACATGCTAATTTCCTCACAATTTTTTTCTTCACCGTAATACATGTGGTTATGTATGTTGGATGATATGATGTGCATATAAAATATCAGTGTTGCAAGTGCCGGGATTCGAACCCGTTTCGCATGGTTTCCCAAGCGAGCTACTTACCATTGGACTACTATTATCATTATATTTAACATTAAAAAAATTCAAATAATTATACTATTCTGCTTTTAAGATACAAGCTACATAACCAATAACAAGTATACTAGGTTTTCACAATATATGGAAATACTACTTAATATTTCTATAAAAACATAATATAATTTAAACTGTCGTAGTTTATCATTTAACTAACCGATTATAATTAAACTATATAAATATTATAATCGATGAACCTATCCGAGCCATACAAAGAGGTAAGCGGTTGCGAGGCGAGTAGCAGTGCATCACGCAACATTGAATTATCCCCAAGTCGGCCGTTAGTCGACCTCGCGCGTTTCCCGGAAGCCCGGCACGCCGGCTTTCGACGCGCGCGCAGATCTATACTATACAGGCATACTTGGAAATTACATTACATCTATACATATTATAAAACTCTAACATAGTCAAATCAAATCAAATTATTTTATATAGCATAAAAACAATTACAATTTCTTACTGATACTGAACGTCATGAGTCTACCACCAGTTCGGAAAGAAGTCTCTGACCTGAGGAGAACTTGCGAAAGAAACTCAGCGGGTCTAATATTATTATTTTACCTTAATCTCTCTCTCTCTCTCTTTTATCAAATAAAATTGCAAATTAACAATAATTCTATATGTTGAAATAGCCTGGCGGCGATAACATCATTCCCAAGGCGTACTGTCTTCTAAAAAATCGTTAATCGAATAATATCGTTTAGTACACAAACGTTCCTTTACATTTTTTTAAATTTGGCAATAGAAGCTTTTTGAACGTTTTCTGGGATCCTGTTGTATAGATAGGCGTATACATTTCCTATAATAAAAATAATTACTGACTGTCGAATCTGTCCATTGATAATTTTTTGGAAAACATTATTATCGATTTACAGGACTAATGTATAGTTTTTAGAATTTTGACTGTCTGTCTGGCGCATTCTGAATCTTAAATATTATTTATGTAAAATTTATGAAAATGTCCTTTCACACTGCAAATTACAATACAAAAGCTGGTTGATATATCATTATTTTTTTTTTATTAAAATAATCTATAGATTTTTGAAGTAAAGGGATAGTGTACGTATGTGCATTGACCAACTATAGAATAGCTATTAATTACTTGGTACTCAAGTCTATATGCTTTACTTACTATAGGATTTTGTAAAAATATTATAGATTTTGATGAAATATTTTGGTGTTAATAAGTGGGGATGACTTTAATTGTCAACCCAAATACATAATATCAAGAAACACATTTTGAATCGAAGATAGCCCATAAGATCGTTATGAATAAATCTATGCCCTTGTTATCTTTATTCGAAATCTGTTGTGTTCTTCTGTTTTTATAAAAATGTAAATGTTAGTGTTATTTTCACATTTATAATAATAAATTATGAATGCTTCCCATGAAATATTAATTACTACTATAGTTCGCTATACGTATAGAATTAAAGTATTGTATTTTACTTGTTATACCATAGTAATACGATCGACCATTTACAAGTCTTAATAGTCTCTACCAGACGCTTTTTAAATTAATTTTCAAGAAATAGATCATGGAGCACTCTACTAGAAGCTCGAGCAAGGAATGGCCGTCATAAGACTGGTATTTAAACTAGTTCTAGCGGTACAAAGGCATTGTTATTATTTGCCTGCATTTATCTTATATTGTACAGTTTGTAGTGCATCAGTTATTCGATATTTCTTATAGACATTATATAACTAAATACATATAAAACTAAAAAAATGCTGTTTTATACTGTTATTTCAAAAAGTGAAAGTGTCTTCAAAATTATTCTAGCTATTTCAGAACCCATTGTTAATACAAACATTTTTTAAAAATTTTCGTAAAAAATATTTTTTTAATAATAAAAAGTATCCTATGTTACTTCTAATACCTCCAAGAATATGTGTACAAGTTTCATGATGATCGGTTGAGTAGTTTTCGCGTGAAAGCGTAACAAACAAACTTACATTCACATTTATAATATTAAGTAGGGATGTTTAATTCTTATTTGTATAATGATGATATGTCTGGCTCAGTTTACAGTGAGCCTACTTGCTGTACCAGTGGTCGCGAGTTTGAGTTCCACATAGGACATTTATTTGTGTGATGCGTGTAAATGCTTGTACTCCAGTCATGGGTGTTTATATATATAATATGAATCTATTTATAGTTATATATTATGTGTAGTGTATCAACTATCTGGTATTTTAACTCATAGTAAATATTTTAATTATAACTCTTTGAATAATTATCAATCTTTATGTTCTCTCTGTACTTATTAGGCCTTAGTTTTATTGTATTTAGACTATGACAAACGCAGGTCAAAGAGTCGCCACCCGTGTAAACACTGCATTCCTGATTAAGGAAGTTACGTGGCAACTTACTTTGTTGCTTCAGATAGCGCTGACTACGCCAGATATAGTAGCGTAAGTGCGAGTAAACACTGATTGTACTCTCAGCTCCCTTAATCTTTTTATCAAACAAGCAATTCACCCTCGCTTTACTCGGTTTCTTTCCTGTGTACGTTTTAACGTTTCGTATAGATTTCCCAGAGATTAGATGTTTTCCCGCTGTTAAAAGTATTACGGTTAATAAAGTAAATAAACTTTAACCTAACTACGTTAATTAAAAGGGATCTCAAATAGAAAAAAGAGGAAAATAATTTAAATAGAAATCCAGAAATGCATAGGTACAAAAATGGTCAAGGTAGAGCCGTGATCGCTTTATACTATTCAACTAAGTGTAACATAATCTTAAGTATAATCTTATTACTTATATGTAATAAGTAAGTGCAACCTCGGCTCTACATACATACATACATAAGTACATACTTACATAGACTGCCAAAATCATTACCCTTCCGTTTGGCTTCGACGTACTGGAATAAATAATATACATGGATTAAATATTTAGAAAAAGCAGACAATATAAATAATTACTATTTATTATTAATCTTGCTAGGTTCTTTTAAAAAGGCAGGTTTTATATTCGTCATCGAGGTAATATATCCTCTCATAATAGATTTCCATAAAAAACACCCTAAGTCTTTATTTATTCCGGATGGAAGTAATTTTGAAGTTCGCTCAAATACGCTACATAACATATTTTTATTTTTATTTTATTTATACAAGCACACTAACAATATAAATATTATAACATTTAAGATAATCTTATTCACAATATAAAGCATGAGTCTGATATGTATATCTATTACTAGTGTACATAGCTTTCACTGTATACAATAGTTAAAAAATATTAATATTTTGTTAAAATCTGTTACAATTCTAAATTTAAATTATGCTACATTTTCTTGAAGTGATCTAATAGCTTACGTGTAAAAACAGAGTAGGTATCATGAAAAATGTCAATGCTAGGAATCGATTTCTGTAAATTATTATATTTAGCACATATGCGTAAAACTGGAGCTTGGCTACTGAGGTTAAAGAGTTTGTTTGTTTGGTTGAACGCGCTAATCTCTGAAACTACTGGTCCGAATTAAAAATTCTTTTTGTGTTGGATATAGGCTATATTACATCACGCTACGATCAATAGGAGCGGAGCATCAATAAAAAATTTGGTTTCCAGTCCTTAGAACGCGTGCGAAGCCGCGGGAAATGCTAGTTAGATATATTTTGACAGGCACACGCCACCATATAGTAATTGTGATATGTTTACCAGATAGTTCTTTCATTACTATAGCGAAGAAGTGATTGTAATCAAGCTTTACTAATCTTATTTTGTTGTTATCTATATACATATATAAAAATGAATTGCTGTTCGTTAGTCTCGCTAAAACTCGAGAACGTCTGTACAGATTTGGCTAATTTTAGTCTTAAATTATTATTTGTGGAAGTCCAGAAAAGGTTTAAAAGGTGAATAAATATGAAAATGCTTGGAATCAAATAATTTCTTAACCACCATATAAAATTATTTTTAATCTAACCTTAGCGCTTTAGACAATATAAACTTTTTTTAATGTAACATTATGACGTTTGACATAGAATTGACAGAAAGATTTATATGTATACTAGACTAGCGGAACCCATGGCTTCGCTCGCGCTAGATATACATTTTTTACTAGATAAATTAATGACAGATAATGTTTGACAAATTAGATATTTTTATTGAATTCACAACATACTGAGACTGAAATGGTATAAAAGCTTCGCTTCATTTTTTTATATAATTTGCCACCCTCTGTTACTGACTGCAAGTTTCCGCGTCAGCAAATTCATGCTTAAGAAACCATCAGACTAATCTATTAGTTATTAATGTACTATTATCACAAAACTTTTAAATATACATTTATATTAAAAAGTTTATTTAAAAATACGCAAAAATATATACGTAAAAAAATCACTGATACATTTTTTTACTGCCAAACGAGTTAATAATGATGCCTAAGCATCTGGTATTTTCAACATGATTAATATTATTAATAAAAGTAATTTCGAAGTAAAAATTTCTCAGATATGATGATATATTTTTCCGCAATAAAGAACATAAACACATGCTTGATACCCGGATAACCAGCTATCTCATACCAATTTTCATCAAAATCTGTTCGGTGATTTCCTCGCGAGACAGACACAAAAATTACCTCTAAAAACCTTAGATTTTGCCTCTGTATCAATGTTAATGGCTGCTTTACTAAGATTTTCCAAAAAAATATTTGACTCCAAACTTTATATAGTATGAACACTCAGATCATCATCATCAGCCCATTTTTAACGTCCCACTGCTGGGCATGGGCCTCCCTCAGTACGAGGGGGACCAGGCCATAATCCACCGCGCTGGCCTAGTGCATGTTGGCGAACTTCACATGTCTTACGAAAACTTGCTAGGTTTTCTCTGACCTACAGATTTTCTCACGATATTTTCCTTCACCGTAAGACAAGTGATAATCATGATATAAATGATTCGCACATGAATATCAGAGGTGCGAGACCCGGATTTGAATTTCGCATCACTCGGTTATCCAAGCGAACGCGTTACCGCTGGGCTACTACTCGTCTTGAATACTATGATATGGGAAATGGGAATATTTAGATACGCAAATATATTTATTAAACGAAATTTGAAAGTTTTGTACAAATGTTTAATAGCTCTATCCTCCCTATCTGTAATCGTTTGTTAAATTCCATTTAAGGCAAAAAACGTGCCAAAAAAATCAATTGTGTGATTTATACCTGAGAAAAGGTACTGAAGATAAAAAGGTCGAAAGATGTACGATTCTATTGGGGTGTAGATAACAATAACAGGGGACTAGAGATACATTATTTTGCTGTTTAATAAACTAAAACCTTACACCGGTTTTGCCTCTTGTTATTGTACTTTGCTTCCGAAATTAGTTTTCTTCCATAATAACTTGACTATTCCTTTCAGCATTTTACTTTTTTGTTTGAAGCTATATAATACATACTTATGTATTATGTATATAAATAACTGTATTTATACGCTTTTAAAATTTGAGCCCGCTCATTCTAATGAAGTGTCTCCTGGGTACCTAATATTAATTCATTTAAAATTAAGGCACTTAAGATGTTTAATCATCATCATCTAACACTTAACTCTTATTATGACTCTTATTTAACCATGGTTTTTACACTATAACTAACTATAAATATCATCGATATTGATACAGTTATTCTTCATGTGGACAGGTAACAAAGAAATAACTACAATTGTTTATACAATATTAGTTAGCGTTGCATAAAAATATGTTCTTTGTTCATTCCATACAGTCCACTCTAGGGAATTGAAAATTTTACTATGTACTCGTTGTATTTTATTGTACTGTGTATTTTTTTAAATTCGGTAGTAGTTCTACGTATTGCGGATATGCTGTGATATTAAATGTGGGTCAATTTTTATTTGAATCTGTTATGACGACACGTATCCGTAACACAAGCTTCCTTCGTAGCTTACCACGGAACTAGATGGAGCTGTGTGTAACAATGTCCCAATATATTTAATACAAAATGTTTGAAAATTAAGGGGACATGAGTTTTACTCTACTGGTACTGCTAACTTTTATCAAAATATCTTCAATAGAAAATAATCTTCAGCGCTATGAATATTAATAAATTGAAAAAATTATATACTAAGTACAATTATAACATCTTTCAAGTTCCTCGACAATATACTATAATTAAATGCACGCATGCAGTAGGCATATTTGATATTATGCATATTACTCACTTCTTGTTGTTTTATATGTACAAATTAAATAAAAACTCTTGGTCTCGATTATTTCCAAAGACTGTATAATATTATGATATTTAAAAATTATCGTAATATAAACAATATTCTATAATTTAAATATCTTTGTTAGGTATATATATTTAGTTAAACCTAACTAAATTGTACGATTTGACTGAATCATTCACTAAACGACCTTTCCTTTGTCAACAGAGCGAAAAATGGCTGGCGTATGAGAAGCTTAAAGAAGAAATACTAGAGAAAATACGAAAAATCGAAGAAGAACGGCATACTGTAGACTTGTGGCCGTGTGGGACGGAGTGGGGGCGCAAGCGACGACGACGGCAAGTGTCGGTGTCCCCGCCCTACGTAGTGTACATGTTACCAGATGCTGACATTATGGAAGACTGGAGGTTAGTCAGAAAGCTCTTGGAGAGAAACGATTGATAAGTTCACTGTTAAAAAACAATTCTATGGTGTAATTTTGAGTGTTTCAAAGTACTTCTCATCGATGTTATTATGGAAATTTGAGGCATGGTGGTTTATGGCAGTTGGTATTTAGAAAGTTTATTGTATAAGTAAAGTGATGTGTGCGAACTTGATGTCTTTTAATTTATTTTTCAATTTGATTTCTAACGTTGGATTTTTTTTAAGTTTATGTTCAGTTAGTTTGTGTATCACCGTCATAGCTATCTTGATTTTAGAGATTAATTTAATCTTAATTTTAAATAGCAACACAGTATTGTATAAAGATTTACTATTTAAACATCTAGATCTACATTTCAAAAATTCTTAGTTTAAATAAAGAGTGTAATTATTTAAAAAAAACCCAGACGCAAGAATACATATGCTTATAAGAAAGTCGTAACTTTTATGATTTAGTTCGTTAAGAGAGGCAAGGGGGTAAAGCATAGGGTAAAATATAAGGGTATTTTATAATACTTTCTTTTGTTTTGCTATTTAACTTAGCAAATAGTTGACGAACTAAGTAATAATTTACCTACCCCACAACCTTAACATTTTATGGTACACTTTACTGAAAAACTAGTACGCCTAAAGATTTGTGCTTTAACGTAGTTATTTAACTTCATATCTAGATGTCCTATCTGTCAAAAAAGTATAATTTTATAAACATTGAAAAAATGAACATTAACTATCATTAAAATTATTACCCGTTAGAATAACCACGCGAGCCCAAAACAAAGCTCAGTTTCTTGCTAGTTTGATGACAATAATATGGTTACTGTGAAAATAGGTTCAAATAGCGACTCATCTTCGCTTCGCTCGGGTTCGTCCCTAGTTTTAGCGTCAGCGAAGCCACGGGTTCCGCTAGTTTAAATAAATAAAATTTCTTCCTCAACCTTTTTTGAAGACGGTTTAAAAGTAGCCTAAGTTACGCCTTATAACATAAGCTGTCTCCGACTGAAAGTCCCGTCAAAATCGGTCCAGCTGTTTCAAAGATTATCCGGAACAAACAGACAGACAGACAAAAAAAATTAAAATTGGCTTTTTGTTTGTTAGTATATAAAATAAATAAATAAAATAAATTTTATTTATATGTATAGATGTATAGATTAGGTACTATGAAACGTCCATTGTCTGTATATATTTATATTACTATTTAACTTTGTTTTGTTAGTTCCGATATAACAACGAACGTCTCTTTTCATGCATATAATCTAATCCGCAATGCAGAATTTCTTGTTTCTACCGGCCGATGGATATTTCGGGGTATAATTCGGCTCTAACTAAATCCTAAAAGCCCTGAAACATTTTTCGTAACTTCCAAAATACAATAAAATAAGCTAAGAACTTATATGACATCAAAATGATGGCAGTAAATATAAATATTTTGGTTCGAGTAAAGTTAGTTCACATATTTTATATTTATAGACAAATTAAGAAGACTGATTATTTTATGAAGTTATGAGCGTCTTCTTATTTTATTATGAACGTAATAAGTTCTTTTTTTGTCCAAGATTTTTATTTCAACTTACATTATTATTTAGAGTACAGTACTCTTTTGTTTTCAGTGGGGTTGTAATTTAAATGACATGCTTTTTGCTTAACCCTTTTCGTTCAGTATTGCCATCTTATTGAATTTAAAAACAAATTCATAGTATATTGAAACCTTCTTGCCTCTCTAACTTAAGTTGTAAACACAAAAAATAATTTACTCTTCAAAATACAGTCAAGTAATAATAGTAAGGAAAAAATTAAAACGCATACGTATAGATTTATTTGCCTTTTGATAATAATCACTATCAGTGACATTTCAAGTTGGTGCATTTATTTGTCAAGTCGATTGTGTGAGCGAGAGAAAGCGATAAATCGATTTGTTGTCCCTTTCTGAGAGGATTTTGCAAATAATTCGTTCTATTGAATTTGATTTTTTAAACTAAACATGTATGGGTGTTTTAATATTATTCGGCTGTACCTACCTATAAGTTTAAATGGCGAGAATATGAATATTATCTTGTTTTTTTATCATACGAATTATGTTTTTTATTTATTTGTATTACATCTGCATAACAGAGAATTTTTCTTGTAAAACGTAAGTAAATTTTATCTTTACAATAATGCTTTACACTATTTCCTTGGTTTTTTTTGAAGTGAAACGAAAGCTCTGGTAAAAAACTACATTCTTGCATTCTCAAAGCTTTTGTAAAGCTATGAGTAATATTAATTACTGATTGATTTTGTTTTTGAATATGAAACCTTAAATAAGTAAATAATTAAATAAAACATACACAAACTTACAGACGAATCCGGGGCAATAGCTAGTAATATAGACAATAGCTTCTTAAACGGTCGTTTTAGACGGATTTTAAAGTATGGTCGTTTTATATAAAATGTATAACGTAATTTAAAATTTAAGCAGGTACCTACTTCATGTAAATAATAATGTGTGTATTTTAAAGGCTGATGCTCAATAAACAAAATTATTCATAAGATAAAAAAATACAATAGAAATATTAAGTAAAAATTTACAGATGTTTGTGTAGAAAAGTTGATTTGTTTCACGTTTATATTCAGACGGGTTATATTTAAGTTTCATGTCGCAGGCATATCGTATGGTCCGATCCGTCTTTTTATAAAAAGACGTCGTCAGTTTGTAAAATGCCTAGGGCAAATTGTAAAATAATTCTAGACTTTATTTGTTTACCCAAAATATGTAATGATAAAATATACAATATGTCTGCAACATACGTGCATGTAATGTGTTACTGATAATGTAGAAAATTAGGCCTTAATTTTAATTTGTTCTTATAAATAAATTAAAATCACATAAATGAAGGTTACATAATATATTTATGTCAGTAAAAATTATCGGAATTATTAAGTTTGTCATTACAAAGTTGATGAGGATTTCTATAATAGAACAATATTATGTGGTTTCAATTTTTTTTTTTAATTTACATGGAAATATAATTGCATATTAAACAATAGCCAAAATCCTAAAATAATGTATACAATTTAACTCTATAGTATAGTTTTTAATTAGCACTTTTTAGTTGTGAAATATTTTGTGAAAAATAATAAGTTAGTTGATAATTAAGTGAAATTAATGTAATACTTTCTTAGGTTTACGCGAATGTTTGACATTATAAATGAAACTATCTTTTCGGATTTTGTCGCGGATTTATTATGATTTTTGGTTCCCGACGTTTCGAATGCTTTACAGCAATCATGGTCACGGGAGAGACTAAGGTATTAGACGTCTCAGGGGGTTATATACTTGTTACAGACAGTGCCTACCCACAATTTTATAGTCTATCATTTTGAATATTTGTAAAAAATTGTGGGTAGGCACTGTCTGTAACAAGTATATAACCCCCTGAGACGTCTAATACCTTAGTCTCTCCCGTGACCATGATTGCTGTAAAGCATTCGAAACGTCGGGAACCAAAAATCATAATAAATCCGCGACAAAATCCGAAAAGATAGTTTCATTTATAATGAAATTAATGTTTTAAATGTGAAAAAGATTGTTGTTTTAAAAGATGTAAGACAAATCATTTTAAGTCCTTTACGTGTCGATATTTGGTTACAAATAAAATTTTATAAAGTACTGGGTTTTTTATTTACACATTTCCTTTATCTCTTTCAATATGTATATAAGGCAGTCTTCTTCTAATCTAGTATCACTATCACTACATAGTATAAAACAAAGTCGCTTTCTCTGTCCCTATATCCCTATGTATGCTTAAATCTTTAAAACTACGCAACGGATTTTGATGCGGGTTTTTTAATAGATAGAGTGATTCAAGAGGAAGGTTTATATGCATAACTAGCAGATCCCGCGGCTTTGCCCGTGCTACATCTAGGGAAGAGCCCGAGCGAAGCGAGGGCGAGTCGCTAGTATTTAATTCAGTCAATTAGAAGTGCAGTATAAATAGTCAATTTCTTCTGCAAATAAACACTGTGGTTTTTATAATTTTATAATAAAATGAAAATAGCCCAAGTTACTCCTTATAACATTAGCCATCTGTGAGTGAAAGTCCCTTTAAAACCGGTCCAGCCGTTTCAGAGATTAGCCGGAACAAACGGACAAACATTTTTGAAATTGATTTTTTTATGTAATTAAATACTGTATATATTTTCATATTCATTGAGTGAAAGCTGTTAATTTGAATGAAAACAGATACTTCAATTTTATTTATATGTACTAATTTACTTAGTAAAAATCGTCTGAAAACAATCGGAATGTCAAGTATATATTCTAAATGCCAAATCGTTTGGAAGCAAGCCAAATGTCAAATAAGTAAATAAACAGAGCTTTTGTTGGAATTTATGTACCCTCTTCTAGAAGAAATTTAAATGCCTACTGATTTTGCTCAAATATGTTTAATTAAAAAATACATTGACTTCAAAATTAATTTTAAAATTGTTATACCTTAGAGTGGATTTATCTTGAAATGTATGTAATTATATGTAATCTATTCATTGACAATATTTAAATTGGTTCACAATTGATGACCATATAATGGAAAACATACTAAAACATACGAAAATTTTAATACCTATTACCATAATTTTTGAAGTCGGTGTATAAAAAAATTATTACTACGTGGCCTCGCTATTCTCATTAAAAACATGTGTCTCATTTTGCTTTTTCACATGAATATATTATACTATGGAATAGTTTAATTTATTACTAGGTATAAAGAAACTACGAATATTTAATCCTAACTAATATTATAAATGCGAAAGTAACTCTGTCTGTCTGTCTGTTACGCTTTCACGCCTAAACCGCTGAACCGAATTCGATGAAATTTGGTACACAGATAGAGAAGACCTTCAGAAAGGACATAGGCTACTTTTTATCCCTGTAATCCCACGGGAACGGCAACTACGTGGGTGAAACCGCGGGGCGCAGCTAGTTATCTATAAGTAAACAATTCAGAGCCTGTTTTCGTCTGTCAAACAAAACTCTTTTTTTGTTTGAAAGCTTTTTTTACAGAGCTTTTGTATTGGAAATATATTATTATTATATACGTATATATATTATGTTTTTTTTCAAATTCTCAGTAATGATTGTAGTCGATTTCTATCGTACGGCGTACACTAGCTAATGTATGTAAAAGCAAAATATCGCTGTCTATCATTGTTTAATCACGAAATCTCATTTCTTCATTGATATATCATAAAATCTCAATTGTAAGGTAAACTCTGATAAGAAAAGATATTTGGCAATAAAACCCTAAGTTGAATCAATAATGTTAAAAATATTTGAAAAAAAAAGAAAAATTAGTGAAAATCACCGTTTGTTTTATTATATTAACCATAATTAGAAATAATTTGTGTGATTATGATTGATATACAATTTAAAGTCTTGTGAAAATGGAAAATGTAGATAGTTTGAAACTTATGGATCGAAGCAATAAAAATATATAACTACGGGTCTATAATGTGTATCTTGTTGGGCATATATATTAGTAATATAGGTAGTAAAGTAATGTCTGTGTACTAAGCGTCCAAAATTAAAGAGTAGCCTACATAAGGCTACACACACACAAAGGAAGAAAGAGAGAGACGCACTGATTGAACGAAAATTCATGGTAAATCTAAGGCATATAATATATAGTTATGTACAAATAATACTACAATTAGTTTTTGTGTAATTAAGACTGAATTTTCAATATATAAATATTAGATTTTATTTCTTATAAATGAAACGGTCTCTTCGGTCTCTCCCGTGACCATGATTGCTGTAAAGCATTCGAAACGTCGGGAACCAAAAATCCGAATAAATCCGCGACAAAATCCGAAAAGATAGTTTCATTTATAAGAAAGTATTAGATTTTATTTCTTTTGAAGTTAAAATGTGATAAATTTAAAATTGTTATTAGTATTGTAAGAACACTAAATAAATATTTATATTATTGGATCGTAAAAAGAAAATAAAAGTTACCCCTTATCAATGGATTCCATAACAAAACGTTGTTTTAGTTAAAGAGAGATATTTATTTTATTTTTATAATAAGATAAAGCTGTCGCTGCCACTGAATGCAAGCACGCGGGTTCGAATCCAGGGTTTGCATCTCTCATATTTACAAATCATTTTCAAAATGACTATCGGTGAAGGAAACGCACAACGCAAATCATCACTTGGCCAGTGTGGTGACTGTCCCTCTTTGGATTAAAAAGCCCACAATCATCAGTGGGACATTAACAAGATCTAAATCAAGGCAGACGTAAATAAAAAATATTAAGTAATGGCAAAGTAAAGCCAGTGGTAGCCCAGCGGTAACGGTACTACGTTACGGTACGGTGAATGAAAACATCGTGAGGAAACCTACGTGTCTTAGAAATATCTAGCAAGTTTTTCGAAAGACATGTGAAGTCCGCCAACACGCACTGGGCAAACGCGGTGGACTATGGCCTGATCCCCCTCGTACTGAGAGAGGCCCGTGCCCAGCAGTGGGACGTTAAAAAGGGCTGATGATGATTAACTAATACCTACCTCTAGCCAATTTGAGTGTGTAATTAATCTATTTAAAGCTTCAAGGCTTTTATTTAAATTACTAATTTATTTAACTTAATAATTATTTTAAAAGCTCGTTATAAGTTTTATTAGCATGTTACTTTTTGCAACAGATATTTGAACTTTAGTTGAATAATTATTTTATTACTAAGAAGATACACTGACTTTAAAATATCTTTAAACTAATGACTCAATCTCGCTACGCTCGGGTTCGTCCCTAGATTTAACGCGAGTGAACCCGCGGGTTTCGCTAGTGTATACATAAACCTTCCTCTAATTAAACAAACGCAACTAATTATTATAAATACAGTCATTTTAATAGGTTCACAAATTGCAAAATTAATTGAACTGAGTAACTCTTTTATTATGTCAGTCATAAACTTAAGCTTAAAGAGCCAAGCTTTTATTTCCGCCGACATCTTTATTACATAAGTAATGAAATTTATTTTTCGTGTGTTTCTAAAACTAAACTTAAAAGTAAGAGAAAAAATTACGTACAAACAAGTATATTGTTAATACACAGCTAAAAGCTTTCAAAGCTACTTACTTAAATAGTCCAGTGAATAGAGACAAAAGTATTTATAACACCGTAACTATCACTCCTAGAAACAAAATAATAATCTATACTAATATTATAAATGCGAAAGTTTGTAAGTATGGATGTATGGATGTTTGTTACTCTTTCACGTAAAAACTACTGAATGGATTTTAATGAAACTTTACAATAATATAGCTTATACATCAGAATAACACATAGGTTACAATTTATAAAGATATTGTGTGATTTTTTTAAAAATATGACGATAGGTGTAAAGTAAGTAGTAAAAAATCTAGCATCTGCGAGCTATTCTGGCATGCGCTGCCATAACCGCTAGAGTTACACATATGTAATGTATGATGGAAATGTTTATCTTAAACAAGCGCTCACCTTTACTTCGCTCGGGTTCGTCCCAAAAATTACCTACGGACGAACTCAAGCGAAGCGAGGGTGAGTCGTTAGTTTTATATAAATAAAGAAAAGTATTGGATTCCAGCATTTTGAACGATTTATAGCAATCAACGTCACGGACTCGGAAAATAAAAAGAAAAAATAATAATAAATGAAACTATCTTTTCGTATTTTGTCGCGGATTTATTAAAATTTTTGGTTCCCGACGGTCTCTCCCGTGACCAGCAATCATGGATAAAGCATTTGAAACGTCGGGAACAAAAAATCATAATACATCCGCGAAAAAATCCGAAAAGATAGTTTCATTTATAATATCAGATATTCGCGTTAACCTAAGAAAAATTGAAAGCTTATAGGTAGGTTTCCATTTTATACCGAAGAAATCAAGCTAACTCCAAACATTACGTAAGCTTCTGGCGTCTTGCAAGAGTGGCGAGTACGTAACGTGTCGCAAGCCGTACACGTAGCCTCCACCAGCGTGAGATTCTAGATAAAGTGACTTACTTTGAAAAGTAATAGTTATATCAAATACATGGTGTTTCATGTATTGATTAGTTGATTATGTTTATAATTATTAAAAATATAGCACAAAAAGTATATACCCACTGAATTAAAAAAATATATTATTAATTAAAAATGAAATAAAACTTCTGAAATCACATTTACATGCTTTTTATATTTAGATACGATAATTTCGTATCTTATCTTATTAACCGACTTCAAAAAAGGAGGAGGTTATATGTTCCGTTGTATATTTTATATCTTTGCTATAAGACGTAAAGATCCAATCTCTGTCTGTAAAAATTGATAGAGAATAGAAATGATAGTGGATGCACAGAGAGCGCTGCGGTCACAATGCACCAAGAGGGAGAGGTAAATACACACTGTTTTGTTTATCACCTTTATCACTAACTTCGCGCTACTGACATTTATAAAAAGACATTTGTTATAGTGTATACCCACTAATTTTATCTTAATATATTTTAATAATTATCTATTCACTTGAAAATAATTTGATTATCCGTTTATGTTTTAAATTCACCTCTTTTTACGTACCACTGTAGAACACGTGCCTCCCTCCTCACGAGGGAGATCAGCCGTAGTCCATCTCCCTGGATAAGGGCAGACGGACTGCATATGTATTTCAAGAACATGCTGGGTTCCTTTGATACACAGGTTCTCTTGCGATGTTTTTCTTCAACGTAAGACACTTATACACATATCAAACAATCAGAGGTGCGAGACCCGGGATTCAATATCAGACCACAGTTGGCTCACTCTACTGAATGGAGTACTTTTTTTGGGTCAAAAAATGACAGATAATGCCTTCCCAGTGCGTTATTATTGGCATATTATGAAAGGTCGGCGAAGCTTCTGTGGAGAAAGCAGGCCTTGAATTAAACTAAAGTACTCGTATATTGCTAAAAAAACTAGCTAAAATAAATTGTACAATACAAAACTTTTAACAATACAAAGAATCAACAGTACAAGCTGAGATTCTACAAACGTTATCGTTCGTAGAAAACTATAAAATGCATTGACTCCTAAGTGAGTTTCTCACTACTCTCAGTGGAACTGTTTTCCAAACATTTCCGAGCCGATGGAACTTTTACGGTCTTACCCAATATTAAATATCAATATCGACCACTTAAAAGTCCTTATTCGGATTAAATTGAATATATTTTATTTATTGAATATATTTTAGTAAAGGTATATTTAGTATACGTATTTGCCATTCCCTTTTACCTTTTCTACTAACAAAAATGTTAAGGGATTACGCGAGCTCGTTTATTTTTACTCATTCCTAAATGATAGAAACATAAATACACAAAATTCTAAATATAAACAAAAACATTTAATTTATTGATCTTAACATTTCTGTGAAAAAAAGCTATGAGACCTATACGTTATTCAACATTTATATTATTTTATTGAAGTACTAGACTTATCCCTACTTCGCTGCACCTCTATTGACAGTTTTTGTGGTATTTGTTTAAACGACTTGTGTTATACCTGAGATTTTATAAAGTTTTATAAAAAAAACTTTATTTCTAAGATTAATTTGATATATTTCTTTCGCCTCCATTAAAATAAAACGTGTTTTATTAATAACAGAACTCACCTTTAAAAAATCTATACCACTTTAACGATAAAGTGATCGTTTGGACAACTTACATTCAAGACGACAATGTATAATCAGTCCATCTATGTATAATGTATGTATGTACCAACTAAATTTTATCCAAATCCGTCCAGCCGTTTAAACGAAAAGAAGCAACAGACATACATACACATATAAACTTTTATAATTTAGTAATATGATTTTAAAATAATACCTTTGTGTACTTTAAATAGGTTACAAATATTAGGGACGTGGAGCGGCCGCCTGACCTCATGCCACGTGCCAAGGGCGTCGCGATAATGTGTAAGGTTAGACTAATTAGTGACAATTATCAACCGATATCTCTAACATTCGTGTAGAAAATTTAAATATACTCCTTTGTTATTGAAGATCAAAGAATCAAACATAGGAAAATCCGTTTTAAGAGTTAAAAATCTGGTATTTACCAATATTACATTATTGGGAAAAAGTGCGCATATTTTGAAATATCTACAAAGTATAAAAAACTACTCCTAACCTGTGTGTCGAGAGATATATCAAGTAGGTAATATACCTACCCACAAAATAATAAAAGTTTGTGTCTTTGTTAATCGTAACATTTAGAACTACAAATCAGAACTCTAAGAATCAATTAGACTGTAATCCTTTTAGTCACACTGTCACAGTCATTCAACCTTCTACCCGAGCAAAACCACGGGCAAAAACACGTATTATTCAAAAGAATACTAAACTAGTTATATAGATAGCATGCACTACCAAATAACGTGCCAAATCTTCATCGTGTAATATTAATATTTGACATTAATAAATATGGAGTAACTATTTTCTTTTGATTTGCTCTTAAGAATTTACTGTGCACTTCGTAAAGTTAATTTATTTCCAAATATGAAGGGTCAAACATTACATTCAAGATAAGATCAAAAAGATTATTAAAATAAAACTTTTCTAATCAAATAATATTTATTTTTACAAAAAAAACATAACCTAATAAGTTTTATTGATTGTAACTTTAATTCTCTATTTATTTAGATACTAGCCTTTCCCGCGGCTTCGCTTGCGTTCTAAAGGCTGGATACCAAATACCTCCCGTTTTTGCAACATTTTTAATTGATGTTCCGCTCCTATTGGTCGTAGCGTTGTTACATAGCCTATAGCCTTCCTCGATAAACCGATTACCCAACACAAAAAGAATTTTTCAATTGAAAAGTGCGTTCAACCAAACTAACAAACAAACAAACAAACAAACTCTTCAGCTTAATAATATTAGTATAGATATAACGTATAAGTACTTACTAGCAGCCACGCCTTGCTGTAGCTTTAGTTTAGAAATAGAATTTGTAGCCTTGAGCACTCGTTTCTCAGGTACCCTCTCAGAAATCCCTTAATTTGTGAAAATCATTAATTATCCCGTTTGAATAAGATATAAACAGGATAATAAGTGTCCTATTTCTTAAGATCTGATAATTTGCTTACTTTATGGCGGACCAAAATCGTGGCACGGGAATTTTATATATTTTGATTTACTATTACATAGTAATTAAATCAATTGCTCTAGTTTAGTATAAACAACACACATATAGTAAAACAAGTTTATTTTCGAATTTTTTCGTGGATATATTTTGTTTTTTGACCTTCGATGCTTCGAATATGTAATATTTATATTAACAACAGCTTAAATTATAAAAACATATTAAAATTATGTACAATATTTTAATTTAAAATTAAAAATATTGTAAGGTAGGTCTTGTATCATTTTTGAATGTATTTTGTAATTACGTGAGTAGGCACCTTTTGTAACAATTTAATAATTATTTAATTGAGACGTCCAAAACACGGAACACAATAATGCTTTAAAGCATCCGAAACGTTGGGAAGAAAAATTCAAAATAAATCCATAGTTTTGTTTAAAATACTGGCAACTTACTCTCGCTTCGCTCGGGTTCGTCCCTAGGCTTAGCGTCAGTGAAGCCGTGTTCTGCTAGTTAAAATAAATAAAATTTATACCTTCTCGTTTTTTTGAAGTTGGTTAAAAGTAGCCTAAGTAACGCCTTATAACATTAGCTATCTGCGCGTGAAAGTCCCGTCAAAATCAGTCCAGCCGTTTCAGAGATTAGCCGGAACAAACAGACAGACAGACAAAAATTTTTAAAATTGTTTTTTTTGTTGCTAGTATTATATATACTTTCATATGCATTTAGTGAAAAGCTGTTAATTTGAAATTAAAAACAGACACTCCAATTCTATTTATATGTAAAGAATAGTTTAAATATTAACGTTTATTAAATAAACATATTTTTGTACTAGATATATCCATTGAAATTTAATTTGTATACTTCTATTAACTTTACAGGGTAAGAGTAAAATAGTTATGTTCTAAGTTGCTTTTTAACCACTAAGTGGACTTCATTAAGTCTTATTTTATTTATTTTATTTTATTTTATTTTATTTTATTTTATTTTAATATTTTAGGAAAACTTACAGCTAGACAATTATATTATAGTTTTGGAATTACTACTAAAAGGCCAATTACAAGTTTTCACTGTTAGGTAAACATTAATAAAGTGTAAACTTAAAGGTATTGCGCTACAACGATCAAACAGTTATTATTCAATTAACTGCACATGTTTCAAATATAGTCTTAAGTATTACTTGGAAAAAAAAAAAAATAAAAGTATTTGTAACAGTATGAAACTTTAACTAGACAATAAAACAATTATGAACTTTTTCAATAAAAATAAATAAAAAAAAAATTAATATGTATTATTAAATTTAACATAATCTAAAACTAAACTTCATTAAAAAAGATTTTACTACAAATTTGTTTTAGTTGTCTAGGTGATGTAAAGAATAGGTCAACATCGAACTGCGTAGAAACGTCGTTAAAACATCTACTCGCTCGCAACAGGTAGCTATTATGTCTATAGTTGGTTTTGGCTTCAGGTATATAAAGTGTGGCTGGTCGTCTACAAGAATGTGGAACACGTAAACCAATAGCATGCAAAAGTTCGGAACAATCGATCGAACCATTAGCGATCTTGATTAAATAAACAAGATCGGCTATACGCCGTCTCTCGTATAGTGGTAATATATGAAACTTTTTGCAACGGTTCGTATAATTAGTTATATATTGATTTGTACGGAATTGTATGTAACGTAGGAACCTTTTCTGTATCCGCTCAATGCGTGTGCTATAAACATTATACGCTGGGTTCCAGACTTGTGAGCAATATTCTAAGTGACTTCGAACGTAAGCACAATATAAAATTTTGAAAATTTTGACAGAATTGAAGTCCGCTGACATACGCAAAATAAATCCAAGGGTTTTCGAAGCTTTATTTACGATAGTGTTAATATGATCATCGAATAACAATTTGGAGTCGAACACTATTCCTAGGTCACGAATAGAGTTAACCCGAGTTAAATCTGTGTTTTTTAACTTATAAGTGGATATGATTGGAAATGGCTTACGAGTATATGAGCATATAAAGCATTTATTTACATTTAAGTCCAATTTATTCTCAAAACAATAATTTTCAAACCTAATAAGATCGTCTTGCAAGAGCTGGGTACATTGATGAGATTTTATTGGGCATAATATTTTCATGTCGTCAGCGTAAAGCAAGATTTTGGAGTTATGGAAACACGAATAAATATCATTTACAAAAATATTAAATAAAAGCGGACCGAGCAGCGAGCCCTGAGGTACTCCAGATGGTATTGGCATGGGTAATGAGGTATATCCATTAAGCACTACAGTTTGGCATCTGTTCCTAACATAAGATGTGAGCCATCGGTACAAGTTACCCCTTACGCCCATGGAATGGAGTTTACGCAACAGCAGTATATGATCTATTCTGTCGAAACATTTACTATAGTCCGTATATATGACGTCGACCTGAGAAGGCTCCGACATATGTTTTGATAGGTAGTCACTACACAGAACCAGGTTTGACACAGTGGATCGGCCTCTTATAAAACCATGCTGTTGTAGTATGAAGGTGTGTTTTAGGCACGCGTATAACTGCTTATAAACAACTCGCTCCAATACTTTAGCAAAAAGGCAGAGTTTGGATATGGGTCTGTAGTTCATTACGTCATCCTTTGGTCCCTTTTTGTGGATAGGAGTGATATACGCGGATTTCCAAATAGACGGTACCTCACCCTCTGTCAAGGAACGCCTAAATAATAGTGAAAGTGGCAGTGCGAGGCTTTTAGCGCACTTGGCTATAAATACAGATGGTATGCTGTCTGGACCGGCTGATTTATTTAAATCTAGCGACTCCAACAGCTCACAAACCTCTACAGGGTCGACCTCGATGTGTCCAATATCAACTACTGATAATGTGATGTCCGGTTCGATAAAGGAATTGAATGAGCTCTCGGAGTCAGCAATATTTAAGAAATTCGAGTGAAAATAATCGCCGAACATGTTACAGATTTCTCTTCCACAGCCCGAGGAACGCTGTCCGAATCTCAATACAGCTGGAACTGCGTTATTCCGATTTCTCGATTTTATGTAGGACCAAAACGCTTTCGGATTCTTGGATATGTTCCTCTCAATGTTAGTTATGTAATCAGTAAACAAACTTAATTCTAACAGTTTCGCACGGTCTCTAAGAACTATAAAAGATTGGAAATCCGAACAATTCTTGTATATTTTATATTTTTTATGATATTTATATTTTTCTTTTATTACTTTTATAAGAGGTTTATTGTACCAAGGTGGATATTTATTCGAGGGAAATATTGTTTTTGAATGAATGTATTTATTGCGAAGTTCATTTAATGTATCATAAAAGAAAGTTACCGCGTTTTCTAAGGTTCTACTAAACAATTCGTTATGCCAATTAATCGCATTTATTTCGGATGTAATAGCGTTATAATCAGCAGTATGATATAGGTATTTGGTATAGGGTAAAGGGCACAAGGTGTGCAGTTGAACAAAATCTGCCGATATGTTAAGTGCCGGATGGTGCAAGTCCTCTGGTACAAGGGGGTCGTGGGAACGTGTTACGGTTAACGAGCTATTACTAAAAGCTAGATCTAAAAGCCTATTATTAGTATTAGTAACAGAGTTGTATTGTGACAGGTTACACAGATTAAGATTATCAAATAATTCTGTCTGCGCCGAGCTTTGGGTACCACAGGCTGTATAGCACCCCTCGTCAGACAATTGCCAGCTTAAATTAGGCATATTAAAATCCCCAATGATAATAAACTTATCAGAGGGGTTTTTCAAAATTATATCCGGGAGATAACTGGAAAAGGTAGCTAGTTGAGCAGAAAGTGAACTCTCAGCGACCTGGTTACAGATATAGGTTGTACATAGATGCAATTTGTACCTTACATTGGGTTTCTTGCAGTGAAGTGTTAAGGTTATCCATAGATCCTCTGCGTTTGAACACCAGTCACTACGTGCCTCTGAAGCAAGTTCACGCCGAACTGCGATCAAGACACCCCCTCCCAAGGTTTGATTGGTTCTACCATAATCACGATCACGTCGCCATACGATGTAACGATCGTCAAAAAGTTCACTATCACTTATCCCTTGCACCAACCAAGTCTCCGTTAAGCATATAACGTCATAACAATAGTTCATGCAAACGTTTCGACAGAAGATAGATGTTTTTGTACGTAAACCGCGGACGTTCTGATAATATATTTTAAGCATCATTTATAACAGGTTAAAAATAGGCATTGATAAGCGATAGAAAGGCAATAAGGGGCAAACAATATGTTATTATAATAACTGTGAGTTGGCTTAACGTCACACAAAAGTAATGAACCAGTTGCAAAAATCAAAAAATAATAATATAAGACGGCAGTATGGTAAAAAGCGTTGGCAGAGTACCAATAAGTGAGAGATAGGCAGTTAACTGAGCGAGATAAGGCGATAGCATAGGCTATAAGCGGAAAGAGATGCGCGTGCGCTAAGCGACTGTGTTGGCGTAATACCGGTTTGCGAGCGAGTCGGTGTTTCTCAAACTTTTCACAAACGTTATTTTTAAATATAATTATATAAACAAAAGTTAATTTAAATAGTATAAGAAAAAATAAAGAAATTAAATTATTTTTTTTAAATCTTATATAAACAAAAGTTAATTTAAATAGTATAAGAAAAAATAAAGAAATTAAATTATTTTTTTTAAATCTGATTCTGATATGATACGGATAACATGTGCCGTGGGGTTTTTTCGTGTAAAAATCTTGCACCCTCGCACCCATACAAAGGCAAAACCCCGCTCTTTAGCTAAATTCTTTGTTTTATTCAAAAGCAATTTATTCTGGAGGGTAAGATGGTCATTAACAAATATACGACTTTCACCGTGAAGCCCAAGGTTAGCTGCAACGATAGTCCGCTTCTTAGCTGCTGCAACGAAATCCTCTTTCAAATATCTGCTATGTACTGAAACAATTATGGACTTATTGCCTTTATCATTGCGCGTAGGAATCCTCGCAATATAGTTAATATGCTCTTTGGGGATTGCACAGCCAATGATGTCTCCAATCCTGCCAACTACTTCAAACAAATTCTCCGAGGGCGTAGATGGAACACCCTTAATCTCGATATTGTTGATCCGAGACCTCTGTTCAAATTCATTTATACTGGCTTCCATCTTAGAAAACCGTTGTTGGAGTTGTTGAAGTTCTTCTCTAGTTTTGAGAAGGCTTTGTACCTCTTGACTGATCTCAGTGCAACGATTAGACAGGGCTTCTACGGAGCATTGCACATATTCTACCGAGGCCTTTATTGTTTTTAATTCGGCAATATCGGTCTGTATAGCTTGTATGCTGGTAGCTAGCGACTGCAGTGAAGACATCTGTGTAGAAAGTCGTTTCAGTTCCAAGGCTATACTCTCCATGTTCGCAGGTGTTGGTGATTTTGCCGATGGTGCACTTGAAGTTGTAGTCGAAGAGCTGGCCACTCCTGTAGCTTTGCAAGACGAGCATTTCCAGGTGCTCTTTCGGTCTCCTAATTTTCGGTAACCTCCTTCAGTGATGCCGGCACATGGGAAGTCATAGTGCCCTTGACACAGTGAGCATTGAACGCCGTCTCTAAATTCTGCATCACATCGGGCGCAACGAAACATCTTGTTAGGTCAACTTAATTTTGTAGAAAAAAAAAAAAAACCAGATAAAAAACCACCACGAGTACAAGATTGAGAATTGCTGCCTACGAGCGATAGCGCGTGAATAGGTATACGGTAAACGTGCATACGATCCGACGGTTACGGAGTGACTGACTGAGTCTTACACCCAAGTACCAAATTACTAGCGGAAGTGACCACTTAATTATTGTCAGCGTTATAATACAAAAGTTTTTATTTAAGAAACTTTCGAGATTATTTAAATAAAAGTTTTTTAGTAAAATAACTGTAGCTATCAGATATGTGGAAAATAAAATGAAGACCGTAATAGAAATTCTGTATTAATTTTATATCTGACTTCAAAAAGCAGATAGTATAAGTGGTAGTTACATATACGTTATATAAAAAGCTACCCCTAACGCTAATATATAGCTTGTACATTTCATTTATTTCTTTCTCAAAAGATGAATAGTAAAAAAGTTAAGAAGAGATTTATTTATGTCTTAAAGAATACACTTCACTTATGAGAAAATTAGTTTTATGTAGATAATATTTAATACTAGCAAACCCAGACCGTTTCACCGGGCATTAAGTAAATTAAAATAAATTAAACGTTCTTTATAATTTACTTATAAAATAAAAGTAGCCCAAGTTAATCTTTATAACATTATCTATCTGCCAGTGAAAGTCCCGTCAAAATCGGTCCAGACGGTTCATAGATAGCCCGGAACAAACAGACAGACAGACAAAAAATTGAAACTTAACTTTTTTTACTTTTTGATGTAAATACCGTATAAAGATACTTTTATATGCATTTAGTGAAAACCTGTTAATTTGAAATTAAAAACAGTCACTTCAATTTTATTTATATGTATTGATAATTGTAAAGAAATAAAGGTAAAGGAGTAACTAATGTTTAGCCTTTTCTAGCTTCTTACTGCCGCACACAGGCCTCCTTCTAATAGGTACTAGGACCGTCGGACCATAGGTGGCCTACGCAGGCCGAGTGCAGGTTGGCGAGTGGACTATAGTTTTCCTCATGATATTCTTCTCCATCATAAGACAAGTGATAGTTATGTTAGTAATAATACGCATGTTAGAAAATATCAGAAGTAAGAGGAAGTGTAAATGAACGAGATTCGAATTTAAATCCGCTACACTCGGATTTCCAAGCGAGCTTGTTACCGCTGTGCTGCCACCCCCTGTATTTTTATGTAATTTAATACAAGGCAGTAATTATTAAGTTAAAAACACAATATTAGAACTTTAAGAAGTTTCCAGATAATTTATTTACTAAGCCGTAGCCGTGGAAGGATTCTACCTGAACTCAACAAGGGCCTATTTGCATGTAAACCGCTAGATTTTAAGCTCAATTGCTTTTGTTCTGTACCAGAAATACACTATACTAAGTTATTTTTTACTACAATATTTGAATATAAGTATATTTTACTTCTGGCCTTTCCCGCGGCTCCGCTCGCGTTCTAAAGGCTGAAAATTAAAAGAAATATTTTTCTCCCGTTTTTGCAACATTTTTCATTGATGCTCCGCTCCTACTAGTCGTAGCGTATTGTAATGTAGCCTATAGCCTCCTCAATAAATTGACTATCCAACACGAAAATAATTTTTCAATTCGGACTAGTAGTCCCTGAGATTAACCAAACAAACAAACAAACAAACTAATAAACAAACTCTTCAGCTTTATAATATTATTATAGATTAGCTTTTTCCGCGGCTCCGCCTGCGTTCTAAGGATCCAATACTAAATTATTAGATTGTACATACTTATATTTACCCGAGTGCGCCAAAAGGAGGATTATGCTTTTCGAGAGTATGTATGTATAATTGTTTGGCACGCTCTGCAACCTGAACGGCTCGATGAATTTTTCTAAGGTGTCGTTACATTCATAATAAATTGTGAATCCGGGTATAGATTTTTAATCAGAACACAACATATTTTAGTTTTTTTTTATTTCTTAATTACACAGAAATCGGGTTTTTTAGTTTTTTTATTTTTTTTATTTGCACTGACTTATTTATGGTGATGAATAACGTATTTATTTGAATAAGAAGGATCAATATAATTTTAAAATAAAGATTGCCGTAAAACAGTTTATAGTGAGTTTAACTTAAAAGATAGAAATATAGAGTAGCGGCTTTTTAGAACTCATCAAGAAGAAAAATGCGTCGTATGGTTTTTGCGTAACTTTAACCGTTTACGCAGCGCATGTAACGGAAGTTCTCAAAAGGAATATTTTTCTTGTTTTGCAACATTTTTTATTGATACTCCGCTTCTATTGGTCGTAGCGTGATGTAATATCGCCTATAGCTTTCCTCGATAAATGAACTATCCAACTCAAAAGAAGTTTTCAATTCGAAAGGTCCTAAGATTAGCGCGTTTAACCAAACAAACAAATTCTTCAGCCCGCCTTTGGAACTCCCTAACCAATATAATTAGACAAGCTGACTCGCTGTCATCATTTAAAAAGTTAATAAAAGAATATTATCCTTTAACTGTGGACGCGCGGTCTCACAGACCGCTAACAGTTTTTAATTTTCGAGTTTACCCCTTTCCCCTTACTACCCGCGTCTGTGACGCTCAGTAGCTTCAGTTTTAGTGACAAAACGAGTGTTGAAGTGTGAGATTGTGTCGCCGGCTCCAAATTGGGTAAGTTATTTTACTTTAAACTTTGACTCCGGTCTGTGAGACCGCGTGTCCATGTTTTTCATACAATAATAATTTTTGGTGTTTTGTTTTTTTTTTAGATTATTTCGCTTCAAAATTTCGATAAATAACATCGAGAGCGCTAGTAATTCAAAACGAATATCAAGGTCACCGGTGCAACAGCGGGTTAACAAAATATTACGTGTCGAAAGCCCATCTTTTGAACAAGACGATGGTCTATGGTTATTTTCTATAGAATTCTTGACTTGTGCGGTGTCAATGCGTATGTTCTATACAACCAGTACCAAGTCAAAGAAATAGAAAGAGGTGATTTCGTAAAAAAAATAGCACGTTCTCTAGTTGTCCCTCATATGCAAAGACGTGTGATGACATCCAATCTTACAAAGCATCTAAAACTCACACTGCAGCGAGTTTTAGGACCAGACATGCCTCCAGAAGAGCCTCCTACTGAGGAGATTAATTTGACAAACCAGAAGACATGTCGACTTTGTCCTTCACAGCGAAAAAGAAAATCTCAATACACTTGTGTAAACTGTAAACAGGTCATATGCTTTCAGTGTTCGAAACCTCTCTGCAAAGAATGCCAATAATTTCACCCATATTGACCCACTGTCAGAATTTTTATGTTTTATGTTTAAAAGTTTTCTAGTTGATTTTTATTTAGTTCTTATATTATATTTATGGATAAAAAGGTTAGTTTTTCTAAAAAGTTTAGTTGATTATAAGTTTTAGTCCTAAAACTGATCTCAAGTTAATTAAGACTAAAAAGTGCCTTTAATTGTTTTGAAACTTTAGTTATGGAAGAAAATAAATAAATATTTTTATAAAACTTATAAAATGTTTTAATTTAATATAGATATATAAAAATAAAAATGATAGCATAACAATTTACTTATTTTTTTAATATATTTTACATCGAAACTCATTGCGGTCTGTCAGACCGCATGTCCATAGTAGTGTTACAAAAAAATAGTGTCCATAGTTAAAGGTTATCTTAACTTGTAATATTCTTAGTATCTTATTTTATGTGTATAATAAGTATGAGTATTCCTTTCTGCATATATATGTATGTATGTATGTATTTATGTATGTAAGTTTGTGTGTATGACTATTTACCTGTGTATACATTATTTTTATTTATACAAAAATACTCTATAAAACTATATACATATACTCTGTAAACTCTGTATTACACCCCTCCCCTATATCTTTTTTACTCTTTCTCTCTACCCAAAGGTTGCCTGGAAGCAGGGGCGGCCTTAGGGGGTGGCGAACGGGGCAATCGCCCGGGGCCTCGCTTTTGCTGGGGCCTCGCGCAACAACATAAGCAAATTTTTAAAAATATAGATTTTTTAACTATATATTTTTTATTTTAAACTTTTGATTTTGATCCTTAATTGCTTATTAAGGTTATAACACAACGTTAATTTAAAATAAAGTTAGTTAAGTAAAATATAAAATTCATTCATTCAAAACATAATTGAAAAATTCATTAGTTAGCGGTGAAAAGCTTGACAGGCGCTGGATGATTTTTCACAAACAAAGGATGCCGTTTACTGCCTTCCGTGTCGAATATTCGGGCTAGATACAGAGGTACAAAGATTGGATCAAATCAAGGAGTGTGTGATTGGTAACACTTGGGTGATTATCTAAAGTCTCATGAATCTAGTCAACAGCACAAAGATTGCATGTTAAAATGTAATAATTTAGGGAAGGGTTTGAAAAGCTGTTCCAAGAAAAGGATGAGACGACTATATCGGAAAAAATATTCAAAATGAGCTCATACAATAAATGACAAGTCACGTGAAGACTCAAATTGTTGAAAAAATAATAAATATTAAATATTACTCTATTAGTCTTGATTGTAATCGCGACGTTCTCGTGTTGAGCAACTTTCAATTATTATAATATTTTTTAATACAAATACAGCTGAATTTAAAAAACCTTTTATTAGTTTCTTAGGGTTGGATTTTTTTTGTCAGGGGCGTAGCTACCGCTGTATCAGCCGTATCAATTATACGGGGCCCCGGGGGTAAGGGGGCCCCCAACCCATGTAAGCAAAAATTCATAAAGTGCTATCCAAAATCTCACTTGAACTCTAAAGCCATACGCAAAAAATGTACTTAGTTATAAACAAATTATTTGTTTATAAAATTGTTTATTAGATACATAAAAAATTAAACAAAACTTTTTTTTAAAACGAAAAGAAAAACAAAATATAATGATTTAAAAAATTGTTTCCTTAATATTTATTATATTCAATTTTATGTTTAACTTACGAAACCCGTGGCTTTGCTCGCACTTAAAGTACAAAATATTTTTAGCTTTATGCAATGTACATATGATTGATTCCCCATTTAGTTTAGTTCTACCCCACTTTCATGAGTACTACTCTATAGAACCAGTTATTGTGTAATTCTGTGAGTCATGACAAGTTTTGCAAGCAGAACTTGTTTTTTTTTAAATGTTTCAGGAGTAAAGACTTTTTGTTAGGAAATATCCTCCTCTTTTTGAATCTTTTTTTATATTTCAAAAATCTCAATTAGTTCTTGAGATATTTGCAAAAAACTAAACCCCTATTTTTGGTTTCAGTTAATTTTATATAACTAAAGCAACTTTTTTTTCTTAAAATATCATCTACATGCCAGATATTATGTTACCTCGTCTACATTTTTTTCCATATTTCACTTGTTGACTAGTCTATACCTACTGGCCATACACTAAATGTTCTTATTCCAGTTAGGAAGAAGGGCCCCCCACTTAATTTTGATACAGGGCCCCTGAAGGGCAAGCTACGCCCCTGATTATTGTGCTTTAATTAAAGAATTTAGTCTTAGGAAAAAGCCGCAAACATCAATTTTGAAATTTATCATTTTTGTATTTGTTAGTTTTGTGAATCTTTCAATGTAAAATATTTTAAAACTCAAATGTTATGTTTTATTTGTCATGTTTGTTATGTTATATTTGTGACAAATACCTAAACCAAACAACCAGACCTACTTTCGCATCACATACTCTTCACGAAGGACAAAGGGCCTCGCAAAGACCTGCGGCCCAGGGCCTCGCAATGGGTAAGGCCGCCTCTGCCTGGAAGAGATCGGTCTCTTAGCGATAAGGCCGCCTATTGTGCTATTTCTACTTAAATTAATTAATAAGTTTTCATGTTAGTTTGGTGTGCAATAAAGAATATTTGATTTGATTTGATAATATATTAAGTATGTACATTATCTTATATTGTGTATCTCTGCTTTTAAGAAGCATTTGATTTGCTATATTAACAAATTCTAATAACAAAGAAATAAAGTGGAAAAAATAATTAAATATGCATATATACGTAGAAGTTATAATATTTAAATAAAACATCGCATGTCTAATAATATGCGAAAGTTCAGGTATTTAAATGGCGTACATTAAAGGAATTTGGCATCCCATAGAAAACTTCATTAATCCACCCTCCCAAATAAGTCTTTGAAGTCAAAAATAAAAAAAATATATTAACATTTTAATTATTTCAGTAAAGTAGTATATGAGAAAAATACATGTAACAAGTTCTTAATAAAAACTAATTTGCAATAATATTCGAAGATTTTGACTATAATAATACAAGGTAAACATAAGAATGACAAAAATTATTCCTAGAAATATGTAGGTAGGTACATCACTACATAGTATAAAACAAAGTCGCTTCCCGCTGTCTGTCTGTCCCTATGTATGCTTAGATATTAAAAATTTTTATATTACGCAACGGATTTCGATGCTGTTTTTTTTTATAGTTAGAATGATTTAAGGGGAAGGTTTATATGTATAACTAGCGGAACCTATGGCTTCGCTTGCGCTAAATCTTTGAGTTACCAAAATATCTTAAGACACAAGTACACTCTGTTAGTATTAATGGGAGCATAACCTAGAATGTAAACTCATATTCAAAAGAAAACTTTTGAACTTATCTATGAATAAAAAATAGAAAAAAAACGGGTTCTTTGTATTCTTCTTAATGTTTCAATGAAATAAACTGTATACTTCAAAGCTCTCTTTCAAATCATTTATAAGCTGTGAGCTTGCGATTGTGAAAATAAATAAGATATTTGTTATTTTATATTAATACTGATAATGAAAACTTTGGTTTTATATATTTTACATTTACATATAAAAATTGATGTGTGCTATATACTCGGAAAACGTCTAGAGCGATTTTGGTGAAAGTTTGCAGCTAATTTTCAGATTGGCCCAACTGGAAATCCTTTGAAGTTTGATACCTAGCGATCGACGAAGTCGCAGTACTACTGGTAAGTACCTAAAAGCTTATGAGCTTTGTGGACTGTCGATACAATTTATACATATAAATAAAATTGAAGTGTCTGTTTATTTAAAATTAACAGTTCACTAAATGCATATGAAAGTATATGTACGATACTAACATAAAAAAAGCATTTTTTTTTGCCTGTCTGTCTATCTGTTTGTTCCGGCTAATCTCGGAAACCGCTGGACCAATTTTGACTGGACTTTCACACACAGATAGCTAATGTTATAAGGAGTAACTATGGCTACTTTTATTTAAGAAATTTTGTTTATTTTAACTAGCGGCTTCGCACGAGCTAAATCGTAGCTAAGCTATATTAGTATTTATAATAATTACTAGCGACTCGCCCTCGCTTCGCTCGGGCTCTTCCCTAGATTTAGCACAGGCAAAGCCGCGGGATCCGCTAGCTATGCATATAAACCTTCCTCTTGAATCACTCTATCTATTAAAAAAAACCGCATCAAAATCCGTTGCGTAGTTTTAAAGATTTAAGCGCACATAGGGATATAGGGATATAGGGACAGAGAAAGCGACTTTGTTTTATACTATGTAGTGATTATTAGGTATTAGGTACTAGGTATTAGGTATTACTTATTGATTTATTTCTTTATTTCAACGAGTTCGATTTGAAAATGCTTTATTTTTTTATATCGGCCATTTAGCATCATGTGACCTTTTCAATGGCCTTCAGGAGCACTGCAGAGTACCTATGTATAGATGTATATTATTATATACACTATACGCGAGTAGAATATATTTATTAATTATTCTCAAATAAATAATAAACATTAATTATTGTTAATTATGAAGAAAACCCCAAAAAATACATATTACGTATATGAAAAAGAACTAAACGCGTCTGCAAACAGATGGAAACTTTATAACTAGAAAATGACACGTCACACGACATAAAAATTGGCTAACTATGTTATCAAAATTTATTGAAACGAAAGTAATAATCGTATGAAAGAAAGTGCTGTAACAGGCGGTAGAAGTTCTAAGTTTTACATTCAATTTTTTATTATACAACTTTTTCCCGCGGCTCCGCACGCGTTTACATGTTTACAAGCAAAAACACTCATTTTAGGCTCTTTCAATAATTAATTACGACGAATTCTAACTATTTATTTATTTATAAATCCTTTATTACACCAAAGTAATAAAAAAAACAAAAGACAGTAGAAATGTATCATAAAAAAACTATCTTTCAAGAGCATGTTAAATTTTTGTGTTCCTCAGTTTATTCACGTCAAAATATCAAGAATCAGTATATCCTATAGTTTTCATCCCCATAAGATTACAATATGTAGTACTTATTTCTTTTTTAATTATATTACAATTCTTTATTTAATTTTGAAAAAGGCTTGAGGCGATAACAACATTCCGAAGATGTGCTATTTTCAAGGTGACTGATACTGTTTACTGTCCCAGAGGTCGCGGGTTCGATGAACCGCGCAATGGTTATTTTAATCACGCAGACATTTATTATGGTCTGCTTAAGATATTACAATGAAATTTTAAATTAAAAGTTACACTGGCTTTAAACCAATATAAGTTTTATAAATAAATGCAAAATACTAAGATACAACGTAACTAACTCAAAAACATTAATTGAAAAAGAATTTGTTCTTATAAATGAAACTATCTTTTCGGATTTTGTCGCGGATTTAGGATTTTTTTTGGATTTTCATTTATAATGTCAAATATTCGCGTAAACCTAAGAAAGTATTATAATTTGTTAGTTTTTTTTTGAAGTGTCTTGCCAGTAGTACTGCTTCATGATCGTAAAGCAAGATGAAGAAATTCAGTTTGATCGTAGCTTAAGGTTATTCGAGTTAACATATAGAATAATTTTTAATTCAGGAAAATACCTAATTTTTGAGAAAACCCTAGTAATATGCAATAGTTAAAACATAAGTTTTGAATAAAATTATCTTTTCAGATTCGACATTTCGAAAGCTAGCAATCATAGTCAGGAAGAGCGAGTTTTAGACATTTCAAAGGTTATACAGCTGTCATTACAAAGCTTTTTCAAACATCGGGAATAATCCAAATAAATCCGCGAAAAATAAACATAAAGAAAGCAGTAAATAATCCAAGAAAACTTTTTTACTTAAAACGACGAAAAACACGTTTCACTAGCAAGTAAAGTACATTGACGACACGCTTGGTTCAGTTGGTAGTGTTCCTACTTTCTGCGCCAGCTGTCGCGGGTTCGAGTCCCGCTGGGGGCATTCATTTGTGGAGCATGAATGTTTGTACTCCAGTCATTGTTGTTTATATTTATAATATGTATGCATTTAAAATTTATATACATATGTGTATTATACCAACTATCTGATATCTGTAACAAAAGCCTCGTAGCTTACCACGGAACTAGATGGCGCTGTTGTAATAATGTCCCAACATATTTAAAAATAAATAGGTACGTAGTTAGCACCGTCGAGAGCGTTGTTCCGCCGTCCTTGCGCCGCGGTCTCAACCCAGATACCCAGATAGGAAGCCTTGCTTCATTTTCATTTACCTGAGAACTTATTAAATTTTCCGCTTCAACTCGATCATTTTACTAAACTTGTTTTTTATACTTTATTTGCTTTTATTAGCTTCATTTTTAATGATTTTAATGATATTCGCATACATCACTACATAATATGAAACAAAGTCGCTTCCCGCTGTCTATCTGTCCCTATGTACGCTTAGATGTTTAAAACTACGCAACTGATTTTGATGCGATTTTTTAATAGATAGCGACGAATCCGAGCGAAGTGAGGGTGAGTAGCTAGTATTATATGTGTATAACTAATTGTAATCATTGGTGACTCTCTAACAAAATAACAAAAAAGAACTACTTACATCAGCATATCCCTTTTATGAGTTTTAGCGAGACTAAAGAATTGCAATAGATTTTTTGTATACATTTCTGTTTTTAATAAAACTTTTTTGAATTATTTCAGGTGTGTCAAAAAGCAATAGGGTGCTTGTGACATAGAGCCAATCTTTTCAGCGAAATCAACCTGCAGAGCTTGTTTTATAGTTAACTAGCATTTCCCGTGACTCCACCCACGTTTTAAAGACTGGAAACCAAATACCTACAAGATTTACAGGAAATACATTTGATGACTGTCACTATAGATTTCTCGGAAATTATATATTTTCCTAGAGTAAACAGTATATTATGTGTTCATTCGGTAACCAGTTAGAATCATACCAAATTTCATCGAAATCTGCATAGTCAGAAAAAATACCAATAGTAGTTTTCTCGTAATGCGGTCATAGACCGACAGACAAATTCTAAAAACTAATGATTCGGCCTATGTTTACAGATTCAACTAAGTTAGTTTCGATCGCGCAGAATTTTCTGTCATATTTGAAATATTCTTTTCATTAATAACTTAAAATCATATTAAAGTGTATTATAATAAGTGAGTAGAAGTAAACTTTACTGCAGATTTTAGACTATAACCATATACTGAAAGGCGATTGAAACCGAATCTGCCGATATTAAGCCAGTTTTTAACCGGCTCCAAAAGAGTAGTGTATAGAGCGTAAAATTAATACTTATTAATAATTTTACTAATACTATTAACACAAATAGACGGGTAAATTACACTATATGTACCTACATGGTACATATTTGTTACGATTGTTAAGTTTTTATTGAACGTGGGCGGCGTGGGCGTGGGCGGATCTCAGACCCGCATATTGAATCATCATCTCATATACTTTTTACAAGGAAAACTAATATTTAAATATGATTCCAAATTAGATTAGATTATTGATTTTTATGGAAAAATCAATAAACATATAAAATTTGTATGGTTGTAGCTGGTTTTTCGGGTCAACATTAAGAATATAATAAACTAGCGACTCATCCTCGCTTCGCTCGGGTTCGTCTCTAGGTACCCCATAACCTCTTTGGCATAATTTTTTTACAAACTTTGAATATCTTACTTATTTATACATAACAACATGCTTGTACTATCAACACTGAAAAAAGTTTCAATTTGACAGCAAAATCCACATTAATAAAATGATCCGCCATTTAGTGAATTCATTTGTTAAGTACAAAAAATGTGATAAATGAAGAACCGCTCGACCGATTTTGTGCAAACTTCACATAAACCATCTACTAAATAGTCCGAACAAAGCCTAAACATTTGGTTTGGATAGGTGAGCCCGTTCTTGAGTTATAAAATTACAACGAAAAGTGGTATTGATTTTTATATATATATAGATATATACATATTAACCGTTAACGCTTTAACTTTAACCTTATATTATATGCGAATCCGAGCGACGCAGAGCAAGGGTAAGTCGCTTCTTCCCTTACATACCTATAATTAATTACTTTTTGGCACGCGAGGCCATTTAAACACGGCCTATATTAAAATATTGAAAAATGGCGCAAAAGAATTACTTTCACGGTTCACAAGCATAAAATAACTGCTTCTATTTAAGACGTAACTAGAAGCCAGATAAGATAATTAAATTAACCTTTAATATGTACTTAAGTGCATTCTTTTTAACAGACTTCCAAAAGGAGGAGGTTATCAATTCAGGTATTTTTTATGTATGTACACCGATTACTCTGTGATATATGATCCGATTTACGTGATTTTTCTTTTGTTTGATGCTGAATAGTTGCTATTTGGTCCCATAAAAATTTAACATTGCTTAGCCCAGTATTTTTAATTTACTGAATATTCGAGACTTTTATTTAAATATGCCACATCTAACATACCTTGATTCAACTAATTTTAATAGAAGGTTCTTAAAGAAAACTTTATACAATCTTGAGTTCTTCTTCACTTCAAAGTGACTTCATATAAAGATAATTAGGTACAGGTGCAAAAATTACCTGTATATAGACATCGTATAGATTTTTAAAATAATTCATTCGATAAGATTTTCCAGAAAGCCTTGGTGTACAGATTTTATTAAGTTTAAATTTTATTACATAGGTAGGACTTTTCTGGTGAATACAGACTCAAACACTATGGATATTCTATGAAAAAAAATGGGTTAATAATAAAAGACAATAGTCAATTAATCGAAATTAGTATAACTTTGAATAACAAGTATTTTAAATAAAGCAGTTATTTCACCTAAGGCTTGGAGGAAGAAGTATTTAACTGTATTATCTTTGCCTATAGATAATAAATAAAAAAGTAATTGGAGATTTTAATAGTTCATAAAATTTAGAAAAAAAGTATTTTAATATTAGCATATATTATGTTGATTCTAATATAAGTATTTTATATATTTTATTTTAAACCTCGTTGAAGATCTGTTAATTACTTACCTACATTTAAAAATTACCTATCTTAAAAATATACGCTACGCTAAATTAAGTCTATACTGAGTTTAAAGTACGTCAAAAGAAAGTTGCGTTTGATTGACAAACTTAGCCGCGAGATGTAGTAGAAGGATCAAAACCCCTTTAAAGCTAGTTAATTTTTATAAAAATCTATACCTTTATATAAAATAACCTTAAATTAGTAATGAATTATATACTGTCGAGACAGATGATGCATTCTCCACATAACCGGAAGTATAGATTGATGAGTCACTAAAATTGCACCACCATAAGAAATACACACATCACTATTCAAAACTAATAAAACAACAAATTGGCCCTGAATTAAAATATATTTTAATTCCCATTAGTTTTTGTCCAAGACTTTGCTAGTTAGTATGTTACTCGTAGATTATTTACAGGACTACTGTACATCCACACATTTTTATTGGATTGGATTTTAACACATCGATTTCTAAAGGAAATTAAGTTGTACTTTTATGTATTTAATTTTATCTAAATCAGTTCAACCATTTAAGCATAAAGAAGCAACTAATTTAGCAGCTAATAGACAAAAATTGTAATAAATATTATTTAGATGCTAATTTTGATATCTGTATGTATGAAGCATGAAAATGAACTATCCCACAGAAGCTGTATTTTATGCGGTTTAAATCATCATCTGGAGTCCGGAATGACTCACTATCATCATCATAATTAGTCCTTTTTAACGTCCCATGCTGGGCTCGGGCCTCCCTCAGTACGAGGGGATCAGGCCATAGTCCACCGCGCTGGCCTAGTGCGTGTTGGCGGATTTCACATATCTTTCGAAAACTTGCTAGGTTTTCTCATGCAAGTTTCTTCACGATGTTTTCCTTCACCGTAAGACAAGTGGTAATCATGATAGAAATGATTCGCTCATGAAATTATCAAAAGTGCGAGACCCGGATTAGAACCCGCATCACTATGTTATCCAAGCGAGTTCGTTACCGCTGGGCTACCATTGTCAGACTCACTATATCTCTAAAAATTTTTATCCAAATCCGTCCAGCCGTTCTGGCATGATTGAATAACAAACTTGCATACAAACTTTTAGATTTAACTAGTAGTAAAATTGTACCTACTGGCAATTTTGACTAATAAATCAAAAGATTCAATTTCCGTATTGAAGAAATTGTTAATACAGAAGAGCCTTGAGGCAATAAAAGTCAAATACATTCATAAGGACTTACTTAAAGTACGCGGTCCATTGAACACAATTTCATTTGATGAGAATATTTTACGTGTGATTCATACTCCATTGTTATTTCTTTATTTCCTTCTGTCTCATATCATCATGCATATATTGTTTCGCTTAAAATGTAACGTACAAATGATTTTGAAATACTTTACCAATTATTTTATTAACTGACAACGTAGTCTAGCTTATCTATACTAATATTATAAAACTGAAGAGTTTGTTTGTTTGTTTGTTTGTTTGTTTGTTTGTTTGTTTGTTTGTTTATTTGTTTGTTTGGTTGGTTGTTTTGGTATTGGATAGTCCGTTTATCGAAGAAGGCTATAGGCTATATTACATCACGCGACGACCATCAATGAAAAATATTGAAAAACGGGAAGGACGTTAGTTCTGCGAGGTACCATACCGCGCAACTCAAAGAATTTGGTTTTGCGGTCCTTAGAACGCGTGCGAAGCCGCGGGAAATGCTAGTTAGCTATAAAACAAGCTCTGCAGGTTAATTTCCCTGAAAAGATATGAAACGACTTTTAACTACTCGTAAGTTATCTACAGATGAAAATATAAAAATGAAGGTTTGTAATTTTAAAATAGCCCTTATACTATATACGATACATATACGAAAAACAGTAACATTTTTGTCTGTCTGTTTGTTCCGACTTATCTCTGAAGACTTCTTTTGGCGGGATTTTCTGATATTGTAAGAGTGAATGAGGATATTTATGTTTTAAATAAAATAATGGTAAAATGCAACTAGCTAGGGCCGACCCCGAGTCGCCAGTGACTATCTTTAAAAGTAAATGTGAAAATACTAAGTTATGTACTACAACATTTATTATCATCTTATATCTATACAAAAAGTAATTATTTTATTTATATTATAGGTATAATAGCAGTAATTCGTCGATTCGTTCAAACTTCCGGTTGCTACCAAACCTCACAAGATCACCCGCTGATCTAAAGTTTACATGAAAACTTCTACACATCGCTGCAGCTGTTTTGAATTGGACATACAAACACACATTACCTTTATAATATACATTTTCGATTCTTCAGAATCGATCTTCAGTTTTATTTTCCTTGAAGCAGTATTAAAAAACGAGCGTGCTTTTCAGTGGTTCTTTGTGTACTTCCTAGAAAGTAATAACCTGCTTTTTATATAGTAGTATGTAGTAGTAGTATAGTATAGTAGCAGTATTTATATTTTATAATAATTTAAATGAGATAGATTTTTGTATTATATCGAAGTTCATTGACTGAAATGAATTTAATAACAACGTAGAGTTAAGAATTAAACTTTAAACTTAGTAAATTACATAAGATTTACGGCTATAAATACGATATTCTTAGCTTAAATTTATTTAATCATAACATTTATCATGAAGAACTTCGCAAAGAAAAACATTGAATTAAAAGGGATGTTTTATTTATTTCAAAAGCACACGAATTTTATTCTTCTATAAACAAAACCAAAAATTGTCATGTCAACTGCTATGCCATTAAAAATATGGGAAAATACATAGGTTTAATGCCTTAGTTGGTGATTTGAGTATAAAATCCAAAACAAACGTAAAAGCTGTATCTGTTTGTAACTTTCGTGATGACTGAGCAGATTTTAATTGTATTTTTATTGATCAATAAAGAATTAATACAGCATTGGTTAGATTTTCACCTTAGAAAAGAAAAGCATTAGGTTGGGAGAAAATATTTTAGTGAAATTTTGCGGCACGGATGTAGAGAAGGCCGAAGCAACCTGAATGAGGGTCTATAGTCAAAAATAAAATACGTCTAAAAACCTATTCTAAAACAAGCCAAAATCAATTATAAAGGTTTATATTGAGTCATGTTTGGAATTCCGAATCTAATTACATGTTAATAGAGGCCACACGTTTATGTTTCATTAGTTAATATCAAGCTATTTCAGACCCCTCGTCACTTGTCCCTAATAAATAAACAAAATCTTAATAATATATGTAATTATCACCTATTAGGTATGCCCTCAAAATAATTAAAGCTACTTATAACTTACGATTTTAGGGTTTATTCTTCATCATAGAGTATTTTTTTTATAAGATCGTATATTAAAGCAAAGGCAGGAAACTATTAAATTAAGATTTTCGCTGCTATCTAAGCTCTGTGTTAATCTAAAAATATTTACCTAAATATCATGATAGATAAAATAAGATCGATAATACTAGGCTACATTGAGCAACAAATACAATTTTAACTATGAATCTTACGTATAATATCATTACAAATATCATAGAGAAAAAGAACAAAAGCGGAATCGTATTTTCATTTAAAAAAACTTACATCCGGTCTCAATACAAAGAAGTTTTTACATTCCCAAACTAGGTACATAAAGGTTAACCTATTTAAAGTAATAACAAAATTAAGTCAATTAGTTAATAATATTTCTTTAAATAAAATAACGTCCGAAAATAAAACAAAAGAATCTCTTTACTTAATTATCATATTTTCTAAAAATCCTTGGCAGAACTAAATCATGCCATTTATAGAAAATCATTACGTAATAAAAAAGATAATGATAAGTGTAATAATAATAATGTTTTTCGTTTTAACGATATATTAGTGTATCTATTCTTAATCAGTATATATTTAGTAACTAAAGCTAATTACATAAGTAAAAACATAATTTAGCCCTGTATTATTTATATTGATTGCAACGTCATGTTCTGAAAGCACTTGGCCTTGATTGTACATATTTACATAGGTACGTACATAAAACGCTTACGTAACCGCACAATATAAAGAAAGATAGCCAAAACTAATGATTCGTGCGAGTTGTTAACTTATTAAAGTTTGTTAAAACATTCTCAAGCAATTATTAAATAACCTAATTTAGATTAAAATCAAATAACCTCTCAATGTTAGTGTAATGTGCATAGTGGTGTAAACCGTGTTAAATTATATGGGAAAGTAATGTAAAATGTGTTTAAAACAAAGAATTAAACGAGTGGATCGAAATTAATATGTTTAGGGCCAAAGAACGGATGTTATATAGCTACGTAGGTAAAACCTTCCGCCGTCGGCAGCGCCCCTCGTGGCGGCGATATGAAACGCGCTTCATGTACACCCGGCGAGATAAGTTCGCGTCATGCAATGTTGTTATTTATTCATTTATTTAACTTCTCAGTTACGAAAAAATGTTATCTAATTCCAAAATTAAGTTTATATTTTTGATTATATTATTATTTCTATATTTATTGCATCAAAAATACATATTTAGAATCGGCACTAGTTATTTCAGTTATTCATATTTGTAATAAATATAATCATAATATATGCAATATTTAACTATAAAATGTCAATAATTTTAAAAATAGAAATTTAACTACTTTTTATTTAATAAATTTTGATTTGACTAGTTTTTTTATAAATAATAATAATTTTATGTATTTATAGATATTTGTGGGATTTACTAAAAGAAGACATATTTTGTTTAATCTTTATTATAAAATTCTACATTTTTCCATACTAATCTAAAATCCATGAGAATAAGCCCATTCCTTTAAAGCGTTTACAAAATCACCTTTTACTTCAATAAACTTTCCTAATTCATGAACCCTAGTTTCTACATAGCGATTGTTAACTTTAGCTAAATGATCTTTTATTAAATCATTTAATAGCCAAATATCGCCCTCAATTTTTTTTATCATAGAAATTTTTCTGTGACCTCTATGAGTTAAACATAAATATATTGGAATTTCATGGTTTTTCGTTCTTTGTATAAAATATGGCAAATTTTTGGCTTCTTCTTTCGGCGGAACCCATCCGGAAGGATACGATTCTTTAGGAGTAACTTCTGGAATGGTGTCGAATGGTAATAGTCGCTCCACGTATGCCCATTCAGGAGGATTTTTTACAAATTCAAAATCATATCGTTCTTCTATTTTATGTACAAACGGTGAACGTGTATAAGTCGAATATTTTTGTTTGGCAGGTACCTGAAACAATAAATAAGTAAAAATTTAAAAATGAAATTTCATCTCATCAAATTATCTTTCTTATTTTAAAATTTAAACAGTTAAAAAGACCAATTGCAAAAAAGTCAAAACTATATAAAACATAAAAAGTTAATCTGAAAAATAATAATTTCGTGAGAGAAAGCTGCGTGGAGGGGTGTACAACCATAGTTCTGTCACATGTCGCGGTCAAAGCGCCATTTCGCCGCGACGGGAGTAAATATAATAGAATAATTACCGATATTAGCTGCGGAGCAAGTCTAGATCCCAAATCTGCAGAATAGTTCAGGATCCGCCCGGTTTTTCCGACAAAAAAGCGTGCAAACGCGCACTGTGAACGCCACACGGTCGCCATTTTGAATAGCGAATAGAGCGATCGCTCGCTACACGAGCAATAAGAACTATATTATTCGTTTCGAAGGAAACATTATGGCGGACGCCTGCAGACATTTGGGCTTTTCGAAAATCGTTTTCTAAGTTTAATCGCGTGTTTTTATTGAACTTTTTCGCATATTATGGTGCGTCCAGTGTGTATTTGACTGTTTATTGTGGTTTTCGCCAGTTCCGTGGGATAAATTGTGAGTATTCAGCGAGTACATAGCGGAGGTGCGCCACGGGTAGGGAAATGATTTGGTGCTTTCTGTCTCTCGGTCGACGCACACGCAACGCTCAGCTGTAGGTGGCGTTGCGGTCTTGCGATATACCATCAAAACATGAGATTTTCATGACTTTTCCGGCTGGATTTTCTGTGCAACGGCCGCCTTAAACGTAAATATTATCACTTATTATGCATGTCTACGCGCCCGACTTAGCGTTTAGAGTTTTATTTATTTACATTCCGTAGCGAAAATAGGTGAAATATGTACGCGAACTTGTTGATTGTCGTGCATCGCTTTTGTTTACCACGACTTTTAAACTTAATTTTGGACCGAATTACATAAAAATAAGTGATAATTGTTACTTATTCACGTTAAATGAACCCTTTTAGTCTCAAAACAATTGATAATTATGAAGTTATTGCAAATAATAGACAGATATATTATTTTGATAGAACATAGTGTTATTATGATAAAGTTATATAAAATATATTTATTTTATGTATTAAAATAAAATATTATTATATTTCAGGAGCAGAGGGCACGTCACAAAGTGTAAATAATGGCTCAATATCAGTGAATATCAAGAATTTTAGATATTAAAGAGTTCAGCAACTCTACACTCTATCATAGATAAGTTCATTTGCCTAGAGTATAGTCTGAGTATATAAGAATATATTATATTGACAGTTCTTAAAAGAAACTATCACAAGGACCAACTTCAGGTCTTCTTCAATTATAACAAAACCCGGATTGACTAATCGAGGAAAGCTGAGAAACAGCAACCTGATGTCGGAAGAACAGATATATCCCTTACCACACATTCCATCATGAAAACTAAACAGGTTAAAGAGGAGCCAGAAAAGAGCCCCGATGATGAAAGTATAGTGGAACCCAAGACTCGTGCCAGAAAAAAGGCCTCAGATCTCAACGAAGAGGACAAGACCAAGCCCTCTCAAGATGACCCCAAAACATCCAAAGACCCCAAAAAGAATGCACCTAAGCCTAAAACAGTAGTTAAGAAAAGGGCTCTAGGTATTAATAAAACAAAAATTTTGAGAGCCAAAAAAGTTGTAGGTGCAAAGAAAAAGGTTATAAGACAAAAAGTCACCCGAACCAGAAAAGCTAAAATAGAAGTTGACAATTCTCAAGAAAAGGAAACCGTCCCACTTATACCTGCCGCTGAAATCAAAAAGGAGCCTATTGATGAATTCACTCCAAATTCCAGGTCTTCAAGTCCTAAAACAGCAGGCAGGAGAGTGAGACTAAGTTCTGATATGGTCATGATGAAGTCTGTCTTAGGGGATTCTACAAGCAGTTTAGTCCTGGGTCCACGTACTAGCCCATACTCTATGCGCTCTGAAAGAAGCAATAGTCCATCACTCTTTGAAGGAAAGAACCTAAGGAGTGGGAAACCTAGAAAAGTTAAAAGTAACCTATTAAATGAAGTTGTTATGAAAGAGCAAAAGAAGAGACGGAGATTATTGTCTGACCCTAAACCAGCTGATGCTCCTGACACATCTGAAGAGAATAAGAAGTTAAAAAGAGGCCGGTCTCGCTCAAGGGATGGCAGTGAGATATCCAAATGCTCAGATGTAACTGAATCAGATGTAAGCCTTAGCGAAACACTCAATGAAAGTGAGCTCAGCAAAAACTTAGAAAAAACTAAGACTGACCTAGATATAGATTTTGAAAATAATGTACAGATCTCTCCTATTGGAAAAGTGCCTTCGCTTAGTGAATCAAAATTAACAGAAACAAAGACAGATTCAGAGAATAGTTCTATTTTAAAAGAAAAAGATAAGAGAAAATTGAGCTTACAAAGGAGTACATCATTGGACTCTGACAACAATAACGGTAATAGGGTTAAGTTAGAAAACATTAATGTATCAGACCTAGAAGACAAATACTTGTTGAAGACTGAAACTGAAGCGCTTTTTCAAGAACGTAGTAATATATTGAATAGTATGTCAAAAACATTTAACTCAAAGGAGGTATCTAAGAATATAAGGAAAGCCAGGAGAGGGAAGAAAGCAGCAACAACATCAAGACCTATTACTAACCAATCCAAGAATGGTATCAGTAGTACAATAACAAATGAGTTAGTTGAAGACAAAACTGAAACTGTTGATACACTATCAAAGGAAATTAGTGATCTCATCAATGATCTGGACCAAAATATAGATCGAGACCAAGAGGTAAATGACACTAATAGTACAAGTAGTGATCAGTTACAAACGAAGTCAGCACGTCAGTTCTATGGACTCTCAAAGCCACTAGGGGATAATAACAGCATAATTACACCTGAAACACCAGTTAAAGATAAGGACTCTATTTCAGAACTCAACAATGAATGCACACCATCAAAGAACGATGACAGTGAGAATATTCGCCTTCATTATTCAGATGAAAAGTGCACTGAAAATAGGCAAGAAATTGCCTTTAAGCCTACAAGTACAGTAGCAAGTATAGACAAGCTAATGGACAGACTGAAAGAGTTTGAAGAATTAGATAAAAAAAGACAAAGACAAGAATCCGAGTCTAAATCAAATGACAGCAAATCTGTGATGGTAACAAGTGATGTTGTCTTAATACCTAAATCTGGAGCAGACATTAAGCCTCTAAAGTTACAGACAGTTCGATCACCAGAAAAATTGATCGAGAAAGAGAATGTACTAAGTTGCTTTGAGAACAATTCTGCTATTTCAATAGTCAAAAGAGATCAAGTCCGGAGATCGATAGACGTAGAACTTCCCAATTCAGTAACATTAATAAAAAGAAATAGCGTAAGTGCTAGAAAAGAGTCGACTAGTTCAACTCATTCGAGAGAATCAGACGCTATTAGCATATTTGAGAAATCACTGGGCAAAGATGTAACGTTGACCGAAATAAGGAAATCTGTAGAAAAGTCCGCACCTTCCCAACAAATAGATCTACACCAGTTCGCAGCTTTACATCCTAACAATACGAGCCAAGCTCTAGTCAGCGGTTTAGACTCGAATCAAATATCGATAACCCCACGAACTATAGAATCGAAACTAAATAGTGAAGTACAAATCACCAAGAGAAAACCGAGTTTGTCGTTGTCGAGAAAATCTTCTGAATCTGCTATGGAGGTGGAAGAAAAAATCGCGACTAAAGAGAAAATTAAATCACCCCCACCTCAAATAAAATCACCTATTTCAATAACTCCTACGCCGGTAGCAGTGAAGTCTCCTGAAGCTACTCAACCCATAGAAGCAGAAGCTCTTGCCCCACCGTTAGAAAATGTAAAACCCATTCCTGAAGACATATCTTTGACCTCTGAGGTCCCAAAATTAGATAGCGTTGTAGCTGATTCTGCGAAAACGGAAACAACCATTGTTGATACCATATCTGAGGTTATATCAAATGTAAAAGAAACTACAGAAGTAGTACCTGAAGCTGAACCAGAGCAGAAAGCTGAGAATAAAGAACCAGAACCTGTTGAAACTAAGACTGAAGAGAGTAAAGAGGAACCAATGGTCTCCAAACCTGAGGAACCAAAAGCTAATAAGGGGTCTAAAGTTAAATCAGCACGAAATTCTACTGAGAACCTGCCAGGACCAAGTAGTGTATTGCATGAAACACCAGAAAGTCAAAAACGTAAAGAAAACATTCTCAGAACACTAGGCTTACTAACACATAAGGCGGCAAATGAGGCTAAAATAGAAAAATTAAAGGAAAAAGAACGAATCTATGGTAATTATTATAATGTGATGGGCAAAGGTAAAGCCGGAAAATCTGACTATACGGGCACTTTAAAGACTGTGATCAAATTGAACCGAGGAGTCGGAGAAAGGGATAAAAAGAAGTATAGAAGCTCTCTTAAGATGACATTCCAGAAGAGTAAAGGAAGATCTGGAAGACCACAACTGGAAATTGGTGATACAGGTGCAGAAGATGAGTTCTACACTATTGGAGGACGAGAGGTCAGTTTAATTGATTTATTTACATTACTTTAGATATTTTTTGGGAGCTTAAATAGATCTCTAAATTTATTTCAAAAAGCTTGCATTTTATTATTATACATTGTAATTAAGTTAACAAAAGCTCAGTTGAGCTTTTACATCAAACTATTCAATTGTGTGGAAATCCTAAGTTTTAAATGCTTTAAATAACATTGAATACCGTAAAAGTTTATACCAGCTGAAAATAAGCTTTTGAGCTTTCTTGTTAGTACATATTTTTTCATATTTCAAGAATTGAAGAAGAGACAAACTTTTTTAACACTATGACAGAAATGATGACTTGCTATATAAATTAATAATAATATTATGTATATACATTAAAGTGTTTTATTGTTTCATCATTGAGGGTTGATTTTGCAATCATTTGTCTGAAAAATTAAACTTACAGTATATGGCAATTTTGGTCTTTATAAATAAGCAATAAAAAAGACAAGACATTAAAATATTTGCTTAACAAAAGAGTTTTATAGCTTTGTTACTAACTTGACATTCTCCATTTTAGTATATTATGTACATATAAGATATATCCTATGTCTTTTAATTACTAATAGAGTTAATAATAATGATTTTTTAATGAGCATGTTATTTATTATACCTAAGAATAAATTTTAAATACTTTTATGATTAGTTAAAGTTAGTTTTTTAAAGTTGGTATAAGTTTTGAATTAAAAATTAAATAATTTTAAATATGATTTGTTCTATTGCAGGGTGGTGCACAGGCAGCATCAGAGGGTGGGCACAGAAAGTCACATTACAGTAATCGCCTTAACAATCATGGTGTGTGGATCTTGCTCACCCCATGCTTTAACCATAGACAAAACTTAGCTACTTTGCCTTTGCTAGTTTTAAAACAAAAAAAAAATAAAAAATGTTTTTGTTCAATTAAAATTCTAATAAAGTTTTGTCAATTATCTATATTATAAAAGCTTAAAACGTTTAAAAGATTTCTTTGACTGCATTTCAAGATTAACTGGATCGTTATCATCTGGATTAATACACAAATTGAAGTATAATGCGACTGTTAGGAGTATTTCAAATTCCATTTTTAAGAATTAAATTACATATTTTTAAAAGCTTGTTACAAAAAAACAGTAAACAGTTAAAGTTAGTCTCCTTTTTAAGTACAGTCTTATAGTGATGATTACTATTTTAGTAAAAACTTTTATGTACTCTTTTTGCATTAAATCTTTTTTATAATATTTCTCATCAGAGTTTGTTGGAAATTTATTCAGCAATTTTAAAATGTCAGTTAAATAAGCTCAAAATGATCTTTTAATATGGAATTTCGTTTTCCAAGCTAAGTTTTGTCAATGGTTGTTATTTCAAATTCTGTTCACCATTACTTTTTATAGTTATTTGTTTAATTTAATTATTTTAATAATTAATAATTTTTAATTTAATTTAATAATTAATTTCATTTAAGTGTTTGATTCTTGAACAGGATTTGATATAAGTACAAACTTATTAACATTAATTATTCATATTTGAAAATATTAACTGAAAGTCAATTTACATAATGCAAGGTTAAGGGAATAATAAACTAAAATCAACATTGCAAATAATTAATTTTAACAAGTTACCTCCATTTTGTATAAATTATTAACATAGCTATTATAATGGCCAAAGAGATGAAACTTTGTGGCATAGCCAACTTCCACCATTTTCTCTTTTTTTAACTTTCAGTGAAGAAAAACTATATTGTACTATTCCGAAATGTTTGAAGGTAAAGATGTGACAACATAATATTTTTTCCTGTAAATACTTCAGAAAGTTATCACGTTAGCGCATCATACTGCTGTTATTTTTTTTTATTATTTTTAAGTTTTTATATTTAAATTATTAGGCCGCTTCAATAAAATAAAATGGACGCAGGTGGCTTATGTTCAGGTCTATAGTAAAATGTTTAAACTGTTAACCCATTCTCCTAAACTTAATTTTTTTTAGTAAGATAATTTAAAATGAAATTTCGAGTCAATAAAATAGTTAAATTATAATTGTATTATTAGCCGGGTTATAATTTTATTGAAAACTTTTTCCGTGATAAAGAAATAATCAAGTCAAAAAACCTTAAAAATATTTTTTTAACATAATTTAGATAACAAGTTTACAAAACAAAACTATATTATTCAAAGAATACGAACAAAGAAAACCGGTACGGGTTGCTAGTTAAGAAATATATACATACTTTCCCCATACCTAAATAAATACATATAACATGGATATCTTAGAAAATGATCTACACTCACATTAGATATTAAATTTATTAACTTTATAATGCTTAATTTTTTCATATATAATATGGCTATATAAAAATTAGGTGCATGTCTGTCTGTCTACCACTGTTCATAAAGTTATCACTTTAAAACTAAGATAATTCTAATATTTCTACTACTTAACTATCACTAATAACTATTATAATTTAACAATAAACCTAATTTATCAATAATTAATATTTTCAAACAAATACGCTAACTGTATAAGATGTCCTGTATAAGATTCCACAATTTTCACAATTGAAACAACTTTTTAGTTGATTTAATGAATTTCAACTTTAATTTTGCTATTCTGAATAATAAAAATGCACTTTATAGCTTACGCCCTCGCTTCGCTCGGGTTCTTCCATAGATTTAGCACAGGCAAAGCCGCGAGATCCGCTAGTTATGCATAAACCTTCCTCTTGAATCACTCTATCTATTAAAAAAACCGCAACAAAATCCGTTGCGTAGTTTTAAAGATTTAAGCATACAGGGATATAGGGACAGAGAAAGCGACTTTGTTTTATACTATGTAGTGATACGTTATATTTCTTCTATAAACTAGAAATAATATAATGATGTACCAAAATTTAAGTCCCGTAAAGATTATACTTTAATACATAATTGTGAAATGACAAAATTTAAAAAATTATGTTGATATATATAACAACAATAATAAAATTATTTGCATATTAAGCTTGGCCATAATTAACACACCCTGTATAGCTTCATTGTCTTCTCTAGATGGGGAAGTACCTCCAGAACCTGAGCCAAAGGAGACTCTGAACTTGGTGATCCCAGAAAAGGCATCTTCCTTCAGCATCCATCCAGGGAGGCTGTGTATGGACCAGTGCTTCTATTGCGGGGGCAAGTTTGGTCTCTTTGACACTCCCTGTCACATCGCTCAGATGAAGAGTAACGAGCGGCAGAGGAAAGTTTTGGATAGTGAGTATTTTTGTTCTTAAACCCACTGATCTTGTTGTGCTAGGTTAGCTCAGTGGGTTCGATTTTGTGTAGAGTTTATTGATACTTTCTTAGGTTTACGCGAACATTTGATATTATAAATGGAACTATCTTTTCTGATATTGTCGCGGATTTATTATGAGTTATGGTTCCCAACGTTTCGAATGCTTTACAGCAATCATGGTCACGGGTCCGAAAAGTTAGTTTCATTTATAAAGTTTATAGAATAGAATAATTATCATGCAAAAGTCGTCGTGATATCGATTTGCAATACTATAGTATAGACATTAAAACTTCGTGAGCTTTTATTTTAAGTTTTATTTACTTATTAGTTTTCAATTTTATCTAATACCTTTTAATCCCAAATACCATTTACTTTTTAAATTTCGTAAATGTTCTTCAACCTAGAAGGGGAAAATATCTATACGATTACGAAGTATGTCGTGGCATATCTTCAATAAGTTCTCTCAAACCTAAAGTAAGGCTAAAGTTGACATTTAAAAAACTTTTCTTCGTATGTATTAAACCACTTATATCATCTTAATTTCCTCTCTTCCCCTCCCTTTAATCTCATATCAACACTTGTATTTTTATACGTTTTTCTTTGCTCTATGCCTACTCTACTCAAAGTGTTGTTGACTTAAAAAGTGGGTACCCCTTAACCAACCAATTGAGTGAAGTGGGTTTAGATCCCCGGTCTCGCACCTCTGAATTTAAAAATTCTAATCATTTTCAACATGATTACTACTTGTTTTACGAAAAAGAAAAACGACGCATGTCTGAGAGAACATAGCAAGTTTCCTGATCAGTCCGTAACCCGTACTTGTGCAGCGTGCTGGAGTACGTCCTGGTTCCCCTCGTAATGAAAGAATTGTCCCTAAAACCTAGCAAGTGTACGAAAGACAAGTGAACTCTACAGTGGCGTAACTATACTATCTGAGGCCCGTGGCAAATTCTTCGGATGGAGCCCTCTGGCATCCCAAAATTAAATTATTAAGTACTTCGGTACAAAATTTTGCTAAAAATGTTAGGTTATTTCTGGGTTTCTTTTTGAGTCGGGGCCCCCTTGGTTCGGGGGTCCGTGGCATTTTGCCACCCCAGCCACCCTATACGCCACTGGAACTCTGCCAAACGCACTCGCAAAGCTCGATTCCCCTCGTTTTTTAAGAAACTGCCCCTAAACTCCTCATTTCTCAAACTCTCTCTCCCTCCACCAGACGAGGAGAAGCTAACGATAGACAGCTGCCTGTGCGACGCGTGCTACCGGCACGTGGACCGGCGCGCCAACTGCCCGTCGTACCGCAAGCGGCCGCCCGCCCCCAAGCCGCCCGACGCGCCGCGCCCGCCCTCGCGCCCGCCCTCGCCCGCGCCGCCCGCCCAGCACGCGGACAACACGTGAGAATACTTTTAGTATATAATAATACACGATATTAAAAAAATTGCTGGCCCACAGTGGCAAAATATAGCCATAGATCGAGAGAAATGGAAAGCTTTGGAGGAGGCTTTCACCTGAGAGGGGTTCCAGTTGAATAATAATATTGTATGTGTAAAAAACTTGTACTTACTTAAATAATTTTCTTTATTATGTTTAATTTAATATATTATATACACTTTTTGTAAAAAACAACACTATTCATATTAATTGTATAAAGTACACAATAGTTAAATCTTTTCTTTTGTTCATGTTTTTTGTAAAACTGGAAATAAAAAAATAGGCTTTTTTATTTTTATTTTATTTTTTATTTTTATATTTTATTTTATTTATTTATTTATAATAATACACGATATTACAGATAATTTACGAAGACACACACGTCTACATTATATTTTAAAATACTTGTAGTATATAATAATACATGCGCATACAGACAGACATTACAGATGTTTTTTCACACACACATCTACGTTATATTTAAAAAAATTGGACTATTTACACCATTTTTTTTATTATGTTCTTTTGATTTGTGGTATTTGTATCTGCCCTATTTTTTTTTTAAAGGGATTTAATGAAAAGGACATGATTTTAATACTTTTACTTTTTTCTGTATCATATGAAAGTTTAGATTTTTCAAAAAGCATGACTTTTTAGCGCAACTGTTCCTAAATGATAATCCTTGGGACCCTAGGTAGGTACTTACCGAAGGGTTACAGGGTTTACGAATTCCATCCGTAAAATTATCATCCATGAAGTCATGACCACTTATGTCTTCATGGAAATAAATAAATGCTATTGAGCCTAATATAGTAGGAAATGTAATTTAAAATTAGTAATATTAAATTATATTTTATTATAATTTATTATAGATAAGCAGAATTGCACCCCCACATACAATAATCATATATGATTGATACAGATGCCCCGACAAGCCGCCGCCCTTAGAGGGTAGCGGGGTGGAGGGTAGCGCGCGGCGTGCCAGCTGCCACACGGCGGGCTGCGGGGCGCCCGCCGACCACGCCATCCGCCGGAAGTGGCTCATCAAGATGCGCGCCGGCGTCAACAAGCTGGTGAGTAGCAGGCAGGGTGCTGATGGATGAAGAGACGATCCTCATTCATTATAATGAGGATCGGCTCTTTGCATAATGCAACTCCTCGATGTAGCAAGGTTCTGTTGGATGAAGAGCCGATCCTCATTATAATGTCTTTGCATAATGCAACTCCTCGATGTAGCAGGGTGCTGTTGGATGAAGAGCCGATCCTCATTATAATGTCTTTGTATAATGCAACTCCTCGATGTAGCAGGGTGCTGATGGATGAAGAGCCGATCCTCATTATAATGTCTTTGCATAATGCAACTCCTCGATGTAGCAGGGTGCTGATGGATGAAGAGCCGATCCTCATTATAATGTCTTTGCATAATGCAACTCCTCGATGTAGCAGGGTGCTGATGGATGAAGAGCCGATCCTCATTATAATGTCTTTGCATAATGCAACTCCTCGATGTAGCAGGGTGCTGTTGGATGAAGAGTCGATCCTCATTATAATGTCTTTGCATAATGCAACTCCTCGATGTAGCAGGGTGCTGTTGGATGAAGAGTCGATCCTCATTATAATGTCTTTGTATAATGCAACTCCTCGATGTAGCAGGGTGCTGATGGATGAAGAGCCGATCCTCATTATAATGTCTTTGCATAATGCAACTCCTCGATGTAGCAGGGTGCTGTTGGATGAAGAGTCGATCCTCATTATAATGTCTTTGCATAATGCAACTCCTCGATGTAGCAGGGTGCTGTTGGATGAAGAGTCGATCCTCATTATAATGTCTTTGCATAATGCAACTCCTCGATGTAGCAGGGTGCTGATGGATGAAGAGCCGATCCTCATTATAATGTCTTTGCATAATGCAACTCCTCGATGTAGCAGGGTGCTGTTGGATGAAGAGCCGATCCTCATTATAATGTCTTTGTATAATGCAACTCCTCGATGTAGCAGGGTGCTGATGGATGAAGAGCCGATCCTCATTATAATGTCTTTGCATAATGCAACTCCTCGATGTAGCAGGGTGCTGTTGGATGAAGAGTCGATCCTCATTATAATGTCTTTGCATAATGCAACTCCTCGATGTAGCAGGGTGCTGTTGGATGAAGAGTCGATCCTCATTATAATGTCTTTGTATAATGCAACTCCTCGATGTAGCAGGGTGCTGATGGATGAAGAGCCGATCCTCATTATAATGTCTTTGCATAATGCAACTCCTCGATGTAGCAGGGTGCTGTTGGATGAAGAGTCGATCCTCATTATAATGTCTTTGCATAATGCAACTCCTCGATGTAGCAGGGTGCTGTTGGATGAAGAGTCGATCCTCATTATAATGTCTTTGTATAATGCAACTCCTCGATGTAGCAGGGTGCTGATGGATGAAGAGCCGATCCTCATTATAATGTCTTTGCATAATGCAACTCCTCGATGTAGCAGGGTGCTGTTGGATGAAGAGTCGATCCTCATTATAATGTCTTTGTATAATGCAACTCCTCGATGTAGCAGGGTGCTGATGGATGAAGAGCCGATCCTCATTATAATGTCTTTGCATAATGCAACTCCTCGATGTAGCAGGGTGCTGTTGGATGAAGAGTCGATCCTCATTATAATGTCTTTGCATAATGCAACTCCTCGATGTAGCAGGGTGCTGTTGGATGAAGAGCCGATCCTCATTATAATGTCTTTGTATAATGCAACTCCTCGATGTAGCAGGGTGCTGATGGATGAAGAGCCGATCCTCATTATAATGTCTTTGCATAATGCAACTCCTCGATGTAGCAGGGTGCTGTTGGATGAAGAGCCGATCCTCATTATAATGTCTTTGTATAATGCAACTCCTCGATGTAGCAGGGTGCTGATGGATGAACAGGCCGATCCTCATTATAATGTCTTTGTATAATGCAACTCCTCGATGTAGCAGGGTGCTGATGGATGAAGAGCCGATCCTCATTATAATGTCTTTGCATAATGCAACTCCTCGATGTAGCAGGGTGCTGTTGGATGAAGAGCCGATCCTCATTATAATGTCTTTGTATAATGCAACTCCTCGATGTAGCAGGGTGCTGATGGATGAACAGGCCGATCCTCATTATAATGTCTTTGTATAATGCAACTCCTCGATGTAGCAGGGTGCTGATGGATGAAGAGCCGATCCTCATTATAATGTCTTTGCATAATGCAACTCCTCGATGTAGCAGGGTGCTGTTGGATGAAGAGTCGATCCTCATTATAATGTCTTTGTATAATGCAACTCCTCGATGTAGCAGGGTGCTGATGGATGAAGAGCCGATCCTCATTATAATGTCTTTGCATAATGCAACTCCTCGATGTAGCAGGGTGCTGATGGATGAAGAGCCGATCCTCATTATAATGTCTTTGTATAATGCAACTCCTCGATGTAGCAGGGTGCTGATGGATGAACAGGCCGATCCTCATTATAATGTCTTTGTATAATGCAACTCCTCGATGTAGCAGGGTGCTGATGGATGAAGAGCCGATCCTCATTATAATGTCTTTGCATAATGCAACTCCTCGATGTAGCAGGGTGCTGTTGGATGAAGAGCCGATCCTCATTATAATGTCTTTGTATAATGCAACTCCTCGATGTAGCAGGGTGCTGATGGATGAACAGGCCGATCCTCATTATAATGTCTTTGTATAATGCAACTCCTCGATGTAGCAGGGTGCTGATGGATGAAGAGCCGATCCTCATTATAATGTCTTTGCATAATGCAACTCCTCGATGTAGCAGGGTGCTGTTGGATGAAGAGCCGATCCTCATTATAATGTCTTTGTATAATGCAACTCCTCGATGTAGCAGGGTGCTGATGGATGAACAGGCCGATCCTCATTATAATGTCTTTGTATAATGCAACTCCTCGATGTAGCAGGGTGCTGATGGATGAAGAGCCGATCCTCATTATAATGCCTTTGAAATGTATTCGAATAAATGGTAGTCCAGCGATAACGCGCTCGCTTGGATTCATGCGATTTCTAAATCTGGGTCTCGCATCTCTGATATTTTCATGTGCAAATCATTTCTATCATAATTACCACTTGACTTACGGTGAAGGAAAATATCGTGAGGAAACCTGCATGTCTGAGAAAATCTAGCAAGTTTTCGAGAGACATGTGAAGTCCGCCAACACGCACTAGGCCATCGCGGTTGACTATGGCCTGATCCCCTTCGTACTGAGCTCATGATGATATTATTTTGATCCAATTGATATTATGTTGTGGTGGCTTGTGATTACTAGATTGACAGTGACTGATTTTTATTATTAAAACTAAAGTATTAACCACCTTTACAAGGTCTCAACATATATCACAGTATATTAAGGTTCAGACGATGATCATCTCATCATTATTATATCAAATTAATGTAACAGCTAATAATCTCAAGATTGTCAGCACAACTGTCCCATATGTCCTTGACTGCTACGGCTAGACAGTCTGTACAACAGTGTATGTCCCCCACAGCTGAGCCTGAAGTCTGACTACCCGGGTCTGCACACGATCCCGCTGTGCGCGGCGCACCACCGCGCGCTGGCACCGCTCATGGCGTGCGTGCTCTGTCGCCGCCGCCTCACCAAGCACCACAACCTCCACTTCATACACAATGTGAGTAGACACCGACCCCACCTACCCCACCTCCCCCACTTTCCCACACACACTGAGTAGCCATCTCCCCACACACACAGACACCTCCCCCACCTAGCCACACACACAGTGAGTAGCCAACTCCCCATAAACAGTGAGCAGCCACCTCCCACGCACACAGCCACCTCCTTACGCACAGTGAACAGCCATTTCCCCACACACAGTGAGTAGCCACCTCCCCATACACAGTGAGTAGCCATCTCCCCACACACAGTGAGTCGACACCTCCCCATACACAGTGAGTAGCCACCTCCCCATACACAGTGAGTAGCCATCTCCCCACACACAGTGAGTCGACATCTCCCCATACACAGTGAGTAGCCACCTCCCCATATACAGTGAACAGCCACCTCCCCACATACAGTGAGTAGACACCTCCTCACACATAGTGAGCAGCCACCTCAGACAGTGAATAGCCCCCTCCTCAGGCAAATATTAATTTGAAGTAGTAGTTCAGCAACGTCCTTTCTGCTAATCTATCTTCTGTGTATCTAGTCTCAGCCTAGTCATAAGGATATTATTATTATTATTAAAAAGTTATTATTTTGACATTCAAAAAAATTATTTGTTTCTATAGATGATTATTATTATAAGTATGTATTAATCCAATTTTTTACTAATATAAAAATTCATATTTTTGCAGGATTACACAGACTTCAATCCATTGTTCAAGCAAGCAGGCATACCAGTAGAGTTCAACGAGCGGCCAGTACTGTGCAAAGTGTGCAGATATTTTTGCACTTTGCTACAGCGACCCGGTCACAATGATAAGCATGCCGAAGCTTATACGCGCAAGTACGTACAATTATTATTTACTAGCATTTCCCGCGGCTTCGCACGCTTTCTAAAGACTGAAAACCAAATTCTTTCTGAGTCGCGCGGTATAATATCTTGCAGAGCTAACGCCCGCACTTCCCGTTTTTCCAAGATTTTTCATTGATGCTCCGCTCTTTTTAGTCGTAGCGTGATCTTATATAGCCTATAGCCTTCCTCGATAAACGGACTATCCAACACTAAAAGAATTTTTCTAATCGAACCAGTAGTTATTGAGATTAGCGCGTTCAACCAAATAAACAAACAAACTCTTCAGCTTTATAATATATTACGCAATTTTTATTGATAAATAAAAAACCTATACCGCGGGATCTCTTCTTCACACTAATCTATATTTGTGCCAAATTTCTTTCAAATCCCTCCATTTAATCAAGATATTTATGAGATTTGATTGAAATCCTATAGATTAGAAAAAGAAAATTGAAATCGGTTGGTTCCAAAGGTGTGCTATGTCCATTGAGCTATACATTAGATAGTCTGAATTCTTTTCTCTCTAAGGAATATTGATACCTAGCATTAGGATTATTAGAGCTTCTTATATTGTATAGATTAAAAAATGAAGATCTCCTTCTTCTTTCAATAACTTTCATTAGATTATATTACATAAACAAAATTTCATTTTCAGACTCCTCCAAATACACAAAGTAGAAATACCACCAGAGCTGAACCAAGGAACAGATGATTCGAAAGTTCTAGAAGACTGCAACACAAGTGCGAACAAACAAAAGAAGAAAGCTCGCACCAAATCCAAACAAAGGAAATCTACTGAACCCGAAAAAGACAGTGAATCATCAGAAAGAACTACCGAAAGCTCACCAGAGAAGGAAAAAGCAAAAGAAGAAGAAAGTACAGAAGAAAATAAGCAAAACATAGAAGAAGATATAGAAAGTCTTATATCGTCTAATAAAATATTAGTACCGAATGCTAAATCAAATGAGAGTAATCCACAAAGTGATGCATCGGAGACAGATATGATGTGTGATATGGAATCTCCGTTGTTGCCTCTCGACAAACAAACCGAACTGCGATATCTACTGCAAAAACAAAATAATCCAGCCCAATTCCAAAAAACAAATCTAACACAAAAGCAAAGAAATATTCTCAAAGTTCACAATCTCGGTATACAAAAGCCAGGGATCCAACAGAGGATTAATGACAAAAATGCCAAACGAGTTCACAAAATAGGGCAAATATTATCACATAAGGAGAAACCTAAGAAGGACGAGTTTGAATTCGAAATAGAAAAGCCTAGAGAAATAACGATACTCAAAAATATACCGTTAAACGATGAATGTACAATAGAAACTATTCCGAATAAGAAATCAGCAGATATAAATACTTTAAAGAACAAATGGCAACAATCTGAAAGCTTCTCACAGGTGAGGAAGAACCTTAGCGAGCTTTCAAAGAAGCTTACAACAGAAAAGGATCCCAAGAAATTATCAGACTCAAAATACTCGAATCCAGTCAAAAGATTAGAAACAAATCCGTCTATATCTGTAAGAGAATTGTTCCCCGGTGAGGAAGAAATGAATTTACAATGTAATATTGAGTTTAATAACGTTAAAGGTGTGACTCCGGAAGGATGGGAGAAGTGTAATACAACTATACAATATGATCTAGAAACTAAGAAGCTATGGACTGAACTACAAAGACCGTACGGAAACCAGTCAAGTTTCCTAAGACATTTGATATTACTAGAAAAGTATTTTAGAAGCGGAGATCTAATTTTGGCCCACAATGCATCTCCTCATGCGGCAAATTATAGTACGTCAGTGCAAAGTAGATTGCGTGCGTACGATAATGTGTTGCCAGAACAGCGTCGTGAGGCGGTCAGCTTGATAGAGTTTCGTAAAAAACCATCTATCAATGGGAAAAGCTTGCTCAAATCAAACCATAGTGAGGATAAGGATCCCAAAAAGTTTATGCCACCCCCAGTCCTTCCGAAGCCTAAATCTAAACCTGAGAAAAAGAATAAAGCGTTACCACCAGAATTAATAGCAATTAATACTCCAAATGCACAAGGAAGGAAAGCAATCCAAAATGTACTACACAATATACAACAACTAGTGAAGGGTGTGTCTGCATCAGATCCGACAGAAGTGGCAGTTGCTCCGTTACCACCCAAATTTGATGTAAAAGATAAAAAAGATATGCCCGGGCTCAAATATGAGCCGATAAAAGATAAAAAGGATAAGGAGAAGAAAGATAAATCAGATACTCCAAAGAAGACGAAGGGAAGTAGTAAGGGATGGAGGCCCCATCTCATGCCTATTACACCAGTAAGTTAAATTTTAATACTTTCTTAGATTTACACGAATATTTGACATTTTAAGTGAAACTATCTTTTCGGAGTTTTTCGCGGATTTATTTTGATTTTTGGTTTCCGCGTTTCGAATGCTTTACAGCAATCATAGTCACGGTATTCGGGAGAGACTGACTGTCTCTGTGGAAAAGATAGTTTCATTGTAACATTAAATTTATTGTTAGATCTTGATTCAAGTTTTCAAGTTAAATATTTTACTTCTATTATTAAAACTTTTAATAGACTTATATCGATTTTAATTGATTTTATTTACTATTTTTCTGGAGCTAAACAATAATTATTATTTTTATAGCTATTAGTTGGTTTTCTTTCTCTCATTTGTTTAACACTGCTATTTAACTTATAAATTTGAAGTAAACCATAGTATACTTTTTATAACGATAAGTAACAAATATATAATTTAGCAAATGTGTATCAAAAATTAGGTTAACAATAAAGTTATTACATAAAAAACTTTATTATTTCAGGAAAACCTCGCAAAAGTAGCGCGAGAGCCACTCAAGTTAGCTGTCGACGGACATTCCCTGCCCAGCTTAGTCCAAGTGCTCTCCGGAGGCACTCGCTACCACATCACCTTCGAAGACTACAACAAGATGTGTCTAATCAGACGCGAGAGACAGCAACGGTTGCAAGAAAATAAAGAAACAAAAAATCTTAACATATCCTTCCCAGAAGAAACAACCGTTATAACAGAAGTACAAACATCCTCAATGCTGGGCAACGGTGGGACAGTATTACAAAATATATCAACAGACGATAAAAAAGATATGCCCGAACTAAACATTGGGTCAAATGCAGCAACTATACTAAAAAATGTTGGTCTCAAAAATATAACAATAGCCCCAATTCCATCTAAAACAGCTACTGTGACGTCACAAACCCCTACAAACACCATAACATCACCCCTGCTAGTGACAACCCCCATAAAAATACCACAGCTCGGACCAGCTGTGTCGATAACAACAGAAACAATAACAAGCATCCCCATAATGACTCCAAGTCCTCTAGTTTTACCGAAGATACCCAAGTCCTTGACAGTGATACCACAAACCGTATCTAATCCAGTCATCGCAGCCATGTCCAATTCCCCTAGCAGTGAGCAAAGGCCATAACGAAAAGCCTTATATGTGGTACTATTACCACGAAAGATAGACTAATGTCTGACTTATTAAATATGGCTAAAAGTAATTATTAAAAGAACAATTCAGATAGCAATAATAAATAAATGGTGAATTATTACAGAATAAAGAAAAATATATCATCAAGTGATAATAAAAGTGTAGTAGCCAATTAAGTGAAAGTGTTTGTGTACAAACAAGTGTTAAGTGACTCGGTAATAAGTGATATGCCATCCGGCTAGCAATATGTAAGTGAGAACACTTGAAGCCTTATGTAAATATTAGTGTAGGTTCGGTTCTGAGCTGTGAATAATGGACAAGTGTAAATGATTTTGTGCAAATGATACGGTTCATTCGCTTTTATTTATTTATGCTACATTTTATTTTATTATTATTTTTTTTTCATTTTTTCCCCCCGATTATTCTTCTATAGTAACACAGCACTGCTTTTCGGTTTCTCATACAAAATTCTCTAGTCAGGTTAGAAAATGCATTTATAATTTATTTATCACAAAAAATCATCAATTCGTATCATTTGCACGAATTTTGTGGTAACTTTAAAGTGATTACGGTTTTTCGGTTGTATATAAATTTGGTTTTTCATTTTTCCCCCCACAAAAAAGAAATTTTTTAATTTATCCCAAAAATTGTAATCATTTGAAAGCAAATTATGTATAGCGTGTAATTATATAGTTCGAAATATCATTGAAGCATATTTTTCCATATAATATTAATGTTTCTTAGAAACTAATTCACTTAGTATAGTGCACTAAAACTACCAAAAAAATGTGGACAATACAAAAAAACTTAACTGACTGTGAATAAAGAAATCATGTATTTAAGCAATCGAGCGACTCTGGACTCCGATTAAACATGTATAGACCAATTTTTGTGCAAATTAATAAATAAATAAATATTTTTCCAAAAAGAGTGATATGTGACGATGAAGAGAATCGTGAATAAGTGCCTCGTGGACTTCAATGAAACGTCACAAGTTAAATGCACTTTGTAAATATGCACCAAGGAGAAATCTCGCCTTGCTATCGTATTCGACAGTCGCTATCGAGTAACGTCGGGAAAACCATTGTTCCTAACACAAAATCGATTTCCAACAACTCGACTAATCGTTACCAACGATACTCGATAACGATTGTCGATAAATAGCAATGTTTTATATTTGGTAAAGCTCATGGTTGAATTGTAAGTTAAACGTATATATATTGTTGAAAATTACTAGTATTTTATTTTTGGTGAAATATCTTAGGATACGGTCCAACGTTAATGTTAGTAGAAGTGTGTTAAGGCGAAACTTCGATGTGGCCTCAAACCTGGTGGGTTCTACCAAAATATATTTTTAATAAAACCTAAAATGTGTTTATAATAATTTCGATTTTTTTATTGATAGCAACTACCCTTTCTATTCGATTACGTAATTAAAACTCTAACCTTTGATCTAATTTTAAACAACCCCAAAATAACAGGGATTTGTATATAATAAAAAAATAAATACTATTTTTGTATCGAAATTGTCAATCGATTACGCTTGAAATTAAACGAAAGTTTGAACTTATTGTTCTCAAATACCCTGTAAATTGAAAAATATTCTTGTAAATAACTATATATAATATAGCTAATTATTATACAACTAGTATGTCAACAGTTAAGAGTAAGTTAAATAATATGAAGGAATAGATTTTATATTTCCATATATAATGTATTTACGTACAGACAAATGTATGATTTTTAACGAAATTTACTTTCTTAGTTAGTCTTTGTTCTGTACTACTTTTTATAATAATGTAAAAACTTATCCCGTATCGTGAAAACGTTTACTTTTTAACAGAAAATTACAAATTCGAATCGTGCCTCAATATAATTTAAATTTAATCATAATTTACTGTTATTTATGTGTATATTGTATGGAATAGCAACTGCAATCGTAATGCCGATACGGAATAAGCTCGAAGTGTTCGCCTTAATATGCAAAAATTGTTATATTTAGATTTTGGAAGTCAAGTTGAACAAACTCGAGCCCGATGTTAGTTTCTTCCAAAGATAGCGTGTTAGTTTACATATTGTTTTACAATTACTTCTGTCGCGCCGCGACTTTGTCTAATAAACATATCCTTATGTCCTGAATTTGGTTTTTTACTTTATCCTTTTTTTAATTTAATTTGCTTATATACCTATTCATTATTATTATTTTATTGCCACATATATAGACAGTGGTAGCCCAGCGGTAACGCGCTCGCTTGGATAACAGAGTGATGTGGGTTCAAATCCGGGTCTCGCACTTCTGATATTTTCATGTGCGAATCATTTCTATCATGATTACAACTTGTCTTACGGTGAAGGAAAACATCGTGAGGAAACCTGCATGTCTGAGAGAACGACATGTGAAGTCCGCCAACACGCACTAGGCCAGCGCGGTGGACTATGGCCTGATCCCCTCGTACTGAGGGAGGCCCGTGCCCAGCAGTGGGACGTTAAAAACGGCCGATGATGATTATTATTATTATTGCTTATATATTTCGACTTGTTTTTATTTAGCTTGCTTAGTTTTTTGTATGTATGGGATAAGAAAATGAAACGTTTTGATATAAGACTATGTGCAAGTTTTCTGCCGGAACTAGTTGTCTAGTTCAGTCCCATACAAAACCCTTTACTGTGTGTATTTTATATATAATATTTGTGAAACTAACTCCTAAGAACCATCTGTCTGTCTGTCCCTGGTTGAACTCAGAAACCACTGAACGAATTTTCATGCGGTTTTTAGTAATAGCGATGGAAGATTTTGGTGTAATTTCGTCATTTTGTATTATATCGCTGAAATATAAAGGTGGTTGTTGAAGATGTCGGAAAAATCATGATAGAGCTTTTTAACTAATAAAGTTATATTAAAAGAATATTGCAAAAGTATTCGTAAAAAATATCAAATGCCAGGAATAGGCTTTGCCTGAGCGAAGCGAGGGTATTTTACTATAGTATTCATAAAGAGTATCAATGAAAATTACTATAATAAACTTAAAACAAAAGCTATCGTAACTGAAGTACCTACTCTAAATATCTTTCCGGACCATATAATCTTATCTATTCATTAAAAATTCTAGTTCTAAGTTGTAATTTCAATATATCATATTCTATCATCATACCAAATTTCATCCAAATCTGTCCAGCGGTTTTCTCGTGATGCGGTCACAGACAGACAGACAAAATTCTAAAGACAATAGATTTGGCCTCTATATTGATAATAAGGTCTATTTCAATTAGATTTTCCAAAAAATATTCAATGTACAGATTTGACTCTTCGAATTCGAATGAATGTTACCGAATCTTAATATTATATGCAAAGATTTAATTTTTTAATTATATCAATTAATAATATGACATTTTATGTTATTTTTGATTTAGCTACAAGGTAACTTTTATTTAGTACTTCTTTTCCCGATCCTCGTCAATTAAAACTGCTCTTGGTATTTCATAAAACGTATTTATTTTTATTATATTCATAACTTTTGTACATAATCAAGTGCGATGACAATTAGTATATAATATTATGTAAAGATAATAAATATATTATAATTAATTATTTATTATATAAAAATATATGTATATATATTGTCATAGCTGGGCACCGTTAAACAAATAATTAACTCGTTAATCGTTAATCCGTTACTTAAAAAAGTTAACTTCGTTAAACGTTAAAGCGTTACATTTCGAAAGATTTAACGCAAGTTAACGTTAATCGTTAATCCGTTAACACGTGATTAAATTTGTATTTTATATCATTGCAACAATAATCATCTACTTATAAAATCTGATGATTTAGGTTCTGAAACTTAAAAGCTTCTAGCATTTTGAGGAGACGGGACCGGGCTTTTCAAAGGCTCAGTTCAACGCCTTCAATATCCAGCCGTTTGGGACTCTACAAGAGCCACTTCGCTATGATGAGGCACTTCTCTCTGGCCCTGGACGGACGCTGGACGTCATTTTTTTCATTTCTCCCACTTCATCCCGATACTGATGGAAGCCGTCTCGACTTTCGGTAGGCTTTTGCCGAATGTCCGGCGCATTGAATCTCTTTGCCGGTTTTAAAATTGTGAGGTCCATGGCACTGTATGGTGCCCCCGTTTGGATCGACGCCCTTTCCGTCCCGAACGAGGTCCAATTGTACAGTACGCAGAAAGTCCTGGCGTTGAAGGCAATAAGGGGATGACGCACGGTGTCCTTCTAGCGGGCGTTTCACCCTAGGTACTCCAGGCGCAGGCAGAAATACTCGCGCAAGTGTACCAGTTCCGGGCTAGTCCCTCCCGTCTAGCTGACGAGGCCATGATCCGGCGATGGAGGGAGCAACTGGGATACCCAGAGACTGGCCTGGCGAAAGTGAATGCAGTTCGTCCTGTTTCACTGGGTAAGGAGGCCCACACGGTGTCAAGACTTTCAGACTGACGCAGATGCTTCCCGGGCGCCCGGCACGTGAAAACGCACCGACAACCTTACCTACTAAACTTTACCTGGTTTCGTTTTACTCGACGCGACGCGGTGTTTGGTAAAGAGTAGGTACGGAATTAACGATTAACGGACTTGAGAAAATGTAACGGAAGTTAACGAGTCCGTTAAATTTTTTCTAGGTTAACTTAAAAGTTAATCGTTAATCGAAATGTTAACTTCGTTAATTAACGATTAACGGATTAACGAGTTAATGCCCAGCTATGTATATTGTTAAATCTTAATAATAAGTATATTCTTTAAATATGTATGTGTAATTAACATTCTATTTTCTTAAACTAAAGTGAAACTGGTAAATAAAATATATGTATAACGTTGAAAGTAGTTTTGATCTATAATTTATTATTAAATATTATGTATGTAGTAAACATAATATATAAAACAAAGTCCTCCGCCGCGGCTGTCTGTATGTTCGCGATAAGCTCTACTACTGCACCGATATTCATGCTGTTTTCACCAATGGATAGTGATTCTCGAGGAAGGTTTTAGTATATAACTAGCAGAAACCGCGGCTTCGCTCGCGCTAAATCTAGCTAGTATATTATATTTTAAATTATTGAAAGTATTAAAGTACCTGCATTATACATACATACACTTGTCTATTGTTGCTTACATCAGCCGCGCATATTACGAATGAATTAAAACCTTATAAGTAGTTAATAATGATCAAAATCAAAGTGCGAGCTTGGAGCTAGTTTTCATAGTTTATTTTTTTTTTCAAATGTGTTAAATTGATTGTACTTACGTAATATGAGCGCTAACGTTTCTAAAATCTGCTTTATAATATAGAATTATGACTGAAGGGCAAAGTAAAACTTCATAGTAATATAATAAACTAGCAATTTCCGCGGCTTAGCACGCGTTGTAAAGGTCCGAAATCAAATTCAAAAAAAAATGGTACCTCGCAGAACTAACGTTGCCCCTCCCGTTTCTGCAATATTTTTTTTGATGCTCCGCTCCTATTGGTCCTAGCGTGATGTAATAACTATACCCATAGCCTATAGCCTTCCTTGATAAATGGACTATTCAACACAAAAAGAATTTGTCAATTCGGACCAGTAATTTCTGAGATAAGCACGTTCAACCAAACAAACAAACTTTCTATCTCAGCTTTATAATTGTCCGTATTTATGCAAAATGGAACCACACGACAAATTTAGGTTTTTAGTTTTTTTGAAGAATACTTATTTAAAAGTGGTCTAAATTCTTCTACAAAAAAGAACCACGTGATTTTTCCCTTGGAAACAAGGTATACTAAAAGCAGAATAGAACCAACAGCACCAACAAACATTACATATAAAGCAAAACCGAACCACTCGATTGTTCAAAAAAATAAACGATATTACTACTATGTAATATTATACAAAACAGATCCACGCATACTTAGTACCATTATACATTACACATTTTTTTATTATTAACAATTATTTTTAATACACCAAATGGAACCAAGTTTCTGTGGTATCGTTCTGCGTAAAATAAATTCATAATTTAATTGCTTATCTTTTTTACTAAATGGCACCACAAGCATTCGATTCTATCATGTGTAAATAAATATTGTAAAACAGTAGAACCACTAGTATGTAGGGACTCACCAAACTCAATTTATTTTAAAACAGATATCCTTGGTAGTTCTGTGGAAGTAAATATAGGGAGAGCTCCTGTTCGCGGCAGACCAGCTGTCATCTTGACGGAACATTTAGTTCCTCTGTGGCCATCAGTAAAGCCAGTATCACCAGCGAAACTAGCCGATATTCAGTCCATACTACATCTCATTCCACAAGATGCACAAAGTTTTTATAATAGTCTCATTTGTGATGATGCAATAGAAGACGACATAGATGCTCTAGACACGGTGGATTTCGAAATCCAATTTGATGACAACGTCGACTAAACGCTCTCTTTATGTATTGTTTTATATTTTTTTGTGAATTAAAGCTTTATTACGATAATATAAATACATAGTTTCATTTATATTAGCAAATCCCTTGGTTGTGGTTCTTTTTTGTATATGAGAAATCATATAAATTACTAAATGTAAAAAGGAACCACATGCACATTTTCTTAATTATCTAGAAAGTTTAATAGTATTCAGAGCAAATTTAAATACACATACATAAATAAGTTATTTATCAATAAATTTAAATTAAATAAATAGTAATTTTACTTCATCTAAAAGAGCTGCACATGTTTTTGTAAATCCTTTAATATCTCAGAAGTGCGCGTTTGCTGGATGGTTCCTTTTTGCATAAATACGGACAATTTTAGTATAGGTATGTATAATATTAATAATCTACCCTACTTTTTATAACAAATTATAATTTTGTAGAGTTCATGTCACTGCTCCTGTTTCTTGTTGTGTCTGGAGGCACCTTTAGTTCGTTTCCACTTCATTCTTCTATTTTGGAACCAGACTTTAACCTAAAATACAAGTTAAATAAATTAAGTTTATTTAATTAATCTATCTTTGAAGAATTAAAAATACTAATAAATTAAAATCAACTTTTAAGTATACCTACGCATAAATAGGCTAACACTTCTTGGGGACCTAAACATAATATAAGATATTAGATGGTAATTAGTAGGTACGGTACCTACTAGATGAAATTAAAACGGCGTTATTGTTTAGTTTTTACTAGGTCAATCGTATTGTTTTTTTTATTTATTTTAGATAGTTTTTTTTTAATTATCAATACATAGTTTTCAGCAAAGGACCCCTTATATTTAAGGGGCCCCTGGTTACATCATAAAAGTCTGTATATATAGGTTCGCTCTATATATGGATTTGATGGTCTATCATCCACCATCAATTCCCCAGAATTACATTTTCATTTCATATTTTGGCTTGATGAAAATGCTAAGTATGTATAATGTAAGTACCTGTCTTTCTGTGAGGTGTAAAGCCACAGCTATCTCGTATCTCCGCAAGCGCGTGAGATAGTTGGCGCGCTCGAACTCCGCTTCCAAGCTTCGTATCTGAGCTTTCGTGAAAGCTGTACGCTCCTTGCGGCTCGCTGAGGGAGATCGCACCTCTGGTAAATAGTAAAGCTTATATTATATAATAATATACTTTTATTATAATAAAAAACTGTTCTGCGTAAAAAGCTCGCATCGATTATAAACATTACTTGCTGCAAGCTTTTTACATGTAACGGTCAAAGTCTCGTAGCAAGTCTCTATCTATATTCTTTCAACAACATGTTTCTATATCTATAGCTTAGAGCATTTAGATAATTGGAGTTATTTCGGTGTCTAATCTTATATTAAGTATAACATTTAAACTTATAAGTTGCGTTGGTATTGAAAGCATCATTTTGATACCACACTCAATAGGTTTAAATAATTAAAAACTTGTTTAACAGAACTGCTTTGAATTTTATATGAAAAGCACGTAAGAATTTTTTTAAAGTTCATCGTAAGCTTTCGTTGAACAGAGTTAGTGTTATTATTAGGAATTAAATTACATATATCGGCAATAATAGGGCCTACTCCATTTTTTTATTAGAAAAAGTCGCAAATAAAGTCAAATTTTAAACCATACTTAGCTACGAATTATATTAATTATTAGCTTAAACTTGTTGTCATTTATATACTTATAGACAGACAGTAAAATAGAAAAGTTTTATTTGCGCAGTAGGTAATGAACAGCAGATGTCAGGCGCCGGCGCCACTTTGTTTACAGCTGATGGATCTACAGGTGGGTTTTATTGTTAGGATGTTTAGCTTTGATACCTTTATTAGGAGAAATCATACTACGTTATACTAACTACCTAGTGGTGTAGTGGCTAGCATGTACGGCAATAACTTCGATTCTGGGTTCAAACAATCACTATCAATACATATTAAAAAACTGTCTGTCTGTTGGTCCGCAATAGGATAAATAGATGAATATTGTAATAAAATATTGTTACCAAATTTTTTTTGAAAACAGCAACTGTTGAGTTTCTCGCCGGTTCTTCTCAGGAACAGCTTTCCGAGCCGGTGGTAATTAACTCACAGACTGACATTTAATTTTAATAATGTAAAAATGACGATTCAAAAGAGCTTGTAAAATTCTATTTTAATAAAGAATATTTTGATTTGATTTGCAATAAACTTACAAAAACTGCTGAATCTGAACACGAGCTTAAAATTATTATAAGTTCACTAAAATTAATTATACACCTATGTATAACAATGAAACAGGCATTGTGAACAGTCGTTTGTTTCCCTTATATTAGACTTAGTAAAGTGGAATACTTTCATTATTATGGGTCGAGACAAACTCTTTTTTTATAAGTAAAGTATATATATCTACCTATTTGGTAATAACTAATAATTATATTTTTGTCCATTCAATGCTAATTTACATAAAAAATTTAAACGAATAATATTTTAATTGATAAACTTAACTTAAAAACCTAAATTAAACCCAACGGCCAATAACTTAAATGTACCTAAGTATATATGTAAATAACTAATTACCTATTGCGACTAAATTATTCATATAGAAAATAAGAATTTAAATCTTTATTTAGTAGGTACTTATACTTAAGTTTTTGTTTTAATTTTCGTAATATTTACGAAGTATTCATCTATACTAATATTATAAACGCGAAAGTTTGTAAGTATGGATGTATGGATGTATGGATGTATGGATGTTTGTTACTCTTTCACGTAATAACTACTGAATGGATTTTAATGAAACTTTACAATAATATAGCTTATACATCAGAATATCACATAGGCTACAATTTATAAAGATATTGTGTGAATTGTCCAAAATATAACGATAAGTATCAAGTAAGTAGTAAAAAATCTACCATCTGCGAGCTATTCTGGCGTGCGCTGCCAAAACCGCTAGAGTTATACATATGTAATGTATGATGGAAATGTTTATCTTAACAAGCGACTCACCCTCACTTCGCTCGGGATCGTCCCTAGATTTAGCGCGAGCGAAGCCGCGGGTTCCACTAGTACCTAATATATGCAATAACTAGGTCCTAATTCTAGTTTCTCTAAGCAATAAGAGCTGTAGTGACTAACCTTCCTCGCTAAAACTAGTAGATCCCCCCGTTTCTGCTTCCGTTTCTTCCTTTACGAACACCTGCTCAGCATTCCACACCCACTCCTCAGGGTACGTCTCCAGACCCTGAACCTGATCCTGGTTCTGATAGTCAGCCCTCTCTTGTCTGTAGTCGTAGAACATTTGAAAATAATTGGCAAATTCTGCTTGATTGAAAGACTCCTGGTGTGCGATGGGTTCATAGTTTGGCATATCTTGTTTCTCTGCGTCGTTTTGTACGAGGAAATTTGTGCAAATATACTCCATGATGAAATTTTAACTTTAAAAGTATTTATTTTTATATATGCAGGCAAGAAAAAGTGTAATTTCTTTAGTTAATACATAATAATTTATCAATCACATCAAAGATAGTTTTTAAAATGAAACCATTATATGTCGAAAACGTGAAAATAATTTACTAACTTATGTATAAAGTCTCTTCATAAATATTTGAAAATATAAAATATCGCGCACGTCTCTTTGAAATCAGTTTCAGGCGGCGAATGCGCGCGTGCAGCCGGGCTCGGAGCTTTGGGCGGGATTCTTAAACGTTGTGATTAAGTTGCTTTATCACCGCAGTTTGTCGCACGCCACCTTGGACTCCTTAATGTTTTGTTTTTTCATAAAATACATACCTACTATAGGTATAAAATTGCTACGTATGAATGTGTTCATTTAAAGTAGGTAATAATCCGATACGATAGGTACCTACTTGTTTGTTTTTCTAATAAATAATACTTATTATGTATAATAATTACTAAGTATGTAGTAATGATTATTATATATTACTATTTACTATCCAATCTACGTACTTATATTATAAAAACGTCCTTATAAAAATTTCATAAATTGTAGGTATTTCTAAAGAAAAAATGTAATTATTGATAACTTAGACATATGAAGTTAAAGAAGCACCTAAGTAATGAATAATTAATTATACAGTAATTCATAAATATCCTCCACTTGTGTTTGCAGATAACATTCAAAATGCATTTTATCTGCATAATTATGAGAGGCTTTTTAGTAAAATTTTTATAAGTAAAGATATAATATATTTTATATTTTTTATTATTTTAAAACTCATTCATTGGTATCAATTAATTTTAATGTTTCGATTTATTACTAATTAAGATTTAGGTGCGAGCGGACAGTTACATGTGTTCATCGACAAGGGTTGGCGAATCCCATGGGGTTTCTCGCGTTCCCACGTTGAGGCTATTTAATGGGGATTGAAGTAAAAGTGTTGAAGGAAGAATTGTCTTTAAATACTGTTTCTGAGTTATGTGAAAGAAGTAAGTTTACATAGGTATTATTTATTTTATATTTAACTGTAAGTTTTTCCTTTTTTTTTTGTTTTTTCTGCTTCTTTTTTGTATTATTTACTTGTGGAAACTTTATTGGTGTATGTGCTTTATTATCATCATCATCTATATATATAATATGTATTATTGTACTGTTTGTTTCCCAAATAAAATAAAATTATAAAGTTAAGTTTGTACTTATTACCTACCTACGTTGTTTTTAATACCTACTACTCAAATGTCTACCCTCACAATATCTATCTATAATAGGTAGGAATGAATATGTATAAGCTAAGAGAGTTAGTGAAAGGATGACTCATTCACATAAACGCCTACGTCATACAGCATACTCGTACGTGTCGGTCTGTTTGTAGATTCTCTATAGATACTATTGTACAGGAAAGAGCAATGGGTCGTATAAAGCGGGCAAGATTGCGATTTATAGGTTATCGGAAGGACGCATCCTTTCCCAATGTAAACACTGTTTAGTAAAATATCTACACACTAGCAATACGCGCGGTTTCGCCCGCGTTCATTTTTTTTAATCGCTACTAAACTTCATTCGATCACTCGCTGGGTTGAAATTTCTCCAAAAGTACTCCAGCTTTAACATACTGCTGAGCCGCGCGGCTACCTATTTCATATATTATGTGCGGCGTGCACTCCTCTCTGTTATTGTAGTTTTAGTAGGGATACTTATTTTCTTATTGCATTTAAAATAGCCTATATAATTCAGTGATAATGTAGCATTCAAATGGTGAAAGAATTTTAAAATCGGTCCAGTACTTTTTACCTTTCCTCCTTATAATATTACTTAGTATAGATATCTTCATCGAAGCCACATTTTTTGTGTACCTTGCTACACGTCTTGTGTCTTTTTCCTATTGTATATTCAGTCATAGGTCATATTATGATGACTTAATGATGGATCCGGGGGATGATGTACTGCCACAGGATAGGATAAACTCCTACTTCCTAGACTATATCTACGTAGGTACATATAATAAAATGTTAACTTAGTCCAATATGTACCTACATTCAAAATGTTTTGGAAAATCTTATCGAAATAGTTATTATTATCATACAGAATATTTGTCAGCTACCAAAGAAGATAAGTGTTTTTGATACTACGTTGTGTGCGACGTAACGGCTATATGCCGACACGAATAAGATAAAGCCGTTGATATGTTTCTTTAAATGTCGACTGCCGTATGTCCATTCTTTTAGAAAAAAGCGATTTTCAGCAGTCGATATCGCAGAAAGTAGGCAAGTCAAAAGTTATCTAATTAAGAAAACTGGAGGCGATATTCTATAGAATTCCGTTAGTATAATTTAGAAAATAAGGCAAGTAATAATTATTGTTTCATAAAATTTTGGATGAAGTGGCTGACTTAGAGATATATCGACACTAAAACGAGATGAAATAATAAACAAATTTATGTGTTATGTAAAAAATGATCATATATTGATCATCGTGCGACCGCAGCTGCCCAAACATTGCGCCCTCCGCCCTCTGCCCTCCGCGCGAGCAGGGAAGAGAAATTTATTGCATTGACATGAAGTATAATGAACCGACGAAATGCATTTTTTGAAAAATAATGTTATGAAAATTGAAAATACATGTGCACGTTATTGCGCGTACCTATCTCAATCTTTACGTATTCAACTTGACTTAAAAAGTCAGTTATAGCTCAATCGTAACGCTCGTTTGGAAAACTTCTAAAATGATTACCACTAAGAATATCATTATAATATAATATTAATATAGTTTAATTTTAAATCTAAAAAGTTTCCGAAAGACATGTGACGTCTGCCGAATCGCCTGGCAAGCCTGGCTGTGGTCTGGATCCTTCCCCAATCCCCGTGTCCAACAATGAAACCTTTAAAACAAGGGCTGAATACTGAATAGTGTTCATACATACTTTATAAGTTAAGATTGAGATACTTATTTATTGTGGTTAGATTTCTATTTTCTTCGATATTTGGAAGAAATCGTCGCAATTTTATCCTCATGATAATTTTGTATTTTGATTAACTTATACTTACTTTCTTGTGATTTGATTGATTTTTTGGTAGGTATGCAACAAAGTGTACCAACATAAACATGATGCCTGATATGATAAGTGACTTTCAAAGATGCAGCAAACTGCAAAGCATCTTTTCTACGCGTTCATACGTGTAGGTATTATATAGAGCGCACCTTTGCTAAAGTTGCTTGTTAAAGCAGATGACTCAATCTATACTAATATTATAAAGCTGAAGGGTTTGTTTGTTTGTTTGCTTGGTTGAACGCACTAATCTCAGAAACTACTGGTCCGAATTGCAAAATTATTTTTGTGTTGGATAGTCCGTTTATCGAAGAACGCTATAGGCTATATAACATCATGCTACGACCAATAGAAGATATGATCAGATCTCATAATATGATGTGATTTGAGAATAAGACCTATGAAAGTCATAGAAACATTATATCATTCAAATGAATCATATCTAAATATTCCTATTATAATAATAAAGCCAAAAAAATAGAGCGTCCAAAATATTTTCAGAGTCGTATATAATGAAGTGACCGGCCGTAAATATGACACAACGAGAGTATAAACCGCGTCTGTTTCTCTCATCAGGGCCGCATTGCATAGGGTTGTTGGCAACTATAATACATCACAGATGAAATATTTTTACTGGTTCTATTTTGTAGTTTATTTAAAGTATCATTATTTTGTTAAAGAACAAAGTTCTGTTTTTACAGTATCTACGTATTTTTATCGATATCTTACCAATATATAGAATGTGCTGTAGACTGTAGTGTAGTATGTGGCTTAGATAGGGAAAATTCTCGACACCTAGCGTTATTTTATATTTATTAACATACGAGTATCCAATAGTACTTAGTAGTTACTTAGAATTTTTTATAAATATGTTTTAGTACAATTTAAAGGCTACGTAATAAGTAAAATATTCTATATGCCAGTAGCGTATAAAAAATGTTTTTAAAACAAATGTAAGGTAGTCTATATGGTTTATCTGGCCAAAAATTACTTTATTTGTATTTGATTACTTTTCAGTTTCGACACTGTGTGAACCCTGTTGACAATGTATTTGATACTTATTCAAATAAATTCTATTTTGATTTTTTAATTTTTATTAACTTACAAAAGAAAAATTTAAAATTTTACTAATAGCTTAGTGGCAGTAGATCTCTCCTAAAGAACGTCTACTATAAAGAAGGTAATAAGACAACAATAAAACTTCATATAGATTAATAATTATTTTTATTTCAGATCATATTAACTGAGATCAATATAATTAAAAAAAGCTGCATAACCATTATCCCTGCGCAAGAAGTCATTGACATCCCACAAATAACCCAGAAATACATTATTTTTATTATTAATCTATATTCTTAAATGTTTTCTTGCGCAGTATAAAATCTACATTATAATCCTAATATTAATTAATTATTATTATAAAGGCTTTGATACGATTAAGCCACGTAAAGCTACAAGTACACTTTTGGGCAAAACACTGACAAAACGCAATAATTTTTTTTAATTTTTTTCGTCGCTCAAAAAGACATTAATCTTCAACTGTTCAGCCTATATTTTTTATTTTACTAAAATACTATTTTTGTTTTAAATACTCTTAAATAATATTTTAAGACTAAGCACCTCTTTAAATGCATCCGTTAAAATTATCCTTTTAAAATTAATTAAAATAGCACGTTGTTTTTATAAAAATCGAAATAATATAGTAAATATTTGAAAATCAGCTATAAGAATTTGAAATCTTGCAGTTAAAATTAGTTTGTGAGTAAATTTATATAATAAATAATATTAATAACTAGTTAAATTATTCTTAGTCTAAGTATATAAAAGCAACAAAAGCCTATCCGAAGTAATTTATAAACGTTTAAAAATTAGACACACTTGAAACAGTAACTTTTTAAATTTCAAGATCAAAACTACAATAAATCTACTATTGCTTTCGTTGGAATGTTTAGAGCTTAAAATATTTATTGACAAATATTACTAATTTCTCACAAAAAAGTTATAATTTCAGTTTTTTTTAATCTACGTTGTTGTTAAAATCATGCATTAATATTTTCGCCATTTTTAATGTACTGTTAAGGTCATGACTGTAGCGACAGTATTCTGATGAGAGTAGACGTGACGTATCTGATGATAAGGTGTCTCCTCGCAGGCGCGGGCTACCGCGGCGGCTCCGGCGTCGGTCTACTGAGCTCGGACAGGGAGCTTGCGCGCTTCATGCTATGTAAAAAGTTACATTATGTATTTGTATTCATTAGACATAAGTGCTAATACTTCAAATGAAAGGCCAAGATACTTATATACATAAGCCCTTTCACACCAACCGATATATTACATAGCTACATTCACAATTAGGATATTTGTGCTTGCAAATAAAAAAGATATAAAGCTGCATTGCATAGCACAAAAACTCTACTTTTATGCAGCATATAAATGAGTGAAATATTGTGTCAAAATGCTTATAGAATTTGTAGTACCAATATAATAAAAATATTGAATAGCATCCGCTAAGTGGCTCTAAATCTAGTACTAGTTTTAGGTACATCCCTAATTATTGTTTACTAAAATCATTCAAAACTAAGTGTAGTGTGTGTGTAACTAAAACAAACCTCTCGGGGTCGGTGAAGTCTACGTCAGGCGGGAGGTGTGCCGAGTGGCGGCCTGCGAGCCGATGGAAAAGTTTCACCGAAGAACGCCTCAAAGACTCGCGAAGTTTCGAGAAACTGGCGCTCCGCGACACCTCGGCCGGGCCCTGCCCCGTGTTATGCAATTTACACTCCAATTCGAAAATCATGGAATTTGGAATATTTTCTTTTTTTATTTTACTTTTTCATTGTATATTTTTTGTGTTTTGAATGACAAGTTTTATGTTAGGCTGTATGACATAATGACAGTTACATATTATATGAACTTTAAAAAAAACAGTCTGGCGGGAATAAGTTGTCAAAACAAAAAATTAATAACGATGATATTATGATATTGAATTCTTAATTTTGTAGATATACAAATAAATATATAAAATGTTTTAACATTAAATGAATGAGATGCTACATGCATCTACGAGTCTAACAGCGAAAGCCGTCAAATGAAACCCTCACTCATCGTGTCATGCGTTACGTCAGTGCATAGTGTTTCGAGTTGATGTATCGAGTAATGTCAATGTGGACTATAAATTGCATAACACTGTAGACTCACCTTTTACGAACTCACAGAACACGAAAAAGTAAAATAAAATAAAACAAAAACAAATGATACATAAATATTTATTAACAATTAAAAATTATCATTCGACATCGCGGTTAGACAAGAACCAAATTTTAAAAATATTTCTCGAAATTGTCTATTGCAATGGAGATTCTTAATAAAAACTGATTTAAAAAAACAATAAAAATGACGATAATAATTTGTGTCTCTTGTATAATAATTAAAATGTAGTGTAAAATTAATATTGACATTCCCAAGCAGCACCCTCGTACGGATAAAAATAAAATCAAAATTATAAAAAATACTATTATTTACCACCTACTCACATAAAGCTTAAGACCGAAACGTACGCTACACTGGAATGAGTTTAAGCATAACATTTTAAAAATAAAACTACATATTGGTACATGAACATATAAAATACGCATTAATATTGCCAGAATAAAAAATTACATCATGCATCCGACAGATAAATAATTATAAAAAAATTATATCAGCATATTAAAATTAAAAAAAATTGTAAGCGAATAAAATAACGTCGTTGTATCATGCAATACGAATAACTAAAACGCCACAGAGTAATAAATGCAGATACTTCAAATTTTTGCATACAACTAAATGCTTTAGCTATATCACATCACTCAAAGACACGGGCTATTACGAATTCTTTAAAACGAATATTTTAACTCTATTAAATATCGATTATAGTCTCAAGCTCTACATAACTTAAGATTATACAATGCTTACGACAAAACTTAAGTCTGTTAGTAATTACTTATTAGTCTATAATCTTTTGTTTTTAATAATCGACTTAAAATCGATTAATTCTGTAAGATTATATTGCATTATTCGTAATATCCCACATCTGGCGTATTTTCTTTTTCATTAGAAAACATCGCAAAACGATATCACTATAATATGTGAATTCCACACTATTTAGTTCTTTTATTCTCGCACCATTTATTTTATATATATTTCTAACATCTCTTCGGGACGGCATACATGCTTCCATTATAAATTCCTATCACACATTCGTATTTAATATTTTTAATATATTTTTTGTATTTTTTCTTAAACTTATCCCTAACGCATGCTAATAAATTATTCTAAGCTAGGCAGCCCGCCATTTTGAATTTCACAGGCGATATTGTGATACATGATTACAATAATTATAGTAACATTAATAAAAATTGTAGAAACAAATCTCGGATTGGGGGGAAAATAATAAAATAAAAATGACTACAAAATACAAATAGGCGGGCAAAATTTGAGTGTGAGACATGAACGGTCCTCGGTAAGCGCGGGGGAGTCCCGCGGCGAGGAGGGTTCACATAGAAGCGAGTGAGCTTATACATATGCCCTATGCCCTAGGGCGTGCCCTGGTCATGCCCTAGTCCCTAGGGCCGCGTAGGGCTCCGGGCGAGGCTACTGGTGGCCGGCGCTGCCTGTGTTGATACCTAGCGCATTGAACAGTTTGGATTTAAGGTTCATGCGTGGCTCACTCGCCTGATTCGCGCCCTATAATAGAACAAACAAAAAACAAACAAAAATAAAACAAAAGTGCATAAAAACAATAAGCGCGTGACAAATAATATAGATTTGCGAAGAACACTATTGCAACTTAAGTTTAAATATTTACAAAAGCATCTCTAGTTTTAAAATTTAACTTTTAAATTTAAAGTGTTAAGTTATATTGCAATAGTGATCTTTGCAACTATCTGTCTAATGTCTAATGAAGCAAATTATACACATATCAAAAATATAAAGAAATGGTTTAAAATATAATATGTACAGATAGTGAAATAAACCCAAATTAGGGAGTAATTCGGTGTTTTAAGGGTGTAAGTGAAAATTTTCAATGAAATACCTAGTCTTGAAGCTCCGAAGCGGACCCGCGATATACGATATTGCGATTGCAACGCTGCCACACACAGACACACACACATTACATATAAAGCTTATATAATTTATTATATAACAACTTATAGTATCATATTAAAACTTCTATTTGTATAAGCTTTGTGGTGAAATACCTGATATCATTATTATATAAAATAATCTATTTACTTAAAAATTCAAACCAATCATCTATACCTATTCCAATACTATTTACAATCCAAACAAACTAAAAAAACTTCTATTTTAAAGAAAATACTCCTTAAACTTTATAAACTGAAAAACATCTAATTGACCGACTTCAAAAAAAGAGCAGGTTCTAGTTTATTATTATTATTATTATACTGAATTGGCTAATTACTAAACAATTTTCATGATTTTTCTCTGAAAAGCTGGTATTTATAAATAATATTATAGCTTCCCAAAAATATCACATTTTAGCCTTTTACATCTGAAGATTTTTAACGGTTAACCATCTATAAAGTATTAATTAAGTTTTTATTTTCTCAAACAAAATATTATGTCCATTGATTCATCAACTGCCTAATTAAAAAAAACTACATCTAAGAATGAAAATTCCAAGTTATTTTGAAGTCGGTGCACTTTGATAGATTAAGTATCTAATGTATACAGTTTAAAAAATATTCCTAGGTACGAAGCATGTCAGTCGTACGCACTCTGTATAGTGTACACACAAAGCGAGTGATCAAGCGCAAACAAGAAACGATGTACACCACACTTTGATTAGAGGGATGATGGGAAATTGGCGTGAACAGATTTCCGATGGGAAACTTACGGGATTTTCATTCTATAGGACACTTAGTGTATGTACAATAACTTTAAATAATAATGGATATTAAGGCAATATAATGATAATACGAATATTTCTAAAACGAACACCTTTTAAAGAAAATAAAAACGACTAAGACATATTTACAAAAGAACGTAGGAAAAAATGTACAAAATGGAAAGAGGATAGGATTAGCATAAAGGATAATATGAACCCAAAAAATGACCACAAAACTTCGGGATAGGATATATGAACCAGGGTTGCCATTAAAAAAACAACAGTTGCCGTGTTTCCGATGTCGAATTGCCTTGATAGTTAAAAATTACCTTGTCTCATACAAATGTAATGAAAATGTACACTTCGTAAGGTGATTGCCGTGTTTAAGGATCGGCAACGACTGTTCTGCCGTGTACCGTGTTATTTTTAATATTTAACGGCCCCTGATTACTGTATAACACGGCAATTGCTGTGTAAATGGCAAGCATGATATGTACCCACTACACACATCACATAAGTCTAACCTCGTCGTTGTCGCGCGCGTCATCTCGCGGCCGCGCACTCCGCGCTCGCGACTGTTTTACGATGTCCAATGCCTAAAACCCCATACATTATCTATAGCTATGTAGCAAACCTTAATTACCTGTGTCTGTTATATTTAGTTTCTAATTTAATTACAAATTATAGTGGAACGAATCCGCCATGTTGTTTTTGTTTGACACAAATTATATTTAATTCAAAATAAAAAATATATCATCTTCTTTATTTTTATATCAACTTAAACTATCTTAAAAATAGTTATTTATTTAATTAGAATGCATCACATTATTTTATTATAATATATGTAAGTATGTGTATTGTATGTAGTCATATTGTGTGACTTACATGGGGTGGGCCGTGCTAGGCAGCGTGCAAATTAATTTAAACACTTTTCAAAATATTCTTATAAATATAAGTGCCCCTTTACACTAATTCTTTTCCACACAAGACTCAAATACATAAAATTATTTGAAAGTATTAAAATGAAAAATCGATACACTATTAAATGCAATAAACTACAAATTATGTATGGAAATGTTTGTCATTGAATGTGAGAAAAAGTAAAACTGTTAAAACTTTAAATTAATCAAAGAGCTTTTTTCTAAATAATAAAGATTGTATAGCTAAGTAGATATTTATTCTAAAGATAATCTATTACGAAAATAATTTCAATCTATCCTAAAATAACCTTTAAACATTTAAATATATATTTTAGATTCGATAAAAGCATACTCTAAAAAAATAGCCATATAAAAAATCTTACATAATATGGCAATAATAATTAGACGTAAAAAAAGTGTACATCAAAGTACTGTAAATTGGTACCGTAATTCGAAGTTGGCTAACTCCGTCTCAGTAAATTTTTCAAAGGCCACCAAAACCCTAAGCAATTCAACAGTATTTATAATGAATTCAACGATATAATTTTAAATAATCTAAAGTTTCATGTTTTACGAATTCATAATATTATTAAATAATAACGTTTTCAGTGTATCCTGAAAAGCTCACTTATAAAGTTATACGAAATTAGCCGCCTTACAAATTAAGGTACCTAACGAAATGTTTCGACAGACGTAGAGATACGCAATTAAATCCAATATCTTTGTTAACTATCACCATAAGCTGTAATAACATTTTTATCATCAGTAATCACACTATCATCAATTAATTAGATAATTAATAGGAATTTACTACTACGAAAGTACAAAAAAAGCGGTGTTTGTTAAAAAAGAATGAGGACATATAGAAAACACAACATGCGATCTCTGAACTTTGCTTATATTTTTAATACTATTAATGATACATATTTAGCATAGAACTCTCAGCATGAAACAATTCCTTCATATTAAGGGCATTTACGAGCCGCGTTTAAAGCTGCGCGTTCGCATCACTACAAATACTTATCGATAGGGTGTTGCGGCACTTGATAAACTATGTAATTTTTATTTTTCTTATTAAATTCATATGACGAAGGACAAGATATTTAATGTATTACATAAAAAAAGTGAAAACTAATAATTTAAAAGCTCTGTCAAAAATTTACTGAAATGAAGCATAATATTAAATTTGACTAAAACAAGAATAATTACATTATACATAACTTCCGCACATCGATCATTAAATATCTATCATTAGTAAGAAAAACTAATAATATTATAAATTGCGATCCGCGATAAGAGGATATTAGAAAGTGAATCAGCTGCACCGCCCGTTTTTCCCCGATCCCCTCCCCAAAATAGGTGATTACGCAAACTCTAAGTCAATATGAATGCTAGTCTCTAACATAAAGGTTTGCATTATACTTTCTTAGTTTTACGCGAAGACTTGTCATCATAATAAATCCGTGACAAAATCCTAAAAGATAGTTTCATTTATTAAAAAAAAGTGCGAGTGTACAAAGAAGTAAAACTTCTTTGGCAAACTAATTTTTAAATCTCGTTTATATTTATACTAAATAACCCCGTCTAAGCTCGTCGAGAGAGGGAGAAGGCGCGAGTTAGACAGAGTTAGAAATGTCACAGACTCGCGGTGTGCGAGATCTAACTAAGGCTAACTCTTCCCCGTCTCTGAGCGCCTGGTACTATTGACTTACTTTTTCGTTTCATCGAGTTTGAAATCACAACGACTCTAAAGAAGTTCCACTTCAATAAAGGTTTGGTTTGGTTGGCTCGGTAAAGCCCCATCTCCTCCCCTAAATACGAGTTATTCTCTAAGTCAATATGAATGCTGAAATGTTTGGTTTGGTTCGCTTGGTAAAGAGTGAGAGGGAGTAGAGTAGAGTAAGAGGGAGTAGATTGCATTATAAATGAAACTATCTTTTCGGATTTTGTCGCGGATTTATTATGATTTGGTTCCCGACGTTTCGATTGCTTTACAGCGCACATGATCACGGGAGAGACCTAGATGAAGGTATTAAACGTCTCAGGGGGTTATATACTTGTTACAGACAGTGCCTACCCACAATTTACAAATATTCAAAATGATATCAAAGATTTTCAGTTTGTTCTCACCTCCTTCCTGCTACGAAGCGCGCAGTCCTCGAGGGTCTCTGCCGCCTCATACTTCCCCTGGCGACGGTACAACGCGCCGAGGTTCTTCAGCGTCGTCGTCACCGTCGGCGAGTCCACCTGCGACCGACCACTCATATATACTTTGTGTTTGTTTGTCAGTATTGGACATTGAAATTATTAAACAGATTTGGATGTTTGAGATTTGATGATTTTGAGTTTTTAATTTAAAAAGATCGTTATAACACATGTAATATTATAAGTATATATAATGAAAAAGAAATATTGGTCATGATTAAATTATAATAGTAAATGATTAGTTGATACACAATTATTATAATCAAAATTTTATAAAAAATTCATGGAAAAAAATCTATATTATAATGGTATTCTATCTTATAACAGCAATATTACATAACGACATGAATATAACAAAAAGTAAAAAAATATATAACAGTGCTCCACTACAATGCACTAAACATGCAATATGAAAAAATGAGACATGCTACAAAAAACCTTTAGACTATTTATTTTCATTTTATTATACTTTCTTAAATATTACTAACTCATGACTTTTTGCATTAAAGTACATAGCCAATATAAAACTCCTTTTCTTTTGTCTTTACCCATTTACCTAAAAACGCCTTCACGTTTTAATATATAGAAACATATACCTATAAATAACTTTTGTCATTATAATATAGTAAAAACTTCTTATACAAGAAAATGTTATGATGTGTACCATATCATCCAATTTCACCCATACCTAAGTAGTCAAGCCCAATAGTAGTACCATAAAGGACTGAAAAAGGGCTGAAAATGCTGAAAAAGGCCATATTATCATGTATTACATCATACCTTAGCAGCTTTGTGCCAGCCGCCATACTCTCCGTATGGTGCGTTCTCCTTTTGCAGGTGCTTATTCTCCTCCCTCTCCTCCGCCACTTGCCAGATCGGCTTGTTATCCCCTGTTTATATATAATCGTTATTTACTTAAATGTATATACATATGAATATATATAAAACAAAAAATATATATTATAACTTTGGCGATTTGGCGAGTCATTTAATTGTCAAAATTCATTAAAAAAAATATGATAATAATGGAAAAATAAGACTTTTTAAAATAAATAACACTGAACCGCCAAAATTTTTATAAATGTGACACAAGTCGGGAAGGTGTGACACAACGGATTCCCAATACATTATAAAAAAATAACCATACCACACCCATAGATAAAAAAGAAATATTATATATATAAAAAAAAACAAGTCTATACCCCTTTCCTACCTGTGCCACACGTGTATAAATCCAAACTTGTGTCACTCACCTATATACTGTCAAAGCACCCCACATCGACTTAAAAAGGATACTAAAATACTTTAACTACCTTTTATACTTAATATATATTTAATAAATTCAAAATCAATACATTATATTCATATATATAATAGAGGACATTTGATATGAAAATTACAATTCCACAGATAATAAATGCTTATAACATTTAAAAACATTACATAAGGCACTGTAATTACTTTGGCAGCTTTATTCACAGCAATCAGGCAAGAGAGCTAACTCACTAATATATTATTTATATTATAATATATATTATTTCACAACCATACTTTTTACCTTTATCATAAAGATAAAAGTGATTGCACAAACTTTACTCACTTGATGCTACGAAATGTTAGTTTCATAGTCAAGAATCGAACTACATCTAGGATTACATTTAAAAACAAATACTATAGTCATTATATCACCTAATATTGCAATAACAATTATTATTATTAAGATATTTTTTCACAACATTTATTACAATTACATAAATCAACAAAAAAGCCTAAGCCAAACTTCTAATATTTCAAACTTGAACCTAACACTTTAAAATAGTCATATTCGAAAAATATAATATTATTAAATTATTTTTATATTATTATCATGTAATTATTATTTAGCAACCATTTACTATTAATAATTAAGAAAAATAAAACAAGAAACGACTACACTATTGAAAACATTCGAGTATTACAAAATGCAAGAGAGATCTAAAAGAATAGGAATAGTGAATACTCAACTCAATTAAATTAAAACTAAAAAAGCAAGAAAAAAAGCGTAATAAATAATTAAATTTTAATGCAGTATGTGTTTTTTTTTTTCAATATTTTTTTTTGTTTTAAACAAAAAAGATTTTTACGAAAAAAAGGTTAACAAATCTCAACTTTTGTATGAACACATACATACATACATACCGCAGGGCAAATGTTAATGTATTAATATCATTATTAAAAGGATTTATTTAAAAATATTTTAATTAAGTGGGATTTTGTGCTTTGGTCGTTAAAACTAGTCCTTCACCCGGAGGGGATAGATGAATGACAGAATACTCAAATCATTTTGTCAAATTGAAATCATTTGGACATCAAATCACAATAAGTTATAAAAAAATATATATTTAAAATTCAGTTTTTTATACATATATAAAAATACCTAAGAATTCGGTCATAGAGAAAAAAATGTATATAAATATCAAAATTACACAAAACTTTGGGCCATATTAATTATTTTTTTATCATTATCTTATGTCAAAGGCATTATGTCATTCATGTACGCTAACAAATAGTTTCCACTATGTCGATGCAAGAGCCTATAACGTTATATACGGAATGTAGATTGCACATCTTCCAGTTAGTCGGCACTCTAATACTGGAGGTGTTATTATTTTGGTTTATTTAATGACGCTATATACTCTGAAATATAAAATCATAATGTTCAAGCGGGCAACAAAAATACTAATTTCTAATACTATATATAATATACAAATTAAAAATATATAAAAATATATCATCAATAAAATGATCATTCAATATTATGAATAAACAAAAGAAAGATTTTTTAACTTCATTATTTTTAATATTAGTAAGTATTATAATTCACTATTTTTTGTATTTGTCATTAATAATAATAAATGATCGATAATTTTTAACAATAAACAAAATATATGTTAGTGGACAAAAATCAAGTTTATGATATCCTGTTTTGTGTAATTTTTTAAATCTCAATTTACAAGTCATTATATTATTTTTTTAAAAATAGAAAAATTAAATATATACTACTCGTAACTAATAAATAGTCGCTTTATCGACGATATTATGTAAAATTAAATGTTAACAATAATAAATATAAATAAATCAATAAAATATTAAGAAAAACAACTAATTTGCAAAATTAAGACATGTCAGAATATCAGCGCTACAGTGAATATTTAAAATTATAACATATACTGGTTTCACTAATAACAGTATTATATTTAAATTTTTAGATATATATAAAAAAGTATCTATATAACTTTTTAAATTATAAATAATATAATGTTAATAATATAAATAATATAATGTTAATAATGTTTTTGCTTTATTTAAAACTTGTATATTGTTATGAGAGTTAAGAGATAAGACTACTGTCCTGATGATCACTATTTCCCACGTACATACATTGACTAGCAGAATACTAATATTATAAAGCTGAAGAGTTTGTTTGTTTGGTTGAACGCGCTAATCTCAGGAATTACTGGTTCGAATTGAAAAAATATTTTTGTGTTAGATAATCCCTTTATGCAGGATGGCTATAGGCTTTATTTCATCACGGTACGACCAATAGGAGCGGAGCATCAATGTAAAATGTTGCAAACACGGGAGAAAAATATTTCTTTCTATTTTCAGCCTTTAGAACGTGAAGCAAGCCGCGGGAAAGGCTAGTCTTTTATAAAGAGAGATAAGTTAATTTTCGTCCACCTCATCACTTTCAATTTCATCACTTTGTTTTAATCCTTACTTCCTTACTAATATTATAAATGCGAAAGTAACTCTGTCTGTCGTGCTTTCACGCCAAAACTATTGAACCGATTTAAATGAAATTTTGTACACAGATAGTCTAGAGCCTGAGAAAGGGCTTAGGCTACTTTTCGAGGCGGGAAAAGGGCTGTATGGGGTTGAAATAGGGGATGAAATTTTGTATGGAAATTACTTAATAATTTATTTTTTAGGCTTTTGATTTGATATAAATAAATAAGACATTCAAAGTTTGTAAAAATTTAATCCTACATAAACCTACCTAACTAACTAACCTCTAAACCTAGATTGGTATATATATTTATTATCTACGTAATATTTTTGTAACTTCACTTCCAGTAGACAGGAGCTTTAAATTTTAGCTTTTAACTATAATTTTCCAGACTTATTCACCTTTTTTCAATATAATAAAAAATTTACGTCATATTAGTACATTACAAAGTTATTACAGGTAAGTACTTAGTTTAAAGTAAGCAGAGAGTGGCCATTTTAAATACGGTTATAAATATTCATCATAGCGTTGATATATTGTATGTTTATGGGTAAATATCTGAACTTACCATCGATGGTGCCGAATTCACGTTCGTGCGCTCTCGTCAACACTTGCTTGTATAGAGTTTCCGCTTCCTTGTATTTGCCCTAAACATAATAAAAAAATAAAATAAAAAAAACGTACAATGTACACATGTCAGAAGTAAAACTTCTTTGGCAAACTAATTTTTTAATCTCGTTTATGTTTATACTAAATAACCCAGTCTAAGCTCGTCGAGAGAGGGAGACGCGAAGGTCACACCCGCGAGTAAGACAGAGTTAGAAATGTCACTGACTCGCGGTGGGCGAGATCTAACTAAGGCCAACTCTTCCCCGTCTCTGAGCGCCTGGTACTATGGACTTATTTTTTTTGTTTCATCTAGTTTGAAATCACAACGATTCTAAAGAAGTTTCACTTCAATAAGGGTTTGGTTTGGTTGTTGGTTTATATACTTGTTACAGGCAGTGCCCACGCACAATTTACAAATATAATTCTGAAAATCAGCGCTGTCTGAGACTCTGGCATCAGCAGCATCAGCTGAGCTATTACCATTTGCCATTGATTGATTTAAGCCACCTCGATATGTTATTTTTTTTTAAATTCTTCATGGCAATAAACGATTTTATTATTACTATTATTATTAAATATATGCTGGGCCTTTAACACAAAGCATCATCTAGTTCCATGATAAGCTATTAGGCTTGTGTTGTAGATAGTTCATACACTGCACATAACCTTAAATACATACATACAAAATAAATACATATAAACAACATTGACTGGAGTAGAATAGTTATTTGTTGCTCACAAATTAATGCTCTCAGCGGGACTCAAACCCGCGACCGCTGGCAAAACAAATAACACTGCAAAGTACAAGTGCCATACAGCCAAACGTTTCTTCAAATAAAATCTTATTTTTATTTTATTTATTTATTAAGATTCACCAGTGGTAATTACAATGATACAGTAATAATTATGCTATGTTACAAAGTTCTTATTGCTTAATGCATCACCTTTTAAGGTGAATACCGCAAGCAAAGATATGTGTGAAATAGTTATATAGGTATAAAAAACAACAGTTCTATGATCTGAATAAATTGAACAAATAAACAAAATCTACCAAACAAGTCGAGATTCATTTAACAATACAAGAATAATAATTATTTATTTATAATATATATTTTTTACATTTTTGCCAAACTTTGGCAATGAGTCTCTGAATAGGTCCAAGCATTTATAATCGTTTATAATTTTACATAAACGCGACACAGGTGAATTGTTCCCCAAAATAGTTCTGCGAAAAGGCTTTTCAAATAAGTTCACGGGATTAAGTGGGCATCTAGGGACTCTTAAATTAAACATAGACACAAGAAACGGGTTGTCATAAACGCTGTTAACACTTTTGTAAAAGAAATTAAGATCCAAATATATCTATATATAAAACAAAAGCATTACCTGTTTGAGGTAACAGGAAGCTAGATTATTCTTAGTTTTAGCCACGTTGGGGTCGTCGGGGCCGAGCTTGCTCTCGTAGATCTCTAGCGCGCGCTGGTAGTACTGTTCCACCTCCTCGTATTTGTTCTGGAAATATATTCATTGATACATATAAATTATATAGAGAAATACTATATTTTTCATAATTCAATAAGAATATTTTATTTAAATAAGTTGGAAACAGATATATTTTTAAGTTGACCTCTACGCTGCTAATGCATTACAACAGTCATGTTCACGAGAGAATAAGGCATTAGATGTCTCAAAGGTTTGTTATAAACAGTGCTTACAGTAAAAAATTACGCAAAGACTTGATTAAAGCAATTTAATTTTTTTTTCTTATTTTTAATAACTCTTATCGTCGCTGTAGAATGAATACCTTGTATGTCAAAAATGCAGATTTTTTTGTAAAAATCAAATGAAAATTACGTATTTTATATTACGGCGAAACCGTAAATCCAATACATGACTACTAGTGCCATATTTGAAGTAAAACGAAAACCTCTTGTATGAAAAATATTGACAAAATAAACCATTTTTTTCGTTTCCTGTAAAGTTTGGATTTCTGGACATATGAGGTTTTCATTCTACAGCGACGTTATGCTTTAAACATAAAAAAATAAATGTGTGTCACTCGGGGACTGCCGCGGTAAAGCTATTGCATAGCATTTTTTATCAACTTATGCAATTATAATTATTTATTTATGCAGTATTTTTTTCTTTGATATTAATTCAAGTTACACTTTTTGAATAAATGAGAAGTTAATATCGTTTAAAATATTTTTATTATCATACAATACATAGGTTATTCAGGAATTTTTATCATTGAAACTATAGGTTTATGGTAACTGAAATAAGAAACATATACATACATGGTAAGCGAACGCTCGGCCGAGCTACATGGTAGGCGGAGTGATAGGTTTTATTTTCGTTACAGAATTTCTTGATTCGGTCGCCGCGCTCAAAGCTCGCGATAAAAGCTATCCAATAGCTTAAAATATTGTTTATGTAACTAACTGCATAGTATGAACGTCACATATAATGTTGTTCATAACTTTAAGTTAGAGGTATATACAAAAATATTTTTTTTCAATGTTATTAAGTTTATGTATATTTCTCTAGTTGGTAAGACTTATTTAATAAATAAAATAAATTTAGATTATTTTTTTAATGTTTTAGTTATTAAGTTTGTGTATATCTCTCTAGTTGGTAAGCCTTATTTAATAAATAAAATAAATTTGTTTAGTTGTTCGTTAATCGTGTGTATGTACCTGGTTCTGGCAGAGCAGCGCGAGGTTATTGAGCTGCTTGGCGACGTCGGGGTGGTCGCGGCCCAGCACCGCCTCGCGGATGCACAGCGCGCGCTTGCACAGCGGCTCTGCCTCGCGGTACTTGCCTGCCACACAACACACACAACCGATCAATACTAATATTATAAAGAAGTAAAGTTTGTTTATTGGTTAAATTGTAAGGGGTAATCTCGGGATCTACTGAACCGATTTTAAAAATTCTTTCACCAATAGAAAGCCACATTATTGCTGAGTGTCATAGGTTATATAAAACACCGAAAAATAATAAGGCTTTTACGTGGTAGTCCGTTTTGCAAAGTGAATCGGAGAAAAAACGGTCGAATGAAAGCGTTTCTTACGAACGCTGCCTTAACTATGAAAGATATATTTTTGAGTTCTAGAGAAAAGATGTGGAGCTTGAAAATGCCTACAAAAAAGTCAACGACAGCATATGTCTAACTTTTATATTTAAGTAACAAAAAGTAGTTTTTTCAATATTAGTATAGATAATTTAATTTTCAATATTAATAAAATAATTTAAATTATTTAAACACTCTGTACTCAGTACAGAGTGTTTAAAAGTGTTTAAAAGGATTATTAACATTATGCCCAACGAAGTGGGCACGGGTCAGCTAGTCATATATAAAACTACTAGCTGTACCCGCGGCTTCGCTCGCGTTCATTTTTTTAATTGCTAATCAACCTCATTGGGTTGATCTGTAGGAAAAAAAATTGTCTAAAAAATAAAAATAAAAAATTTAGGGGTGGACTACCCTTAACATTTAGGGGGATGAAAAATAGATGTTGGCCGATTCTCAGACCTACTCAATATGCTCACAAAATTTCATGAGAATCGGTCAAGCCGTTTCGGAGGAAGAGTTTCAAGTTCGAACCCCGTGACACGAGAATTTTATATATAAGATAGATACGTTGCCCGCGCTCTGTAGTGGCAACATGAATGCTAGGCAATTGCCGGACTTTCATTTAGTCGCGTACCAACCGGTGCTGCGGCAGTACGTGACATTAAAATAACTTTTGTGTATAACTTCCTCAAACAATGAAAAAAAAATGCCGTCCTGTGTTTTTAGGACATGTAAATACTATACTTTAACTGTGAAAGATAGAAAAGTATCATTTCATGCGTAAGTATCAAGAAAAATGTATTTTATTTTATTTTTTTCGATGCGTTCTAATGACAATGGAATTAAAGAAATATATTTATCTCACTCTAACAACAAAAATTCCGTAGATGACGTTTAATTTTCTTTCCCTTTCTTCGTGCGTATGCTCTAGCTACCGACAGTATTTACGCTGTTTTCGACAGCCGTGATGTTCATGCATGACGCGTCTATTTATAATACGTCATTGCAACCGATACAATTATTATTATTATTCTATTTAATTATTAGTTTCATTAAAAGTGCGTGTGTACAAAGTACACATGTCAGAAGTAAAACTTCTTTGGCAAACTAGTTTTGAAATCTCGTTTATATTTATACTAAATAACTAAGCTCGTCGAGAGAGGAAGATGGCGCGAAGAAAAGAATTACTCGTCCGGGCGGTTCGGTCCGCAATCGGCCGACAAAATCGGTTTTGGTGTACTCGAGTCATAAGAATGAACGAGCGAATGAATGAATGATAGTAATGTAGGTGACTTATGCAATTAATATATGTAGTTTATCATATTTATTTATTACACTTTACTTTCTATAATATTTGTAATTTATTTAATATCTAATTTACGCATTAATATTATATATACACACAACTACATACATACAATACGATTATATAATTATTTATATTTTATCATATAATATTTATTCATATAAATTTAATTCACAAGCATAGCCGCGCGATACCCGTAGTATACGGCGGATCGGAATGTTTTTGTCTCCTACCGGCAGCTTGTGATTTTTTCTAACATACGACAGTCGACGCCTTACCAGCTGATGCTAATTACTTGTTTTATATATTTTAATCGTTTTCGTTAGTTTTTATATGTGGACTTATTGTGCTGTACCTGTAACGTGTATATTACTGTGTATCTCTGTAAACTTCTCCTTCTGAACTATTTTTACGTGAGTGTTGATTTTACAATATACTATTTTACCAAGTGACGACATTAAGATTTTTTTATTTGTGTTTTCTCGCGTCACTACCAACTACACTCGCTAAACTGGTGACCCCTAATTGAGCACGGACATTCTTCACCTGTGAAAATGAGCGATAATAGTGATTCGGAAAAAGCGGCCGGTTTACATTACGGCGCCCACGTTACCTCGCGCCGAGAACAAAGGGTGCGCATATCTACCGACATAGAAATAAAAATTCAACCATTTACACCAGAAGAGCCTGAGTTATGGTTTGCACTTTTAGAAGGTCAGTTTTATATCAACGACATCACTGACGACCATATAAAATACAGTAATGTTATAAATAATCTTAGTATGCAATACGCAAAAGCCGTAAGGGACATATTAATCAACCCTCCCGCACAGTACAAATATGAAACCATAAAAACGATATTAATAAAGCGTCTCTCAGACTCGCATGAGCAAAAAGTGATGCAACTCTTATCTCATGAGGAACTCGGCGACAGGAAACCTTCTCACTTCTTAAGGCATTTAAAAGACCTAGCTGGATCTTCTATGCCAGAAGAATATATCAAATCGATATGGAGCAGTCGCCTTTCACAAACCACGCAAGCACTATTGGCATCACAGCCGACCCTATCACTGGAGCAGTCAGCGGACCTGGCGGACCGCATTCAGGGGCTGACGCCTCTTCCTCACATCGCCTCCACGTCATCACTTCCTGCACATCTCTCTCACCCCTCTGTGGAAATAGCAGAGCTGAAGAAGATGATATACAACCTTACATCGGAGCTGGAGCAGCAAACGCAGAGCAAGGCATGCTGTCCTCCTGTGCACGGCAGGCGTAGAAAACGCCGCCGTTTATCACGACATGGAAGCAGATCCGGTCCTACACATCGCAACCACCATACTTGTTGGTATCACACCAAATTTGGTGCACACGCCAGCAAGTGTACTCAGCCTTGCGACTTCACGCAGGCGGGTAAACTCCACAGGCAGTCGCTTATGGCGGCTGACGAACGCCTGTCACCTTCGAGTCGACTCTTCGTCACCGACCGCAGCAGCAACACACAGTTTCTCATTGACACTGGCAGTGACCTGTGTGTGTACCCACGTTCTTCACTTCGGGAGCGTCGAAATAAAACAGGTTTCGAACTTACTGCCGCTAACGGCAGTGTAATAGACACATATGGTTTTATCGAACTTAATTTAAATTTAGGTTTAAGACGCAACTTTACTTGGCGTTTTACTGTAGCTAATGTAACTAAACCTATTATTGGCGTTGATTTTCTTAACTTTTATAATTTAATTGTAGACATTCGTAACCAACGCCTTATTGATAATACCACTACATTGTCTGCTACTGCTTGTATTACTAATATTAATGTATCTTCTGTTAAAGTTGCAACAGGTGACTCACGTTATCACAGGGTATTAAATAAATTTCCTGAAATAACACACCCTTCAGGCACACTTACCACACCTAAACATAACACGATACACCACATCAGAACCACACCAGGACCTCCTATCTCTTGCAGCCCACGTAGACTCGCGCCAGACAAGCTCAAAATTGCTAGAACGGAATTTGAGCTGATGCTCAGCACGGGCACAGCGCGTCCTTCTGAAAGTTCTTGGGCTTCCCCGTTACACCTTGCACCTAAGAAGGACAACGGCTGGCGTCCTTGCGGGGACTATCGCATGCTTAATGCACGGACGATACCTGACCGATATCCTATTAAGCACATTCACGATTTCACACATTCAATATCTGGTTGTACTATATTCTCCACTATCGATTTAATGAAGGCGTACAACCAGATACCGGTCTTTGAGGACGACATACCAAAGACCGCCATAACTACACCCTTTGGCCTGTATGAGTTCCCGTACATGACCTTCGGGTTAAGGAACGCAGGCCAAACTTTTCAAAGGTTTGTAGACGAGATGACGAGAGGATTAGACTTTTGTTACAGCTACTTAGATGATTTCCTGGTGTTCTCTAAGAACGAAGATGAGCACGAGCACCACCTCGAGCAACTTTTCACCCGCATGAGGGACTACGGCGTCCTCCTCAACACCTCAAAGTGCGTTTTCGGAGCAGCTGAAGTAACATTTTTAGGCTATAGAATTTCTGCCGCTGGTACCAAGCCTTTAGAATCCAAGGTACAAGCCATAAACGAGTATCCAGTACCCAAGACAGCTAAGCAGCTCAGGCGTTTCTTAGGGATGCTCAATTTCTACAGACGGTTTTTACCTCATTCCGCATCAATTCAAGCCCCTTTGAACGCCCTGTTAGCTGGCTGTGTTAAAGCATCCCAACAAATCGATGTCACTGGCGACGCACTGCTAGCTTTTGAGCGGTGCAAAACAAGCCTTGCTGATGCTGCACTACTAGCCCACCCAGACTGTCAAGCCGAACTCGCTCTGGTAACAGATGCATCTGACTTGGCAATGGGTGCAGTATTACAGCAACGCATCGACAACGCTTGGCAACCACTGGCTTTCTTCTCACGGAAGTTAAGTCCAGCACAACAAAAATATTCTCCCTACGATCGCGAGCTCTTAGCTATTTACGAGAGCATTAAATATTTCAAGCATATGCTCGAGGCGAGACATTTTGTTGTGTTCACGGATCATAAACCGCTGAGCTACGCCTTCAGCGAGCGCAAAGCCAACTGCTCACCCCGCCAGTTTCGTCACTTAGATTATATCTCGCAGTTCACCACAGATATTAGGCACATCTCGGGTAAGAACAACGTCGTTGCCGAACCGCTGTCTAGGATCGACGAACTGCAGACACCCATAGACCTGGAACTCCTCGCTGCGTCCCAGGCTTCAGATCAGGAGCTCAGAGAATTGCTTGCCGGTGAATCCTCACTCCGGCTGGAAAAAATTTCTCTCCCTAATAGCCCAACTATGCTCTATTGTGACGTTAGCACTTCTTCACCCAGACCCTTCATAACAAAGCCCTTACGAAAACAACTCTTCGACAACCTACACAACCTAAGTCATCCTGGTGCCAACGCTACAGCTAAGTTAATAGCTCAGCGCTTTGTCTGGCCCGGAGTTCGTAAGGAGTGTCGAGAGTGGTCACGAAAGTGTCTGGCTTGTCAACGAGCTAAGGTGCATCGTCACGTGTCATCACCCCTTGGCGCCTTTGACTTACCACGAGCTAGATTCGCTTTCGTCCACATAGACATAGTTGGTCCCCTCCCTCCATCCCAAGGCTACCGCTACTGCTTCACGGCGGTAGACAGATTCACGCGCTGGCCAGAGGTCACACCGCTATCCGACATAACCGCCGAAACCGTTGGCAAGGCACTGATATCGTGGATATCCAGATTCGGATGTCCAACGGATATAGTGACAGATCGCGGTCGGCAGTTTGAATCCGCCCTTTTCCAATATTTAGGAAAAATGACAGGATTCAAACATCGCCGAACGACCGCGTATCATCCTGCCTGCAACGGTTTGGTAGAAAGGTTTCACCGTCAACTAAAGGCGGCTCTGATGTGCCACGCAGACACCAATTGGGTTGATTCCTTACCCTTGGTGCTTCTGGGAATAAGAAGCTCCTTTAAAGAAGACTTGCAGGCTTCTTCTGCAGAGTTAGTCTACGGTGAGCCATTGCGACTTCCAGGCGAATTTTTCCAGCCCATTTCTCATGGCAGCACCGATGTGTCAGATTTTACCACCCGTCTCCGTCATTTCGCTAAAAAACTACAACCCTCACCAGCTGCACGACATACAAAAGACAAAATTTTCATATTTAAAGATTTAAAGTCGTGCAGCCACATATTCTTGAGAGATGACACTTCACGAGGTTCCTTACAACCTCCATACTCTGGACCTTATGAAGTTCTGGCACGAAATGACAAGACTTTCACAATAAGGGTTAAGGGTAAAAACATGACCGTTTCTATAGACCGCTTAAAACCTGCTTACATACTAACCGACCCATCTCCCACTCAATTGTATCATCCTGGGCACATTTCATGTCCCGATCCCCCTCCTTCAACTAACCTTAGCATACAGCCCGACACTCGTCCTGACAGTAAGACCGACACAAAAAAGACACGTTCCGGACGTACCGTACGTTTCCCTGATTTTTATCGCCCATGACGGTCTCTGGGGGGGAGTGATGTAGGTGACTTATGCAATTAATATATGTAGTTTATCATATTTATTTATTACACTTTACTTTCTATAATATTTGTAATTTATTTAATATCTAATTTACGCATTAATATTATATATACACACAACTACATACATACAATACGATTATATAATTATTTATATTTTATCATATAATATTTATTCATATAAATTTAATTCACAAGCATAGCCGCGCGATACCCGTAGTATACGGCGGATCGGAATGTTTTTGTCTCCTACCGGCAGCTTGTGATTTTTTCTAACATACGACAGTCGACGCCTTACCAGCTGATGCTAATTACTTGTTTTATATATTTTAATCGTTTTCGTTAGTTTTTATATGTGGACTTGTGCTGTACCTGTAACGTGTATATTACTGTGTATCTCTGTAAACTTCTCCTTCTGAACTATTTTTACGTGAGTGTTGATTTTACAATATACTATTTTACCAAGTGACGACATTAAGATTTTTTTATTTGTGTTTTCTCGCGTCACTACCAACTACACTCGCTAAAGTAATATAGCTAGTATACTACCTCGTTTCCCGTAGAGTACTGCGAGATTGTTGAGAGTGGCGGCTACGGCAGGGTGGTTCTCGCCCAGAGTCTTCTCGCGGATGGAAAGCGCGTCGTTCAGAAGATTGGCCGCCTCTTTGTATTTGTTCTGGTCCCTGTTGGAGGAAATATGGTTTTACATTACTTTTCTATAAATAGATGTCAAAATAACATTTAATTATCACAGTGGTGTATGAGTGGTGGCAAGCATGTATGGACACCCGGAGACCCTGAGTTCGAATTCGACCGACCGTTCGACCCGGTGCGGGGGTCGGGTCAACTTTAATTATTAAATCTTTATCTTCTTCTTTATTATATTATTATATTCTTTATCTTTATTAAGTTAGCCGTTGTAACAGCCAGGAATTGGGAAGTTGGTGATGTATCACACTCCTGCCGAGGCAGGGTACGTGTAGCCGTCGGTCCTACGCCTAAACTCTCAACGGTCGTGTTGAGTAATCGTGCCAGCGGAGTATGAGAATGACAGGGAAAGATCTCCTGCGCAGTTAGCTTGCCCTGGCCCGAATCGGTCGGAAAACATTATAACGTGATTCAAATCAAATCAAAATATTCTTTATTCAAATATACTTTTACAAGGTCTTTTGAATCGTCATTTTTACATTATTAAAATTAAATGTCAGTCTGTAAGTCTCTGAGTACCTGTGAGTGAACTACCACCGGCTCGGAAGTTGAAGAACAGTTGAAACAATAAATATTTAAATAAATATGGCAATTTTAAGTAACTTATTTATAACCACTATGGTCTTTTAACCCTAAAATAAATTAGTGTACCTATAGACCAGGGCGAGTATATTGAGCATGGTGGCCACATCGGGGTGGTCGTGACCGGAAGTCTTCTCCAGGTCCTCGAGCGCTTGCTTGCAGAGGGGCACGGCCACCTCGTAGCGGCCCTGCGACGCGTACTGGATCACCAGGTTGTGGAGCGTGCGGAGCCGCGCCGGGATCTCGTAGCCCACGTTCACTTGTTGGGCGAACTGCGACGGCGGCGTCGGAGACATGGCTGGCGGACGAGTTTATTTATAAATAAACAAGTTAATATTATATCTATACTAATATTATTAAGCTGAAAAGTATGTTTGTTTGATTGAACGCGATAATCTCAGGAACTACTGGTTCGATTTGAAAATTCTTTTTGCGTTGGATAGTCCGTTTATTAAGGAAGGCTATAGACTATATTTCATTACGCTACGACCAATAGGAGCGGAGCATCAATGAAAAATGTTGCAAAAACGGGAAGGACGGGCGTTAGTTCTGCGAGGTATCTAATCATACCGTGTCACTCAGAAAAAATTGGTTTCAGATCTTTAGAACGCGTGCGAAGCCGCGGGATATACTAATATAATATAAATAGTTACATCTTATATATAAAATTCTCGTGTCACGGGGTTCGAACTTGAAACTCTTCCTCCGAAACGGCTTGACCGATTCTCATGAAATTTTGTGAGCATATTGAGTAGGTCTGAGAATCGGCCAACATCTATTTTTCATCCCCCTAAATGTTAAGGGTAGTCCACCCCTAAATTTATTTTTTATTTTTTAGACAATTTTTTTTTCCTACAGATCAACTCAATGAGGTTGATTAGCAATTAAAAAAATGAACGCGAGCGAAGCCGCGGGTACAGCTAGTTAATAAATAAATAATTAATTTAACTTGTGATGTATGTTTGTATGATACTATGTTTGTTTCTTAACAGATATCTTCAACAGATTGATCTGAAACGTTGTATATGGGTCAAAATCAGAGAGGTGAGCATTACGCTTCTGACAAAGATTTTCTTGATAAAATGAAGTGACATACCTATAATATTTAATTCATAATAAAGGTACTGTGCATGTTTACAAGGTACTTAACATATTGAGTTTAATATGATATTTTATTACTTGATTATAAACAAAAAAGACCTCAATAATCATTTCGGGAACGCGTCCTTTTACCATGTTTCATAGTTCAGGCACGTTAAAAATATTTACAACTACGAAATAAAAATCTCATATTTTAGTATAAGCTTTAGGCAACATTAAATGAAGAATATATCTTTAAAATAATTTTTAATAATTTTCATTTCTTCATATTTTGACTACTCAAATGCTGTCTGACATTTACCCAATCATTCCGTGAACGCGGAGGATAAACAACGATATAATATAAACAAGATATACTAGGTGGCGTTAAGAAGCATCAGTGTATAGTTCGCTAGTCAAAGCAAACGGCCATGTGTTGTGTTTACGGAAATAATAATTGATTTTGGTGGTAAGTGCCGTCAAATTTGAGATTTGGGAAGCGTACTTTAATACCCTGTCACTACGTGAACGCTATTTGGTGATTAGTTTTTCAAAAATTTGCATACTTTTCACAAAATTGTAATAAATATTTCAACTTACTTGTTCATAATCTCAAAATCTAATATCAAACATGGCGGTATCAAGCGTAACCTTAAAATATTTATCGAATAATCATTTCGGAAACGGTCATTTCGGGAACGTTCTCGTATATGACCGACGTTCCCGAAATGAGTTAAGCGCGTCTGAAATGAAAATCTGAAAGCAAAATGATACTGCAATGCTTTTAAAAAGCTTAACTATGCGATATTTTGGTTTTAGTTATTTACCATTTAGTACGCGTAACATGGAAAACGATAAATATAAAGAAAAAACGATCAAAACAGGATAGTATAGCATAGCATCATGAAAAGGTTAATGCAAAAAGGGAGGAAAATACTTAAAGATAGAGAATTTTACCAAAGAAAGAAAGAAAGCTGAAAATAAAGTTAAGACTGTAAGTGATATGGCTGAAAGAGAGAAAAGGAAACAGAAAAAGGCATGATCAAGGCGAGAAATTGCGAGGAAACTACTTCACTACAGTTGAGGATTTTGTTCGTTTACTGGAAACTTCGACTGTTATTACATGAAGTCACCGACAGTGAAATTATTGCAATCAAAAATAATACCTGAAAAGATAGATAGATGCGATGCCCAGAATGAATATTACTTACGAAGATTGTATAGCAGAAAGCTTCTGATGTCTCCGTACCAATCAATTTTCATAATTGTTGCGAGAAATTACACTATTAGGATTTTCAAACCAAGATAAAGGAAACGAAATTCAAGAGAACTCCTACGAACAAATTGTTAAAATTTTATGTACACCGAAATCCACAGAAAAACGGTCTTAGTTTTTCTTATTTTGATGAAAATATTGTTATTCGAAAAGTAATTGTTAGACTTTTCGAACTTTGATATATAATATGATACTCAAAATACTTTTTGATTCTTGTTATGTGATTTTGCATGTTTTGATGGTATTTTAATTCCTAGTATTTGTTTAGCCTAGAAAAAAAAATTTAAACAAACAACAAAAGTTTCCTAATATCTAATGTTTCTTGAAACTTTAAATTTTATTGTTATTAGATTGTAAGTTACAATTTTAATACTCATATTCCTTACAATAAATAAAGGTATAATACTGTAAATGTATATTATTTTCATGCATAATGTATGTCAAAAACCGTATATTATGTGCTTTCAGAAAACGTCGTCGTCATTCTGGGAACACTCATCATTTCCGGGAACATCACAAAAACGGCAAATAAATCACTTAATAAGTAATGTTGGAGTTAAATCCTACACATATAGATGAAATGACATTTGAACCTTGGCATTTATATTATTAATATTATATTAATTGCAAGAATATTTATATTAACTTGAAGTATCGATGCAGAAATTACGACGATTGAAAATTTTCGTACAGTAATTTAAAAATAATCGTTTTTATTTTAAAAAATATTCAAAATACCAACATTTCTCGATTTAGCAACAGATTTATTACAATTTATTGAAAGTTATTCTTAAATAGATTAAACAAGCATTATTATAAATATTATTTAAAAGTGTTCCCGAAATGACTCATGACTCTGGCATTATTTTTATAAACAGGTAGAATTTCGAAAATATGTATTTTTGTGCGTGCCTATTCACAGAAAAGCTTCATGACAAATGACACAACAGACTTGTCATGTTAGTTTGCTTCAAAAGGAAACATAATTTTACAGATATTTGAAAACCTAAAATGCTCACCTCTCTGATTTTGACCCATATACGTTTAGTTTGGATGACAATGCAGAGTTATCTGATATGATGTCATTCTAAATCCAATATGGAAATATAATAATATACACCCAAAATAGCGGATTACTTCTTTTACTGACTTTAAATTGTTATTTTTAATGTTATGTGCACGTTTTTATTGTCATGGGTTTTTTATTTTGACGGATGGGGAGACATTGATGCTTTTGTTTAATTCCGATCGCAGTAATGTAAATTGACCCTTATTTTTTTCTAAATACAACTTAATTAACTCTAAATCATCCCTTATAAAATTAAGTATCTATTGATATAGAATTCATAAAACAATTATTAAATAATTAATACAATAATAAAAAACATATGGATAGTATTTTTAGTCATAACTGTTTTAGTCATAAAGTTTGTCCGGATATCCGTTAGCAATACTGTACCCACTAGGTGAGGCACTCACTACGCAACGATGTTTACATGTAGGTAATATGCGACTGATAACACCAGTCATAAAGATATTATTTACTTCTGAATGAAACGTGTATTTAAAATATGATAAGATTTTATGTTGACCATAATATAGTGTTTGTCTAGCTAGTGGATTTTTAGAACTAAAATTTCGAAAACCTATTAGAACTTAAAAATCGGTTCAATATAATTAATAGAATGATCTACAAATTTTTTTTTCAAAATTAACTATTACCACACAATAAAACTAATATGATATATAATATTTACAATTAATAATTTTGATGACACGTTTGGCGCAGTTTGTAGTGACCCTACTTTCTTGCGCCAGCGGTCGCAGGTTCGAGTCCCGCTGGGGGCATTCGGGCAGTGTTTACATTTATAATAAGTATGTATTTAAACTTATATATGTAGTATATCAACTGTCTGGCATCCGTAACACAAGCTTCCTTCGTAGCTCACCACGGAACTAGATGGCGCTGTGTGTAATAATATCCAAAAAAAAATAATAATATAATATTAATAATAATAACAATTAACAACATATCCTTACATTTATTATTCCTGTTGTCGTCATGGTCGTCATCAGGGAAGAGATCGACCATGGGGTCGTCGCGCTTGTTGTCGCCCTGACCGCTGCGACTGGTCTCCGACTCCTCAGTTATGTCACTGTCGTATTTACTGTTCAAACAAACATAATTTTATATTATAAAAATATTTCCCGAACAAATATTTAAAACAAAACCGAAAAAAAATCCGAAAATATTCAATTAATATATCCTTTAAAGATAAATATAAAAGAGTTTGTAGTTTGTTATAATTTTTTCATTATTTTGAGTTCAGAAAGTGTAAATAAATATAATATGGCGTTCTTTAACTTGAAGCAAAAATCTATGTGATAATAATAAATTAACAATAAAAGGATCGGCCAAGTCATTTATAGCAAATTAAGCAGAATATTGAGATTTACGCGAATTTCTAACATTTTAAATAAATCTATCCTTTCGGGTTTTTTCACAGGTATATTTCGATTTTTCTCTATGATCGCTCCCGTGGCCAAGATTACAGTGAAACATTCAAAAATTTAAAATAAAACTGCGAAAAATCCGAAAAGATCGGTTCATTCAAAGTATGTTTAGTCTGCAGGGCCCAGAACTTGATCAGAATATATAATATGATTCTTATAATAGGATTCGTGAGTCGGATCTATAATTCATGTCTATAAATTAATTTGTTTCATATTCTTACCTACATAATGTTATTATATGGAAAAATTAAATTATTTTCAGCTGTATCTTATATCTAAATACAGAAGGTAAAGCAAAAGTTTAAAAATTACATTTTTGCGTAAATAATTTAATAAGTTAAATCAATATTAGCATACAAGTTAAAAAATTAGGATTACACATTAGATACGCTTTTAACATACTAGAAAGTAAATGAATTTTTCAAATATTAAAACTCTTATAAAATCAAAATTAATAAACTTGCAACATTCGTATAATATGTAAAAAAATTTAAGCGTCACCCAATTAACATATTTTAGGTCAAACCAAGCTTTAATATGGCATATGTACAACTATGTATGTTTAACGCGTAGTATATAAAATATTAACCGTTTGAAATATTTGTGATTTCCAGAAAAGGGTAGCGACCTAATAATTACTAAGCCTAGCCTACTCAAAGCATTTCACTCTTTGAACATTATAAACTCGATTCAATCGACTGGAATTTACCGATTAAAGCTATGATGTAAATGCATTTTTTGCCGCTTTGAGAACACAAGTAGAACGATAATTTCATGGGATGCATTTAATTTAATTAGTAATTTTAATTATAGAAAGATTTAGAAAAAAAATATTTTGTAATTTACTTATTAATTGATTTAACGTCGTTGTTTAAATATAAAAAAATGTTTGCTTGCAATGTAAATTATTTTAATCTTAATTTAAAAATAAATTCGGAAGGGACAAAAACTATCTGTGCAGAATGAGATCGAAATTACATTCATGTTATCGTAATGGTATCTTAACTTCATTGTGTCTCTAGTCTCTACGCGATATCGGTGAAATAAATTAATCTCAAGTGGCATTTTTACGTTTCATAATCTTAATTCAGGAACAATAAAATTATTCCTTTTATTAATTAGATTTTTAAAGTCCCATCTGATCAAAAGGTAAAGTTAACTACATATTAAATCAGACTATTATATATTAACAAGTAAAAAAACATTGACATGACGGTCAAATTGGCGATTAAAATATAAGGCAAAGATCAAAAACGGAACTCAAAAACTCATAAGCACATACCGTATAGAGGCCATGAAGTCCAAATGCTTATTTTCCTCCTCCAACTGTGAGACTCTCTGTTCGGAGGCCTGAAGACGTTGCTGGGCGGCCGCCAGCTCGTCCCTGAGCCACGCATTCTCCTGGCAAAGACGACGCACTTGGGTCCTCAACTTTTGCTTCTCCGCCTCTACGGACTGTAAGTGGGAGGCTAGGGCCATCATCACCTGAAGATAATTTCAAAAATATTGTAAATGCCAAAATAATAGTTGCTATTTCATTTTTTTATTTTTTTTTTATTTATTTTTTTTGTAATATATTCTCCATAGTTCATGATACCAATTCTCACCATGGGATTACATTATTTATTATTCTAGCAAAAGATGCCACCGATCAGCGTATGTTGTCCTAGATTTGATGAAAGAGAGAAGTTTTCTTATCTCATTCTATGTACGCGATAAAAATCTCTTACTGCTATCATATTATTTTCACGTTATTTTATAAATTGTAAAAAATAAAAATATCGAAATTCCCTAAAACAGAATACTTTCATTTAAAAGCTAGAATAAAAAACTCAGGTTTTGTGAGTCTCTTATTAAAAGTGGCTAGACCACCCTAATTTCCCATAAAACGCCCACACGATTCAGACTCGCGTCCCCTAGTTGTGTGCACAGTCGTTAGTTCAACAACCCCTGGCACGTACGCCTTTGTACATCACTGATTAAGGGTTGAGATCTCATCTTGCAAAGTATGATAAGCCCTGATCTGGCTTTTGCGAAACTTCATATTAATTCTCAACTGAGCTAATAGGAAATACAAAAAACTGGATAGCTAGATTAAAAAAAAACTTCTTTGTATGGATTTTTCTAGTACATAAAGTACTACCTATTACTTACAGGTAATAGAGAAAAGTAACAAATTAAATAGTACAATAGTAAAAAAAATTAGTAGTAATTCTGCGCTTTTACACAGTACAAACAAACAAACAATCAAAATTAGGGTAATTGAGATATTTATTTCACTTTCCGTACAGTAAAAGATCGATACTCTCTTGTTAAACCGACTAGGTAGTTGAATGACCCCTAGCACATGTAAGGCTTTCGAGCTAATAGAGGGCCGCAATTGTTTATAATAATAGATTCGTACTGTGATTATTTTGCATTACAATGTATTAAAATAAAATTTATCACATTATGAAATTAAATATCATGCTTGCAGAGTGATAAAAAACCTTAAAGATAGGTTTATTAAAATGTCAAATATTTGTGTAAATTTTATATGAAAGTTTCATTTTCCAAACCAAGTTTCCGGATATCTTCTGTTTTTTGGTTCGCAACGCGTTTTGAACGCTTCTAGTAATCATTGTCACGAAGGAGTTCTCAAATTATATAAAATATATGAACACAAAAAAAAAAAAAAAAGAAGAATGTAAAATATAATATTTAATAGTTTATAAAATCACTTCGATTTCCAAAGAAAATATTTTATAATACGCCCTAACATAATCCCATTGATAAAAATAAATATTAAAAAAAAATACTTTAAAGTATAAAACTAAAGTACCGGTGAATCCTAGATTAAAGGTGAAAATACATTGATAGTAAATAGGCCGACACGGCCGTCGTATCTGGACAGCCGCCAACAAATATGCAAATCAAGCTGATATTATAAATACAAAAATTTGTATTTATATGGGTTTGTTCCTGCTGGACAGATTTAGGAAAAACTTTCATATCCAGATAGACTATTATACATTTGGAGTAGCATAAAGGCTACTTACTGTACTAAAAAAATGGCTTAATCTTAATATTTAATTTTGTTGTAATGGCTTAATCTTAAATTTAATTTTGTTGTTGCACACAAATACTGTATAAATTTTAAAATAAATCCCCCTAGCTCTACTACAGTCAGTTGTTAGTGTAACAACCCTTGTCAAGTACCGAACTAACAGCACGTCGATGCATACAGTGATTTAGGGTAGGTATTTTTCAGATAGAGGGTGGAAACTGGGAATTCATGTTTTGTTTTTGAAGAGCTTTCACTGCACTAATTCTGATCCAGCCCTCAGACTATTCAGTAGAAATAATATTACGGCCACTTTAGACGATTTTGTTTCTATTTTTTATGTCGATTCCAGTATTTTTCAATATGGTTTAGATACATGACTGTTTGGAACGCGCATCCTACATAAGCTTTAGTAGTAGCTTTAATAATGTACAAACATTCGTTATTGTGCATGGCAGTCTTTAGTCTTAAATTATTTTTAATCTACTACTTAAATAGGTAGTTTTAAGTAACCTAATCCGTATATATGTATTTTGTACGTTACGCGATATATTTGCAAATTTTGAAATAAAATACATGATTTTTGTCTAACAAATTGATCATATAAAAACGCGTGTTCGTAAAAAGTTACTATTACAAATCTTATAGGTATATTTCAGTCTTAATCTTTAGTTTTACTTCATCTACTCTTCATAATACTAGAACGCAACCCTTAAAGTAAAGATTTCTTAAGAGCGTCCTTAAAACCATTGAAAGAATATAGGCCACGCCCACAGATAGAACGAATTGAAAAGCTCCAGGAAATGGAGCACTGAACGAGTTTCTATTATAATGCCCATTCCACACTATCCATTTAGTGAGATAAAATATATTTTATTATTATGGGTATCCATTTTACCGTTTTTATAAAACCTTACTGATTAATATTGCGAAGGATTATATTATAGTGCACGAATGTATGCGCACATATTATCGTGCTCTCCGATGCATGAAGAGGAGAGAAATATTAATGATCAATGATGAGAGAGAGAGAGATGAGATGAGAGACATGAGAACAATATTAATTCAAAGTGTTATAAAAAAAACTACTCACAAACAAAAAACTTAAAAAAGTATGCTAAGACCTCTAAACCTGCAATGCAAGACAAGACTATAGAAAAAACAAGAACGAAGAAAATCAATGTTATTGTAATCAACTTCTTTTACGTAGAAACGAAGCAACAGATTGACCTCATTTGTTGCATAAGGAAAAGTATATGCCGGTAAGGATTTTTACTGACTTGTAAAAGTCTTAGTTACTTTATCTTTCATAGACAGATTATGTTTCAATCAAATGGGACATTTCCATTGGAGAAGTTATTGTATGTTATCGAATCAAAGAAATTCTATAACCCTTTTGCTACACATTGGCTTTGGAAAATATTAGAATTTTGTAAAGAAATCGCTTGATAAATAGAAAGTTTGGGAACAAAATTTGGCACTTTTCATACAACTTTTGTAAGATCTTAATCATACAATCTTATTATCTTTTTAGCTAGTTATCAAAAAAACGTACACTCATAGCCAGTCGACAACATTCATCGCTATTGATTTATCAGATACTCGATCCGGTAACCGCATTAAGTCACGTTTGTTTTCGTCGTCTAAAGCATTTGTAATCGTATACGTTTAACACTTGGGCAATTTATAACAATCTTTTTGTTTATCATTGTGAAAATTATGATATAGTGTTTTAGACCACCTAAGCAGTAAATATAAGTATATACTTTGTATGAGACCATAAAGATCGTGTTGCGCGAGCTGATTTCGAGAATAACTAGGCCAATTGGAACAATACTGGATTAATGTTTATTCAATCTTTACTAATACATTTTTTGTTGATATTAATTTTCTTTTAAATGTACTCGTATATTTCTAAAATACCTTTGAGTATAATTACACACAGATTGTTGACATTTCTAACAACTCAAAAACAAACCCTTAGAAGGAGCAATTGTACTAAATACGCGAGGATCCACGCGAGCATTTATTTATCACTGAATATAATAATTCTGTTGGTTTAAAATCAATATCTTATTAATGAAGTAAAACGCATATATGTAATAATAAAAAGAAAGTAACAAATGACAATTAAAGAGTGAAAGATGGCGATAAATATAAACCTAGGGTAAAGAAACGTATCATTTACGACATAAAAACAACATAACAGTAATTGCCTTTTAGCTATTGCCCACAAAAAGTCATAAACTGTACAAACAATCTATTTATTGATTTACTATAAAGTGATTGAATGCCTTAAAATCCTGTTACAATATACTATGTACAGATTTACAGCATCAATAAAGTAGTACTCATTATTTATAGAGAGGAATCTTAAGTGCATGCGTCGCAGAGATGCTAGGGTTGTCATTCGTTTTCGTTTGTTTGTTTATATGTCTTATGATAAATGTGTAGTACCTAAATAACATTTAAATTATTAAAATAATAAAGTAACAAGTATCTACTACTACTAGCCACAATTGAGTAGTTTAAGCCTGTACTTAACTAAGTACGTAACTTACAAGTTATTTTACAAATATATCTTTTGAAAATAAAAATGATGAATAACTTTAGTACAGTAAAGATTCCAATTTTGATATGTACGCAAATAACTTGCAATCTTTTATTGTCGTTGGTTACTTTATGGTACACACATACTTTATTGTTTTTATATATTTATAAATTTGGCAACCCTAGATAAATGATCTTTATATAGCCACCGTCTGAAAGGAATGAGCGGTGCATATTTTGCATACAGTTCCATAATTTATACTCGTCTACATTTTATGTGCGCTTATTAGTGTTAATGTAGATTGCAGAGCTTGTCTATTTGCGGTCCGATCAATGTTGTCGACGGGTGTTTGCATTTATAATGTGCTTTCTGCATGTGTTCATTATTTGACAGTAAAATCTAAGTTAAATTTAACTAAGTTTGGTTAATTTTGCATTGACGATAAAAAAAAATATGGTGTTAATCGACAAATATTTTTTTACAATTTTATTGACATTTAAAATGACACACAAATAACGGATTTTTATAAAACCCTTCTTTTTCGATCTTAACGGGTAACTCACTTGAATCATACCAAATTTAAAGTTTTAAGCATAAATGCCAACTTTCTTGTTTTCGTGAGTTTTCGTGGTTAATCTGCAAATGAAATTATTTTGCCACCTAACATTATACATCGGGTATATAAAATTTGAAATTGAAATAGAGGTTGCTATTAAAAAAGATGACCCACTAAAATACCTACGGCCAATCTTACTGAGACTAGTCTAATGCGCAGGAGACATTATAGTGCATTAGTGTAAGCGCAGACACTATGCACTCATTATTTCTGTCACTCAAAGTCCGATGGGACGGTACTTTAAAATGACTAGTGAAACTTAAGGCGTAGTAACGATAGCTTTACGTGGTCACTACAATATATTATACGTTTAAAATTTGCAACCAACCTGTGCCTCTCCCAAGCCGAGTTCAATGGCATCGATCCCCTTACGAACCAATGCCACCTTCTCATGTTCGTGGTCTGTGTTGGCCGCTAAGCCGGCTAGGAGCTGGGCGTGCTCTGCCCTCAGGGCCTCGAGTCCAGCGGCCACCGTGCGAGCGCCGGCCACCATCTCCTCCTGCGTCATCGCCGTCATCCTGCCTAGCGATTCGATCTTCTTTCTGTCAAAAAGGAGATGTTGAGGTTAAAAATACGTTTAATAACTTAAAGTACACTTTAATTAAAATTATTATGGTTTAAAAATTAAAAATAAAATTAAAATATTTACGAGTTTTTTGCTTTCATCGATTTATAAAGTACACTAAATAAAAAACTTCGAAAACTTTACAGCAATGCAATTCATGATGTTACATAGTGTCATAACCACAAAGTAAGGACATACGAACTTAAAATCTTATGCACTTTTAATAAATTTTATTTAAAACATGCTACGCACCCTCGCTTCGCTTGATTTCATCCCTACTAAACAAAAATCAAATATATTCCACGGGATCCATACATTTCTAGGATAAAAAGATCAGTTCAGCCGTTATAGCGTGAAAACGAACACACAACCATCCATCCATCCAAACATTTATTTAAACATTCACAAATGACAAAACTATATAGACTTACGCATTTTTATTCCTAATCTGATAATATATAAGACCAAAATTAATCAAACACTATAGTTAAACTATCACAAAAATACCTGCGCTACTTGTTATAAAGTCAGAGGTGGAATGATAAAAATATATGTCAACATTACGTACACGACTAAAGCAAACGTATCAACGCCTAGCCCTGAAAAGGACCTTGGATGAGAAAATGATACTTATCAGGTACACGACTCACGGTACAATAACAGCAGGATAACTGTATACTGTATAATACTACGGGAGGTAGCGCTATAGTTGAACAAGTCATTTCATACCGGCTGAAAATCACAACACTAATAGTTTTCCCCTTACCTATAACAGCTCCGAACGTCAGCTGCTCAGGTAGCGGTGGAGGTAAGAGAGGCAGCATGAGAAAGTCATTGGAAAAAAATCTGCTCCGATGAATTTTATACCGCGTAAAAATGAATTATATGATTGTTTCCATCACATTTTTGAAGAAAATCATCGTCAGCTGTATTGACGGTGGGGGGTTATATGTCAGTCGCGTACTTGAACCTCATAGAAATTTTCACAAAAAAAGTCATTTTATACCTTATGAAATTTATACATCTTAATTTTTATACTTTTAAAATAACAAAGACAATCGTCAGCTGCATTTTTGATGGGGGTAAGACCGTCAGTCAGCGTGATAAACATTTCGCGAGGTCAATGCATTTGAGAGTTGCATAGTGTCTTTGAAAAATAAACTGACGATCTTTACATCCACAAACAATTAGCTGACGACGACTTATGTTTCTTGAACAATCTAGTTATCTTACGCTTAGAAATCAATAAGTATAGCACATATTAATCTATAATCTAATGGCTCTCGCAAGTTTGTATGACAGTTTTTCATTTTTGGGGCTAAAGACTTTAAATTTCGCAGGGAGGTAGTTAATTGTTAGTAAAAATCCACTAAGAACTAATTTTGTGACAGGGCCGGCTTAAGGAGGTCTAAGGGCTCTCGCAAGTTTTTACGAAATTCTTTCATTTTTTGTGTTACAAATTTAAATTTTGGCAGGGAGTTAGTTTATAGTCAGCAGATAGCTTTTAAAATTATACAAATCAGACACTCTTCCATCACACAGTAAATATATTAAGAAAGTATAGCACAGCGAGCAATGAGGAGAGGAAGGGAGACGTCCACATATTACTTATATGAAATAGAAAGCCGCGCGGCGCAGGAGTTACATATTAATTATGGGTTCTGAAATAGCTGGAGTAATTTTGAAGAAACTTTCAGTCAATCTACAGATCAACCCAGCGAGTGTTCGAATGAAGATTAGTAGCGAATAAGAAAATGAACGTGGAAGCCGCGGGTATTGCTAGTTTCTTATAAATAACACCGCATTATAATTATTTATTTTGTGTCGGTTTAAAACTATATTATAATACTAGCAATTCCTGTTGGAATCCACACTCCGCCCGCGTTCTAATTACTATTAAAAATAGGGATTGTTGGATGAAAATTTAGGGTTATGATTATTTATGGGTATAACATATTTGGTCTAAAAATAAAAAATAGCCTATCTAATCTCAGATCTACCAAATAAACACAAAAAAATTCGTAAAAATCGGTTAAGCCGTTTCGGCGGAGGTCAATAACAAACCATGTGGCATGAAATTTTTATATATTAGAATTTAGATGTTTTTTAACAAACGAGTATTGAGTATATCTCTCGCACATTTCCGATATTGACAGAGTCAGAGTCATTGTTAGGGGTGAGGCGCACGCCTCTGTTGTTGTTTTGAAGTTGTAAAACTTACCTATACAAATAAATAAAATTGTCTATTAAGTCTATTTGTAATACCAAAATAAAAACTATTTAATAAATTCAAATGAAATTTTATAAGATTTTATATTTAACTAGCTGTCCCGTGCCCACTTCGTTGGGCAAAATGTTAATAATCCTTTTTAGTACAGAGTGTTTAAATAATTTAAATTATTTTATTAATATTAAAAATTAAATTACCTATACTAATATTAAAAAACTACTTTTTGTAACTTAACTATAAAAGTTAGACATATGTTGTCGTTGACTTTTTTGTAGGCATTTTCAAGCTCCACATTTTTTCTCTGAGCAGCTTTTCTCTAGAACTCAAAAATATATCTTTCATAGTTAAAGCAGCGTTCGTAAGAAACGCTTTCATTCGACCGTTTTTTCTCCGATTCACTTTGCAAAACGGACACCACGTTAAAGCCTTTTTATTATTCGGTTTTTTATATAACCTATGACACTTAGCAATAATGTGGCTTTCTATTGGTGAAAGAATTTTTAAAATCGGTTCAGTAGATCCCGAGATTACCCCTTACAATTTAACAAATATACAAACACACAAACTTTACTTCTTTATAATATTAGTATAGATGAAATTAATGTGTACAATTTTATTTCTGTCTGCCACTCTGTTTTTTCGGCTAATCCCCAAAACAGCTGGACCAATTTTTACGGAATTTTCAATGTCCGATCATCTGCAGAATAGTTAAAATTCCTATACCTATATAGTTATCAGAACAATACGTAGTACATAGAGACGGACCCGAGCGAAGCTAGAGTAAGAGAGAGTATTATGCACAAGAAATTATAAATAAAGTTATTATTATATAATTCTTGTAATCTTAAAAACTATCAATCTAAAAATGGCAACGCGCAAGCAGTCGCTGAGTCAATCGAGTGTGCATGTAACTACAGCGTTTGTGCGTAATTCCAAGCCTAAGATAACTAGAATGTTAAAGAAACATGAGTCGTCGCCAGCTGATTGTTTGTGGATGTAAAGATCGTGAGTTTATTTTCTAAAGAGACTATGCAACGCTCAAATGCATCGACCTCGCGAAATGTTTATCACGCTGACTGACGGTCTTTCCCCCATCAAAAATGCAGCTGACGATTGTCTTTGTTATTTTAAAAGTATAAAAATTAAGATGTATAAATTTCATAAGGTATAAAATTACTTTTTTTGTGAAAATTTCTATGAGGTTCATGCACGCGACTGACATATAACCCCCCACCGTCAATACAGCTGACGATGATTTTCTTTAAAAATGTGATGGAAACTATCATATAATTCATTTTGGCTCGGTATAAAATTCATCGGAGCACTTTTTTTTTCAATGACTTCTTCATGCTGTCCCTCTTAGTTCCACCGCTGGTGCGGCGACTGACGCTCACTTTACTGATCTCTGACCTCTAAACAACTGTTTGAAATAAAATTCATTCGGGATGAAATTCCTAGAAAAAATACAGCGCTACCTCCCGTAGTATAATGTTACTGACATTACGTCAAACTTTGACAGATAGATACGATGAGGTTAACTTATATTTATATTTTAAACAATTAGTTAGTTCCGTGATTTTTTTCTGTATGAAGTAGATTTAAAGATGATAAAAGAAGTGGATTTAAAAAAAATAAAAAAAAAATTTGGAAAACTATATATTTTTTATCATGGGGGAATTCTTAGATATTCCATAAAACACTCTGTTATAAAATCAAGACGAATAATGCTCAATCGTAAAATCATAGATAATACATATATAGAAAAATATACATAAAAATACCATAAAAATATAAGTCTTCAAATCGTTGGCTGTTTTTGATTTGGTTTCTTAAAAGTCTTTCATTGCCACTGACAGTATTATTTTAAAACTTACGAGTTGACGGTATTTCGGCACTATTACAATTGCCATAAATGCCCGGTTTTGTATCATAAAACTACTAATGATGTCCATTTAAAGAGTGTCAATGTTTTTTAAGTCTTAATGTCTTTCTAATTAACATCATCACCGATCATTCTTAATGCAAATCGTTTTGTTAGAAATCGTTTTATGATAATTTATATTTTAATATGAAAAAAAACATCTGGTTCATTAAAATACATGGATACTAATATAAACAACGAAAGTTACTACATGTTTATACAATAAAATATACTAAACTTAAAATATCAGTATTGACCTATTGGAAAAAAGTAAGTATATATGTAAATATTAGAAATATGGATATTAAGCAATAAGATTCTTATGAACAAACATTCATAAAAATGCAAGCAGTTTATTTTAACTGCTATTTTATTGATATTGACAAAAGCGCTCTCTAAGATTGAAAGTATTAGACTTTACAATAACATAAAATAAAGTTGGATAAAAATAAACGATTGAGCAACTATATTCATAGATTTTTAACGGTTAACTGTAGATTTTAACTTTAAAACTATAATGTTTGACGTGAGATCAGTGAGATTAAATTGATTGTGTTATTAGAGAAATGGTTGCCGTAACTCTCTTAGAGCCGTCTCTACTTTGTAATGACGCCTGTCAAGCACTTAGATGGACATCTAAAAGGAATGTCTGAGATTCCTCTGATATTTATAGATGTCTGTCTGATATATATCTAAACATTTAACGGTAAACAACATTTATAACAAAAGAAAGTAAGCGATAATGCGAGTGTCTAGATATGACGTTCGAGTGCGCCGGCATTGACGGCACGTCTGAAGCACGTCTTTTAAAGAAGCAAATTTTTATGCTAGTACTTTTTATTGTTACAGTGGTAGCCTAGCGGTAACGCACTCGCTTGGATAACCGAGTGATGCGGGTTCAAATCCGGGTCTCGCACCTCTGATTTTTTCATGTGCGACTCATTTCGACTATGATTATCATATGAAAACATCGTGAGGAAACCTGCATGTCTGAGAAAATCTAGCATGTTTTCGAAAGATATGTGACGTCCGCCAACACGCACTAGGCCAGCGCGGTGGACTATGGCCTTGTACTAAGGGAGGAGGCCCGTGCCTAGCAGTGGGATGTTAAAAAGGGCTGATGATGATTATTTTTTGATCGCATTCCAAGATCACTGATTTGGCAGGCACTACGAGCACAGATGGTACCTGAATGTTATGTTCGAATGGTGGCTGACATGTACGAGAACGTCTCCACAAGGGTATGGTGCCCAGCAGGAATCAGTAATGAATTCACTGTGGGAGTGGGTGTCCACCAGGGATCAGCATTGAGTCCGCTGTTGTTCAATCTTGTGATGCACTACCTCACATCTGAGATACAGCAACCGACACCATGGTGCATACTCTACGTGGACGATGTTGTCCTCATCGACAAAGACCCGATAGCTCTTCAAAAGACGCTAGAAAAGTGGAGATCAGCAGTAGAAAAAGCGGGATTAAAGATCAGTAGAGAAAAGACCGAGTACATGCACTGTAAATTCGCTGATAAAAATACCCACCATACCATGTACCTGCAGAATACGGTTCTCAAAACTGTCGACTGCTACAAATATTTAGGCAGTGTGTTGACAAATGACGGCACAATCGACGAAGACGTCGCGCACCGCAAAAACGCTGGGTGGCTTAAGTGGAGAGAGTTGAGTGGAGTAATCTGCGATCCAAAAATGCCAATACGCGTCAAAGGCAAAGTGTACAAGACTGCAATAAGACCCGCAATGATGTACGGAGCGGAATGCTGGCCGCTCAAGAAACACCAGTCTGACAAGCTACATGCCGCCGAAATGAGAATGCTCAGGTGGTCTGCCGGAGTCACCCTCCTAGACAAAGTACCAAACATTTACATCAGAGGAAGTTTTAAGGTTAAGCCGATACAGGACAAGTTAGCAGAAGTCCGATTGAGATGGTACGGACATGTTATAAGGAGACCGGCAGAGCACATGACAAGGAAAGTGCTTAACAACAGGCCAGGGCAAAAAAAGCGCGGAAGGCCCAAACTTACATGGATGTCGGTAATTAAAAAAGACATGGAGACAAACAATATTAATCCTAAGACGACCCAGAAGAGATATTTATGGCGGGGAATGATTAGGAGAGCCGACCCCAAATAAAGATGGGAAAAGGCCAGAAGAAGAAGAAGATGATTATTTTTTGACACCTGTCAAGATTATACATTTCTCAGAGATGACATATTTTCCGACAGTAAAAAGTAATGGTAACGGTAACGTATCAGTTGCCATAAAAATCTTTCCAGTGTTTTTATTGTTATACGGTCACAGACAGACAGACAAACATTCAAAAAACTATAACTATACATAAATACACATACATATATCATGCGGAAGTAACAAGTCGATACGATGCACAGGAAGCGGAGTTGCAAAACGAAAGTGGGTGCGGCTGGGACGGCCGTGGGACGAATTTGACACTATTACGATATCCACTACCGGAAACCACGAGAATATGCGTCAATACTTCCGATGCAATGGACAAAATAAAATTACATGAAGTTTGTAAAATGACGGTAGCTATTAAGTTGATATTTTAATTTAATTATAAATTACATATTATAATTTGACTCGATTGCATTAACTTTGTGTATTTATGAAAAACGACTAAAATATTAACAGGCCGTATTTAGGCCGGAACATTGGCCTGGCGCACTGCCTTGCGCCTAGATTTGGTGTGAAGATAGATTAGATAATAGAAGATAGACTTAGGCTACAATTAAAGGAGAATATCTGAAAAGAGCATTTTTTAAAGTTAATAGGTAAATAGGTCGAAATCAGTATCAGTCCTCATAAGCTAATTTATTTATTTTGTTTCCCACGACGGTAAAATCTTCAAATTTGGTAATAATAATAATCGGAATTAATGTCATTCCTATTATTTACTTGCAAAAAAGACATGATATCCCCCAAAAAACAAAAATAAGAAAAAAGGCCAAGTTCCTATACCAAAAAATCGGCCTATAAAAGTAGTGAGATCAATATTATACTAATATATACCAAGCATTTCAGAACTGCAGGCCAAGCATTTCAGAAATGTCATTTTAATTTTAAAATCAATTTAATAAAGAAAAAAAACTTGCTAAGTTGATAATAGGGAATCATAGTTTTAAGAAAACGATTTTTCGAGTGTTTCATCATTTTTATACGGTCAGGAAAGATCCAAGCTCTCTGTTCACTGGTATTCTCAAAAGACATGTTAGATTCATAGATTTTTCTGCAGTTCTGAAATGAATGAACTGAATTTTCTGGCAAAATTTTTCACAAAAATCTCAATTTTCCCTGACTTTCCAGGTAGCCCCTCGATTTCAATGACTTTCCCTGACCACTTTGAGCTTCCCTGACTTTTCCCTGACTTTCCAGAATGTGGACACCCTGTTAAACATATATGTAATATGACTTCTTATACTTATCTACTCTGAAACTAATATTCAAAGATTTCTATAAATCATGAAAGTAATTTTAACATCAATGAAACATTATAAGTAAATATGTAACTTTCAGTTTGTGTCATACAAAGTCTTTCTTAGTTGTGAGGTTTAAAAAATTCAGTGAGAGCAAAATCAAAGCACTTGCTAAAATGCAGTTTATACTTTATAGATTTAGTTCAGATACGACGTTCAGTGGTTCCTTTTCAAATGCTTTCTTCAGAATAAGTATTTCCTTTCAACAATTGTTAAAGATAAAACTTTTAAAATAAACAAATTTTGAGGCAACATCTAAAATATTTTTCCATAATGCCACATAAGAAATCGAAGGTCCCCATTAGGTTGAAATATAGCTAAAAAGACTGGAATAACAAAGTCCTAAAAATAGCATATTATAATATGCACTATATTATGTTGTGCTTGCGTCCAAAGATCTACAAGAAAAGACTATTTTTTTAAAATACACTACATACATACGACACATACACATACACACTCGTAAATACATATATGTAGCTAAGTGTAAATTTTATTTATTTGTATACCAGATGAAATTAATGACGACGCATTTATTATTAGTTTACTACGACATAATGACTAGATCTAGATATCTAGATCTAGATATTTTTCGATCTACTTATTGACTTCATATAATACGCTGAAAACGCCTTACAGGTTACATGGAGTAAAACTGTCGCTAGGTTATAAAGACGGTTTGAATATCTTGTACAAAAGCATCAATGTAAGGCTTCGGTATAATTGTGTTTTGTTCATAATTAAGTTTGGCTGCTTAGAAATAAATCCCATTGTCTACGATTATTTAACCGCGCAGGTTGCGGACATCGATACCCTAAACTAGTTTGAAAGATTGAGGGCGAAGTAAAAAAAATAATGTCATTTAAAGCTTATATTTAGTCAAAAAATGTCAAAAATGAGGCAAAGCTCGGATGAAAGTCAATTAGCTAAAACCTTGCATGTATTTGTGTTGAAATTTAATATGTCGACCAGTAAGTCTCGTATACGATATAATTAAATATCGTATATTAATGATGAATTCGGTAAAAAATTGGTCTTAAACAATCCTACTATAATACTTTAAATGTGAAGTATGTGAGGATGGATGTTTGTTACACTTTTACAACGTCAATTTGGCACAGATTACTTTTCATCATGAAAATTTCATGCCGGAAATATGTACAGTTACCGTGGGATAGAGCTGTTATTTTACTAGGACGAACCCTAAGCGAAAATAGAGTGAGTCGTTACAATTTCATACGATCAACAGTGTTTGAGATAGAGCGCAAAGAGTGGCAAGCGCCTGGTAAGTAATAAGCTTATAGTTTAGTAACGCCGTATGTATCTTATTATTACCTTCCACTCCGAGGTTAAAACCTTATTTGAGCGGCTTATTATAACACATATAAGAAAATCTGGTTGTATCTATGCATATAATAAAATTCTTAGTTGAATCTGTAATTATACGAATATTTTTTGAATATTCTTATTGAAATGATTATTATATTCGTTTCAAAGGTCGATAGTTCTATTGTTTCTACATTTTTTGTCTGCCTTTTTGTGACCGCATCACGAGAAACCCACTTCACAGATTTTGATGTATGATGATATCTGGATATTTATATCTAAATAAATATCTCATTGCTAAGAAATCTATACGAGTCTAAGTAGTAAGTATCTAGATAAATAATATAGTTATATTTGATTATATTCATACGCCGTCACACTTACATGAAATGTATAACATTGCAATAAACCTTGAAAAGAATAACAAAATACTAATGAAAATCAACACGAATAGTAAGTTACGTTATTGATTTTTATATATTTTAGCTATATTTAAAACAAACGAAATTGAAATATTTCATATCTTGCTCTACGTTTCTCCATCATGAGTTCAGAAAAAAAATATATATTTACTAGAGAATCACCATTGATCTGCTCAGGTTTGTGCCTAGTTACTTTCTAACTGTTAGTACAGATTCCTCAGAAACCAGAGAATTTCCTATTCAATTTTTTTCTAAATCTGTCCAGTACTTTTCTCATCGTGTCGTGACAGACAGATAAACAAAAATTCAAAAAAACTATTGATTCGGCCTCTGTATCAATAATAATGTTTATTTCAATACGATTTTCCAAAAATAATTCGAATAAACCTAAAGATTCGTCCCGGTTAAAATGAAAAGTCAAGGTAAAATACTAGACTACCACTACACTACCAAAAAGTCCTTGACAATGAATTCTACTACAACACGTATCACTAATCTAATCAGCTGCATAATTTATATGCGAGTATTAAAAATCAAACGGTCTCGTCAACGTGAGAATATGCCACAGGAAGCGACATGATATGCAAATGGCGACAATTAAGATATGGGTCAACGGCACTACGTCCTATGCTTAATACGTTAATCATAGCCGGTAGAAAAATTATTGATTGTTTGTTTTGGAACAACTAAGTATATTTTGAACTACTTGAATTGAATGTGAACTACTTGAATTTTGCTGTAATTATGAAAGTGAACTTAAAAACGTATTTAATTTTTCTAAATTAAATCGTTCATTAGTAATAAAAGTATGAGCTCATTGGATATGATAAATATGTATGTGAACGTGTCATTGCGGACTCCCGCAGTGTCTCTTCAACCATAATAATATTTTAATATATTTAATGTACTTTTAGCATTTTACCATCGAATAGAAAGTCTTCGTATTTTACAAAGTTTGCAACAAAGTAGGTAGTTACATACCACCAAGTCTTAAAAATGTAATGCAGAAGTTACTTGTAAAGTTTAGTTCAAGATGACGCGCTCTGAATTTGTTTGCCGAGCTTTGGGTAATAAAAGCTGGTTTCTACTTCTACGCGTTCTTTCTTTACTTGAGAACGAATAGTTTCATGTTAAAATTTGTGTATAAAATATGAGCCTTATTTTGTCTAAGGGTTTTTAGCATTTTCATTGTACTTATTTTACTATTGTTTTAGTTATTTCGATACTGTTTAATATAAAATTTGTATTTTGAAATAACAAACAGTTCAATAGGAATTTTCTTTCATATACTTATCTATAATTTATTCAGTTCAAAGATTCGATAGAAGAGACTTCGTATAGAATAAATTTTATAACCACGATTGAGATATTCTTCCGAGAGACGGAAGGAATAGAAGTAAAGCTTCAAAAATCCCCCAGGGTGTTTCTTATACTTTATTACTTTCGCATTGCACCACACAGGGCCGAATCTAATGTAGTGTCGGAATTTGTTGTTTTACAAAAAATCATTTAGTAACAATTCATTAGCTAAGAGTGTAATTCACAACTTCGTTCTTTGTGTAGTTGTCGAGATTGCAGTTTCTATTGTTAAAAATAAAATTGATTGAATGAATTTAAATGGTTTTAAAAAATTCAGACATGAAGATAAGTAGACTTTGTACAATAAAATCAAATATCAAAGAAAACTACAATTTTACACGCAAGACTGCTTATTTCCTAAGCCTTAACAATATTCGTTACTCCTGTCATAGTAAACAAATATTAAAAACGACACACGTTTTGATTAGTAAAAACATAAATCGTGTCACACTTTAAACATTCGTAAAACCATAGCACTTCCGAAAGTAAGTTTTCTTGTACCCTAAACAAAGAACATTAAGAAGTATGAACATAAAATATTTAGAGCCTACTTCCATTAGTCATTAACAGCTCGATAAAATCCACCATTTGGCTAAGCTAGCGGTATATGGTCTACTTCACCGCCCTTAACTACTCTCATTTAGGGTAGGCACCCTATACACTATACAGGGACTAAGAGAATCTAAATTTTAAATAATTAATTACAATAGTATTAAACGTTAACGTCAGTTTCAAGAATACGACACATTTCTTATACTCTAGCGTTTCAATACCTATAAGTACCTATACCTACGTAAAAAATATTGATAAATTGCTATGGGCTTCATATACCTTATAAGTTATGATCAACGTACGTTATACTTTTTAGTTAGTGATAGCAAACTTTCTAAATACTTCTATTTAAGCATTTCTAGATATTTGTAGAGTCAGCTTTTTATTAAGATACTAGCGATATATGTTGCTAGTATCATGTATACTTTCATATGCATTTAGTGAAAAGCTGTTAATTTGAAATTAAAGCTGACACAACACAACTGACACTCTCATTTTATTTATATCTATAGATAAAGCTACAGAATCAAGTTTCAGATCACTTTCTGTGGATCATTCGTCGTTATACACTACTTCGTTAGTGCTGATTAAACAATTTTTTATCGCCCCTCGTTCCATGACAAGAGAGAGGGCAGTATAGTGACTCACCATGCCATATTTTCATAGCATAAAGGAGGATAAGTGCCTAAATGCAAAATGCCGACAGTATGCAATGATAATGATATGCTTTGATCAAGTCCAACGAGATAGATATTATTATAACTAGACTTAATTTGTGTTCTCTCGAATAACCAGCAAACAGACCACCAAGTTGTCTATATAAAATGTTTACTTTTTATATCCCATCGTTTAAAATGCCATACCATCATTAAAGTATTCAATTTCCAATAAACTATGATAAAAACATGTCGTCCACGTTCTTGTTGTACTAAAATGGAGGTATCAGCTGACGAATCAATAGGGAACGGCTAGGAAAGCATTATTAGTACTAAGATATGTCTGTAAAAGGCAAAACATCTGCCTTGCCCATCGGTAGGCTTAAGGACAATGGACTTTTCGCCCTTGGAAATACCTTGCATAGTCGTATGTTAAATTCTTCTAGTATAATCGACATCGAGTCATTGCACTATTTAAATATGCATCTATATGCATTTTATATATCTCTCTGTTTCTTTATTTATATATAACAATAACTTTATTAAATTATATGTAAGGCAAAAAGAAAACAAATGTACTTTACATAATTGCACTCATGCCTAAGTATATTAGCATTATAACTATGTAATACCTACGCAATACGCATACATAAATTATATAAGAATTGTATGAAAAATCCGCATTGGATAAATAATAATCCATATTATTTCTAATTCAATCAAGCCTTGAAATTTTTGGCGAAATTGAATGACTGCCTGATGTTATATATAGTTAGACCCCTTTTAACTTTGGGCACGGGACTCCTTTTACTATACAAAGAACTTGGCAAAGTGCAGGTTCCCGGACTTCACATGTCTTTCGAAAACTTGTTCGATTTTTTCCATGTTTTCTTCCACCATAAAACAAGTGTAAATGGTGTCACCATAAAAGGTGTTTTGAACTTAGCCTTTGAACCCGGGAACTGACCGCTATTATATGAAATATTTGTGATCGTCTGGTTAAACCGAAATAAATAATTACCAAACTATTATTGTTATTATAAAAATATCTAAAATAAAGATATTTTCTGTATTATTCATTCAAATTTCCATACTATCTTGTATAACTGAACAAAATTAAGGAGTGAAAATGGATAAAATTCAATGGTTCGGAAATAACATGACCAAAGGCTTCCAATAACTATCAGTACTTTTCTTCGCTTAAAACTTGGAAAATCCAAGGGGTTAAAAGGATGAGTCAGTGTTTCAGTTTATACTAGCTAATAAACTAAATGTAATAAGCAAATGCATAATTTGTAGTTATTCAAACAAAGAAGCCTGCATAGAAATAGCAAGATGGCTTATGGTTGAAATAATATTATATAAACTAGGTACTGTAGACATTGTTGAAGACATTTGCAGAAGTAATAGTTTACGTTATTTAAATTATGTTTTAAAAACGCTAAGTAAATATTTTTTTGATAAAACTTTCTTTACATGCAGACAATACGGTGGGCGTTTGCTACTGTTATTTTTTTGTGGTTATCTATAACAAGTATATAATGTACTCTAAAATATAAAAAGTTAGTCCCTCCCGTGAGCTTGTTTGCTTGTAAGGCATTCGAAACGTCAAGAACCAAAAAAATCAAACGGATAGTTTGGATAGTTTCATTATCTTGTCAACTATTCGCGTAATTCTAATAAAGTAATAAATTAAATCGATTTAATGTAATAAAAAAGGATAATGTTAATCCAATTTCAACATACACTCCTTTAGATAAGATTGGAATTGTAACAAACAGGTTACAACCTTGGCGAAGTATCTACCCCTCCTCCGAGAAGGTAATGAACGACGCAGGGCGCATAAAATATCCCGTTGCCATGACTACCAAGGGCGACAACCCCCTAAGTCTGACTAAGCCTAACTTAGATGAAAGAACGTAAAAGAATATAAGCTACTATTAAGTTCATCATATTTTATACATTTATCTTATTATTTTACAGATTTTTCTAACGGATTATGATGTAAATTTGATTTATTTTTTAAAATAACACATTACATAGTTTTAAATAGAAATGAGAAACAAATGTTAGAAAAATTTGCCAGTGATGTTGACATAGCATTAAAAAAATTCTAATGTAATATACGGTTTAATTTGCCTCATACAAGATTCTGCAGCATGAGGCATAAATATAGTGCTTTTCACGTTCTATCAATTTTGTAAAAACATTTACGAACTTCAACTATATTAGAAAAATATATCACAGAACGTAATAGCAGTGAGGCAGACAACATAAATTTTATACAATATCTGTATTCTGATCAGAACATGCGGTGCCGAGTAGAAAAAGGGCGATTTGAAGAATATCGTCTACGCGAGAAAACTCCTGGCAGCCCGCCAGGTGCAACTGGTTTAAACATAAAAATGTAATGTTTTTTTATGATTACTTATAATACTAGTGACTCACCCCGCTTCATTCAGGGTCGTTCCCTAAGTACGATGTAATGTAAAAAGTACATGTAATAAAAAGTACATATTAAACCACACCACCATACCTTGCTTCATCAAAAACTTTCAGATAGTGTTCTCGTAATGCGGTCACAGATAGAAAAAGAGCCAAAAATTCTAAAAACTATAGATTCGGCCCCTGTATTGATAGCAATAACGATTTCGATATACGACCGACAATTCTTAGTCTACACACTAAAACAACTAAATGTTGTGTTAGACTAAGAAAAAAACCTATCTACTAATTACTATTGTAATTTAAAGTCTAAATAAATACATATTTAAAAAAATATTAGTGATAGTATAAATATATTAGAAATAGTAGATGAATCTTTTAACACATTAACATGTTATTTTAGAAAACCATAATGTTCATTAATCTTAAATAATATTTACAGATATATTAACTGGTATTTTAACCCCTTATAGGTACATCCCCTTCTCAGGGGTTCAAAGCCCCTACCTTCAACAACTATAGATAAAAAATGAAAAAGAAGGATGGGAAATAAGAGCAAAAATACTAATCCAATTATAGCGTCACTATATTGGACAAAGCGGTAATCGATGCGTCTAGACAAACCTGGGGGCGCAGTATATCTGAATGTTTTAAAGGGTACATTGTTTTTTTAATGAATCAAATATCCTTATACAGCTATATATGCGAAAAAGGATAATAAGATTTTAAAACAAAATTAGATAAAAGTTGGTACGCACGTAGAGTAGGAAACAACTCTTTGTACCACTCTCTTTACTTTACTTACTCTTGGTAGTGCTAACTGAGAGGGGAAATTATTTTATCTCTTATAGTCTAGACATCTCATAATTTTCTTTTACAGTTTTGTTAAAGGCACTAACGAGAGACCGGTGCATTTTACGCAAACTGACTTGAAAACGTCGAGATTAAAAATATCTCATCTTTTAAATATTGCAACATTCATACTTTATTTAGACTTATACCACTTATACAGAAAATAATACAGCCAAATACAGTGCAGTTAACTGTAGATGCTATGCAATACATAGTTTTTTATTTTGGTGAACACTATTTCTATTTCTTTAAAATTCATTTACATCTAGGCCTAAACAGAAAAGGGCACTAAGAATAAAAAAGGAATTGATTTTCCATTATACAAGAAAAGTATACCAACTTTTCCTTTTACCAGCATAAGTAAAGAGGCACAGCTGATGGCTAATATCAACGCGAGGGGAAAACTGAAAAGTTTTCGGGGAACTTTTCGCTAGTCGAAGTCCTTGCCCAGAATCTAATATTAATAACTTTTATAACAAAACATGTGCGCTAAGTGTTGTAAATGTATAAGTATAAGTTTATGTTGGAAATTGTAATGTAAAATAATAATGATTTAGTAAAAATCAATAGCTAAAATTTCTTCCATTACTAAAATACTCTATTGAGAGTCGTTGATTTTTTATATGTTCAACACGTACATATACGCATTAAAACATTCAATACATAATGACTTCATAAATAAATAGAATATCACAAATATTCTATCATAGGATTATATAAAGACTAATCAATACTTGGGTACGTTCTGTGTAGCTTTAAAGGTCAAGGACGGGATGAGGACGATGGGATTCATCAACAGTATCCTTCAAACTCTCTATAAGCTCTACAGTTAAACAACTCTTATTTAAAATAAATGGCATTCTTTTTATATCAGTATTGTTTACAAATTATTTTTAATATACAAAGTAAAGATATATTAAAATATAGTGGATGAAAAAGTGGTTATTTCAAAGTATAGATACATTTTTTATTTGTGACAACCAAATACTTTGTACCTAGTTAATGGAAACAACAAAACAATTAAATATCATAAATCGATGAAACAAACACACCTTTACATAAGAATACTTGTTATATTATTATGTGAGCAATTCTCGTATACATAACATGTATGTATAATGTATACATTTCGAGTGCTTCAGAGGCTCTAAGGATTTGGATCGAATTTTATATTTAGATAAGGTTTTGGTTATTCAATTATACACGCAAAGGCATTCAAGTAATAATAATTATAGTATAATTTGTACTAACGAAAACATATTCTTTCTTTCTTTTTTTTAGTTTAGTTTATTTGCTGAGTTTATTACGCCAGTTCTTCTCAGGTTCTTTTTTCCGAACTGGTAGTAGACTCACGACGTTCATTAAGAAATTGTAATAATTTTTATGCTGAATAAAATATTTTAATTTGATTTTTAATAAACACATTTTAGCATTACTTACATTCTGTAGGCGTTCAAAGTCTTCGACATTATACGTGATGGCGTCCTAACAATCACTATCCATCACACTACACTAACACTGTTAGCACTAACTAACATACACAGTATCACTTATTATAAACTGATATAAAAATAGTTTCTAATTTAACCACGACACCTGTAAAACCGGAATGATATTGAACTTGCTCTTCTGCATCTCAGGAGTTGGACGACGAACACTTAGCGAGAAATGATAATGATATCGATACGTTGGTTATCTTTCAAGGAGCTTATGCCAATTTATTACAGTATTGGTATTTTGATATGATTATTTGACTTCATGTAATCATCGAAGGCACAGGTTTTGACGAAGAAAAAACAAATAATGTGAGAGAACAAAAATTACTATGATGGTTTTAAAAGCTACAGAAAGAAATTAATTTAAGACAATTACAGAGCAACGAAATGTTGATTGACCACAGAACCGTTACAATTTATACTATTATCAAGGTCAATTATATTCAGAGTCGCAAATTTTCAAAGATCTAACGCAACACCGAGAAGACGAAAAATACGACGCAGGAATGATAAAATGCAAAATAAAAACGAAAGTAAGATTCAATCTTCAGTTCTAACACGTGTATTTTTTGGCACAGTCGCGGAGTGACCTGGACTACTTGCCAATTATTGCACAATTACGTACCGACAAAGAGGTACTGCGGATATTCCTGGTGTCAAAATGGGACAGAAGTATAATCGGAATTAAAATAGACCGACTCCTACGCAACTTTGCGGTTGGCGTGTCGTTGATCCCTTTAGATCATTGTCGAACATTTGTTTATTTTTGTTATGTATTTGCCTTGTTGATTGTAACGACAGATGTTTGCAAACAAATCATCAATTCTATGTTTTAAGTACAAAGCAATCTTAGATAAAGACATAGATAATAACTAATCCATGTATACATTGTACGTTTAATAATAAGTGTGCATACTGTGCTTAGTCCCATGCGGTCTACACGTGCAAAACGTGGCAACATATTTATATGAAAAGGTTTCAGTCGAAGCTCCAGATTGAACTAATTAAGTTATGTACGTCTAAGATGGCGCTACTTCTCTTAATAGCCCTAATAATGTACAAGGTTTACTTGATAAACTTTACGGGCATTGCTTTGTGACTTACAAAGTGAATTTCTTTCATAATTTTTCTTATGGACGTCTTTCTATGTACTATATTTCCACATTTAGTAATTTGCTAATTGTCCATAAAATAATGTAATGATAACTAGCATTTTAGGGAAAAAAACAAAATATGTTCTCTATGTAAACAATTGGAAATGTTGGAAACGAACGTTTGTTTGTTGGAATGTTTCATAAAGCAACTTAGTCATAGATCTAGTCGTATTTACAATCAATTGACTAGAAATCAGAGACAAGTCGATATATTCATATATTATATATAAAATTTAAATATTAATATTTTTGGTATATCAAAAACCCGTTTATTTTATATAAAGTCATAATAATATAAACTGGAAACTATTTCAAATAGTAAAAATCTACAATTAAATATAATATCAATCTCTAGGGTATAGGTATCTCTAGTAATAAACAAAGTTCATATCTGAACATTGGCACGAATAGGCCGAGGACACGCAACAGTTATGGCCGATATAACTTATAATTTTAGCAGCGATTATTACCTACAAATTAGAAGTTAACGTTTATTTACTTCATTATTCGGTGTCTATTAAATTTTAAATGAGTCATGAAACGTAAAGTTGTAAATTTTCACTCTTCAAGTTTTCTGAGTTAAAGTTTTACAACGATATATCTATTTCTTTTGTATACTCTTACATAATTTTCAACCGTCTACGGAATGTATAACATAATATAATCTTTAATATGTTTAGAAGCTATTTCAGATTTAGAAACATTAAATCGATCTCAACCAATTCTAATAAAAACACTGTTATTTTGAATGGGACATAGAAAAGGTATAATAAAATCTAGACACTAGATAATTTAAATATTTAAAATTTTTAGACACCTTCGTTTCTATAAAATAGAGCATTTTTAAAAGAAAAATATGGATTCGCTTAGCAAGCTACACTAACAACGTAGTAAACCTCGACTTTGTACTCTATTTTCTAATATTGAGAAATACACCATTAGTTGATTAGTAAAACTATTAACAATTGATAGATAATGACAGAACTTAACAACAGTTTAACATAAATATGTTTTATAAAAGAAGTAACATTAAAAATTTTAATAGATCTTAAATTCTTAATAGCCCATTACGTGTCATTAACAACTGTTAAACACGAAGTAGAGCATCAAGTAAAGCAGAACAGTTATCGCATTACTCCAACAAACTTGAGCGAAATGGCTCCAATCTTGGATTTTAACAACTGGAAACCATTAGTTCAACCAATTTATTTATACTTAGTAGCGATTAACGATCGCGTTTTATCTATATTTCAGATTTCATTACTCCCTTCAGTATTTGTTTTCCATAGATATCAAATAATTTTACAATATTCTCTCAATATTTGACTAGTAAAGGGTTTTTTGTTCTTATCTTTATATATCTTTATATATCTTTGTTCTCTTTTATTTAAAATAATATAAATATTACAGATAAATTGAATTGTCCGTTTGTAACATCAACTCAATTATACGATGCTTATATTATAAGGACAATACAATATTTAAAATTTTTGGCTGTCTGTTTGTTCCGGCTAATCTCTGAAACGGCAGGACAGATTTTAACGTTAATTTTACTGACAGATAGCTGATGTTATCAGTTATAAAGAAGAACTTAGCCTACTTTTATTTTTGAGAAAGAATTAAAAATTCCTACAGATTGATATTTTTTTTAGAAAAATGTTACTTAGAAAAACTCAAAATTAGTTTAAGTTAATATCCAAAGAACACTTTCAAGAAATGGGATAAGTTGATAGCAATCCTGCATTGCGACGTTACGCTTCATTAAAACAAAACTCTACATAAGATAAAAAATACTGAAAAGAAAATAAAAAGAATGATAATAAATGGGAAGATATTAGTACGAAGCAATTACATTGCAATTATTGCATTCTGACCATATCGTGAGAGGCTATTGTAATGCAATAAGAGATCGGAATGAGGTAGAGCATGACTTTGAATGAAAACCTTTGTCTGAAGTGTTAAATTACTTTGGACTCCACTGAAAATATTAACTCTATAAATAATAATAATTTGCTTCAAGAGTAAATCTCAATTATGTTATTATCTTGTATAAATAATTGAAATGTCATATTTGAAGAATATAAAGGTATTATTAGTTAATTTGTATAGTTTATAGGGCTGAAGACTGAAGAATTGTCTGAATATAATTATCACTTCATAGTATGTCAGTCTGTCCCTGTGCATGCTTAGATCTTTAAAACTACGCAACAGATTTTGATGCGGTTTTTTGAATAGATTCAAGAGGAAGGTTTAAGTATATACTTTATCAAGTTTATGTATACAATTACAAGTAATTACAAGTAATAATTTATCTTTTTATTATATTTAATATTATTATATTTAATATTATTATATTTAATATTATAATATTATAATAAAAAGCTAAATTATAAGAGAACAAGAAAATGACACACAACAAACATGAGGAGTGTATTGCATATCGTGCAGTAGCGTAAAACAGCTTGTCCAACTACATATGTCTTGTATCTTATATACTAATATGTGGACACAAGGTTGAAATTTTCTAATCAATACAATGTTCAGAATGGCAGGTGAAGAATTTTAATGACCGAGTCGGAATTACAAGCGACAGAAACGATAATTTACTTCACGTGTTATCTAAGTTTCTATCTGACAATGTGAATGAGAAATTTTATAAAATTGGTATTAGAATGAATAGCCTATTTTAGAAAAGTAACCTAACATAAGGAATTATATAAAGTATTAGAAGAAGAATGATTATTGCACACGTGATAGAATTTTACTTTGAAATTTTTGTAGGTGGCCCTAGGTCACAATATACGGGCCTCACCTCTTGAAGTTACAAGCCCTCGAAGTATACCTTTTTCTAAAAAGAAAAATCTGAAAAAGCGGTGAACTATTAATGAATATATGTTTTTCTTTTCGCCTAAAACTCTTTCAGTTCAAAATGAAAATAAAAGTGACTTTGCTTAGGACAGATTTTATCTTACCACGTAGTTTAATTCTTTATTTTGACATTTATTATAATAAATGAAACGTGAGCGTGAAATTAAAAAGTTCTAATAGATTAAGCTAAATAAGGTGGAATTTCGATCGTTAAAACCCACTGAAGAAAAAAAACAAAGGATTCCAAATAAACATGCAAACAATAAACTAAGACCTTTAAAGGCAAAGGTAACGAACTATACAAACACCAATCGATAATAAAACCTAGCCTCGATCACGAATAACTTAAAACGTAAGTAAATGACCGATAACTGCATCAACGTATCGATAAGCATTACAACTAATAGAAAATATTTAATTAGCCCACACGCTAGTCTCCCGGTGGAATCTGGAGCAGTTCGTTCAAATAGAAAATGTAAAAACCGTTTAAACACTATGGTGGCGTTAATAGTAATAGAAAACTTAAGGACGGTAAAATGGACGCGTATTTTATATGAAGAGTGTTATTTTAATGCCGGCACCGAGGAGCGCTCTCGACACGTCCGCTCCCTGGTATCTGCGAGTGCGTACTAACGTGAATCGACTCGATGACCTAGGGTGGCGCATGAAGTGGCGCCAAGATATCGAGTCGATGGATATAATAGAAAAATTGGTCAATCTAGTCTAGTTTTATATTATTAGTCATTAAAATTTCATTTAGAGATAATTGAAGAATAAACTGACTTTACGCTGTAAACATAACTTTTACATTTACATGATTTCGGCAGACATCAATTCTACAGGCACGAAAGTTTATTGAGCTGATTGGTTAATAACTATTATTATTTCTTCAAGACTATTAGGACGAAAATAATTTTAAGCATATTTTCATTTATAAATATAACTTACTTTTTATTACTAAATTGCAAATATATTAAACATTAACGTTAAATAATAACGATTATTAATTTTATAAAAAAGCAACATCGATTTCGATTAATTGTACCGCCCTACAAAGGGGTTGCCACCCCTGCATTTTCCACGCCCCGCTCTACATGCGCGTTGCAACGCACACAGGGCCACATGATGAATTGGAAGAACAAACAAAAACGGCCGCCTATAAACTTTTTAGACGGCAATCCGCTGAATATGAAGTTAAACATAAAAAATAAATAAAGGATAAATTAGAAAGAAGAAAGAAATATGTACAAAAACAATTCGAGGGAGGAATCACAAGTTCATGACTCGATCAATTCAAACTAAAATAATCGTACCCATGTAATTTTTATTTAAATTATTACGAAACAATATAAAATACAAAAATTGGTGTACTTATTTTTTTAATTAAAGTCGAACTAGCCTATTATTTTTACATACATAACAGTATTAGACAGTTAAACACCTAAAGGAAAGTTTACAATTTGTATTTAAAACCTTAAACTTTAAAAGCGAGGCTAGATTGGAATTAATTCTAGCCGTAGATCTGGTAAAAGTAAAATAGTCTTTGTTTCGACATTCAGCGCGAGCTAAATGGAAACAAATACCTACGTCTCGCAATTCGGAGAACAAAAAGATTCAACTGCTAAAAACTAGCAAAACTCAAATAATGAAACTATACTTAAGACGTACGTGAAGGAAATATTGTAGAATAAAATACGATACAATTTAAATGTGTGTAATAACTTCATATCTTAAAGTTTTATAGCGTAGGGTGGGGTGGAGGGTTTTCTAGAGAAAATTAGATAATGATCGACGGTCAAAATTTTAGGGGAGTGTGAAACGTTAGAGTTTATTATCTAATCACTAACACTATGTATGAAGTATAGTTACACACATACCTATAATTATAATTTCTATTTAAGCATATGATAGCAAGAAATTTTCGCTCAATCGACTTTGTAGAGCAATAAAAGAGAAGGTTTGCAAAGAGTAAGCATCATTTTAGAAGCCAACTTTATATCTGCAACATAGGCTACGCTTAATGGACGAGAAGGATTTACGAGACTGATAGCTAGGCCGTGTACCGATAGGCTTAGCTTCCTACATATTATATAGGCAATACATAAACCCTGCTTTTAAGCACACTTTAGTGAGCCAAATACTTAAAATGAAACTGTTATAATATTTGGTAACGTAAAGTAAAGATAAGAAAGAATACTTCATTTAGTTACATAAAAGGTACAAGGTCAAAGGAATCAATACGAAAGGCGCCAACACGTCTGACTGCGTATTTAAAGCTATATTCATGACATTCTATTTTTATAAGTGTAAACGTTTATTGTTGAGGACGTTAAAAATTAATTAACGTTTTCGTTTTCAGTGAACAAAGTTTAAATAAATTAATTATTTTTAACATAATCTCACTCTGTTTTCCGCATAGTGATAGATAGAGACAATATACTGGCACAATATTTCTAGCTTATCTGTTATATATAAAACTATCTTTTCGGAAGGCAGTATCTCCCGTGAACATGATTACTGTAAAGCATTCAAAATGTCGGGAATTAAAATTCAAAATAAATCCGAAAAAAAATCTTTAAATATTTGCGTAAACCTAAGGAAGCTTATCTATTTTTAAGAGATCTTTACCTACTTAAGAAATAAATATGATAGTAGTATTTACCCACTGTTAATGTTTCCTAATTCAACTAATTAGAGTAAAATAATTCAAAAAGGTATTTTATGTAGGAATTGAAAGCAATTAGTAGATTATGTACCAGATTAAACAAACAAGTAGGAACTCTTAAAGAGAAAATGCAAGTGCATAATTTGTTAGGTACGCTCAATTTCCCACAATATAAAGTATTGTGAACAATTGACTTTCACTATTGATTATAGACTATCGATACGAGCACAAGTACTGACCCAACGCGACTTGAGGTTAGTGGTCTTAAACAGACTATTACAATTTAAGATCAAGCTTTTTGTTAATAAATTATAAGCCATGCATTATAGCAACACTTTATCATCTGAAAGGTAGGTAGTTCAAATGATTACGGTATATTTTTCTATAATTAATTAAAAGCAATGCAATGGTAATCAACATAAAAAGATTAACGAGAATTTTACAAAATAGTGATAATAAATTCCTTGTAATATCATAGAACCTACAAACTACTACATAAGTTTTCGTAGAAAAAAATGTTTTTTTAAAATCATACTGTTCAAAATAGGTACTTCTAAACTTTGATTCCAGTAACACAAGTAAAATATAAGTTATGTCGTAGTATACAACCACGATCGTACTTAATTCTCTTGCACTTTAAAAAAACATAATTTCCCAAAACTTTTCAAGAACATAAAACGCCAATTAAGCAGTCCTTAATAATTTGTTTACAACTGAATATGTACGAGTATATGGTGCTGACTGCTGAAAGTATTTTTAGACTACGCTTTCTCTATCGAAGATTACGAGAACCCCAAGTCGGAATGCAGGCAATTATCAAATTGTGCAATTTTAATTAATACATTTGATATTAGTTTTAAGATTGATGAATCGACGAGCCGGAGAAAGGCGATCTAGAAGAATATTTTACAAAAGATTAAACCGATTCGAGAGTAATCTCATGTCTGCGATACAATCTCTACCTCCTGAGACACAACGACTAATACAATTAATATCGTTACTAAAAATCTCTAAGCTTTAAAGAAATTAAATGACTTTGTTAGAAGCTTCTAATGTCATTGTAATCAAGTTTTCCTAGTTACTGCTATTCCAAAAATACATTTTGCTACAAAACTTTAAATCGTTATCAGTGTACAATTTGCAGTTTTTGACTTTGCAATAATGTTAAAATAATTATGTCACTGTATAGCTATTATTATCTAGGTATTTGACACTACATTTCCTAGATAAAACTTCTGTAACTTTTATTACTACATATACCACGTAAAGCTCCTTGCAAATTAGTTATATCATTTCCTACAAAATGCCAAGCTTTCGAAACTTTACCATTAATTCTATAGCTAATTTTATTAATGTTAAGGATCATTCTCTCCATATAAGCAGTTAATCTAAAAGTTCTTACTCTACAGTAACTATCGCCCAACACTTGTCCGCCTGCTAAATAATGGCTAGAATAAAGTGTAATTTGCTTAGAAAATAAACTACTTTCAAACTGTCGAGTGTGGTGTAGCTGTGGTATTGCGATACAAATTGCGGTTTAGTTAAGTACGGTGTACGGTGTCAGGTTAAAGAGCACGAATAGGCGAGATAACTGAAAAAGCTACATATTCCTACTATTTTCCCTAATCAAATCAAATCAAAATATTCTTTATTCAAATAGACTTTTACAAGCTCTTTTGAATCGTCATTTTTACATTATTAAAATTAAATGTCAGTCTGTAAGTCTGTGAGTAAGCTACCACCGGCTCGGAAAGCTGTTCTACTGAGAAGAACCGGCGAGAAACTCAACAGTTGCTCTTTTCAAAAAAAATATTTGATAACAATATTACATTACAATATTTATCTATTTATCCTACGTAAGACACAACCAGACATTAATCCCACACATTTACATCTACTAAGTATTCCGTGATGGTGTAATAAGCCTTATTCAGTAGCGTATTTTTAATTTTAGATTTAAATTGCTTCAAAGGCAAGTTCAATATTAACTGTGGAGTTTTATTATACATGCGTACACCTTGCCCCATAAATGACCTATTTACTTTTTGTAGGCGAAAACTAAAGAAAAGGTACTCAGTTTAAAAGCAACACTGTATAAGTCATAATAAATCTTAATTTGGAAATATGTTGAAATATTTGGATAATACAGATTAGTTTTCACGAAACTCAATTCACGACTCCTGTAATTGAAGGCTTTGGATAAACTGTAATTTCACCAGTCTATCGACAAGTGTTATTCGATCCAGCTATTGCTATAACTGGTTAAATAAGTAAACGTATTATAAAATCATACAACCTTCACAAAGCTATAAATGAACACACAGGAGAATCGGTTTTATGCACATGCTATCTAATATTTTTTGCATGGCGGCAAAGTAATTTTTTGCTTTTTAGTATTAGTAGTCGACACGACACTGAAAAGTAAAAAAAAGTAACTCCAGCCTGTAAAGAGCTCTCAAACTTGTCTCTTGCGAAAAATTAGTTCTTAGAGACAGAACGAAACGAGGACGGATCTTATGACTTAAGTTAATTTTGAAACATATTGCTTAATATGACAAAAATACGTAAAATATGTCGTTAGAAGTTGTGTTAGTTCCGTTTTTACATAATACACATTCACATAAAGGAAGTTTGTTAATAGTAATTAATTCAATTATTTTACTTTTTATACATTTGTTTAATTAAGATAAAAGTGAAAGTGACTGATCTAAAGCTTAATGAAACAGATCAAAATTGATCTATTAATCAAAAACTGTAACGCCTTTATTCATATAAGAAAATAAATTCCTACTTGTGATTATATAACACAAACGACTCAGCCTCGATTTTAAGTTCTACCGCCCGCCCTTCTCTCTGGGTACGTCTCTTGCAATATAAAAAATCCTGTATATACTGATATTGTGGGCAAAACAAGTGCTAAACGCTAGTCTAAAATAGAAAGGAGCTTTAGGATTTATAAATTGAGTAAAAGTATAAAACCTATAAATCAGCGGCCTTTCCATTTACTGGAAGGCAATTACTTTCAAATTAATGCTATTGTGATCTTCAATTATTCCATCTAACAATAAGGTCATAGAGATTGGCTTTGTTAATAATACCGATATTTATTTTATACTTTTAGTGATTTATAAATGAACTAGCAACTTTAATTTTTTGAGCAGAACCGTAATTATTTTAAATATAAAAGTAGCCCAAATTACTCCTTATAACATCAGCTATCTACTACTGAAAGTCCCGTCAAACATATTATTAGTACCTAATAATGCATTTAAATTAAGCAATTTAGATTTCTTTTTTCTACTAGCCAAGTTTAATAAACAAAAAATGTTTTTATAATTATGTATTATAGAAATAAACTTTCTTTTTGAGGTAATATATATCTAATATAAGAAAAATCCAGGTTAGTTAGTATTTCTCATCACGACTATTTTATATGTGCCTTCCGTAAATATTTACGCTCTAACATATGTACCTATATATTTATTTATAATATTATGTAAGGACAATATTTAGAGCATCTTCTTGTAGTAAATTCTTATGTACTACAAATTTAGCAAGAAACGAAAAAACTAGTACAGTCATACTCGAGGGCGTCGATAAGAAACATAATTAAATTAGAAGCCGTGGTGAAACTGGGGCTTTCGGCACCTTTCTACTCGACGTTACTTTGAATTTTAATTACAATTCGCAATATCTACGTATCAGTAATATAGTAGGGTATTTTATGAATATCATTATATCCTTTAAGTTTTGATTTTACTAGGACAAGGACTATTCGAAAGAAAATTTTACCTTTTAAAAGCTGTGAATTAAACTGTAGTTAAACTGTAAGTACATTAATCTTTCATAAAAAAACCAAATGTACAATCCGCTCCCTTGCTTCTGAAGACACTTCCGTCTTCTACTGGCGTCGCGAACTCACTATTCACTCACTACTATTCACAATAAAACCACCAGTGATTTGGATCGTACTATTATTTATTTTCTTCTAAAGCATCGGGATGATTTACACCTTCATCATAGGCTACTTGCTGCAGGACTCTAACGGCAAGGTAAGGTGCAGACGCAATTCCGAAAGTAACACGTAACATTCTGTAATGTTGTATTGTTCCAGATTCATCGCGCCACAAGATACGCTGAAACTCATCTGCATCGTCTAGTTTTACCTTCACCTGTCGGTACATCTTAGCGATGTCTGCTACCAAACAAATAGGATGTTTGCGCCATCGCATAACAATATGCCTCAAAGTATTTTGGAGAGACGGACCTACTAACAGATCATTGTTTAGACTCACACCATTAGTTCCAGAGCAGGATGCATCAAAAACAACCCTAACCTTAGATGTCACCTTATCATTACGTACTACGGCATGGTGTGGCAAATACACCACATCTGACTTATCGCGCTGTCCTTCAGGAACTAACTCCATGTGATCAAGATGTAAATACTCATTTATTACTTGTGCATATTGTTCTTTAAATTCTATATTTTTTGATAATCTCTTTTCTAGTTGACACAGTCTCTTAGTTGCAATTTCTTTAAAATTTCCCTTTTTGCAGATTGGGTTGACGTCACGAAATGGAAGCTTCACAATATATCGTCCGCAATCATCTCTGGTTACAGTATTATTGAAAATGTCTTCACATTTCTGCTCATCCTGACTGAATTTGACCAGACAAGATCCATCCTAATTGGGTGTTCTGGGCTACAGGACACCCGGGAGGACCCTTGATAAGACCTTCAACTAAAATCTGACCATACACTTCTGCGCCAAGTAACAAGTTTATTTTATTTGGTACGTCAAACTTCGGGTCAGCTAACTTCAACCTTGTTAGTTCTGGCCACAGCTGAACATCTACCTTCTTTGAGGGAAGAAAAGATGTCAGTTTGCTAAGCACGTATGCTTTGACGACCAATGTAAATTGAGGATTATGAATTGACTTTAGTTTGATTTCAACTACTGACATAGAAGCTAAAGACTCATTTCTACCTCCTATTCCGGAAATGTGAACCTTGTTGGGAATTTTCTTCAGTCCAAGAGCTTGGACAGCCGACTCCGTGATCAACGAAGCCTGTGAGCCTTGATCCAACAAACATCTATAAACTAGACCAATACTACCCGTTCGCGACTCTACCTCCACAATAGCTGTAGCCAGGAGAACTTGGCTACAATTATTTGAATAACAAGTATCTAATTTAGTTACACTTTGTGATGTGGTTGCCGAAGAAACTACTACACCTTTATCTTTAGATTCGGCACTCTCCGTGCTCTTCACTACATTCGGGGGGTGGAGCAGAGAATGATGCTTCCGTTTACACACTCTACATCTAGTGACTTGGCGGCATGAGTAAACGGAATGGTTCGGGCTGAAACAGTTAAAACACAAACGACTGGTCTGGATAAAACTATGTCGTGCTTCATAATCAGTTTTAGCAAAATCTTTACAGTTTATTAATTTATGATTTGCCTTACAAAATTGACAGTTTAAATTGGTATTATTAAAGTTAGCATTATGGCTTTCTACTTGAGCGACATTAATAGCCTTTCGTGCGTTATGGGTCTTAGAAATAATATGCTTAGTGTCCAAAAACTCTAATGACCTAAATTTATGTTCTAGGAACTCCCTAAAAGCAGACAAAGTGGGCAATCCTTCAGTTTCATTTGACTTTAACTCCCATTGCTTTCTGGACTCAGGATCAAGCTTTTGGGTCAATATATAAATAACAATGATATCCCAATTACTAACGTCAACGCCTATGTTTTGTAACGCGCTTAAACATTCGTTCATATTATCTAATAGCTCCTTAATAGCATTAGATGATTCATATTGCAAAGATTTTTGGCTCATGAAACGTCTTAGAATATTATTAGATAAATATTTTTTATTATCATAACGATTAGTTAACTGAGTCCAGCAAACACTATAATTCTTTTCAGTAATAGGAACATGTCTTAAAAGCTGTTCCGCTTCTCCCGACAAATGACCTTTGAGATAATGCAGTTTCTGAACATCATCTAATTTAATATTATTGTGAATTAATAACGTAAAAAGATCTTTAAAACTTGTCCACTCTGAATACTTTCCCGAAAATTTCGGTATGGAAATCTCAGGTAGTTGTTAAACTAAAAAAAATTAGCTTTATCTTCAATGGATACCTTTGAAGTTTCTGCTACAGATTTAACTTTAGATTTTAATTTATTTAAAACATCTTTTAATTCTGTTTTATAATCAAAGTATAAATTTTCGGTTTGGTCATAAATTGAATTTGTATAATAACTGGAAGTCTCTAACTCCTTCTTACTAATTTCTGTAATTATTTGCCGATGTGTGTCACAAAACGATTGCCACAGATTCTCTAAAGCCTCTAAACGCGTTTCAACATATGAAACTGAAATACGATCTTTAGATGATTTCCTAAAGTTGATTTTAGCTTTAGAGATAAGCTCTTTATTATCCTCCTGAAGTTTATTAAATGTTTCCATGGCAATCCTTTAATGATCCACTAACAACACTAAAATTACTTTATAAGAGGTAAAATTCAATTATTACAAAATATTACAAGTAACAAAATATTAAAAGTAACAAAACAATCCAAATATTCAATGTCCAATAAATTCACACTAATTTTTCTAAGTCAATATTCTAAGCATTGATTCTTCTAAGTGTTTGACAATTTGACAATTGGATATAGACAAATTTGGGCATAGGTTCCCCGTCGGTTCACTTTTTTGCGATGATTAGTCTATGTCCATGCACTAATTACGAATTTTATGTTATATTCTTCTTTGACTTAAGGTCCACTTTAGCTTGGCAATTATTATGAAAGATTAATGTACTTACAGTTTAACGGCACTTTATAGTTTCAAGTTATCTAACCCATGCTATATGGTCCTATCCCGATACATATTATAAATATTGAAGTGAAACTTCTTTAGAATCGTTGTGATTTCAAACTCGATGAAACGAAAAAATAAGTCCATAGTACCAGACCAAGCACTCAGAGACGGGGAAGAGTTAGCCTTAGTTAGATCTCGCTCACCGCGAGTCAGTGACATTTCTAACTCTCTCTAACTTTCGCGCCATCTCCCTCTCTCAACGAGCTTAGACGGGGTTATTTAGTATGATATTTAAAATTTAGTTTGCCAAAGAAGTTTTACTTCTGACATGTGTACTTTGTACACACGCACTTTTAATTTTTTTTTTATTAAATTCATACATATTACAAATATAAATACCCATGACTGGAGTACAAACATTTGTGCAGAACAAATGCATGTCCCCAGTGGGACTCGAACCCGCGACCACTGGTTGAGCCAAACGCGTCGTCTAACTTTTTACGATTTAATGTACGTTTTTATTAGAGATGGGCCGAGTACTCGGTTAATACTCGGTACTCGGCGTACTCGGCGGTTATTTTGATACTCGTACTCGGCCGAATAACTCGGTTTTAATGCCGAGTATACTCGGTTTAAGTAAAGCAATATATTTATTTAGGTAGATATAATTAAAACAGCAGTGTTATATAATCAAAAAGTATTTATAACTAATTTAGGAAATCTTTGACAATCTCAATTATGATAATGAGTGAGTAGTAATGAGACAAATTTAGGAGAACGTTAATGAAAAATCAATATTTAGAATTTAATAAAGGTAAATTATGATGCAGGAACACAAGGCTCTCTGCACGTTCCGGTAACAGCCTATTCCTTTTTTCTTCATAGACGTTATCGGCCTCCGAAAATAAACGCTAGCTATACACGGTGCTTGCAGGTGCACATAGAAACACTCTTGCTAATCGTGGAATTTGATTGAACCGAGTTACTCGGCCGAGTACTCGGTTGGAAAAAAATTGAACCGAGTAAAACTCGGTACTCGTTACTCGGCAAAAGTGCTACTCGGCGCATCTCTAGTTTTTATGTATGTAATGTACTACGGGTAGTAATTATTATAGAATTTTCAGTCATGATCCTTCAGTTAAACGTATCCTATTTTGTGTACTAAGTTGACCCAGATAACCAGCTAACATTGTAGCAAATCGTAACGCTTGATGGGATCACAGACATACAAAAATCTTAATAACTATAGAGCCGGTCGGTTACTTGATAGTAAAATAAAACATCATTAAAAGATGGATATTACATTAGTATTAGATCATAATACATAGATGTTGCCCACATGCGTTGTAAATACGTCGCGCGTCGGTACACTGATGATAAGCCTATAATATGATAATCCAAGATTGAACTAGAAATCTTATTCAAATCCGTTGAGACATACCTACTCACTTAATTGACACACAAACTTTGGTATTTTTTGTATTAATATCATAAACAATAAATAAATAAAAAATACCAATCGTACCATAAATAATGGCAAAAAAACCATAGCATATTTATTATTATTAAGGGGCCGTTAGTTACTTTAGTTATTGCTATAATAAATGGCAGTTCTGTATGTCATCATAATTAAAGTTACGCTGCGGAGAAGCCGTTACGCGAGTCCACTTAGCCTTTTAAAGCCGAATTAATTAATTACCTCTACATATGTCATATGAAGAGTTAAGGTCAAGGTCGTAGGGGCTATTCGAATTCCGCAGAACAAGACATATAAGAGAAACAAGTCGATTGTCGCATGCGGCAAAAACTTGGCTGGACCCATTGGAATTCTGCAAAAAGCGAAACGAAGCCAGGTGTCATGTATATTTTAAATTCCTATACAGGTCATATCGGTTAATTTTATTGACATATTATTATTTAACATGACATAAATAGTTGTGTCTTCACAATAGCACTACTATTTCATAAAGTTTCAAAAAACTCTTACATTAAGAACTCTTGCGAACACTATTTATATTTGTTTATTACCTCTATCTCTATCTAAATTCTTATTACCAATAAAAAAGTACACTATCCCTGCTAAGTTGTTCCTATATTATTATCTTTTAAGAATGAATGCAAGAGAAGCCGTGGACGAATACTATATTGTAATAAACAGTATTATTATTCCTCAGACCCATAATCTGTAAGGAAAGAGATACTGAAAACTTTATTTACAATTATAATTGATATCCGTTATATCAGAGCAGACGCAAAGCTTAATGAACGCTGTGCAGACGAATGTTACCGCCAATAAATGCACACGATACGCGCATCATCATTACGCGAAACGCTTCCAACTAGGCTTGCCAGATGGCTGGGAAATTCGGGATTGTCCCGGAATTTTGCGTCTTGTCCCGTGTCCAGTAATTAGACCATATTGTACCGGATTCCGAAAACCTACTAGTTTTGTTAAAAAATAAACTAACAACGAATTACACGTCACACGGCTAAAACCTTTGAAAATAAAAAAAAAAACAAGATATTTTTACTATGATCTCGACCCGACACCGTTGTCTTAGAATTGTCCCGGATTTGATAAGTTTCTACTGCAACCCTACTTCCAACCAATTCGAATTCAAACGGACGTTTAACACAAACAAAGTCCATTTCACTCAGTTCATAAATACGTTAACCCTCATCTACAGCTTTTATTGTAAGTTTTTTTTATTTCCCATTGATTAAGTATAATTTGAATGGCACTTTCGACTTCATTTGTAAATACTACATATTTATGTATTTCTTACCAAATGAGATTATGCCACACAAACATAATTATGTATTTATATATTTATATTGCCACTGAGTAATTTCGGAAGGTTTTCTAAATTTTAAAAGACGAAGGTCGTTTGTAAAGCTGCCCAGTAAACACTTTTTGTTTTATAGTTGTTTGATATTTATAAATAATACATAGTATATATTGATATTTATATATAATAATACGAAAAGATTTTTTCATAATGGATTAATAGTCTCTGAGTTTAGCACCTTCAAGAAAATGAAAACCTTACAGCAGACGTGGTCACGGGTGGTACAAGCCAGTCGACTCGTCGAGTTGAATTATGTACCACGAGTCCAACTTAAATAAAAATATTGTGGTCTAATATTATTTATACTATATAAGTTAATATTATAAACGAAAGTTATAAAGGTAATCTTTTAAAAATTGATACATTAATGTCTACGACTATTCAAATCAAATCAAAATATTTTATTCAGCATAAAATTATTATAACAATTTTTTACTGAATATGTCATGTCGGTCATGAGTCTACTACCAGTTCGGAAAGCAAAGCCTCTGACCTGAGAACTGGCGAAAGAAACTCAGCGGGACTAATATCATTTTTAATTATATTCCGTGGTGCATATTAAAGAAAACAAAAAATTTGAATACCTAGCGAAGCGTCGGCAATGCAGCAAATAGTAAAAAGCATTGGAGCTTAAATAGCTCGGGACGTAGTCCGGTTGCGTACCTATCTTATACATTAACTATATTTCTTTTTTATTAATTCCATCGTTTTATAACTGAATATAGTGCAAAGATAAATATTATTTTTATCTTCGAATAAAATATAGCATGTATTTAATCATAATTTCAAAACTAAATATTTTTAACATCATATCAAAACTTTTTTATAAGATATTTATTTACTCGTCATAAAGAAATAAGACTATTTATATAGTACTAGCGGGTCATCCTCGCTTCGCCCAGGTTCATCCCTGGGTAGATTTTAACATTTAGTATGGTACAGAAGCCACTAACTTTCATCCCCCTGGTTACCCCCTAATGGATGATTTTCGGAATAAAAACTCCCCAGGGTCTCAAACTTCTTCAAAATAAATTTAATTATAAACGGTTTAGCGAAGTTTTATATTATCCATTACAAACAAACATATAACATTTTTTTCTTTATATTTTAGGTAATACAGGTTTAACATCAAAATATTTTATTTATGTTGTTTACATTTGGTTAAAACTACAAATGACAAGACAAGGACTCCAAGAGGTCGAAAAGACAATTTTATACGCCAAGAACATACATACATTTATGTATACTTATGAACTGTCTATCCGTCTAGACTAGTTCCGACAGCTTTAATGCATGATAAACATTCACAACGGTGAAAACATGTTTTAAAATGAAAACTTTATTCAAGAAAATTGTCTTTTACTGTGTACATACCATAGTTTTCTCTTTGTGTTTACCGTAAAAAATATATTAGACTATTAATATATTTTATTTCTAATATAATTAAAAAATGATAATATTACGAACATTACTTTGCCAGATCCACTACAGAAGAGTTGACCAATATGTCTATCTCTGTCTAGATAATTTCTTAATAATTCAAAAACTCATTGAGAATAGCAGTCAACGGAGCATGTATAATTGTGTTGCCTACAGTTAACTACAAGATGCTGTTCGATGAAAGTAACCATTGAAGTAAAAAAACTTAGGCAAAATAAGACTTCGAATACTAGTTTAAATATATTCAGAGGCTTATTGTATTTTTTTAAATAAAAAATACTAATTATTGACTAATTATTTGAAACAAAAATTATTGCTCTATAATCTATAAACCAACGTTTAAATAAAATTTGCGTTTTTAAAGGTCATAGGACAACATTAATTAAGAGTTCAATTAAACGATTAACCATCTAATTTTCAATACGCCTCTTACTTTTAAATTATAACATTAAACATTATATTACGAGTAAATACAATTTTATATAAAATGTACATAAAAATAACTGATTAATCTAGCCTTCTACAAAAGGCTATTTCCGTCTTGTGCAACGGAAAACAAAGTAATTTGCAATGAAGTGTCACTGTCTTGGTTCGTATGTACTCGACCGTGACCTTCGAGACGTAACCAGTTCCACAGATTTTGTGATAAAAACGTTAAATTGTAATAATTGTACGACTGGACAGTGAAAGTTCACAGATATCATCAGTGCGATTTCCACACAAGACAAGTGTTTAATGTTTACTGTTACATAGACACTGTTTAATTAGGGCAAATTTGATAAACATGGTGTTTGATATCGTTGCTCTAAAAAGTACTGAGTGTAGAGTACGAACAGCAGTCTGTTATAATGAGTGATAGGCATTTTATTGAAAAATGTAAATAGGAAATCGTTTTAAGAAAATGTTAGTTAGGTATCATCAGTAGATACCTAACAGAATATTTACTCACAATATTCACACATACAATTTCATTTAAGAACAAGGAGGGCACGACTTTATATGTATAAGACAACATTCCGTGCTTGGTTCATAAGAAAAATACCTTGATCCTGTACTTTTTCATATTCTGGCTTAAAAATTCAGTAAGATACATAATAAATAAAGCATACAACAGCGCCATGTTGTCTATTACTAATACTTCTGTGCAATTACTTTCTCTATAAAAATCGCGATAAATTCAAATTTCATTGACTGAAAGAAGTTTACCTTATAATATTGAATGACCAAATTAGAAGAAAAGTATACAGTATATAAATTCATTTCGTGTAAAGCGACTCTATCGATTTGAACCTAATTTTGGATTATGATAAGCTTATTAAGACCTACTAGCTATAAGACACCCGAATTTTAGAAAAAAAACCCGGATATTTTATAACCTGCTCAAAAAAACGCTCGTGAAGAAGTTTTAATAGTAGGCACGCATTCCTGAAAAAAATCAAAATTACATTACTGCACTAATTAGGACAAACACCACGAATCTCTACAAAAATCGTATATATATAGTAAAATTCTGAATCAAATTTGTAAATTTAATGTTGTTTTGGAAAATCTAATTGAAATAGACATTATCGAGGCGGGGGCCAAATCTATTTTTTTTAATGAATTTTTGTCTGTCTGTCCGCTCTTTAAATCACGGGCAGAGCCGCGGGAAATGCTAGTAACTTATAAGTAGGTAGTACTGGACCGGAACAATTAACAAAGCAAGCAGAGTAAGTACTGTCGGTGTGACTCATTGGACACTGCACGCGATCGACCGTGACCTTCCTCTTGCAACCAACCAGTTTGCAATCCTGCTCTTCTCAAATGGATGCGTTTTACATTATTTTGAAAAAAAGAAGCCAGAAGTCAGAACTAACACAAATTATTAACTATTTAATATTTGAAATTATGTTCATGTTCTTTATTGTGGCTTCTAGGCGTGCCATTTGGGCACAAAATACTTTGCCAATGTCGAGTAGAATGGAAAAGACAGTGAATATTTGAAATTATAATACTTTCTATAATACTTTCTTAGATTATATTTGACATTATAAATGAAACTATCTTTTCGGATTTTTTCGTGGATTTATTATAATTTTTGGTTCCCGACGTTTCGAACGAAGGCTTTACAGCAATCATGGTCATGGGAGAGACCAAAAATCATAATAAATCCGGGACAAAATACGAAAAGATAGTTCCACAGATTTTGTGATAAGTTTCATTTATAATTTGAAATTATGTTTGGCATACTTTTGAACGATTTTGCTTAAAATTTGCTGGCTAATTATATTTATATAATCTACAGCTACGTAACTAACATCTGTTCAAACATTGCTCAGAAAAGTTGAATTTTAAGATTACTGAAGTTCATACCAAAATTTTAGGCTACTTTTACGCCTTAAAATGTTAAATTACCACCAAGAAACTATTTCAACTAAAATTAAAAAGGTGTTATTTTTTGCAGCAAATATTGTCAGTGTCCACTAAATGTCATGATTCATGGCACATTGGGTGTAAGCGTGGATATATTTTAAATGGCTAACTGCACCTGTATGGATTTTTTATAAGCAATACTATTTTAGTTATTTTAATGAGCAGGTGGTAGTTAGCTGTTATTAAAATGTGACTTATTTATATGGCTTTAAGGGTTTAAGGCTTTTTTGCTTAGTTATTTCTTAGGATAAATGTCAGCTATGTTGCAAAGCATCACTTCATAATTAATAAAAAACACATAGTTAAGTAAACATTTTTGTAATTAAAAATTATTACTTATATAAACACCATATTACTGGTGTTTTCTAAATATGTATTTTATATATTTAGAAAACACCACTAAATTTTATAGGTTCAACAGTTTCATTAAATTGCCTAAGAGAACATAGCAAGTTCATAAATACACAAAGACAAGTACTTCCTTACATATTGGCTAAGTGCGGAAACCAGCTGTGCAAAGAAGAAAATGAAGATTTCCTTAGATTTACGCGAATATTGGACATTTTTAACATTTTTCGGATTTTGGCACTGATATAATTCGATTTTTGGTTCAAATTTTGAATGCTTTACAGCAATCATGGTCATGGAAGAGACTCAAAAAATCAAAGATGAGAAACAAAATCATGCATTTAAAGTAATTTTTGGTAGCAATCTTCACACTTTTTTGTATCCTACTCCACTTGGAATCTAAGGTGTCAGATAAATTGAATGCAATTCACAGAAATAGCTTTGCAAAAAGTACAATAGAAGAGATGACTCAAAGCACCTAGTTCCAGATGACAAGTTTACAGCAATACAAAAACATTGGCTAAAGTCCAAATGTTCAGTTTGAAGCTAGAAAATGGGTCTACCTTGCGGCCTTGATTTTACAAAATTTTTGTAGCTCATTACATCTATTAATTTATGTGTTTTTCTTGTTCTATATTTACTTTTTATTAGAGAAATTAAAATGACTATTAATCTTTAAAAATAAACAGATAGTTTTATTATTTTAATTCAAATACAATTTAATAATTTATATGTAGTCCTCATAACATTTATATGCTCAGGTAATATATAAAAAAATATTTATGCAAAATCTATGAATAGTCAAACGAAAAATTAAATTAACCTTCTAGACAAGGAATTTGGTTTATATGTTATGTTGAATTGATTACTAATTTATGATTAACAAGTTATTAACTTATGCACAGTTTATTTAGCGAGTTTACTACTATTTGACAGTGGAGTACATTTATGGCATTTGACACACACCCACTAATGATGACATCATGAATATAACACAACAGAAGAAAAACTAATAAAACATACTTAAAAACAAGATAATGTGGTCTTTTTTATATTAAGTATGCAAATAATAAATAGGTTCCTTATTGTATAAATTCATTAATTAATGAATGCATAGCCATTAATTATTATTTCTCTCTCAAAACAAGAAGTTGAGAAATATTTAAGATACAAAATATTACACACATAAATTTTAATACATTCTCTATTTTGGACTTAAAATAATATATGCATATAACTTTTTATATCTATTCAAGTCTATTGGTATAAAGGTATATGTAATAGTGTATTTACAATGTTATGTTTCTGGTTTTTTAGGTTTACATGCAAAATTAAATAAAACAGGAAATCTAGGGAGTTTTTTAGCTTGAAAGTTGTCTTAACCCATCGTATACCATACCCCGTCTATAGACGTGGGCCGAGGTGCAAATCAGGTAGGTGGAGGTACATGAATTGTTAATATATAAGAAATACAAAAATATGCCTTGAACATCTTGAAGCCAACCAACAATAAAAAGTAAACAAATTATATTATTTATAATCCTTACTATCAAAACTTTTGTTCACTACAATTTTGTTTTAAACAGCAACAAATTCATGTTATTGCGGTCGGTATTGTACGTGAATATTTCAGAAACTAAATACATTATATTAAGAAATGCAGGTCAGTGACTTAATATTTTATTTTGCCCTTCCATTTGAATCGGAATTATTAGACCTTGTTAGCCGATTAGTCATCAAAAACAAATCGGCGCAACTGAAACGTTTTAAAATGTGACATTTCGATTTCATATCAAGAACAATAAAAATAACAAAAATTCTACCAAATTCCTAACGATTCTTAGCCGTGCTACTTTATGTTAAGAGAAGTAGGTCCGAAATGATAAAAGAAAAAATGTTTCAAATGACCAGCGCAGAGTAGAAAATGGCGTTAAAGTTTTAATGGTTATCTCTTTGTCAATGTAACAATTTTCCATATAAATTAAAAACCAGAATGTTTAGCACCTTATGCATTAAAATCAACAATCGAATTGAATTATAATTAAATAGAAAAGTTAAAAAATACTCACCTTTCTATTAAAAATTGACAGCAACACACAGCACTAGAAATTCACTGTTAAATACAATGTTACCAAATCTAAAATAATGTCATAAGCATAACAGATAACTTATAGATAAGTAATACATTTTTTTTGTATTATTTTATGTCAGAAACGCAGCGTTTTATAATTGATTATATTTGAGTATGACATCTTTACATACTATATTAATAATTAATAGTGGTTCAATTGTTTATAATTCGTAAAGTTTCATATATAATAATCATATATAACATAAAAGTGGTGATGTGATGTTTATTATGACTTATGCCGTTTTATCGAACTTATCGGATTGAACACACACATAAGTCAGCTGTGCCATACATTATTTTACTTGAGCACATAGAGAAAAGTAATATTATACTTTTAACTTTTAACTTTTTTGCTTGAGCATTAGAGGAACATCACACTTGTGATGGGTCATGTATATGTGTATTTTGTATTTTAATTTAACAGTGACCCTTATCAGACCCACAGACCGGGTTCTAATGGCGTTGGGGAGATCAGAGATGAATAACAGGAAGTTAAAGATCTATAATCTATGTTGTTAGAATGATAAATTCGTAGGTATAATGTTTATTGATATGTGTATACTGTATAATTAGACCAGCATTCAAACAATTAGGTAAACCAAACTCCAATAGCAACGAGACAAAACGGTATCAAAAAAGGTGACAAGAGTCTACTGAATGTTTTCGATATATTAAAATGAAATTATATAATAATAAATTTATCAAATCTAAAAACGGATAAAGTAGTGTTTTTGCCTAAGACTCGAAAGGGTTTGTGTATAATGATCAATTCTAAATCCTTGTTGCTGTCTTCATCGTTATTAATCCATAACAAATTACGAGATATCATATTTTAGAGTCGTCATTTGACAGTTTCAAGATAGGTATTACCTATATGGATTGATTTTAGATTAATGCTCAATACAGTTCGTGTCACGTAAAAAGAACGCTGGAAGAAAGTGTGGGGTGTGCTTGCGCATACATTCGCACGCGAAATTACTAAGCCTTTTTTTATTTTAACTAGCCGCGACGTATATTGGTTATTGGTAAGTACATGGAAAAATATATTACATAGAAGTTTTAAAAAGAATTGCACCACCGCCCCCCACGTCTTACCACCACTAAATTGACCGATAGATCGCCTCTGCGCAACTTGACAGCCTCTTCTTTGCCCTCGCCTTTTCTCGTTACGCGGGGGCGGTAGGCTATCTTAATCATTCGGCGCCATTCACTTCGTTGGTAAGCATCGTCATCTCTAAGGCCTAGCTTTTGCATGTCCTTTCGGATATTTGTCATCCAGGTAGATTTCGGCCTACCTCTCCCTCTTCTATTTGTAGCTATGGAAAGGCACTTTTTCACGATTCACTGGCCTCTGTAATTTTTTCAGTAATAGGCGTTACTTTGATACTTCCCCTTACATATTCGCTACGGACTTTGACGGACACCCACCCAACGTAGCATGCGCATTTCAGTGGTATGAAGTTTTTGCTCATGGACTTTCTTTGAAGTCCACGTTTCACTACCATAGAGTAAAACCTCTAAGCCTCACAGCTGTTTTATAGACCTTGCCTTTGGTTCTTATCGGCATTTTTGGATCGCAGAGAACTCCTGTTAGTGTACGCCATTCGTCCCACCCAGACATTGTTCTGTGCGTAATGTCAGCTGTCGGCCGTCTTCCGCTAGTACTGATCCTAGGTATTTAAATTTCTTTACTCTAGGTAAAGCTACGCCATCCAGTTTGACTTCCGCGCTTGATGGTATAAATTCGTCAGAGTTGGAGTAACATGTACTCTGTTGTATGTAAGTACATACCATGTACTCTGTCTTGGTTCTATTTATGCGTAGTCCGTTTAACCAAGAGATTTCCTTCATTGCTCAAAACTTTCTTGTATCTCGGTTATACTATCTGAAATGAGTGCAATATCATCCGCATATAAAAGGTTCCATGGTGTGGGTTTCTGGATTTTCTCGGTTAGGTAGTTCATGGTGATATTAAATAGCAAGGGACTTAGTGCGCTTCCTTGATGAACTCCTACTTTGACATCGAAGCTCTCCCACAGGCCGGCTGGGCTTCTAAGTTCTGACACATGTTTGTACATTATGATACATGTCCATAATGAGATTATATAGTGTTCAGGGACGTTTTGAGCCATCAGAGCTTGCCATATTATGGTCCTCGGCACACGATCGAACGCTTTCTTTTGACAGCCAGCGTTCTTTTGACATGACGCGAATTATAATTTCAATTCAATTCTTTTGTTAATGGCTTCAAAGCGTGCCAGTTGAGCACAGATTACTTCGCCAATGTCACGTAGAATTGAAAAGACAATGGTCAGAATGTCAATGAAAATCGATAGTTTAGAATTTCTTAAAATACTATAACTATCTAATGCGTAAGTAAGCATGACAGATGTCAAGTCACATATGAATCAAATTGAATTTCTATTTTCTAAACTCATAATTGACAAATGTAAGAATCAGAAGATAAATGAAGTTTCTTAAGACTTGGCCTCGGCCTTTCGTCATATCGGAATAAAATTTACAAATTTAGACTAGGCTGTATGGACTATAGTGAATAGTCCTTTGCCTTTCCCTATTGGGGATAAATTTAAAAAACAACAACAAATCAAAATCATCGAATATAATCTGTGATCGAATATCGATTCCGGATTCACGATGTTGCAAAGAGCTTCGTTGGTTTAATGGTATAACCGTCTTTACAGTTTACTGTTTAGACTTGTTTAATATAATATATCAACAACTGGTAAAAAGCGCTTTGTGAAATTTTGAAGATTATAGTGCATCTTTGTGCTGGATAAGCTGTAAATAACTTAGTTTTTCTGCATTTGTTTAACTTAAAAGTGTTAAGTAATAAACATTTTAATGATTAACTCATAACATGCTTAATAATGCATAATTCTGGTCTTGATATATACTTTTTAACCGTAGTTTGGTTTATTTGTTTCTTGTTGTGCTGGGTATCGGTACGTACGGGTGCCTACTTAGTAGGGAAGTTATCGTTAGCTGTCTCCATTATTATAACAATTATTTTGATACAATTGCCAGAAGTGGAAGAAGGGGCGTTTGGTGCCAATTTTTACGACACCTATTTATTATCTCGCGTTTTGACTTTAATTTTTTTGATTGTGAGTCTTGTGATAAGCTGCACTTATTTATTCATTTATGTATACTATTTATCACCTGTGGAAACTCATCCGATTCGATACATTGGTAAACATAATTAAGTGCTTATAGCATCACTGGTAAGTGTTTCTATTGGTGTTGTGTTTGTTGTTTTTACATTACTTGCTTTCATGGTTACTTTTAGTACTATAGCTACTATCAATTTAATTGAAATTAACATATGAAACCACTTTATCATTTCATTTGGTTCATAATTAGCTCTAAGTAAACAAATAATATATTTTGCAAATATAATCTGTTACTGTTTCATGTTGACATGTTAAAATATAGTAATCAATAAGAGCAATAGATTACATTTCATTCTCTATATAAAACTATTTCTTGAAATATAACTAGCATTATTTTTTTACTTAGTCACAATAGATAAATAAGCAATCTTTGGTCTCCTATAATAAAGGATCTGATTTACAGTATTCTCGTGATACCAGCAAGTTGGGCTTGGCTTATATCATTATAAAAAATATATTATCACTTATATCTAAATTATTTGTAAATATTATACTGATTGAATAGTTAACAAAATTGGTAGCATTGCTTAATATCTTAATCTTTTAATGTTATATATGAAATTAGATGTCTGTTGAGATTAACTTATCACTAACTGTAACTGATAAGGATAACAGTTTCATTTTGTCTAAATCAGTTATCTCTGAAACAGTAAGTTATGCACAAGAGTTATTTTTATAGTTATATTACAGTAAAAATATGCTATATGTAAGTGAATAGAGACAGTTTTTAACAATAAAATTGGTATTTATAAAAGATATAGAACATATTATTCTATAACTGATATTATAATAGGAATTAGTAGTAATTTCTTGAATTTTTCAGGTTTCTTAAAAAAATATAACACTAACACTATAATAATTTAAATGTATCTGTCATTTATACTTATTTTGTAATAAAAATACTAACAGTAACTGCTATTAAAATTAAAGTACTTTTAAAGAAATGTCTGTTTCATATTGATTTGATTTTCTTATTTTCTTATTTAGGTAAATATTGTATTCTAAATTAAATAATATTTCAGGTAACAATGAGTAATGCAATCTACCAAGGACTGCGGTCACCTGTCAGGAGGCTTGCGGGACTCAGGAAAGCAAAGCAAATATCTACATCAATAGTACATAATGAAACCATATTAGTTAAAAATAATCATGAGTTCGTCAATAAGGTGTGTAGATGTTGTTCTATATTTATATTTTGTTATATTGTATGTTAAATTTTTGTAATATACTAGCAACTTACCTTCACTTTGCTAGTTTTCCTCTAAAGTAAAACAAAAAAAATCTTTGCCATGTGTACTATACATTTTCCCAGAATAAAATGTAACCAATTCCAGACTATAATCTAGGTCTGTGCCAAAAATCTAGATCTGTTCAGTCACAGCCATAGCTGGCATTTGGTATGTTTTGTTTTGCATCGACAAGAAAGTATTAAGAACATAAAATTTCATACTTGTAATTTGTGAAGTAATAAATTTAATAACATTTAGTTTCAGGGAGTTTTGGTGGTGGGAGTTTTTAAAAGTATTAATACAAAATTTAAAAAAAATAACTTTTCACGAATTTGGCCTAGAAACTAGATGACTGACAGTACGCAGTCTCTGACGTAATAAATAACTTGTAGTAAGAACAGTATGTGACGTCAATCAACGTGGTAAAAATAGTTTAAATATGTGAATATGTTCAGTGCTTTCCACACCTAGCACATCATTGCCATCTTTGTGATTTTATCTAGTCATTTAACTAGCATTTCCCGCGGCTTCGCACACCTTCTAAAGACCGAAAACCAATTCTTTCTGCGTTGCGGAGTATGGTACCAGGTACCTCGCAGAAGTAACGCCCGCCTTTCCCGTTTTTGCAACACTTTTCATTCATGCTCCGCTCCCATTGGTCGTAGCGTGATGTAATATAGCCTATAGCCTTCCTTGCTAAACCGACTATCCAACACAAAAAGAATATTTCAATTCGGACCAGTAGTTCCTGAGATCAGTGCGTTGAACCAAACAAACAAACAAACGTTTTATATTTCCTATTTAATTATTACTTAACTGTCATTTAACTAATTAAACGTAGGTACTCAACGTACAAGGTTAAGTTAAAAACGTACCTGGCGTTATCAGATCAAATTGTGATATCAGAAGTTATGTTAACAGATTTGTATTATTGACATTTGTGATGTCTTGAACTTCAACTTGTGATGTTTGCTGAGTTTTTACACAGTTTACTTTTTACTTTTACAAAGTTTGTGAAAACATACAACAAACGCGTCATCAAATCATATTTTCTGTAATTTAGTTTATTTTAAACGCAGTATTTATATTTTTACCTAATGACTCATTCTCATATAGGTGCCGACACGTTTATTTTTTAGTATAGATTAAAGAGGTTTTTTAATAGGAATTTTCCAGAAATGAAATTATCCTTTATGTTGATCCGAATAACCATGTCATATCATCATGTAAAATTTAATCGAAATCTGTGCGGTGGATTGTCACAAGAATGTGATATGATCACTGACTTGACTATTTCATTTATAGTATACTGCCGTTTTTCCATAGCTGCGCTTGTTAATACATACGCTATATAATATTAGTGTTAGTTCCAACTATCAATATCATGTACACAAATAGGCTAATAAACTTTCGCACTTACATTGTTAGTGGGTAAAAAACAACAACAACGTTTGTCAACAGATGATTTTGACCGTTTAGTTCAATTTAAATTACCCTACATGTTGTGCCAGCGCGGCGACCGCGGGTTAGAGTCCCGCTGAGACTTCAGAGCATACATTTAATGAGCATGAATGTTTGTACTCCAGTCATAGGTGCTTACATTTATAATATGTATGTATTTTAAGTTTTATATGGTCGTGCGTCAACTGTCTGATATCCGTAACTCAAACCTCGTAGCTTACCACGGAACTAGATAGCGTTAAAATTGTAATACAATATTGTTACCAAATATTTTTTGAAAAGAGCAGCTGTTGAATTTCTCGCCGGTTCTTCTCAGCAGAACAACTTTCCGAGCCGGTGGTAGTTTACTCACGGACTTACAGACTGTCATTTAATTTTAATAATGTAAAAATGACGATTCAAAAGAGCGTGTATAAGTCTATTTGAATAAAGAATATTTTGATTTGATTTGATTTGCTGTGTGTAATAATGTCCCAACATATTCTTACAGGTAATGAACAATGACAAGCCGGTCATAGTAAATTTCCACGCAGACTGGTGCGAGCCTTGCAAGATATTGACGCCGAAGCTCAAGGAGCTGATAGAGCCGCTCACCAACCTGGACCTGGCCGTGGTGGACGTTGAGGATAACGCAGAGCTCGTACATGCTTTTGAGGTGAGTACTAAATACACTTCTATCTAGTGCAAGTTAATTGGCCCTAAGGGTTTTGGTACAAGTTATATTGTGTTGTCTTGTTAGAAAATTAACTTTAATTTTATATTAAGCCAATGACTTAGGTATCCTATTTCTTAATCTAAATTCTAGACCATAATCTATCTATGTACCATATGTAATAATTCGTTCAGACATTTCAGTTTGAAGTAAGTTTGATTGTGAGTGAAATTCACTTGCGTGACCGATCGTAATATATTTGTTTTTTCATTATTTCTTTAATATCTTGGTGTAAATGAGCCCTTCTAGTTGCTACATTACAAACGTCCATGATAGCTTTAAACCTTTGTAAAAGTTGTATTTAGCCCTTTTTTAACGTTTGCCACTGCACGGGCCTCCCTTCAACAAGAGGGGGATCAGGCCATAGTTCACCGTGCTAGCCTAGTGCGAGTTGGCGGACTTCACATGTCTTTCGAAAACTTGCTAGGTTTTCTCAGACATGCAGGGTTTCCTCAAGATGTTTTACTTCACCGTAAGATAAGTGGTAATCACGATAGAAAAGGTTCGCACATTAGAATTTCAAAGGTACCAGGAGATCCGAATTCGAACCCGCATCACTCGATTATCAATGAGAGCGCGTTACCACCACCTAGTTATAGGGACTTAACTACTACTGTGTAAATATAATGTAAGTAGTACAAAAATTTTAATATTGTCCTTTATTTTCGTCAGGTTAAAGCAGTGCCAGCAGTTATAGCAATAAAAAATGGCCTCATTGTAGATAAGTTCATAGGACTCGTAGACACTGACATGATCAATAGTCTCATAGAGCGGATGTCCGGCAACAAGAAAGATGGCGCGTAAATTAAAAATATGCGAATTTACTTTAATTGTTTTGTTCTTGCCACTGACTGTTTAATTATACCATAGACAATGACTTGGAAAGTGTAATTTAAACAATTATTTTTTTAGACAATTTTGTTAATAATTTATGTATTATTAAGTTAATAAGAATAAACCAATACTACGTAATGAAGGGTACAATGGAGCGTTTATAATCGAGTGACAATATGAAAAGAAGCTTTTTAGATGTACGAGATGGATATTTAATGTTGTGAGTCTTAAGCCCTAAATGTATCAAACAAATATTGACAATTACGAATAATTAATTTATTTTTTAATCGATTTATGTAAATCGTAAATAAGAGAAATCCTTCAATCGTCCTATTCGTCCACTATTAGTAAAATTATACACAGAACGTGTACACCTTACGTACAGTTTTAATTCATCTCCCAAAAAATATACATGTAATTAATGCTCATCTTATGAATTAATATACAAACTAACTTAACATCACAGATTATACGATATATTATAGTGCGAGAAGGTTGATGATTAGAAGAAATGTTATTATTGCTTTAAAAATTTGCTTTTCCATTATATTATGGATTTTCAGCCAAAGAATTCGTCAGTGTACCTCAACTATTGTGTATTGCTATTTTCATTATTGGAAAAAATATATTATATTATAATCGAACTTCATTAACTGGAATATAAAAATAATGAAGTTGTTAATTTTATAAATAACTCAATAACTTTAATTAGAAAAATAATTATCTATGAGTGTCACTAATTTGCGCGGGAAAATGTTACTTTGAAGAGATGTTATTTATTCGTCAATAATAATGGCACAAATAAAAATAAACAAATTTTCTCTTGAAATAACGTTTCTTTGGCATATAAATAATAATTTAGTTTAATACATTAAAATTACCTAGAAATATACCTACAGCAGCTTGATGTTTATAATAACATACCTACTTAGTTTGTAAGTGATTTGTAAATAAATTTATTAAAAATATTATAAGACCTGTTCAAAATATCAAATAGTATGTTATTAATCCAATAAAGTTTAAATTTATATTATATTATATTTCTTCTTTCCTTCCTATAATTTCACTATTTACCTACTCAATTTTTTTTGTAGATAAGTTCTCTGTAATTTCTATATGCAATGCAAATCTTTGATTATAACGAATTTATAAAAGTATTAGCTTAAGAAAAAATAAATTAGTTTTAATTTATTATTAACAACATTATACGAAATATTTAGAGCTTTTTAGGTTAAGATATAAGTAGTCCAACTAGATAATGGACGAAAGAAAATATTAAATTATCATATCCTACGCTTTTCAAAGCAAAGCTTAATATTTTTATCTATTATATTTGTGATAGTCTTAATGTACAATTCAATGGTCCATTTTTCATTATCCTACCGATTCCAGGGTGTCGCTTCATAGTTGAACCTTTTAGGAGCTTTAATGTCCTTCCAATTTATCTGCATTTAATAGGTAATTTGTGATTATAATATTATAGTGTAGATGGCTGAGGCTTATCGTGAACGATTGTACAATCCCATTGCATAATTAGAGAATTTAAAAGAAAGTTAATCATTCTAGTGATCCAATGTCACGTTTTTGAGATATTTTTGGTAAAAAAAATGTAATGAATTTACTGATGGTCATCGTTGTCATATTACGATATTTACCTTTAAATATCTCGGAAAGTGGCATTTTGTTACATTGTAATCGTAAAGTAATATACCTTACCTTAAATTGTAATGTATTTATTCATATATAATAAACCAGTTCTATTGTCCGCCAGTTTCTAGAGAAGTAGCACAAAGGTCCATCCATACCATTAATGATTCTAGTCTTAAACTTTAACGAAGTAGATCATATAGAATATTCCTACGCTATCTTTAAAATTATAATATGTAGTGAGTAACGAGCTTAGAAATTCAGGTTAATAATAATTATGTTTAGACCAGATTTGGGTCCACGGATAAATTCGATATTTTAATGTTGACAAAACGAATACCTTCCTACCTAGTACCTAGCCCTAACGTCTTAGACCTAGCCGCCTCACGCCTGTGGTGTATAAGCATTAAAAATATATAATCAGTACCTATATAATTGATCTAAAAATTTATTATCTATACATTTTACAAAATTCAGAATCAAAATTATACACAATATTCTGTTATTATAAAAAATCATCTACTTTATTTATAGTCTATAGTTACTTTAGAATAAACATAATATCACTTATTATATATTCTAGCACTCACATAGTTGTTTATGCAATAAATATATTTTTTTCCGATAATGATTTTTATTTTTCCTATATTATTCCTTTATATTTTGTCAACACAACTTTTATAAAATTTATCTTACATTTTTGACATTAGAATTACCTTTAGCGATGGGGAGAGTGAGAAATTTACGACAATTAAGGGTTTTGGGTGTCAGAAAAAAAATCATATTCCATGTACCACTTTATTTCAGGATACTTTGATATTAATATTTAATAATGTATTATAATATAATTCAACGTCTACCTGCGGTTTTCACTTTATACCTAGCGAGAACATTCACATTTTCTTTACAATCAAAGCTAAAAAAATAACATCGAAAATGACTGTACACATACATGATTCACTATCCATAATTCCTCGCAAATCATTGAGAACATCAACATTATTATATTGTGCAATTTATAAGTAACATTCATTTAACGTTAATACAAATTAAATCATTTGCATATTATTTTCTTATTCAGCCGATTGTTTTATTTATTAGATACTATTTTGTTGTACGATAATCGGCTGATAAGTGTAAATACAACAAATATGTATATGATATATCTGTAGATGAGCCCTCGTCGGTGAAGTCGTTGGTCGCACTTAAATCACAATAGTATAGTAAGTTCTTAAGCAGTGAAATTTATTTTATAATTCACTACTCGGTCAGTTGTTAAACCGTTAAAATACAATAAATGTAAGTTTTAAATTTAGTAATGCGAAAAATCCCAATGTAGCAAAAATGTGTTACTTTCAAATTTCAATGTATGAAAATTTCGATCACACGTAAGTAAACATAAAGCTTTCTTATAAGAAAATTGTACAATTTTTTGGGTGAATGAAACCATATTGTGGTAACTGTTTTGCGTTACTGTGGTGAAGCAAGTGTGAAGCGAATCCGAACAATATGAGAATATTTAGAGGAATCAGGGCTCATCTATAGATTAATATCTTTCATACATACAATAGATTTATGAAGTTTAATGTACACATAACGTTCATAACGATAACGCTTAGTCTTGCTCGAAGCGTTGAGAAAACACACCTTTGTGGACGGATTGTGCTTTCCGATGCAAATTCGGTACTTCTTTTTGCAATAAATTAAAAGATAAATAATGTACTTTGTTTTAAATTCTGTTAGCAGACAGTTTGTTAATAAAGTGCAGATTTTTGGACTAATAAGTTTTGCGCAAGGTCATGGAAGTAATTTAACAGTTTACACAATTAACCGTAAATAAGATCACATTAGGTTAAGATTAAAAAAATAAAATAAACATATCACATTAATACTTTGAAAAAATATAAAAATAAAATAACGAATGAAGTGAAAACCCGCGGTGCATAAGTACACGGACATCGAATACTCCCTCAAGAGCTCTAACTTAGAAGTCTAACTATGATCAGAGGTCGCGACGAACTCACGATTATACAAAATCAGTCTAAAATATATTAAGGCAACTTGCGAACAAATATTCTGTATACATTCCTAAAATGACGGGACAAATGACGGACTGAAAACGGGAAATCAGTTTTTGGGACACGTTTAGGGTTACCAGGTCCAACATTAAAAAATCCGGACACAAATTCATAATAATTACCGGACATTTTGCTCTGAAATCCAATTTGACTTTAAAATAAATAAAAAAGATACTTTTCGTCGCTGTAGACTGAATACCTCGTATGTCAAAAATGCATATTTTTTTGTAAATATCAAATGAAAATTACGTATTTTATATTACGGCCAAGCCATAAACCATGACTACTAGTGCCATATTTGGAGTAAAACGAAAAGCTCTTGTTTGAAAAACATTGACAAAATGAACCATTTTTTTCGTTTCCTGAAAAGTTTGCATCTCTGGACATACGAGGTTATCTTTCTACAGCGACGTTTTATTAGTATACTTATTGTTGTTATTTATCCGAGACAAAGTCAAACAAAAACCGGACTGGGAATAGTATATGTTTGCCGGACACGACCGTAAGAAGCCGGACTCTTCCGGATAAAGGTATAAAGACACGTGGTAACCCTACACGTGCACCATATTCTTAATTTGATTAAAATGTCAAAATAGCAAATTACATTTAGTTTTCCTTTCGGCGAAATAATTTGTACTCAACTGGCTCACTTTGAAGCCATTTGTAAGACAATTACATTGATATTTAAATCAAATATAAGAATTTCACGCAACAGCCATCAACATCGGATTTCGATTAAACAAAATGATATTTTTTTGTGAAATAAAGGTTAAAAAATAATGCGAACAGACATTATTCTACATATTTAAATATATGGTTGTTTTTCGTTATAATTATCGTATCGTCGTCTTAAACTTCAATTGACAACTCAATTTTGTTTATTTAACATATTTAATCTTTTAAAAGTAAATTAAAAACGTTTTAATAAAACATCAAATTCTCAGGTAAAAATTTCGTAGATCTACAAAGTATTTTAATGATAGATTAAAAATTTAAGACGACGATATGAAGAATTCAATAACGCAAATTTGGATCAACTTTATTCCAATAAATATTACAAATCGACTCAAAGTATAATTCAGAAAGTGAAACTTGTAATAATTTAAATTTATTATTATGTAAATAGAACCGAAGTCGCCGCACGAACATGAAACATCAAAAAAAAAAAAACAATAAAGTGGTATAATATTTAAAATCGAAGGCAAACATTTGAGGAGTTCATATCAACACTAATATTTTAAAAATGTTAAGATTTAGAATTTCCGAATATAATTTAAACGATTCAAGACAGTCTAATCGATTTAAATTCGTAAAAATCAACGCGAGACGCTTTCTTTTGAATGATACGTATCATAATATATTATAATAAATATATTTTACCAACAAACAACAGCGAAATGTACATATCGCGTACACACGAGCGATATTATAGTCTGAGAGACGATCGTAGAAAAAGTCATATATGTATATACAGGTATTTTTTTATGACAAAGCTGGTATTATACAGCATTTATTATTCAATAATATAGAAAAACAATTTATATCGATAGGCAACTGTTTCCAAACGATCGGCTCTCGTATTACATTTGTTTACACATCACAACATTAAAGGACCAATTTAAGCGACATATAATTTATATTAAAAACAAATTATTAAAATTTTAAATCAATTTAAACTTTAATCGATCACTCCATGTTTTTCAAAATTTTCAACATTTCAATTACATACTAGAATCGTGTGTACTTTGAATTATTATAATACATATTTTTGGTGAGGGACTAAAAAAATTTTTGGGAGAAAAAAAATGGAACTTAGAAATAGTGAAAAAGTAACAAACATATATAAACAAATCAATACTTCCATACACTAATATTTAGATACATTTTTACATTATGTACAGTTATTTACACAATAAGTAAGGAAGCGATAGTATGTACACTTGGGTTTTTATGAAGACTTCTTCAATTTCATTGTTCAGTTCATTTACAAAGAGACAAACTTCTATATTTATAAGATTTATAAGACATTATAAATGAAACTATCTTTACGGATTTTGTCGTGGATTTATTATGATTTTTGGTTCCCGACGTTTCGAATGCTTAACACATGATTGCTGTAAATAATAAAAATCATAATAAATTCGCGACAAAATCCGAAAAGATAGTTTCATTTATAATGTCAAATATTGGGGTAAACCTAAGAAAGTATTATTAGATTTATAAGAATTCCTTGTCTGGCGATTTTGTATCGGTTTTTTAGAATTTCTAAAATAAATACACTTATATTATATACAAAAAAGGCCTTTTGGAAGAAATGGAAGGGCCTAAAGTATTCACACATAGCTTACTTACAGCTAACATTCATAAAATTACTAAATTATTATTAAAAATACTATTTTTAATAACATTAAATACGGAACATAACAAATGACTAAAAATTATTACAAAATATAAAAAAAAATATTATGACCATTTCAAAATCGCCATAACAATTCTGAATTAACGTTATAATGTACAGATTGGCTAATAAAAAATATTTTAACTAACTTTACACCTTTTTTTGTTAGATAGATGTTCGACATTACCCATATAAAACTTCAATCGTATCAATCCCTTGTAATAAAAGCAATTGTAAGACAAGTTATCCGTTAGTCCCGTTTAGTTCAGTCCTCGCTTCTTAAGCTCAGCTTTACATTTGTGTGCGTGCAGTGTACGGATGGGTACGGCTGAAGGCGTAGTACTTTGCGAGCTTGGTTTAAACCCGTTTTAACAGGTTTTTGATGCGCTGCTATTGGCTTTTAGCTATCACTCACACAAATGCAAAGCTGAGCTTAAGTCTCGAGAACTGTATTCCATTGTACCTGTGTATTGATAATATTCTAAGACATTTAAAAATAGGCTGAAAATGACCAAATATTTATGCTTAAAAAATTAAAAAAATATGAAATTATATAAAAATTATATGAAGAAATATTTTTAAGTGTGCAGTTAACTTTTCGCCTTTAATTTGTCAGATTCAAATTGTTTCACAATAGTGTTTATGAACAGTTTCTTTGATTTTGGCATGTATTGCTATGGAATAAGGTCTAATTTATCACTTCGATGTATTTAAACTGATAAGGTATATTTCTTCGTCTTAAAAGTAAAAACATGTCATCAGGTCATTGAATATTCCACTGTAACACCTAACAATAAGGTTTATAATTCAACATCAAATATAGTTAACGTGTAAAAAAATTCCGCATATTCATTTAACATTGAACTTTTAACTGTATACTTTAGTAATAAGGTTCATATTATCATTTTTACTGTGAAAAATACTCAGTTTTATATTTTATTTATTGAAAACATGGATAAAGATAGTAAGTCGCATAGATGTGTATAAAAAGTTTTAATCTTAAAGCCATATATGACTATTATAGTTCAAATCACGCAACTTAGCCATTTTATGCGTGAAGTCAATTTTACAAACTTTGAACTTTTTGATTTTCAGGAAATTAGAATTTTCATCTATTCATATGTTCCATTGCATTTTAAAGTGTATTTCCTTAGCAACAGTGTTCAGACTTCGTCGCCAAGGTCTCAGGAGATAAGAATTTTGCGACATATCACATTCATCCATTTATATATTCCATTGCATTTTAACGTGTATTTCCTTGGTAATAGAGTTCATACTTCGTCGCCGAGGTCCTGCACGCAGTGCTCGGCGATGGGCACGAAGCGGTCGTCGATCTGTACCAGCAGGATGGTCTTGTCGACGTGCGAGCGCAGCTTCGGGTCGCGGTGGTTCGGCGTCCACTTGTGCACTACCTGCGGGTAGGGGGTTCAGATTCGTGGGTAAAAAAATTTGACGAAATCAATAAATAGAGTAAATTTCATTTTTGGTTCCCGACGTTTCGAATTCTTTACATTATATAGTTGTATAACTTTATGGGTATAGTCGTATTTTTAATTAGACGAAGCCAACTGACAGTAGCTAATGTCACTTTGTAAAATAATGTTGCCATATTTAAAGTATTAGTGATGCGTTCAGTTCTCGTTCAATCAGATGAATGAACAATGAGTGTGAATAGTTAATCATTTCAAACTATAAAAAAATATTATTTCTATTTTACACTAGTAATAGTAGTAGTATGTAACTACAATCAGTTTTTTGACGGCATATTATAAAGCGCGGCGCGGCGACTAGTGCCAACACCGATCAACGCCGCGCTTGCAGTCGCCATTTTGTTTGTTATTCGGCTTCTAACCTCTGGTCTGATAGCACGAATGTTTTTTCTGCGCCCACGCTGTTAAGTTATTATTTTTGTTAAGTTTTTCGTTTCAAAGATAAATTAGACGATTTTACTTTTACCGCTATAAGGTGAAAAGTACATAATTTTTTTATGACTCATATAATTAAAGAAGAAGACAAAATGTATGGTCTCGACCACATGATGGACAATGTTTCAGACATATTGATAATTAATGTCACCGAAAGCGATAGTGATGATTTTTTATCTGATGATGAATAAAAACAAATGATGTAATAAGCGATGTTTTTTATTTTCATTACCAAACTAAAATTGGATTCTATAGGCACATAGTCGTCGAAAACTCGTTGGTATGTACAAAGCACGACTAAAAATCGAACCCCGTACCCGATATCGGCAGTTCGGCACACTAACTATTCACTAGACAATCGAGGCAATTTCATTCATTCAGGAGTTTTTTCAATCATTCATTTTTTACAACACTATTTTTATTTTGTCAAAACCTGACAACACAGTAAGCGTCAGTTGACTTCGTCTAATTAAAAATAAGAATTTAAATGCTGTTACATAGCAATTTAATATCAAGAATATAAAAAATAAAGTAGTTTGACTTCAAATCTTATAACTTATTTAATCTTCAATTCTACTTTAAATTGATCAATAACCAAGCAACTAACCAGTCCATCCATCCCCGCCATGGGCACCCAGCCTCCCCAGTAGTTCCTGCCGCCCCTCTCCCTCTGCTGCTCGGAGGGCCACAGCACGTCGATCCTCCTCCCCAAGTTGATACAATCGTACACCCCCAACGGCTCCACTATCAGTACTTTACTCCCCACACTGATATTAGCCTTCAATTCACTTCGACCTGAATCCGATCGTTTGATTTTCGTCTTTATCTCCTTTGCCTTAGAGTCCTTTTTGGGTTCTTTCTTTAAAATCGATTCTTTATTCGATATATCGGAATAGTGGGTCTCTTTTAATGGTATGCTTTCGGGTTTCTCGATGTATCGGCCGGTCAGCTCTCGGTAGCTCTCGCGCTCGTGGCGGATGTCTTTGCTTAACTTCGATAGGTCTTTTGACGTGCCTTCGTTTATGAAGTACCTGTTAAATTAAAATAATTTTAATGGAAATGTATTGATTGTATTTTATTGATGTATACTATATAATTTAATAGATATCAAAAAGCTATGGTTTGGTATAATAGAAAGAAAAGTTGGATTAAAACAAAATAATTCAATATACAAGGACTATATTTATGTATATTTTCATATAAGTTTATTGTCATACATCAGTCAATCAGAAACTAAGCCAAAGTTAAAAAAATGTGTGTGTGTACTTATGTACACGCGTTAGAAGTTATACTTCTTTGGCATCATAAAATAATACATACTCATTTTCGCAATTAGCACCCCGAGAAATCTCGAAATTTACACCCATGTAATTGTATAAAAAAAACCCAGATGTCCGCCATCTTGGGTTTGAAAATGGACTTCATTTTCGAAATTAGCACCCTGAGAAACCTCGAAAATGACACCCATGAGATTGTTGAAAATAAGTCCTCTAAACTGCAGTTGACTGTTAGCTAACTTCTCCCGTGAGAATTTTGTGTCTCGCTGTGTATCAATTTTTCATAACGTGCCTAAAGAAGCATAACTTCAAAAAAGTATGTGTGTGAGATAGATAGAAAGGAAAAGATATTTAGAGTGAGAGAGACAGATAGCATAGTGAGGGAGTGAAGGTACCTGGTGAAAGCGACGACGTTGCGGTTGGCGATGATGCGGCAGTCGGGCAGCGACACGTCCCCGCGCGCATCCTCCAGCGACGACCGCGACGGCGACCGCGACCCCGACACCTGACAATAATTATAATAAAGTGTGTGTGTACAAAGTACACATGTCCAGAATTAAAACTTCTTTGCCAAACTAATTTTTAAATCTCGTTTATATCTGGACATAGTTATGCAAACCATAACTAACCCACAATGGTAGTTAAATTGAGTTAAGGACACAGATAGGTCCAAAATTGCGTGATTTATAATATGCTAAAAAAGTGCGCGTGTACAAAGTACACATGTCAGAAGTAAAACTTGAATTTAAAATAAGACTAACTCTTCCGCGTCTCTGAGCGCCTGGTACTATGGACTTATTTTTTCGTTTCATCGAGTTTGAAATCACAACGATTCTAAAGAAGTTTCACATCAAAAATAATTAAAAGTGCGTGTGTACACATATACACATGTCAGAAGTAACACTTCTTTGGCAAACAAATTTTTAAATCTCGTTTATATTTATACTAAATAACCCCGTCTAAGCTCGTTGAGAGAGGGAGACAGCGCGAAGGTCACACCCACGAGTTAGACAGAGTTAGAAATGTCACTGACTCGCGGTGGGCGAGATCTAACTAAGGCTAACTCTTCCCCGTCCCTGAGCGCCTGGTAATATGGAGTTATTTTTTCGTTTCATCGAGTTTGAAATCACAACGATTCTAAAGAAGTTTTACTTCAATAATAACTTTATTACTCGAAAAGGTTACACATTTGTAATTAAATAATGTGACGACAAATATTATAGAAAAGGGATCCCGAAGTATTATGTAATTTGCCGACCATAAAAGAGCTTATTCTTGGCAAATTTGTGTTGTCTCCCTTTACGAAACCATGGCATTTAAATTAATAAAAATGACGTTGTTTACGAAAATAATAAAACTACCTACTAAAGCAAATACACTGATACTTTTTTGTGTACAGGACTGTATGACGTCATAACATGGCGGCTACTATTTCGTTGTGTTAAAAAACAGATTAAAAATACTGAAAATTTTTAATTTAATTTTAAAATTTATTTTATTGTATGAAATAAAACTAACATTTCCCGACTGCTTTTTGCCTAAGCTATCTCAATAATAGGTTTTTAGATTGTTTTTCATATGGAGTAAAATACCCTATTACTTTGAATTTATTATTTAATTTTATTATCGCTATCTACTATACAATAAGACCGGTACCTTAGCACTAGCGGCGCGCCGCGGTTGTTCACGCCACGCACACTCCCACCCACTGGAACCCTATAAAAACGATAACATTCATAAATTTTACTTTACATTAACCTACTAATTAGCATAACCATACTAATTAACATAAGCGGTTGGTATATCCATACAGCTTAATCTACTTGAAGGCATACCAAAGATAATCTTAACACTCCTCTTAATTCAAAATTGATTGATGTCAAATGTTTGCCAGACAGTGGACAGACTAGGACAGTGTTTTAATTGATGGTTTTACTTCCATTACTTGATTTTCTTCGCAATTTTTCGTTTTTTCTCTCTATAAAAACTTTTCTCGTATCTTGACAAAAATATAAAAAAAGTAGTCGAAATGGTCGAGTCGAGTTTACACGTACACATAAATGCACACAAACGTACGTAATATTTGTTTAACTCAGATGTTTGTGCTCCAGTCATGGATGTTTATATTTATAATATGTATGTATTTAAAATTTATAAATGTGTAGTATATTTTGTTTTTGCAACATTTTTGATTGATGCTCCGCTTCTGTTAGTCGTAGAGTCAGTTCGTCGAGAGTGATGTAATATAGCCTATAGCCTTCTTCGGTAAACGGACTATGCAACACAAAAAGATCCTGAGATTAGCGCGTTCAACCAAACAAATAAACAAACTCTTCAGCTTTATAATATTAGTGTAGATTATAAAGAGAACAACTAGTGCTCGCCCACGTACCTGCACGTCGTCCGCCAGCCGCTCGGCGAGCGCGTCCGCCGCTTGCTGGGCGTGGGCGAGCTGCGCGTGGGCGTGGGGGTGGGGGAGGGCGAGCGGGGTGTGGGCGTGGGGGTGGGCGCGCAGCGGGTCGGTCACCGCGAGCAGGCGGAAGGAGGCCGGCAGGGCACGCTCGCGCCGCGCGCGGCTTCGGCTGCCCGGCTGCACGCATATTTTTATAATAATAATAAATAATAATATTCTTTATTGTACCCAGTATAAAAGAGATATAGTACAAAAAAAAAGATGTAATTCACAAGAGGCGGCCTTATCGCTAAAAGAGCGATCTCTTCCAGGCAACCTTAAGGTGTAGGTTTAGTATATATGACACGCGCAGAAGCGCCAGAAGGTAATACTATATCGATGCGACTTCAAAATGTATAAAAAATAAAAAGTAAAAATAAACTATAGTTTTGGAAAAGAAGACATGTATAGCAAACAAATTTGGAAAATAAAAAATAACTAGCAAAATTTGGAAATTTAACAGTTTTTGTACTTTTTGGAAATTGTAATTTAACTTAATATCAAATAATAATAACAATCAGTTAAGCATTTAATATTAAATATTACATATTTATTTAGCTCCACGAAATTGAAAAACTACTAGTAATATATTTAATTAAACGCACCTGCGTGCGCGCGCGCATGTGTCGCTCGCGCCGCGCGCCGCGCTCCTCCGCACGTCTCCGCGCCTCTGTGCCCTCTGCCGCGTACACTGCTGGACACACAAATCAAATCAAATCATCATCATCATCATCATCATCAACAGCCTTTTGCAGTCCACTGCTGGACATAGGCCTCCCCCAAGGCGCGCCACTTCTTCCTGTCAGCTAAATCAAAATATTTTATTTAGCATAAAAATTGTTACAATTTCTTACTGAACGTCATGAGTCTACCACCAGTTCGGAAAGAAGAAACCTCTGACCTGAGAAGAACTGGCGAAAGAAACTTAGCGGGACTAATATTTTTTTTATCTTAATCTCATTCTTTTTTTAAATTAAATTGTACAACTAATAACTAGCTTTACCCGCGGCTTCGCCCGCCCGTTCATTTCTTTAATTGCTAATCAACCTCATTGGGTTGATCCGTAGGATGTCTGAAAGTTTCTTCAAAATTACTCTAGCTATTTCAGAACCCATTTAAACTAACAATATTAATACAAACAATTTTTTTTCGTAAAAAAATATTTTTTTTTTTTAAAAGTATCCTATGTTACTTCTAATAACTCCAAGAATATGTGTACAAAGTTTTATGATGATCGGTTGAGTAGTTTTCGCGTGAAAGCGTAACAAACAAACTTACATTCACATTTATAATATTAGTAGGAATAACCTATCTAAATTTTTTTTCCATAGGATATTTAGTTTTGCCGGAAATCGAGAAAAAAAGTTTTTTACTCTTAAACTCCCCTTCTTCCCCTTCCCGACTTCAGATCGCCCGTAAATTATTTTTCCTTTCATTTTTATAATATTCTCCTCCTTTTCCAATGGGTTTCATCCTACTATTATTTCTTTTGATTTCAAAAATTATCGACCCTAGTCTAATAAGTGACGAACGCGAGCAAAGTGATGGTAAGTTATTAATGTATGGACTATCATCATCATCATCATCAGTCCTTCTTAACGTCCCACTGCTGGGCACGGGCCTCCCTCAGTACGAGCGATCAGGCCATAGTCCACCGCGCTGGCCTAGTGCGAGTTGGCGGACTTCACATGCCTTTCGAAAACTTGTTAGTTTTTTTCAGACATGCAGGTTTCCTCACGATATTTTTCTTCACCGTAAGGCAAGTGGTAATCATGATAGAAATGATTCGCATATGAAAATATCAGAGGTGCGTGACTCGGATTCGAACCCGCATCACTCGGTTATCCAAGTGATGCGGATTCGAACCCACATCACTCGGTTATCCAAGCGCCCGCTTTACCGCTGGGCTACCACTGTCTTATGGACTGTGTGTGGACTATATGGGCATCGTACCTGCGTCGTCGGGCGCACGCTCGTGCGAGTGGTCGCGCAGCAGGCCGGCCAGCGACGCCAGCGTGGCGGCCGGCTTGCCTGCACCCGCGCCCGCGCCCGCCGCCACCAGCGTGCCCGCTGCACATACATACATACATTGTTTAAGAACACATTAAATAGGAATTATTTAACATTGAAGGAAATCGCTACAAATATTACAGAACATACATTTTTGTTAATTAAAAATAATTATTAAGCAACAGAAATATCCAAAGAATAACATCTATCTAGATTCTAGATTATCAAAATCGTTAACATTCGAATTTTTTTAGTTCCAGTTAAATCAAACGAAACAAGTTCAAATTCTAAGTTCTCTTGCTATTTTCATTTGCGAATAATTTCTAACATAATGACCACTAGTCTGACAGAAAACATCATGAGGTAACCCGTATGACTGACAAAACCCATCAAGTTTTGAAAACATTCAGTCCGCATAGATCTGTCCAGCGTGGTGGACTATAGGAAGCCCACACCCAATAGTGGGCCCGTAGCCAGCAGTGGGCCCGTGCCCAGCAATGAGCCCGTGCCCAGCAGTGGGACTCACCGGGCGCGGGGTGTCGCGGCGCGCGGGCGGGGGGAGCGCGCGCACGGCCCGCCTCCGCGGCCGCCGCCTCGCACGCGCCGCTTGAACAGCCCTCGCCGCAGCGCCGCCGGATGCTGCACACACACAACAGACAACACACGTTAGTATATAGTGATGGGCATGGGAATACTTACTTATAACTTTACAAATGAATGATATGGTCGCTCACGGTGGAGAGAGCGAGATAGGTGACACCTCCGTCGCGAGGTGGGCGCGCATGGCGGGAGAGAGCAAGACAGAGCACTCACTACCTCCACAGGTACACGAGGTGGTCGCGCACGGAAAAACAGAACGAGATAGGCGATGCATACATATAGCTAGAGCAAGACAGAGCACTCACCGCCTCCACAGGTGCACGAGGTGGTCGCGCACGGCGGTCACGGTGATGGGCCCGCCGGCGAGCGCGCACAGCTGCGGCGACGTGTCCGCGTACGACGTGGTCAGCGGCGACACGTAGATCGGGTAGCCGATGGGCTGGTCGCATGACGAGTTGATGATGTTACGTAGCGCCTGTGAGCATACGAGGATACCTCAGATACATGTTAGTCAGACACTGTCATTCTAGTGGATGTTGGTTTTATCCGGCTCAAAGGACCATGTTGATAGTTAATGTTTTAGATATACGAGGATAGCTCAGATGCAAGTTAGTCAGACAATGTGTCATTCGAGTGGATGTTGGTTTTATCCGGCTCGAAGGACCATGTCGATAGTTAATGATTATAACTTATAATTAGGTTTTTCATATTCATCTATATTTTTTGGAAAATCTTATTAAAATAGTCATTATTATCAATATAAAAGCCGAATCAATAATTTTTTGAATTTTTGTCTGTCTGTGACCACATCACAAAATTTTGATAAAATTCACTATGATGATAGCTGATTATTGAGGTCAATATATAGAATACTTTTTACGGCGGGAAAATCTCAGTTCTGAGAAAATCTATACTACGACAAATAGGACCTGAAGACGAACCCAAACGGAAAAAGGATGAATCTTATATATTAAGTAATTATAGTATTTATATTTGTACGGGCTGAGACGAAAACCCCTACAGTCTTTGGTTGATAATATATTGATAGGAATTATTGATAGATAATTGATAGGTAAATGATAGTCCAGGCTAAAACTAATTGTATAATAACTAAGCTTATTGATAGAATGATAGAATGATAGATTTGATAGATTTGATAGATTGATAGAACGACCCGTGAGCGCGTACGACGACGACTACCGCGACGAGTGCTACTACGAGTACTCACGACTACTACCGAATCGAAATATATATGGCGTAAAGTGCTTACGCGACAAATATAACGTATTGGCCCGTACATGCTCCCGGGCCGAAAGATGGATATGTTGATGAGGTGCACTTAAACTAATAACAACATGATGGGCATTTTCACTTAATTCTATACTTATGATAATTAAATGTAAGTAACAGTTAAATTTTAAAACTAAACCCAGGTGTCAGTTATAGTGAAAACTGACTGAAGCACTGGCGAAGTGCCTCTATTTTGACGGAATCTACGCTCGCTGATAACTTTGTCACTCACTTCACCTTTTGCTACATTGCTCTTACACTGCCCTACGTCACTTAACACTTGTAACTTTACACTGTGCACTTCACTGTCTTCCGGCTCTTCTCCTCGAGCGCGAGGCGTTAGTTGGCGACGCGCGCGTCTGACGCGCCGCCATCCATATACCGTTGCGGCCGCGGCGACTACCGCCACAAGTAGGTAGGTCACGGTGTAATGATGAATATGATGGTATGATACTCCTTCTATAATTGGTTCGCTTGTTTTTATGGTATCCAATTGGTCTTGGATTGCAAGTAGCTGTTTCTGATTGATTACAGTTTCTAAACTAGTACTGGAAGGCGAATCGGGTACCGAAATATTAATTAAATTGTTAATCGGTGCAATTTCTGGTAATATCAAATCGAGTTTTGTGTTCATTTTACTAATATATTGATTTTGAGAATAAAAAGAGAAATCAGCTGATTTTATATGACAGCCCGGATCCACTGTCAGCAGTCCAGTATTATTTAATTGTATAGCGGTAACTTGATTCTTGCATAGTAATCGGATGTGGCATTTATTACAACAGAAATAAAAATATGTATTTAGTTTGTTCGTTTGAGTGAAAATATTTTTGCAGGGACTGATAATAGTTTTACATATATTGGAATTCTCTCTCTTCTCACACAAACTTTGGTCATTCTTCATATGATAAATCGGTTTCTTAACAGAGCACAACACAGTATCAATATCTTGTTCAATACATAAATTTAAATCGTTTTCTGTTAAAGATAAAAACAAATCCTTGTTTAAGTTTATAGCTAGCATTTCACTTAAAGGTAAAATGCTGATCATGTTGTTTACTTCCTGCTTTGGAATAGATATAACTTTAAATATTTCGAAGGAATCTCTTGTGATTAAGGGAATACGAATTTCAAATATGAGAAACTCCTTTGATAGATGTGCTTTAACTTTTAATATTTTGTATAATTTTGATAGGTCCGCGTGGTCGGTTGGTAAGGATAGATCTCTGGGCAGATTTTTAGATATGACACTTAATTCTTGTTGTAATTGCTCGGGATGGAGAAGGTGTACACTAAATTTTCCGTGGAACACGTCGGTGATAGTGTCCAGGAGATAATCTTGAATGTTCCTAAGATCATGTAGCATATTATTTGTGATCATTGCTGATAAAGTAAAATCTGTTATATAGGAATTATTTTGAAGCTCAGATCTAAGAATATTCACAGAGGAATTTAGGTCCATTAGCTTTTTGTTAATTGTTTTATGATACTTGTTCATGATAGATTCAGCCCTTTTGATAAGGTTAAATTCCGCTTCAATGATCGACGTTTGATTTTTCCATAGCTTAATCAGATGTTTCTCATTATCTCTAATTAAACCAATGTCTTGTTCGTATTTATCTGCAAAATTACTATCCAATATTCCAAACAATGAATTTGCTATATTTCCTATACCGTTAATAAGACCTCGGCGTCGCCGGCGCTGACGCGTGTTTACGTCAAATTGCTGATCTAGCCACTTGCTATTGTATTGTTGTAGGTCGGAATACTGGTGATTTAATTGATACATAACACCGTCGCAAGGTGAACGATCCCTTATCGTTGTGCATATGGTTTGTAGATATTGTATGTATTTATTTGCCGCCTTAGTGCCTTCCCAGTATGGATTGATATCATAATATACGACCAGCCGCCAATCATCTTGAATTAAATGCATGTTTGCAATTTTATCAAAGAACAGACCGCGATTATTTTGTAAAGACGTGTTATTATATAACCCATAGGCGTTTGTCATTAAAGTCATAAAAAATAATATGATAGAAGTAGCGACTGTAGCAAAATTGATTTTTTTCTTAATACATCTCGGATTTCTTTCACGTATACATTTTTTGTCTTCAACTGCGGGTGTTTCTTGTTGTACGGTTGATAGTTTTATAACTGGCCTCTTCATAAGTCCATTTTTTGTTTTTAATGTTACTACTCGCACATGACCGTCCTTTCCGGGATGTAACGCCAGTACTCGGCCTAACGCCCATTTTCCCGGGGGAAGATTCGCGTCCTTTATGATAACGATGTCATTTAATTTGATATTTTCTTGCGGTTGTCGCCATTTGCTTCGCGCTGATAGGTTGGTGAGGTACTCTTGCTGCCATCTCTTCCAGATGTCCTGGAATATTTTTTGTTGGAGATGCCACCTTGTCCTTAAATCCCATTCAGTTTCATAAATTGATAGTATTGGCCCACTTGATAAAAAATGCGATGGAGTTAAATAATTTAAATCTTCATGATCCACAGTGAGCGGACACAATAGTCTAGAAGGGTTTGTTCTAGCACTAGGCAGGTCTCCCATAATCTGATAGTGTTTGCTGGGTTCTTGCTTCCTACACTGGATACAAAGGCGTAGTCTCTTCTTCGTAGCTCTGTTGCCACCTACAACCCAATATTTCCGTCTTAAATATGCTGATGTTAATCGAGGACCTCCATGATAAGTTAACTTATGCGATTGATCAATTAGTAACTCCGCAATACGATTTTTTCCAGGTATGATAATAGGATTTTTCATATCCGGGTCCAGGTTCGCGTTTCTCAACCTACCTCCCACTCTAAGTATCTCATATTTATCTAGATATGGATTTAACTCACAAATTTTGCTTTTGCTATTTATCTTATTACCGCTTCTTAAATCTGAAATTTCTTGATAATATTCAATTTGTTGAATTTTCTTAATTATTAACAAAGTTGCTTGTTTGAGTTCTTCTACGGACAAAAAACTACCGTATTGTTTTTTCTTGATATAAATAAATCGCCGTACCCATGCTATTATTCGAATTAATTTATTAAATGAACTACAATTTGATAAACATTTTTCTATGATATCGTCGCATTTTTGTGTAACTAAAATAACTTGTTTTGATAATTTAAGTTTTTGGTCCGTTGAATACATAATCTTATTATTATTATCCTCTTCAAAAGCTGCCAGCCAAGTTGGACCCTGCCACCATAATAATGATGTTCTCTCAACTGAGTAGCCGTCAAACCACGACTGGCGCAATCAGCAGGGTTTTCTTCCGATTTTACGTAACGCCAGCAGTTCGATGGCATGGTTTGAGTAATTTCACTAACTCTATTGGCCACGAATGTTTTCCATCTGGCCGCACCACCATTAAGCCAACCCAACACCACCGTTGAGTCAACCCAGCCATAAACCTTGATATTATGGCCTTGCAAACATTGTTCGACCTTTTTCATAAGTCGTGATAGTAGTAGTGCTCCGCTCAGTTCTAGTCTGTGTAATGTCACGGATTTGCTGATAGGAACGAGCCTTGCTTTGCTCGCTAATAACACAATGGTTGATTTGTTATCCCTATTGATACGACAGTATATAACGCATGCATACGCTTTCAAAGACGAGTCACAGAATCCATGTAACTCAATATTGTCACTCTCGCGGGTATGTAGCCATCGCTCTAATTTTATGTTATTGATATTATGCATGTCATTTCGAACTTTAAACCATTCCTTACAAATATGATCTGGCACTTGTTCATCCCACTTAATATCTGCCACCCATACTTGTTGAAAAAGGATTTTTAATTTCGTTGATAGTGGGCACAACCAACCCAGTGGGTCAAATAACTTTGATATGTCTGATAGGAGGCTTCGTTTCGTAACTTTATTTGTTAAATCTGTTCGTTCTAACCTTGAACTGAATGTGAAAATATCTTCTTGTGGGTTCCAGGCTAACCCCAACGTCTTGATATGCTCCGCGTGCTTGAAACTAAATGAATCTTGATAGGCTTGGTCTATTTCAACGTCTTGTAATAACTCTTGGTTATTTGACTTCCATTTTCTTAGATGAAAACCTCCCGACTTTAATAAATTAATAAGGTCTAGCTGTAACTTTTTTGCTGAGTTGATAGTGTGACACCCGTGTACAAGGTCATCCATGAAAAATGAATTATTTAATGCATCTATAGCTTGACTATTTCCATAGTTTGTACTCTCATCCTTAGCAAGCTGCTTGAGCGTCATCATAGCTAAGAAAGGAGCCGCTTTAGTACCGTATGTAACCGTACTAAGCTGATATTCTTTGATACGTTCTAATGCTGAATCGCGCCAAACTATTTTTAATAATTGTTGGTCTTCGGGATGAAGCCAAATTTGCCGAAACATTTTCTCAATGTCTGCGGTAAATGCAATTTGATACTGTCTCCACCTTATAATAAATGATAGTAAATCTTGTTGTAAATTTGGGCCACATTGCATAACGTCATTCAAACTGTTTCCCGATGTCGTTTTACTAGAGGCATTAAATACAACTCTAAACTTAGAATTTATCGAATCATCAGATTGTACACAATGATGCGTGTTGAAACATTCCGGACTCGAGTTACCGCGCGCGGGTATCATATGACCGAGCGCGCGATATTCATTCATAAATAATTTATACTGTTTTGCTATGTTTGTATGTTTGTTCCATCTTTTCTCTAAGGACTTAAACTGTGCTATAGCCTTAGTTTTCGACTCTCCTAGCTTGTATTGAAAATTTTGCATCATGGGTAAACGAACTTGATATCGCCCATCTTCACGTCGTGTCGTGGTGGACTTATAGTACTCCACACATTGTTGATCTTCGAATGATAAATTTGATTCTAAACTGATATCTTCAATTTCCCAGAATTTTTGTATTTCCTCTAGGTTATTGATAATTACGTTACACTGTAGAGTTTTAACGTTTCCCGTTAATATCCAGCCCAAACGTGTATTTTGTGCTATTGGTATATGATTATCGGCCTTCCGAATTCCTTTTAATAAAATTAACGAATATATATCCGCACCTAGAAGTAAATCAATCGGACGACTAACGTAGAATTCGGGGTCTGCTAAAGTAATGTTCTCTAAATAATGCCACGATGGTTTAGAAAATGTATAATTGGGTAAATTCTTGATAAGGCTTTTCATGATATAAACTTCGGTTTCAAATTCAAAATGGCTGTTCTTCGATACACATTTAATAGATATGACGCCCTTACAGTTGCTCTCTTTTACACCTACCCCTGATATCACCCCCTGACATCTTGATCTAGGTTGACCAAGTATTTGAGCTGCATTTTCGGTGATAAGCGAAGTTTGGGATCCCTGGTCTATAAGAGCTCGCATGTTAACAAAGGTCCCATCATATTTCTGTACTTTAATAACGGCTGTAGCTAAAAGTACTTCAGGCATGCCGCGTTGTAACGACACGTGCGAGTTGCTTTGAATTTGCTGAGAAGGCTCTAAATTAAAAGTATTTGTTTGACCTGATTGCGCAAACGATTCGTGTAAAATCGTATTATGTGTTTCATTACATTTCATGCATCGTTTTTCAGAAATACATGGTTTACCGTTATGCGAATAAAGACAGTTTTCGCATACATTAAGTTTTGATACAGTTCGGCGTTTTAGTTGCGGTGTCATATTTAAAAATTGGCGACAATAAAATAATGAATGTTCGTTGGTTTTGCATATTCCGCACTTGAAAAATTTCCATGAACTGTTGTTTTTGATATTAGCTTGTTGCGAAATTAACCTACTATGTGCCGGAAATGCTTGCTTGTTAAAAATTTTATTATATTTATTAAATTGTTGCGGCGTATAATTATTTGTCTTATGTATTTTATTCATATTATGATATTCTGGTTTCTTACGAGCTGACTCTAAACTAGTAAATTTATTTTCTAAGAATGACAAAAATTCTTGCAAATTAGGTATCTCCCTTGGTTGTTTTACGGCTGATAGGTATTCATGGTATGTTTCTGTATCCAATTTTTGAGAAAGAATGTGAACAAGTAGCGGATCCCAGGATTCCACATCAACACCTAAGTTCTTTATAGCGTTTAATGTCTCTAAAGTTGTATCATGAAGACGCTTAATATGATTTAATGATGTTTGTTGTATTACAGGGATGTTTAATAATATATCGATATGCGAACGGAATATTAATCGCTTATTGTTATACCTGTTATTTAAAATATCCCAACTGATTGTGTAGTTATCCGAGGTAATAGGCAAGTGTTGTATGAGCCTTTCTGCTTCGCCCTTTACCTTTGATTTTAAAAATTGCATCTTTTGTGCATTAGATAGTGACGGACTTCTATGGATTGTTTCGGTGAACAAGTCTTTAAACGAACTCCACTGATGATAACTGCCGCTGAAAGTTGGTATCTCTACGTGCGGCGTCAACTGGTCCCTATGTGATACGGACCACAGCTTCCGGTTGATAGATTTTACAATTTCATTATAAGTTTTTTCGTGTTTAAAAAATAATGCTACGTATTCTGGGTTGCTATTCCCGATTTCACTATCTAATTCCCAGTGTAAAGTGTCAATTAAGGACCAACGCGATTGTACTGCTGCTAATATATGCTCGAATTCCCATTTCTCTGATATCGATTGTAACTCAATATTTGATATTGTGTGCTCAAACGCTTTAAAGTTGCTGCTCTGCCTCCGTATCATTTCGTCAGTCTTGCTGCTCATCGCCTGAGACTGAGATGACAACTGACGAGACGGACCAGGCACAGACTCTTCCTTACTTTGATATGCTGATAGTGATACGAAAAGGAAAGATCTTACTTGACTGAAGCTGCACACGTTGCGTTGCGTTGCGTCGGCGAGCCCTTTGTACCCACCGACCAAAGTGATAGGCAATGGTTATAAATCCAAGCGCCGGAACTGTTGTTAGTTCACGTTATTCGTCTCCTGATACGTATGTCCTCACATGTGATACACGGCACTAATAGAACTCACTAGGAACACACGCGAGGTCCACTCGAAAGATTACAGTCACGTTGCTCGAAGGACCACAAAGATGTACGGGCTGAGACGAAAACCCCTACAGTCTTTGGTTGATAATATATTGATAGGAATTATTGATAGATAATTGATAGGTAAATGATAGTCCAGGCTAAAACTAATTGTATAATAACTAAGCTTATTGATAGAATGATAGAATGATAGATTTGATAGATTTGATAGATTGATAGAACGACCCGTGAGCGCGTACGACGACGACTACCGCGACGAGTGCTACTACGAGTACTCACGACTACTACCGAATCGAAATATATATGGCGTAAAGTGCTTACGCGACAAATATAACGTATTGGCCCGTACAATATTTTATAAAAAAACAATACAAATTATAATTTGCAATTTTCTTTTTTTACTAACTTAAAAAAAACTAAAAAATGGCGCACCTGCTTAGCGTTCTGTATGGAACCCCGCTCCGGGTTCCTGTTCCTCAGGTAGACCAGCTCCTGCTGCTGGCCGGCCCACAGCCCGCGCACGCACTCGCGGTTCAGTTTAATCACGCGGAAACCCAGGTGGCGCTTGTTCAACATTATTATTTTGTAGTCGTCGTTGCCTTCGTCCATTACGTGTCTGGAATAATATTAAAATTTATCATTTATTTTTTTTAATTTTAAATTTATTTCGTGTCTATTTTTCCGCAACTATTTTACGCGGATTCGCACGCGTTCTAAAGTCCGGAAACCAAATTTATTCGCAGATCTGACTACCGCCCTTCCCATTTTACAACATTTTTCATTGACGTTCCGCTCCTATTAGTCGTAGCCTTCCTCGATAAACGGACTCTCCAACCCAAAAATAATTTTTCAAATCGAACCAGTAATTCCTGAGATTAGCACGTTCAACCAAACAAACAAACAAACTCTTCAGCTTTATAATATTAAGTAGAGATTCATGCGACTCTAGAGTGACGAGGTGGAACAAAGGGGAAGTTAGGGCAGGGTGATGGGGGGATAAGGGAGTGGGGGGTAGACGATAGGAGGGTGGGGGGATTGGTTGAGGGGAAGGGGGGTTGTGTACCTGAGCGCGAGCAGATGCGGTGCGCCACGCAGCACGTTGTACCGCCAGGCGGGCGCCGCCTCGTGGCATATGACGAGGCGCTGCGCGTGCGAGGCGATGGCGGCGTACAGCGCCGCGCTGCTGCAGTACTCCTCGGGGAACATGAAGTGGTCCTGGTGCAGCTTCAGCGCCATGCGCACGGCCGGCGCCAGCACCGACTGGAGTAATGCCACGTCGCTGAACACCCACTCGTCGCGCGCGCACGTTATGCGGAAGTCGCCTGTGATTATACATTTTACATATTCAACAAACATCAATTTTATATTTAAGGACTTAATATATTGATGTTTCATTAGTGCTTGTTACAAGCCAATTCCATTAAGTTAATTAGAATAATAATTGGAACACACTTAAAATTGACATAATCTATATACATAAATATTAAAATCTCAGTTCATTATTTGATAAATAACAATCTCTATACATTATCTGTATATTTTTGAAGTGAAACTTCTTTAGAATCGTTGTGATTTCAAACTCGATGAAACGAAAAAATAAGTCCATAGTACCAGGCGCTCAGAGACGGGGAAGAGTTAGACTTAATTTAAATTCAAGTTTTACTTCTGACATGTGTACTTTGTACACACACACTTTTTTTTTATTTTGACATTGACATTACAACCAGACACTTACATTTATCATATTGACAGTTTTCTAGTGTTGTCAACCTATGTCATTGAATATTTTCGCGGGAGTTTCTCCCATAACTTTGCTGTAAATTATATAAAATACCAGCCAAACCAAAACGATAAAATTGACGACACGTTTGGCTCAGTTGGTAGTGACTTTGCTTTCTGCGCCAACGGTCGCGGGTTCGAGTCCCGCTGGGGGCATTCATTTGTTGAGCACGAATGTTTTTACTCCAGTCATGGGTGTTCGTATTTATAATATGTATATATTTAAAATTTATATATGTGTAGTATGTCAATTATCTGGTATCCGTAACACAAGCCTTAGCTTACCAGGGAGCTAGATGGCGCTGTTGTAATATTTCCCAGCATATTTATTATTATTTATTTATTTATAAAATGTCATGAAGCTCCTCACCCTTAAACAGCGCGTGCAGCCCATACAGAAAGAACTCCACAGAGGAAGCAGCCAGGTGGTGGGCGGCGGCGAGCGCGCGCCGGCCCAGCAGGCTGAGCGCGAAGCACAGCGTGAGCAGCGCGCCGTCCCGCTGCGCCGCGCGCCGCCGCCAGCCCGCGCCGCGCCGCGCCGCGCAGTGCACCGCCCACTCCTGGTACACCGCGCAGAACCGGCTCCTGCAACCACGCACACACACACACACATTACTCATGGAACATCGGCTTCTACCAACTACGAGTACTAAGGTACCTATAGAGAGATAGAGAGAGAGAGAGAGAGAGCATCACAAGAAAGCCGTACAGTACAGATTTTGAGGTTATTGCACTAGTCAACAAATATTAGGATACTTTTTATTGCAGGAAAATATCTTATCTATGAAATGCCTATACTAGCAGACATACTATAGTTATTAATAACTAATATTTTTAATCTTAAAAAAATCTATATAAACGTACTGATATAAGTATAGACTATCAATTACTAATAACGTATTTTAACATTTTAGTATTATTTCTACTTATTTATTATAAAACGACTTTTTCATTAATAGAACAAAACCCACTTGGTTATTCCAGAAGCTCGAAAGTCATAATCCTCGTCCAGGTTAACATTGAAGATGGGGTCCAGATCTACGAAGGACCTCTCATTCATGGGCTTGAGAGCTTCAAGAAGTTCGGGAGACGACAGCCACTCTTCTAGTTTATTCGATTGAATCGTGTAGTAGATAATACTCTGGAAAAAAGGATTTTAAATTATTTAAATAGTATTAAATCGTCATTCCAAACATTATATGTTGGTAAACAAATCAGAAGTAAAAGCCTTTTTGGCTTATCTTTCTCTCATACGACAATGTTGTGTCTAACATACTTTTACTTCTAAGTAGTTTGTTAAACAGATAATTTTATTATATTAAAATATTGTGAATTTTTTATTCTTCTGTAGCCATTCTTTATACGTAACTATTTAGTTCAAGTCTACAAGGTATATTGATCACTTGCTTCAATGTTAGCAGCACAATGGACGCGGATAGCACAAGACTGGTCGTGATAATCTTTAGAGGAAAATCTATACGCAGAAGTGGACGTGCTTTTTGAAGAAAAGAAAAATGATGAGAGTAAATTTTTACGATGCGCGCGCACAATGACATGAAAAACTGACAGTATGAAGTTAGCTAGTCAACAATTTAGAGGACTTGCAACTATATTCACGATTTTTATTTTATGATATTTAAATAAACTTTATTTATCTTGATAATGCTTTATAATAAAACCTTCAATGTATTATATACTCGTTTTTCTATTATTATTATTAGTATAGTTATTAGTTTTCTACAAACGTAGGATGACACGAAGATAAAATTTTAGAAAGATTTTTATCTAGTTATGCTAAAGAAGTATAACATCTTACGTGCGTACATAAGTACACAAACACATTTTTTTTTAAATATAGAGTCGGCGCACCTTGACGTAGTAGCTGAGCAGCACCTTCCGGAAGTCGAAGACCTGCAGCATGGAGACGGCGCTGTTGTCGGTGACGGAGTAGCCCTCCAGCACGTAGCGCGCCGCCGCCAGCTGCCACGCCAGCCAGCGCAGCGCCCACCACGCGCCCGGCGACAGCACGCGCGCGCACCACGGCCACCCGCATCCGCATCCGCCCTCTGCACACACACACACACACGTTATACTCGTCTCACACACACTCTCACGCATAGCACACACACACCCGCATACGCCTACTGCGCGCACACAGGTTACACGTACCTCACGCACACAAACCCGCACCCGGAAGAGTAGAGGACACACACGGACGCACAAGTTACACTTGTCACACACTCACGCATGACGCACCCTTCCGCACCCACCCTCTACACACAAACGCACACGTAACACTCGTCTTTCTCACACATAGCACACACGCTCACATCTGCCAACTACTCAACTACTCACACACATATATTATGTTACACTGTTGGTAGCGAGGCACACATGCACGCTTCACTCGCATACATTAGTGTGCAACGTTACACCAACCGTCTGCACACATGTGTGTCTAATACGATTATGCGAATACTTTTCAATATACATTCACACATACACAGAAAAAGAGATTAAAAATAAAAAATACAGAGAGAACAAACATTTTTACAAAAGGTTGCATAATTAAGTCTGTACAGACTTTTTACAAATTTTAAATTATAAATATGATATTATTAATTTTAATTTTAAAAGGTTTACAATTACACAGCACATCTATTATTTATGTTCTAATGACAATACTACACACACACACACACACACACACACACACACACACACACACACACACACACATACCACTCAACTCCTCGGGCCCCTCGGAGATGGCCTCCACCTCGCGCTGCTGGCAGTAGGTGCCGCGGAACTCCAGGCCCCGCAGCTGGAAGGAGACCAGGCCGTTGCCAAGCTCCACGATGTGCACCAGGCAGTTCAGGTAGTCGGACGCTAGCACTATAAAAAACCAATTTTTAAAATTTTTGTCTGTCTGTTTGTTCTGGGTAATCTCTGAAACGGCTGGATCGATTTAGACGGGACTTTCACTCGCAGATAGCTAATGATATAAGGCGTAACTTAGGCTACTTTTTAACCGATTTCAAAAAAGGAGGAGATAGAAATTTTAGTTATTTTTACTAGTGAGTCGCTAGTTTTGACTAAAATCTATGTACAGTAGTATAAATGGAGTAAATGGAGAGCGCATGCGGGGGCAACCGCGCTTGCTAAGTATACGCTAGATCAAGCTTGTGCGACGTCAATGTTGACGTCTTGTCTATTGTTCTCGAAAGTGCTGTTGCACTATCGCAACGATTTATATCGATGTAATTCAAGATTAGATGAATTTGTATTTTACTGTAAGTGTTATTATTGATTTATTTGAAGACAAGCGGGGCTTAGGATAATTAAAAATATGTATTTTGTATGATTTAAAATTTGCAGATTTCCTAACGATGACAGCAATAAGAAAGAAATTTGGATTAATGCTTTTCAAAGAGACATTTTTTTCCAACGAAGATATTATCATACGATATTTAATATGTATATGCATAGCATTGTATGCTCTTGACATTTCACACCGCATTGTTTTACCTTTCACTAGTAATAAGTCAAACAATTATCGATATCGATGTTTTTTAAAGTAACCTTTTTGGAATCCCTAGAGAATCAGTCATCACTTGGTTGTCACTTCTTTACCCAATCAGAGCTGGCGGAGCTTACCTCTCCCCCCGCCGTAAATGAGCGACTTTGAGCTAATACAAAAACATGCCAATGCGCGCTCCATTGGTTTTATGCTCCATGGTAGTATATTATGTTTTATGCTCCATGGTAGTATTATCACAAGTAAATATATGTCCAGTTAGCTAATTTTAATGTCTTAACTTGGCGTTTCCGACTGACATTGCATTGAAAGAGATGAGATATAGGCCAAAAAAGTAAACAAAAGTTCAAAAATGCATATATATGCTAAGCTCGATAGTATCTCAAAGAGCAACTGTTGAGTTTTTCACCGGCTCTTTTCAGCAGAATTGAGTTCCGAGCCAGTGGTTAATTCCTCACTCAGATTAACAAAACTAACGCTTATCAAGGTAAATTTAACATTCAGAAATACTTGTAAATCTCCCCGAATATGGTATAATCTGAATAGAAACAGCTCTTAAAGACATAATCCAGTTGCTTACCGAAGCAGTCCCCCTGCTGCACCTGCCCCCAGCGGCCCAGCAGCAGGTCCCCGCACAGGTAGTGCTGCAGCGACCGCGTCAGGTGCTCGTAGAATATCGAGTTCAGGTTATTGTCATCTGACAACAAAGGTAAATAATACTTTAAAAATTAATCTTTGTTCAAATTATTATACTTTTAATAGTAATCGACAAAAAAATAACTGAGGTCAGGTTTAAGCTGCAAGATTGAGCAAAGTCTAAACTCTAACGTTTTTAGACACATGCGGAAATTTGAATGAGCAATTTTACATAATAAATATTAAAGAAATATGAAAATTGTCCAAATTATCTATTTATTAAATTTAGGGGAAACTACAAAGAAATCCGAACCTGCACCCAAATTCCGCTCGAGCTGCGACGACAGCCGCGTGTTGCTCTGGTCCACTCTCTTCGTGTTGTAATCGCGTTCCCAAAACTTGACGGGACGTACGTATGACGTCATGAATATGGCACTTCCTGTTACAGAATAAGAAGTTAATTATTTACATTCTAATTAATTTTCTCCTGACTGATTTCGATATTTAATATATGTTTATTTATCCTTCTTTTACATCCCACTATTGGGCATGGGTCATGGCAATTTTGAAAATGAGGAGGATAAGGTCATTACGGTTAGGGAGGGTCAACCACTCTGAGCAAGTGCAATATAGCAGACTTCACAACTTTATTTTATTCTTCACATATCATAGGTACTAGACCAGGGATTTAAATACGCTTCACTAACTTTAAGCGAGCCACTGACCAACGGTAAATATAGTTTTATTTACAACTAGCGTTTCCCGCGGCTTCCCACGCGTTCTAGACACCAGAAACCGAATTCTTTCTAAGTCACGCGGTATGATACCTGGCAGAACTAACGCCCGCCCTTCCCGTTTTTGCAACATTTTCCATTGATGCTCCGCTCCTATTGGTCGTAGCGTTATTTAATATAGCCTGTAGCCTTCCTCGATAAAAGGACTATCGGACAAAAAGAATTTTGCTCCTGATATTAGCGCGTTTAAACAAACAAACAAACAAACTCTTCAGCTTTATAATATTAGACGACACGTTTGGCTCAGTTGGTAATGACACTACTTTCTGCGCCAGCGGTCGCGGGTTTGAGTCCCGCTGGGGTATTCATTTGTTGAGCACGAATGTTTGTTCTCTAGTCATGGGTGTTAATATTTATATTATTAGTAGTAGTATATCAATTATCTGGTATCCGTAACGCAAGCCTCGTAGCTTACCACGGAACTAGATGGCGTTGTTGTGAAAATGTCTGAACATATTTATTAATTTATTTATTAGTATATTTGGTCACCGAGCGCGGGCGTGAGCGGCGCGGAGAGCAGCGCGGAGAGCGCGGCCTGCACGAACAGCATGGCGGAGTGCGGCACGGAGAAGGGCTGCGCGAACGCGTGGAACGCGCTGCCCCACGTGATCTGCCACGGCGCGATGTACGTCACCACGAACTGGATCTGCCACGTACCACATATTGTACACAATATTACAATAATTAATGAACCAGCTATTTACTGAACTCGCTGTCGAGTCTCAGATCAGAGAAGTAGTAGTGGAATGGTTTCGTTACCAAGTATTTAGTTCTTATGACATAAATTACGCAATGATTTCTCTAGCAAGGCCTAACTTAACAATTTATAATTTGTAATAAAATATAAGGATTCTAGTGAATTAGCTTCTTAATTTATTAATATCTTCATACTACTATATTACTTTTTGCAGAAGATTTACAAATTATACGAGATTGAGCTACTTTCTATTGTTGGAGACCATCTGAAAATCTGTTGAATAGTTTCTGATAATAGCCCAAACAAACACAAACTCAACCCAATTTACATGTAGTTTAAACGGTATTTTGTGTCTGACACGACTAAACCACCGGTGTTTCGGTTAATAAAAGTTTAAATAGTAAAAATAAGCATTTTCTTATCAAATATAATTCAACAAGAAATTCGTATTTGCTTGGAGTCGTTACAATGTGAAAAAAAGCAACAAATACATCATCAGCCTTTTCTAACGTCCTACTGCTGGGCACGGGCCTCCTCGGTACGAGAGGGATCAGGCCATAGTCCCCCGCGCTGGCCTAGTGCGTGTTGGCGGACTTCAGATGTCTTTCGAAAACTTGCTAGGTTTTTTCAGACATGCAGGTTTCCTCACGATGTATTCCTTCACCGTAAGATAAGTTGTAATCGTAATAGAAATGATTTGCACATGAAAATATCAGAGGTGCGAGACCCGGATTTGAACCGCATCACTCGGTTATCGAAGCGAGCGCGTTACCGCTGGGCTATCAATGTCTGTTACACAAACACACTAACAATGAAATCTTCATATTAATAAATTCATTATCAATATAATATACGAAAGATGAAGAAGAAGAAGAAGTACACTTACCTTCAATAAAAACTCGTAAACTTTGCTAAATATGATCGCCGTTATGAAGTAGTCCACTAGGAACGTTTCCGACACTTTCTGTGTACTGAGGTCCCGCTGGAACAGCAGCACCGCAAACACCACTATCAGGTACTGCGAGTCAGGTTCTGAGTACGCGTTTCTTAAACCTGATGGTGAATGATTAATGGTCAAATAGAATAGATATCTTTCAGCTTCCATATTGTACGCGTATTTGAAATGCGAAATTTTCACGACGTTACTCCGTTTCTTTCAAATTCAATAGATTCAGTTAAACAATTGAAAGATATATTTTTGTCCTAAACAGAGTATGAAGTACAATATCTAGAAGAAAAAAGTCGTGGATTTTGAGAGTTTATTATACAGTGATGATTAACTAAACATAATATATTAAACTAGTTACTGCCCATAAATCCACATTCACAATTTACGAATAACCCTTAATATTCATCTTGAATAGAAGCTATCTCCATTCTTCCTCCTTAACAACTAACTTAAATCTAATAAACCTGTACTAGTATCGCTAGGCATTACGCATATTATATTTTTTATCTTAATCTTAATATATATAAATTACGTGTCACATTGTTTGTTCCCGATGGACTCCTAAACTACTTAACCGATTTTAATCAAATTTGCACACCGTGTGCAGTTTGATCCAACTTGAAAGATAGGACAGCTTACATCTTAATTTATAGTCGCAATATTATTTTATTGCAAATTATTTGTCAATTATTTTATATATGAGAAGAGCAACTTGTCAGCAGAATTGCATTCCGAATCAGGGTCTTCTAGAACTTAAACGCTGAAATTTAATTTAAAATTCGATTAAAAATGCCTGTAAAAGTATATTTGACTCACATTTAAGTGCACAGACGCAGACGACGAGCGCGCCGAGCGCGTCGCCGTACTTGTGCGCGATGGCCGGCGCGTCCTGCGACGTGGCGGCCAGCACTACTGCCGGGTACAGCACGTTGCGCTCCACGAAGCACAGGTACACGAACATCTACATGATGGGTAGTGTATAAGCCGCATTATTGTCTATACAAACTGACTTAAATATATATTTCTTAGTTAGTCATGGTTGTTTCGTAAAGTATATGTTTAAACTTTAAACATAGAACAAACTCCACCTCTTTCTAACAGCCGTTAGTGTGAAAAAATATTTTGCACACACAAAAATTTTGTTAGATCTAAGAAAATTTTTCCCTTTAGAATTTTAAACAAACTAGCGAAATATCGAGAAAAAATTACCTAATTAATAAATATAAAATATAGACTTGTTTCTAGTCTATGGCTTCAACGTGAACACTGGTGTTTCATTAAACCCAATTAATATTAAGATATTATTAAAGAACAAGCCCAGAAAACATAACATGGCGTCAGAAGTAAAAAAAAATGTAAAAAAGTTATGAAAATGTCGCAGACGCCAGCAGCGAGAAAATTTAAATCACTTATTATTATTGAAAAACTAAACATATATGCAAATAATATAATCAAATATGAATAAACATATATCAAATATGCCGCTGACATGGAAGAACTTAGAAAATTTACATGCGGGCAAATAACTTTGAAAAGGAATCTGAATCACGTAAGGTCGCCATTTTGTTAGCGTCATCGTATCGCTAAAAACGCTACAAATCGAAACTAAAAAGAAAAAAAAATAATTTTAATTACTTAGTTATTGTTGGAGTCGGTGCCAGCCAAGAAGGACAGTTTTATCCTGCCTTTGCAATGAATTTTCGAACAGATATTTTGATTATATTTACAAATTGATACATTAATTACATTGTATTAAGATTATTTTGCTTTGGCTGGCACCGACTCCAACAATAACTAAGTAATTAAAATTATTTTTTTTTCTTTTTAGTTTCGATTTGTAGCGTTTTGAAGTCGGTTTTCATTTTTGTTAAAAAATAATTTATTTTAAATTTTTTTGTGGAAATTATTATGTTTAAATAAAATATTGGAAGGCTAACTAAACTACTGCTCCAATAAGTCAGCGAAGTTTTGAAATGAACGACAATAGTCAATCGAGATTTGTCCACGTCTATTTTTCCACGTAACTCGTAGACGTTAATAAGATTTACCTTCTATTATCAATCCACCTAATATCCTGAAGGAATACGACTATCAGTTCATAAGTACGTATAATATTAAAAGAATTTTCTTTCAACTCCTAACCGTTGAGGAGATATACCTTACATCATCACATATTCTTGAACAGCTTCAGAAAATATATGAAAAAGGTAATCAGTGCCGATAAAATTTAAGGGTTGCCCTCGATTTCTCTAGGATCCCATCATCAGATGCTGACTTGGTGACAATGAGAACATCTTGAATGTATACCCTACCGAACAAAAAAGAAATTTTTAAAATCGGCCCACAATTCACGGAGAAATCGGTGAAAACACATAAAAAACAACTGTTGAGGAATTTTGCCTTCCATCATCAGCTCATCCACATGAGATGATGATTTTCATACGTAAAAGCTTTATCGGGTTTAGAAAATATATCAAAAACATAATAGGTGCCTGTAAATTTTGAGAGTTGCCTTTGATTTCCCTGGGATCCCATCATCAGATCCTGACTTGGTGACAATGGGACCACCTCGGAACTATACCCTACCAATCAAAAGAAAAATTTTTGAAATCGGCCCACAGACGGCGGAGTAATCGGTGAACATACATAAAAAAAAAAAAAATACATACAACGGAACATATAACCTCCTCCTTTTTTGAAGTCGGTTAAAAAGGACATCCATTTTCCATAAGTCTCTCCCAAAGATTATTACGAAAACCGGTCTTGTACCATCTGTACAATATCTACACATCACTTGCATCATTAAATCACCCGAATAGAGTATCTTTCTGGATAAACATTTCCTACTATCCTCCATTGATTGTTTAAGACATAAAGAAAAATCAACATGTCTGATACAACGCATCATAGCAGATGTCGAACACGTTGATTAGTTACCTACATGAAATATGACTCTTAATACCGATTCATATTAAGAACAGAATATAAAAATCATAAAATAGTAAAAAAAAAATATTATTATTTTATATATATGTATATATATTATATTTATAATTACATGTATGTTTATATAATATTAGTATAATGTAAACATATAGAATAATAAACTTTTTATCTCCTCATTTAAATCGCGCCCTTCTATCTTATACTATTTCCTACACCTTAAGGTTGGAAGAGATCGCTCTTTTAGCAATAAGGCCGCCTCTTGTGCATTCCATCTTCTTATCTATCTATCTCTTTTTTACTGGGTGTACAATATTATTATTATTATTAAAATGTATAAAGCATAAGCCCTCACCCTCTCAAAGTACATGAGCTTGGCAGGCTCAGTGACCTCGAACTGTGCGTGTTCGTGTTGCTTGAGCACGGGGCTGGCGAGGCAGAGCCAGGGCTGCTGCTTGCGTAACTGCGGCGTGATGTAGTGGAGGAGCCAGCCCAGCACGCCCGCTATGATCCAAAGCACCTGAGGGTTTGGATGAACTGTTTACTAACTAGCAGTAGCTGGTGAGGTTACTTAGTTTAGAGTAGGTTTGTGAATGTACTTTAGGTTGTATCAAGGGATCTCAAGGTATTAAAGAAATATAAAAATTTGCATGCTATAACACATAAGAAACACATAGACGTCCTCGTTTTGGCTTCGTTCGCGAAAACGAATGCCATGGAATCGTTGGCGTGTTGTTGGCGTTGTAAAAAAGATGGGGGTCTGTATATCTATATTATAATGAAATATTATTTTTTAAATGATTTTTTCATAATGTATGTTATAAATACAATAGATGTGTTTCGTCATAGTACTCATCAAATAATGAAAACACGCCGTTATGCGTTAATGAATATCAATTATGTGTTAATTTTTCTTTATCCTATTAAAAACGTTTAAGAAAATATGTAAGAATATAATTACCGTATTTAGTTGTGGTCTTAAAGTTGTGAAAACTGTCGTACAATGCAGGCCGAAAACGAAGAGGCCGAGAAACGTGCAGACTATTAGATCATTCTTCAATCTGGCGTTGACGGTCGCTTGCAATTTCTTGGGTAAAGGATCTTCCATATCTTCATCAGGTTTATCTGGGTCCTGTTTGTTTGTGTTAGAGTTTAAAGTGTTTGAATCTCTACTTTTTTCCTCAGTTTCAGTAGGAGCCTCCGATCGATCAGCTTTTAGAGATGAGGTTGAGTTCATAGTGTCACCTCTAGGATCCATCTTCAATGAACTAACACTCGATGTTTGCGAACGTTTTTGAGATCTTGCTATGTTTGTTTCTGAACTAAAATTGATCTTCGACGTCGAACTATCCATAGAGTTTTGTTTCGATATGTTACTCTCAGAGTCATTTTTCTTTTGCTCGCTTAAAGTATTTGGGTCAGTTTTGTCTGCTTCTTGTGGTTCTGGATTTTGGACGACGTAAAAGTCTGGAGGTAATAAGTGTTTCTTAATTAAATTCCAAATAAGCGTATAGTCACTGGCACTTCGGCTTAAGTGATACGCTATGGGGACTAGCAGACCACAGAAGATAGAAAACAATATATTATGCTTTTGATGTTGAGTCTTCTTTCCTTCTATCAACCCACTATATGCAAACCCATATAATACTCCAATTGCTGCCATGGACCTGACAACGCAATAGACGGCCGCACTTAAACTACTCGTTGCATTACCTCCAAAAATATGCATATCGATCTGCTCCAGTAGATACATTAGGAACGTATTCACTTGGGGAAATAAACCCAAACTAAAAGCTAAGGGAAAAAATAGTAGAAATTTAGAAAGGATCTCTTGTATAACGTATAAAAAATCGGTTTCCTTAAATTCAAATCCATATATTGTTAGAGGTTTAATTTCATCTACACTTCTCCTTGTCCGTATATGACTGTCTTCGTGCGGATCGATCTGTTGTAACTGATTATTCACAGCACATAATATTGCTGCACATAAGCAGAAGTAAACTGGTCGAGAGAAGACAACCATTTTATTGAACCCATGCACGGGTGACGCCGAGTCAGGTTGAACACTCTTCAACAAGGAATATTGGCTGCCTGCCATAATGAAGCAAAACCAAAAGGCGTATATATCCCTGTAAAATCCGAGATTCAGGACCATCGAGCCCAGCGCAGCCACTGCAACTGCCAGCATTATTGAAATAAATGTTTCTTTAAAGGTTAAATTTCTATCAAAAAGAGCCATTAATTTCAACCTGTCCATTGTAACTTTAACTTCTAAGCATTTGGATAGTTTAAATTTGTAATAACTTTTCGATTTAGGTTTTTTGGCTTTATCTAAGTCTTCCATAAGCTTTGAAAATTTACTCCTTATGTTCATATCTTCACTTTCCTCCCCGATTGATGGCATCAGACTTGGTATATGCGTGGATGTATTCTCTGCTTGCTGTTGTGCTTGTAGTTGTGCCCTCTGGCTCATTAGGAAATTGATATGCATGCTTGGTAGTCCCATTCGAGATTGCCTTTCAGCTTCAATTTGTTCTAACAAACTATCTGTTACGTATGCAACAGGAGACCTAGGTTGATCCGTATGTGAGCCAGTCCCTCCGTCAAAAACATAGAACCGTTTATTTGAACTATTGGTGTTGATAGGGACGACTGTTGATACGTTATTATTACTCGATAGCAAAGGGTTATTGCTTCCTTGGTTGGAAGAACTTTGATCTATACTATCGCCACGTTTCTTTTTTGGTACACTTTCGATATTCGCTACTTCTGACTCGAGAGAGCCACAGCTGCATTCGCCGGCTGTTTCTTGAGAATTATCAGGATTTTCAGATTTTGGGGCGATATGTCTTGTCTCATCTTCTTTATCAGGTAATGATATAGGTTGAGGCTGAACTCTACCAGAGCCATTCTTATCAAAAGTATATGACATCCAGTTTCCATACTCGTCCATGAAACAGTGTATAGCGCCATCGGTGGTATCTTCAAACGATGTCGCAAAGTGGACGTTATTACTGTTTGGGTTATCTAATGTAGTTGGCTTTTCTTTCTTATCTGTCGTGTTTTGTTGAGGCGGATTATTACGCTGCCGTGTAGAGCGTTTGATTTTTCTAATACGATTCCTGTGATTCCGATCCATCAGCGGTCTCAGCCTCTGGCCTTCTTCCGGTGCTTGTCCTTCAGTGGGAGGTTGATTGTCAGGTACACAGCAAGGCATAAAATCTACTCTTGAGTTAAGAAAAGCGGCTAATAATGGCATTGATGTAGGCAGTAACGTGTTAGTGGATGTTTGTGCGACCTCCTCTATGGACCGCTTTCTCGTTTTGTGCAAGCTGTCCCTTTCCCCTCTAATACTTTGTCTGTGACTTCTTGATCTATCCTCTCTGTTTGAAGGAGGCATTACTACTGTATTCGCGTTTGTAGCCGCAAAAAGACATTCCAATCCTTGAACCAAAGCAGCTTGAGCTTCAACAGCGTCCATTAATATTCTCTCTTCAGTCTGGTTTTCATCTTTGTCTTTTCTAGAATCTTTCACTTTGTTCTCTTTTTGAGAAGAAGCTCGTGAGCGAGCTAAGTTTTTTATTTGTTTGGGTATAGCGCCTAAATTTTTTGGAACATTTGATGATGACTCACCTAAAGCATTGGCTAGTTTTTGGCATAAAATTTCTTCTGGGCCTAAATTTTCAGAACTCTCTTCTGCTTTGGTTTCAGATGTTTCTTCAAACAACCAGTCTAAGCTGTATACACTTCTCTCATCAGCACTTTTGCTATCGCAAGTCAGCTGCGATTCTTCAGTTTCTGGTGCATTGTTTCTTTCTTTAGCCTCATCTTCTGGTCTCTCTAATTCACTACTACTGCTACTAGTGTTCGATATATCGTGGTCCCAAAGTTTCTTCTCTACTGGTTTTTTTTCTTGAGATTGATGTTCAGAAGGATCAACATTCTCATTTGACTCCAAGCTCGATTTTTCGATTAATAAATCTTTCGAACTAGCACTTGCTTTATCGAAATAATCATTACCCTGATTAAATTTACAATCACAGGGATTAATGGGTTTATCTGATTTTATTTCCGACTTCCCCTTTTTTAGTCTTGCTGGTTTCAATTTTTCATTTGGACATTCTGGAAAGGCTTTTGTGTTTTGATGTCTTTCGCAACAATGTTTTTTGCATTCACTTTGGTTTTTAAATCTTATCACTCTGATGTCATTGACTTTATCGAGTAAAGGTGATCTAGAGCCATTATTCTCGAAATCAGAATCACTTGAACGGATCACTGGAGACTGTTCCGCTTCCCAATCAAACCCGCGGAATTGTTTTTCATCTTCATATTCACTGTAACTTTCTCCACTAGAATCTAGGTCTGTCTCTTTTTGCGATGTTTGCATCTCATCTGATATCTCAGCGATAGGGTAAACTATTTCTGAACCATAAGTGAGATAGGGATAGCTACATCCCTCACCAGATTCATTTTTTGGGTAAAGGTTTAAATGAGGGCCGCGAGTGAGACATTTACTCGGGGGTGGAATTACTGCACTTTTAGGATTTTTCAACACCTGCCCTCCAATTGTTTCAGCACTATTGGGATGAGGCGACAAATTTGACACACTCGGTGGCGGACATCCTATTTCTAGAGCGGCGCTTTTAATCCTTCTGACACCCGGACTTTTTCCTTTATTCTTATCAGTATCCCCTACAGGCGCTTCAGATTTGACCATCATGTATTCACCTAATTCAACACTCGCAAAAAATCCTGTATCAGCATTATTGGAGTGCCTCCTCATATGAGAGACGAGTTGTGCAGTCGAGTTTAACAAAGGCAGTTGTATAGTTGACATTGTTGAATTTGAAATTCTTCGCATATTAGATTGTGCACTTGCCAGAGCCATGGCTGATTTAGTGCAGCTTTCGTCGTGGTAATTATTATATCTTCTCCTCTGAGCTGTTCTTTTCTTAGGCGAAGGTGGTCCTACACTTGGTTCGGAATTATCTCGAGAATCTGAACTAAGTTGCCTGGCAAACTTTGACTGATAAGGTTCACCAGTTGCCTCACTGCCGTCAAGATACAGCCACTCATTAAAGAAATTTCTGCTACTGGAACCACGTCGGTGAGGGCATTCATGAAAGCGTCTACTGACTTTTGCAAATGGGCCATCATCTATGAGCACATTTACTGGTATTATGCTATCTACTCTAGGGTTCCTTGATTCTTCGACTATTAATTCGTCGATTCGGCCATGTCCCCTTTTCGTTTTAGTTCTTTGCTCCCTTCTATGACCACATTTGGTTCTTTCGCGAACTCTAGTTGGACGGGGTTTTGGGGGTTCTACAACCTCCACTGACTGTTCTACACATAGGTCGGACTTTGTAGTTGCTATTGGTATATTCGGCATAACGGACATGCCACTATCTTCTATGCTTGATTCTGAACTGTCTTTTCTATGAACATCAACTTTTAAATCTGTAAGAAAAAAATTAATATGAATGATATATCAAAATATAAAGAGTTTTCCAAATAAAAAGATGTGAATAAAATATAACTCTTACCTATAGTACTATTGTTGGGTTTGTGATATTCAAGTGAAGTAATGGAGTCGTTATCGCTCTGGGGCGCAGCCGCGCCGCCCAGCGTCTGCATCTCCATACCTTCCTCTGGCCTGTGAGATGACAACAAACTAAACGATCGTAAATAAATAATTCTACAAAACATAATGAACATAAACAATAGGTACATGCAATAAAAGAAAATATTGTTAACAACACTCTGCAAAGTACTAAGCGAATTTGTTTCTTAATTATTAATAGTAAGCACTATTGCAACAACATATTAAAGAAAAATAAGGTGCGCTTTGGAGTGCAAGGATATAAAAGTGATATTTGAAATAAATACGTAAACAAATTCTATTTCAATACAAGTGAAAGTAAAAATTTATAATAAGCTCAATAAACATGGTATCAGCAAATAAAAAAGAAATTATTACTTACGCTGTATTTTCATTTGAATTTCCAGCCTCGTCCGTAGACGGCACGACGATAAGTTCGTTTGTGTCGTACATGTGATGCAGGCCGTGGTTGATAAGCTTTAGGGCCGTGAAGAGAACAGCCACTAATGCGCAGTATATCAACCAGCCGACACTTGCCGGTGGAAAATACTGTAAAGTGAAATTTAGTCTGTTATGTACACTGATATTAAACATTGAAGGTATTTTTTAATAGTGTCGTCAATATGGTAATTTCTGCTTCTACTTGTCCAAAAAATTATTTTGCTTTTTGAAAGATGAGAATTGACGAGAGTCAGTAGCTGGGGTTTTTGCAGTTAAAGTGCTTTTTTTGTGTTTATAATAGTCATGTATCATTAATTTCAATATCTATTTAGGGATGTTTCAATGATGTTTAAAATAACATATAGTAATCTACACCAATATATTGAATAGGCTCCGAAACTACTGGACCGATTTAAAAAATTCTTTTACCATTAGAATCCTACATTATCCCTGATAAACATAGGCTATATTTAATACGACAAAAAATATGGATCCGCGTGAAAATTTCGACAATGTAACCCAATGTGTGAAAAAAAGTACCAAAAAAATCCTCATATCGCGTATGCTGTGGAAATTATTGACAATAGAGCAAAGTGATGTACTACAGTTTTTTCATCTAATGAAGTATGTTTGTAACGAATTGGCTCAAAAAGTACTGGACCGATTTAAAAAATTCTATCACCATTTGAATGCTACATTATCACTGGTTAATCACTACATATCACTACATAGTATATATAAAACAAAGTCGCTTTCTCTGTCCCTATATCCCTATGTATGCTTAAATCTTTAAAACTACGCAATGGATTTTGATGCGGTTTTTTTTAATAGATAGAGTGATTCAAGAGGAAGGTTTATATGCACAACTAGCAGATCCCGCGGCTTTGCCTGTGCCAAATCTAGGGAAGAGACCGAGCGAAGCGAGGGCGAGTCGCTAGTATAGGCTATTTTAATTACAAGAAAAAAAAGCTGTAGTAATTTTGTAGAATTTTCAACCCAGAGAGTGATTGAATGAAGTTTAGTAGTGATTAAAAAATTTTCGCGAGCGAAGCCGCGCGTATTGCTAGTGTTAAATAAAAATTTCGTAGTGCTGTCTACAGTACATCTAACACCACATTATTGAGCTAATGTGAATCATAATTGTTCAGATTTATTAGGTATATTTTGAATATTCAATGAGAATTAATATAAAAAATGTGTTACTTTTTAGAGTACATATTATTATTTTATATACAAAAACACAATGATTTAATGACAATTATCATGTCATGGTAATTAAAAATATATAAGTCAATTTATTATTTATAGTAATAGTTTACAACAAATAATTTGAAGGGTATTGCAACCTTGATAGGTAATAAGTTGGCAATCAACACCATTTCAGAGATAAGCTAGAACAAAGAGCTAGACAGACAAACATTTTTAAAATTGGTTTTTTGTTGCAAGTATTGTACATAGTTTCATATGCATTTAGTAAAAAGCTGGTTATTTGATTATAAGTCTATATTGTGGACTGAAGTGTCAACTTTATCCTCAATTTTAAATGTAAGTTAAATACAAGTTATAAGTAAGTAATATATGAATTATTTTCCTAGTAATAAATCACCATTTAAGCATATTTTATCTTTTTCTACAATGATTCATCCTCTTTTGATAAATTCATACAAGTACTTACATTAACAGTATTTTTTTTCAATGTGGTAAATAAATAAAATTATCAACACTAATCTTTTCACTCATCTTTTTTTTAACTTTTCTTAGGGTTTGAATATTATCATTAAGCCACATTGTTTGGAATGTAATAAACAGGTAAATAATGCACAACTTCTTTAACACTTAATTTAGTAGTATCCATATTTTAATATTTTTATAAAAAATATAATGAGCATTAATATTAATTAATGTAGGCAAAAAATTGGTTTAATCATAATTTAAATAGTACTGACTAATGGGACTTATTTACTTATATATCTTACCTAGTAACCAATCTTAACAGTAAACAACGGTAGAAGGTATAAATTTTAAGTAAATAAAATTATAAGTATAATAATTAGTAGTAAGTAGTATAATAATTATTAAGACAAATAAAATGTTAAATAGACTTTGATCTTTTATTCTACATCATTTTGTATCAATAATAAAATAAAGAAAACATAAGAAAAACTTGCAATGTCAAATCATATTCTTGTTTAGAGGGCAATGACTTGTTATTATTCACCAACTATTTGTCCATTGAGTACTGCAAAGTATAATAACATTATGACCTGATTTCATATGACATTACAAACCTTGTCTTAAACCTTAACCTACAAATCAAAATAGCTATATGAAAATCGTCTTACCAGATAAACAGAAAAAGGCAGACATAGTAGAAACAGCCATATATACAAATGCACAGTGTTGCAAAACAAATTTTGATGGGGATCATAAAACCAGCCTCCTGTTAACGATGCCCATATACCCTGACGTAGTATTTCTAATACTTGAGATCCCATTTTACACTATGTCCGCATTTCCGTTAAGTTTACACTTCACCCACTCTACACTGTCAATGATTAACTTTATTCACATTTCACATCAGCTAAAGTCCAAATGTAAGTATTTCGTCTTCCCTGCCATTTTGGATGACAGTGTGCACAGGAAAACAGTCTTTACGAACATCGATTGTTTCATGCATCCACACTTCATATGAAATAACTAATAAATTATAAAGAATATCTTACTACATGGAACAAAGAAAGCATACTTAAAGTTAATTTAGTATTTCTGAAGATACAATAAATACAAGATTTGTGATTTGTTAGACAACTTTCGATATTTGACACTTTATTTTTGACACATTATAAATGTTGCCAGTAATTAGTAAATATAATTGAAGGAAGTATCAAAAACCGATATTACCGTATATTTAGAAATTTTTTACAAGACTGCCCTCACTGGTATGTGATAGAGGCGCAGTATTTTAAAATAAACCTAGCGCACTGATTAGTACACTACGAACGCTTAAAGCGGAATGGTTATCGTAATAGTAATACTGTGTGAATAACGATATAATATTATTTTCTAACTATGGCTGATATCGAGAAACTTTTAAAACAAGCAGCAATGCAAATTGGTGCTGGTGGAAGTGCGGGTTTTATAGAAGTTTGTATTATGCATCCTTTAGATCTTGTAAAGACTAGATTACAGCTGCAAGGAACGAAATCATCTATACAAAGCTCTGGCCCTCATTATTATAATGGAATAGTGGACTGCATGAAGAAAATGTATAGACATGAAGGATTGACGTCATTTTGGAAAGGAATTCTGCCGCCAATTTTAGCGGAAACACCGAAACGAGCTGTAAAATTCCTTACTTTTGAGCAATATAAAAAAATATTTTTGTTTGGCTCCAGTTCACCTACACCGCTTGTAAGTTATATCAAAAGTTAAAGATTTATCTGATTCACAATAAGTTTTTATGCGAAGGTTTTTTTATGTTCAATATTTTAAGAGTGTATTTAAAATAAAATAGACTTCAACTAGTAATATTTTGGGGAATGCTTTAGTTAACGGCCGCACGATTTTGGTGTTTTGCGGGGGTGGGAGGGAAGGGGGGGTGGATGCCCTACCCTATGGTACCACTCCCAGGGTGCGGAAACCAGTAGTTTTTTTTTTATGAATTTTTTAATTTTATGTTTTTGTATGCGCATAACGGAACGTTTTTCCAAGTAAAAATGGTTTGGTAAGTAAAATGGAACGTAACTAAGAGTGTAAAACCATTGCAAGTTTGAAAATAAATAACACACAAAATAAATTTCAAATCAATACAAATAAAATTGAAATGACAATTAAAAATATTAAAGTTGCCTATGTTTGTGGTCATGTTCTAACCTAACCTAACCAATCTGGCCTAGTAATGCTTAAATGGTACTCGACTAGCCAACCTAGTGTTTAGCTTAAAGTCGCTTATGTTTGTAATCATGTTCTAACCTAACCTAACCAATCTGGCCTAGTAATGCTTATGGTACTCGACTAGCCAACCTAGTGTTTAGCTTAAAGTCGCTTATGTTTGTAATCATGTTCTAACCTAACCTAACCAATCTGGCCTAGTAATGCTTATGGTACTCGACTAGCTAACCTAGTGTTTAAAAGTAAGGTTGGGAATTAAATTAAAACAAAGTGGTATGTAAAAATTATTTTTTTTTGTTATATATGGGTCATACACATATTCAAATGTCATTGTGATCAAACAAAATGGCGATCTACGTTTCGTTTCACTTTGACGTTACAAAGACAACTTACCGAGTTTACATAAGCGACTTTAATATTTTTAATTGTCATTTGAATTTTATTTGTATTGATTTGAAATTTATTTTGTGTGTTATTTATTTTCAAACTTACAATGGTTTTACACTCTTAGTTACGTTCCATTTTACTTACCAAACCATTTTTACTTGGAAAAACGTTCCGTTATGCGCATACAAAAACATGAAATTAAAAAAATCATAAAAAAAAACTACTGGTTTCCGCACCTCGGGAGTGGTACCATAGGGTAGGGCATCCCCCTCCCTTTCGCCCCCACCACCGCAAAACACCAAAATCGTGCGGCCGTTAACTAAAGCCAACCCATATTTTGCTAACTATACTTCGTCTAATGTATGTAATATCGTAATCATCATTTAAACAAACCGGTTATTAAATATAGTCAAATAATTGCAGTAATTACTCGAGGTAGCTATTTCATATACCTACATTTTATATTACTGATAAGAAATGCTAATAGCAATAGCTCTTAAACAAATTAACAACCGCAATAATATTTATAATAACGGCACGTTTGGCTCAGTTGGCAGTGACCCTACTTTCTGCGCCAGCGGTCGCGAGTTCGAGTCCCGCTGAGGGCATTCATTTGTTGAATACGAATGTTTGTTCTCCAGTCATGGGTGTTAATATTTATATTATGTATGTATTTAAAATTTCTATGTGTAGTATATCAACTATCTGGTATCCGTAATACAAGCTTCGTAGCTTACCACGGAACTAGATGGCGCTGTTGTAAAAATGTCCCAACATATTTATTTATATTTATAACGGACATTGCAAAAGTTAAAGTAAAATATTTTTAATTTTGCAGACTTTTGCACTAGCAGGCCTGGGATCCGGAATTACCGAGGCAATTTTAGTAAATCCATTTGAAGTAGTTAAAGTGACGCTTCAATCTAATAGGGCCTTGGCTTCACAAGTACCGAGTACATGGTCAGTTACACGGCAAATTGTCCGAGAGAATGGTTTAGGTTTTAGAGGATTAAATAAAGGTCTTACTGCAACGATAGCCAGAAATGGGATATTTAATATGGTTTACTTCGGATTTTATCATAGCGTAAAAGGATATTTACCGGAATACGAGGTAAGTTAGTTGCGAAATGAGGACTGTGATATACCTATATTTTATTATGCCTATTACATACATACACCCGTGATATATCCCATGTAACTTTGTACCGGCATAAAGTAGCCTGTACTCTGTCTGTTTGTAATTCTCTAACGCGTAAAATTTGATATAATTTCACATCAATCTAGCTTAATCTGGGTACATGGTGGTTGCATGAAGAAACCTCAAACATATTTCAATAGGTACTTAGAGCGAGCATTACCATAAATATTTAAATTTAAAATGTCGCTTAATTTTTTATTATATTTAGGTATTATTTTCAATTTTCACATCACATATTTAACAGTGGTAGCCCAGCGGTAACGCATCGCTTGGATAACCGAGTGATGCAGGTTCAAATCCGGGTCTCGCACCTCTGATATTTTCATGTGCCAATCATTTATATCATGATTACCACTTGTCTTACGGTGAAGGAAAACATCGTGAGGAAACTTGCATGTCTAACCTAACCTAACAAGTTTTCGAAAGGCATGTGAAGTCCGCCAACTTGCACTAGGCCAGCGCGGTGGACTATGGCCTGATCCCCCTCGTACTGAGGGAGGCCCGTGCCCAGCAGTGGGACTTTTTTTCCGGCAAAATGTAAATTATTGTAAAACTTCTTACGAGTAGATGACAGTTTGATACTCGAAATGAAGGAGGAGCTGTTTACCTATAGATAACTTTATCAGCACTGAGATACTTACTGCTCTCATTTATCTATATTGTGATAATGTATCTCGTGTTGAGCTTTTTTAACATATTATTGTCATTTCATAGTGGTCATTCTCAATATTTAGTTAACGTAAATAAACAAGATAAAGGATATTAGAAATATCACAACACATGTTTGACCTTAGATTATTTTAATCTAATTTAAGTATGGCACGTGAATGTAGGTTATTCGATGTTTGCTTAGCTTGAAAATTCGAACCAGTTCAAGTTTGTACCTATAACATCCAGTGTTGTTTGCGCATTTTAACACGATCCCAAAAACAAACAAAAAACGAAGTTAAAAATACAATATAATAGGTACGTCTGATAACACTTAGCATATAATATAGGTATTTCTAATAAAATCTTGATAGCCTTTCTGGTTCTAAGTATTCTAGTCTCATTAATGAGCTTTTTAAATAGAATTTTGTACTTCTAGTTATTGTCAATATTAAACTAACACATACCGATCGAAAACAGTTCCAACAATTTTTACTATTATACTAGCTTTTTCCCCTGGCTTTGCTTCCATGAAAGATGATATTTTTAATAATGTTGTTTTTTTGTTATTTGATTGAAATTTGATTGCTGTAGAAATGAATAAGTCGAACTATAATGTGGTGAAGTATAAGGTGATGAATGAAGTATATAGCGAACTATAAGGTGCCACATAGTTACGAAAAGATAGTATTAAAACCTTATCAATGTAAATTTAAATAATTGCACGAATCATAAATCTAATAATTGAGATCCTAATTTCTACATGTACCTATATTTGAATCGGATAACCAGCTATCATCATACCACATTTCATTTTTCTCGTGAAGTGATCACTGCCTGACAGACATAAAAAATAAAGAATTATAAAAATTAAAGATTCCTCATCGTATCGATAATAATTTCAATAACACGTAGCAATAAATATTTAATGTACCGGTTAATCTGGGTCAGAATTTTATTATGTGTAGCAGTGTAGATAATTCTTTACATTTTAAATATAAAATATGCACTATTTACAGGATCCGCTTTTGGAGTTTGGACGCAAAGTCGCTATTGGTTTTACATCAGGAGTTCTAGGCTCTTGCGTAAATATTCCATTTGACGTTGCGAAAAGTCGAATACAGGGTCCGCAGCCAACACCTGGTATTATTAAGTACAGTTCCACTACTGGTGCTATTATCCTAGTGTACAAAGAAGAAGGGTGAGTGCTTTTAACATAGTCATTGTTTTTTTGTCGAAGTTTTTTTATTAAAAAAGCGAAACCTTCTAAGTAGGACATTTTAATTAGATTTATAACAAAAATGACTACTATTATTACTCTGGACCTAGAGCATGAACATTGAACAAATCTACAAAGTTTTTGAATTAATTTAAGTCTTGCAGACAGGTTGGTTCGATTTAATATGTTTACAAATGCCTGTCTTTCCTACGTTTCCTAAGAAAATATATTAAAATTTTATTTCTTACGTTTTATACAAATTACACAATAAGAGTTTAAAAAACAATTTAAATTATTTTCCTGGTACTTTCCTTAATTAAAACGTTAATTATTACTTGAAGAATGTTGCTTTATTAAAGAAATACAAATTACATAACACCTATTATATAACTTTTAAAAAAGTGAATATTAATATTTCCTGTCGAAACGTAAACGCACAATTGTATGTTGTAATATCAGTCTATTATATGTAAATATTATATGGACTATGGCCTGATCCCCCTCGTACTGAGGGAGGCCCGTGCCCAGCAGTGGGACGTTAAAAAAAGGGCTTCTATCATATCATACAGGTATACCTATATGATATAAATTTCTATACGAATACTGTATACTGATAAACATCGGTTTATGACTTAGGTTTATTATTTAAGTATTTAGGACAATGACCGGGCTTCTTATGTTATCATATTACATGATTACTTAATGTATTTTTTTCTCACGATGTTTTCCTTCACCGTAAGGCGGTTAATCATGTTGGAAATCATTCACACATAGAATATCATAGAACTATGCATGACTTCGCTTTACTGGGTTATTTATTTAGTGCACTACCACGAATTATTTGTTATGGTTTTAATTAGTACCTACTCATTTCTAATAGTCCCCTTTTTTCTAATTTACTATTAAAATAACGTAATTTTTGGAAGTACTACTTTAGTACTATAATTTGCAGACGATTATGCAGACGATTTAGTGCTTATATCAAATCGGCTAGAACACATTAAATCTAAATTAAAAGACCTACAACAGGAAGCTTCTACTATTGGTTTGCGAATAAATGCCAAGAAAACGGTAGAGATGAGGATAAACTCTCAAGATGTAGGCCCAATTTATCTTGACAACCAGCTGATTGACCGGGCTAATGAACTTTGCTACCTCGGTAGCATAATCACTTCTAGTGGCGGTGCAGAAGCGGATGTCGAAAACAGGATTAAAAAAGCCAAAGTAGCTTTTGCGACCTTGAGACCGGTTTGGAAATCTAATATCTTAACGCGACGGATAAAGATCTCTCTATTTGACTCTTTGGTAAAGTCAGTCCTGCTGTACGGGTGCGAAACATGGAAGACGACCAAATCGCTTATCAATAAGATTCAGCTTTTCCTCAATAAGTGTTTAAGGGTAATTCTCCGAATATTCTGGCCTAACACTATCCGAAATGAAGACCTGTGGGAAGCATGCCACCAACTCCCAGTGTGCAAGGAGATAGGTTTAAGGCGGTGGCGCTGGGTCGGGCATATATTACGAAGGGAGAAGGGGAATACTGCACAAGTGGCATTCCAATGGCAGCCTACCGGTCGAAGAAGACCTGGACGACCAACTAACACCTGGAGGAGATCCATAGAAGCGGACCTTAGACGGATTGGAACTACGTGGAACCATGTCGAAACACTGGCCAAAGATACTCGTAGAAGGGCATGGAAAACAACTGCTGCAGCCCTAAGTTCCGTAACGGAATAATAGGACGACATCATCACTATAATTGCTTATATTTTAATCTTGTATTGCTGTGAAGATAATATCAAAGTGCATATAGCAAATCTATTTTAAGTAACCCGCGTCTCACAATATTCATTCATATACCTATTTCGGATTCAATAGTCATACGAGTAGTTTCGAAAATGTATCGCTTAACGCATACTTAAAATATACTTATTGTAGAATGAAATTACCTATGTAATACAAATACGATCTAAACATAAGAGTATTTTTCGTGTATATTGTAAAATAGTACACAGACATTGAACTATAACCAGTAATTTTAGTATGGCTGCTTGCCAAAATCGAACGTACCTGGTGGTTACTAGTATAGAACTGGTTGTAAGTGATTAGTTATAGGTTTTTTAAAATATTATATAGGTAAAGGGTTTTAAATAGTTATGTATTATTTATCTCGCTAAAAATGCTGCATTTACCGGTCTAAAAAATCCTTATTCAAAAAATTCAAAAGTAAAATAAAAGTAGTAAATGAGAAATTCTCATGATAGCTTGATTGATGAAGATATTCTGATCTTAAAGCATTGTCGGCACAAAATACAACCAGAGGGCAAATTTGAAATACCAATATATATACCAATCAAATTTGGTTACCGCTCATGGTTATGAGATATATATCGCGAAGATATCACGATAAGGATAGAAACCAAAGGTGTAAAATTTTAAGTAATTTCGGTCAAAACAGATGACTGTTTCATTATCTACTATTGATATTGGAATTTTTAAAATAGCATTGTGGGTAATAACGTTTCAATTATTTGCGTCATGGGACAACTTTTCAGAATATAGTGTATTTGTCTTAACGATCGCTCGGTAAACAAGTCGCTTGGATATTTTCCAATTTAACGACAGTAGCCAGTTTTATGAACAACAAAGATGAGAAAGAAAGTATTAAATAACAAAGAAAGTAAATTTTAAGTCTCATTAGGTCTTTTAAAAGAATCGAATAATATTATCAACTTAATGAGGAAAACAACCATAGCACTAATAAATGATTAAGGTAAGGTGGGGTAAGACTAACATAGTTTATTGTTAGAAATGAAAGATCGGTTCTTATACTGAAATTTCACATCTTACTGTTAAATGAATAATTACACTATATTAAGATTTCTTTACACTTTTACACCAAGTGTTTTGATTTATACGCAAGTATACTCAAATCAGATTTATTAAGGGAAATCAAAGACTATTTGAACTGCTAGTCTTGCCCCACTAAACGGGGTAAGACTAACACTGTTTTTTATTCTCTAATAAAACATACTTTCTTAAATTCTGACAGAAAAACCGTTACATTTAAAGTTGCCACTTAGATTTTAAACTTTATGCCATACAGAATAAGGTCCAGTTTTGTACTTATTCAGTTTTTTCTTTATTTGGGGGAAGACTAACATATGACAAAAATTAGAGGTGTAGAACCTTTTTTCATTATTTGGGGGAAGACTAACATATGACTAAATTCAGTGTAGAATCCGGGAAATGTTGTAATAAAATTACCAAAAAACGTCAGAATCCTTTAACCCGTCAACGCGAACATACGAGACACAATAGATTTTCAATTGTTATAAACCGCTATTGGTCCTGCGCCCTTTGATAGGTTAATATCAGACAGAACATAAATTGACCTTATAATAATGCAGTCAATTTCTTTAATAGTTTAGGTAATAAAGAAAATAAAGAAAGAAAATCAACGTTGCATTACGTCTTTGGAATAACAATTTGGCACATTTTTAATACCTACTTAATTATTGTATTAATAGGAACTGTTACTTCAATTTACTTAAAATTCTTTTACGAAAACTTAAAATATCTACTTATTTATTGAATACCAATTTTAAAACACTAAACCGTGTTAGGTAAAAAACATTTAAGTTTTCAAAAAAAAATATCTACTTATGTAATATTATATCCTTTAAAGGAAACCTTGAAAAAGATTTTTCCTCTTCGCCCAATTACAGGATTAGGTAACTTGCACACAATGTCATCTAGATGTCTGAGCTCACAAACGTCAGGTACATCAGGGTAAATAAATGCAGTATTATCCTCACTGCCTCTGAAAGCACTTTTTCTGACGTACTTTATCGTTGGTATTCCCTCATGGTTTACACTTGAAACTATTCCTACATAATGTTTTAAGCTTGATTTTGTTGTAAATTTTACCAAAACCCATTGTCCCGTAACAACGGTGCTGGTGGGCAGATCATCATAATCATTCGAATTATTTGTTTCTGTTTGTAAATCGACATTTTGGTCATTTTCCTCATCATCTAACATTTCTTTATAGTTTTCTAGATCCTTTTCCTCATCATCTAACATATCTTCTAAATTTTCTAGATCACTTTCATCCATTAGTTCTAAGTCAGCATCACTTTCACTGGTTGAAGAATAGTCTAGTTTTCTCTTTTTACTGTTTGCCGAAGTTTGTCTCTTTACGTTTCTTATATTTATTTTATTACACTTTCTGCTTTTATTGTTCTGTAAGATTTTAACATTTGCAGTCTTTTTTCCGTCTCCTTCAGTTATACTATTTTTTATTGCTTTATTTTTCTCTTGACTAGTTTTTATAGTTATGCCTTTTTCTAATTTTTTCTCCAATTTTGTTTTCATTCTTTCCTCTTTTTCTTTACTTTTTTTCTTCTTTTCTTCTTCAGTATGTTTTTGCTTTTTAAAAACTTCTTCACTTGTAATTACTTCGGCACCGCAAGCAACTTATGTACGTATTTGTCTGTTATGTGGTGACCCTGATCTTATTTTCTGAAGCAACAATTCTTCAAAAGTGTACTTACACTTTACTAGACGATCATCTATAACAGTAATTTTTTTAGCATTGCAATCAACAGACTGTGTAGTTTTGGCGTCAGAATGGTGTTTGTCTTTCACAGATAAGCATTTTTTATCATGATCATTTACTTTTTTCAAACAGATGGAAATTAATGAAGGAAATGGCGATGGAACACAAATACTTGTGTTGCTCACGGGCGGAATCTCAGTTTAATGCTTGGATAAATATTTGGCCCATGAGGGGCCAGGAGTTGGCTGAGTACTTTTGTCTTGAGTTTTACGTTCATTGGACTGGCAAAGCTGTTTTTTATATTCCGCAAGTTGATCCGGGTGAAATTTTTCTTCTGGCACTGCATTATTATTAAAAGGAAAAATACCAGCCTTGCGAAACCCAGCAACACACACTTTAGGATCTACTTGAGCCCACATTTCGCCAATAAGCTTTGAGAAGTCTTTTTTTGGCAACACTTCACCCACATGCAATCTTTGCCACTTTACAAGGGCCTGATCCCACTTGTCCTTGAAAGACTTATTGACTGCCAAATCTAGCGGCTGCAGATTGTCGCTGGTGTGTGCTGGGATTTTTAAAATAGTGATATCCGCTTCACGTGCTTTTCCTATAATGTTTAATCCTACATGTGTTGAGTGGCCGTCATATATGAGTAATATGGGTCGTTTTTGTCCCACTGTCGGCAAAAACACTTTTTCAAAAAATCTCTCAAAGACATCGGTTTCCATCCAACCATTCTTGGTCGCCGCATACGTAGTCCCAGGATAGTCATCCTTAGTCGTCCACTGGTCCCAAATGTCTTTTCCTTTATAAACAATTAGTGGGGGAGTTTTGTCTCCAGCGGCACTAATTCCCAGTAAAACCGTAGTGTTGCTTTTGCCAGGCGATGCAATAGTTCTTGTAGAAGCATATCCTTTCAAACCCACTACTTTGGTTTTACTGGGATCTTTGCAAAAACTCGTCTCGTCTAAGTTCCATATCTGTGAAGGTTTGTCGTGTAATTCCAATAAATCCATTGTTTTTTTCAGCAAATCATAATAGGAGTATATGATCCAAGGATTGCAGGCCTTTTTCCGAGAATTTTCCACGGCTTGTGGTTTTTTGACAGCCAACTTGTGTCGTTTTTTGAAAGCCAAAAACCAGTCTTCTCCTGGGATGCCGTTTTTAAAAGGATTTTTTATGTTGTTTTTTGTAACATAGTGTCCAACAAGCTCCATAATTTCTGTTCTTGATAAACCAAATCCGTATATTTCCATTTGATGTAAGTTTTCTGCCAATCTTGTTTCTATTTCCATTGGAATAACTGTACATCTTCCTAAAGAATCAGATTTATCGCCATATTTACCATACACTCGAGCTACTATTGTTGGTCTAGGAATATTGTAAGCAATAGAGGCTCTGTACGCCGTCAATTCACCACTTTTTACTTTCCTGATAGCTTCCAACAAGTCATCACGCGTATATTTAGTTGCTCTATCTGTTTTGCGGACATAATTTCGTACCATCTTGCATTCATCTGAAATACAAATAGCAAAAACTTATTTTTCTTTAAAGGAAAAAAATAACGTATGTAAGCACCTATTTACCAATCCAGGCTCACGAGGAATCAACAGGGAACTCAGCCCGATTCCTTTACAGAGGGCTGCTATCGCCTATCAATACAAAAAGTTCCGCTCCGCAATCCCTCCGAACCTGAGAAACAAAATCGCTTCTCATACAAATAAAATATCCACCAAGCGCAATATGTATGGAAAAGCCGATTTTGATTCGCAAGTTCAGGAAAGCTGCGGAACAGAACCCGTTGACACCGACAACAACCCTCTGTAAAAGAATCAGACAAATTGAACCCCCCATTGACCCCCCGCGAGCATAAAGTAACAAATACGCACTTATAATATATACGTTACTCTTTAAATCATAAATATTTTTGATTCATGTACGTAAGTAATACATTTATTTAAAACTTAGAAGTTATTTGCTCTCAATGTAAATATTTATCTGGATAAAATATTTTTTTTAAAGTACTTGTGTATATGCAGAGAGATAGCAATATTAGCAACCATCCAAACGTCAAACCAGTTTGTAAAAATAAGTACCGTAGATAATATTTTTTATAATATATGTAGTTATTAAAAAAAATGCTTACAGCACCTGACTTGGGGCAAGACTACCATAAGTTAGTCTAGCCCCAAGTGGACTGATAGTCTTACCCCACCTCGCGATTTAGAGGTTATGTATTTGTTATGATTAATAAATTTTTATACAATTGGTTTTACGTTGGACTAATATAATTACATAAAAGCTAGTATTATTGCAATTATACTTACGTATGTAACGTTTCAAATTCACCACTTTTTCCCCCGAAAATTTTAATCTAATCACTAAATGCCGACCTCGTGTTTTGCTTCCTCAAATGTCAACTGAGAATTGTGTAATGTTAACCTTTTTTACATAAAGTAGTGACATCTGTGTTTTGAGCCGAGAAGTTTTTGAGTGTTTCCTACGTTACCAGCATAACAAACTAGACAAGGAAGTTGTGTATAACGAGTTATTACACTGTGATAGTCTTCCCCCCATGATTGTCTTACCCCATCTTACCTTAGTTATATCTTTACTTAATTACTTAAATATTAGTCAATATATAATTTAAATTTAGACGGAAGTTGTTGAACACAGTCCAAATTTATGTTTTCCCCAAGTATATTTGCACACATATATTTACATACATATATTATGTTTGTAACATATACACGGTATTTATAGAGGAAGTCAATGATCTTAATAACAACATCTATTTTAAAAGCTAGGCAATCACTTAGAAGAATTATGAATGGGTGACAAATATCTACTTTAACAAAATGAACTATATGTACTGAAAAGATTATCTTTTCTTAGAACAAGCTATGTTTTGTAAAATTGCCAAATTGAAACTGCCGCTATTTATTTATTCTGAGTTTTTGAGCTCAAGATAAAACTACTAATATCGTATAAATAGAGCTCGTGAGTAGAGGTCACTTGATCAAATAAACAGCAATCGTTTTTTAAAGTGCTTGTAAATATTAAAGTGAATTATTATCATATGCATAAGATGTTGGTTTAATACATATAGATGATTTGAATATTTTTAGAGGAAAGTGAAGAATTTGAGTCGATATTATTTTAATTGTGTTTTCAGGTTCCGTGCATTGTATAAAGGATTGCTGCCAAAAGTACTCCGGCTGGGACCAGGAGGAGCAATTATGTTAGTGGTATACGACTATGTATATAACTATTTAGAAAATAGATTTCAACCTAAACCTGAATTTTAAAAATTTTGGTAATTCCATACAAAACATGAAGTTATGTTACATGAAGTGCTAAATTTAAATGTAAACACGCGAAGACAAAGGTCTTTGTTTGTTTGAATTAGTGTCCGACCGAATATTCGGTTTCGGTTTCGGTTTCGGTCGAGTTTCGGCAAAAAAACGAGTTTCGGTTATGTTTCGGTTTCGGCAGCAAACCTGCCGAAACTACGACCGAAACCGAAACTGCATTCGGGAGTTTCCGCGCTGTGCTCGGGTGTGTTCGGCGCGGTAAATGACATCAAGCGACGATGACATTTGGCCGCGTTCACGTGCGTAATCATGTCGTTGTTAAACCTATAGTAACCTGTTTGTTTGCAGTGCAATTTGTTTGTTGTGAGTTTTCGTGTGATATGTTTTGAATTCGGTAAGTTTTATCATGTGATATAATATAAGCGAGATTATAGTAGAATCAAGTTTACCATAAAAAATTAAAAATCTAAACATTTTGTGGTTAATTTAACTCTTCTTTCGCTAATGCTGTATGTAAACAAACATTAGTTAGTACATGGTATTTACTATAGTGCATTAGTGGTGATAATATTAAGGATTTAGAGTTTCGCGTTTAATTTAATAATTATTAAGTAGGTACCAATATAATAATTGTTTTTTTTTTACAAATTAACACTTATAATTAAACGAGTAGATTTGGTTATCCGTATAAAATTAACACTTTAACTATATAAAACTGACTGATTATAATAAATTTTCTTTATTTTTCTCTGAAAACATGATCCTTATAAGAAAGTTTCGGTTTCGGTTTCGGTTTCGGCCGAAACTGAGACCGTTGCCGAAATTCGGTTTCGGTTTCGGTTTCGGTCGTAAAAACTAGTTTCGGTCGGACACTAGTTTGAATATATTAAAAGGCTAATGATGAGTGTATAATGAGAAACAATTGTTGTAGCATCAAATACAACTAATAAGAGTATTATTTTAATTTTCCACCTAAAAATTTAAAGTACCCTACCTACTAGTTTTTAAAAACAGCATTTTATAATATTTTTGATATTAGCGAATTACTGTTACAAATCAAAGGAAATGTAAATATTTGAAACATTTATACAAATTTTGTACGGAAATATTTTTGATGTTTATTTAGCCTATTAGAATATTGTGATATTTTGATAATTTATTAAACATATTTCTCTGCGTTTGTAATTGTAAATTTTAATGATATGCAATTTTACACAGCATTTATGATTATATAAATATTTAATAGACCGAATAAAAATATTAGATATTACAGTTGTGTTTTTTTTATCATTATCATACATGTTTAACAGGTATACAAAAATAATTTTATCACTTTTACTTAGAAAACAGTGGTAAATGACAACAGTGGTCCTCCTGACCAATTACGGCCACGGCGGCCAATATCATTGAGGCTAGCCATCTGCTCGGGAGATATTATAGTGCACGAGTAGACGCAGACATAACTACATTCTCTATTTGTTATAACTCTCATATTCCGGTGGGACGATTCAGGCGCGGTCCGAAGGGGGGGGTCACAGGGGACATGACCCCCCCCAAAATCTAAAGTCAAATTGAAAAATCTTAAAAATTTGCCAAATAATAAAAGGAAATTTCTAGCTATCCCCTAACAGCGATAAATTTATAGTTTGCTGACATCTAGTGGTGTTTTTATGAACATGATGAAACATGTTAGAAGAGCGATTAACAGGTTTAGCTCTTCTAAACATTCACCCGGAAATAGCACTAGAATAGACGTCTCAAATATTATCACCCGATTCGCAAAAACAAAAAGACGACTTCCATTTGTTTTATAAGTAATGTATAAAACCGACTTCAAAACGTTACAAATCGAAACTAAAAACAGAAAAAATAATTTTAATTACTTAGTTATTGTTGGAGTCGGTGCCAGCCAAGAAGGACAGTTTTATCCTGCCTTTGCAATGAACTTTCGAACAGATATTTTGATTATATTTACAAATTGATACATTAATTAAATTGTATTAATATTATTTTGAATTGGTTGGCACCGACTCCAACAATAACTAAGTAATTAAAATTATTTTTTCTGTTTTTAGTTTCGATTTGTAACGTTTTGAAGTCGGTTTTCTATTTTTGTTAAAAAAATATTTTTAATTTTTTTGTGGAAATAGATATTTTGTTTAAATATAATATTGGTAGGCTAACTAAACTACTGCTCCAATAAGTCAGCGAAGTTTTGGAGTGTACGACAATAGTCAATCGAGATTTGTCCACGTCTATTCTTCCACGTAACTCCTAGACGTTAATAAGATTTACCTTCTATTATCAGATCAACCTAATATCTTGAAGGAATACGACTATCGGTTCATAAGTACGTATAATATTAAAAGAATTTTCTTTCATCTTCCTAACTGTTGAGAAGATATACCTTACCTACCTATAAAATTTGAGAGTTGCCCTAGATTTCCCTAGGATCCCATCATCAGATCCTGACTTGGTGATAATGTGAAAATCTTGGAAGCCCTACCAAACAAAAAAAATTGTAATCGGCCAACATTTGACGCAGAAATTAATGAACAAACATAAAAAGAACCGTTGAGGAATTGTACCTTCCATCATCAGCTCATCCACATGAAATAATGATTTGACAGACCCAAATGCTTGAACATCTTTAGAAAATATATCAAAAACTTAATAGGTGCCTATAAAATTTGAGAGCTGCCCTCGATTTCCCTGGGATCCCATCATCAGAACCTGACTTGGTGACTATGGGACCCCCTCGGAGCTATACCCTACCGAACAAAAGAAAAAATTTTGAAATCGGCCCACAGACGGCGGAGAAATCGGTGAACATACATACAATCGGTGAAAATATATACATTGGAACATATAACCTCCTCCTTTTTTGAAGTCGGTTAAAAAAAATTGTGTCTTGTGCAATAATGTTTATTTTATTCCAGATACCTATTCTTTATTAGTGTATTGAGTGACCCCCTCCAAAATTTCAGTCTGCGACCGCGCCTGGGACGATTGCTGGACACGACAAGTGAGAGTTAAGGCGCAGGACCAATGGCTTTACGTGCTGCCCGAGGCATTGGGGTGAGACACCGCACCTTCCTACCTCTGGGCTGTTACTGAAGCTTACGAAACAGAAAGACTGAATAACTATACTAAGCCCACGAGCCCAAGACCTCTCCGTGTGCGAACGCACATGCTAGATACTACACCACCAAAACAGTAAATACTGCTAAGATATTCAAATGTTTTAAAAACAATATTAGTGCAAGAAATTGAAATACAATGATTTCATATCTGATGATATCTTTTCTTGGATGAAAATCGAATCGAATTTAATTGTCTAAATTATGTCACACCTGATCTTTAAATATTAATATATTTTATTACATTCTATCAATTTTACGGCGATTAATAATCAATGTAAAAATGTTATAATTAAATTACGCCACCTAGTTTAATAATTAAATATACTATTTTGTAATCAGCCGGCCCTCAAATTAATAAATTTTTTATTGAGGCTAAAATACAAGAGAACTTAATAATTATAATTTTATTACATTAATTAAATCATATTTTTGTATAAATATCGGTTTTTATTGCAATTATTTTTATATGGCAACTTAAAAATACGGTTTAGTAATAAAAATGTCCACCGTATTGTATTTTGTTACTGAGATAGAACTGTTTCTAACTAAATTATATTTGTAAACAAAACATTAATCTAGAATTTTAGGTATTCAAACTAGAAAGAAATAAGATTTGAGAAGAAGAAATAAAAGGGTAGGCTATTCTTATATAATTACTTGGTGTTTGTGTTAATATTGCTTATTTTGTTAACGAAATATTGTAACAATTTACCAAAGAATTCAATAAATTGCTGTATCATTATAAAAAAATCAATCATTACATCTCTTCTATATAGTTCAAAATTTTATTTAAAATTTACAAAATGTTGATATTATGGTTGGTATATAATAAACTTATCCGCTAATTTCAGATAAAATACACAATGGATCAAATGCAAGTGCCGGCAAGTCTGCCGCATATAGTGCAAGTGTATCCTCCTTCGGTCTCGATACATCCGTCCCTGCACTCACAAGGCAAGGTTTCCTACCAACAGACCATCACATCTGAGTCACTACAAATCCCAGTTACATCACATATCCATGACATTCAGAACCAGCATTTAATATCTCAAAATCAAACTGTTATGTCCTGTCAACAGATTCATTTACAGAATGTTCAACCAATACAAACTCAGATGCAATCCCTCCAAGGAGACCTGACGCAGCAGTTGCAAATTACTTCTCATGTCATTTTGCCACAAGTGCCTATGTTTAAACAGCATTTATTGACAAATAGCTTGCAACAACAGTACTACGGCCAATATGAGACATTTTTGAAAGATCCACCATGTGTGATTGCTAAGGTTGAGCCAGAAGTTCAAGTTATAAGTGAAAAATCTATAGAGTAAGTTCATAATATCATTTGTTAATATACTTATCTGTTTTTCTAAATTGAGTATTTACCCATATAAATTAACATTTATTATTTAGTCAATTTTATAAATAAATATAAAACACTAATTGTTCTAATATTAAATTAATAGAATGAAGTAAATTAAGATACTACTACAATTTTTTCAGAATTAAACCTGAAACTACTAATGAAGTGGAAGTGAAAAAAAAGAAGATAAAAAGACCCTTCCGAAGTAAAGTTCGCAATCCCAGCTCTTGGGCATGTAATGTGCGGAAATTGAAACACCAAAGGGGGGAAGCATATATTAGTTGTAGAGGAAAATACGTCCCTGAAAAACAAGTCAGCACAACAAAAGACTGTTTGTATTCATGCAAATTCAAATGCAATGAAAAAATTAGTGATGCAGATAGACAACATATTTTTAGTGCATTTTATTCCTTAAACGCTAACGAGAAAAAACATTTTTTACTAAACACCACTGAGAGAAATAGCATAAAAACGAAGAAAAAAGACTTAGAAAATAATAAAAGAAAGTATGCATTTAAATATTTTTTTGTTGTACGAGCAGTGAGGCATGTTGTATGTAAGAATTTTTATTTAGGCACCTTAGCAATATCTCAAAGACCAATATACAATGTACATATGAGTAAATCGGAATTAAATTTGCCTAAGCCTGATGGCAGAGGACAGTCAGAGACTAGTGCACATCCGCTGCCAGCCGAACTAAAAGACAGAGTCAGGAAACATATCATGTCTTACACAACTATTGATGGTAAACCTATAAAACAATTTTCCTTAAAAAAACAATATCTAGCATCTAATTTAAGTATAAAGCAAATGTACAATATGTATGTAAGTGAGTGTACGAAGGATAATGCGACTCCTGTTAAAGATTCCATGTATAGAAAGATAGTGAGGATGGAATTCAATGTCCATTTTAAAAAAGATAAGCCCGGACAGCAACTTTGTACTAAATGTAAAGGGTCTTTGAAACAAAAATGATTTACATTATATTTCTTAAAATAATATATTTTGCCTATGAATGTATGAATATGACTGTATGTGTGAAATTTTTCTACAAAAGCATGGTATAATGAGTAAGCAAGAGGCTTATGGAAAAAACCTTAAAAAACTATGGAAATGATACTCTACAAACAAAACTGTGTGTGTATGGAAAGATAATCTTTATTTAGTTCTGAAGCAAGAGAAAGAGTTTGTAGGAGGCCTTAAAATATGAATACATAGACAGTATAAATTTTTATATAAATATATATGTGCTACTCTCTCTTATTATTTTTTTCATTTTGAGTATCCTGTGTAAGAATCCTAATTGCATTCAACCAAATTGTGTCTTTATATCTACCTTTTGAGTTTGGAATGTTACAAAAACTGCAATAAAATGTTATTTACAATGTGTAATGAAATGAAGTATAATATAATATATGCAAATATACTTATTAACTTTTTCTTATTTTTCATAAAATCAGACAAAACCTAGGAAAAAAAACTCTCTGAATGTTTCGCCACATAATCATTATCTAACTATTTTTATCTGGAGAATAATAAAAAAAACATGCAGTAATTCGTAATATTTGGGATTTTATTTAGATGTCAAATAGAATATCAAACAAAAACATCGTATTTAACTTGTTTTTTACGTCCCACTGCTGGGTACGGGCCTTCCTTCAATACGAGAGGGAAAACGTCGAAGGCATGTGGTCTTTCGAAGACTTGCTAGATTTTCTCAGACATGCAGGTTTCCTCACGATGTTTTCCTTCACTTTAAGACAAGTGGTAACCATGTTGGAAATGATTTACACATGAAAATATCAGGGTGCGAGACGCAGATTTGAACCTGTTATACCACTGCTATTATCAAGTGTATACTGTACTAGCTGACCCGTGCCCACTTTGTTGGGCATAATGTTAATAATCCTTTTTTAGTATAGAGTGTTTAAATAATTTAAATTATTTTATTAATATTAAAAATTAAAAATTAAATTATCTATACTAATATTAAAAAAACTACTTTTTGTCACTTAAATATAAAAGTTAGACATATGCTGTCGTTGACTTTTTTGTAGGCATTTTTAAGCTCCACATCTTTTCTCTAGAACTCAAAAATATATCTTTCATAGTTAAGGCAGCGTTCGTAAGAAACGCTTTCATTCGACCGTTTTTTCTCCGATTCACTTTGCAAAACGGACTACCACGTAAAAGCCTTTTTCTTTTTCGGTTTTTTATATAACCTATGACACTCAACAATAATGTGGCTTTCTATTGGTCAAATAATTTTTAAAATCGGTTCAGTAGATCCCGAGATTACCCCTTACAATTTAACAAATAAACAAACTTTACTTCTTTATAATATTAGTATAGAAGTATAGATAACATTCACCCAAAAAACATTACAGTGCATAATCACAATATAAATGTATCGAAAAAATTTTTTTTGTGTGAGCTTACATTAAATTTATTAATTAAAGTAATTTTAAGAATTTACTCGGAATTTGATAAAATATTAAATGCAAATCTATCATTATGGACTTAGTTTCAGGAATAAGATATAAAGGTCTCTGTTAAAGAAAAAAAAATAGTTTTGTTTTTAAACTAAATTTATTGTTTTTTTTATTATTAATAAGTGTTGTACAATATCTTTTAATTATTTCGAATCCGTCGCAAACAAAGGAATTGTAAAAATCCTAAAAATACATCACAATAATATATAGTGAAATTCCGTTAATCATGGCCATGACAAATCGAAAAGGTGAGCGATGCACCCATGTTATTGCCAGGAAGGATGCGCAAGCAATAGAGATGATGGAAGTCGTCGCTAAGCTTGGGGCTGATATCAACGGCCAGGAGGGGCTCGGTGGATTCACTCCTTTACACTTATGTGTTTGGGAGAAGAACTACAGGCTCGCCGAATGGCTTTGTGAAGCACCAGGCATTAACCTGGAGGCGACGAATTATGAGGGGATAACTGCTTATCAACTTGCCTCACGACACAAAGACTTAAAAATAATGGATATGTTGAAACGAGCCGGAGCAAAATGCAAGAAATTAGAAGAATTCGAAAAAAAAGAATGTAAGTACTGTTAGTTAGTTAGTTAAATATATATTTATTCGACCTTGGAGCCAAAGCTCCCTCAAGGCCTTCAATAAGCAATACAATTTTACATATATGAGTATACAGTATTAAAATATAATTACAATAGTACTTTTAGTTTGATAATATAATAACAGTAAAGCGAGGTTTTAGAGTTACATAATACAGTAGTTAATTAATAAATTCAAGCTTTGTTACAGTAATGATTGAAAACTATTAAAGAGAAATTATAATTAATTAAACATATAAAATAAAGATTTTAATTGTCATTAGGAAGAAAAAATGGAAAAGAGGCAGTTTGAAGATCGGGGAGACTATCCGCAGTTGTCAGCCAGCCCAGGTGGCAACGAGTTCCAGACACGTATACCATGTATCATAAAAGAGTGTTCGTAACTGAGTGGTATACAATGTTGTGTGAAAGACTTAAAAGCTCAAAAAGGCTATAATTAAACTTTAAAATTGTAATCTATATGACTTAACAATTATATTTTTCATAAATAAAAGCTCGAATATTTTTAATGCGCAATAAAATTTATTTTACACTAAAAGTTTAGATTTTATTATAATTTTAATGTCGTTAAAAGCCTAACCGCTGAATATCATTGCTTGTGCATTTATTAGGTCATTCAACGAGAGAATAAAGACTTTATTTTGGCCGCGGTTTTGTCTGCCGATTTTTTTTTATTTTTGGCTCTAAGAAAATTATTTTGCATTTAAAAGAAAGTAGGATAAAATTTGAAATTTCGACATGGTAACCTATACTAGCAAAACTTGATCGACGTGACAGTAAAAGAATCAGCGTAGTACTGAGTGTTGCATGTTGGGAGTTTTAGTCGATTATCATGCTGCGATCGAAGCTCGATGCCAGTATGATCAGAGCCAAGTAAACAAAATTTCTCTTTCAAGTAACTAGGATAAGCAGGATTATACAGGATGGAGTAAAGAAGGGAAAGTATGTGCAAATTACGTCTATGTCGAATATTAAGCCATTGTAGCTGTTCACGATATTGGGAAATGTAATCAAATTTACGCAAGCCAAAAATAAATCTAATGCATAAGTTTTGTAGGCGTTCCAGTTTATTCAGTTGTTCCTCAGTAATATCCAGGTAGCAGCAATCGGCGTAGTCCAAAATCGGAAGCAGAAGAGAATGAGCTAAGGAAATTTTAGTTTTGCAAGGTAGAAGGTTCTTCCAATGTCTCAAAAATCCGATAGTAGCAAAAATGTTCCTACTAACCTCCGCAATCTGAATAGACCAGGACAGGGAATTATCTATTAGCAGGCCCAGGCCCCTAACAGAAGTACTAAAAACTAATTTAGAGTTTCCAAATTGCACAGAAGGTATGATGTTATAGTCAACCTTGTTAAGCAGCCTGGAACTCCCAATCATAATCACCTGTGACTTTGAAGCTTTTAATATTAAAATAACATTTAAATTGCTTGATCAGCCTGGTCTAGAAAAAATATTTACATATAAATTAGTCTGTATGATAATTTATTTTTTGTAAGTTGAATATAATAGATTAATTTTATAATTTTTTTTTCTGAAAGCTATATAAAATTTTAAAATAATTACATTATTGGAATGTCACAATGGAGATAAAAATTAAGTTTCTTAACTTTAGCAAGTAGTTTTAGTATCTTATTTTTATTTGTAGTTTAAAACAAAATGTACTAATATTTCATATAAATCAGTTCTGACTTCTGGCAACACAACACATTTTAAATTGTCAGCTATAAATCTAATTAATTGAGCCTCGACGGTATGAGAATGCAGGCCAGGTCCTCCCCGTCGTCGTTCTGGAGCTCCCACTTCACGTCCACTCTGACTTTCGGGTACGATTTAAGAATAGGCATTGTAGTTTTGTAAGATTGCTTTTCACCAGCCTGCAAAAATAATATACATTCACATTAAATACTTTTGTTTGCGTCTTTTTTTATTGGTATGTCGGCAGTAGGCCAGTTATAACACAATATTCATTGGGAGACCGAGCCGAGCGGGTTTAAATCCTGGTTCTCCTCTGATATTATGATGTGCGGCTCATATTTACTCGTAACTCTCTTGTTCTGTTTTCGAAAGACATGTGAAGTCAAGTTAAGCCAAGCCCCATTTAGCAGCGATATTCGAATATGGCCTGATAACTATGATTCTTTTTGTAATGAGGGGGCCCAGTCGTGGGACGTTAAAAACTAAAAACTATACCTAGCCCGACCCGGGACTCGAACTCGGAAACCCAAATTGCTTAAAAAAGTGACTTAGGTAATACAGATCAGAATGTTATAACCCAGTTTCGGTGTAATAACTTACTTTCAAGGGGCATACAAGCCCACTATCCTTGCAAGCGTCAGGCTGCGGCAGCGGGAACGGCACGGGCAGGTTCATGATGACGCCGTGCACCACCGTCTCCAGGTTCTTCACATTCACAGCTGGAAATTATGCATTAATATTGAAATATATGATTGAGGATTTATTCATAAGTATCACTCGCTATGAAGTAGAAGTCCTTAAATATTCTATTAACCACGGGAGAAGCAGAATAATTTTTACTTCTGTGCTATAAGTCTTCAACTTTATCCGTTCTCTTGATCGCGATTTTTTTCGCTTGAAAATTTTTTTTAATATAAATATGATTATTTTAATATCATATTTATATCATACTTTAGTGCGCTTTTGTTATTTATTCACGCTGTAAAGTTTCAACGATTATATAATTATCTGGTTGAGATCTTGGAATAGAACATAGAATATTTATGAATGGTGCTGAATAAAAGTCTATTAACTACAATAAATAATACTCACAAGGTGTAAATTCGACAGAAATCGTAACATTAGTGTTCCTCCTCAACACGCACTCCTTCGCGTCCTCCGCACACCCGCTCACGCCAACGCTCTCTACTGTCGCGAGCTTTGAACCTAAAGATAATATTAAAAATATAAGTCAAAATAATCTAAACAACAGATTTTTTACTTAATAATATTCATTACAAATTAATAAAACACAATGTAAACTATCAAAATCATTTTTATCTGTCTGTCAGTTTATCTGTTTGATACGGCTAATCTATGAAACGGCTGGACCGGTTTTGATGGAACTTCGAGTCGCAGATAGCCAATATTTTAAGAGTAACTAAGGGAGCGTTCAAGTATTACGTAACGCAATTTGGGGGGAGGGGGGGTCTTGTAAAACGTTACGATTCGTTACAAGGGCGGGAGGGGGCTTTGAACAACGCGTTACGTAACATTGTTTTTTTTTATTTAAAAAAAAAGTACCAATCTTAAGAAACTGTTTATTAGGACTTTAAGCGCATTTAATATATTTTAATCTTAAGCAAATGGTTATATGTGATTATTTATTAAATAAATATATGAATAAATAAAATACGCATGTATTTCGAATTAGAAATCTATTGTTTTATTTATTAACTAGCTGTGCCCGCAACTTCGTTCGCGTGGATGTCGGAACTTAATTAGTATTTTTTAATGCGAAGCGCTTATCTTCTTATCTATCGAACAATACTGCACGCAGTTGATCTCTAGTTATAGTCCCGTCTAAGTTCGAATACTCGTAGATGGCACTGTTTTAATATTTTACTTCGGAAACACTATTTTTTTTTATTAATTTACATTTTTTATAAGTGGTGAACTGATTACGATGAAACAAAAACCTTAATGTTACTTCAATTTACGCACATATTGTTGTGTATAAAAGTTACGTGAAGTTGTGAGACCAAATGCACATAACCCTAATTTTACTTCTGGAATTTCTCTACTTCTTCACTTTAAACTCAAATATCTTTTGATAGACTGAACCGATTGCAATGAAACAAAAACTAAATGTTACTTCAAGTTACGTTCAATCGTTGTGTATAAAAGTTATCTACATTGCTTTCGTACATTTTACGTGATGCCCGGATAAATAAACAGACAAACCGACAAACAGACAAACAGACAAAAATTCTAAAAATGCTGGAAATGGGTTCTATTGGTTATCCTTTAACACCCTGGCTATTTTTTTTGTAATTTTTTTTGATGTACAAAAACGACTTTTCTACAGTTTTATTATATGTATAGATTACTACCGCTAACGCGATTACAACAATAACAAAAGTAATTTAGCGACTTTCCGGTAGTTTGTGCATGAACATAGTTGTGACATTTGGGTAAAAATTTTCAGTTGGGTGTTACGTAACGTTTATGGAGGGGGGGGAGGTGTACAGGAAAACGTTACGGCGCGTTACATACGGGGGAGGAGGGGTCAAAAATTTTCAAAATTTGCGTTACGTAATACTTGAACGACCCCTAAGGCAGCTTTTTATTTTATTAGAAAATTATAAAAACCGTTTAATTTATTTTTACTTACGCCCAGCGAAGCAGGCCGGGTTTGCTAGTTCAATATAAATCGGTAACAACGAGGCGGAAGCAATACTAACTGGTCCAATCGAGTATTTCTTCGTACTAAATCAATTATGAAACGATTTTTAATAGTTTTCACAAATGAAAAGAGCAATGAACGAGGGAGGTTTGTACTTGGTAACTTATGTAAAGTTGTAAATATTACGTACCAAGTGGCTGTACTAAGATAACCAGGGCCGGATTTAAACTCAATGCCGCCCCTGGGCACCGGAAAAGAATCCGCCCCAATATTGGAACTTTACTTTTATATATTTTATTTCTCAAAATTAAAATCTCTAATTTATTGCAGAAACTTTAATATATGTTACATATTCCAAAAACATAAATAAATACTTGTTGTTTTTTCTAACAATTACAAATTTTGCATCAATTTAAAAATCAATTTTTTCACAGGCAAACACGCCTAACTTTTTGTATATTAGTGTTTTGTATGTTAGTATATTAGCAGGGGCGTAGCTTGCCCTTGACGGGCCCTGTATCAAAATTTTGTGGGGGCCCTTCTTCCTAACTGATATAAAAACATTTAGTGTGTGGCCAGTATAGTCAACCAGTGCGTATTTGGTCATTTTTTGAAGTCTCAGAAAAATATGGACATAATATTTTTGAAGAAAAATTTGCAAAATTAATAAATAATTAAGAAATAAGAGGTTTAGTTTTTTGCAAATATCTCAAAAACTAATCGAGATTTTTGAAATCTAAAAAAAGATTCAAAAACAGGAGGAAATTTCCTAAAAAGAAGTCCTTACTCCCGGAACAAATTTGAAAAAAAAAACAAGTTTTACTTGCAAAACTTCAAAAAGTTATAAACAATTAACTAAAGAAATAGGGGTTTAGTTTTTTGTTAATATCTAAAGAAACCAATTGAGATTTTTAAATCTAGAAAAAGATACAAAAAGAGGAGGAAATTTTCAAAAAAACAGTTCTTACTTCCGGAACTGTAAGACCAATATTCATAGCTGGGCATTAACTCGTTAATCCGTTAATCGTTACTTAACGAAGTTAACATTTCGATTAACGATTAACTTTTAAGTTAACTTTAAAAAATGTTAACGGAATCGTTAACTTCCGTTACATTTTCCCAAGTCCGTTAATCGTTAATCCAGTACCCACTATTTACGAAGCACCGCGCCGCGCCACACCGCCACAAACGTGAAAAACGCGTTCTGACATGTAAGTTCGGTAAAGTCTGCGGCGAAGCGCGTGCCGCTACTAAAACTGGTATACTTCGGCGAGTGCCTTCGCCTGGAATTTCTTGGGCGAATCACCCGCCAGAAGCCAAAAGCCAAGGATTGGAACAACTTGCGTTCGTGTTTCCGTCCGATTACAATATGGGTGTCTTCAAGGCAAGAGTAAAAAGGTGGCTACTGAATTAGTGCGATTTACCATCTCCAAATGCGTTACCACTTACCATCAGGTGGAAGTCAAGCACTAATTCAGAATAAATAAAAAAGCATGGTCACCATAAAGGATACCGTACGGTATGCGCAATTGGGCCCTGTTCGGGGCGGAGAGCGCGTCAATCCAAACTGAGGCACCTCCTCGAAATGCTCAGAATTTTTAAGTTCCAAAACCCAAACCAACAGATTTTATAAGTAGTTAGGTCATTAGCGCAATGATGTAAAAAATACAATTTAGTTCACGTGTTAACGGATTAACGATTAACGTTAACTTGCGTTAAATCTTACGAAATGTAACGCTTTAACGTTTAACGAAGTTAACTTTTTTAAAGTAGGATTAGCGATTAACGAGTTAATTATTTGTTTAACGGTGCCCAGCTATGCCAATATTTATAATGTTCCTACGGCCGAAAACGAATGCAAAACAAAACATATATCTTTACCAACATATTATGTTGGGACATTATTAACACAAAAAGTACTAGACCAATATTAACCACTATAAAATTCAACTTTGCAATTTTTATAGCGGGACTTGATGTTTTTCAAAGATCTTCATACCATTTCGAATCAAATGACACTTCATTCTTATTTCTCCGAGACTGCTCAAAAAAGTTGACAAAACGCACTATAAATACTATACAAAAATTTTAATTTCGTATAATATTTTCATTTTTCCCGGGAAATTAAGCGTATGGCCTTAGAGTTCAAGTGAGATTTTGAATAGCACTTTATGAATTTTTGCTTACATAGGGGCCCCTTTACCCCCGGGGCCCCGTATAATTGATACGGCTGATACAGCGGTAGCTACGCCCCTGTATATTAGCAGTCATTATAGAACGTAAGAAGTTTTTAACTTTCTTCAAACAGAAACTATCTTTTCAGATTTTGTCGCGGATTAGCATTCGAAACGTCGCGACGTCCGCTCAATTTTTTACGTCCGTCGGACATGTTTTTCAATTAATTGTATATTTATACTCAAAATTAAAAAAAATATTAAGCACTCGAGTTTACTAATTAGGGGTCATTCATTTATTACGTAAGACAATTTAGGGGGGGAGGGGGATCACCCATGTCTTATGTTTTCTTACAAGGGGGTGGGAGGGAGTCTCGATAGTTCTTCCGTAAGATCAAAAAAAAGCGCAAAGTTAAAATTATACTTTGAAAAACGCGGGCAACCGAGTGAAAAGTACTGTACCTTTAAAATTACAAATAAACATTTCAAAAAATTGTTATTTAAAAAAATTAACATTAAAGTAAACCAAACGTGTATTCATTTTTTTTAGACTCTTACGTAATAAATATTAAACAGGGGGGGAGGGGGTCGGCCTATTTTTATTTTTTTCTCATAATAGGGGCAGAGGGGGTCAACAACTAGCGAAAATAGTCTTACGTAATAAAAATGAATGGCCCCTTACCATAAAGTAAAGTAATGTACCTTTAAGTCTATACAACAGCTTTGACATAAGAGACAGAATACAACAGCGCCACGCACGGCCGGAAATAATATATACAAAATCTGTTTACGAAGACACTTACATAGTATTTTCGGAGACACCTTTAAATTTATGTATTTAACACTTGAATTATCAATTAAACAGAAAATTATTAATTAAAAGAATTAATTAATTATATTGAGCAATCTTGATAAGACTAAAAAAATTTTTTTGACTTTCAAAGTTTTGCCGCCCTAAAAAATTTGCCGCCCTGGGCACTCGCCCCGACTGCCCCTAGTGTAAATCCAGGCCTGAAGATAACTGTATCTATACGTTAGCTTGCATATCTGTCTCTTAAGTTATTGTGAAACGTGACTATATCACGTGTTATACATATGTATTTATTAACTAACTTGTATAAAATGAATATGGATGAGTAATACCTATTACGTATATTATATACAGTAAGTATATAAACAACGACACACACTCGCTTCACGCAGGTTAGTCGCTAAGGACGTTTTAATGGTTATTTTATGGTGCCATTTTGAATTTTTGTAAATTGTGGGTAGGCACTGTCTGTAACAAGTATATAACCCCCTGAGACGTCTAACACCTTAGTCTCTCCCGTGACCATGATTGCTGTAAAGCATTCGAAACGTCGGGAACCAAAAATCATAATAAATCCGCGACAAAATCCGAAAAGATAGTTTCATTTATAATGTGAAATATGAATATATGCTGATTCAAAAGTAATATAAAGATAATAAAGAAATTATCACTCGCATATATCCCTTATGTGTTATGATTATCAGAGAAATAAGCATAAATAGTAAGTAATATTACTACACTAATCTAGCGCGAGCAAAAACAGCGGGTTCCGCTAGTGCTTATTTTACATATTAATTATAAACCTTCCTCTTGAATCACTCTATCTATAAAAAAACCGCATTAAAATCCGCAGCGTAGTTTGAAAGATCTAAGTATATATTATGTAGTGAGAGTTAACTATAATACCGTCTTCAAAAAGATACTTTAAATGTATAGTATTTTTACTTATACATATTATATTAATAGGTAGTAGTCGCAGCTAGACTAGGAAGGTCGTCGATTTTGTGCTAAAACAGTAGGCGTTCATTATGTTTTTTGTATGCAAATATAATATTGTAGACTGAATATTTGATTTTATATAATGCAGAGATTTCTCTTAACGCAATCAGTTTAAAGTTGAATTATTAAATAATTGTCATCCTATTTCAGAATTTCAGGTACATTTAATGTTTGGGCTCATACCTATATTATTATAATTTATATTCAATTTTCTACTGAAAATGCTCCCACGAGCGTTGTAAAAGCCAGTGTTTGAGAAAAATCTTGAGATAGTTAAGAATCTGAAGACAATTGTATTTAAAGTTATATATGAATAGTGTATCAATTATCTTTGTCCGTAACACGCACCTCGTAGCTAACCACGGAACTAGATGGTGCTGTGTGTAATAATGTCCCAACATATTTATTATTGTTATTATAGACTGTAAAAAATTAATGTTTAGTAATTATATATATTATTAACTAAAAACATGCGAGGCCTCGACCACTGTGTGTATTGTAGGTACACATTCCTGCGTCAGCCTCTGACATCAGACTTGGGACTAAATACGATCAATTCACAACAATTTAGCAGTGCATTCAAAGGAGTTTATTTTAGGCATCTAATTTTAGACTAGACCTTATTAAGGTTTTCTTAGTAATTAAAACCAATAAGATATATCACAGTAACTGTAAATGTGTAAGTATACTTAAGTAAACGCTTTATTTGTTACGTTTTAAACATCGATAATAAAATCAATAGGAACTACAAAGAACTAATGACCCAGAGTCAGTTTGAATGTCACTGCTGAAAGAAAAGTAAAGTAGAACGAATTATTCTATAATATACTCTATATACTCTATAAATATGATAAATTTTTTTAATTAATAAAGTCATAGTCATACAGCGGCCTTACCTATCGTTTTCAGAGTTTTTTCTGTGTCAGTCGACTTGGGGACGCAATGCGAGAAAACCACTAGACGGATTTTGGCACGACACGTTTGGCGCAGTTTGTAGTGACCCTACTTTCTTGCGCCAGCGGTCGCGGGTTCGAGTCCCGCTGGGGGCATTCGTTTGTTTAACTCCAGTCATGGGTGTTTATATTAATAATATGTATGTATTTAAACTTATATGTGTAGTATATCAACTATCTGGTATCCGTAACACAAGCTTCCTTCGTAGCTTATCACGGAACTAGATGGCGCTGTGTGTAATAATGTTTCAATAGTGGATACTTTTTACTGCGGGAAAATATCTTATATTATCTGAGAAATCTGTACTAACCTTTCAAACGTTAAGTATATTTTTTTGTTTAACACAAAAAAATATATTTAAAATTAAAATAAATAATTACTTATATAAGTTTTTATTTAAATATACTTAGTATTTCTACCGCTTAGGTATATCGATGTAGCCGAAATCCAGTCGACTCCTAAACAATTTGATGGCATCGAGCTGATGATGGAGTCAAGAGGTGAACCGCGAGAGTAAAACATCAGGTCATTTCAATGAAACTTATTTGATTGTCCTTGTTGTCTGAGTTCTAACCTATATTAATAAGCTTTATTTCACTTAATGATTCACCTCCCTTTTTGTAATTTAAGTTGTAATGCATTTTAACGACTTTTTTTTATGAATTCTAGATTAATATGAATCAAACAGACAAATATGAAAAAAAATCCTTGTTTTTCTTTTGTTTAGTGTAATTTATTCTATTTAAATACAAAAAGGAGTTAAAAGTTCAATTTATAATAACCTCTGCATAATAAATGAAAAGCTCGTCACGTGTGAAAAGTTTTATAAGCACTGTGCACTGGACGCAGGAGGGACTCACAAATATAAAGTTAATCAATTCCCTAATTAATTTTTATACTACAAATAACTTACCTCAATATAACGAATTCTTCTATTTAACAAATTCTTCGTAATCCTTTTGAATTGCGAATAAGAGTCAATATAAAATATACCTTTATTTTTTTGCGAATAACCTCTTTTAAATAACGAATTTTTAACTATCAAAAAAGTGTTTAATGTTATAATTAACGAATTTTGTCAACCCAAAAACTTTATATAAAGTTCCCACCAATATGACTCTTAATCCCCATAGTATGTGATTCAGTCGTGATAGGCTTCGACAAGTTTTTTTCGTAAAACAATCAGTTTTGTTTGATGGAAACTAGTCACTATTATTAAAAATTCTAGTTGCAATGGCTCAGAAACATAAAGAGTGTTATTTATTTATTATTAGCAGAAGTTGTTCGCTATAACAAGATGAGTACGTTATGTTTAGTTAATAAATCTATTTTTTACCTCTTTATAACAAATTTTAGGCCAACCTAATCTCAATATAACAAGCCTCAGTTTATCGAATTAAGGAAGTCCCATCCGATTTGTTATATTGAGGTTACACTGTAACAACATTGTTATCATAATCAAATTAATCGAATGCCATGTTGTTGGTTTATTATTGCAACTCAATAGCCAGTTATTTTCCAGCTTCAATTCAAATGATTTCTGGCTGTAAACACATTATTAGAATAACAAGTTGGTACGAGTAGTATACAGCTCTCAGCTGCATCTTCTATGACTCTTGTAAAACATAACCCTCCTTCAGGCGCAATTGGGTAAAAATATAGGTATGTCTTTCTTTTTTACATTTTGCATTACCTTCTACCATAATCTTTATTTATATAACTTCTTTTCTTCTCATTTTTTTCATTTTACTCTAAGATTTTCATTATATTTTTTTTTATCTGTGACAACATAGAGTCAAAATGTAGAGACATTTTCTAAGTGCGTGTTTAAATATGTTTTCTCTCATCCTCCCTCAATAACTTTTTATTTTTAACTCTTAAATTAACATACTTTAACTCAGTAATTTTTTTGTTATCAAATTGAGAACCAATTTCGATTTTTTCATATAAATTAAGTTTTTGCAAGTATCTATTTCAATTTCTATGGCATTACGTTCAGAGGAACTCGATGGGAGTAAATATACTTAACTAATGTATTGTAATGGGATTTACTTCTGACTCCACTATATAGTTACGAATAGGTTAGAGGGTATAGACTACAGGTTCAATATCCGCACGAGTATTTAATGTCAAAATATTATAAAAATATTTACAAAAACAGTTCTCATTGTTATCTTAAGGGTTAAACTTTTAACCTTAATTTACACATTGATTAATATCGATGTTTCACTTAAGTAGATACTAAAGTTCGTCAACACTTTATCTTATAAATGGCTTTAAATTTGTGTTAATTTTAATATTTATTTGTTATTTGTTTATTAATTTCAGAATGATTTTAAAGCAATATGGTCAGTGATCTTTTTTATTGCTAAAATAGTATTACTTACTAAGTATTATTTTGGACTGACTTAATATGTAATAAGCACGTACTTACTCGATACGGTTGAATGTTGTTTAATAGAGTTTCCGGCCTCGTCAAAAGATACCTAACGCGGTTGACGCAGGTGGATAGATGATCTGGATACTTTTGAAAAAGACTGGAAATTAATCGCCAAAAAAGAAGAGAGTGGAAGAAGAGAGAGAGGCCGATGCCCACAGCTGGGCCAAAGGCTACACTAACGACCAAAAAAAGTTTCGAACCACCATTGTACTGAAATTCTATTTTTTCGTGTCGCTGTGAAAAAAGCATACGAACAAGTTCGAGCATGTGTGTGTTATAAATTATATTTTTACACGATGGAATACTTTGGTCAAAATAGACTACGTGAAACATTACAATTTAGATAAAATATAGATTTCAGATATTGCATCTGAAATTCGTATGTTATACTATAAGGAGCTTATAAAAGCTTATACCTAATAACTAAGTTAAATACCTTCTTATTTTTTCCGCATCTCAACTATATACTTAAAGGTTCCCAGAATTCTCTTGCACACTTTTTCATACCTTTTATATATAACGAATCAAGCCATTTTTGTATCGAATAAGGAAATACGTCTAAAAGAAAAGTTTGGTCTACATCTGTAATTTTTGTTACTATTTTAAAATAAATACAGACCATTATGATGATATTTTTATAAATGAAAATATAAGTGAAACTATCTTTTCGGATTTTGTCGCGGATTTATTTTGATTTTTGGTTCCCAACCTTTCGAATGCTTTACAACAATCATGGTTACGGATCCGCGACAAAATCCGAGAAGATAATTTCATTTATAATGTCAAATATTCGCGTAAACTTAAGAAATTATTATGATAATTTTAGTTTTAAATGTACGAATTTTTCATCAATATTGAGCATGTTGATTATATTATATAGATATATTTTATTCTACGCAAGCTAACGTAACGCTCTGCGTGTATCGTTAGCTAATATAATATTATAATTAAAAATATATAATTTAATTAAATAACTAACTAACTAACTGAAGTTTGTGAGATTTTTTTTCATTCTTGTAATTTAATTTCCAAATCTACACTTTATAAAAAAACTGCGATACTAAATAGAGAACGATTTTATAAAATATGAAAATGTAAAAAAAATACTTACGTAAAACTTATTTTGAATATCTATTAATGGTTTCTTTATTATTTTACACCAGATATCTTAACATTGTTATATTTCTTGTATACGTAAATATATATAAATATATTTAAATATATAAATTAACTTTTTCAAATTTACGCTAATATTTGACATCATTACATATTATACAACAAACTCGTCCGCCGCGTTTGTCTGTCTGTCTGTTCGCCATAAACTCAAAAAGTAGGTATTCAGTATTCACCAATGGATAGAGTAGTTCTCGAGGAAGGTTTAAGTATATAACTAGCGGAACCCGCGGCTTCGCTCGCACTAAATTAAAGCTAGCTTTAAATATTTTTTTTATAAGTTTTCGTTTTTACTTAAAACTATTTAAGGGTTATGTATTTAGTAATTTATATATAAAAAATCCAGGTAGCGTTGGTGTCTGTACATAACCACAAGTGATACAGATGACAGTCATTTGCTATTAGGTATATTTACTCATGTTCTCATCACAACACTAGTTACCATACCTCATAACTGTAGCACGTGACTACTCCACTCATTTTTACACGTATACAGTATACTGTTCTATTAGCCATGACTCACATTCGTTTTATATGAATGAAATGAATTTGTAAACATATTTAAATTACATATGATAATAATGATTTAAAAACTACTTATATATGAAACGGTTAAATATACCGGTAATGTATAACGCGATAGGTTGAAAAGATCAAAATTGATACTTTACATATTTCAATTTTCATTTTCTCCATTCTACGTGACAAGGCGAAATAATCTACGATTAACTGCCACGACAAATAGCTATCAATAAGAAAATTGAATTGAAAATTAGCACAGTTAGTATCCTAATTCTGCCTGTATATTTGTTGCTTTACAGCAATCATGGTCACGGGAGACAGTCTCTCCGTCATTTCTCTCGTCGGGAACCAAAAATCATAATAAATCCGAGACAAAATCCAAAAAGATAGTTTCATTTACATTTGCTTTGTTAACTTACGGGACCCGCGACTTCACTTACGCTTAACCTAGAGACGAATCCGAGCAAAGCGAGAGTGCGTCCTTAGTTATTTAAAAAGTAGCAGAACTTTATAATAAATAGTTTGCTACTAATTAGCTGTGATGTAGTTTATAACTTTAATGAACATTGTTTTGATTTAGCGCAGTTCGTCCAGTTCACGACTGATAAGACTCTATCGCAATTCTTTTTCCTTGTATTGAAGGTGTAGACGCTTTATTTATATGTATAAAAATTAATTGCCGTTCTTTACTGATGTTTAAACTTTACTAAGGCTGGAATGATTTGAATTATAATTTTGTTTTTTTGGTTTTTTATGTGGTGCTTAAATATAAAACACGTACGCGCGTAAATTATATATTTACTAAAATGGCTTAATGGTTTAGGAATTGATAGAGGAAACACACAAAGAAATAAGTACACTAAAGATTGATACTGCAATACTGCGGGACTAGATTTTTTCATAAGATCTAATTTAGAAAAAAACTGTGTAAGTTAGGCCTTATATCGTAAGCTAGTATATGGCAGTGACACCGACCAAATTGTAATTAGGAGTAACAAAGCAAAGTGAGGATAAATCACTAGTTATCTTTACGTACCTATAAATAAATACAAATATGTTGGGGCATTATTACACTCAGCGCCATCTAGTTCCGTGGTAAGCTACGAGGCTTTTGTTACGGATACCAGATAGTCGACATACTACATATATATATAAGTATAAATACATACACATTATAAATATTAACACCCAAGACTGGAGTACAAACATCCGAGTTTGACAAATGAATGTCCCCAGCGGGACTCGAACCCGCGACCGCTGGCGCAAGAGAGAGGGTTACTACAAACAGTGCCAAACGTGTCGTCAAAACCTATGATGAATAATCGTATGTTACATATACATAGAAGCAGGTCAACGAAAACAATACAGCAAATGAAGCGTTACTCATGCACAATGAGTGTGATAGCCTTTGTCCTCCGCCCGGTGTCGTCGTCGAATTAAACGTATTTTGATACGGTTCCTATCAATTTTCATTTTACGATGTAAATATCGTTACAATAAATGTAACTCGTTAGCTGTTTTTTCTTTTATTCATAATAATTAACAACGTATAAACATTATATTTACGGTTAATATTTGATAATAATATGAATTAAAAATATAATTATATAATATAACTTTCAGTTTTTTAGTTTGATATAAAAAATCTACCTACTGCTATGTACGTGAGATTTTTGTGTATAATAATAGGTGATGAATTATAATCGATTCTTCATTATCTTTCGATCTAGTCAATAGATTAACAATGTTTCGAAATTTAAGCTAATCTAGTTATTTACTAGTATGAACTTAAATACAGAAAAAATATGTTGGGACATTATTACGCACATCGCACATCTAGTTCCATGGTAAGCTGTGAGGCTTGTGTTACGGATACCAGATAGTTGATACTACATATATAAGTTTAAACACATACAAATTATAAATATAAACACACCAATAACTGGAGTACAAATATTTGAGTTTAACAAAATAATGCCTGCAGCAGGACTCGAACCCGCGACCGCTCGTGCAAGAAAAGAGGGTCTCTACTTAACGTGTCGTCGTTTCGTAAAACAACATTAAACGTAAATAATACTTAACATCTAAATGAAACTAAAGTTCAATAACTACGCAAAAGCTTAGTGAAAGCTTAAAGAAGCTATTATTTATCTGCTCACTTGCACTTTGTTTAATTTGTTATTAAGATTGTTTGAAAGCGATTAATATATTTATATGGATATACTTAATAATAATTATAATTTTATCATTGTATACATTTAGGATCGCACAAAAACTATTTGTTTTATTCTATAGATGACTCTTAGAGGCGCAATTATTATGTGGGCGATAAGCGAATAATTACTATTTATGTGTCGTTATAGTATTTACGTTATAGTAGTTACTAATTATTTTAACAATAACTTGTTTATTTTTTTTATAATTTCACAAATCATATGTATAAAAAGTCCTATAAATTTGAAGTTTTATATACAGCTTGTTTATTACCTATATTTTATAGAAATATATTTAGTATGCAGAACATTACTTACACACACCTTTCAATATACTTACTACATGTATAGACGACACGTTTGGCTCAGTTTGTAGTGACCCTTTCTGCGCCAGCGGTCGCGGGTTCGAGTCCCGCTGGAGGCATTCTTTTGTTGAGCACGAATCTTTGTAATCCAGTCATGGTGTTTATATTTATAATATTTATGTTATTAAAAATTTATATATATGTTGTAGGTATATAAACTATCTGGTGTCCGTAACACAAGCCTCGTAGCTTACGGATCGGATGGTGCTATTGTAATAGTGTCCCAACATATTTATTTATAGTCAAGCCACAGATCACATAGTAAAGCTTAGAATATTGCAAAATTTTAAAACAAAATAAATAAACTCCATACCGCAGTCCGTGTAAAACTTGGCCTGCGCACTCGCAAGACACACTGCTAAGACGGCGTAGATGAACATTTTGTTTTTACTTTTCAGTGTAACCGCGCGCTAACGTAGAGTCGACTCGCGCGTCGGAGGCGGACTGGTCACTCTCACTGTAGTGGGCCGAGCGTGTGCGACCTTTATGTTCATTGTAATGCGCACGCGCATGTCATAGATTATACACATTTTGTAAAAGTACTTTGTTTTTTTATAAGAAGAAAAGGAATTAAAAGATTTAGTATTGTTACAATGGAAAATTAACTATGCAATAGCAAAATATGAGGTATTTTGTGTTCACTTGGGTCTATTTTTATGTGAAAAATTTAAATTACTATACATAATTTTAAACTTTAGTTTCATTTAGAAGTTAAGTTTAAGTCTTTCTTAAAAAGTGTGTTAGCAATGTCAGTTAGAAAAAAGACAGCAAACAACATAAATCGTTCAAAAAGCTTCTATTGCCAAATTTAAAAAAATTGTGAAGGAACGTTTGTGTACTAAGGGTTATTATACGATTAACGATTTTTTAGAAGACAGTACGCCTTGGGAATGATGTGATCGCCGCCAGGCTATTTCAACATATAGAATTATTGTAAATATGCAATTTAATTAAAAAAAAAAGAATGAGATTAAGATAAAAAAAACATTAGTCCCGCTGAGTTTCTTTCGCCAGTTCTTCTCAGGTCAGAGGTTTCTTCTTTCCGAACTGGTGGTAGACTCATGACGTTCAGTAAGAAATTGTAACAATTTTTATGCTGAATAAAATATTTTGATTTGATTTGATTTGATTTGAAATAAAATGCATATTTATTACGAATAGTAGTCTCTTGATACATATAGTTTCTGTTTCAACACATCCTCTTTGCCGCAACCGGAAGCACATTGTAGCCGCCATGTTTCAGGATAATGCTACACATGATGCGAATAATATTACTGATTTATAAACAAACAAATTGCCAAAATAATGAGATTATAATATGGTACGAAAAGCCTGAGCAGCAGTCATTTGATTCATTTACATACCTATTTTATTCGATGAAGATAAACACTGATAAAGTAATGACTCGTTGAAGTAAAATTTAAAGTCATGTATACTGTAGTTACGATGATTCGACTATGGACTAAATTTTGTATAAGGCATAATCTACACTATAAAATAATGTTCGTGGGTAGTAGAAATACTTTAAAAACACATTTGTTCTACTCTACTTTAAATATAATATGTATGTGTATAAATTTAAGATTGTACTTACTTTCGATAATGTTTTCATTATTGGAATATCCATATTGAATTTGTTAATTTTTTTATTATTATTATATAATAACATTTTCATGTGATTAGTTCATATAGGGATATATAGTTATCTAGGTATATATGGGCATAAAGCGTCATCAAAAGTTATTTTTTCCTTTGTAATAATATACCTACTGTGTAATACAAGTAGTTTGTATTTCAATCATGAAGTATAGATCCTTATACAGTAAAAACCTACTGACCATTACTATTCCTTATATTATTATTATATTTGACGACACGTTTGGCGCAGTTTGTAGTGACTCTTCTTTCTTGCGCCAGCGGTCGCAGTTCGGGTCCCGCTGGGGACATTCATTTGTTAAATTCGGATGTTTGTACTCCAGTCATGGGTGATTAAATTTATAATATGTATCTATTGAAATTTTTAAACTTATATATGTAGTATATCAACTATCTGGTATCCGTAACACAAGCTTCCTTCGTAGCTTATCACGGAGCTAGATGGTTTTCAGAAGGTAATCTCTAAATATATGTAACTAATTTGTCAAATCAACAACATACATTAGGTAGTAGTTAATTGTTTCATTAAAAATATAAAAACATACAGTTAATGTTATCAGCGTTAACGATAACAAGTTATATTACAACGATTAGTATAGCATATTTCTCAGAAATTAAATATTTACTTGGCTTTTTTCTACTATCGTAGGCATACATTATACATATAAATATTCCTCTTGAATCACTCTATCTATTGATGAAAACCTCATCAAATCTGTTAAAAGACCTAAGCGTACAGACGTCAGGAGGCATATTTGCTTTGTATTACTTTTCAGATTACAATATCTTGAGAGTATCAAAGTTTGTTCGAAGAAAATATAATTAAGTTTAACAGGATGACAGGATAATGAGGCATGTATATAAACGCAGCTCTAGCCTTTGCTTGGTTGATCAAAGTATTGTCATTTACGTTTTAATTACATACTGTAAGGATTATTATACTAGCAACTAAGCCTGGATTCTTTGACCAATTTTTTACTGAAATAGACATATTTGATTGAATGATATGATATTTATTTAAATATAATAAGTTTTGATGCGTTCCCCAGAATTTTCCGCCTATAGTGAGAAAAATATAATATGGTTTTATTTATTGTATGCTAATTCCAGAAAAAGAAATCCGCTTAGTTTTTTCAGGACAGCCTTTTTTAAAATTTAAAGCTTATTATATATTTTTTATCTTTATTTATTAGGTATATGACCTGTGTCTTAGTTACGTATATTTTTACCATTATCTGCTTTAAAATATATATGCGTCACGCTGATACCAAACAAAATAGAAGTTATAACGAATTTCAAACTAAGTATACTATAATTAATAACATTTAAACGTAATGATAACAGTCATACCAAAGTTCAGCATTATGATATTTAAATGCTGTGATATACAATACTATACATATGGATAAATAAAAATTAGTTTGCCAAAGAAGTTTTACTTCTGACATGTGTACTTTGTACACACGCACTTTTTTTGTCTGTCTGTCTGTCTGTCTTCCGGCTAATCTTTCATTTTGACGGGACTTTCACTGGCAAATAGCTAATGTTGTAAGGCGTAACTAAGGCTACTTTTTAACCGACTTCAAAAAAGGAGGAGGTTATATTTAAGAAATTTTATTTATTTTAGGTAGCGGTACCCGTGGCTTTGCTGACGCTAAGCCTAGCGAAGCGAGGGTAAGTCGCTAGTGTAGAATATATTTGTGTTTCTATAATGCTTAAGTATTTTATGAAAAGGTTTTTACTTTATATAGTAAATAGGTTAAAAGTATTTTTATCGAGTATACATGTAGAGAAAGAATGTTATTTTGAAGTACTCGGTTGCAACAATATTATTTGTTTTCGAAACAAAGTATGTAGGGTAAGTGCTTACATTCAATAGTATTTATTTTAGAAGAAATATAGGTACTTGTGCTTGCTATCTGTATTAAAAATATAAATAAATAAGTGTATGTTTGCTGAAACCAGCAATCTTTCACAACAAAGATGAAGTGTCAATTTAACGATTTTATATTATCTTTATGTGTGCTAATTATAAATAGATTTCGATTTTTGGATTTATTTAGATTTTTGGTTTCCAACATTTTGAATATTGTATAGAAATCATAGTCACGAAAGAAGCTTAGATTTCAGACGTCTCAAAGGTCATTATAATTATGGGTATAACAGAAAATACCCACAAAATTACACAAAAATTATAAAAATACGAAAATTGAAACTTACAATATTAATTATTTTTAATTTAAACATCTAAATTTAATTGTCTTTGATGTCTGCATACTAAAGCTGTTCGAGTAAAATGAAACTTCGAGTTATTGAGAACATCCTAGAAACTTAGTAATATACTTAAGTATTTAGTTTCTTCAAACGATAAATTGCACCTACGATACACGTGTTAGTATATTAAATATAATATACTAGCGACTCGCCCTCGCTTCGCTCGGGCTCTTCCCTAGAATTAGCACAGGCAAAGCCGCAGGATCCGCTAGTTATTCATATAAACCTTCCTCTTGAATCACTCTATCTATTAAAAAAAGCCGCATCAAAATCTGTTGCGTAGTTTTAAAGATTTAAGCATACATAGGGATATAGGGACAGAGAAAGCGACTTTGTTTTATACTATGTAGTGATAAAAATCTCGTGTTACAGTTACCCAATTACTCCGTAATAGCTTGACCGATTTTTATGATTTTTTCAACAATTTTTAATTTTCCTAAGTGATAAGTGTTGTATTCTCTAGATATTTCATTTTTGATTTTTAGACCAAATTTTTATTTTTACTTTCTTATATCAAAAACTTCTTATTTCCCTAAATTTTCATTCTTCTACCACCAATCCATGTTTTTTAATAGTGATTAGAACGCGGGCGGAGCCGCGGCAATTGCTAAGTTATTCATACAAAAAAGATCAATACAAAATTAAGAACTATTATTAATCATGATAAGTATATCTAGTAATCGATAAAATAATAGCGTCTGAATTCGTAAGACCAAGTCAAAGATGACAATATATTTTTATTTAACAACTACGTCGCAGAAAGTATTTACACACTTTAAATTCTACATTTATCAACAACAGGAAAATTAGTGTTAACTCGTTAAACTAAGTTAAGTGGCCAATCATCCCTTTTACCAAATTACAGAGAGATTTGAGTTTGAGATAAAAACTGAGTGCACGAATTTCGTAGAATGATCTAACCGATGGAACGTGGGACGTCGCACTGTCGCATGCCTGCCGCTTGCCTTGAGTTATAAGCGAAGAGTATCTTGACGGTTCTAAAAAAACAGTTTACTTACAAATTAAATTACAAAAAAAAAACTCTATATTATCAAGTATTTATATGTATAGTATGTATGTAGTATGTATGTATGTATGTATGTATGTATGTATGTATGTATGTATGTATGTATGTATGTATGTATGTATGTATGTATGTATGTATGTATGTATGCATGTATAATATATATATTAAATAATATAATATATAAGATATACTCGTATATACATAAACATCTATATATTTTATATGAATATTTTGTCTTTTATGAATATCTTTTTTTTTTTGTATAATCTTGCACTTTTGTATGATCTTGTCTGCTAATTAACAATCTCTCTGACCCCATAGGTTGACTGGAAGAGATCTCTGTTAGAGATAAGTCCACCTTTGCCCTCAACTTCTCTATTATATGTATGTTTGTTTTTTTTTCATGTGCAATAAAGAATATATATAAATTTAATTAATTAATACTTTCTTAGGTTTACGCGAATATTTGACATTATAAACTATCTTTTCGGATTTTGTCGCGGATTTTTTATGATTTTTGGTTCCCGACGTTTCGAATGAAATCGTTAATGTAATAAAATAAAATGTTTAATAAATTAATTATAAATTATCATTACAAATACAAGTTTAAATTTTAATTGTTTAAAGAAAACAAATGTACGCTTAACTATAGTGTACAAGTTGTGTCTGTGGAACAATGGCAAGAATACTAGCCGCATTCCCTCACTGAAAGGCAATGACTATTTTTGGGGCGATAAATGAACCAACTCGCATATTGGTGATAGTGTAGAGGCAATGTGACCAGGAGTTGTCTTTTATGAAGTGTTTAGTAGTTTGAATTCATGGGTCAAGGGTTATATTAAATATATGGGTATACTAATTTAGAGGCGTATTTGCGCAGCTTTAGTAATAGTTATTCAAGATTCAGTCGCTTTCAGCGAGTGTTCTTCAGACTTTTAAAATTAATTACTAATTTATAATTGAAATACCTACAAATGGTTTAGAACTTTGCAACAGGTTTATTGAGTTTTCAATATTTATAAATGCCAAATTCTTTGTAGCCTTGGAAAAGCCGATACGGAATATTATTTTGCCAAAAAAGACGTTGAGAAAATGTACATTGTACATTATGTGCGTATATCAACATATTATAATCATCTTACTAATTTAATAATAATAATATTAATATTTAACAAAACAACCTACCGACTTTTAAAAGACTTCATAATATAATTATTTGTTATATTTATTATAATAATGCTTTTAATTCATGCGTTAACTTACTCGAGGTTACAAATATAAGTATAGAAGTGATTAGTAGACATAAAGAAGCCAGGCCAGTTTTGATTCTTACAATGTTCTTGATACTGGCTAAAAGCCTTTTTTCCGGAAAACTGGCGTTTTCGGGAAAAACAAAACTGTATTTTTCTATTGCAATTGTATGAAATAAAAGATTATACATATATAAAATTATTATTGGGAAAGGGACAATGTAGGTACATTTTTTACAACAGCGCCATCTAGTTCCGTGGTAAGCTACGAGGCTTGTATTACGGATACCAGATAGTTGATATACTACATATATATACATTCTTAAATACATATATAATATAAACATTAGCCCATGACTGGGGAGCAAACATTCGAACTCAACAAATGAATGCCCCCAGCGGGACTCGAACCCGCGACCGCTGGCGCAGAAAGTAGGGTTACTGCCAACTGAGCCAGACGAAAGGACGTGTGAATTGTGTCTGAGTTATATAGAACCAACAAATTAGTTAAAATATGAATGAACTTGGCCTGCATTTTGTACTAGCACGAAGGAAAAAAGCGTTTAGAGCACGTCCGCCGCGCCGCGACAATTGTCATGTAGAGGTGTTGACGAATTGACATTCCGGGACCTTATCTATATCTATACTAATATTATAAAGAGGAAAGATTTGTATGTAAGTATGTTTGTAACGAATTGGCTCAAAAAGTACTGCACCAATTAAAAAAAATTCTTTCACCATTTGAATGCTACATTATCACTGATTAATATAGGCTATTTTAATTGCAAGAAAAAAATAAGGATCCCTACTAAAACTACCTATCTTTCATCGCATGCGCTGCGAAAACTATTGATGATAGAACAAAAAAATGTTCCACAATATTAAAAAATATATCAATACTAGCGGACCCTACAGACGTTGTCCTGTACATATAGAAAATTTTTATAAACTTTTGCTCCCGGTGAAATGTTTTAGTATGCATGCGCAAAACAACGTTGCCTAGCAACGACTTATTTAAAATTGAATATGTCATTTATTGTGCAAATGTATAAATAACTAAATAATATAAAAAATACATTATCTAGTGGACCGAATTGTGAATCTAAACCATTCTCGAATACACTCGAACACACACAAAAAATTTCATCAAAATCGGTCCAGTCGTTTAGGAGGAGTTCAGTCACATACACACGCACACAAGAAATATATATATTAAGATGTACGGGAAGGGCGGGCGTCATTCAATGATTCATACATACATTATCTAAATCTAAACGTATACATTGCAGTCATGGACTCAAGTACATGTCTTGGACTTTGTTTGTGTCTGTTTTTTTCCATTTGATTCTTCGGAAAACAACTATAATAGTTTAGTTTCTATGTGTAAGTATGTGTGTTCGGTATTTTCATGCTAATGCTGCACAGATTGTGATACGCCCTTAGGTAATTGTTAGGGGCCCTAAAAGTCACCTAAGGATCCCCGAGCGAAACGAGAGTCGCTAGTGTAGTCAGTAATAGTATGCGGTGTATGAAGGGCAAGCCAAATCTCTGGTTGTGTTGGACAAATTGTAATTTTGTCACAGCGTTAGTCAAGACGACGACGAAAATCAATTATTTTGCCTTCCCTAATGAACGCCAACTATCATCCGCATCCACCATCCATCTGCTTCCCGCCTTCCTCAGGTCATCAGTCCATCGTGCTGCAGGACGTCCTACTCTACGCTTGCCTAAACTCGGTCTCCACTCTAGCACGTTTTTGTTACATACCTACTACTTACTAGCAAATGGATCTTAAACATCAAACATTTTCCTATACCTAAATGATTGTCAAATAAAAACAAGGCAAAGTCATGACTAAAATATTTGGATTTATTTAACTTAATAACACATAAATTGTCTAACAAACAATAAATAGTATAATAGAGATTGATTTTAAATTGACGTAATGAGGATGTGACGAAAATGGCTATAATGGAGTGAATTGTATCAATTGGTCACCGAAGACACCATCGACGCTTGTTTACATATGCTTTTGTCAGTAAAATATCACTATACCATAGTACGTGAAAATCATCTGAAATAGGCAACGAGATTTTGATAACTATAATTTACGAGTAATGTTTTTTAAATCTATGTATGAATGTTATTTTAAGTAAACACTTTTTTTTGAAGTTTTCTCGGATTTTATGTCTTTACTGATCGAATTCTTTATAAACGTGGTCATAGAGCTGGTTACAGTCTCCGGAAGAATTTGACTGATTCACTTCAAAATAAGTCGTCGATTTAAAAGTGCTCGCAAAAGTCTATTTGAAGAAAGATAATATTTGTTATGTTTGTTATAGAAATATTTTTATTATCACAGCAATAAATAGAAAACTATTATAAAACATTCCGCCCTCCGGCATTGCAGGGAGTGCAACTCATGAAATTCTGCACTACAACGCCCTTTTATACGAGACTAGCGACTCGCCCTCGCTTCGCTCGGGCTCTTCCCTAGATTTAGCACAGGTAAAGCCGCGGGATCTGCTAGTTATGCATATAAACCTTCCTCTTGAATCACTCTATGTATTAAAAAAAACCGCATCAAAATCCGTTGCGTAGTTTTAAAGATTTAAGCGCACATAGGGATATAGGGATATAGGGACAGAAAAGGCGACTTTGTTTTATACTATGTAGTGATGATTAATACAGACTTAGTTGCTGACGAAGCTAAATAGTAAGCATGTTATAGTTTATTAAAGTCAGGACATTAAACGATCGTCGAAGACTTACCCTAAGGAAACACACCCTGTTTATAGCTGAGGTGACACTTCGTAATCTTTGTACAATATTCATGTGACCACGCTGTAGTTTTGTTGAGGATAATTTAATAATATTTTAAACAAAACTATCTTTTCTAAAATAAATCCGCAACAAAATCCGAAAAGTTAGTTTAATTTATGGTCTAAGAGCCGGTGGAAGATCGACCTTCACCGACCTGATAACCAGATGAGACATATTTTTTATTAAATATAATTTATAAACAAATATGCCTATAATTACTTGCCTATCTGAAAGTGCTCATGGCTATTTTTTATTAAATTAACTTTAATTGATTTTTTTTCATCACTTTCATTCTTTTGATAACCAAATGAATTTTATTTCACTGTTAGTTTTTAACACACAGAATATGCCTCAGTAGGCTTGCCTATTCATTTTTGTGTATAGCTACCAAAGCCGATGTAAACAGGTAAGTCAATATAGGTGACTCCACCGTTCTGCTAACTTATCGAAAGTTATGTCAAATTTTAGATTATTTTATTACAAAATCAGTCATATAGACTTGCCTGCAAAAAATCATACTTAAAGCACTGTTGCCCAGCTAAAAATCGCCATGAGCACTTTCAGATAGGCAAGTAATTATAGGCATATTTGTTTATAAATTATATTCGATAAAAATATGTCTCATCTGGTTATCAGATCGGTGAAGGTCGATCTTCCACGTCTCCTCTACTATTATAATGTCAAATATTTGCATAAACCTAAGGAAGTATTAATAATAGTATTTTGAAAATGTAGCGTCCTTACAAGTGCTACCCCCATTTTAATATAAAAAATATTGTATAGATATATACGTATACTTATTACCTTATTAAATGATTTATTTAATAAACTTGCTTTTATATTTATTACAGATACAGTAAGTATAGTTCAGCTTAAACACATTTATTATAGTAGAAATAATCGACACATATGAAGCTCGAAGTACATATGAAGTAAGAAGAACGCTTCGATACATATGAAGTTACAGAAAAGATATTCCTATTCCGTGTATGAAGAAATGTGGAATTAACATAAGAAAAACAAATCAAAAACAAAAAGCATGTAAAGACTTGCTACATTGTATATATGTATATTATTATGTTATTTCACTACATAGTATAAAACAAAGTCGCCTTTTCTGTCCCTATATCCCTATGTGCGCTTAAATCTTTAAAACTACGCAACGGATTTTGATGCGGTTTTTTTTAATAGATAGAGTGATTCAAGAGGAAGGTTTATATGCATAACTAGCAGATCCCGCGGCTTTACCTGTGCTAAATCTAGGGAAGAGCCCGAGCGAAGCGAGGGCGAGTCGCTAGTATTGTATAATTTGTTTATAAACGTAGAGTTCTTATACTGTCATCTTTGACAGGCGATATCATGGACACCCGAATCCAAACATATATGTTTTTATTATTATCCTACCTATTTATTATCAACATAAATTTTACGTGGTCTTAGTCTGTAGTTAATAAAGGTAAGATATTTAGTAGTAGGGGAGCCCACGATGCTAAATGGGGATTTACTCGAGCGTCATAGAGACCTATTGGGTTGCAAAGCTTAGATGATAAGAAGAAAAAAATGTTATATGATATATACCTTTTCATCGGTGGGGGAAGCGGCTATAGATTTTCAAATATGTAAAAAAAAACTATTGCATGGACATCCTCGAGCGCGTCAGATATTGATAGCATCTATGCCCTGCGTATTTTTAATACGTACGTATGTTAATCTGATCGTTTGCATGATGCGGGTGGTTGTATGTTGGTTTGGTTGGTTGAAAATGAAAAAAAAAATTTTTTTATTGAGCGCGTCAGATTTTCTAAGGGAGTGTTAAGTGCAAAAAAAAGCTCTCATTCACTAATCTGACGATTTCGATGTGACGCAAACTCGCAGCCATTTTCATAATGTGCAAAAAAAATTCGCCAATTTGAAATACTCAAGCGCGTCAGATTAAGATATATATGGTTCATCTTAATATTCTAAACGTACTGTCTCATAATCTGACGATTATCTAGAGGGATTCGCCTGATCTGACAAAAAGAATTAGAAAAACGGTTCACCCTAAAGGCCAATTCCATTCCTGGGCGCTTAAAATTGTACTTATGAATCATTTTTGAGCTCAAAATATAATTTATGTGATTTTTTGAGCTCGCTGAGTTCAAAGAAATAATATTTCTATGCATTTGAGCTATCCCAGCTCAAAAGTCTGATAGAAGTTTCATAGAACACTATTTTTGGAATTTCAAACCGCAATAACTTTTGATTGAATGAACCGATTTTTACGTGTTTAGTGGCATTCTACGCAGTTTTTTAAGCCTCATAAAGAATTTCTAATTTTCAATTGGTCAAACTAGAAATTTCGGAGTAACTCCGAAAAAACACTTTTTCGGGGTTCTTTCGTTCACGATATCTCTTGAACGATTTTGACCAGCTTGGTGGCGATCGACGTGGTTTTTCAAGCTGAAGGGCGGATTAGTTTTTGAAGTTGGTCGATAAAGCAATTTAAAGTTATTCCAAAAAAAACACTCAAAAAAAAATATCTTTTTTTTGAGATTTTTCAAATTCAAAAAATCTAAGTTTGAGGGAACTCTTTAGAACGCCGTTTAGTAGATTCCGATCGGTTTAGTCGTTCAAAAGTTATAAGCGAGTTACATAGTCTCACACACACAACCACACATACATAGAGACATACATACAGACATTGTGACAACATCGCGGGGGTAATCAGGGAAGCTTCCTATGACCTTAAAACGTCGAGCTCTGATGAAAACTAGATTTTTGCAAAACGGGGTGAAAACAATAACTTCCCGATTTTTGAAAATCTTCGATTTTCTTAGCGGGAAGTTAATTTTTTTTTTTAAATCATTGAACTTAATTAATTGAAAAGCTCATGAAATAGCATGCAAATAAATAAGTGTATGCTTTTTCGGTAGAATACATGTATTTATAAAAAAATATTTTTTGTTATTTCGGCTTGCGGAAATCGTCAGATTATATATTTTTCGCTATTTTTGAATCATGTCCTTCAAATTAAAAAAAAATTAGCTACGCTCGAGAATGTCGAGATGACGTTTTTTTTTACAACTTTGCCTCCCTCCCCTTTCTTTACGGCACTCTCAAATTGTCAGATTAGTGGAATATACACTTTTTAGGATGTAATTAACTAGGTAGGGGACCTTAATCTGACGCGCTCGAGAATTTCTGATGATCAATTTTTTTTTACTAATCTGATCCTGTATCCCTCACGCTTGAGTAAATCCCGAAATCCCCGCTTGGGCTCCCCTACTATAACGTGCATTGACGCGGTAGAGTCGTTCCTCTTGCACTCATTCACAGGGCCATTTGTGTCAAAATATTTATTTTAATTGAACAATTTTATAAAATCATTTGCAATTTCAGTTTTTTAAGATATTGATTTAGAAGAAAGATGCTATTAAATATTTTTTCACAAATTCCGCAAAAATCATAAATTCGATGTGCTTGATCCAGTTGAATCGGTCTAAATTACATCAGATCACTTTTTCAAAATTCGCCAAGTTGTTTTAACGTAAAATAGATATATTATTAGGTAGACTTTGCTAAAATGAAACAAATATATTTTCGAATTTATGTTAATATTCTAAATATACGGATTTCTAATATTTATTTACATTTATTTTCTATATAGGTACTGTTTTTTAAATGCAGGGGCAAAATGCATTAAATGATGGGGCGTTGCAGGATGTAATCCACTCAAACTCGACGTCGCGATTGACTGCTTTCCTCGGTTCACTCTGACATGAAGAAGAGAAAAAGTATAACAAGCAACCTACATGATACAAGCTCAGTCAGAGATGGCTCGCATTTTAATGTCTTGGCTTCACGTCCGTCTCCTGGATTAACTCCAGTGTACCACCACGACAAACTAAACACATCTTTTTATACCCTAAAGTTCACTACATTCGTAGTACGTTATATTTTCAAAAATAACATTAAAGTTTTCTCGCTATTTTATCAGTTAATCTAGCAAGGCCATTGTCACACAGGAGAGTACTTATTTAAAGGCACGAAGCGAGGACAGCTGCACTGTTCAATCAAACTTTACTTGTAACTTTTCAAACATTTCCATTGTGTTATGTTAAAACTATCTATAGATAGGAATAAAAAAAGTTGTATATGTTCTGATCTTTAAATATAAAAATCGAGCTAGCGTGAATATAACATGTACTTCGAGAGTTCCGTACTGAATATTGTATTGTATTTATGTATTTACAAAAAAATCATTTGAACTACTGTATTAAACTAATAAGAATTTTTCTGTTTGGCTCAGTTGGTTGCGCCAGCAGTCGCGGGTTTGAGTCCCGCTGGGGGCATTCATTTGTTAAGCACGACTGTTTGTACTCCAGTCATGGGTGTTTATATTTATAAGATGTACTTATGTATTTAAAATTTATAAAATATATGTGTGTATAGGTAGTATATTAAATATATGGTATTCGTAACACAAGCATCGTAGCTTACCACGAAGCTGGTTGGCGTTGTTGCAAGAATGTCCTAACATGTTTATTTATTTATCTGTGTCCTAAGTTTCATCCAATTCCAGCCAGTTTCAGTCGTCCAGTCCAGCCCAGTCCAGTTTCAGTATAAGAATGTGAAGGAGCTATTACAACGATAATTATGTACAAACATTAATTAGATTGTTCCAGTTAATACAAAATTGTTAAGAAAGACTTCAATTAATGTCATAATAAACAGATATTTGTTGGACTTTAAGGCTGAAAATTTATTTAACTAAGTTTGCTATATATAAAAACCTAATTGATACTAGTGACTCACCCTCGCTCCGCTTTGGTTTGCCTTAAGGTACTAGGATATAAAGTTCAATATAGATTTCTTAGAAGATAAGATTTAAATAAATAAATAAATATGTTGGGACATTATTACACACAGCACCATTTTAAATACATACATATTATAAATATAAACACCCATGACTGGTACAGTGGAACTGGAGAGTACAAATATCCGGGTTTAACAAATGAATGCCCCCAGCGGGACTCGAACCCGCGACCGCTGGTGCAAGAAAGCAGGGTCAATACCAACTGCGCCAAACATGTCGTCAATATTTTGTCGTCGTTGATATTTTCCAACAGTCAAAATATACTATATGTAGACCTAGATATCTAGCTATCATTATATTATCTTTCTCGCGATCTGGTCAAAGACAGACAGACTTTTTACTGTAAGAAGATATCCCATGCCTGAGAAATTTATAATGCCAACCGATGACAGCCATGGCGGCCAATCTCGTTGCGACTAGCCAACTGCGCAGGAGCTATAATAGTGCAGACACAAGTGCACTCTCTATTCCTATCACTCTCATATTATGGTGCGAGGACAGTGCGACACGACCAGTGAGAGTTAAGTCGCAGGACCGACGGCTTTACGTGCTCTCCGAGACACGGGGATGACACACCGCCAACTTCCCAACCGGGCTGTTACTGAGGCTTACTGAACAGAAAGACTCAATAACGAAACTTGGCCCGGCCCGGGACTCGAACCCAGGTGTGGCCATACATGCTAGCTATTACATCACCGAGGCAGTAATTTATATAAACTTAGCTAGTACCGTATAAAATATAAAATAACGTCCTAAATATGTTATCTAAAAAATTTTTTTTTTGTATTTTATATTCTTGCTCATTAAGTATATTATTAGAAGAAAAATAGATATTTCCCTTTAACTATTTGGTATTTTTTGTTTTTTCTTCGAAAATTAAAAGTGTATTTTTACCCACGAGGGTCATTTATGAAATCTGATCTTGTTGTTTCGGAACTAACTTTAATTACAAAAAGGTAAAAAGGTATCAAATTCTTTGTATTTTGGTAACAATGTAATATATAATTCGCTCTGTGCGAAGCCGGTGGTGGGGAGAAACTGATTTACCGTCAGCGCTACCCGTGGCTATATCCGATACTACGGGGGGCTGTTTTTATGTTTCGAGTTAGCTAAATATACAAGTGAATTGTTATTTAAAATTTATTTAAATAAAATAACATAAAATGAGTCACAAAAGTTGTTGTGTTGTAAGTTGTAAGAATACAGGTAGAAAAAGTGCTTGTCATTTTTATAAATTTCCAACAGCAAGTTGGAAAATAAATCAGAGGAAAAAATGGATAGCCGCTGTTAGGAGACAAAAGTAAGTAGAATCATAACCTTACTATCCGTAATAATAAAAATCTTGAAAGGAGTAAAACTTAAAAAAATAGTAAGTTTAGAAAATGCTAGGAAATATTATTATTAATTAAAAAAAAAATTTTTTTTAAACATTTTTAAATTTAGCATAATTATATATTAAAAAATAAGATTGAATTTTTTTATTATAAACTTTTCATTAATTATTTAAGATTCATTTACTCTTTGCCACTTATTATATTAAACAAAAAGATTATCCATACCAATGATCATAAATTTTAAATATTAAATATTAAAATCTAAAAATAAAAATGATAAATTTTATCGATTAACAATTTTTCCCAGCTTTATTATTGAATTGTAATATGTTAATTTTAGTTAGCAAACATAATCTATTTTTTTTGTACTCAAAAACAATCAGCACTTTTAATTTGTAGAATTTTGAAACATAAAATATTTTGGTAATTTCGTTTAATCTAAATTTGCTATTAAAAAAAAATAATTGAATGTTTATTCAAGTTTTCTTATAATTTTAATTTTAAAAAAAACTTTTTCTATTTTCTTTTTATTTGATTTCAGTCTGATTTCAGTTAACCTACCTTTATGTGTGCTAACTTCTATGCTACTTTTTCGGTATTAACTATACTTACATTTTATTTTTTAATGCACAAGAACACTTTACATTAACAAATATTTATTATAAATATTCCCTTTAATTAAAAAAGCATTTTTTTATTTATCATTCGATATTATTATTACTGACAGCCATTCAATACTTAGTAAAATATATTACAATAGCCCCCTGTAGTTCAAACGTACCATGGCGCTGAAGTCGCGCACAGAGCGAATAGGTATCTTTGATTATGCTAACTAGATTTTTACAACATATTTCTATGAATAGCATCTCACAAATTAACACAATTATAAATGAAACTATCTTTTCGGATTTTGTCGCGGATTTATTTTGATTTTTGGTTCCCGACGTTTCGAATGCTTTACAGCAATCATGGTCACGGGAGAGACTAAGTATTAGACATCTCAGGGGGTTATATACTTGTTACAGACAACCGTCGGGAACCAAATTTTTATTTCATAAGAGCTATATAGTACATGATAAGGGTAAGACTTAAAAGAACGGGTTGAAATAAAATCCATTGGCCTTGTAATCATTTTATTGGACACACATGAAGACAATAACAGTTTTAAATACACTTATTAATAATTATAAGATAATACAACGAATAATTCAGTAATATTCATAGATCTTAAATATAAAGAGAACGATTGAAATACATTATTTATTTTAATGAAAACAGTTAGCCTTCACACTCAACTTATTCAATAAAAATAAATTTAAAATATAATTATAATAATATCAAACTAAAAATTACGTTAATGTAAATGGTCGCCTTCTGGTTCCATTTCAGACCTCTATGTATACTATCGTCTTGATAATTCTATTTTGTTGTCTATTGAAGATTGAATCAATCATCTTTGACGACAGTCTCAAGCTCTTGGAGCTGAACTTATCCGCATTCTAATAGAAATTTCTTTAAATATCAAATCAAATCAAATTAAAATATTCTTTATTCAAATGAATTGTACAAGTTCTTTTGAGTCGTAATTATTTATTATTAAAATTAAATGTCAGTCTGTAAGTCTGTGTGTAAACTACCACCAGCTCTCTCTCGATAATCGGTCAAAAATGTTTGAAACAACAAAATAATAAATACATAATAAAAATGAAATCATTTGATACATCCAATGTTTTTGTTGAATACAGACAAAGTTTGTTATTTAGGGACATAATTATATCTATAATCTAGAATAATGTAGGTACACTATGGATATTTTCTAAAATGTAAAGATAAAAAATCTTTTACATATAAAATACATATATTTTTTTAATTTTTACACTTAAATGAACACAATCTCTTATAAACCTGGTGTGAAAGCTAACAGGTACATCAAACAGGTACGAACTAAGCAAATTATGTAAGAGTGTTAGTAAATGTGTAACTTGTAATAAACATATCTTTTGGTCTGTCATTAGTTATATATAATATGTTTAAATAAAATAAAGTGCTCTTATTCTTTGGCACTGATTTCCCCAAAGATGTTCAAGGTAATCATTCGCTCTATACTTAAATAAATTATGCAAACATAATGTACTTAGGTACGTGTTTCGAGAAAAAAAAATATATACAGTATACATACACTACTATGATTTTTTTGTATTTCTTTATTAATAATCGTTGTTTTAAATTAATTAATTAGAGACTAGAAGTAGAGATCAAGATTTTATAATATGACACAGTCTGTTAGCAACGGGGATATATCTAAATTATATAAACTATGAGGCCGTCAGTGCAAGTACAGCCTAACCCACATTAGTTTTGGATTTAAAGTACTATAAATATAATAAAAAAAATGTTTAATTTTATTTTTTTCAACTTTTTTTAAAGGCAAAATTAGTAAAACCAGACAATATACTTGTATTTCCATTTGTATCATGTATAGTTCTTAGGCTGCATGACCCCCAAAATTTATAAAAACAAAATTTGCTTAACTTAAATCTAGATAAAAAAATAAGTTAACACGGAAAAAATATAAAAAAGCAATAACTATGAATAGTTTTTATATATTTAACAGCTATTTTTTTCAAAGTAGCGGTCAGTGGGTTAGACTTTTGCTCTGACAGCTTCTTATGTAAAACATATTTAGAATATAGTAAAAACAACTTTAAAAATTATATTCTAACTCAAACTTGAATAACACACTTGTCTGTTTGCATCAGAATAATAATATGTATGTTTATGTATTTATTTATGTGTATAATATATTATTTTATATACTTATACATGTATGTATGTAATTTATATATGTATGTATATATTTATTTTTGAGTAAATTTACTTATCTATATACTTTATATTTCTTCTTTGCACTTTCTTCTGTCCCGCTATTTAACACTATCTCCCACGCACATAGGTTGACTGGAAGAGATCTCTTATAGAGATAAGTCCACCATTGTCCACGTCACTCTCAATTTATTTTCTAATGTAACTTTATTGTGCAATAAAGAATATTATAAGATTACATATAAAGGCTTAAGGTATACATATTCGTTATTCTTAATTAAATCAACAAGAGTATATCCCCACAAACATCAAGATCCAAATCACTGTCGATCTTAATGACTTGGAATTGACCGTTAAGAAAGTATCAAAACTGATTTCAAAGTTACCATTTTGGGTTCTTATTTAACGAGTTTTACAGGTCATTTAGACTTTTGATCATGAATTTAAATAGATTTGAGTAACTAATCAGTACTGGGGGTCTCTGCGACCTGTTTGGATTGTTACAGGTTACAGATGTTACAGAATGCGTTATGTCGTGTAGGGGGAGAGGAAAGACGGTAGGGGAGGGGGAACGCGGTAGGGGGGGAGGGGAGAGGTGGGGGAGGTGGTAGGGGAGGGGGAACGCGGTAGGGGGGTGAGGGGAGAGGGGGGGGGAGCTTACCGACCGAGGCCGGTCCACAGCAGGCCGGGGTCGTGGTGGTTGGCGGCGGGATACGAATACGCCTCCACGTCCGATCTACGGTTGTAAGATCTACGAACAAATGATTTTTGGATATGAATGAAATGAATATTACGTAGGTGTTACTTAATGACTAAAAATAAGATAGAGCTGAGGGCTTAGGGATGTATACCTAGGGTAAGAATCGTGCGAAATAAATCTAAATATTTTCAAACAATAATTCGCATTGCGTCTTTGGAATGTAGGTGGAGCGAATCATGTACATTTTATATCTTAAATAGGTTCACATATCTAAGTTTAAGAATAATATTTCAAGGAAAAGTAAGCAGTATAAATACTAATTTGAAAATAAGTTAACATTCAATTTTACTTTAATGTTCACATAAATAATGTTTCTAAACATAGTTTACCCTCAATAGATATTGGATGAAGCCTGATGAAGTTTTCATCAATTGATTTCCTCATTTATTATAAAGAAACTATTTCATAGGTTTCATTCGGATGTAGGAGTAATTTCTAACGCTATTATACATTTAAAATTAAACTTTCTACTTGAAAGTTTCAGATATATATTACGTTAGTTGACCCAGATAACCAGCAATCATACAAACTTCATCAAAATTTGCCCAGTGGTTTTCTTGTAATGCGATCCCAAATGAACAAATGATAGACAAAAATTCTAAGACGCCTTCTCTATCGATAATATTGTTTATTTCAATAAAATTTTCAGCAAAATATGTAATGTAGAGATCCATTTATTTATTATTTTTATCTTTAACAAGAGCAGCTAAAAATGATTGATAAAATGAACAAACATAATGAGGAATTTATGTACGTATGTATTTGTGTTTATGACTAGCGAATTACCCTGCCTTTGCTCGGGTATTCTTGGGTACTTTTTAAATAATACTATAGAAAACAGTTATTGTGAGTGTAGTTTAGTAGAAAGACATGTATTTTTGTTTAGAAGACAGACATGGACAGAAAACACAGTAAAAATGCCGTAAAATTTGGATGGATGGACCAGAACGGCTAAACGGATCTGAATGATATTTGGCGCAAAGATGGATAATAATCTGGAATAGCGCAAAAGTCACTTTTAATTATTCTTATATTGTTGTAGTTTTCATCAAGTGAAGTCTGAGGGAGTCGTTACAAGATATATAAGTAACTAGCGGACCCTACAGACGTTGTCCTGTACATATACAAAATTTTTATAAACTTTTGCTCCCGGTGAAATGTTTTAGTATGCATGCGCAAAACAGCGTTGCCTAGCAACGACTTATTTATAATTGAATATGTCATTTATTGTGCAAATGTATAAATAACTAAATAATATAAAAATATTATCTAGTGGACCGAATTGTGAATCTAAACCATTCTCGAATACACTCGAACACACACAAAACATTTCATCAAAATCGGTCCAGCCGTTTAGGAGTTCAGTGACATACACACTCACAGAAGAATTATATATATAAAGATAATATACAGACCTGATATTTCCAGTGGGCTTAAGAGGGCGCAGCGCGTGGAGCTTTCGAATACCTCTACCGCCGCCGCTTCCTATAAAGTTATTAAAATTTAAACCGTATTTCTTTAAATACCACTTACTTGTAATTTAATTAAAACTATCTTCGGATTATGTGCACATTTTTTATCTACTAATAATAATAATATCCTCCCGATAGATTCCATAGCGCCAACATCCCAACTCCGAGCTTACTGAACAGAAGACTTAATAACTAAATTTAATCCGAGCCGAAACTCGAACCCAGAACCTGAGGATGTACAACAATATGCTAACAACTAGTGTTTTTAATCTATGAATTATCTAATAAGTAAAAGTTTTATAAACATTAGCTACTTATAACACGTTTAATGGATAGCAATATCCAAATAAAATTTCAACTACCTACAAATAGAATAGATAGGTCAAACCTACAAATATAATATTTAGGTCAATTTAATATCTAATAATAGCTAAAGTTATAATGTTTTCAACTTATTATATTAGACTTATAAATAAAACAAGAAAGAGAAAGTAAATATTTTATTAATTTAACTGTATGCCAAAACAAATTACTTATAAAGATCTGTGTAAAGAGACAATATTCTCTCTAAATGTAAAGGCCAAGGATCATTTATATGTGGGACGTAGGCATTATCTAAAAATGTAAAAAGTAATCAGAATTGCCTATAAAGTATAATTTCAAGAACTTCACAAACCAGACGGACATACAGACATTCAACTAATAAACTTTTATAATATTTATATCGATCGTGATGTAGAACGTACAACTTTAGTTGCGACAGTTTGATTGAGAAACTAGTAGTGATAATTCTATCCGAGTTAGCTATAATGTATGAAACCATTTCTAATTTTAGTGGAGGAAAAATATAAATACTCTCGAAATCGTATTTTTGTATAACAAAAGTATACCTGTATAGGCGCGGAAATGATACATGTCCCTTGCCTACTTATGGATGAAAGGCAATGAATAATATCATGTATAGAAATAAACGTGACGCAAAAGCAATTGAAAACATCTTCTTATGAATTATTTATAGATTTGTTACTTTATTGTAAAAGTAAAGGCTTACAGCCGAATTGAATCATTCATTTTATAAATGAAACTATAAGACCTGTCTACACAATTAAAGCCTTTTTATTTTAAAGGTTAAAAGTCGCCATTGTAGAGCTTAATCATTATTAATTAAAAGTATTGATTTCGTAAATTAATCCGCGCCTTTAAGTGTTTTCTAAATATTACGTTTATTAGGTTTTAAAATAAGGTTTAAATAATATATTTTCAAAAACTAATTATTAGCACCACCACTAACTGCCTCGAGGCGTAGTGGCTAGCATGTACATACTTCGAGAGGTCCTGTGTTCGAGTCCCGGGTTTAGTTAATGAGTCTTTCTGTTTAATACGCCTCAGTAACCGCCCGGAGTAGGGAAGTTGGCGGTGTGTCATCCCCGTGCCAAGGCAGAGCACGTAAAGCCGTCGGTCCTACGTCTTAACTCTCACTGGTCATGTCGGGTAGTCGTCTCACCGAAGTATGAGAGTGTTAGGAACAGAGAGTGCACTTGTGTACTATATATGCGCAGTTGGTCAGTCTCAATAAGATTGGCCGCCATGGCCGGAGATGTCGAGAGAAGAGAAGAAATATATACGCTGCTTAAGCAAAATCAAATCAAATCAAAATATTCTTTATTCAAATAGACTTTTACAAGCTCTTTTGAATCGTCATTTTTACATTATCAAAATTAAAAGTCAGTCTGTAAGTCTATGAGTAAACTACCACCGGCTCGGAAAGATGAGGCCGACTCATATACATATTCCTTGTTACATCTTTCTTTTACTTATTTTTTCTTATTATGTGTGTACAATTAAGAGTATTATTATTATTATAAAGGCTTATTTAGATATTTATATAGATTTTTGTACTTATAAAATGCTCTTCACCGCAATATAACACGTACATTAATCTAAGTTTACTCATTAAAAACAATAAATAACTCTAAGAAATTCTCCTAAGAAATGATAACATCCTACAAGTGTGTGAACTATCTTTTTCTTTTTCTTCTATCTTTTTTTAAATCAAGTCCTACCGCAATGAAAGGCGTAATCGGAAAACTTGTAATAACCAGCTGAAACATATAGCGACGAGTATGACTTGGATTCGTCTTCGATTCTGGTATTTCTTAGAAAGAATGGGATTAAATATAATTGCTTTGTCAACTCATGCCTACTTTGCTTTGAATAATATAATTTATTCCGAAAAGATTGAACTCCCACAAGAAATGGAAAATTAGTCGTTTGTTTAAGCTTTTCTAAGCTTTATTACCAAGATCTAATAAAAGGTGAATAAATAACGATTGTGGGTATAAATTATATTTATTAATAATGCCTATTTCACTGGATTACATTTGGCGTACAATTATTTCTTATGTACGTACGAATGTAATTTAAAATTGAGTTTTCAGTGAAACATCATACGAGTAATAGGAGCGGTTATTAAAAGTAACTTAGAGCTTCCGCTAGCGCGAGTGAATTGGTGATCATCATTAAAATATTACAGTAAAAATGGTATCTATATTTACTTATTATATTATCATTTATATACAATTCGTAAAAATATTTATATGGAAAAAGCATGTCAGTTATACATAATTAGTTTTAATTAAAACCAATTGTTTCAGTCGCCATATAATTTAATATCTTTTCTTAGAATTCTCACTTTTTGGTAAATTGCGACCAAATTATTTAAAAATATACATAAAACATTGAACAACAAAGAGCAGTTACGTCGCGCTTCTGCGTAAAACTTCTTCGAGAGCCGGCGGACGATTAGTGCAAATTATTATTTGTTTGTAATTAATATACTTAATTTTTTCCTAAAAAAACAACATTGACATTAACTTGACTTAGTATAATTTAGTTTTAGTATATTACACTTCTTTTGCGGTGACGTAGAATACGCGCGAGGTAAATCTTATTTTAAAGCAAATTGTGTGTAAAATGGGTAAAATATTAACTTTTATGTATACCTACGTTTTGAATAATATTAATTTTGTGCTAATACATGACGCCACAAGAACCAGAGGGTTATTCCTACAATTGACTCCACTATCAGACTAGTATATAAGCTATATATGGTCCTAAGAGCGAAGGACATGAAATGGGGAAACTACAATAACTTATATGAATGACTAAGTAAATGAGTTATTACTTATTATCAACTAAAATCACTATCACAACTTGTACTACTTCTACTCGTCTTTACTCTTAGTTAAATTACAAGTAGTAGTTCGCTGACCTTAGGCATATTGCACTCGAATAACTCGGATAAACAGAAAAAATGTTAATTTATATACATGTAATACATACATATATACTTTTTATCTCAACTAGAAGTTCAACTACTTTCTTGATATAAACATCATAATAATTTGTCCTTCACTCATAAGTCTATTACCCACGGTTGTGCTGAATTTTAACCAGGAATAGAGCCTTTGACGATTTAGAAATGATAAAGAGTCATAATATCTGAGGTTCATTGACATTATTCCCCATAAAAGTGTATTTTGTATATTTCTATAAGTGATGTAATAATATTCGCATTGACGAAAATTCGCGTATCGTGCCATTCGCATTTGTATTCGCAAGAAATCGCAAGAAACAAAAGGAAATTACAATGGAAAAGATGACTGAAAGTAATATTTAGTAACTTAACACTGGGGTAGTCTATCTGTTAGAAAACTTAGTAATATAATATACAAATGAAATAAAATGGATTGTTTTGACTTCTAATATCAGCAACGAGATATGACGTCAATCTGTTTCCTTTTCGACAGTGACGTCATTACGCTTGAAAAGGGAAACTAGAACAATGATATATACATAAAACTTTTTTATGGCTGCAATAACTTTTTTTCTAGTTTTTTCTTGAATTGTGTTTTTAACAAACACTTTGTAGGTTCCTATTTTCGTTCCATCTAAAATAATTTTGGCATTATGTAATAAAGTCATTAAGGAATAAACTTTAACGTGTTATATTTTTTGCCCGTACCTCACTTTTGTTTTTTATTATTTTAAAATTTTCGGTACTTCGTATGCAGACGGCCTAACCACGTCCGCGACATAACACGCTACATGCTTGCCAATTAGACTTGTTAAGGTCTTATAACTACTTGTAAATGGGAAGCGGGAAAAAGAATCATCCTTTAACACGTACCTTCAATTTTTTCCTTATGCACTCAGGAAATCTTATATTTAAATATATAAATACTAAATATATGTATTTAAGGAATGTACTGATGTAGGTGTGTATATAAATAATAATTTGGTATATGTGAATCGCTATGTAAAATATTATTTTTAAACGGTTAGATTTTAAATACTGTATTTCGATTACTAGTATTTTCGTGTTCGAAATTTTGTAATACCTATTCATTTTTTATTTTTTTATAGTAGGTTATCACTTTAAACTTTAACAGATAATTATAAGACGAGAGTATATCTAAAAATATTGAAATATACAATATGACTTTTCTTTTAGAAAAATCTTCTTAATAATAATAATAATCTTTTAGAAAGATCTTTTTTCTAGAAAAAAACTATATAAAATATTATAATTAATTATGAATTTTATGTCTTTTATGTTTTTAAATGAAAAATGAGATAGAATACTTCTAATTAAAATAATAATTTTGTAAAGCTTAAGAGGAAAATTTTGACCTAAATATTTAAGAGAAAACTCAAACTTCTTAACAAAAGTGTAACTTTGATAGATCACTTTAAACATCTTAGCGGACTTTAAATTATTTATTATGGGAACGTGTTAAAACATAATTTAAAGCCTAATTAGACTTACCAGATGACGCAGCGTGAACTACTATCGGTGGTTCGAGGAACAAGTCAGATCTTTGCTGCGGAGAGAGCGATGCGAGTGTCTCCAAGTTATCTCGTAGAGAGTCGAAGAAGGAACCAACGTCGTTGAGGACTCCTGTGAATGATGTGCGTTTAATGCTATTGTTAGGGCTTTAGCCAAAAATTTGTAATACTTATAATGGTCTAGTGGTTAGCATGTTCGATTGCTCAGCTGGTTCATTCATTAACTTATGTATGTACATGATTATACATAATTCAATATATCGTCTAATGATGTTGTACCCACTTCATATAACAAATAAAAAATGTTCTACTATTCCTCTAAATAATAATAATTTGGAAATTGGCCATCAAAAGACAAACTTCACCAATCATCATCATCATCATCAGCCCTTTTTAACGTCCCACTGCTGGGCACGGGCCTCCCTCAGTACGAAGGGGATCAGGCTATAGTCCACCGCGCTGGCCTAGTGCGTGTTGGCGGACTTCACATGTCTTTCGAAAACTTGCTAGGTTCTCTCAGACATGCAGGTTTCCTCACGATGTTTTCCTTCACCGTAAGACAAGTGGTAATCATAATCAATAATATTGTATGTAATATGAAATGCTTAATACTTATAAATTTTAAGCTATTAGACATTGGGTGGTTTTGCTTCGAATTTAAACTCTCATTTAAATTGAAAATGTCTAAAGGTAAAAATTATTTATTACGTTTTGACACATATTATATCTAAGTTTTATTACATTTAAGTAATTAAAGCTACCAAACAGTCAACTTCGATAAAACAATATAAGATAAAACTATTTGCACCATTAAATTCAAAGCTCTCACGCCAATGGGTTCGGTAACTATTATGGGGAGATAACACTTAGTCTCTGGCAAAAACAAACAATAGTGTGCGAGTGTAAAAGGACAAAAACAAAACAATAAATTTGACAGTTCAAGGGCGCTATAAGGTAGCTTACATAATACATTGGTTTTTGGGATATATTAGCAACATTTAAAAAATCGATAGGTTTTAGAATGGACAGATTTTATGAACTTTGATGCATGAAAATATTGCGTCTTTGAGTTTATACTAACCGTTAAAACGGACCTAAGGGATCGACCAAGAATAAGCGAGTCTATTCACTAGTAATACAATATAAAAGTGCAAAAAAACTATTAGAAATATTAAAATAGGTAAAATAATAATGCCCAAAAAATACTATAAATGAATGTATATCATATAAGCATTGATATATAAAAACATATATAATTGCCTAAGAAATATCTCTACAAAAATTAGCGCCGATGCAACGCATGTTACATAAAGAATTAAAATGTTAAAATGAACAACATAAACTTTTAATGAAATCAAAGGAGATTGAAAAATAAGTGCAAATCAATTTCGAATAATGCACTACTTCGAGAACACTTTGAGACGCTAATAGTGTATTGTTTTTGTATATCAATGCTTGTAATAGGTACAATATGAGTAATAAATGATAATAATTAGCAGTATAGCAAGAAAAGGCCGCCATCGACGTTGCTTACCGACGCCGACATACGGCGTGACGGCCTTACCGAGCGCGGGAGCGGGCTGCCTGCGTCGTCGCCCATTCAGTACCGTCGCCACTGCAGATCTTTTCTCAGACCACCTGTTATATTATTATTGAATAAAATTATCAAGAAGAAAGAGAAAGAGAAAAGAAGAGAGAAAAAGAAAAGACACTGTCTATATTTTTATAAACAACTTTTTATTCCATTGTAAGATACAAGGCTTGTGTTATGGATACTAGATAATCGATACCTTAGACATATATAATTACCTTAATGTACATGATATAAACAAAACCTACGACTAGTGTACAGACATTGTACTCATCCACTACCGAGACTCGAACCCGCGACCGCCACTTTAAGTAGGGTCACTAAAAACTGAGCCAAACGTGTCTTCAGTTTAGTCGTGGTTTGTTTTTTCTTCACATTCCCACACCAAGTAGGCGTTTTGTGTATTATAGTGCTACCACTACGACATAAACTACTTATAAAAAAGGTGTGTTGGAATTTACTTATAGATATTTTATAATATTATCATTTGGCTAATCTTTAAGGTTATATTATAATAAATAACCTAAATATGTAACTTATACCAAAATCCGATCGCACTTTTAGGCATAACAAAAGTCGTCGAATTACAAGAGGATAATTGGGAAAGAAAGCTTCCAATAAAAATGTGCTTCTAATAAGATGTGATACGATACGGCGTATCGTTTACATTTTACAAGGTTCCAATACAACAATCATTAACCCATATTTTTTATACATATTTTTTTCCATGATAATTGAAACAAATATGTCAAATTATTTTATCTTATCGGATTTACAATTAAAATGCAATAGCTATTTGTGTTCGCGTTGAAAGCTGGATAGGCTAATTTGAATGAAATTTCGTTGAATGACAAATTAGGCTATTGTTAGATATTTGTTATTATTATTGTTCAATTCTGTTATAGATGATAAATGTGTATGTATTATTTTAAACATTCATATATTAATATATGAATGTTTAAAATAATACTATAATCATAAATTCAATTTTCCGTTTGATAGCAATACGAGTATATGTACTTGTACATATAATAAAAACGTAACCCTTAATTATACATTAGCTACCTACATTAAGTTAACAGTTATTAATATTCACAAATAACCCTTCAATGTGCATTCTTTATTGTGGTGAGAGAACTCATTAGCCTTCAGCAATCCAGCCGAGTGGGAAGCCAAGAAACGCACTAGGAGGCCCACTTCGGTGGGTGGTGTGTGTTGGGCAGACTTTAGTGGGTAGTAACCATTTTTAACGTGCCACTGCTGGGTATGGGCCTCCCTTAGTACGAGGGGGATCAGGACCTTAATCCACCACGCTGGTCTAGTGCGTGTTGACGGACTTCTTGTATTTCAAAAACTTGCTAGGTTTTCTAAGACATAAAGGTTTCCTCACGATGTTTGCCTTCACCGTAAGACAAATGGTAATCATGATAGAAATGATTCGCACATGAAAATGTTAGAGGGGCAAGTATTTGAACCCGCATCACTCGGTTATATAAACGAGCGCGTTACCACTTCCACTGGGGTACCACTGCGTTAAGATAAAAGAAAAGAGAACTAACCTTAAATCATCATCGTCATAGACTCTCGGTTCTTCCTCTTGCCTTGAATTGATCATCGGGTAATCGCTATGCAGGTCTTCTTGAATACGAGGCCCTCTATCCCAACGGTTGTGAGGTCCGAGTCCTGCCCATTGTTTTTCAGTGAGAAGACGCAAAAGGTCCAAATTCTCCAGCCTATAGCCTCTGTTTTGGGCCGTGGTGAAAGTTGCACCTGTTTCGTATTTTAATAGTTTAAAAAAGAGGTATAGTGAAATATTAAGTTTTACTTTTTTGTTTAATTTTTTGTGTGATTATGTTCTTATTATATAAATATCTGCATAAACGTATACATAAACAAATTAAACTATTTACTCTTACTCTACGAGTTTTTTAATTACGTTAAATATGTATTTTTAAAATATAATCCAACATTTTCTTGGAAAATGACACCATGTTTGTGTTTATGCAGACGAGTGCAGGCTTAGCTAATAACATTTGTTTTTTAAAATGTACAGTTATTGATAGTGGTTGTCTCATGTTTGAGAGAATAGCGAGTAATTCCTAGTACCAGTATTGTACACGCGTTGAATGGAAGACAAATGATCTATTGTAATTTAATGTATTATTGCAAAGAGGTGTCTATTGTAAGCTTCGTTTTAAAACATAAGGTTTACACCCAACTCGTAAAATTTGGTGTACCACGTATGAGCAATAATAGCAGTATAAGCAAAGGGATAAAATAGGCGTCAGTGCTATGTTCTTCTCATTTATAACGATTTTCTACGAAGGTAAATTATATTCATATTTAGTGCTCTATACGAATAATACTTTTTAATAATAATAAGTATGTGTCAATACGACTATAATTAAACTATCTTTTTGTTTTTTTCTTTTCGGATATATTGTTATTTCTTTTATTATTGGATTTTTTCACTTTAAGACGTCTAAAATTTTGATTCCTTCTGTGATCGTGATTGCTGTAAAGCATTCGAAACCTCGGGAACCAAACATCCAAATAAATCTGCGATAAAATCCGAAAGGATAGTTTCATTTATAATATCAAATATTCGCGTAAATCTAAGAAAGTATTAGAAAACTAATATTTAAAAAGCTCAAATTGAAATTCCATATCAAAAATACTTGAACACGACGAGCAAGCTGATAGTAATTGATAAATGGCTTTCATTTTTTTGTGTCAATTCGTCAAATTCAGGTTACATGGGTTAAGGGCCTTATTTGCGTCGGTATGTTGATGAATATTATCTTACTCATGCAACATGATCTTGTAATATCACTTTAGTATTTGTTTGATGTCAATATTCTTTGCAATAAAAGATATTTCAAAGCAAGTAGATTTTTACAAAGATTATTAAATTATCATCATTCAAATATTACCGTTCTACTTACTTAACTACTTGTACCAATATTATTTTTTACTTTGTTATTTATTGTTTGCTTTATTTTCTAATAATATTACATCTCTAAGGAATATAACATAATATGTTATATCTGTTGAGGAAAATCTTTTTTTTAACATAGTTGAAAGACATGTGATGCGAATATTTAACCAGCGTGCCGAAATCTGGTCTAAGGCCAGTTCCCAGCAGTGGGGTATTAAAAAGTGCTGAATAGTATAGAATAAGGCGATTCGAGTCTAATACGCAAGCTAAAATGATATAGACGTGGGCGACCCTTACAATTCGGTACATGCCGTTTTACATACGTCACGAATTAGGTAGTATTTTTCATGACTCATATACAAATATTAGGGAGAACTTTTTTCTTGGTATTTAATTTTTTTGGAGACTCAACATATAGCCTACTGGACTGAATTAGATTAAATAATATGACTTTGTTCAATGTTCTTCCACATACTTTGATCTTATAAATGTCGCTGTCTATTTCATTTCTTGGTTGGTAGAGGTTGAATTCCTGAATTTATATGAATCGTTTCTCCACGAATAAATACATACATATATATTTGTATAGATATTACATATAAATAATAAATAATATTTTATTTATTATTTATTTATTATGTATATTAAATTCAACAATAACTTCGGTTATTTTAATAAAAATGTGACATCATTTCATTTTCTTTTAGCATAATAAAGATAAATCATGTACGCAAGTAATTACCTCCAGAGTTATACAGCATCGTCATAGAATACACTTAATAATCTTCACACTTTGAAACTATAAAGTTATTTATAGTTATAGTTATCTTTTTTATAGTGTACTAATAATTTAGAATACTACGCGCTTTCTAGGAATTGTTTTATGTTTGAAAACATTCTCGGTAAATATTGATTAATATTACCTTGTGAGTAATGAATATCACTTAATTAATAGTAAAGTATATTATTTTATAAATATTATCTTTCAATTTCACTAAAAAAAATAATTTCTTAGATTTACGCGAATATTTGACAGTGAAAATGTGTTAAATAAAAAAAAAAAACAAAAATTAAAAGAAGAAACTAGCTAAAACTCATTTTAAGATATATATTTTTAATGTACCCTCATTGAGGCCTTATTCGATCTCTCTATAAATACAAATGGAATATTACTGAATTAAAAATAATTCCACAAAATGTGAACGATATTGTATACAACATTATTGTATTTTCTACACAAAGGCAGGCGAAAATATTTACTTAAAAAGACCACGGATGTCACGCTTATGCTCACATGACAACCATGTTTCCACATCATTAGAAAAACAAATTAAATCAGAGTTTTGTATTGCGTCCCTCCGCGTTGGATCAACAATGTACTTTATTCATTTATAAAATAATAATATAAAGAATTTCCGTGCCGAATTGGTACTTTACGATATAAAAAAATATAAGTAGGTATGTGGTTGTGTTAAAAAAAATATATAAGTTTTATTTCTTAGGTTTACGCGAATACTTGACATATTAAATGAAACTATTTTTTCGGACTCGTGACCATGATTGCTGTAAAGCATTCGAAACGTCGGGAACCAAAAATCATAATAAATCCGCGACTAAATCCGAAAAGATAGTTTCATTTATAAATAAATAATAAGTATCAAATATGTTGCTTAGCATGTTGCTAGTCTTAGACCAAAAAAGATAAAATGTTATTTCATGCATGAGCTGAAGTAATTAAGTCAATATATTATTAAACAATTTACTAAGTGTTGATATAATTTCACTGAAACAATAGTTTTTTGGGTTTCGGACAGACTACGTCGAAGTAATTCTCTATTCCGAATTAGTAGTTAAGTATAACATTTTATAAAATATTTTTAAACTAAAGTACTTAACCTTGGGTATATTTAATTTACAAAAAACGCGTCACATTTTACAAAAAATGAAGAGAAGCCTTTAAAGTGTAAACGATTCTTGGGATAAGTTCGGGACTTCAACTTTCAAAAATATGTCTATTGAAAAGAAACCGTAAAAACACAAAATATTTGAACAACATACATATTTAATCAATTGTAGTACAATTTTTTATATCCAGCAGCGATATTATGTGAGTGACAATGAAACTATCTATCGGTATTTCTAGTTCGAGGTAATAGCGTCTCCATCAAATGCTATTGGGTATTATTACTTCCCATGTAATGTACCTAAAATAATTCATCTATGAATTACTTTTTATTTATAGATGGCTAATAAAACGTTAGATTATAATTTCGCAGTTTACAATCTCCCGAGATTGGAATTGCGTTCCGTCTCAGGCCATTTTACCATTTGACGGTTCCCATTGATAGATTGTCATCTACCAAAAATAAGGCGTTAAATTGTAAGCAGTGTCTTACGGTTCACAATCTTTCGACAGTTTACAATCTCGCGAGATTAATAATAATCTAACGGTATTGAAAATTTTACGATGACATAGATAAACATTAAAGCTCATTTTGTGGTAAGACGCAAGAGACTTGCCTCCATGCCTAAGATAGCGTGTTGAGTGTTCTAAGTGGTATATTCATCAATTCAAGTAAGGCATATTTTTTTAATTATGTTTATTCTTCATATTGTCTTATTATTGCAATATTTAATTATTTGAAGAAGAGAGAGAGAGAGAATATTAAATCAAAGGCTTGGAAATATCTAATTAAACCCTTTAAATTATCCTTACAAAGTTTAGGGTAAGTAACATGATTACTAAAATATTCATAGAAAAAGCGTGAATTAGTTTTAAGAAAAAGCAGCTTCCTAAAGTTATTTGATGTTTAATGATGTTTACATTTTAAATAATTCTGTTAAATTACATTTTTTACCCTTATTCGGCGTAAACGCTTTCATTAGAGGAGGAGTCGTAAACTTGCTGTGAAAGGCAAAAATCGTTTCTCTAATATGCAAAGTTATACATAGCTAATGAATTAATCTAATAAATATGGGCGTTAATTGACGCTCGTTCGTTTTGAATATTATAAACAAAAAGGGTAACATTTCATATACATTTAAAAGTGGGTGTAAATATTATAATTATTATAGGGTAGCTTTTTAGGACACTATACTTTTATCCACCGTATTGTTTATTTTTCTTTTTTTCACTTTCCTTTTCCTTCTTGAACAATGGTATGGAAACGAAATGAGAAATATATAAAACAATAGATTTAGCGCAAGCGTAGCCGCGCGTTCCGCTAGTTATACACATAAACCTTCCTCTTGAATCACTCTATCTATTAAAAAAACGCTTCAAAAGCCCTTGCGTAGTTTTAAAGATTTAAGTATACATAGGAACAGACAGCTGGAAGCGACTTTGTTTTATAATATAGTGATTTGATTATGTTTTGTCTATCTCATTATTTTGAACTGAGAGTCCGTTTTAAATGAAGAATTCGTATTCTAAGTATATAAATAAAATATCAAGTAAGATTAGGTAACAATCTACCCTATTTATTGAAGCTTTATATAAACAACTTGTTGAATAAATGTATATATAATCGTATTGAAATCCATATCTTCGTACTTCGACTTTAATCAGGCTAACGTGGATTTTGATAATTTTAGTAACTTTAGAATCAACATTGTTTCTAAGGTTTGACTGATATTAAATTTGGAGATACATAGGCTGGTAACAAATAAAACAAAATAGTACAACACTTTGGTTGCTTTTTGAAAGTATAATATCATAATTAGTGTCCGACCGAAACTGGTTTTTACGACCGAAACCGAAACCGAAACCGAATTTCGGCAACGGTCTCAGTTTCGGCCGAAACCGAAACCGAAACCGAAACTTTCTTATAAGGATCATGTTTTCAGAGAAAAATAAAGAAAATGTATTATAATCAGTCAGTTTTAATTAGTATAATAAATATAAGTGTAAATTTTATACGGATAACCACTAACCAGGTACGTATCTATCGTTTAATTATAAGTGTTCATTTGTAAAAAAAAACTATTATTATATTAAGTAGGTCTTAATAATTATTAAATTGAACGCGAAACTCTAAATCCTTAATATTATCACCACTAAAGCACTATAGTAAATACCATGTATAAAAAATTCGCGTCATGTAAAATGAACGCTGGCTGTCAAGTTGCGCAGAGGCGATTTATCGGCAACTTTGGTGGTAATAGGGGGGCGCGGGGCGGTGGTGCACGCGTCGCATACTTTTCGGCTCGCTATTGGTTTGTCAGTTTGAAATACCATCGCGCACACAAAAGTTATTAATTACGAAATGATTTTATATAAAAAATAGTGAAAAAATATTTTTGACGTATATTGTTTTATAAAGAGAGAGTCTGATAATAATGCAGTTAATAATTTTAAAAAATATATTAAACGAATTAATTCAATTTTTGCAATTAGATTAAACATTCTACATTGAATCAAACGTATTTTATTAATGAATAGAATTCTATTTAATGACATTCTATCTTATATATTTTTCAATTTACCTACCAATAATCAATATACATCGTGAGCGAAAGGTTAGTCCAAAAATAAAAGAATAGGCTTAGGAATTTTGTATGCGAATGTAATGATGCGCAAACACACCCCCCACCACTTTCTTCCAGCGTTCTTTTTACGTGACGCGAACTGTACCTTACTAATGTTTGTTTACATATAGCATTAGCGAAAGAGTTAAAATTTAAATTAACCACAAAATGTTTAGATTTTAAATTTTTTATGGTAAACTTGATTCTACTATAATCTAGGTACTACTCCTTTGTTATATTAAATTACTTTTCGAGGTACTCTTATATCACATGATAAAACTTACCGAATTCAAAACATATCACACGAAAACTCACAACAAACAAAATGCACTGCAAACAAACAGGTTACGACATGATTACGCACGAGGACGCAGCCAAATGTCATCGTCACTTGGATTGGATGTCATTTACCGCGCCAAACACACCCGAGCACAGCGCGGAAACTTCCGAATGCAGTTTCGGTTTCGGTCATAGTTTCGGCAGGTTTGCTGCCGAAACCGAAACATAACCGAAACTCGTTTTTTTGCCGAAACTCGACCGAAACCGAAACCGAAACCGAATATTCGGTCGGACACTAATCATAATTAACTTTTGTAATTGGAGATGCGACTACATCGGATTGTGAGTCAAGTTGAGCTTACACAGTAAATGACGGGCTTTAACAGCGTGAATATTTATTAAGTAAATCTTAAGATCTAGATTATCTTTAAATCGTAACTAAAAGCATATTAAACTGATAAGATAAGCTTTTGATCTGCATGGTTTGCGAATTAGGTAACGATCTTAACTATAATTCCCTTTGAAATTATATTCAAAAATATTTGTTTCAAATTACATTGTGTCTTTAATTACCTAAGATCTAAGATTATGTAAATGTAGAAAAATGCTTGTCGTTATTTACGGCTTAGGGGAGAAATAAATTATAATAATATAAAGAAACCTAAGTAGTGTTTTGTTCTATGAATTGTTGTGTTAACTGTTAACACAACCTGGTAACAAGCTCTCTTAGAAAATAATTTGAAGTGGATTTAACGCGAGGTTTTTACACTTATGAGATTTTTATGGTAGAATGATTACTACACGCTTATTGCCACATAGCAGGGGGAAATTAAAAAAACTGAATTATTTAATACTAGTGACTCTGCGGGTTCGTCCCTAGTCATGCTTTAACGGACAACGGTTGGTTAATATGAATTAAATAAAGATTATAGTCTATAATGTTAAGCATAATGCATATAATATACATTTTATAAGTTCCTTACTATACTGGCTATAATCTAATGAAAAAATGTCAGAAATATTTATCCAAAATATTAATGTTCTAACAAGAGTATCATTATTAGAAAGAAGCTTTTTAATTTTTTTACAGTGTAACTTGTAACTTGCTACACTGTAAGTCTGTTTATTTGTCATAAACAAAAACTATCAGTGTAAAAATATTAGGCAAGTTTTACTGGATTGGTAGGTAGTATATATAGTACAAATACAGCCCTTTTAGAGATTTACCTACATATGTATATGGGAAATCATCTAATCATTAACTTTTGAAAGTATGAAATAACGCTACTAATTGCAAATTTAATTAATACTAAAATCTATACTTTGATTGATTTAATTATTTTCTCTCTCGTCTAATATATAAAGAATCTATAAAATATATTAACTTCTGCTCCCATTTCAACAAGACAAAAGTCGTTTAGTACGCGTTGAACGCATAATAGCAACTTGATTAAGACATTTCACGACGTAATTAAGTGCTAAAATCATATCGATCCGAACCTCATAAGATGATTGATGAATTACATTGAAGTAGCTCTTACTAATAATATTATGAAGGAAAGTGCGGTGAAAGGCTATAATTTCAGTCTAGATTTAACTTATTTATAGCTTCAGGTTATAAAAAGGTGCGTAATCGTAGGTAGAGTTGAAATATCTATCTATGCATATAAATAAAATTGAAGTGTCTGTCTTTAACTTCAAATTAACAACTTTTCACTAAATGTATGTGAAAGTATATACTACTAAAATCAAAAAATCAATTTTTAAATTTTTTGTACGTCTGTTTGTTCCGCCTAATCTCTGAAACATCTGGACCGATTTTGACGGGACATTCACTCGCATATAGTTAATGTTATAAGGCGTAACTTAGGCTACTATTAATTTAGAAATTTTATTTATTTTAACCAGCGAAACCTCGCTCGCTCGGGCCCGTCCCTAGTTATAAATAAAATACTTTCATAATTTTATCGTTTATTATTGAAACTATTTTGTGGATTCATTTTTAAAATAATAATTTATTTTGCTTTTACATGAAATATAATTTTGTATTTAACTTCCATAGTCCATAGTATAAAAAAAAATTAAAACGTGTTATTAATAGTGCTCTGAGGCTGGCATGAAAGCGTATGCATTTTTGAAATCTCTTTTCGATAGTCAAAGTGAAAATTTGCATTTTGAAAGAAAAATCTATGTTATATATTATTTATATTTATAAAATGTACGACGTACGTATTTAAATTTATATAATATGTGTAGTTTATCAACTATCTGGTATCCATATCACAAGCCTCGTAGCTTACTACGAAATTAGATATGTGCAATAATGACCCAACATATTCATAAAAATACTTTAAATATGCCTATTTAAATTTCATTATTAGAAATAATTTTTCTTATTGTATTGTGTTCTTTTATCAAAATAAATGTTATCACATCGAGATGAATTAAAAATGTTCAAACTATAGAAAGTAAAATAATGCAATTTTTTATGATAGAATTAACTTTTTATGAACTTTATTTCAACAATTATTTTGCTCATAAAATAATACAATAATAAATAATATAACGTCTTATTAAGCTCTTCATTTGACCTAAATACGTTTAATATTTTCTATAAAGATAAATAAAATTGAAGTGTCGAAAATAACGTTTTTACTAAATGTAAAGCTTAAATCTGAAAACACATATCTCAGATATTGTCCATCTATGCGTGAAAGTGTGAAAACCAAGCTTTCAGCTAGTTGTTTGTATATTATAGAGACATCAACGAAGCTTACGTTATAAATGAAACTATCTTTTCGGATTTTGTCGCGGATTTATTATGATTATTGGTTCCCGACGTTTCGAATGCTTTACAGCAATCATGGTCATGGGAGAGACTTTATAATGTTAAACATTCGCGTAAACCTAAGGAAGCTTACGTTTTTACCTGTCCCGGCTAGCACCCAGACGTAAGAGGAAAGGTTTTTCAAGTTACTCTTATGACTCAACCAACAAATATTAATATTAGACTGATCAATAATTACTACAAGTTTGGCAAATGATTCAACGTCTGCTTCACTTCCACGCGATTTACAGTGCAAATCAAATGCTTGACTCAACTTTACCATTATTAGATGTATTTTAAACGTTAGTATACAAATAAATATAAAAATTAGAACTATGCATAGGTATATTATGGAGGCATGAAGGAGGTTGAAGTTTTGTTGTCAGCCGGATATTTACAACCGGAAATAAGTACCTTACAAAGTTATTGATTTTAATTCTGAACATTTTAAGAAATTATGTTTTTAAAGTCTCTCCCGTGTCAATGATTTTCGAAGAATTCGAAACGTTAGAAGCCAAAATGAAAATAAATCGAAATAATAGTTTAATTTATAAAAAAACATAATTTACTTTTTTCTGTCTGCCTATATGTTTTTCCTCGCTAATTTTCGAAATTGTTGCCTACCATTCACGGAACTTTCACTGGCAAGTGAAAATATATAGCTATCTTTGTTGTAAGGATAGGATGTTGTAATGATAGCTTAGGGTTTAATTTGACTTTAGAAAAAGAATTAGGGTTAAAAATACGACACAGTAATACTAAGAGTATTATAAATATATAAACTAATAGAGCGGAGACGTCGGAAATCGCTAGTTTTGTAAGTTATACAATTATTTTTGTTTAAACTTTTATTGGTGCTTGTATTTTGACGTTGTGACGATATTATGAATACACACATGATTTCGAATATATTTATGTAAATAGAAGAGTGACATATTTTATTTCGGAATGTTTTACTATTAAATATAATATAAATGACTATTTATTTTGTTTAAGTGATTATCTAGAAGCAAGTTTTAGTAAGAAATAAACAAGGAATTTACTATGAGGAAAATGTGTGGAAAAAGGAATTACTTGTTATTTTTTATTATTATATGTGGCTTCTATAATTGCGAATAGCTTTCAAGATAATTTTAATTGAAATAATATTGTTATGTATTTTGGAGTGCATGGATTTTTTTTAGAATGTTTTTGTCGTTTCGTAGAGGTTGTTTAAAACAAACGTTTAGCCCAATAGATAAATTAGTTGATATAATTAAACTTTTATTAAAGTTATAAATCTAATGTCAATCCCAAGAAAACCATGGGGTCTACAGTATTTAGGATGTTGTTACTAGGAAACAAATTAAAAGCAATGAAAACTGCAAAATATATTTTATTTTCTTGGCTTTTAAAGCCAGATAATTAATGTTAAACCAATAAAGTATTTGCGCTAAAGCACTGTTTACTTCGTCGTAATTATTTAAATTTCTATGAACTTTAAAAATTAAGGAGGTATTATCCACAAAGACTACAATATCACATAACTTGTCGGCATAAAACGGGAGATCATTAATATAAACTACAAATAAAAACTGACCCAGAATAGATCCCTGTACTACACTTAAACACCCATTCTAAGAGGAAAATCAGAAGAATTGAAGCTATTTACCGCGACCTTCTGAAATCTACCAGTAAGATAAGAAGTAATTAGATAGAGAGCAATACCACGAACACCGTAATGAGCTAATTTAAGCAAAAGAGTTTCACGTTCCACACAATCAAAAGCTTTAGACGAATTACAGTAAGCTTCAGTTGCATTCTGTAATTTTTCTCAAGCGCAATCCCCGCATCAGCTGTACACATGCAGTTAGTAAAACCATACTGTTCTCTATAGAAATTAAGATTTATGTTAAAATGAATCAAAAGCTGTCTTAAAATTAGTTTCTCAAAGATATTACTCATACAATATAGAAATAGGTTTATATAGTTGCCAGGGTCATTTTTTTCGCAATTTTTCAGAGAGGTATTATTTTAATAATTTTCATGAGATCAGGGAATAATCCAGTATTTATTGCAAAAAGAGTAGTAGAGAGTATTATTGTGTTTTAATTTAACAGAAATGCCCATAAATCACTATTACACAATCTATATTTTATATTTTGTTTGATATTAACGATATTGTAATTTTTTGACCCAGGTGGTCTGAATGTGAATTTCCTTATTAATTTATCGAAAACTTCCCCATCACAGTACACATTATCTATACATGTGGAGGAAAATATTTTTCACGAGCTATTTATAAATAGGAGCAAAAATCCCAGCAGAGAATTTTATCGGAAAAGCTTCCTTTTATTACAATATTTACATTAAATCTAATTTTCTTTGTAATATATTTAAGTTCTTCAGTAGTTAAGTATACTTTCGCATAAAATGCTTTTAGCAACTCTGAAAGGCAACAGGTGCGTGGGTTCTTGCCAATTTGTATGAAGAGGTGAAGAAACGGATTTCGTGACAGTTTCAGGAAATCAGGAGATGTAATTTTATCTACTACTACCTAAATTTGGCTTCTTAATTAGTATAAAATAAAAGTGAAGTAAAAATATTCTAAAACACTACATACAGAGTGACGACGCGCGACGTCTCAGATCAAGTAAAAAACTTACTTGATCTGAGGACGTCGTATGAAAATTACTTCAATTTTTGCCTGTTTAAAAAAATTCAAGGATAAAATTCAGAAAATAAAACTGTACCTACCTTAAGATTTCGCTTAGAATGTGTTAAATGTGAGTATAGTTTCCAAATAGTTTAACTAACTAACTTAACTTAACGTTTGATCCATGAAAATCTGCTAAGTAAGAGTAAGTGTTTGTTTTATAAATACCATATTCATAAAACATATTAAACTAATAGATACGTACCACTTTTACTTATTTTATTACTTGGTTACTTATGAAGGTCTTTTATTTAATTTTAACTGCGTAAGTAAGTTCTAGAGTAAGCGAAAATAGTAACTAAGAAAAGTAGTTCAAGTAGAAAAAGTTACGTTATTAAAGCTAAATGTTATAAACTTTGTTTAACTTGTATTGAAATAATCTTACACACCCATATGAGAAATAAAGTTAAAAAAGAAATATTAGTGGCATGGTATCTTGAATCACTCTATCTATTAAAAAAAAAACCCATTAAAATCCGTTGCGTTGTTTTAAAGATTTAAGCATACATAGGGACAGAAAAAGCGACTTTGTTTTATACTATGTACCTAGTGATACTCGTACTTTAGAATTTTCAAAAGTAAGTTAAGTAGTGAATCCTTTTTTGTCGGAATCATCGTTATGTATCACAACAAATTCCTTCTTTTGTTTTTTATTAAAAACCACTTCAATGTAATATAATCAAACACTTCATTTTTATTGATCATAGTTTGTAATTTTTAATAATGAATTAATTAAATAAGATTTTTTTGTTGTATGATATTAAAAGTACCAATAATATAACCTTTGTTAGTTACTAAAAGCTTCTATATATTATGCTTATTAATAATAATACATTACCTTACTAATTTAATAACTTGTCGTCACTGCTTCTAACTTTATACAGAGTTCTTTTTGAAATTTGTTTCACTAAATTGATGTTAAGATATTGAATGCTCGTTTATTAATTTTATTTTAGATATTTATGATATTATTTGAAAACTAATACGTAACTATTCAACTATTAAAGGTAATAAAATACCGCGAAATTTAAAAATAGAATACGAACGATTTTTGTTTTTAAAGTACAAATTGCCATAATAATTTATTCACAATGTTTTTTCTGGTTAAAAAATATAGAATGGTTTAAAATGATTTTTTTACAAAAAATCAATTATAAAGACAAAACTCACCATATTATTATAATTTCGCTAATTTTTATTTTAAACTAATTTTTTTTGTAAAACTAATAGTAAACCATTTGGTGAATTTCACCTTTATTTTTTTTTAATTGACATAGACGAAAAAATATAAGTTCTGAAACTAACCGGCCAGTATCGCGAGCAGGGCGGCTGTCGGGCTCATGGTGTCGAACTAAAGTGCCGCGCCGAGGCCGCGATCCCGCCTTATAGCCGCCCTACGCCTCCGTACCGTGATGCCGAAGGAATAGTTCCACTTTTTTATCCTTTTCAAGGATTATATTCTATTTCTATACATTTTTAAGTATAAATTTTTGGAAGCTTTATTTAAAAGCTCAGTGAAATAGTTTTCGTTGTAAGTACCAAAGATATATTATAATTAAACATTTATAATTATGTGCTCATTCTATTTTAATTAGTTATTTACTACCTATATCCATACATTAAACATATAAGTAGTAATAAAGCGATATCTGTACATAAAATATTTTTAAAAACAATGACTGCTGTGTATTGTGCATAGATATTACACTCCGAAATTATTTATTGCCTGTTTATCCGTTCTTATGTTTATAAGACACATTTATAACTTTATAAGTAATTCACAACACTCCATCACCCAAACAATACTGAATCGATTCAAAATAAACTAGCGACTCACTCTCGCTTTGCTCGGGTTCGTCCCTAGGGACCCCCTTAATAGTATAAGTTTTTTTTCAAAATTTGAATTTTTATTTTTTTTAGTATTAAAACCTACAGTGGGCCTTAAGGAACAAGCCATTCACGAGTTTTGCGCTTAGCAACATTTATTTTTATTTACATAAGTAGATTTGATTGATTTGATTGACCAAGTAGGTCCAACAATTTAGGATACCATATTATACTGCAGGAAAATCTTGGATACTGAAAGGGAAACATAAAATCTATAATTATTAATTATTATAGTTTCAGTTTAAATCGTCGTTACAAACTAACATGGCCGAACTTTAAAAAGCCTGAATAAATGTAAATATCTATACATTCAAATAAAATTAATTAAACGGTTTTTATAATTATTAGTTTGTGAATACTGACATTTCGTTACCAACAACAAACGTAGTAGACAAATACATTTTAACATGATAAAAGGCAAATCAAATCTAATTCGGGGATTCGCTTTTGTCGTTAGGTACACTATACACCGTTACACAAAACCTTCATAACTAGATTGCAACTTTATTTGAATTTTAAAAATTCCCCTCTATATGGTTTTTGATTGCATGTGATTCATATTTTTGTGTAATATAACGTTAATAAAATGGTTTTATATTATAGTAGTGACTTGTCCTCGATTCGCTCGGGTTACTCCCTACATTTGGCTCAGTGGGTAGTGACCCTGCTTTCTGCGCCAGCGGTCGCGGGTTTGAGTCCCGCTGGGGGCGGGCGCGATTTGTTGAGCACGAATGTTTGTACTCCAGTCATAGATGTTTATATTTATAATATGTATGTATTTAAAATTATATGTGTAAATTATATGTATCAAACATCTAGTATCCATAACACAAGGGTCGTAACTTATCGTGGAACTACTAGAACTAGACAGACAGACGCGGCGGAGGACTTTGTTTTATAATATGTAGTGATTGGTATACACTCCCTTGCTTGGCGCTGCTCTTGTGTTTACTAGCCCTTTTCTCTAATGTTCTCCCTTAAATATGTTGGGAATCAGGCCATATCCCACCACGCGGGCCCAGTGTGGGTTGGCGGACTACACATGTCTTTCGAAAACTTGATAGGAAGTGGTCCAACTCCTCGTACCTTTACTATAGGTTTGCCTTACGCTAATAAGCGCTTTTTGGCATAGAACTTACAAAAAAATAAACTCAAACCATAGTTGAAAAGGTAACCTTAGGCTCAAGTTTCACCTGTTTTTTTTTATATTTCTCATAAATAGATAGAAATGTAAATCATATCTTTATTGTATCTATGCCTTGTCTATATTTTAGAATAGAGGCAATATTTTCATTTTAACTTTGTTAAGAAGAACTAATTTATCTGATTCTTTAACTCATCATCATTAGCCCTTTTTAACGTCCTCGCACGGACCTCCCTCAGTAAGAAGGGGATCAGGCCATAGTTCACCGCGCTGGCCTAAAACTTGCTAGGTTTCCTCACGATGTTTTCCTTCACCGTAAGACAAGTGGTAATCATGATAGAAATTATTCGTACATGAAAATATTAGAGGTGCGAGACCCGGATTTGAACCCGCATCACTCGGTTATCCAAGCGAGCGCGTTACCACTGGGCTACCACTGTCACTTAGATTCTTTAAGTAGCACTAATTTAATGTTGGTTAAACGGTAAATACAGTGGATTTAGCAATAATATGAACTAAGTTAGCCGACGTTAGCGGCAAGCGAGATAACCTCTAACAATAAAGGTTTATTTTGCATCTTAAATACTGAGAAAAACTAATAACATTCCTAATTAAAAATCTGCTTCTCAGTTAATTTTCATTTTAAAAAGAATGTTTTTTAATATTGCAGAATCAAATTGAAATATCGCCATTTAATATTAGCGTTTAACTGTCGCGCTTTGAGTAGGTATGTGGTGTGGAAAAAATATTATTTTACCGACTTCAGAAAAGATTGCGGTTGTTGTGATGTATGTGTGTGTATTTTTCACTCATTCTGACTTGTAGACAGACTCTTTTACCTAAAAAAATGATTAAAATTTTAAAATTTTACTTTGTCCCTATTATAAGGGTGGATGGCCAAAGCAGATTATTCAATTGAACTAAAATTTTTATTTTTATTTTATTTTATTAGACCACCAACAAAGTACTTACAAAACACATAAAAAAAATTGTACATGGAAAATAAAACATAAAAAGTAGTACCTTAATTATAGGTGATAACGACAATTAATTTAATTTGGGTTTCATGGATGTTAAATCAAATTAAAAACTATTAATAGATTTTCCATTACATATTATAGTCCATAAATAGTTTTCCCATAAAATATTTACTATAGGTAGGTGCTAGTTTCACAGTTTCAAATATCATGCATGTACTAGTTACATTGAACATTATTAAATTTATTATTCAGAGCATAGTATGTTGATTTACGCGTCCAATATCGCCCACCGTGGCTAAGCAGGACAACCTTTATTTATGGCTGATAATAGTAATTTTTTCCATAAATGAAATATTGCGAGCATCGGGAATGCGATTAAATGAAATTTTATAAAGCCAGTATTACCTACTGAATACTGATTTTAATTGCTCAAAGTAATTCAAGTATGAATCAAAATATTTATAATATTATTGTCACGGGATTTCCCTCAATGAGGGATCAGGCCATAGTCCACCATTCAGGATAATAATTGATAAGTTGTAATATTATGAAATAAATCGTCAACGGAGTGTCATAGCCATCAACCTTTTTTTCCTGTTTGAGTTGTAATTCCAAGGTGTCAGTCAGTTTTGATACACAAAACACAAAGAATAAAAGATAGAGCGTCACTCATATTTCAATATTGAAGTATGGTGTAAACAGTGTCATGTTTAAACATGTTTTTGTATTCTATGAGGATTTATTAGAGTTTACCCGTAATGTTAAGAGCTTTACATCGAACGTAATCACATTTTTTTTCAGAAATAAGACCGTGAAACGATACATTATTAGGTTTACGTGATCGTTTGACATTATAAATGAAACTATCTTTTCGGATTTTGTCGCGGATTTATTTTGATTTTTGGTTCCCGGCGTTCGAATGTTTTACAACAATCATGGTCACGGGAGAGACTAAGGTTTTAGGCGTCTCAGAGGTATATGTTTTTACAAACATTGACAATTTACCATAAAGTCATATATTTTAATACAATTCAATGAGAAAAGAATAGTAAAACTGCTATCAAGAGGGAAAGTACCGAAAAGGCCAGAAGCATGACCATAATTCTCAAACCAAATGACCGGTTAACAATCGGTTTTTTTCTCTTGGGTCCCCTCTATGAATCTCATATCCGAATGTATTCAATTCGGCACGGTTACAGTCTCTTAGCGAAATGTTAGGTACATCTACCTCCACCATTAGGGATAATGAATAAGCCCTAAAATACTATAGTAGATAAGACATTTTAAATGAATCTTTCTTTTCGGATTTTGTCGCGGATTTATTTTGATTTTTGGTTCCCGACGTTTTGAATGCTTTACAGCAATCATGGTCACGGGAGAGACTAAGGTATTTGACGTCTCAGGGTTTACAGTTACAAAAATATTCAAAATGCCACCAAAGTACCATTTAAAGTTTTAAATTCTAAATATTATTTAAATTAAAAAAAGAAAGAAAGTATTACTATTGTAATGTATAGCTTGACCAAAGTTTATTGGAATCTATTCGTATGTGATAAATTGGTTTGAAATGAAAAATATTGCATAAATCAATATAAACGACTTTTTAACGACTTCGAAATGTTACGGTTGCACAAATATGACTATGAAAGAAGAGGATATCAGAGACGTGCTTTATATTTCTATATATCTTTGCATATGATAGTGACTGCGATTGCATATTATAAATACCTTGTAGATAGATATATTCTTTGAAAATTATGTCCATCTGAATACACTTATTTTCAAGAAATAGACAATTTTGAGTTGCACAGTCAAAAAAAATTTTATAACTTGCTCCTTACTTTATTAATTTACCTGGTTCATGACAAAATAGTTAACTATATAATAAACATCCTTGGGAAATGCATTGACGCATAATAGTAATAATGTTTCCCGACCGATTCCGGCCACGGCAGCCAATCTTATTGAGACTGGCCAACTGCGCAGGATAATATATTATAGTGCACTCTCTATTTCTATCACCCTCATATTTCGGTGGGACGACTGTTCGACACGACCAGTGAGAGCTGAGGACGGCGGTGAACCACCGCCAACTTCTCAACTCCGGGAGGTTACTGAGGCTGAGATCACACAGTCGCAGGGTTGCTCCACAGTCCACTCTGCTATCCAGAGAAGTACTAGGAGCAACCCGCATGACACACCACCCCCGCAACACGACAAGGTGAACGCTCGTTTAAGGGGAAAGGCTATAGAAACCAAACCCATTTATCAACCCACGCTTGTCAATTTTCTTGTAGCGCTTCGATCAAGTGTAGGTGTGAAGATAGTGATATATCAAATCATATGGTCCTAAATTCGTAGGGAAGATTAGTAAAAGATTAAAGAGCATTACTTTATCTACAAATGTATTTTAAACTTGAAATTTTGCGTCAATTTTCATGTAAATCACAATATAAAACACATTGTTGGACCAAATCTCACTTGGTTTCTAAATAAAATATACTTTATTTCGTCAATTTTACATTTTAACTTTCCGTCGCAACGGAGAGTCTAAATTACCAAAAAGGAAACTAAAAGTAAATTTAGTAGACTATAGTCAAATCTCATACATTTGCATATAGATCATAGAGTATATTGCTCCATATATAAAATAAAGATTGTGTTAGAGAGAGAATCGTGATAAAAAATAAGATTCCACTAATAAATAAGTACAAAAACTAAAAATGATGATTAATTACTTATAACAAGTCACTCTTATCGAAGCGTCAAACGATCAAAGTAAAGGGCCTACACAGTGACATTCACGTGGAGACGCCCACTCTTTTGCCGTCAGCATGATTCGCGAAACCCTAGTTAGGAGACTTGAAGAATAAACAATATCGTAATGAATGTAACCAGATAACGATTCTTCTAAAAGAAGCGTAATAATTACGTAACAAACTAGTTAACTTCGTTTTAAAACAATGATAAAAACGTAATAGACCTGAAAACTTATGACCATATTTATAATAATATGTAGGTATAATTTTTATTTAGTATTTAATGTTATATTTGTGCAGTGAATCAACGATCTAACACAAGAACTAGCTTACCACGGAACTTAATACAGCTAACGATATGTAACACAAGGCTCGCAGCTTAGCATGGAATTTGATATAGCTGTGTCTGTGCTTAATGTTCCAACATATTTATTGATTGATTTAATTTAAGCTTTGAAGAGAAAATTGTAGAAAATAAACTAAAATAAGCAGGCATAAGGCAATCGTGGACGAAGGACCATATTAAGCTCTGAAGTCCTTTAAGAATGAAGCCCTGAAAAAATACTGTTATACAAAAACATATAAATAACTATAAGTCGGATTTCAAACCCACGTCGGTAACGTTACATATAAAAATAACCTTCGAAAATTGTAATAATTTAAGATAAAATCGAATATAGGTATGTCTAAATACGTGCCTTGCCCACGTAGCTTTCCTATATTCAGAAGCTTTTCTATACTAATCTTTATAATGATATCTAATTACGCCGTAAATGGGTAAAAGCTCTTTGTCTGCTGAAACTTTTGAGTTTATTATATGATCCATTTTTGCTAGTACCATCCGCTTTAGCAGATCAATACTTTCTTAGGTTTACGCGAATATTTGACATTATAAATGATGATTATGATGATCTATCTTTTCGGATTTTGTCACGAATTTATTTGGATTTATGGTTCCCGACGTTTCGAATGCTTTACAGCAATCATGGTCACAGGAGAAACTCTCCGAAAAGATAATTTCATGTATAGTATTTAAGACAATAATTTAACTTCACGCAAAAAGTGCTGAACTGATTTGATCATTGTAATTACTTGGTTCAAGTTTTAGAATTTTTTTTGTATTGGAAAATCTTTAATTCCCACGAAAAGACATAATAACTGATACTATCGAGTCATCCTAGACATATATATAAATGGCAAACTGAATTATTATTATGTATTACATAACTACTCCTCTAAAAAAAGATTTTCTTGTAAAATTGTAATGCACCGCTTATTTGTACGATATAATAAGTCACTAGAATGTAATCATCATCCCTTTGCTGGGCACGGGCCTCCCTCAGTATGAGAGTGTTGGCGAACTTCACATGACTTTCGAAAACCTGCTAGGTTTTTCTCAGACATGAAGGTTTCCAATCACAATGTTTTCCTTCACCATAAGACAAGTGGTAATCATGTTAGAAAATATTCGCACATGAAAATATCAGAGGTGCGAGACCCGGATTTGAACCCGCATCACTTGGTTATCACTGCCCGCTAGAATGTAATATGTAGAGCTTTTATATTAGAGTATGTACGATGTGTGTGTACTATTTAAGTAGGGCAAGGACGATAGGCTTATTACATCAGAGTAGACCGTGCGGAATGCGTAACTGATATAATATTGTAATTAGAAAAACATCGTATCTAAAAGAAATTATTCCAACCGTAGGATTAGCATTTTTTGTTTAAATTTATATGCATGTCTCATATTTTAAAAAATAATTAAGTTTTCTTTCCATTTCATTTCCATTGACAGAGGTCAATGAAACTTTCATAGCAAAAGAAATACTTATACGATTGAACCGTGAAATGCTAAATTTAATTGAGTGGGTGCAATTAATTAATGTTATTTTAGCGTTGGAATAATATGTAATTTTGTACCTTTGAGGTAGTAACACCTTGTGGTACACGTGACAGAGTCGACATAATTAAAGTTTGTAAACAAAATAATTACAACATGATAGAATAATCCTGTCTTTGGATTTATTTGTTTTATTTTAAGGATCAATAGCTGAGCTTATTTTGATTAAAGTTTGTATTAAAGATCATCAAGACCTATAATGAACTAAACTTATAGTTTTTGAAAAAATACAATATACTTTTTTATGTAAAATTGTTACTCGCGTCATAGTTTATATTATGTAAATTAAAACCCATGTATAAAAGTCAAATAAAATAGAAAAAAAATGAAATAAAAATAATAATGGACAGAGACGGGGAGAGTCACTAGAGTATTACACAACCAAATTTACAAGGAAACTATGGATCACATTTTAATTTACTTCATACTTATAATTAGATGCTTGATTAAGACAGACCATATTTTTAGTAAATTTTCCCTAAACCATTACTTATTTTATACTAGCTACTCACCCTCGCTTCGCTCAGGTTTTTCAATAGCTTTAGCGCAAGCGAAGCCGCGGGTTCGGTTAACTAACCGAAAAAATAAACGAATAAATAAACTTCGAAATAAATAAACTTATTTATTTCGAATCAACAGCCTAAAAAATAACTTTCAACTAGCTCTCAAAATGACGATATTTCCATCCCCCTTTCAACCCCTTACAACCCTTTTTTAGCATGATAAAGTAGCCTATGTCCTTGCTCAGGCTGTAGATTATCTGCGTAACAAATTTTATTTAAATTGGTTCAGTAGTTTTCAGAGACAGTCAGACAGACAGAGTTACTATCGCATTTAGTAAGGTTTAGGTACAAATTATGCCTTTTTATTTATAAGAAGAATATAAAAAAAATATGTCAGTTTTAGTACACAGCATCCTGTAAAGCGAATAAGTTCCCATGGTAACATCGCCGTTTCAGAGTAACGTTGCTGTTTGGACCTTATTACTATTTTTACGAGGACACTACCCGAGGTAGAGCTCTTAGTTAATCATAACATTTTAGGTGACCTCTAGTTCTGTGGTATTGAGTTTCACTGGCAGGTATAGATCGTAAGTTCAAATCCTGTGCAAGACAAAATACAATAATTTGGCATTTCGTTAATTTCATTTTCTTTCACCTTTCATCAATTTGTCATGCTATAATTTATTTTAATTACTTTTACTGCGGGAAAAAATATCTCTTGCCTACTTGTAAACACTAGTGTTATAACATAAAACATTATATAAATATAGGAATCTATATAAATAATATTTACTTCGATTTATATAGCTTTTTTCACAACAAGAAAATATTTGCGTTGGGTTTTCTAAACAAGCACATTTGATTGTTCACTTTCTAGCAAACAGATATAAGCAGATAGGTTTTTATATTTAAGGTTGCTACATTGTGAAGGACCAGCTTTATGTTGCAATATAAACTTTAATACTTTATAAAAAAATACTTTATTAATTTTATCTATAATGATTGTTTCAGAATCACTTATTAAAGATTTTTTTTTGTATTCAGCCCTTTTTTCATGAGCCACTGCTGGGCACCGGCCTCCCTTCATTAAGAGGGGAATCATGTTTTTCCTTCAACGAGAGATGAGAGATGTTAGAAATGATTTGCACAAGAAAATATCAAAAGTGGGAGACTCAATTTTGAACCCGCATCACTCGGTTATCCAAGCGAGCGCGCTACCACTGGGCTACCACTGCCGTTTTTATATTTTTTTATATCTACTACTACTATTTATATTATTTATGTACTTAAAATTTATATGTGTAGTATATCAAGTATCTGGTATCCGTAATACAAGTCTCGTAGCTTACCATGGAACTAGATGGCGCTGTTGTAAAAATGTCCCAACATATTTATTTATATACAGACAGACATTTCAATGGTTAAAATAAAATATCTAACCATTACTATTCTAGATTAAATTAAATTCTAGAAATTAACTTGCAAGCAGACAAGGGACGCTTGACAGTGAAGCTAGCGTAATGTGATAAGGTTCAAATGAGATCTGAGAATACGAGTTGAGCTTTAAAGTGTTAGGTATTGTACTTTAAAAGTAAAATGGGCGTTCAGTGCTGAAAACGATATTCTAATATTAAAAACGTTTTATTATGTTGTTCCTATCTATTATTAGTTGAATATTTGTATTTTTCTACTCATTAGCTTTCAATAAATACACTAAATAAGTATATTATAAAGTAAGTGGAACTTCGCGTCCGTCTGTCTGTTCGCGGTATAGTCAAACACTAATAAATGGACTACTATGTATAGGCATCCTTCATTTTTTGGTAATTCGCTGAAACATGAAAATGATTGTCGAAGATATCAGAAAAAGTCATACCGAGCTTTATTGGAGTGCACGGCGTTAACTAATAAAGTTATATGAAAACAATGTAGGTATTACAGAATTGGACATAGTTATGCAGACCAGAACCAATCCACAGAATAACTGTTTTGAGATATGATCGATTTTCATAAAAAAACTGTATAAGTACAATGTTTGAATAAACCTCTTTGCCAAAAATTTAATTTTACCTTTATATTATTATAGAATATGTAGATAGATAGATTTTTAGCATCTATCTGTGTACTTAGTGCGACATACCATCTCCGACTGCGTTACCACTTACCATCAGGTGGAACGCAGTCAAGCACTAATTCAGAATAAAATAAAAAAAAAAAACTTAACTCAATTTCATCATGATTGTGGGTTGGTGGTGTAGAATAATTATTATTCCTCTTAAAAAGATCTTATTAAAATGAAGCAACGCTACAGTTCTCGAGGGATAAGCTCAGCTTTGCATTTGTGTGAGTGCAGTGTACGGATAGGCACACCCGAAGGCATAGCGCGTTGCGAGTTGGTTTAAACCTGTTTGAACTGGTTTGTGATGCGCTGCTATTGGCTTTTAGCTATCACTCACACAAATGCAAAGCTGAGCTTACGCCTCAACAAATGTACGTGCGCGTATGACGTACGCACGCAGCTACCCTAGCGAAGGGAGGGTGTAGGCATCCTAAAAATAGCCTATTCTTCATAAAATGTTAAACCTGCTTAAGAAATCACAAAAAGCTAATATAACAAAAATATGAAAACCTTTTATTATTTTATTTCTGAAGTTCACTTAACCCCAAGAAATATAATTTTAATCTTTCATTGAGCGTTACGCGGGGCTTCAATGTTTAGGTAATGTTTTTGTTTTTAATCAAAAGTTTCTCGAATGATTATTATTATAATTATTTTTTTGTAAACGGCTTCTACGAATTTAGAGCGAAATGATGATGTAAAGGTAAGGAAAACTATAGATATTTCTATAGTCTATACATATAAATAAAATTGAGTGTCTGTTTTTAATCTCAAATTACAGCTTTTCATTTTTGTCTATCTCTTTGTTCCGGCTAATCTCTGAAATGGCTGGACCGATTTTGACGGGACTTTCACTCGCAGATAGTTAATGTTTTAGGGCGTAACTTAGGCTACCTTTTAACCGACTTCAAAAAAAGAGGTGGTTTTATTTTAAAAATTACCTTTTTACACTCTCCCTCCCATCAGGATTTCGTTACGTCTTTTCTTCAATTGTAATTTAATATAACTACTAGCGAGTAGAGACTCACCTGCATCTATGCTCGAGGTCGTTTCCTACGATTCCACAGTTTATGAAACCTACCATTATAAATTTGTATCAAAATATTATTGTATGAAACATTTTATTTAATTACTGTGCCTACCTAAATGAATATTGGATAGTATTTTGTATTTTAGTTTTTATATACTTTAATAAAAATTACATAAATTTTTAGCAAAACCTGTAAAATTTTCTATTTATTCCACTCATATAGATATTTTTGATTCCTGAAATAGAATGTTTATGTAATGACTAATGTATTTGACCTTTAAGTTTACAAAACAGCTACTTAAGTCCTTCTATATTGACAAATTTTCCAACGAGTGTTTCATATTATTAGGTACTAGCACACTAAAGCTTGACATAAGTAGGTTACCAATGAATATTATCATAAGATTTTTTTTCTATTTTTACTTTTATATGTATTTACGTAAAGGCGTACCAGTTGAGCACTATTAATTCGTGTTAAAATTAACAAAAGCAAACAAAATTTGTTAATAAAATTGTTTATTTAAATAAATAATTTCAAACAGCTATATTTTCTTCCTTTTTTTTAAACTAGCCCTTTAGGGCACATAAAAATGTGAACTACCTGAACATTTTCCACAAAATTTAATTTTGTTACATTAAGTATAAACACTTTTTAAAGCCCCACTACTAGGCATTTGCTTTCCTTCCATACAAGTGGAATCAGGCCATAGTCCACCACGCTGGCGCAGTGTAAGTTGGTGGACTTCAAGTCTTTTGAAGTTGCTAGGTTCTCTCAGACATGCAGGTTTTTTTTCTTCGCCGTAAGACAAGTGATAATCATGGTTTTAATTATTTAAATATGACGTCATCGTACTCTAGTGTTGCCAATATAATATTTTTTCACTAAATTTAGGAAATTTACAAGTATTTAAAGGACGCCAAGACCCCATGACGTCCTTTCTTATGGTCGGTCGCCCTACCGCACCTTACCAGCCAGTTATTGAACAGTTATTACATAAACTAATACAAAAATATATTTTTTTAATACATAAACTATATAGTACATTTAAGGTAAACATAAAAATTAAAAAGCCATTATTAAATTATTTTATTTATTTACAATAAATGTCATCTGACAGCCACGATACTGTGACAGCGCGGAGACAACACTGGATCAAATAACTTCACTAAATATACTTTTTCGAAGCCATTTTCAAATAAAAACAACAATCTGTCCAACAATATCACACTTTCGATAACTTGAGCTAAACAGAGCCTTAATAAGTAAAATACAACTATTTTTTTCCACTGGCAATCCATATTTCTTTGTATATCTTTAAGGTATGTTTCAGATATGATTCCGTATAAGTTCAGTTTCAGAAGATTGTCAGCCATTTTAAAATATTCATTGAAATTTTGACACTTGGACGAAATGCCTTTTAATTTACCTTCCGATAAGGGCAGGTTAGATAAATAGGTTTTGATGATGACCTGCAATTAAAAATAACACTAAAATATATGTGTAATTATTAAATATCATAATTATGTATTTACGTCACAAGTAAGTATATAACAAAATATATATTTTTTACTATTGGGGCTGAAATGGAGCCCAGAAAATAAAATGGGGCAACACTAGCGACATAATTGTAAGCAATTAAAATATCAGTAGGCACTTTTTAGTCCTTATTCCTTAACTATTATTATTTTATTATTATCTGAATGAAATTTAACTATATTTTAAATGTTACATTAGCGTTTTACTGGCACAGTATGAACCCACAAAAACGCTGATGGTTTTATTTTCCACTTCATCATCAGCCCTTTTTAACGTCCCACTGTTGGGCACGGGCCTCCCTCAGTACGAGGGGGATCAGGCCATAGTCCACCGCGCTGGCCTAGTGCGTGTTGGCGGACTTCACATGCCTTTTGAAAACTTGTTAGGTTTTCTCAGACATGCAGGTTTCCTCACGATGTTTTCCTTCACCGTAAGACAAGTGGTAATTATGATATAAATGATTCGCACATGAAAATATCAGAGGTGCGAGACCCGGATTTGATCGGTCGCATCACTCGGTTATCCAAGCGACGCGTTACCGCTGGGCTACCACTGTCTGTGTATGTATGTCATTATTGTCTGTATGTCATTATAAAACAATATACGTCAAATATATTTTTTTAACTATTTTTTATATAAAATCATTTCGTAATTAATAACGTTTGTGTGCGCGATGGTATTTTAAACTGACAAACCAATAGCGAGCCGGAGAGCATGCGGCGCGTGCCTCGCCCCCCCGCGCCCCGCGTCTTACCACCAAATTGTCCGATAAATCGCTTCTGCGCAACTTGACAGCCAGCGTTCTTTTTACATGACGCGAATTATACATGTATTTAGTGGTTCCTATATATATAACCTGTAGCAAGGCCCTGTACAGCAAGCTAGTGTCGGGCAGCTGTCTCCGCTGCACCACGCGGTCGATGGACTGCGCCGCGAGCATGCGCGCGTTGCGGCCCAAGTTGAAGCCTGGAAACAAAATAATATTAATTAGCACATTTAGAAACTTGCTTTTAATTTAAAAAAGGGAGACAATTTTTGAGGTTCAGTTGGAAGTGAGAATTATATTTATATTCAATTTAATATAAATATTTTCGTATTAATTTTATTATTTTCATTACTTTTATTTCATAATGACTCTGAGGGGTGCTATAAGTTTATGGTCCACTCAATTATGTGTACTAATTACTTTGTATATAACTGTGAGACACAAGCAGTTACATTGACAATTCAATTAAATTTAAGTAATTGTAAGAAGTGACTATTTAAAAGTTTTTGCAGAAATTCATTTTGCTTGTTTATAAAACATATTTTTGTCCATTAATTATTTAAAAAAAAATTAAAAAAGCTTTCGTGATAGTTTGACAAGAACTAAGTAACCCAATTTCAAAGCATACATTCTCCATCCAAACTCACCTCTCAACCACTCCGACATGGGGAAGCCACACCCTCCACCCCCTCCATGCTGCTGGAACACATCCCAGAGCTGGTCATCCACACCTTCACTGAGGAGGTGGTAGCAGCACGGCACGTTGAACACGGCGGCAGTCCAGGGGCGGGCGGCGAAGATCCTGAGGGAATCTGGACCTAGGTTGCCGCATGTGTGAAGACCTGTGCGAAAATTTTATCATATGTATAACTAGCGACTCGCCCTCGCTTCGCTTGGGCCTTTTTCTAGATTTAGCACAGGCAAAGCCGCAGGATCCGCTAGTTATGCATATAAACCTTCCTCTTGAATCACTCTATCTATTAAAAAAAACCGCATCAAAACCCGTTGCGTAGTTTTAAAGATTTAAGCGTACAAAGGGATATAGGGACAGAGAAAGCGACTTTGTTTTATACTATGTAGTGATATGTCACCGTAAAATTGTAAAACCGTTAAATAACAATTTCTCACTTTAAAATCTCGTGTTATTGTAAACTGTCTAAATATAGTGAGCCGTAACATACTGCTTACAATTTAACGCAGTATTAATCTATTGCATTGCTTTGAGCGCGGCGACCGAATCAAGAAATTCCGTAACGAAAATAAAACTTAACACCGCCACTCCGCCTACCATGTAGCTCGGATGGTACGACTGTACGAAGCTCGCACGGATTTCAGTTACTATAAACCTATAGTTACAATGATAAAAATTCCTGAATAACCTACATGTATTGTATGATAATAAAAATATTTTAAACGATATTAACTTCTCATTTATTCAAAAAGTGTAACTTGAATTCATAATATCAAAGGAAAAAAAATACTGCATAAATAAAAAATAAATAAATAATTATAATTGCATAAGTTGATAAAAAATGCTATGCAATAGCTTTACCGCGGCAGTCCCCGAGTGACACACATTTTTTTTCGACAGATTATAATCTTTTCTTAGGTTTACGCGAATGTTTGACATTATAAATGAAACTATCTTTTCGGATTTTGTCGCGGATTTATTATGATTTTTGGTTCCCGACGTTTCGAATGCTTTACAGCAATCATGGTCACGGGAGAGACTCTCTCCCGTGACCATGATTGCTGTAAAGCATTCGAAACGTCGGGAACCAAAAATCATAATAAATCCGCGACAAAATCCGAAAAGATAGTTTCATTTATAAGATTATAATCTATCGATACCGTCAAATTGTAAAATGACATTGGTTGTTGTATTTGCTATTGCTTATGTATAAATAAGTAATTCATTCCATTCTACGCGACATTGGCGAAGTCAAATGTGACCAACCGACACTCCTGGAAGCCATTAAAGGAATTAATTGAATTGAATTAAGTAATTCATACCGGTCAATAACAGTTTAACATCTGTGTCAGAATCTTCTGGAAACCTTTGCTTTATAATTTCAGCAAAGTTTGTGTCCTTAGTTATGAAGGTAGATGCAAATCTATGTATGTTGCTACTGATGCTTCTTGAAATAGTTTCTAGGTTGCCATTTTGTATTCTTTTCGCTATAGCGTGCCATTGTTTCTGAGAAAGAAATATGATATTTTATAGACAATAAAGCAAAAAAAGAAATCGTTACCTTAATTTGCAAGTCGGCTAACTCCGCTAAAGTACACTTCTCAGGACACACAAAAACCTTATTATTTCAATATTTTACAAATTTGGAAAACATATAATTTTAGATTGTTTAATATATAGTGTTTTTAAATTCATAATAGATATCATATCGAATTACTTATTACTTAATACTTTCGTAGGTTTACACGAATATTTGACATTATAAATGAAACTAACTTTTCGGATTTTGTCGCGGATTTATTTGGATTTTTGATTCCTGACGTTTCGAATGCTGTACAGCAATAGAAATTGTCTCCCGTGACCATGATTGCTGTAAAGCATTCGAAACGTCGGGAACCAAAACTCCAAATAAATCCGCGACAAAATCCGAAAATATAATTTCATTTATAATACTTATCACTTGTGAATTTAGTAGCCTTTGAAAAATTTTGCGAGACACATTTAGCGAACTTGCATATTAAAACTTGGGCAAAATAATGTCATTCAAGTTAGATAGATATTATGAGAAATGTATATATTACCTGTATGATCTTAACTCTTTTCTCAGCATTCTCTATAGTCTTTTGATCACAGTCCACAGTAAGACTTTTCAAATTGTAATAGAGTGTCAAAGCTATGGGCAAGTTCCCTTTGCCGCCCCCCGCCTCCACGCAGTGGGTTGCCCCACATACACTACTTAGTGAAGCTATTAGATTTGACATTGTTTGCACCTGGAAGGAGTAAAAAGTATTGTCTTTTTATAATAATCTTCAATCAGATATTAGTAACATTAAGCTGACAAGTTCCGTAAGACTAGATTGAGAGCACTGTTCGTATTATTTTCATATACAACTACAGTACGCGTCACGTAAAAAAACTGCTGGAAGAAAGTGGCGATGAATGAAATTACTAAACCTATTCTTTTATTTTTGAACTAGCCTTTCGCTCGCGACGTTTATTAGTTATTGGTACATTGAAAAATATATTAGATTAATGACATTAAATAGAATTCTATTAATTAACCCCTCGAATCGAGAATCAATATCTAAAATATATAAGTTTACTTAAGTTTACAATATTGCAATACAATAATTAATATATATAATTAATAATAATACTGAAATTGTAAACACATTATTTTGAAAAAAGCAAGAGCTGAGTTTCTTGCCGGTTCTTCTCAGTATCAGTTGCATTCCGAACCGGTAGTAGCTTCAGACTGACAACAATTTAACTCTTTAGTCTCAAATCCCTATAATAACTTCAGACAGACATACCAACTGACATACTAAATGACATTAACTCTTTTTTATAGTTTAAAGGTTATAATTCAAAAGAACTTAAAGAAGTCTATGTGGATTGAGCATAGTTAGATTTGTTTAATATTATATTATCAAATTTAAAAATGATTTAGTTTGCAGTGGTGTTGCTTAATATTTAACTTAAAATTATCAAAACTCAAGTTGTTTTAAACTATTAATCTTTAATTTATAATATATGAAAGTTTAATATTGCTTTAATAATTTATATTTTAATATAACACATTATACATATTTTAATATATTTTAATAATAGCAACACTACTTAATATTATTTTAACAAATGTTAGAAAATTGTAATAATTATAATTATAGTAGCTAAAAATAAGTTAATAATATTGCCATATTTATAATATAATTTAAAATTTTAAAAATCTTAAAAGTATAGAATTGAAATGTATAATTTTATAGTCTATCATTTTGAATATTGTAAAAAATTGTGGGTAGGCACTGTCTGTAACAAGTATATAACCCCCTGAGACGTCTAATACCTTAGTCTCTCCCGTGACCATGATTGCTGTAAAGCATTCGAAACGTCGGGAACCAAAAATCATAATAAATCCGCGACAAAATCCGAAAAGATAGTTTCATTTATAATGTCAAACATTCGCGTAAACCTAAGAAAGTATTATGTGAATAAAATTTGTTTTCGCAAATTACAAAAATTACTTCCCTTTGTAAAGAATTATGAAAATCATTTTAGTGAACGTATATAAAACTGTAAATATCCGGTATCAATAAATATTTCTTATGTTTATTATTATACAAAAATTTATGTCATTTATCTATTCACTTAAACTACATAAAAAGACGCGAATTGGACTTGGTATACCACCGTGGTATTCTCTTGTCTTGTCCTGGGTTCTGCCAAAATGTCTATGTGAGAAGTAATCTTCTTTTAAATCTATACCTTCTTCTTTGAACAACCTGCCCTCAAATTTGTGAATGGTCATTGTAAAGTAAATTTTAAGGAGGATATTCCATTAATATTTTTAATCATGTATATTTTGACGTGTTTCTCGTCGGAACGAGATCATAACCTTCCGTGGTAAAAATCTTACGTCACTGTCAAGTCTCCCAACTAACAAAAATTACAATAATCCTTTGTTCCATTTCGACGCGAAAGATAGACAAACAAATACATTTTGATATTTAAAAATGAGTATGAATTCAACATAAGTACATAATTACGAGGTATTATTATTTCAATATTATCTTTTGTCCACTATGCGTATTGACAATGTTGATGAAATTATTATTTTAATTATTATTTCAAAGCACAAACATTATTCAACCGCAAAGTTCCCGTATACCTTAAAAGTTAGCTTGCTATAAATATTTAGGAAAAAAACTAATACTCACATATACCTAAATAGGTCTTTGAATAAAATGAAACACTCTGTGTATAATCAAGGATGACAATCAATGACAATAATATAGTAGGAGAGCTAGCAAACCATCCAAATAACCCATTTCCGAAAAATAAATGACTGTAATAATAATATTGTTGCGTGTTAGGGTTCGAACGATTTGGAGAGAAAGACCTGCTGACTCTTTCAGAGACTTTATTCACTAGCACTAGGTCCGACACAAAGCACTAGGTTCAAACACTGGGTACAAACACTAGGTACTAGGTACAAACACTAGGTACTAGGTACAAACACTAAACAACTATCGATGTCCGAGGTCGTAGCCAATGTCGTAGATTTCCACTGGTATCACTTTTGATCACTAGTCTTCACTGCGAAGTCGCTTCGTCGATCGCTCAAACTGAACTCCACTCGCTCGGCCGCCCGCGGCCTATTTATACCGGCCGAGTCTAGTCCCAGACCATTCTGGAATGTTCTCGCGTGTACTCGATTTTCGAGTTAATTCTTCTATATAGCTCCTCTAGCGCCATCTAGTGTTGAGTGGAGGTTTCACGTTTTGTACAGCACACAAAGTGGTTCCCTCGCTCCACGCTAGATGGCGCAAGCTCCTTTACTCGTGTATTCGTAACACTACTCCCCTCTTAGAGATGCTCGTCCCGAGCATCGTTGTTACTGCCATGGTAACGCGCCAGACGGTCTATGTGTACCACTTTGAATGTCCCTCTTGGTTGCTTTTGAATCCTATAAGTCACATCATTCATTCGGGTAACCACTTTGTATGGACCGTCCCACTTGGTCTGCAACTTTGGAGATTTCCCTTTCCGGCGGGTTGGGTTATGCAGCCACACCAGTGACCCTTCCTCGAATCCTCTTGTGTTCGATTTCCGGTCGTATCTGGTTTTCATGTTCTCACTTGACTGCAACCCATTTTCCCGAACCAACGCGTGTATGTAGCGCATTTTTTCCCTTAAATTGCTGACATAGTCTTGTAGGGTCTCTGGTCCCTCCGGTGACCCTCCTGTCAATAGGTCTACTGGTATTCGTAGTTCTCTACCGTAATTGACATACGCCGGGGTAGCTTTTATGTTCTCATGCTCGGCGGTTCGATACGACAGAAGGAAGAGTGGTATATAATTGTCCCAATCCTTTTGTTTGTCGTCTACCAATTTCGCCAAATGCCTCTCAAGAGTCTGGTTAAATCTCTCAACCATTCCATCGGACTGTGGGTGGTACGCGGTGGTCCTCGTCTTATGCATGCCCAAAATTCTGCACACTTCCTGGAACACTTGCGATTCGAAGTTCCTGCCCTGATCAGAATGGATTTCTAGAGGCACACCAAAGCGACATATCACTTCTTCGACTAGCTTAGAAGCGACTGTTGTAGCTTCTTGGTTTGGTATGGCGAACACTTCGGGCCATTTGGTGAAGTAGTCAATGACGACCATAAAATACTTGTTTCCCGATTCCGTTAAAGGAAATGGCCCGGCTACGTCAACTGCAATTCGTTCCCACGGTGCACCGACGTTATACAGCTGCAGCTTCCCACGGCTCCTGGTCTGTGGTCCTTTTACAGCAGCGCAAGTAGTACATTTGCGACACCAATCCTGTACATCATCTCGACAATGCAACCAGTAGAATCGTTCTCGCACTTTTGTTAACGTCCTCTTGACACCTAGATGACCTCCTGATACGCCATCATGTACTTCACGGAGAACATCTGGTACTCTCGATCTTGGGACAATTATCTGAAGATGGTACTCTCTGCCGTTAGTCTTCTCCCATTTCCGGTAGAGTATTCCGTTTTGAAGTATCAGACTGTCCCATTGCGCCCAGTACGACTTAGTGACAGCGCCAGTGGGTGCAACCTCACTCCAGATTGGTTTTACTTCACCCCGTTTCTTCCATGTGATGATGTGCCGAAGGTCGTCATCTGTTTCTTGAGCCTCCCTCATAGCATCGTTCTCCCAGAGACCCAAAGGACTTGTTCTCGTTAGTTTTAATGTTACTTCATTAGATTCCTGCTTAACACAATGTTTGCAGTCTTCCGAACACGGCCTTTGTGAGAGTGCGTCAGCGTTCCCTTGCATCTTTCCGCTGCGTGCCTGGGAGATAACGGTTATCGGGGCTTCCTCCGCGTCAGCCAGTACTCGCCCCATAGTCCTGGCTTTTATTCGTTTCCCTGATCCCCGGGCAGGGGACGAAGCTCCTTGCTTCTTCAGCTCCTCTATTTGATCCTCGATCCTTTTCATCCTTGCCAGATGGGTCTCCTTCTGTGGGCAGTTGAGCTGAAGATGCCCCCTCTCGCCGCACTTGTAGCACATGACTCCATAACTTCTCTTCGTAGGAGCCTTAACCTGCTTGGCTTCCTCAGAGACCTCACGGACCTTATGGGTCTGCCGTACGTCATAGCGAACAGCCTCGACCTCCAAAGCATGCGCCAATGCTTCCTTTAGCGAGGTATGGTGACGAAGTCTCACTGCAGCTCTGACCTCCAGGTCTTTGATTCCGTCGACAAATGCTTGAACAATGTTCGTGTCTACCGTCTTGGTGTCGGCTCCTGGGTGTGCCTTCCTGACGAGTTTTTCAATTTCCAGCGCCCATTGTTGAAGTCCTTCTCCTGAACGTTGGACTCTGTCACGCAGTTGGGCACGGAACACGTGTTCCAGGTGTCGCTCCCTGCATCTGGATTCAAGTGCCTCCATCAGGTCTTGGAACCCATTTCCTGTATGTGGCAGTGCTTCCAAGACAGACAAGGCTTGCCCTCTGAGCGCAACAGTGAGAGCGGTCAGACATTGTTCTTCCTTCCATCCATTGGCAGTGGCAACAGTCTGGAATTGCCGACGATAAGCGTTCCACGAAGTAGTGCCGTCGTATGGCGGCACTTTCACTCTTGGTCCTTGCGCCCCTCCGGTAGTTCCACTAGACATCGCAACTCCCGTGGTTTCAAGGCGCACTACTTTCTTCTGTAGTTCAGCGAGACCGGTTTTCACATTTTCGACATCCAATCCTAACCCGGTAACTCGTTCTTCCACTTCGTCGACATCTTTTCGAAGCTTAGCCACCGTGTCCCTAACATCTTTTATAGCCAAAAGCGTTTTTTCTTGGAGGTCTTTTTGTTGCTCTTGCTTTGCCTCTTGTGATTCTTTCATTGCCTCTTGTGCTTCTTTCATTGCCTTCATTAATTCAAATAAACTTCCTAATTGAAGTGCCACTTGAGGGTCCGTAGAAGCTACGGTGCCGCTGATGGGCGTGGCTTGTCCGGTGGGCGTGGCCTGTCCGGTGGGCGTGGCAAGGTGGGTGGAGCCAGTGGGCGGGGATTGAGCCAAAGTGGGCGGAGCCTGAGACAAAGTGGGCGGGGCCTGAGACAAGGTGGGCGGGGCCTGAGGGGCGTGGTCAGTGGGCGTGGCCTGGTGGGCGGGGCCAGTGGGCGTGGCCTGAGGGGCGTGGCCAGTGGGGGTGGCCTGGTAGGCGTGGCCAGTGGGCGGAGCTTGGCCCCCAGTGGCATCCGCAGCTCGTTGTGTCCTCGTCCTGACCCCCTCCTTGGGGTTCTCTCTCGGAGTCAATGGCATCTCCAAATCCCACTTCTGACACCAGTTGTTGCGTGTTAGGGTTCGAACGATTTGGAGAGAAAGACCTGCTGACTCTTTCAGAGACTTTATTCACTAGCACTAGGTCCGACACAAAGCACTAGGTTCAAACACTGGGTACAAACACTAGGTACTAGGTACAAACACTAGGTACTAGGTACAAACACTAAACAACTATCGATGTCCGAGGTCGTAGCCAATGTCGTAGATTTCCACTGGTATCACTTTTGATCACTAGTCTTCACTGCGAAGTCGCTTCGTCGATCGCTCAAACTGAACTCCACTCGCTCGGCCGCCCGCGGCCTATTTATACCGGCCGAGTCTAGTCCCAGACCATTCTGGAATGTTCTCGCGTGTACTCGATTTTCGAGTTAATTCTTCTATATAGCTCCTCTAGCGCCATCTAGTGTTGAGTGGAGGTTTCACGTTTTGTACAGCACACAAAGTGGTTCCCTCGCTCCACGCTAGATGGCGCAAGCTCCTTTACTCGTGTATTCGTAACAATATTTTATTATGTATCTTAATTCTTCATACACCTATAAAAACGGTTCGAATAATAAGTATTTACAATAAATATCTGTTAAGATAAATAAAATTTATACTTTACATATAAGCCTGTTATTGTTGATTTTAGTATCCTTAATCATATCTTAACAAGTTAATATATCATATTATCCTTTCTTTCCAACGTTAAAACCCGTACAAGTGTGTTGTGCTTGCACTCCGATCAAGCATGATCGCTAATACGTTATCCTCGTCTGGCAGACTCCTGCAACCGCCAGAATATTTAGGCTGCTTGCATATTATACGTTTTAAACAAATAAAAGAGCATGCACTCAAATCTTTAGCCTTGTGGAAACATTACTACTCCTTACAATCCCGATGACAACTTTACTAGTCTGGTACCTACATATTTACACCCTTAAAATATGTTATCATATTTTTTACGCTCTAACATATGAAAATTACAAAATATTTGAATTGTAGCCTTGTGGGAGTAGATAAAATTGAAAATTTTTTTTTGAAATTTAAAAAATCCCTATCCCACATGGAGTCGATACAAGATGTCTTCATTTTTCACTATCATCACGTCATTCGTCAACCTAACATTCACCCCTTTTATACGCATATCCTCTTTTACACAATCCATCCATCTCTTTTTCGGTCCTCCCCTACTCTTTTTTCCTTCCACGTGCATTCTTTCTCTTCGTAATATAACTTTCTTGACATAACATGTCCATACCATGCCAGCCTATTGCACCTCACCTTCTCTATTACTACGCTACCTTATCAGTTCTAGACACACCACACATCCATTACACACATTTAAGTCACATGCACTTTCCTTTCATCCATATTGCCGTCGTTTTAAATGAGTGAACCAAAGTACCGAAAATAGGAGCAGACCGGTAGGCCACTAAAGCCTGTTCTGTGACTTTGGTTGTTCGTGTGGCTTAAGCCAACACCCCCGATAATATAACATCAAATACGAATATTTTCTTAGCTTTCTGAGTAATTTTACTTAGACGGTTAGTCTTATAGTTCGCTAGCTCTTAGACTAGCTCTATACTTACGCACACATGCAAATACGAAATATTTATTATAAGGCATGTGACACAACTTCGCGCAGTTTTTTTAGCAAGTCAAATGCAGACCAGGGGTTAATAAAATATGTTTGATTCAGTGTGGAATGTTTAATCTACTTACAAAAAATTAAATTAATTCGTTTAATATTTTTTTTTGTTTATTAACTGCATTATTATCAGACTCTTTTTGTAAAAAAATATATGTTAAAAATATTTTTTCTCTATTTTTATATAAAATTTATTTCCATTTTGTAATTAAAAAATTTTGTATGCGCGATGGTATTTTGAACTGACAAACCAATAGCGAGCCAGAAAGCATGCGACGCGTACCTTCCCCCCGCACCGACCCCCCCTTTTCTCCCACCAAATTGTCCGATAAATCGCCTCTGCGCAACCTGTCAGCCAGCGTTCTTTTTACATGACGCGAATTATACATTCCCTGTAGTGAGCTTACTACAGGGAATGTATAATTCCGTCATGTTTTAGGCGGTTGGATTTTTTTTTTGCGTGGAGATGGACTTATTCATTATCCAAATAATTGACCAGTTGTTGTTGGTAATATATAGTGTTGTGGTGTTTTCTATTTTATTATATATGTCGATGTTACTTATAAATCAAGGTACATTGGTACATCCGTTATAGTGCATAAGATCATGTTCTACAATCTTTCGATTACAATTATATTGGAGTAACTGGTGCTTCTGTGCCACATCCACATCTGTGCACTGTTAACCAAATAGATTTGACTATCATAGTGTAGATCAGAAGCTTAACCAAGAAATATTTATGTATAATTTTAAAAAGTTGGTATGGTATTTAAAAAAAACATTGACATAGCAGGTACAGCTCCCAAGCATCAGCTCAGCTTTGCATTTGTGTGCGTGCAATGTACGGATGGGTACGGCTGATGGCGTAGCGCGGTGCGAGTGGTTTAAGCCAGTTTTATCTGGTTTTTGATGCGCGCCTATTGGCTTTTAGCTGTCACTCACACAAATGCAAAGCTGAGCTTATGCCTCGAGGACTGTATGTGTATAAAAAAACCATCACCCTCACCTCATAACTCTTTTTGCTTGTCATGAATTCTGTTATTTGTACTTGTGGCTGGACGGTGCCTCCCCATGATGTTATAAGTTCTTGCAATTGATGAGTGGAAATGCAATAATTGTTATTGAGATCTACACAGTGTGATCTGGTATCATGTATCCATTTTGATAGTGGATTATTATCTTAAAAAATATATGGTAAATATTAGAAGCTTTTAATAATAATGCTTTCATTAATTAATTAATTAATAATTCTGTGTTTTTAAAGTCACACTACTGGACTATTAAGGCAAAATGAAGCTGGCCAAAGCTTAACATATTGGTTAATTGGTAGACTTTAGGTCTTACAAAACCTAGGCATATTTCCACCACCATAATATTACTATAATATAATATAAACTGTAGGAACTAATGCTATTAGTGAAACACAAGAAACCTAGAGGAATAGGGTTTCCTTCTGCACTTTTATAACAACCACTTAACTCAATCCCATATAAACTCTCATACGGAAGGAATCAAAATGAAAATTAGCACATATGCATTAAGGAAACTTTTTATTCTGATTATGCTATTACTAAAACTTTACTATATAATACCTTTTTTTAGAATAATTAAAATATCTGGTTATAGCCATAATGCTGACTGCAGATGGAAAAAAAAATAAAAACATACCTGTCATATCCCCTTCGGCATATCTCCAAAACTTATCAATTGTTTCATTCATGTCACTATCATTTAAATATTTTCTTAATTCATAGGGTATTAACTTTTCCCAATGGTTTTCATTGAAAAACTCAACCATATGACAGTTTGCGAGGGGTAAGAGTGGTGTAAGGAATTTAATTATACCATCCAATTTTTGATGCAACTGTCCTATGGTGTTCATTTTATATTTTGCTGTAATATTTAATAATAATATATCATGTAAGTTTAATCAAAATTTCTATGAATGTAACAAAAATACTAAAATAAATGGTTGAAGTAGTCTTGTGAAAGTAGTGTTTACTTCTGCAATTTTTAAGTGTTAATGATAAAATTATAAAGTACACAATATAGAAGTCATATATTTTATAATATCTTACCTAGCAAATTTGGATGTTTAAAAAGAAACCTCAGCACCATAAGGATTTACTGATGATATTTTTAAAAGTGCACAAGCTTTTTTATACTGAGACCTTATATTTTCAGCCAAACCTAGAATATCATGTTCTTCAGAATTTGTCCGTGGAAATGTATCTATAAGTTCTTTAACTTTTTCTAATTGTTTCACAATTTTGTCTGAATTATTGCTTTCTGGGTTTTCAATGTGGTGGGTCACTACTCCAAGATAGTACCCTAAAGAATGAGAACAGAAAAATTAAAGTTATACTTTATAAATAACACTTATTAATTTGTTTTACACACAATAAATTAGACTTATTCTGTTTTTAAAATCAAGAAATAAATATTTAAAATATTTCTTACCAAGTTCCCTACCGAGCTCGGCACCTCTGTGATATCCTAAATGATAACCTTCTGGATTTCCTGCTTCGCTTCCAATTTTATAGCCCTCCTCATAACTTTTTTGACATTGTATATTTTCACTCAAAAATATATTTTCAAGAACATCGTTAAAGTCTGTTTCTTCTGCCATTTATATATTTCCTATTTAGTTTATAAAGCGATATCTAAATTAAACAGATTTGTATGTTTTATAGTTAATGTTCATAAAGATATTAGTAACAAGCCTAAAATTAATTTAAGTTTTATGTGTAATTATAGTCTTCTATTTGTAATACTTTATTTGAGGATTCCTATAAAACTGTTCAATAATTATTAGAATTAAGAACTTTTACTCAATATTTGGGGTTTTAAACTTCCATAAATTCTACTATTTTTAATTACGAATTACGATTTACCTTTTAAAGAGGTTATGTTATTATGTCACAGTCATAGAGAAAAGTAATATTATACTTGTCACAGTTGACACTTTACACTTCTCAGTTCTCACTCACTTGTCCGTTGTCACAATATTAAATACAGATAATATAATACTTAAGTTTACTTGGAAATTAATTGTTATATATAATATGGTATTTCATATAATTTCATAATATAATATTAAAAGGTCGATCGAATGTCAGTTGTATTTCATAGTTTAATTAATATTTTAATATACTTCGAAAGTTTGACCTTGAACGCTTAAATCAAATACAAAATGTCAAATCATATCATTCATAAAAAGTCATCTGTTTTTGGCATTAACCCTTAATTTCAATTTCATTCAAAAATCAATAAATGTTTTACATTTTGTGTAAATATTACAAAATCTAAGTTAATCCACATTATGGCTCGGATAATTTCTACAGCAGAAGTTAAGAAACACAAGCACAAGGATAGTGTTTGGATGATAATTCATGACGATGTTTACGATGTATCTAGCTTTTTAGAAGAGGTAAATTACATATTAATTAAATATTTATCCTCAGTTACTTAACTCATCCCTAGTAGACTTACGTTTATGAAAATATTCCCATTAAGTATGTAGGTAAGTATGTAATCGAAATCGTAAGTATATGTCATTGACCTTATTTCGATCAGCTGATTGCATTTTTACTGAATCTTGAAAGAAAACTTTTACTTTAGATCATATTATAGATAGTAAATAACGAAGACAATATTCCTTGGTATCATCATCTTTCTTACTCTTAAGTTTTTTTACAATTATTCTTTTAGTATATTTACGAGTTTATTTTCGTTTTTAATAATGTAAGGCAATATTTTAAATGTAAATTAAATTAAGCATAATATTAAATTTAGCATCCTGGAGGAGAAGACTCGTTACTTGATGTAGCTGGTCAAGATGGAACAGAGGGATTTGAAGATGTTGGTCATAGTGAAGATGCTAGGTTAGTCTTTTAATATTTTTTAATTTATTTTCTCTATTGGACTTAAATATTTATATAATTTATCAACACAATATTTATACATAGTTAGATTGATTTTGTACAGAGTTTGATGAGTTAAAACATTTTTATCTATTATTACTTGTGTTTTTAGGGAATTACTGAAAAAATACAAAATTGGTACATTGCCACTTGAAGAGAGAGGAAAGACTGTTGATACTTGGTAAGTTATTATAAACAGTATAATTAATAGAAATAGTATTTAATACATAAATATAATAATAAGAAACAATGTATTGGTAAACATTTTAAAAAGGACTTGTTTAAAGGCTTTAAAAATAATTATTATCAAACAAGTGAACTTACAGTTTACATTTTAATCAATAGAAATAGAAGCTTATCAAATTGACTAGTTAAATTGTTATTTGTGGAGGTAAAATATCTTATCTCAAGCATCTCTCATTCATTATCTCATCATTAAGGTTCTAGGCAAAATACTACTTGTTCAAGTTAGGTATTATTTTCTATATGATTTGATAAGTAAGTCTCCTTCTGTAAAAATATATATGTGTAAAAGCATATGATATTAATATGATAATACAGAGTTAAACAGAAAAAGTTAAAGTTTAAGATTGTCTTTGTTTACTTATTTTAAACAAATTGGTTTATCTGATTAGATTACTTTGTGATCATAATTATGTCATACATCTTGACATCAAGTACATTTTTTCTTGATTATTCTTAATAAATCTTTATCTTATCTATCTATAATTTATTTTTAATCTATTTGTAATTTTATATTTTTATAAAATCATATATTTAGATCTAATTCTCATGACAATATTAATATAGTAGAGTTGAGCTGGTCTTACAATTATAACCTACTTATAATAATAAATACTAAACTAATCTACTTATAACAATAAATACTTTTTTCAATCATCACAGTAATAATAACTTCAAATATATGTTTTACAGTTGTAAAACAAGAGTGAAAAGGAGGTCAAGGTTATCAGCCTATTATTTTATATTATAATGTTGATTATTTCATAAGAGCAGTAGTAATTGTATTTATATTATTTTATCTTTAAGATTAAATTAGAATAGCATAAATGCCAGTTAGTATACTGATGTACTGTTAACCTAATATATTAAGTTCCTGGTACAAAAGACGTAAAGCCTTAGGCTTGAGGGTTTATGTAGTTATAGAGTAAGAGTACATACTATAAGCACTAGTGATTTGCCTCTTCTTTGCTCGAGACTATAATTTTTTTTGCGTTTTTACAAACTGTTAAGTAGGTCACGAGTAACAGCCGAGACTGCGGCCTACACACAAACTTTACTTTTAATATAATTGTATATATTAATAAGTAGTATAGTTAGCCTTTTTGCTATAAAACCATTAAGTAATCAAGTTGAAAATGATTTGCTCATATCAGAATTGCGAGACCCGGGCTTGAACCCGCTTCACTCGGTTTCTCATGCCATCACATTACTACGAGACTACAAGTGCCTATTAATATTCTAGTCTGTTATTACCTATAATATAAATAAATAATTATTGATATAATTTTTACAGCTCAAAATCAAAGAGTTCAATATGTTCTGCTGCAAGGTTATTATCATCGACATTCGATTTATGTTTATTTTTGTTTTATTTTCATTTTTTTTAATTGCCCGGTTATAACTCAGCTGTCCACATATACCAATGTCGGAAAAGAGCGGGAAAACATGGCGGACGTACGATGGCTCACCAAGCAGGTCCAAACAATATTCATTTATTCTATTTTGAATAATACCTAATTAAATATATAAATAAAATAATGTATAACATTTGGCCACAGTCGACCACCAGTGGAAAGATCAGAATTTAAATTACCTACACCACCGAGAATAGAAAGACGAGTGCACTCTATTGTGGTTCCCAAACAAAGGTTTATTTTTAAATATTTATTTTAAAAAAATCAAACGCGATAGTTTTTTTAATAAGTTGGGACATTATTCCAGACAGCACCATTTATTTCCGTGGTAAGCTACGAAGGAAGCTTGTGTTACGGATACCAGATAGTTGAAATACTACATTCAAAAGTTTAAATACATACATATTATAAATATAAACACCCAAGACTGGAGTACAAATATCCAAGTTTAAAAAATAAATGCCCCCAGCGGGACTCGAACCCGCGACCGCTGGCGCAAGAGTAGGGTCACTACAAACTGCGCCAAACGTGTCGCCTTTAAATATTATTATATTATGTAAAATTATAATCTTCTACATATAATAATATTCTAACTCAATCGAATTCATGTTTTATTTTTGCAAAGTCTTATTGAAATAGTGATTGCTTACTAAACCGAATGTGTAGTTTTTCAAATCTGTCTATCTGGGATGCATCAAGTGAAACCACTGTAGAGATTTTGATAAAACTTGTTAAAATGATAGTTGGTTATCCGGGTCATGGTATAGGATACTTTTACAGCAGGAAAATAATTCGAATTCCGAAAACCTACTAGTTTTGTAACAAAATAAACTAACAACGAATAACACGTCACACGGCTAAAACCTTTGAAAGTAAAAAAACCAAGATATATTTACTATGATCTCAACCCTTGTCATAGAATTGTCCCGGATTTGATAAGTTTCTATCTGGTAACCCTACGTACATAGGAAAGGACCTTACAGTTTAGAGCGAAGGACTCGAATCCAGCTCTTAATAAATTAAAAAAAAAAAAAAGGAAAGGGTATCACCGGAGCGAGGGTGGGTCGTAATAGAATAAAATTAAAAAAGTCACATTGCCTAGTAGCAATCTGACTTATATTTGTTAAATATTTAATCTTAAAACTAATTAAATTGAAAGAAATCGATTGACACTTAAGTTTTAATTGTAAAATTAATCAATTGTTTTTTTTTTGTACAAGAGTATCTCGAGGGCCAGGGTCGTGTGGACCACCGCGTGAAAGGTTTATATACATATTTTTCATTATTTTTACTAGTATTAAACTTTTTGAAGATTTACTTTAGTTCAAACATTAGTATTTGAATTCACATTATTGTAGTTTTATGCAGAAACATGATTAAAGTACTTTATCATAATAATAATTATTAGATACAGATAAAAATTATCTTTCTTTAAAAAAATCCGTAAAAGTCTAGAGCGAGACACTTAATTAAAAAAAAACAAAGTTCTTTTGCCGTTAAAAAAACAATAAATGGTTAGAAAAATTAAAAGAACTATATTCAGAAAATAAAAAAAACTAATTAGGGTACTAAACACTTCTAGGGTGCATTCCTTCATAATCGTTTATTTCCAAGGGGGGCTTATCTTTTCCCCAAGGCCGACTCTACATATACTTAATTATTATGTATTTTAAATTAATTTGCCTTAATTTTTATGGAACATCTTTTATGTGAATGAGATTTTTTATGGAAAACTAAAACACAATTAAAATCCTTTTCGTAAATTATTATTAAGAGCCTCTTCTACCTAATTACTTTAACACCAAACTTTTTAATCTTGTCTCGTCTGCTGTTACTACACAAAACAAACGCAACATTTGATAACTGATTGCGATTCAGTAAATAATACTTAGATTAAGATAAATGTATATCATAACAGTCATATTTACAGATAAGTCGTAATTAAATGAAATAGTTTATTAGCAACTAAATGCTTTATTTTACATTTAATTTTTAAAGTGGTAGTGCCATGCTTGTTACCTTCGGGTAGCAACCGAATGGGCCGGCACGCCCCGTATAGTTCATTAGTACCACTCTCTCACAGAAGACCGGCGTGAAGTGGCAGCTATGCTGTCGCGTTTCGTCCAGTGAGTGAGAGTCCGGGAGGCCCACTCTCCTTCCCCCCTCCCTCTTCCCTTCATCCTCCGCCTTTGTTCCCCCCTCCCTCCCACTTCCCTCCCTTCTCCATCCCTCCCCTTCCTAAAAGGCCGGCAACGCAGATGTCCATAGGCGGAGATGATCACTTCCCATCAGGTGAGCCTCCTGCCCGTTTGCCCCCTTTTTACCATAAAAAAAAAATACTTAGTCCTAGCCATATTGTTTGATTCGTCATCTTACAAATGGTCTCGTCTTATAAATGATAAAGGCAAATTTTAAAAAGTGTGATGGTAAAGCACTGTGGTCATATACAGGGTATAACAAAAAAGGTATATCGAGAAAGCTCAAGTGGGAAGCGAAGTGAAGTTTTCGTAACACATCCTACCATTACTGATCAAATTCTAATCTGTCATAAACGTTTTATACAATGATGAATTTTTGTGAACGAATCTCGTGGTTCACATATCAGAGCTGTTTTGTAAAACACCTAATGCCTGATTATTTTGTAAAATAGGCGATTTTTAAACCTACATTTGACTTCGGCATTTCATAATTCAGCCAGTATTTCGAAGCGGATATTTTATAAATTGGCGAGTTAAACAATATGCCTGCGTTCATTTTTATTAATACATACATACCTATTTAAAATTTGTTTTATTAGAGGCCTAGTTTTGGTACTACCTACTTAGAAGTTTTCATTCGTTTCTCAATTATTCTTTTTTATTTTTATGTATTGTATACGTTGATCTGAGATCGAATGATTACTACTTATGTAGTTATTTTCTAAACAAGTACATTCATTCTCTGGAAAAATGTCATTCATTCATAATTAATTGCTATAATTAAATAGGCTATAATGAGTAGGTCAATATCATATTTTTTAATATGTAAGCAGACCTAGTTACTTCAAATGAACGTGATAATAGTGTTAATTAGATACAAATAGGTACTCTATTTCTATTTACTTTATATGGATTTTTAGCTATTTACAGCTGTTCATACATTGCGGTTCTGAAACTTTTTTCGTATACAGCTTTCAGATGCGTATACACACATTGAAACATAATACTTTCTTAGGTTTACGCGAATATTTGACATTATAAATGAAACTATCTTTTCGGATTTTGTCGCGCATTTATTATGATTTTTGGTTATCAAATACGTATACATCTACATACATCACATATTATCTTATACGTACTTATATATATTTAGAATCTGATGGTAAATCGTATACAAAAATCGATTCGGTAAATAACAATGTATATGAAGCAATTAACATCATACTGTGTATGTACGTTTTTTCACCGTTTCGGCAAACTGTAGGTGCGATTTCTGATCCGATTTGGTAAAACCGTAGATGTGTGAAATCATGATTTATAGAATTAGAATTTAAGTTTTATACTATAAAGAAACTGTCTATAAAATATATCTTTCATAAAAGTCCATAACTTTTACATTAAAGACGCACATACATACTTTTTAAAAGTAGGTTATGTATATAACTGACAGTTTGACATGATATTCCTATACGATGAATTTTTTATAAAATTAAATTGTTTTAGTAAAAAATTGGGCAACATTTGTAACAGTATTTTTTTTTTCAGCCCAAGTAACCTCAAGTGGTATCTACTAGCGCTCGCCGGCGCTTTAGTACTCGGCTTCGCTTTGAAGAAGTATCTCGGGAACAAATAAACTTAGAATATAGTATTTCGGTCCAAAATTAACTGGTTAAAACCAGTTGGCTAGCTATAAGCTACCCTTGCCCGTATCACTGATATTCCTACTGACTGTGTTACCATATAAATATTTTATATACCAGTGATGCTAATAATATATACATAATATAATCTTTTGATGTATTTTTACAATTCGCATTTATTTATTAGGCTGAAAGCATTTGTTATTTTCTGGTGTAAGTACTCAATACTTTATACTATTGCCATTTATTAACTTATTACTTTATGTTTTTACACAATAAAGTAGTGTCCTAATATTAATTTGTTGTTTTTATTACAGGTATACAACCTTATTATTTTTCTAAGTATATAAAATAAGCGAAATGCATCGCTCGATGCGTAGATAAGCTTCAAAGTTTTTGGGTACGCGAAAAGTATAAGGATATCAGCGGTTTAGGAACATTTATTTTTATTTATTATTATAAAAAAGATATAGATAATAAATAAAAAATTATGAATATATAAATAGATAACACAATTATCTGTTTGTGATACTTTTCACGTATACTTTATAAAGTAATAATAATAATAATGTTCTCCGACCGATTCCGGCCGGCGGCCAATCTCATTGAGCTAGCTATGTGCGCGGGAGATTTTATAGTGCACGAGTGTATGCCCAGACATAAGTACACTCTCTGTTCCTATAACTCTCATACTCCGGTGGGACGACAAAACTTGGCCCGGTTTCGGCACTCGAACCCAGGACCTCTCGATGTATGACCATACTAGCTAGCCACTACACCACCGAGGCCTATATATGTACATACCAGAAATAAAACTGCAAATTGTTAAAATTAATAAACTTTATTAATTATTTTTGGCTATTTAAATAAATAGATATGTCTAGAAGTAGCCTCATGGTTAATTTTTACACTTTACTCTCATCCTTAAGATACGTATACGTGAGTATTTATTTTTGCCTATAAATAATAAATATAAATAAACAAATAATAATATATGTATATACAATTGAGTAGTTGATTTAGTTCTCAAAAATGTATAGTTTAGACAAAAATAATAAAGCAATACATAGTATGGCAGCACTGGACTGGAGGGTATTCCCCGACGAATAAGCACCTATTTTAGCCGCGTACGAAATCACGTGGAACACATAGTTTTGTTCGTGGACATTGTGGAATAGATGAGCGAATGGTCCTGAAATAAAACATTTGTACATATTTTAAATACATATTATATAAATATTATAAATATGTTGTGACATTCTTGGTTTACTTCTATTTACTTGCAAATGGTTGGAGTATTTAATTATGAATAAAAACCATATATAATACTAGCATTCCCCGCGGCTTCGCACGCGTTAGAAAGATCGGAAACCAAATTCTTTCAAAGTCGCGCGGTATTATGCCTCGCAGAACTAACGCCTGCCCTTCCCGTTTTCGCATTGGTCGTAGTTTTCGTATTGGTCGTAGCGTTATGTAATATAGCGGATTATCCAAAACAAAGAGAATTTTTCGATTCGGGCCAGTAGTTTCTGAGATAAGCGCGTTCAACAAAAAAAAACAAACAAATAAACTCTTCAGCTTTAAAATATTAGTATAGGTTTATAAACAAAAACTCAAGATATACATTTCATTTTGAGGACATTCAAAAGTGTCTTCAAAAAGCGCGTTAGTTCATTTCCTTGAACGACAAAATTGCAAGGCAACTAATTTCGCTTTAAAAATTAGGTACTTTAAGTTCGGATTTAAGGTGAGACATTTAAACTTTTCGATTTTCGAATTATATCGTTATAATTATAGCATATCGACGCCACCACGGTCTTGTGAAACAAGTCTTGCAACAAAGCCAATTTCAGTAAAGAGAGTTTAGTACGATTGTGTCATAACTTTTCTTTCACGTCAATGCCGCTGTAGCCTGTGTGTCGTTATAATCGCAGTGGGAATGCGTACGCCGTTTGAGTGATTCGCGATTGTACACGAGTGGTCTTATTCACATTCACATTGTCAATTTCAAATTTCTCATGTTTATTTTTCTCTCCCAAGTATTGTGTTGTTTAATCATTGTTATATCGTTTCGATGAGTTTTGCTGTTTTGATGTTATTTTTGTTTTCAATTCAATTCAATTCTCTTGTTAATGACTTCAAAGCGTGCCAGTTGAGCACAAATTATTTCGCCAGTGTCACGTAGAATATTTTTGTTGTGTTCAAATTTGAAAAAGTCCTGTCAAAATTGACAGAATCCAATTCTGTCTTCGTTGCACACGCACACCAATCTATCGTCATACCTCTGGCGAACGTAAATTAAAAAGAATAGCGCAACCATTAAGCCGACGTACCCACTACTGTTGTTGCAAGACCTGCGTAAACCTGACCTGGTATAAGACAGTGGACGCCACATTTTATGAAATATTTATTTGTTGACGCATCCATATAAAAAAGTTATACTTCTAATAAGTGCCGGATTATAGAAACGATTAAAAATACAAACCTTTAGCATAAATGATGACGTCATTTCCTCCATGAATGTTTTCCGCCAGCGGGATGGCAGCCGCCTGCTCGTACAGGAAGGAGTTGGTATCGACTGTTTCGGGGTCCTTCCTCACAATACGACTACCGTTTTTGTCACTTTCTATGGAATATTTGTAGGAGCCGGGGCCACCCGTGCCGTATGCGAGAGTCGTATAGTTCAGACCATCGATTGGAGATGGGCCTGTCGTTCCTGTAGTAATATAGGATAGTTTACTGTAGTAGGTATATCTAAGGGTCATTAACAATCTCATACATTAGCCATATTACAGTACAGGTGGAAGCGCAAACTTATATCACTCTCAAACTTTGGTTGAATGACTATTTAACACGCCTCAGCACTTAGCAAATGAACTCAATAGCTGAACCTGACCTGGGATTTGAACCCAGGACGGAGGACCTCCGGATCTGTCATACATGCCAGTTAAAAGATTAATATAAAGGAAATAGCTATAAGAATAAGACAAAATATGCAAAGTTTCCGTTTTGACTTACCAAAAATATTGGAGCCTCTTTCCGGATATCCATTGATGGTTAAAGTGTGGCTGTGGTCGCTGGTCACTATCAGGAGGGTGTCGTGCTCATCGGTCATGGCCAGAGCGACCTTTACCGCCTCCTCCATAGCTGCGACCTCGTCCACGGCGACCTTGGCGCGGCCTCTGTGGTGTGCCATGTCTATATTCCCACCTTCCACCTATAAATTAAAGTTTCCTTGTCAGCTTAAAGTTGCAGTGAGCATTTATTACGTCGAGTTTCGACTCGTAGTATGGGAGGCCGATAATATGGTGGCCAAATCTAAGAAGCCGCTTAAATGTTTTTAGTATTAATTTTAATCAATATTGTAGTTTTTATTTTATTTGTATTCTTCTCAGTAAATAGTTTCATTTGATACTCATATCATGTGAAAATTATAAATCGCCATAATGCGGCGACCGACTTTAGAAAAGCCAGTTGCTAAGCCGGTCTATTTTCCGTACCCGTTCAGATGACATCAGATGATACAAACCTAAGTTTATTCACTGAGTAACACACGATGGGATCTCCCAATCTCCGGAAATAAAACATATATAATTTACAAACCATTAGGAAGAATCCATTCGAGTTCTTCTTCAATACCTTGATGGCGGCCTCCACCATGTCACTGATGGAGGGCATGCCATTCGAGCCCTTGACCCTTTCGCTTTCATAACTCATGTGGGCGTTGGCAAATATACCTGTGATTAATTCAAGATTAAATAAAATTATTTTTTGATTCTTTATCTAGTCTTGAACTAGTGACCGCTACACTTATTCTAGGGACCGCTCGGAATCTGAATCGATCATGTCTACTTTAGTAAGAGTTTGTATCTGGCTCATATCGCAATGTTTTTGGCGAAAAAAAATTTTTCGGCATGTTGGGACATTAGCATACAGCTCTTATCTTTCATATGAAATATTGCATTGTCAAGACAATGCACAATTAAAGAAACAAATAAACTTAAATCTCCAATCAAAAACTGATATCATACCAAAAAGATAATCGGTCTCATTCACGTTGAAGTCCTGAAGCTCTTTATTATTTGACACTACGCTGTACTTCAAGTTTCTGCTTTGCTTATTCTCTCTGTAGTCTCGGATAAGATCCTTTCCATCCAGTCTGGAGCAACTCCAAGAACTTAGAGGATCATCAGTTGTTCCTGTTGCATTTGGAATTAAGGACTGTCTTCCACCTCCCATTATTACCTGAAAATAATATTTTTTTTCGAACCGATTACTTAAATTATCGCTTCGTAAAAAATACAGCGTCTTTCTGACCGTAGCGGGTTCGACTCCAGTGTATTTATATTGAGCATATCCAAATGTGCAACAGATTAAGTATCTATTCAATTCTGGTACCAACCAACCTTTAAAAATTACAAACTTTCTGTTATTTTGTACAATGTAATTAAGTATGTAGGTATACCTTTGTTTTATTATTAGTATGTGTTTCTTTGTATTTTGCCTTTTGAAAAGCTTGCGTAAAGACGCAGGTCTAGTTTGTTTAATGAAACAAATCAGACGAGATCCATCGTTTTATATCACATAGGGAATTAATTGCCAAAATGCGTAGGGATTATAGGATATGGAAAGGTAATAGGTGTATCGAATAGAATCTAAAGTATAACGAATTACGATACTTACATGCAAATCTCTTCCTGGAAAATCCTCGATTAACTGCCTTGCGATATCTTTACATTGCTTGGAGTCAGCTGGTACGTAGGCGTCACACTCCCACGTGCGAGCCGCGCTGTGCGCGTACAGCGGGCTGGGCGTGGCGTGCGTCACGCGCATCGTGGTCACGAACCCTTCAACCACAGTAGTTAATTTAATTTATAACGATCTCCATCGTGTCTTCTCAATTCTAGGTGACTTTGGGGAAGTTTATGCTTAATTGTCACGCCTTTGATATGGAATTTGAATTGATATTCATTCATGGTATTAAAACACACAAATACTACAAAAATGATCAAAATTATGTGGAAAAAGGTGAGCGTATATATAAATAGAGGTGATTAAGCCATCCACATACCTTTGTGAAAAATAGTCGGTATATAGAAGGTGTAGAAAAATTTTCAAAAAATTTTTCTTTGATCATCAATTTTTTTACAAGTAAAAATAGCGGATGCGTTTAAATATTTAAATATTACTTTACAAATTAACGGATTTGATTGTAATATGGCTTAAAAATATAATATAATGGGTCTACTCTCGGCGCTGACCTGCACTTTTTCCAGCTCTCAAAGCGAGTACCGCCAAAGAGTCCAGTTTGGCTTTAGGGTTTAAAGACGCCGCGCAGTCTCTATGCGGTACAGAGGCATCCACGCCCACTGTATTTTGGTTTACTTTGGTCCCGCTGAATAAAGCTGTAGCAGTTGAGGCTGAGTCAGGCACCATTTTATCAGCAGAATACGTCTGCAAAATTGAAATAATTTAAAGTTAATTATGATGAGCATTATATATAAAATATGGTGGAATGGATTTTACAAGTGGTAATCTTCGACAAAGTAGTCGAAGATTACCACATATTTATTGAATTACATCATCCATCTTAAAACTTTACTTTATACTCTGTTATTATAGAAAATACAAAATAATTAGTTCTAAGGTTAGACGATATATCTTCCTAAGTGTCAAAGGTTATTTAATTGATAAACGCTCATGCTTTTTTAACTTGGGAAGTACATTATACTATTATAATAAAATACGTAATTCTTAAAGGATTTCGACTTCACCTTTAATAATCCTACATGTGGAAAAGTCTCAAAGGAAAGCCGATGACTTTCCCCGCCTTTATAGATTCTAGTTGCCGTCACTGTATTGGGCCCCATGCCGTCACCAATGAACAGTATAACATTTTTCGCTTTATTTTCATTCCATTTTACTTTCAATGCCTCATTTAGCTCCTGAGTTGCTAGATTGACCCAGTGTTCTGGATCTAAAGAATATATGATATCGTTAATATAATATGGTAAAGATATGGTGATAATTAAATACTAAATATTTTTAAATATTAATGATTTATTGTAATAGAAATTAATGCGTAAACATGAGGGAAATTATGATAAACAGTGATAATTATTAACTCAAGGAGTTGACTCGGACTTTTATTATTTTGGTGTAAAATTCTATATGAAAAAGTTATTAGTAGTATTCTGCACTTTTTAACGGCCCACTTCTCGGCAAGAGCCTCTCCATCCATCTCCCTAGCCAAGTGCTGGCAGACTAATAATGTTTTTAGAAAACTTGCTAGGTTCCTAGAGGATGAGGTGGTGCAGATTTGCACCATTTATGCACCATAAAAAGTTCCACCACAATCACGTTGGAAATGAAAGCGAGCGAGTCACCTCTGGGTTACCGTCGTTATTGTTATATTTGTAAGATTATAATCTAGTCTAATCATTTTTAAAGTAACTTCATTTGGAGCGATGAGATTTATTTGGATTGATGAGAGTGATTTTTTTACGTTGCGACAGGTTTAGAGTAAGAAAGTGGTATTTAAATATCCCTTTAATATTGTGTGAAGTGATCCCATATATTAATTATTGTGTATTACTATTTACATAGCGGGTGTTTTATTATTGATAAAAAAATAACATATAGAGATCTTTTATTTAGTTTCTTCTGCCTCGGTGTTTGTCTGTAATTAAAACTCGCCAGTTAAGTTTGACCCACTTCCCAATATACGATTAAGCAGAAATTTTGCACACGTTTGGTTCTCAAGTCTGCACGATGACCTAAATGTCGCCATTTATTATCCAATATGTTGTACGTTACAAAAGATCATCAGATCCATGGCCCATATGAAATGGGCATCAAATCAAAAACTAAGTGACGTCATTGTAAATCCAATATGGCGGACTCCCATGGTGGCCTTATGAACCCCTATAATATAATTAATATCAAAGGAAAGGGTTTGCTGCGGTGTCTACGAATAAAAAGTAGAATAGAATACTGTATACACTTTTTAATTTAATATAAATTAACACAATTCAACAAATGATAAGTTTCATATTTAAAAATTCAATTTTCTATTATTACTATTAATAAGATCTAGATTAGTATATTACATTGAGCACACGGTGGCCCTAAATTCGCTGGTGCTTCAAGAGACGCGCCTGAGCAAAGTAAAGGTATGGTGTTAGTATTGTATTAAAATTACAGAATTAATTTTGAAAAAAAAAAACTGAAAATGAAACAATAGTAAATTTACATACTTTATGTATAATCAATTAAATAGATAAGACTGAATTAAAATAATTTGCTAAGTTATCCATTACACATAAACTAATTTAATACAAAGTAATTGTCTTTATTACATCGTCTTTTCATTTTTCTACAATAAACTTACCTTTTCGTAATTCACATCGCACAAATACAAATATTAACGACACAAATAACACAACCAACCGACTCTTGCGCATTTTGACAACTAGAGCACAGACTGTTTAATAGAAATTGATTCGTAACCTCCGTAAACTCTACATACAGTCACAAAGCGCCGCCCCTTTTAGATAGCAACACTTTTTCCTGTAGTGTTTCCATATGTAAATAAATGTTTCCTTATTTTTATATAGCTTTACTATTTCGGTACATGAATTACTAAAACTCTATTTTGTACGTAACATACTTTTCTAGATAACTAATTTAACTAAATACTTATTTATAGAAACATCTATAATCAGTTTTAATAAAAAAAATGATTTTGTTTTTTTTTATATCGCTGCAAAGACATTAGGCGCCGCCGAGTTTACTTTGATATATTTTTTATTTGCAATATGTAAAATTCTCTAGACTCTATTTTTTAACCTGATTTTAAGGTAATGACAAACTTTCAAATGCAACCAAAATAGGTAGGTACTTAATGTTTTTAATACGCATGAATTACTTCGTGTATGTGTATGTATACAAGAATAACCAAAATTGACAAAATAAAGGGATTTTATGAATAAGATTTATTTACCCTACGAAGTTTTAATAATGTAATATAGTGGCAACACAATTTGTTTTTTTTTAAGATAAGTTTATAAAGTAAAATATTTTTAATCGGAGATTTTGATAATGATTATGTACTTAAGTATTTAGTTGTCGAAAGCAACATGTAGAGCAAAATATCATAATTTTTATTTCACTATTTTATCATTTTTACAACCAATTTATTTATTTTTTCTAATTTGAATGATTACAATATAAAAGAAGTTTTTAAAACATAAAACTTTAACAGACACCGTTAACTTAAAGGTACCTAAAGTTTAAAAACAGAATGAACATTGATAACAAACAAAACAAAGAAAGAATCTCTCACGACATTGCCATTGGGGCTAATTATTGAATAGTGCTGGCTTCTAGCCAGAGAGTCCCACACAACCACCTGTTACCTACAGGAGGTATGCGTACATGCTTTTTCCAACATTAAAAAAGGGGTAATCAACACCAAATTGAAGGTTTTTTATAGCGTCAAATATTGAGGAAACTGGAAACGTTTAATATTTTTTTTCTGGGCTACTGTTATAAAATCTACATAATATATTTATGTATAGGAGAAATGCTCCCTATGTATCATAATTGCGAATGTGTTAGTTTGTATCTCGTTTAAGACATTTTATAAAAGGATATAAGAGTCCTATTAATAATTTTTAAAAGCAGCAAGCAAAAGAAAGCAGCTGCAGGTTTCTTTACTAAATCTTTTCGAATGTTATCATTTTAAATCATAATATAACGATAGCTCTTACTAAATAAGTTAGTATGTAATAAGAATAATTAACGTATTTAAATAGGTAAATTTTTATGACTAACAACGATCAGAATGTAGCGAAAATCTACGTAGGGTTACAATTAAATGTGTGATAGAAATATATCAGTTGTCGCGATCGATCGACGCGCCGCCCTGCGCAGCCATCCAGCCTCCGTTAAGGGGAAGCTTTTATTAAGAAGCTATTGACTTACCCTTGCTTTTCTCAGTACATAACTATCTATGTGGTAATCTGTGACAACATACTAAGGTAATCTAACTACCTATATGTCCAATTTCTTCCAAATCTGACCAGGCGTTTCTTAGTAAAGTACAAACACACCTACATACACATAAGCGTTATCATTTGTAATAGTAGTATCATGTATGTAATATATAATATATATTATACATATATAATATACCTATCATCATTATTTGCGTGGACGTTGATGTTTTTTGTGGCAACTTACTAGAATTTAACAGGGTATATTGAAACTGGATTGATATAAATGTACGGCTACAGATCTCGAGTTCTTGGGTTCATTGGGTTTTATCAAATAGAGCTATATATATCTTCTCCCATCTTTATCTGATACCTTGATGTAAGCGCGCTTGATGTTTTAATCCTGGCAGTCTGGTTGAATCACTTAATAAGCCAAATCATTAATGTAACTCGCTACAAAACGTTAACCCTCAATTCAAAGACCGATAAATAATTCGTATTTACACACAAATTTTCCGATTCTAAAATAGGTTAATTGAAAAACTGCCTTCCCCTTAACGATTCTCCTAAGTTGAGTCAAGTAGAGTTGTTCCAACACTCTAGTCGCTCACAATGTCTAAGCTATTAAGATGCGAGTGCTAGTGTGAGATAACAAGTGTTGTGAATGTATCATTGATTGATTAGTTGATTAATAAAATGGTAAGTTTGTTTCTTAATTTAATTAAATATGGTAATGAAATGTAATATCTTAATTGTAGAATATATTCTTATTGCATTCTGGAATTTATATAAAATTTTCGTATTTTGTAGAATATCGCGAAGCTCGGTGGATTTCTGCAATATTGAAGCGTTTACCTTCTTTTTCTTATCATAGTATAAAAAAATTACCTTCGGAAGCAACTAACAGATAAAATAGGTAACGAAAATGATTTTTTTTACTTTAACATATTAAAAAAGTCAAATTAAATTATAAATCAGTGAACTATTTCAGGCAAAGATGGAGCTCCCTGTGTTAGACAAGTTCTGTTTTATCTTCCACTTGAGGACGGGATGTATCGTCATGGGGATTATAAATTCGGTTTGTATGACATTGCGTATTTATTTAATTGTCAACGAGGACACGTTGTCCATATGGATGTTCCCTTCTACAGAAGGTTCAACCCTATATTTCAAGAGAAACATTATTTGCTCTGGACAACCTTGATCACATCTTGCCCAAGTCACTTTATGTGGGATAATAATGCCTAGGACTCCGCTTACGAATACTAGTGTTCTAGACAAATAAATCAGATTGTTCGTTTTCAGTCACTGCATTTATAAAGGAAAACCCAATAAACTTCTTTTTAATTTATGATGTACTAACTTGTATCAGCGACTTAAATCGTGTGCTAGTACGTAGTAAAATCCTAAATGTAAGAGTTAAAGTAACATAAAAGTGCTTTATGAAGGCATTTCCATATATGGAGCTCCTTTTCTTTATTTAAATTTTACCTTTCCTGTCAAGCTTACGCATTAAACAAACTTCCATGGGACCATTAGGATTCCAGATATAGTACTTAGTTCTTGAGACTTTATGTTTTGTATTTTGCCCATTTAACAAGTATATTATATAATATAGATTTGCGAAGACTGATTAAATGTTTATCTCTTATAGATCCTAACTTTTGTGTTGGGGGTGATCCTGATCACTTTCGCGGTGGACATCAAAGACGCGGCGGAGTCTAAGAAAGATGATATGGATGGCATGTCTTCCGTCGTTTACACCATTGTTGTGCTGATCGTTGTTCTCCTTTTCGTGAAGTTCCTACTGGATTTGATCTTCGTATGGGCCGTTTACAAGGTAAATATAATAATTATCAACTATTTTATTAATAATCCTATGGTAAATACTTTTGTAATTGACATTCCGAGAAAAAAATTAACAATCCATTAATAGATACATAAAACAATAATATTTGTCTTTTGCTTTATTTATATATTCTACTTTATTTCGTCAAATAATTTTAGGAGAGGAGTGGCATTATAAAGAAATATTGCATCTTCTGGATCGTGTTCCTAGTGCTTTTCATCATTGGGTTCCTCAAGACACTGTTCCACATGGGGGCTGGTCATGTCATCGCTCAGATTCTGTTCTTAGGTATGATATTTCAGACTTTTCATATTTTTAAATAAGTTAATACATAAAATACTAGCTGGCAGCTGATTATCTTCGCTTCGCTCTGGAATATCCTAGTGAATATTGAGTGCCAATTTTCATCCAGTTCCGTTCAGCCGATTATCGTGATGGAGTCATAAACTTTCGCAATAATAATATTATTACTTTCAAAATTTTCGAAATAAAGTCGTTTAATCTTTTTTTCAGCAAAATTCATTAAATTTTAAACAAAAAATTTATTTTCAGCTGAAAATTTCTACTACATCGTCGTGATCCGGAGCTACTTGATTTCGATCAACGAAGATGGAGTTTTGTAAGCGTTTTCATTTTAGAATATTTTATTTTACATTTGTTTCGAATGTATTTAAAATATTGTTTGAAGAAATCAGTAAACAAAAATACTAAAAATGACCATTTATAATTAATATATTTTGTAAGGATATATATATATATTTTAATATCATTATTAAATACAACGCCATACATTCCTAAAGCAAACTGTAACAGATAAAAAATGTCCGAAATCATTTTTAACTAAACAAAGGCTGATACTTTTTACGTAACAATATAATAATATTATTGCGTCGTTAAATCATGAAAATGTTAATGTCATTAGTTCAAAGCATTTTTCAAAGTTATTCGCTAACATTAATTGTAATAGTGGTTGTGAAATTTTGTTGAAGTTACCGTTAAAAGGAATCATCATATCATAGATGTTAGCAAGTGCTTCAGTATCGGGTATCATGTTCATTTCAGATGAGTTTTATAAGATTACATTTACTTATTTTCTTTCTCTTCCTTCCTGTAAATTTTCTAACTCTACATTTTATAATTTTAATATTTTTTATTTTTATAGGCTGTAACCTGCATTTATGTCTTCATTTTTATATCTACATTTAATAAGCTAAAAACAGTGGTATGTCAAACTTAAAATATTTAAAACTTAAGGTGATATCAGACGTGTTATTTTTTGTTCACTTTCGTCTTTCACTTTTCATTTTTCATTCAAAGTGACACATCTGATTGTAAAATGAAACATTAGTGCCTAATGAATTCATTAGTGAACCGATCCAACAGTGTTGGATATTTTCATCTGGTATCTTTCACTCCACTCCGAATGAACGATAAATGAACGGTCTGTCCTGTAGCCGACTTAATTCGATGACATATTGAAAGAAATGAAAAATGAATATTATATTCTTTATCATTCCGTTTAAGCCGTGTGAACATTGAATGAAAGAAAAATGAAGCATTCACCCGAGTGAATAGTCATTCGAGTTAACCTTCTGATATCACCGTAAATGACATTACAGGTCGTGTTGTAACTGCAAACTAAAATATATAAGTGCTATCTGATTAGTGTATGATAATGAACATGATATCCAAATATCATAAGTTCGTCTTCCATAACATAGAGTTAAGCTCTCAACTTTTATTAATTACCATTTTACATTCAATGTATGCAATGGTGAGTGGTTCCGTAGAACATGTGTTGACTCTTCTTTATATTTGTTGAATACTTATTAAAAAAAATTAAATATAAGGCTTTCAAACAGCGAATAAAAGTAAGGTGGCTAATTAATTTTGTGTGAAGACAGCTTTATATGTTTACCGAGATTTCTTGCCAAATGTCATAAGCCCGTGGACCGCTGACTATCCTTAAGTTAAAGTTTTTCGAAATTAAGTTGATAATTAGTAAGTAACACGTCTTAACCTTATAAGGCAATTGAAAATTGGCAATACTAGTTTCAAAATTCATACTATTGCCGACACGATAGGTGCAAAAACTAGTTGTCTTTTCTACTCATTGTTGTTCAGCAGATTCTTATGAAGATATTTCGGCAAATATGTAGAGCTGCCTGTGAATGCCTGCTTGCCGGCCAATGTGCTGATATTTACATCAAACTGGAATCAAACTAATCTACGTAGATTTCTACCGAGGGCGTTTAGGCACGGGGGTAGAATGAGCAAAGCGCTCTCAACTTTTAATGAAAATGAGCAGAAAATTACTAAAGAGTCTAAACGCCATCAGGTAATTTAACTTATTTAGATATTTATAGTAATCTTACTCAATTTCAATTTTTTTAAGACTTTTGGGTTAATTTTTTTAATTAACCCATTTTTTAATTAATTCATTATTCGCTTTATTTACGAAGATTTAAAGAGCGCTTTCTTTGTAAGGTATTTGAAAGTTTTCTTCTCACATCCACACAAACAATGTTGAATCGAACTTAAAACTAGACGATAAATTGATAACCAAGATCTTTTTAGAATTATATTTCTACACTATATGTACCTTTCCAATATTTTGATAAAACTATCTTTCTACCAAATCCCTATATGTTTATAATATATTATTGACGAATTTACATACATATATAAAATATGTCCTTCACGTACAATTCAAATAATTTATTTTCCTCTACAGATGACCTCGTATTTACTATTGTAATTAAATATTTTCTTAATTACAAAATTTTATCATAATTTGCTTATTGGCGAATTTGTTCATATTTAAAATGCTATACATATTACATACATACATATTAATTTTGAAATACATAAGTAAAAAACATTTGTCCTGAAAACACTTTAAAAAACTATAAGTTGTTTTAAACGAATATAGTTAAATATTTTATAAAAGGGCCCGATGAGTCGTTACTGTGTTATTATATTATGAATTTTATAAATATTTACGTTTTGTACGTAGTTTTAATAATTTAATAGGACAATGTAAAGCGGGCCCAGTATTTAGTCTATGGTAGGCGAAGACCGTAATGTACACAGTGTTAGTGGTTCGTTGAAATTATTCATATACTCGTATAAATAGATACGGTGTAATAGTCGGCTCTATAATCTATATGTAACTGTGTAGGCACCAATTAAATGAATAACGACAATAAGACGTCCTTCGCTTTAATTAGTTCATAGATCGTGTCTCTGTCCTTCTGTGAGAAGCGAATGGAATGCCTTCATAATGTACTCCATTTTGACGTCCCACTGCTGGGTACTAGCCTCCCTTCAATATAAGGGGGTCAGGCCATAGTCCACATATACTATACATTATTTTATACATAAAATACGCCATATAAACTATTAGAAATACGTATTTTGAAAGGCAATTGTTTTATGTTTTGCTAAAAATAAACACGCATTTGTAAAGTTAGTAAAGAGGATAATTAAATATTTTAGGAGATCAGCTCAATGTAACTTTCCAGTTCGGGAGGGTATTTACATATTTTCGGTTCTTTTTTACTTTGCATGTAATATGCAGAAAGCTTGGATAACCGAGTGATGCGGGTTCAAATCCGGGTCTCGCACCTCTGATATTTTCATGTGCGAATCATTTATATCATGATTACCACTTGTCTAACGGTGAAGGAAAACATCGTGAGGAAACCTGCATGCCTGAGAAAACCTAACAAAATTTCGAAAGGCATGTGAAGTCCGCCAAGTCGCACTAGGCCAGCGCTGTGGACTATGGCCTAATCCCCCTCGAAGGTACTGAGGGAGGCCCGTGCTCAGCAATGGGACGTTAAAAAGGGCTGATGATGATGATGATGATGATATAATATATTATTTTACTACACGTTTGACTTAGTTGGTAGAGCCAGCGGTAGCGGGTTCGAGTCCCGCTGGGGTCATTGATGTGATGATCACGAATGTTTTCAGTCGATACATAATATGTTTAAGCATTCCATTCGCTACTTATTACTAAAATATATATTATGTTTGTGAAATAAAAGTAAATGTTTAAAAAGAGTTACCAGTTACAAAATTCATATTATAATATTTAACTAGTTACTTACATATCTTCGACGTTTACATATTAATATACTCTATCCCTTTAAGAAGAATGTACTCCTAAATTATACAATGTATATTGATGTCTTAGAGGTGTTTTATATTTCATATTTGTATAAGGATCTGTTCACAATACTCCCAGTCATTACAATTATTAAGCTTCAAAAACCGTTGGACAGAGTTGGTAGTGACCTTTTTTTAAAAAAAAAAACAATTTTTTCGGATTTTATTTCCTGGATTGAGAATTTCGAAAAGATAGTCCTGTTTCGATATTGTGTCATAAGATTTGAGCCGGATAATGAGATGGGATAGACAGTATCTATCCCACTTTTACCAGCGTGGTACAAAGTTAACGCCAGGACGGGCTTCTAGTTCAAAATGGCCGTAGTTTGTGGACAGATCTTTACTTAATCAGTAATATTTGCAGTTTGCATATCCAATACTAAAGATCAATTTAAATGCTTTAAATGTCGTCGTAATTATTTACAATGTGAAATTTGTATTGATTTTATAGAGATTTTGATGTTTGTGACTGTTGTACAACGCTTCGTTCAATGCAGTGGGTAATAGAAATGAAAAAATTAAATGTACCAGTGTGTTTTATTTTCAAGCTCCAATCCATCTTTTTTTTTTTATTTTATCTTATAATAAGTAGTATTAATTGCTATTGTTCCAAAGATTTGTAACACATGTTGTATTTGGAAAAAAATCGGTTCCAACAGTTTGGAACTTTAGTAGGTACTAAGGTTTCAAAAAAAAGGTTGTAATAATTTTAATAAGTAACAATTATATGGTCTAATATCATATTATTAATATTTTTACGGTTAAATGTGCAAACTAATTTAGCTTCTTACATTATTATTTGTCATTATTTTTTTAAGTATTTAATGGAGTTAATTAGTTTTTAATACATTTTTAGAGTAAAACTATAGTAGGTTAATTGTTTATTTGTGAAGGTCCATAAAAAAAGGTTTAAATGTTAAACGGGTGACAATAGTATTATTTGGGTTATAAAAAAAGGGAATTAATAAAAGAAATTTAATAAAAGAAAAATAACGTTTATTAGAAATTAGTTGAAAATAAATTACTAATTATTTTTTAAATATATTTTATTCCTTCATATAAATCGTAACAGGCAATAAAAAATTGAGAAAGCGTATTGGATCACAAATGTTTCGCGCAGTCTTGACTCTACTGTGACGCTACATCGGCAAGGCAGTCTCGCTGTAGTTCATCTTCATCTTCCTGTACAGACTGTTCACTATCACCAAGTAGTATGCAGAATACACTGTGAATAATTGAAAAGTTAGTATTTAAGACTAGCATTTCCCGCGGCTTCGCACGCGTTCTAAAGACCGGAAACCAAATGCTTTCTGAGTCGCATCATGGTATGATACCTCGCGTAACTAACGCCCGCCCTTCCTGTTTTTGCTACATTTTTCATTGATGCTCCGCTCCTATTAGTCGTAGCGTATTATAATATAGCTTATAGCCTTCCTCGATAAACGGACTATCCAACACAAAGAGAATTTTTCAAATCGAACCAGTAGTTCCTGAAATAAGCGCGTTCAACCAAACAAACAAACTCTTCAGCCTTATAATATTAGTATAGATATTAGATATATCTTTCAATTTTACTTTTTTTCTATACCTTAGTAGGCGCATTATGAAATTGGTATGTACTTATTAAGATATTAATTCATCTGACTGATTAGACATTTTTATCGTATTTTCTTTAATCTGAATAAAATTAAGCAAATACATATTTTTTGTAATCGTGGTTTTTAATATGTTTTTGTTAAGTTTCTCCCAAAATCCAAAAAAGTTAGCTTAAGCAGGGCCGAGCGGTAAATTTTCTAGTGTTTCTAGTGCCTAGGTATTTTTTTTAGTTTCATAGGCACTGAGTACAAGGATAGTCCTATTTATTAGAATTAGTTTCCCCTATAATAACACTATGCAACAAAATAATTTTTTTTTTGTTTCACTGGGTTCACAGTATGTAATTTGTGTTTTGCCACCTTAAAACTATGTGAAATATCGAAAAAAATTTTTCATCACATCAAGTTTAATAGTGAAACGCATTTATTGATGTTACTTAAAATTACCTATATAATTAGTTACATAAATTGTTATTCTACATTAAAAATAACTTTTTTTTGAACGATGGGCTTTTCTCTTAAAGTCGGTAGTGGTAGTATCCCTTTGGAGGCTCCAACAGTAGTCTGCAAGCATGGCTGGCTCCCATCTACCCTGGTAACGCTTCTAGTATTCTGCAATTTCTTGATGAAATCTTTCACCGTGTTCATCACTTACTTAACCCATGTTATCAGGAAAGAAACTTAGATGGGAGTGTAAAAAATGAATTTTCAATGACATATTGCATCCTAATTTGTGATAAGCGTCCAGCATCCGATTAATCTTTTCATGAAAATCCGATGATTTGTGATTGCCAAGAAAATTTTTTGTGACGCCCACAAGAGCCAACCATGCATTTTTTTCAATAGGTCTGAGGCTCAATAAAAAGCAGGATCATTGACCAATTTCCGTATGTCAGGACCGATGAAAATACCTTCTTTAATTTTTGCCTCACATATCCTAGCATAGGAAATTTTGTTTTAAGAAATGAAAATCCAGGTCCGTCTTTGGGGAGTGCTTTTACAAAGTTCTTTATCAAAAAAGTTTGATGTGTAACGGCGGTAAAATGATTTTCTCAGATGGTAGTAATAGTTCATTTTTTACATTTTTCTGACCAACCAAGAAACCGGATCTTAAAGGCGAGTTTTGTTTTATTAAGTGATCTGAACGTGCTCTGCTATCCCATTGGCTTTTTTTCACTTTTAGGCGTAAATTGACCACAAACATAACAAAATATGATAGGACACACAGACACGCGGCATTTTGTAGATTTATGAATGACATAAATTTATAACTACCCTCAACTAAGTGTAGCGGAAACTAGATAAAGTAAGATCTTACGTTACGAAAATTACTGTTATTTTTGTTCTGGGACGTGATATCTAAATATCCATTTTTTTTCTGTTGTTTAATAAGCATACCTAATACAAATCACCACCCGGGATGTCAGTGATTTTTTTGATGTTGCATAGTGTAATCTAAGTATTTAGTGCAGCCTGATGTCACCACATCTTTGGATCATAGCATGCACGGCCCTGAGTTTAAATGATGACGATAAAGTATTATTTTTATTATAAATGAAACTATTTTTACGGATTTTGTCACGGATTTATTTTCATTTTAGTTCCTGACGTTTCAAATGCTTGACAGCAATCATGGTCACGGGAGAGTACTCCCGTGATAATGATGCATTTAAACCCAATATTCGCGTAAACCTAAGAAAGTATTATTATTTTTGTCTCATACTTAAAATGACTTACCAGTCCCTATTGTAAAAAATAACACAATCAGGGCAATGTTCCAGGGCTCTTCGAGGTACGGACTGAGCTCTGGACTGAAGAGGCATGTGACCACCGCCACCAAAAAGAGGCACACGATGAACACTGAGTTGAATAGTAGCGACATTTGGAGGCAGCCTGGTCGCCTCTGAAAATGTAAAACAACCATTTTAATTAATAAGTACTTAACATTATGAATAAAATAAAATCTTTCCAGATTTTGTCGCGGATTTATATATAATAAATCCGAAAAGATAGTTTCATTTATAATGTCAAGTATTCGCGTAAACCTAAGAAAGTATATATACCTACTTAAATTTGAATGACTTGGTTGTATTACCTACGTATGCTGAAGATAGAGTGGAAGACTATAGAAATATAAAATGGAACTTCAGTTTTAGTAAAACAAATTATTTTTTATTTTAATCGGACACTTTTCAAAGCACTGGAGTGTATTTTTATCTTAATATTGGATATTAACTTTCAGATTCTAGGTTGTAATTAGATAAATCCCATAACTCGATGAGTCCCAAACTCGAACCCATTACCTCAGTATCTACATCTGCACATGCTAGCCACTAGACTAACGGTTCACTCCTTACAATACAAACTTCAACTATAATTTATGTAAAAACAAGTGTAAAAAAATAATTTAATATGTTTACGTTCTTACATAACAAAAAATGTTATTACAATTCTATTACGGAAATGGAAACAAAAAGTTAAAAACGTTACAAACTCTACAAAGCAATTTTGCTCAAGACGAACAATGTATGAACAATAGCAGCTGTTCTGAGCGTCCACGTTTATCTCTGCCCAAACCATCATTACGATGCGAAATTATGTATTTTCCGCCTTCGTTTATTCTTACTACTTATGTATCTACTTATTTATATTAATGTTATACATATTCAATAAACTTAGGTATACCATTTATAAAAAGTTTTTGTCTTAACGAAATTCGCAACTTCTAAAGAAATATTTTTATTGGATATTAAAAAACTAAAGATAACTAATAAATATAATAATAAACCTATAAAAAATATTCGTTTGTGTAAAATTGCAAATTTCTCAAAATCCTTCAATAATTATTACTTTTATTTTTTTATACAAGAAGAAAGTTTATATCCTAGGCGGAAACGGAACCTTTGTGGTGTACGCAGATTTTTTTATGAATCCACCAAATACTTAAAAGTTTCATTGTAATAAAATACTAGCAAACAGCTGAGCTTTGTTAATAAAATTATATAATATATTTTTAACAAATAACTCATCTATATATGAGGTTAAATTACTATGTTAAAGCACAAATTTAGGCGTGATAGTTTTTCAGTGAAGTGTAGAAATAAAAGAAAAGGTAAACTTAAATTTATATAACTCTTCACAATTTTTTCTGTATTTTTCGACAAAGAATATACGTATGTATATAAAAATTAAAATTTATGTATATACAGATAATTGATATCAATCTTACCCTTCCAATGCCAACTAAAGCCACAATATTGCTAATCCCAGACAAGGTGGCGAACATGACCAGAGTCATGGATATGAGGTTATCTTCCTGCTCGCGCTCCCTGTGTCGCGGGAGACTCCACGACCCACCTAGGATGGCTGCTAAGCATGACAGCTGGAAGAAGATTATTACTCAATTAGCAATCCATCTTTGCTTCACAGCTTCTCATTTCGGTATTTGCTTCGAAAAAGTTTGAATTTAAAACTTTACCCTTTTTCCCGACGCGCGAATGTTTTACAGCAAATATGAGAATCGTGACCATGTTGACAGTTGGAAGTAAACATGCAAAGCCGCAGGAAAATGCTACCATTAAAAATAAGATACTAAGTATTTAGCTTTTTTAATTAAACACTAGCCTTTCCCGCGGCTCCACTCGCGTTCTAAAGCCTGAAAATCAAAATAAATATTTTCTCCCGTTTTTGCAACCTTTTCCATTGATGCTCCGCTCCTATTGATCGTAGCGTGATGTAATATAGCTTATAGCCTTCCTCGATAAACGGACTATCCAACGCAAAAATATTTTTTCTATTCGGACCAGAGATAAGCGCGTTCAACCAACCAAACAAAAAAAACAAACTCTTCAGCTTTATAATATTAGTATAGATTCAATGTCTCTATCTCATAAAAAATATCGATAGAAAATAACATCAATAAACTCAAAGCATATATTTTAATAATTGATCAATACAATGCAGCGGTGGTAAGCTTATTTATATCTAACCTTAATTTACATATTATGAAGGTCACTGATGCTATAGATAGTATCGACTAAACATTTTTACAGACAGACTCTTTTATACAGCTGGAAGATAAAGTGCAGGACCGATTGCTTTACGAGGCACGACTATATATACGGTCATCTATACTTGAGGATTTTGGTACCATCAATAACTAAGCTAACAAGTATAAAAAAAATATGTTGGGACATTATTACACACAGCGCCATCTTATTCCGTGGTAAGCTACGAAGGAAGCTTGCGTTACGGATACCAGATAGTTGATAAACTACATATATAAGTTAAAATACATACATATTATAAATATAAACACCCATGATTGGAGTACAAACATCCGAGTTAACAAATGTATGCCCCCAGCGGGAATCGAACCCGCGACCGCTAGCGCAAGAAAGTAGGGCCACTACAACTGCGCCAAACGTGTACGTCGTACCTAAATAACAGTTGCATTCAAGATTTACAATTATACCTTTAAATACAATTTATACCTTTTGCTGTAGAAACCCTTGGGCCATGGAGTCAAAGTGCTAAGCATTTTTTAAAAGACATAACACCTCGTCTTATCACCTCTACTGGTGACAGGAGAGCTGGCTCATTTTTCGCCCAAAGAATCGGCATTGCCATTCAGCGGGGGAATGCGGCCAGCATTCTTGCCACTATTCCGCGCGGACACGACTTGTACAGTAATAATTAAGTGTATATTTGCTTTGTATATATAGTTAAGTTTACTTGTAATTTCCTTTATTGTAAATAAACTATTATATCTATAAAAAAAAAACAATAAACTTTTAAAAACGAAATAAGTCCAAGTAACATGCCCAGGGCGCCAAATCTTTAAATACGCCTCAGCTCTATAAAAAATATGTTTATTTTTTCTTATTTATTTATAAAATCCTTTGAAAGTGTTTATTTTTTAAAATTCAATTACTTATTACTCGGCATACAAAATGTCATTTTTAAACAATTTTCAACCTTCATTATTAGGCTCTTTGTTTACTTTACTATTTCTTAGTATCCGACGCCGACCATTGTACATAGGTACATATTTTATGCTTTAGGCTTAGGTACGAGACCTACTTTTGCTATGGAAAGAAGGAAAAGTAAATAGACGTCTGTTTGAAATAAAATTTGCGTAACAAACTTACAGTGGATAAGATGCAAAGTATGAAGCAGCCTTTCTCTAACGACAGACAGCCGCAGCATCGCCGCAACATCGGTAACGCCATTTTTAGTCTGAAAATAGTGTTTTGTATAAAACTGTATACTTAAAAAAATTAAGTAAAAATAATAATGTACAAGTAAATATACCTAATTAAAGTGTCTGTTTGGATCACAACAGTTTTTTACTAAAAACATAAATATATTATAATTATATACGATAGGTAGGTAGATACTTAAAAGAGCATTATAAGGCTCCTTTGATTTACAAGATTTTTTCGAGTAGCTATAATCACTACATAGTATAAAACAAAGTCTAATATAACGCGCTAAATCTCAGAAACTATATGCTATAAAGATAACGCGTTTCGGGATTTAATTCATGTGGCTTCTAGCGTAAAATGTTAAATTATTTTTTTATTAACATAAAATGTACAACTATTTGTCAAAGTTAAAAAACTAAGTACTAACTAGGTTTACGTTTACCACTTTCGTACATACACTTGCATAGGTAATAATTAATTAATGTGGGGCTCAGGACTTTAAAAGTAGTACTGCCCACCAAAACCAAACTGAACTTCCCTGTGACACCTCATTAAAACGAGATATGCTGTTTGCTATCAGAAAAGTACCAGGAGCAACCCGTATGGGACTCCAAGTTCCAACCCCCATGGCGGACCACTTTCCTGGCTCTTTCTTGACTCGGAATGTAGAACCTGTATGGGACTCCAACCCCCATGGCAGACCACTTTTCAGTTTTCACCCTCTCTTGGCTTGGAAAGTAGGTACAACTAAAATAACCATAACCCATCTACACACGTTACACTATTAATATACTTCAGCGAACTTCATACAGACTAGTACAAGAGTGTATCTGTATAGTACGTATTAATCAACAAAGTAATATACTTTGACGTCTACAAGCGGTTCAATGTACATCCAAGGCCGCATCAGTTACAAAATTGCGAACATAAGATTAATAGTTTTTCATAGATGTTGGATAAACTTAAAGCCAGTGGTAGCCTAGTGGTAGCTTGGAATACAGAGTGATGCAGGTGTGGTAGGTCGCACCTGTGATATTTTCATGTGCGAGTAATTTCTAACATGATTACCACTTGTCTTACGGTGAAGGCGAACATTATGAGGAAACATCAAGATGCGACAAGCCAAAAACAAAGGAGGCTCATGCTTAGTAGTGGGACGTTTAAAACGACTGAAATCGGAATGCATTGTATAAAATATTTTCTTACTACCTGTAGATAAAACATGCATGTAAATTTATATCAGTGCCTTTACAATTTTTCAAGGATATCCGTTACTATACGTTCCGGTACACTTAGTATTAAGATGAAACTTTCAAAGCTTTTTGTTAGTATGTCTTTGATAATTGATACCTGCGTTTTATACGCGACAATTGAGTACCAGATAATTTTGAGACTCGCGGGCTGATTCATCACGAAGGTTACAATATCTATCTCTTAAACTGATATCCCTGATAAATGGACATGGGATTTCTATGGGTATCAAATCACGGTATAGAGCGCAGTAACCCACACTATAGTGTCGAAGTAATTTGGATATTTTCATAATACGTGACCAAACATGACCTAGATATTATTATATTAGTACATATAGCACAGCTGTATATATGACGTAATTTCAGAGTGGAGAGCGGCTATTTCAGTCGACGCTAAGGCGGGACGTTTTAATATGTCTGGAATGTACACGCACACATTTTATTTATTGTGCACTGTCTTTTATAGATGTTTGACTTTTTTCTTTATCAGTATATAATTTAAAATATCATAAGTGAATTTTTCTCTTATATACTCAGATATTATAGTTAATTATATTGTTTAAACATAATGCGGCCAGCATTTTGCCTCTATTCCACGCGGACTTGTACAGTAATGCTTTGTATATATAGTTAATATTACTTGTAACTTCCTTTATTGTAAATATATTCCTTTTGATGAGTCTAAAATAATATTAGGTAAAATGACTTATTTATTTATTTCAGGAATAAAATTCACAGACTACTATACTACTACTATGTACTACCTATGTGATCTGTGGTACTACTAACATTTTAAATTTTGCCTGAAGCAAAGAAAATCGACTTAAGGCCATCAAGTTAATAACGGCATGAAACAAGCAGTAGGTGGTTTCATAATTCATATCAACTGACGCATTTATGTCATCATATATCATAACCTATGTCATTATGGGTAAAACTTTGCCGCTAAGTTATTCGTTGCTTAATGAAAGGCAAATGTTATGCTGCTTTTAGTCACATGAAACGTATTATGTGGGTATATTATTAGAACTCTACACGCACAACGTAACTTATCAATATTATTCAAAGTACAATACTTTTATTATTAATAAATAAAGTATGCGTGTTTGTTTGTTACTCAATCACTTTTTGTTTAAAATTTACATTTAAACTTTATTACATTCCAGAGACTTATTGTCCCTAGATACGTTTTAACGCTTAGTTCAAGGAAGATATACAAGTATGTAAACCCCATTATTCTTCTGTAGTATTACAATATCATATATGTATTCAGAGGACTGATGAACTTTATATACCTTGCTATAATGGAATGACCCATTACCATTTCCGTTTCCGGGCCTGAAACTACTTTCATACTAAATTTCGTTCAAAGCGGAGTTTTAATTTATCCATACAATTAACAAGCAAACATTTTTTTTTGTCTTTATTATGAATAATACAAAGGCTGAATCTTGTCGCGTTAGTTTGACGACGCGTTTGGCTCAGTGGGTAGTGACCCTGCTTTCTGCGCCAGCGGTTTCGGGTTCGAGTCCCGCTGGGGGCATTCATTTGTTCAGCACGAATGTTTGTACTCCAGTCATGGGTTTTAATATTTATAATATGTATGTATTTAAAAACTTATATATATGTAGTATATCAACCATCTAGTATCCATAACACAAGGCTCGTACCTTACCGTGGAACTAGATAGTGCTGTGTGAAAATGTCCCAACATATTTATTTATTTATTTATAAAGTCTTTAGAATAATGTCTGTATGTCTGTAAAACGATCACGAGAAAGAAGAATAAATAAATAAATAAAATAAAGCTACGGAACAGATTTTCATGGAATCAACATTAATATGATACTTTATATTGCAGGTAAATATCTAATTTGTGAGAAATATAACACACTAAAAGTTAAAACGTCCGGAGCAGAGCGAGGGGGATGTCTCTACTTAGATAGGTACCTACATATATTGCCACATTTAAAATTACTCGATATTTTTAAAAATAATTGATCTTTGGATAATAATTTTCCCAAATAATGCCGTCGAATTACTAATTGGTAATAATTCCTTTATTATTTGCCATTCTAATTTTATCACTCAAACAAACAAACAAACAAACAAACAAGCAAACAAACTTAACAAATTCTAACTATATCACTTAGGGGACGTCAATTATCTACTTGTAACAGATGTTCAAATATTAAATTTTCCTATCGTGAATATATTTCATTTTTAGTATACCAAAATAAGTATAATTCATAATTTATTGTTTATTGCTGTCAGCAGCAAAATTGCTTTTACTCGTCCTTGGCTTTGTTTATGAGATCTGTTGAAATTCAAGGTACGGTGTTATTTTTTATCTGTAACACTAAATTTACGGTTATTTTTTGTTAGGATTAAAGAAAAATTATATATTCTATCCTAGATTAAAAAAATAAGGTCACATTGAATTCACGAAAATAAGGGAAATTAGCAGAATGGCAACGCTTAAACTTTGAACCTAAGCATTTTAGTAATTTATAAGTTAAGTTGAATCTATCAGAAAGGGAGAAGGAGGAGAGAGGAGAGGAGGTAATTGAAATTTTACATAAACTAAACAATATTATAATTTATATTATATAGATTATTGGAATTTTGCATTAGTAAATTTTTAAAATAAGTACATTGTGACTTAAAAATATCAATAAAATGTCAATGTAATGTATCTATTGATTGCTCTATCGATAATTTATTTATTTGTTTATTTAGTAACAATTCGTGTAGTATACAATAAGACAATGGCTACGATGACACTGCAAAAGTATAAACTGCGTTTTAGATATCAAAAATAATAAAATAAATAAGAAATAAACTGAATGCGGATAATGTGTAACCTTATAATATTATTTTTTACACACGTTTTTGTTCAGGATTCACGTCCTACATATTTAGGGTTGCCAACTCTTATCAGTCAAAAATAGTAGTTCTACAATTATTTCCCATAAAAATATAGTAGATAACGAAAAATGAAAAAAAAAAATAGTAGGTTCCAAATAGGTTTCTACTTTATTTCTTAAAAGAATATTTTAAATATTAATAAATTTTTATTTTTAAGGAATGCTCATAGCTATTATTGCAATTTAAATTTAAATTACAAAATACCATTAACTAAGCTTTAATTAAAATATTATTACGTTGACTTTGAAATATAGTAAGATTTACCTCCTATATACTTTTTTCAGAAATATAGTAGTCGGGCCTCTAATACAGTAGGATACTATATTATATAGTAGGGTTGGCAACTCTATACATATTATTATTTTTGTGAGCGGAACCTTTATTATTGTTTTAAAGTAAAAGTAGCCTAAGTTAATCCTTATAACATCAGCTATCCGCGAGCTAAAACCCCGTCAAAATATGTCCAGCTGTTTTAGATATTAGCGGGAACAAACAGACCGACAGGCAAAAATGTTTTAAAATTGTTTTTCCTATAAGTACCTACTGTATATAATTACACGTTCTATCAGTAAAAAGCTGCTATATTGATGGACCAAATTGACACTTCAATTTTATAAATCTCTATAATATAAGAAAAAGAAAAGACAAAAACACGTCAATGCCTCTTCTTGTATTTGTCAGTTTTGTTTGTTTATGATAAAAAATGATTATGGTGTAATTTTGACAACTAATCAATCAATGGTAAATTTAAGACCATACTATTCTTTGTACATTTCTCACGAATTTTTAATAACCTACCTTTAATCTTCGTAGATTCTGGACGGAAATACTATTCGTGTCTTGACATAATCACGATTTACGATTGATTCGAACTTTTAAAAGCTTATATTTCACTTACATTATTATTACAAAGGGAAAAATAATAGTTCTCAAGTCCACACAGAAAGTTCAGGCATGAAATAGTCGACTCATCTCACTATTTATTTTCAGATGGACTTGATCGTTGAGACGAACATTCAAGGTTCACAAGCCATTATTACAATCACAAAATCTCATTATAGAAGATAAAATTTAGTTTTTTACTATAAATATATTTATCCTTAAAGCATTAATGTACAGATACTTATTTTTCTTCACACTTAATATAGTGTTGAGTTTGTCTGAACAACGTTTCGTAAATAAAAATCCTCAATTCTATTCCGATCCCGCACTATAAATACTCAGCTCAGATTTAGCACTATATACTTATCATTTTATTACAATTAAGAGTAAAAAACATTTAGTAAACAAAACCCAAAAATTAACAAAATCCAATGGAAAAATTTGTTTGGTTTAACAAAATTTTAAAAATTTCCACAATTTTCACTTTCAGACACATTTTTAAGAAACATTTTAATATAAGTTTGTATAAATAATATATAAGTCCGTATTGCAGTAATTCAGATAGAGCCGGTGTCTCGGAACGATGCTCGGCGGCGACTAGCGCTTCCTACTCGTCTGTCCTCGCTTACTGCGCCATTATAAATTAACTTTTTGATTACTTCCGAATAACATGCTTTGGTTTTGTTAATAAATAACTCTTAATACTATTGTTTTAGATTGAGTAATCTGTGGGATGAGGTGAAGAATTGTTTTGAGTAGAGCTTAACCCGTAATATGTAAATAGCAGTATAGTGTTCTATGCACTAACAAAGTACCCGGCCCGCTTCGCAGGGCATAAGTTAAGATAAATTAAACGGTTTTTATAATCACTACATATTATAAAAGTCGCTTCCCGCTGTCTGTGTGTCCCTATGTATGCTTAGATCTTTAAAATTGCGCAAGGGATTTTGATGCGGTTTGTTAAATGAATAGAGTCATTCAAGAGGAAGGTTTATATGTATAAAACACTAGGGATAAGGGAACTCTTGGCTTCGTTCGCGTTATGTCGCGGTAAGCGAGGGCGAGTCACTAGTTTTGTAATAACTGTTTTAATTTGTTCACTGGCAGAGAAACTTAGGTTACATTTATATTATAACAATATTATAATAAGGGTTCAAAAAAACTAATTAATACATATTATAATTCTGTATTGCTGGCCTTAATTATAGCTTAACAGTACCATTTATTCTTTAATAAATACATAAAGAATAATAATTATTAATTAAATACGCATTTTACTTAAAAAATAGATCATTATAATAATATAGTACCAATATATGTTACACACAATCATTTCACAAAATTCGGCGCGAGATCGTTCAATTTAATTGTTATGAGACGTATCATAGAATCATTCACTTTTCTCCTAACTAATATTATGAAAATTCCACTCAACACTAGGACTTGGTAAGAATTGATGACGCAGAATATCAACATGAGAGATCGATTGCTTACATTTTTATAGTAGTAGTTAATCAGATCCGTGACAAGTACTTGCAAACTTGTGACCGACACCAAAATAAAAGTAATTATGGCCGTTTTCAAATAGGTATTTCGTCTGAACGCTACTCGTACTATTTCAATGAAGACCAACGCGTTTAGAATACATATGAAGAATTTGACATGCGCGTACACCTTCCAAAATATTCTGCAATAATATTTATTGTATGCCATCAGCAGCGGACCGAGGCAGGATATGGGTATTGGAGCGGTCCACGTTACAGCGGAGGTCACCAACAAGTTGTAATTCAGCATCGGGAACACCACTACGATTTTGTTATAGAGATTTTTGGTGAAAATGAACATAAAACAAAGCATGACCACATCTGAATGCATATATATCACATACACGATCATTCCACCAATATATGAGCTGTATTCCCCATAGTAAACAATGTAGTATTCGAACATAGTGCAAACAATTCTTGCAACGGTCATTTCATGGACGATGATTTCATCGAACTTTCTCGATTGGGGTATCAACATGAAGAGGATGCATTGTACCAGGAGACACGTGAGTGAGACACCAATGCCCACTAGCCACAAGGTATTAACAGTTTGTTCGAACACCTCACTGCCAAGCTCGTGCCCGGCGACGTCAAGTTCCAGAGTGTTGTTATCCATATTCATTATATTGATATCATCTTTTAGGAATTATTCAGCTAATTCCAATAACACGGCAACAGTGATCTGCCCTAATACAAGTATTTCCTTTTTTTAATTGTAATAACAAATATTTCAAGCCAAGCGCTTACACCCACTTCTTTATCAATACTGTTGTTTTATTTCTAAATTCACACCAGATGTTGTTTTGGTAATAATGCGTTGGTTCTTATATACAAATATAAAATATCATTCCTCATTACATTTACGCAATGTACAGTAAATAAATAAGCATTTAGAGTGATTTGTAAAAGTAATTAAAGGATCAAATATCACACCATATGGCCATATGGTTGCGATTGTTTGTATGCATGCGGCCAGTGTCATGACGACGGAATAGGTCTAAATTTTAAATAATTCACTTTACTTTTAATTTCCTTTAGATATAACTAAAATAATTTTACATTAGAACATATTTTAGAAAAAGGTAAACACTGTATTTTGATTCTCTCAATGTGTATTTTAAGAATCGTTATTGACTAACTAAATTTTCTGTTTTCATTACAGGGTCTACGTACGAGACCTACCTACATGTGTTCGGATTACTAATAGGTATATACGTACATGTCAATAAAAATATATACGTGAGTCAAGTCACCGAGATTATAGCACTTTATAAAAATATTAACTTTAAAGACAATAAGCAATTAGAGCGCATTCCAGTGAACACACCATGGACTCATAAGAATTCGATAGTACTCCAAAACAATGAATAATAATGGAAATACTAACAATTAGCTGATTTCAGTAAAATCGACGTGTGGATTATTCTGTCGCGACTCCTGCAAACCGCAGTATATAAACCACGAGCTGACGAGCGTCATGGTTCACATCGACAATCCTTAGTTATAAGATAGACTAAAAATATTGTAAATTTTTTGAATTAAATATTTTTTTTAAAAGTCAATCTTCTGAAATATTTTGACTCATGTATGATTGTTTCTTCTTCATTTTGCAACCTGTCCTGGAAGCATAATCTGTATCTGGTCTGTAGTTAGGATCATATTTGTTACATGATTGTAGAGTATAAATTAGATAAAAAGTTCTTTTAACAGTTTATTTAGCTTACATACATTTTTTGCTTCTAGTCAGTAACGGATTAACCCTTAATCAAATTAAGCAATTGCCTAGGGCATCACGTCTGAGGGGGCACCAGAAAAAGCACAAAAAAAAAAAGTCTCACTCTCACGTCACCAAAAATCGCACCAAAAATGTCAGCACAGTACAAATCTAGTAAACACATATCCAGAAGACCTTAACACCGAATTAATAACCGAAATTCAACAGTTTCATTCATATGTCATAAGTAAAATAAGTTCCAGACCCAGTGATTCGGCTTGCACAAGTTTACATCAAACTCACGCACAATTGTATAAAATAATACATGATGATAAGATTGAATCAGCTTTCCCTAATGTGAAAACAGTCCTGCGTTTATTTTTATCGCTTATGATTACAAATTGCTCAGCGGAAAGTTCTTTTTCAAAATTAAAAGTATAAAAAAATGAAAAAAGGACAAAGATGATACAAGAAAGGCTCAATAATTTATCGATATTGTACATAGAGTCCGATATGTTAAAACCGTTAGACGTTAATACTATCTTGCGTGAATTCAATGCTCGGAAAAGCCGCAAGGCGCATTTCGATATTTAAATAAATTATACTTTGGTTTTTATTGTAGTCACACCTACTCCACTTCTAAAGTACGTTACATCTCATCATCTTATTTTACAAAAAAACTAAAATTTTAGGCGGTAAAGGTTTAAAGACCGATACTAGTTGACATACGGATAGGGGGGCCCACAGGCATGGATTCCTTAGGGCATCAAGTAGTCTTAATCCGTCACTGCTTCAAGCAGTACAAGCAGTAGTAGTTTGAGATCTATGCATTATTAAGATCACTTAAACTTTTCAGTATACTGTACATGTAAGGTCCTAAATACTGTACCCATTTAAAGCTATAATGTTCGGATCCAAGACTTAAATACAATCGCGATGACATACTAATTGCTTTATGTTTTGAACAGGCGCTTTTAGTTTATTCTATACCACACACCATATAATACTATACTAGTATTCTATACTAATATTTTAAAACTAGAGTGATTAATGATTGTTTGTTAGTTTTTAGGGTTCTAACTTCTATCACTTTGTGCCATAAAAAACTTTCAAAAAAGATCGCGTCATTTTTCGTCTTTCTCTTTATGTAAATTCTTAAATAATCTTAAAATAGGTCATGAATTTCCATTGAGCTGTGATAAATTGATGAAGTCAACAAAACGCAATCAAAAGTTAAGCTTCCAAAAAGCGGATATAAAGTAATTGTAATTGTATTGTAATAATAACGTATTTTGACACTTCAACCGCGCGTAAAGGTTATAATATACGTACATCCATTGTTTTTTTGTCTTAAATTTGTTTTTTTACAAATTCAAATAAATTTAACAATAGTTCTATATGGTTGAAACAGCCCGGAGGCGATCACATCATTCACAAAGCAAACTTTTTTATCCTTAATAATTCTAACAGAGTCAAATTTGTACATTAAATATTTTTTGGAAAATCTAATTGAAAAAGACATTATTATCGATATAGAGACCAAATCTATTGTTTTTAAAATTTTTGTCTGTCTGACGTATCACGAGAAAACCACTGGACGGATCTTTATGAAATTTGGTACGATGATAGCTGGTTAACCGGGTCAATACATAGGATACGTTTTATTGCGAAATCTCAACTAACCGTTACAAACCGGCTATAAAACATGACACGGTATGTGAAATCTATTTGGTTTCCGGTCTTTAGAACGTGGACGGAGCCGCGGGAAATGTTAGTTTTATTATAAACGTGAAAATGTCTATGTTACTTTGCAATGTATCAACGCTATTTTACATAGCGTATATATATTCTTTATGTGCAGGATAATGATAGAGGCAACTTTAAACCCTTTCTTATTACGAGTATCTCGATACAAATAAATACATATATATCCTTCAGAGGTACCTAGTCCTTTTCTTAAAGATAATAACAGATATGAAACTTGTAATGTTCAGGCCTGTTTAAATGCTTGCAATATTTCGTCTCAGCCCAAACACGTCCACTTCTGGACATAAGCCTTCATAAGAAGTGGGGTTATTTATGTATGACTCAAACATCGTGTAAAATGAAAGTGGGTCCTTAATCTTTATGATTCCACTACGTTATAAACTTATGAGTAATACTTACAAGCCAAATTAGTTAACGTCTAATGGTACTTGAAATAGCAAAAATACCTAGAAGAAATCAATAGTTCTGGGGAATCCCTGGCATTTTTTTTAATTTGCCTATTTTAGGTAGGTAAAAAAAAACCGCTAAACGTATTAAGATGAAAATTGGCAGGGAGGTAGTTTATATATAGTAGACGTCCGCTAAGAATTGTGCGACAGGGCCGGATTAAGATGGTCTAAGGGCTCTCAATAGTTTGTATGAAAGTCCTTCATATTTTTGCTACAAACTTAAAATTTAGCAGAGAGGTAGTTAATAGTAAGTATACATTCGCAAAAAACGAATTTTGCGACAGGGTCAAATCGGGAAAGACTAAGGGCTGTCGCAAGTTTGTATGAAAGTCCTTCATTTTTTGTGCTACAAACTTTAAATTTGGCTAAAGTTTGGTTTAAAGTTAGTAGACATCCGTTGACAACGGATTTTACGATTGGACCGAATTGAGGTGGTCTAAGGGCTCTCGCACGTTTGTATGAAAGTCCTTCATTTTTGTTCTACAAACTTATAACTTGGCAGGGAATTAGTTAATAGTTTGTAGAAGTCCGCAAAGAACGATTTTTTGACAGGACCAGATTAAAGAGGTCAAAGCGCTGTAGCAGGTTCGTATGAAAGTCCTTCATGTTTTATGCTACAAACATTAAATTTAGCAGGGAGGTAGTGAATAGTAATAGATAACTTTTAGAATTATACAAATCTGACACTCCATTCAAAAGATATTATGATTTTAAAAATGTCAATCTAAACAAAATACTAATAGAAAAATAAAGCGCAGCACAGCGGGCAATGGGGAGAGGGTGGGGGTGCCAAGAGCTGGAGAGGGCGTGCACATATATATGAAATAGATAGCCGCGCTGCTCAGGAGTATGTTAACGAGGGGTTCTGTAAATAAATAAATAGCTGGAGTAATTTTGAAGATTCAGGCAATCTACAGATCAACCCAGCGAGTGGTCAAATGAAGTTTAGTGGCGATTAAAAAAATGAAAGTGGGCGAAGCCGCGGGTACTGCTAGTATTATATAAATAAGTGTATATCATTTTAAAAGGTATAAATCATCCAATTGAGGTACGATAAAGAAGATTTTAATTCGACTTAGACCTGAATTCCATTCGAACAACTAATGCTATTTTAATGAAAATAGTCATAAGTTAAAGTACTTGAAGTATCTCTTTCTCTTAATCCTATACTATCTAAAAGAGATAGATATACGAGTATAATTAATTGAAATAACTATTAAAACTTTTAACGAAGCATTTGATCAATTAATTGTGTCTGATACAAGAGTCAGTAGTGTGATAGTGTCTGAAGAAGTGGTTGCGGTCGTCAATAGAAATATTTTTTAAATTGTTAAGGTATTGACCAGCAAATCGACATTAGTAATACTTTCCTACGTTTACTCGAATATTTGACATTATAAATGAAACTATCTTTTCTGATTTTGGTCGCGGATTTATTATGATTTTTGGTTCCCGACGATTTGAATGCTTTAGAGCAATCATGGTCACGGGAGAGACTAAGGTATTAAACGTCTCAGGGGTTTATATACTTGTTACAGACAGTGCCTACCCACAATTTTTGTAAATTGTGTCTTAACCCTCTATAACTCAATAACATGTTTTTTATTTTTTTAGTTGTTATTGGGTAATTAAACCAAAATAAAAATACACGTGTTTCATAGTTTTTATTTATTGTAATTATTTTCCGAAAAAAATTGAAAAATAGGGAGCGTTGCCTAGGGGCAACACTGAGTTAGTTATATATATATATATGAGGAGTAATCTTAAAAACTATACATATAAAAGGAAGTTATGAGAGATGGAAGTTCCTGAAGCAGTTCTTGGTTTTGGTATAGCATAGAGCAACCCCGCATTTTTCGCATGTATTGTGAGTAAATCCAGTACACTTTGGAAACTTGCACCTAATTTTTTTGTCAGACCATTGGGGCCAGTGCCCAATCTGGTCTTGCCGTACTGCCATAGGAGGTGCATGCTGTGCAGGTCCTTTATGTTTTTTGGCTTGTATCTCGTTTTCCAGCGAACGGCGACTAGACATACTAGGCTTTGTACCCAATTTACAAAGAGTAACTGCAACATCTAGACGAAAATCTGCTGATGATAAACGACACGAAAGGCCGTTGTCTTTACAGACTCTTTTATAAAGCAACCATGCGTTTGCCATTGTGAGATCCAAGTAATGATAAAAAAGACGAATTTGCCATCGTTTGCTACGCAACTGTATCTTGTATATCGCCATGATGCTGTCAATGAGGTCAACACCACCCATGTGGCGATTGTACTCTCCTACAACGTTCGGACGTTTTATGCTCACGTACCTAGAGTTCTGTTTGTCCCATCTGCGAACATCAGTTTCAGGCTGTATTCCAGCAAAAGTAGAAACCAGAGTGACAATTTTGTTATCTTTCCATGCCACATTAGAAATGTCGGTGCCATTGACGTCAGCTACATATTCTTCTGAATGTCCTCTGGGTTTTTTCAATAGTATCTTTTCTGGTTGCAACTTACAGTCTGGGATTCTATTTCTTCTAATCGTACCAAGACTGTGAATGCCTTCTTTGGCCAAATATTCCAACAGACGAAGAGAGGTAAAGTAATTGTCAAAATACAATTGGTAATTTTGATGCCTTGGAATTAAACGCGCTAACCTCATGACGACGTTGGATGCTGCGCCCAAATCTGGCTCTTCTGGAAGAGTAATGTTTTCCTTACCAGTTTCAATTTCTGTTTTATAGGCATAACCAGAAACGCCACTCAACACATAAATTTTATAACCCCATTTATGTGGCTTTTGAGGGTTGTATCGCTTCAACACATTCCGTGCCTTAGTGGAACACATTTGCTCGTCAACACAGAGGTGTTCTTCCAAAGGAACCTTTTTGTAAGCTGCATTTAGAGATTCAACCACTGGTCTTATTTTGAAAATTCTATCATAACCAGGATCGTTTCTAGGTAGATTTTTACTATTGTCATTGAAGTGTAAAGTTTGGCGCACTTTCTCAAATTTATTCAATGGCATAGTATCCTGTATTATTGGGGTACCAAGTATTGGGTTCCAGTGGTTCGTAACTCTGGGTAATCGGATAAGAGACATTAGATAAACCACGCCCATAAATTGCCTGATATCCATTTCTGTCACACGAAAAGTGCTATTAGGATCATTCTGAACTTGGTAAAGATTGGTCTCTTCTGATATCATCTTGATAAGCTCTTGTGGAAAGAGGTAAAAGAAAAAGTGGATAGGGGTTTCTAGTTCTAAAAGTTCAGTGCCTAAGTTCATGTTACCCTTGAATCTAAGCTGCTCAGAATTTACCTGTAGGCTCTTCTTCTTCCAGCGTAAATTCAATTTAGTAGGTTTCGTTGCAGTTTTATTTGATTGATTGCTTTGAGCTGATGAAGGAAGAGGACCGTGTGATGCAGTTTCAGCGCTTGGAGGTGATGGAACTGAGCTTTCGTGGTTACTTTCTAAGGTTTCTATTATAGAATCAACGTCGATATCTAAGGTGGAAGTATTGTCTTCAAAAGTTTCTAATTCGGGGGAAAAATCTGGGTCGGCGAGGCTGTCATCGTCGAAATCCAAACCGTCCTCACTGTCATCATCATCCTGCAGCATCGAGGTAATATCCTCTTCTAAAAGGACTCGATGAGGACGCTTACGAGCTGCCCTGAAACATGATATCGAGTGATCATGATATAATCTATACACACACAAAATAATACCCCTATCCGTCAAAGTAGCTTACGGGCAACAAACACAAATTCAAAAAAAAGATCAATATAATGAAAATAAATGTTATTGATAACGTCAAATATTAAATATTCAAACACTTGCCTGTTCATGTTATTGAAAATAAAGCCTTAAAACTCGAAATAACTATATTTAAATAATTTTCAATTCGGAGCACGCGCGCACTTGTTCAAACCACTAACGACTTTGTAAAAAAACTTCAATTGGTGACAAGTAACGCCATCTAGTGATTAGTTTTTAAACTTGTTCGTTACTTCTGTTTGTAGACTACAGTATACAGTGCGATGTATTGTCAGAAAACGAATTGTATGGATGTAGTGATAGATCGGACGGTATGTTGCTTACAGTCTACATCATGATATAGAGGGTTAAGCATTCGAAACTTCGGGAACCAAAAATCAAAATAAATCCGGGACAAAATCCGAAAAGACAGTTTCATTTATAATCGACACTAGTATTCATATGTTTAAGATATAGGCTTTATTTTTTATCATTGAGATTAATATGGAAATCAGTAGAGTAAAATTTTTATTAGCCCGTACCCGCGACTTTGCAAATCTATACATATAAATAAAATTGCAGTGTCTTTTTAATTTCAAATTAATAGCTTTTCACTATATGCTATGAAAGCATATACGATACTAACGACAATAAACCAATTTTTAATTTTTTTGTCTGTCTGTCTGTTTGTCGACTAATCTCTGAAACAGCTGGACCGATTTTGACGGGACTTTCACTCGCAGATAGCTAATGTTATAAGGCGTAACTTAGACTACTTTTGCACCGACTTCAAAGAAGGTGGAGGTAGAAATTTTATTTATTTTAACTTGTGAGACCCGTGGCTTCGATGACGCTAAACCTAGGGACGAACCCGAGCGAAGCGAGGGGTAGTCGCTAGTTTTCAATAATATGTTTTGTTCGGATTTCATCGCGGTTTTTTTTTAATATTTCATTACAGCAAACTTGCTATACTAATGTTTTGATGTCTACTAAGAGCATCAAATCAAATCAAATTATTCTTTATTCAAATAGACTTTTACAAGCTCTTTTGAATCGTCATTTTTACATTATCAAAATTAAAAGTCAGTCTGTAAGTCTGTGAGTAAACTACCACCGGCTCGGAAAGCTGTTCTGCTGAGAAGAACCGGCGAGAAACTCAACAGTTGCTCTTTTCAAAAAAATATTTGGTAACAATATTGTATCAGACCACTTCACTCCTTTTATAAACTAGCAAACCCTGCCCGCTTCGCTGGGCGTAAGTTAAAATAAATTAAACAGTTTTTATAATTTTATTAAAAAAAAGTAATATAATTTAGTAAGTTGCTAGTAAAAGTCCCGTCAAATTGGTCCAGCCGATTCAGAGATTAGACGGAACAAACAGACTGACAAAAATGATTTTTTTGATTTTAGTACCGCATAATTTTTCATATTGTGCATTACGTGAAAAGCTGTTAATTGTATTGTTTGATCAAATAATGTTCAGATACTAAGATGCCTTGAGCAATAAAGTAAGATATTTGCACCTAAATATTTACTTACATATACCCGTATCTTTTGATTAAATCTTTATTACATCAAAAGATTCCTTATTTTGTCTATTAAAAGGCCGTTAAAATTTATCTGACTACTCTTAATTATATTTTTATTTCATTTTAATCGCTTTCTAAAGACCAATATCACTCAAGTTGATTTATGATTACGTAAAACGTTATATACCTATGTTATGTGCTAATGTTGTGGACCGCAGAACCTATTTGTACGCAGGTTTTAGCTATTAATATTATAAACACCTGAGGATGATAGAATGAAAACATAGATGAATGTTTGAAGTACAGAATATGGGCTATTAGTAGTAGTAGTATTAAAGATACAGTAATACATATTATATGATTTGACGACACGTTTGGTGCAGTTGGTAATGACCCTACTTTTTGCGCCTGCGGTCGCGGGTTCGAGTCCCGCTGGGGGCATACATTTGTTCAGCACGAATGTTTGTTCTCCAGTCATGGGTGTTAATATTAATATTATGTATGTATTTAAAATTTATATGTGTAGTATATCAACTATCTGGTATCCGTAATACAAGCCTCGTAGCTTACCACGGAACTAGATGGCGCTGTTGTAAAAATGTCCCAACTTATTTATTTATTTATAATTAAACTAGGCACGCAAAATCGCGGGGAAACGATAGTATAGATTTCATTTCTTGTTTTCTTTTGATATTTTTCTTGATATTTTTAGAACGTCAACCATGCTCGTGCTAGACTTTTGCTGTTGCTGCTTCCCGCTGCGGACTGGATGTTTAGTTATAGGATACTTGAATCTGGTAAAATTTTAATATACTTTGTATTAACCACGTTGGCTATGTGCTTAGAACACTTCACATGTCTTCCGAAAACTTGCTAGCTTGTCTCAGACATGAGGCATGAAGATTTCCTTATAACGGTTTCCTCCACCGTAAGAAAAGTAGTAATCACGTTCAAGATATCTAAGGTGCGAAATCAGATTGAACCCGCTTCACATGGTCTCCCAAGCTGGCGTGTTACCATTGGGCTACCACTGCATTAAGTCCTTTAAAAAATCAATAAATTGTACACTTTTCTGAAGTAAGAACATTATTTTAGAACACAATCACTTATATTAAATTTGCTCAATTTAGTTTTTAATTTTCATATTTTGGTTGGGCAGCCTTGCAGCCCCCTGCGCCCATGGCAACTATCACTACTAAGATATTTCTCTATTAAGGTTGATTATTATATTTCAGATCGCGAATATAATATTAGCTATATTCGCAATATTGTCACTAACCGCTGGTATCTCTATGGCGTATTCTGGTGTATACCATGAAGGTGCTAGTATTGTAGTAATGACCGTGAGTGCGATCCTGCTGCTTTTCATCATTATTTTCCTGGCTTTCACCATTGCTCTGCTATATGGACTACATAAGGTAAGTGACACTTACCTATTCGTACTATGCTTTGCTGTTAAAATGAATTAAACAGGTTTCATAATTTTCGAATAAAGTAAAAGTAGCCTTATAAGTTACTTCTTACAACATTAGCTAGCTGAAAGTCTCGTCAAAAATGGTCTCATCCGTTTCAGAGATTAGCGGAAACAAACTTTATTGACAGAAGATTATTGTAAAAATAGTAACTTGATTTTAGATAGATAACAATATGGACTATAATTCAGACAGTAAAAGGAATTTTTAAAATTGTTACGCATAAATGCTGTGTACATTAAGTACAAATTACATGCATAAGTTTGAGATGAGAAGAGAGAGAGAGAAGATGTAGGATTAAGTAAAAATACTACTTTTTAAAATACAAATCCTTTTTTTTTCAGGAAAAACCTGGCCATGTCAAAGCGTATCTAATTTACGGATTAGTATTTTTGATAATTTACACGATTCTATTCATTATCAGCTTAATTATGGGAGCCAGAGAACCCATTAGTATCGTTGGAAGAATTGTGGAAATAGGTAAGTTTGTATATTTTACAACAGAGGTTACATTAACTTTAAGGTATTATACTGTGATTACGTTAGATTAGAGATGTGATCTATCGGCGACCCATTTAGAATCATCATCAGCCCTTTTTTACGTCCCACTGCTGGGCATGGGCCTCCTTCAGTACAAGGGGGATCAGGCCATAGTCCATCGCGCTGGCCTAGTGCATGTTGGCGGACTTCACATATTTTTCGAAAACTTGCTAGGCAACTTGCTTTCTCAGACATGCAGAAATAAATAAAAAAATAATACTTACAATATCTTAAATGCTCTCATCGTCTTAACTGCCTGCCTTAACGTGTGTGTGTGTGTATATGATATCTCTTTTTAAAAACGATCTTTTCTCTTCCAGCACTTGGCGCCTACTTCCTGCTCGTCGTCAGGAGTCACTACGTTAGAATGTTGGGGACAAATTATAACTCCTCTTAAGCACTCATTTGTGTAAAGAATAATAATTGGCTACTAACAAATTTACAATTTTTTAAACATTAACTATCATTCTCTAAAATTATAATGATAATTTCTGAATTATATGTACGTAAATGTTACTATTTAATTACTGAAATATTAAAAATATTTTATATTATGATATTATGTAATTTTATTTTAACTTCCAATATAAGCTGACTCTCATAATAGTGTGATACAATTATATTATGAAAAATTGTAACCTATTACCACAGATCACATAATACTATTACATAGGTATATCTATATTAATATTATAAAGAGGAAAGGTTTGTATGTAAGTATGTTTGTAACGAATTGGCTCAAAAAGTCGATTTTAAAAATTCTTTCACCATTTGAATACTACATTATCACTGATTAATATAGGCTATTTTAATTGCAAGACAAAAATAAGGATCCCTACTAAAACAACAATAACAGGAGAGGAGGCGGAATGCACGTCGCACATAATATATGAAATAAGTAGCCGCGAGGCTCAGGAGTATATTAAAGCTGGAGTAATGTTGGAGAATTTTCAACCCAGCGAGTGAGCGATTAAAAAAATAAACGCGGGCGAAGCCGCGCGTATCGCTAGGCACAAATAAGTCTATTGTTAACTAGGTCATTGGCCAAACTGTCCCAATTGTTAAAACAATCACCAGATATTCCATAAATCACCAGATAATTTCACACAACCGACAAGTTAAGTGTATTAGATAACAATGCATTAACCTTTATAATATTTACGTTACCTAGTACAATCGTTACTTACAAATAATATTATAGTGTATATCGGTCAAAGCATCCTTTCTCAACTCTAACGTCTAGTTGTGATTCGCCGGTGCCGTGATATTTCTTGCTCAAAAAGTACGTTTTTTTGGACCTTACTTATTACTTATTTATGTAACGCACACATATATATACACTTTTCTTTTATCTGTACATCTATACATATAAATAAAATTGGAGTGTCTGTTTTTAATTTCAAATTAACAGCTTTGCACTAAATGCATAATATGAAAGTAAATACCAACAATAGGACCAAATTCATCTATACCTGTCCAGTGGTTTACACGCGATCATAGGCTGACAGATAAAACATAATATAAAAATTCTAAAAACTATTGATGTATAATACTTTCTTAGGTTATAGTAGGTCTATTATTTTTTTTTTTTTTTTTAACAATACTATCTCATGTTTGTCCTGTACAAAGAATGGCAAATCATTTATGTAAATAAGGAAGAAAAATGAACCAAGAATAGAGCCTTGTGTAACCCCCACAGCAAACGGAGCCCCAGGAGATCTTACAACACCTAATGTTAAAATTGCTGATAATGGTGTAGTATTGGGTGGGGAGATGTTAAGACCGATAGAATCAACTAAATTCCTAGGTATCATCATAGATTCGAAATTGCAGTGGAATCTCCATATTGAGGGGCTAGCGAAAAGGCTCAGCTCTGCAGCGTTCGCGGTAAAAAAATTAGACTTATTACAGGCGTTAATACAGCTCGCGTAGTATATTTTAGTTATTTTCATAGTATTCTGTCCTATGGAATCTTATTATGGGGAAATGCAGCTACCGTTAATACTATTTTTGTCCTGCAGAAAAGAGCTATTCGTGCCATTTATAGTTTAGGACCTAGAGTATCATTAAGAGAAAAGTTTAAAGAAATAAAAATATTGACTGTTGCTTCCCAATACGTGTACGAAAATGTTATGTATGTTATGTACTGCTATGATGTAATATACACGAATTTCCCAAGAATTGCGACATGCATAGCATTAATAATAGGAGCAAACATAAACTTGTAATGCCTGTGACTCGCTTACGCCGAGTCAGTCTTTTTATGGACAATGTATACGCCTATACAACAGGATCCCAGAAAACGTTCAAAAAGCTTCTATTGCCTAATTTAAAAAAATTGTGAAGGAACGTTTGTGTACTAAAGGTTATTAATCGATTAACGATTTTTTAGAAGACACTACGCCTTGGGAATGATGTGATCGCCGCCAGGCTATTTCAACATATAGAATTATTGTTAATTTACAATTTAATTTTAAAAAAGTGAGATTAAGATAAAAAAAGGTCTTCTCAGGTCAGAGGTTTCTTCTTTCGGAACTGGTGGTAGACTAATGACGTTCAGTAAGAAATTGTAACAATTTTTATGCTGAATAAAATATTTTGATTTGATCATTTCATCATTTGATTGTGAAGAGTAAAGGATCTTATGAATCTGGTCCTGAGACTGTTGCAAAACTTACCTAATTTTCTATGAATTCAAGAATATTTCGTACATATAAAGAATTATTTTCTACTTAACTTGTTTACTGAATGAAAAAAACTACAGTAGCGTAAATCAGTAAATAATAATAACTTAAAGTTGAAATGCAATTGAAACAAATGTATGTATGAGTCAAATATAGTATCAAGTATGTAAATATACTACTTTTTGAAATACAATTATTTTTTCAGGAAAAACCTCGCTATATAAAAGCGTATCTAATTCACGGATCAGTATTTTTCATAACGTTCACGATTCTATACATTGCGAATTTCGTGATTGCGATAATGTACCCCTTTATTCTCGTTGGGGGACTTTTGACAATCGGTAAGTTTGTTGTAGTATACTCGTATTATACTCGTGAGTATGTGTGTAGGTGTGTGTGTGTGATCTCTCTTCTTAAAGAAACAATATTTTTCTTCCAGCATTTGGCGCATGCTCCTTGCTTGTCATCAGGCTTCACTACGTTAGAATGTTGGGGACAAATTATAACTCGTCATAAGCACTCATTTGTGCAAACAACAATAATTGCCTTCTACAAAATGTTCCATTTCTCAAACATTTTTCATTTACTAAAATGATAAAATGATCATTATAATTTCTGTATATGTAAGCAAATGTAAATATTTAATTACTGAAATATTAAAACTATGTTGTATAATGTATTATATATTTTGTATAATGTATTGTATATTATGTATTTTTATTTTTTATTCTAACTGCCAATTTAAGCTGGCTCTCATAATAGTGTAAAGCAAAATATACTATTATAAAGCTGAAGAGTTTGTTTCTTTGTTTGTTTTTTGAACGCACTAAATCTCAGGAACTACTGATCCTAATTAAAAAAAATCGTTTTGTGTTGAATAGTTCCTTAATCTAGGAAGGCTAATATATGACATCACGCAACTACCAATACGAGTGGATCATCAATGAAAAATGTTGCAAAAACGGGAAAAATATTCCATATGAAAGATTATTTTGCGTGCGCTGCGTAAACGGTTATAGTTGTGCAAAAATCATGTTACAAGTATCACAGAATTGTTCACCTTTAAAAGTTCTAAAAAAAGTCAGCGATAGCATGTCTATCCTATAAGGACATTAACATTGACTAGCTATAAAGTTTTTTATGCTAATTAACTTTGTTTTAAGACAATGCAATATTTGCGAAGGTGTTTTATAAACATTGTATTAATCCTTTCCATTACCTAAATAAATAAGTTACTCTCTATATATATTTTAACTCAATGATCACAAGTATTTAATTTTGTACAAAATTGCTCTTGGCATCATTTGTTTTGAATATCTTACGAGATATCATATAGGTTTAACATAACTCCGTAACAAAATAATGATCACCGCGTGAAAGATGGTTGTGAGGGGGGAGGGACGCCGGTAGCTCGTCGAGGCACTACAACGCGCGACTCGCGAAAGAATTTGGTTTCCAGACTTCAGAACGCGAGGGAAGCCGCGGGAAATGCTAGTTATATGATAAATTGTTACTAACCCTTATTATTAGGTCGTCCAGTCAAATGTAAAAAATATAGCATACAAAAAAAGTTCTGAAAAAAATATAGCATACAACTTTGCATTTTAATATGTTGTAGGTTAAATAATAAAAATTCATTGTGTAAAGGCATTGTGTAGGGTGGAAAAAAAAAATCTTTTTTTTCGCAATTACTCGAAAACGGTAAGAAATAGACAAAAATGTTGAAATTAAAATTTGTAGAGCTTAAAATTCTTAAATTAAAAGATATCGTGATTTTTTTATCGGTCAAAATTAACCAAGTTATATTTGTTTAAAATCGTAGGTAGTATAAAAATAATATAGAATAAAAATATTTTTTGTCTAAAATTGCTTAAAAGAATGTAATCTTTATACCGTTTTCTTTTGTTTTTGTTAAAAAATACATAACAATAATATTACAAATGTTCAAATTAGAGTTTTAATACTTCAAAATTTCTAAATATTAGCATTGAAAAAACATTTTCACCTGGTACTGGAGTGAGAAGGCATCATCACATCGGAGAATCACAATTGATCATTTATAAATCAATTATTAAAACTTCTAAGTTCTAAATTCTTATGTTATTATTATAAGTTGATATCCCTGCAAATGATTCATAACGCCCTCTCACGTAAGACATTGGCACTAAATATTCAACTCTGTTTACGCACTTTCAGTGATCATTGATTAAAATAACAGACATCCCGACGCCGGAGTTGTTCACAGAATAAGCTAAAAACAGAAAGCCAATGTGCGACTTAGTGAAATGGAAACGAATAAAGAAGTAGGAGCTTAGACTGATAAATTATTATTTATACACTAACAATGTAGATTGTTATTTGTGCTTTTATATGTATTATTTACTCATTTATTATAATAATACGACATAAAACAGAAATTTATTTTTCAATGCGTGCTACTTGAGCACGGTCATTTCTGTATGCTATTAAAAAAAACATTTGCACCTTAAAAAAATCCAATAGGAATTTCTGAGATTAGAAGATTAAACAAACTTTTCCTTTACGGACACGTAGAAGAAGAAGACAAAGATAGAGCATAAATAGATATCTTTTATTCTACGGGATGTAGGACGGGATATTTATTAAGCCAACGCAATGTCGAGTATCGGAAAACCGAGAAAGATTGTATTATAAAAATTACACCCTTGGAGTGTCTCTACAATTTATAGTTACTCTATGACGTCTCGGGGTAGATCACAGGCATAGCCTCCGTTCATACGTAGTTATTATATCCCCAGACTCAGTGCTGTATCAAAACTTTCGTAATGTAAGTATTTTAAGCTCTTTTTTCTTGTTTGTGAGTATTTTAAAATTCGATGGATTCTAGTGAAAATTATTATTCTCATGTTTAGTGTTTCTCAGACCAAAAAAGTTAATTATGAAATTGCCCTTATGTTTTATAAGGAATCATATCTCGTTACAAAAACCTCACAAGTCTTATAATTTGTTTTCTAATGTATAAGCTATTTTAAATTGAAAAAATCCATTTTTATCCGTGTCACTACCCAGTTTCAAATGTTATTTCCTAATTACGTAAGCAAAAGCATTGATGATGCCGTAGCTGACGGTAACCTGCGACCCGTCTGTGCGTCTTTAAACATCGCTTACAATTTAATTATATAAGTAATTAAACTTATTATTGGATTATGATTTAACCAAAGTCAAAATGACTGTACTTTATATACATAGCTTTACAAAAAATTTAACTTAGAAGCATGTTTATTTTTTAATATTTATTTATACGGTTGCTTGCGAATTTTAGGTAGGCTTAATAATATATAGGTCCAATATGGCAAAGTCATACAATATAACTAGTGTAAAGAAAAGGTTGAGAGATGATAGAGTCATGTCTAAGGCGTATTTGTTGACTGAAGAATAAAAAAAATAATGGTCTTTTATAGTTTCAGGCAAACATGGGTCTACCGCAGCTTGAAAGCTGTTGCTTCTTCTTTGATTTAAAAACTGGTAACATTGTAATGGGATGTTTGAACGCGGTATGTAAAACAATAATCTATAGTGTTATATTATTTCTACTTATGAAGCAAGAATTCAATATAATGTGGTGTGAGATGTGAGAGACTGAGAATGTAGTAGTAAGTAATAGTGTAGTAGTGTAGTGTAAAATTTTTGTTTTTTTGGGGTGGCACAGACTTGCTTTTAGTACGGTTTAATGAGGAAGAATAAACCATGTTGCTTATCGAGCATGGGAAAGAAGATACTCTATGGAGAAAATCTCAAGATCAGTGCATGCGAAGCCGTGATCGTAACGACGTCTTACCTTATTTTGTAGGGATCTTTTTAATTCTATCGTTGGGCGTTGTAGATATTTGCAAGAACAAATATATTTATCACTCTGCCCCGCTTTAAGACGAGTAGTTAGTCGAACATTAGTATACGTTATTGGCATTCTTTAAGTCCACACATGACCGTGGTATACTGTTTTCTACCTTCCTCCATAGAATAATAAAGCAAGCTTTGCAAGCAAGCAAAGCTTTATTAATCTAAGCCTACCTCATGAACTTACATACTCGAATGTTTAATCTATTATGGGCACACAAACATTTTCTACGGCTCCGCCCATGTTCTGAAGACCGGAAGCATGTGAGTTATATAGCTTTTAGCCTTGCTCGGTAAACCGGCTGTCCAAAACTAAAATAATTTTCCAATTTGTACCAGTAGTTAAATTACCATAGATGTACATCCTGGGATATTTGCTATAACAAGACACAAATGTATGGAGACACCAAGCAACATTTTCTAATTAAATTATTATTATTAATAATTTTGACGACACGTTTGGCTCAGTGGGTAGTGACCCTGCTTTCTGCGCCAGCGGTCGCGGGTTCGAGCCCGCTGGGGGCATACATTTGTTGAGCACGAATGTTTGTACTCTAGTCATGGATGTTTATATTTACAATATGTATTTATTTAAACTTATATGTGTAGTATATCAACCATCTAGTATCCATAAGGCTCGTACCTTATCGTGGAACTAGATAGTGCTGTGTGTAAATGTCCCAACATATTTATTTATTTATTAATATTTTTACATTTCAGTTACTTTCTTTCATCATGTTTGTAATGATGATAGTACTGGCGAGTATGATAGAACCCATTAAATATGAGGCCGGAGAAATGCGAGATTTAAACAAGGAAGCTGCCTTGACGGGCCTCTACGTCATGTCCATTATCCTAATAATTATGTTCTTCGTTAAGTTCTTATTCGACCTGCTCTTTGTGTATGGGGTCATAGCGGTAAGTGGGAAAAATATTATTTCTTTTTAATAAATAGGTATTACATTTTGGAAGTGGTAGTGCCATGCTTGTTACCTTCGGGTAACAGCCGAATGGGCCGGCACGCCCCGTATAGTACCACTTTCTCACAGAAGACCGGCGTGAAGTGGCAGCTATGCTGTCGCGTTTCGTCCGGTAAGTGAGAGTCCGGGAAGCCCGCTCTCCTTCCCTCCTCCCTCTCCCTACTTCCCTCTTCCATTCATCATCCGTCTTCGTTCCCCCCTCCCTCTTCCCTCCCTCTACCCTCCCTCCCCTTCCTAAAAAGCCGGCAACGCATCTGACTTGCAGATGTACATGGGCGGAGGTGAACACTTTCCATCAGGTGAGCCTCCTGCCCGTTTGCCCCCTTTTTACCATAAAAAAAAACATTTACATTTTCAGTTATTTTTATAATCTTAAATTACCTTATTCAGAGTATTACTTGCCCGCTACCTGTCTTATGTCAGAAATAAAGGAAGAAATGTGATTTTATGCAAAACCACTCAAGAAACATTTAACATAATTGGTTAATGCTATACGAAAGCTTTCGTTTTAAAAAGTAGGCAAAACAGGCGTATATGCTAGTCAGAAGGCTACAAAGACTATATCTACGTCTATGATCAGTACATATAAATAAAATTGATACTCTTTTTAATTTCAAATTACAACGTGTGACTATCTGCGTGTCTGTTTGTTCCGGCTAATCTCTGAAACGGTTGGACCGATTTTGACGAGACTTTCACTCGCAGATAGCTGATGTTATGAGGAGTTAGGCTAATTTTATTTAATTATAAAATTATGAAAACCGTTTAATTTATTTTATCTTACGCACAGCAAAGCGGGTACGGTTTGCTAGTTCTAAGTACCTCTAAAAATGTGTCTAGTTGTTTAAAACTACTCGTATAAGTCAAAATTATTATATTTCGATTTGATTTTTTGAGTAAAATTTAAATTTATCATTCGTAGGAGCGAGCTGGTGTTATAAGGTCATACTTCATGATGTGGATAGTGTTCACGCTCCTGTCCATGTTTACGTTCTTCCTGAACGCGCCGCACTACGGGGCTGGGGCTATCGTAACGGAACTATTTTATATAGGTACGCTTATATGGTGTTTCTCCTTTACTTCATCTACATTTCGATAGATATCTTAGATCACAATACTAAATCATGATCTGATGGATCAAGTAGGGCACTTTCCGTTATTCACATTTTAGCGGATTTCCACATGATATGTGGATTTTGGAAAGTTTGATATGTATTTTTGTCATAATGCGAGATTTAGACTGTATTTTATCCCGACCCTGTTCCTGAAACCGGATGATTCGGGTTTGAATTTCTGATATCTGATCTAATGTGAATTTATTAACTTTCTTAACGGTAAAAAAAGAAATTTGCGTAAAGAGAAAAGCTTTGTATTTTTCTATGTAACGAATAAACTCAAAAACTACTGGAGCGATTTCAAAAATTCATTTGCCATTAGAGAGAACCTACATTATTATTGAGCAACATAGGCTATATTTATTACTAGTGGAACCCGCGGCTTCGCTCGTGCTGTAATAAGTCCGTTTACTCACACTTGGCCTGCATGATGGATTATGATGCATGATCCGCCTCGTATCGAAGAGAAGCCCAAGCCCCAGCTGTTATAATAATAATAATAATAACCCCCCCAAGGGATCACCTTGTCGTGGTGGGGGGGCTTACGGGGAGAACTAAATAAATAGTCACACCATCTTGACTATTACCCCTATTTGGGAGGAACTAAAATTGTAAAACAAAATATCACCTTTGTTATACCCCCAAACCAACGGTCCCAAAACCAACCAACAATGAACCGAACACATGAAAGATACCACTTACGGCCGCTGCCCGGGGGGCGCCGGGGCGCATCTGGAGCCAACGCTGGGTGCTACAGCATGCGATCCGTTGGCGACTTGAAGTTGAACAGGCGGGCTTCAGTCGAAGAAAATACTACAGCCGACAATCATCCAATCACCTCATCATCAAATTCATCATTATTTTCATCCATTCCATCATCACCAGCTTCATATGAAGAACATGAAATGTTCTTGCATCAAAATTCACAGTCATCTGCTTCAAACTCATCTATCATCACACACACAGTAACTGCCGAGGATGTTGAACAGGAGGCATCTATCGCCGAATATCCTGGTCCCACCACGGTAGGAAAAAATACGCGTTATAAATGGACAAAAGAAATGAATGTATTCATTATGCGTACATATTTTACAGTCACTTCATTAGAAAAACACACAAGAGATTACTTAACACCACTTTATAATGCATTTATAGAACAATTTCCAACAATGCAAATTACGAAACAGAGAATCGGAGATCAACGCAGGGCTATCATCCGCAGAAAACTACTCCCCCCAGATACAATTACAGCAATTCGTTTAGAAGTAGAGCAATATTTACAAGGTCAACTAATATCCCAAAAACATAATCATACTGAAGTCACACAATCAATGACACACTCACAACAAACGGATGGAGCTATAACTTCAGGCAGAATGAAATGGTCACAAGAATTAAATGAAGGAGTAATTAAAGCATATTATGAATCAACTGAAGCCGAAAGAAATACGACTTCATACAGGAAAAAAATGCATCAAACTTTTATAAAATATTATCCAAATTTATCTCATATTTCAGAGCAACGTATTGCAGATCAAAGAAGAACAATAATTAAAAATAAAATGCTTACAGAACAAAAAATTTACGAAATAAAAAAAGCTGTAGAATCCACGCTGGAAGTTAATTATAATCCCCTCAACAATAATGAAAGACATTTTCAAAGCTCAAAAGTTACTGAACGCGATGATGTAGAAGTAAATGAGAACCAAGGCAATACGTATCAGGCAACAAATACGCAAAATGTAGAAAGCAGTAGTATTATAATCCAAAGTAACATTGAAGAAGAATTTAGCAGAATATTCATAATTTTTAGAGACACAGACCCTACATCTAGACCATACATTCCAAAACAAAAAACTACACGAAAACTAACTTCTATTGTTAATTACATAAATTGTAAAGTCTTGCCTAAACATTTAAATACAGACACAGATTATGAGACATTACAAACAATAATATATACAGCAGCTTACACATCAGCTTTACTGAATGGGACTAAATTTAGGAGTAACGTATCTGTCAAAAAATGTAATAAACCGTTTTGGCAAGTTCGATTAGAAAACAAAATTAAACAACTAAGAGTAGATATAGGCCGATTGACACAATTTATTGCCGGTAACCAAAGTCCAAAATTTCTTATTAAAATTCAATCTATAAAAGATAGGCACAGTAAACATACTCAATATGAAAATTTGAATACACAACCGCATCATCTTCTAGATACTCTAAAGCAAAAGTTAAACGTAGCTTCAAGTAGGTTAAAAAGATATCTCACTTGTACCGCAAGAAAACAACAAAATTTTAAATTTATTAACAGCGAAAAAAGCTTCTACAGAAACCTAACACAAAATATACAAGAGTCTCCAAACACTACACAACCACCAGAGGCACATGTATTTCATGAATATTGGGCAAATATTTGGGAAAATCCTATCCAACATAACTCTAATGCAGACTGGCTTAACCATATACACAATGACAAAAATGTAAATGAAATGCTATTTACTGAAATATCAATGGATATATTTTTGAAAGTCCTTAATCGTACCCATAATTGGAAAGCACCTGGTACAGACAACATTCATAACTATTGGTATAAGAAATTAACATACATACACCCATATTTACATACTCACATCAATAAATTTGTTCTTTTATCCAACACAATGCCCAAATATATTACTCAAGGAAAAACATACATGATAGCAAAAAATAATTTAACTCAAAATCCAGAAAATTACCGCCCCATAACATGTTTACAAAATATTTACAAAATAATCACATCTTGCATCAGCGAAATAATTTACAGTCACCTCATAGATAATAATATACTCACTGAACAACAAAAGGGTTGTAGAAAGAACAGCCAGGGTTGCAAAGAGCAACTCACCTTGGATGCTATAGTTATGAATAGTGCTCATAAAAATAAACAAAATATTCATGCAATGTTTATTGACTACCGCAAAGCTTTCGATTCGATTCCTCACAGCTGGTTACTCAAAACTCTATATTTGTATAAAATTAATCCTAAAATAATAAACTTTCTTAATAATACTATGCAAAACTGGCACACTGCCTTAAAAGTTAACCATTATACTGACACAAAACCTACTGAACCGATTCGCATCCAACGTGGGATTTTTCAAGGTGACTCTTTAAGCCCCTTATGGTTTTGTATTGCTCTTAACCCGCTATCAGAATTACTAAATAAAAGCAACATAGGATACAAATTTAATAGCGCGCGGACCGACAGTAATATTTCACATTTAATGTATTTAGACGATATTAAACTGTATGCATCTGATAAAAAAGGATTATTCAAGTTAGCGGACATCACACAAGAGTTTTCTAGGGATATCCATATGCAATTTGGGATCGACAAATGTAAAATTCTTTCAATCAATAAAGGTTTAATAGATTCTAATTCATATATACTCGAAACTGGTGAAACGATTGAACCAATGGATGAATCGAGCACTTATAAATATTTAGGATTCCATCAATCTAAACAAATTAAGATAAAGCAAACAAAGACAGAACTTATCAATAAATTCAGGTACCGTGTAAATCTCATTTTAAAAAGTCACTTAAATGCAAAAAATACTACTAAAGCCATTAACACCTTTGCCATTCCTATACTCACATACTCTTTCGGTATAATACATTGGTCGCAAACAGATTTACAAAAACTACAACGAATAATACATACACTACTTACTAAATTCAGAAAACATCACCCAAAATCATGCGTTCAAAGGATCACGTTACCGCGTCATGAAGGAGGAAGAGGTTTTATAGACATACGTAATCTTCATAATAAATTAATAACTACTTTTAAAAATTATTTTTATTCAAAGTCAGACCATTCAGCCATCCACAAACATGCAATAGACACAGACAAAAAACTTACACCGCTCAATTTACACGACAAACAAAAGCAAATTAATGAAAACATTACAAACGTAACTCAGAAAATAGCCTTATGGACCGAAAAAACCTTACACGGGAGACACCGATCGCACTTGTGCCAGTCTCATGTCGATAAAGATAAGTCGAACGCATGGCTAAAGAGGGGTGAATTGTTTCCTGAGACTGAAGGCTACATGCTTGCAATACAGGATGAAGTGATTGCTACTCGTAACTACACAAAATATATATTAAAAGATTCCAAACAGCTTAATGATTTATGTAGACATTGTAACAGTGCCCCCGAAACAATTCAACATATAACCGGAGCTTGTAGAAGTATTGTTCAAACTGATTATAAGCACAGACACGATCAATTAGCGTCAATAATTCACCAACACCTTGCCTTCGATTTCAAATTTATTAAAAAGAAACAGCCATATTATAAATATAAACCTGACTGCGTTCTAGAAAACAACGACTATAAGCTTTACTGGGACAGGACTATATTAACAGACAAGACAGTACATTATAATAGACCAGACATTACATTTTATAACAAGAAAAATAAAACAATATTTTTAATAGATATAGCCATACCTAACACCCACAATATCCAAGCCACTGTCTCCGACAAACTTTCGAAATACCAAGACCTTGCTATAGAAATTAAAACCCAATGGCAAGCCCGAACTGTACATATTTTACCTATTGTATTGTCATCCACTGGTGTAATACCTAAGTCGTTAGAAAACAGCCTAAATTTACTAAATATTCCAATATATATAATTTACATTTTACAAAAAGCCGCTATACTAAACACTTGTCGAATTACACGAAAATTTTTAACATCCTCAACAATTTCCAGTACTTCCACTCACACTCAATTTTAAATCTATCACACTTGGCTAAGGCCCGTGTGGTAGACTTATACCTTCTTTTGAAAAAAAAAAAGAAGAGATGATAAAAATCAAAAATAATAATAATAATAATAAAGCTTTATTTATTCCATACATGCAAAAATAGAAAATTACAGAAAATTGATAATCTTATGTCATAAAACATCACAGTAATAATAAGTAGTAATAATATATTTAAAATTTAGAAAAATATTTAACATTTTTATTAGAAATAATAAAATTTAACTAAACAAATCCTAAGCATTACATTTTAACTAATGTTTAAGTACCAATTAGGTGTCCAAATAGATTTAATTAAAATATATATTCTAAAATTATTCAATAAATAAAGTAGGTAAATAGTTGACATTTCATAATAATAACAATATAAAATGTAAAGCAATACTAAAATATTAATTGCATGCCCAGCTGTTAGATAATGGGTTATCTATATAAAACCCTTATCGCCTAAATCGTTTATGGTTATATGGTTCCAGGACTCAACATCTACGCTGTCCTCCTCAGCCATAGTTACTACAAGCTGCTCAATACGAGGGAAGAAGTTTAAGCATTCTATAGATGAAGCAATAAATAAATGTCTAAGAATAAAATATATAAATATAAACTTTTTTGCTCACACTTTTAGAGTCTGTGGAAGAAAATATGATCCTGAACTTTTAGCAGGTTATTTGGATTATGTTTGCATTATATTGAATTTTGAAAATTAGAAAATTGGTTCTACTAGGACTCATATTACTGTTTTTGCTATACGTAGAGAATAAGCACATAAATTATATAATATATATGTATATAGCCGGTTTTCATTAATATTAATTCTATAGAATAAAAAGCCTAGCCGACTGAATTAAAAAAGTTTGATTACCTAATGCAGGTAAAAGGACAAAAGATCATGTTAGCGTTTTATACACGAACTATCGTAAACTATAATATGCATCTAATAAAAATCTGTTAATTTAAAATTACAAACGGACACTTTAATTTTATTTATATGTCTAGATTAAATAAGAATTCATTTGTATTGTTAGTAAATTAACTTTTTTTCTCCTTCTGACACGTATTAAATTATATCTTAGAATTCATAATTATGACGCTAATTTACAATCTTATAATGTTTGTATCTTCAAATTATTGTACATATTTTGTTATTGTGATGAAATTATGAAAAAAAACTTGTTTTTGGCTTAATTGTTACGAAAAAAAATTATATTTCCATTAATCTAAAGGCCATACATGTATATTGTAAAGCGTTATTTATACGAGCTGTATTGTAAATCCGTTTTGGTGAAGAAAAATATATCAATTATTCGTTAACTACTTTTTATTTAACAAGAAATAATTGAGGGTATTGTCGTGGTATATAAAAATCTCAATTATTTAAGGGGAAAAGAACCTTAGTGGACATGGTGGCTATGATTTGATCTGATCCCCTCGATTGAGGTACATGGTAAGCTGTGACCTATGTAAAGACTAAATTATTTTTAGGTGATTTACATGGTTTAAATAACAGCGATTCAAAGTGCTAGAAATCTCAAAATATTTGGTTTTCTAAATAGCTATGATTAATAACTAATGCATAAGTGACTGGTGTGTAACCTACCTAAATATTTTACGAAAAAAACATGACCATGACCTTATAAAACTAGTTATTTTGGGCTTGGCAATTTTTTATAAAATGCAATGAATTACTATTTAAACGCTCTGGAAAACTAAGAAACATTTGCTAATTAGGTTTTATCTAACTCAAACATCTATTTAACTTAGAGCCTGTATGCGGAAATCGAACCTACACTCAATATAGCACGCTTCTTTCGATAGAGAGAGATAACGTCACCTATCATAAGTATAACCACTTTACTTAGTGTGGCTTTGGCACCCGAATCAGCAGGTGCCTCGAAGCAGTACTTTATATTATATTTAAATATTTTTGTTTTTCTTCATTTTTCGTTATAAACAATATTGTGAATAGTGAATTTTAAAATACATTTATGTGTTTGTTATTAAATGAGAGTTAAAGTTTAGACGTTTATGTTAATTCATAATATATAATATTGGGTAAGTAGACTCAAGATTATTAATTATTGCCAATTTGCACGTTATGTATATTATGTGAAATGTGTTTAGATGTGTGGATGTTTGTTATTCGATAACGGCTGAACGGATGTGGATGAAATTAGACAGATAGATAGATTCTAGTCTGAATTTTATTATTTGTATAAATATCTAAAATAAGCTAGTACACCGCCTACCGTTTCTTTCGCATTCTACTTTACCTGGAAGTTTGTTGCCTGGAAGAGATTGCTTTAAGCGATAAGGCCGCCTGCTGTACATCTCTGTATATTTCTAATTATTGTTTATATATATATTTTCTTTTTGGTGTACAATAAAGCCTATTATTATTATTATTATTATTACTACTTTTTAGATAGACTCTTTTATTCGGAAAGCGGTACCCGTGGTATATTTTTATATTCACTAGGGATGAACCAAAGCGAAGCGAACTTGAAAAGCTAGAGAAGAGATTCATATTATTTAAGTAGATGAAACTTTGGCGATTCTAGACTCCTAGAGCAACTTCAATGGAAGAATTATTCGATTCGGTTAATGTTTTGTTTGTTTTAGTATACATTATTATTAGACCTTCGATACTTTTGATTTATGTACAGATTTTTAATTGTATTTTATGACGAGTACCATACCTTAAGGATGGCCCCATATACCTATATTTTTTTAATTAGAACTCAATGTAACTAATTGGTTAAAATATAGAGTGATTTTTACTAATTTAAATTACCAGATTTTGTTGTTTCTCATTTTTTTCTAACTTTACGGCTTTATTTTAATGAATACCTTATCCAAATGCAAATAACATACACGTAGTAGTAAATTAATTTAAATACTACATATACCTACCTGTTATACTATATTTTTTATGGCTTTATAATATATACATATACTCTAATTATAATTTATATTTTATCAATACACATTTAATGTATTTTCTACCTACAAATAACTGGAATTAAAAATATACTTTAAGTAGTAAGTACCGTCTCAGCAATTGCAGGGTTAAGGCAATGAACTTCGAAGCTATTATTAACAAGTACTTGATAACTTGTTTCTAGATATAATATATAGAATAATATATCGAATGTAGAGAAGCTGAACGTACGTAAATAGGTACATACCTATTTGGAAAGTTTGGTAACGATTCGTACAAACTGAGCCAAACGGTTGTCAAAATTTATATCATTGCTGTCACCAAATTAACTATCGAAGAAACCCCAACCTTCAATGGGCCTTCATAGAATCATCAATTTAGTAAACTAGACCACCTCGCAGTCCGAAACGGCGCGGATGTGGCAATATCACAACATTTCTTAAACACAAACGTAAACATTATTAGCTAATAGTTATTTACTTTATACAACCATATTTTTAACCGACTTTTACAAATAGTTATATAACATATTCCGGAGGTTGTTTGTTTGTAAGATATTCATTATTATTATATAAAACCTAATTTTTGCTTTTTTCTGTACTGACGTATAGTTTCCTATTAGTGTAAGATATAAAGAGTTAGTAATGGCAACACTCAGACTAGATGGCGCGCTCTTAATATAAATCACGTGTAATATGTTTTGAAATAAATAAAACAATTAAATATCAAACTGTGCTCGTTTTCATTTATAAAATTAGTATAGAACATTACAATTAGTAGTAGTTCCGATTCAAAATAACAATAATTTAAAAGTTAACATTTTTGCCTGGGAGTCTGTTTTTACCCACAAATCTCTGAAACGGCTAAACAGATTTTGATGAGACATTCACTGGCAGATATTTATATCAACTATATTAAATTAAGGTCCACTCCTTTTATTATAAAAAAAGGATTTGGTTACGCTCAAAAAAAACGTATCGTATCTAATTAGAAGGAATCCCAGCAAAGCCAGGATGGAAGACTGTTTTACGTGGTATACACACACATTCAAACACACAAACACCACATATACTTTACATACAGTCGCACACATGTTAATTAAATTGTTTTTTTCTTCACTTTGTTGACTTTTAGTCTTGTTGGATGAGTGGGGCAACCAGTAATACGGGTTACCTAGTAGAGGGACCCTTGGGACTATCTTGTGTTGTAATCCTTAGAGTCAATAAAAGTAGTTTTATTTTTATTACTTATTATATAACGGGAGGCTTCTTCAAAATTTTTTAGAAGAACGGGCGTTTAATTTATTTACAATAAAGGAAATTACAAGTAAACTTAACTATATGTACAAAGCAAATATATACACTTAATTATTACTCTACAAGTCGTGTCCGCAATTAAAAGATTAAATATTGTAAAAAAACATTCTAGCATGTGTAGTTTTTCTAACTATACTGGGTTTTCTTACATATACCGTATATATATGCGCCTCAAGGATGTAAACTGAAATCAGTGATAAAATTTCTCGTGTACACTTATAATAATTTTGTCGGGTTCCAAATTACCAAATTTAAAGTTTGTAGCACAAAAATCATCAAATAAATAAATTGTCAAAATATAGCTTAAGTTAGTTTTATTTTAGTTAGTTTTGTATTAGTTTAGAAAGTCCCGTTAAAATCGGTTCAGCCGTTTCAGAGATTGCCCGGAACAGACAGACAAAAAATCATAAATAGATTTTTTGATGATTTTTGACTATACCTACTTTCATATATTATGTATTTAATGAAAAGCTGTTTATTTTAAATTACAAATAAAAACTTTATTTTTATTTAGGTATATGTCTAGGTACCTAAAGGCAAGTGTGATGCAGGAATGCTAACTTTACGCGCATATAGGTATAAATAATATAAGTAATATGTTTATTTTGTTTTGAATTTTTGTTTTATTTTATACATTTTTTTCATACCTGTTTTTATTTTACTGTTAGTAAGTTTGCTATATTTATGTATAAGTGGAAACTTTATTGGCTAAGTGTATTATTTCTGATGTATTTCGCATTTTATGCTTATATATGCTGTCTGTTTTCCAATTTACAAAATAAACAATAAACAATACGTGCTTTAGACATTCATAAAGTAAGAGAGAGGGATCAATGATCATGCTAATAGAATCCTAGTGACTTGTTGTTGTACATAAATGCCAAGGTTGCCAAGGTCAATGGCCACATTATACGCCAAGATCTTCTTAATAGTATATTTTTATTATTAATATCGTCAATTGCAATAACATTAAATCAATGTAAATAAATAAATAAATAAAATAATAAATAAATATGTTGGGACATTATTACAACAACTACCAGGCTTGTGTTACAGGTACCAACCAGATAGTTGATATACTACATATTTAAGTTTAAATACATACATATTATAAATATAAACACCTATGACTGGAGTACAAACATTCGTGCTCAACAAACGAATGCCTCCAGCGGGACTCGAACCCGCGACCGCTGGCGCAGAAATTACGGTCACTACCAACCAACTGAGCCAAACGTGTCGTCATTGTATATATTTTACTTTAACTGTATTTTTGATGTAGTTATAAAATTTTATTGATTATTAACATATTAAAAATCGATTCGATGGCAAAGTTAAATTTATTTTTAATTAAAAAATAAACTTTAACGAGTCCATCGCGTGCGCTAGCGTAACATAACAATAAGCTAATTAAAATAAAGTTCCTAAATAACATGTATTGTTAAGCTGTTGATTGGAAAAGGTCACTGTGGACTTGAAGATCTTGGGTTCGATTCTTATACATGGTAAATTTTTCTTTGATCAGCTTCATGGTCTATGAATATGAATTGGTAAGCCCCATTGGATACGTTATATAAAATGATTAAACAGATATAACAAAATCAAATAATAATAAATAAACAATACCAATCTATAGACACCGGTAGCCCGGTGACGCGCTCGTTTGAATAACCGAGAGGGTTCAAATCCGGGTCTTGCACCTTTGATATTTACGTAAAAATATAAATAAATAAATAATCGTTTTATTTCCGTGTTATGTATTATCCATATTATAATAATATAATAATCTTTATTGACATCTTTGTAATTACAGAAATCCTATGAAGACTCTGACACCCAAACTAGGCTATAAAGCCCGTATCTCAGGAGTCAGTGGCTTCTCCCAATATTAATTGTTACAATTGTCAAGAGAGCTTATTCATAATTTTACAGAGCTATATACTTTTTATAGACATTTTGTAAATTTCAGGTATTATATCTAATTATCTTTTCACACATAATATACATAAACACACAATAATATATATTAAAAAAATATTTCAGTATAAACTACAATGAATATAGGTACATACACATAAAATACTACAGTACATAAATATACATATACACTACACATATACCCGCACACTAGATATATATTATACATATAGTTAATGATTCAAAATAACTAAATAACTAATGTAGCATGTTGGTTAAGTAGATCTTCTGTTTCATCATAATTTAAGGACAAAAGCCAAGTCTTAACAATTGATTTGCAGTCATGTAGTGAAAGAGGGTAGAAATTTAATTTTTTGTTTATTTTATTATATAGAAAGACTGAGAGATATGCTCGTTGTCGCCTTGCGAAGGTAGTTCGGAATTTTGCTGTGGGGAGTACATTTGGTATATGACGTTTGTTACTGCAAACCTCTGGGTCATAAGGGGTATGGACATGTTGTTTGGCTATTATATTTAACACGAATAACTGTCTAACACTGAGCAACTCACACTCTTTATATAAAAGTGTGGTTGAAAATCTGTAGTGTTTGAAGGTCATTACTTTTAGTAAAGATCTGTGGGCTCTTTCAAGCTGAATTAGATGTGACTTGCAGGCTCCACCCCACACGCTCACGCAATATCCAATAACCGATTGTGCTAGGGCAAAGTAAACAGTGCGGAGTAGTTCGAATTCCGCGACATAACGTAATTTTTTGAATGTCCAGATTAGTTTTCGCGTGCGTGTCGTTATAATCTCAATGTGAGGAAGCCAACTCAATTTATTATCTAATTCGATACCGAGGTATTTAATAGTATTGGATTTTGTTATATTTATGCAAGTACAATTTCGCCCAGAGACACATATGTGTATTTTAAGATTTATATCAGTCATATGAGAATTAATAGTTTGGAACTGAATATACGAAGTTTTAGAAATATTTAAAGTAAGTAAATTTTCTCTGAGCCACCCAGCCACCTTCTGCAGTCCGCTTTCGGCAATATTTTGTGTCTCGGTCCAGGTGTCCCCATAAAAAATTATAGCCGTATCATCGGCATAGGTAAACAACCTGCAACTAGTTAGGGACATATTACATAGGTCGTTTATGTAAATAAGGAAAAGACTGGGACCAAGAATACTGCCTTGCGGAACTCCAAAAATTACATTTGCGTCTGAACTAATATAATTATAAATCTTAACCCTTTGCACCCGATCACTAAGGAAATCTTTAAAAATAAGCAGGGCTGAGTCTCTTATTCCAATTCGCTCCAATTTGTCCACAAGCATAGGTATCGAGACGGTATCAAATGCCTTGGCAAGATCGAGGAAGACACCAAGGCATTTTTGTTTCCTGTCAAGTTTTTCGGTGACAAACTCTATCAAGCTACCCACAGCGTCTTCTGTCGACACACCCATTCTGAAGCCAAATTGTGAGCTGGACAGAATGTTGTACCGATTCAAGAACTGTACTAACCTCACGTTAAGCATTTTTTCGAGGATTTTAGATAGTGCTGTAAGCACAGAAATCGGTCTGTAGTTTGCGACACAGTCCCGTGCCCCACCCTTGTGAACGGGAGTAATGAGAGACCTTTTAAAGACTTTTGGAAAACAGCCTTCCCTAAAACATGTTTGAAACAAGATAGTAAGCGGCGATACAATGACATGTCTTATCATTTTTAGAAATCGAGCTGGTATAGAGTCCCAACCAGTGGCACAATCATTTTTCAAGCTTAAGATGAGAGATTCCACCTCTACCTCATCTGGTGGCATTAGTACGAAGGAGTTAGTTAAGCAATTAGATTTTGTATTTGTGTAGCTATTCTCACCCCCTGTAAGTTTTTCAGCTAGCTCTCTGCCAACATTAGAAAAATAACTATTTATGCCCTCAACCGCATCCAATTCATTACAATTCCTAATTAACTCATCAGCAGAAGATTTTTTACTTGAACTATCGGTGACACATTTAATTGCAGCCCAGGTTTCTTTATTTGATTTTGCACTTTTTAATATGAATTTATCGTGTTCGCGCTTCAACTTTCTGAGTAATGAGCAACAAAAATTCCTGTACCTTTTGTAGGTTATTTTAAGAACTTCATTTTGGGGGTCCCTTTTTAAATTAAGATGCAGCTTATCCCGGTGACGGATACAGCGAAGTAAGCCCGGGGTCATCCAGGGCTTAAGAGATTTTTTGCGCCTGGGTACCCGGACTATTTTAGTGTTAGCTTTAATAGCAGATGACAGTATTTCCACAAATCGAGTCGCAGCGGACTCGGCGTCTTGCTTATTAGTCATAAAAGTAAAATCAGCCAATTCAACATATTTTATAGCTTCACTAAAATTTACTCTTTCAACAATGGAAGGGCACTGAGTATTAGTCCGTTTACTGTTAAGGGATAAATTTATTAGAATAGAATCGTGATCAGTTACGGTGGAATTTATAACTATAATACTAGTTTGTAAGACAGTTTTAACCATTACATGATCAAGACAATTTCTTAATCGTGTAGGATATGTGTGGCCTGGCAGAAAACCTAATTCACTGGTTAAATTTAAGTAAGAGTTACTGTTTCTGTCACCGTTTCCAGGTTTTATGTCGATATTTATATCACCTATTAAAAATATATTCTTAGATTTTATAGATTTAACAATATAATTCAATGAATTCAAAAAGCGCTCAGTGTAGTAAAAGGATGGTGGTCTATAAATAGCTAAAAGTACAATATCTGGTACTATTTTAGCTAGCAGAAAGTTTGCATCTTTGGGATTTGGTTCTTCAATTTCACAATTTATATTTTGTTTAGCGTATATTATAATACCGTCATTTTGATTTAAACATTTTTTTGTGAAATAAGAATTATAATCCTTGAGACTGGGTATGGTTTTATTATCGTTTAACCAGCATTCAGTTAAAATTATTATGTCTGGATCAAAGTACAGACGAGCTATATGGGCCAAGAATGCATCAATATTTTTATAAACGCTACGGATATTTTGTGTTATAATTTTCAGAGAGTTTCCCGATTTTTTAACTAAATCATTACAAGTATTTATATCACAACTGTAGGCGGTCGCCACTGTTATATTATCAATATCATTATTTATATTGTCAAGAAATCTAGCCATTTTTTAAATATTAAGCTATTTGTCGCAAGTATTCGTGTCTGAGAAATGCTGACATTTTTACAAAGATAAGATCTCGATTTCAACATGATCACTAGACTAAGAATGTATAATTTTTTGGTTATGTAAAATACAATACAATGAACAGAGTATAAGTGTGTATATAAAGTAAGACAATAATATAATATATAAAAAAATAAAACAATATCTATAAAAACAATAATAAAGTGGCGGATTTTCACAAGCAGGAAAGGTATCGTAGGCCGGCGGAGTTTCCTGGGGACCTCAAAAAGTCATTGTTTCAGACGAAGTTTATTTAAATCACCCTCACTATCGATTCTAATATGCCGTTTACCTTCATCTTGTCTCAGGTAGGTTCTTCCAAATGAGGTCCAACAGAATTTATATCCATTTTCCTGAGCAAATGCTCGAGCCAGATAATTTAATCGTTTTTCGCAGGGCGATAGACATTCTGATATAAAAAATGGCTTTGCTGGTCCTTCCAAACTTAAGTGTGCCGTGTTTAATTTGTTAGCAGGGTTCATTTTGTTAAATCTGCGTGCCTTTTCAATTATATTTTCTTTCATTATAACGCTTCCCAGTTCCACAATAATTGCTCCATGTCCAGTCTTACTTTTTGTACGATAAATATCTTTAATATCTTGTTTCTGTACGGGAAAATCGATAACATCTGCAGCTTTTGAAGCAATTTTACATAAACTATCCTTATTTTCACCGGTAATCTTAGGGATATTTCTTAGTTCAAGTTTAGTCGAGGCAGACGTTCTTTCCAGCGACTCGATTTTCTTTTCAAGCTGATCAATATACAGACGATCTTCATTCCTCTGTTTTTCCAACTGCTCGTATTTAGCTTTCATATCTTCGTACTGCTTAGAGACAAAAGCAATGGAGTCTTTTATTTCTGTATTTTGTGTCATGATTTCTCTCATAGAGGATTGCAATGAGGTGAATTTGCTTTCATTTTGAGAGTTTGATTTAGCAAGCATATCCTTAATTTCGGTTATGAATTTTTTTATATAAGACTCATCCTGCTTGCGCCTCATAGTTACATTGCTTCGCTCCTCATTAGATAAATCTGACGTGGAGCCCGAAAAAGAAGCTTTCGGGGCGTTCAACCTAGCTTCCTTTAAGTCTTCGGGAGTGGGAGTGCTGGGAGGTGTACGCTTAAGAGGCATATTTGTGACAAAAGATGACACCAGAGTACCCGAGAAAATAAACTTGGGCCAGCCCCTTATAAATTTCCACTACCCGCTATCGCTTATGAATTACGGCAACTCACAATGCTTACGTATCGATGATGCGCGTAGACGGAGCGTATAACTTAGGCTGTCTCAATAGTGTTGTCCTGTTCGCACAGATGCACTCACTGCTCGCAACTCATGCGCTCCTGGTACACACCTTAATTTATTCGCACTGAATTTATTTTTAATTTGATTTTTAAGTTAATAAACAAATAGAATACACACGTCTAAACGCTTCCGCGGTCCAGGGGGGAGAGGGAAAGGGTAAAAATATTGTATGATTGACATATTTTCATGTGCGAATCATAATTACCACTAATTGTCTTACGGTGAAAGAAAACATCGTGAAAAAACCTAAGTCCTAAGTAACCAAAAGTAACCAAAACCTAAGCAACCAAAATCTGAGAGAAACCAGCAAGTTTTCGAAAGACATGTGAAAGTCCGCCAACTCGCACTTGGCCGGCGTGGTGGACTATGGTCCAGGAGGGGGATCAGGCCTGATATTATAGTAACTACTTATTGTTATAGTAAGAAAAAACTCAGCGATGAATTTTATTGATATATTACCTATATTACCCTTTAGAAAAACTACGCAAGCCCTCACAAAGCTCTGCTTTTTGCTAGTATTTAATGTACAAACGTTCGAATATTCCGAAATTGTTATAGTTTAGTCAATAATACATAGAAGTAAGAGACAATTTATCTTTTGAAATAAATAAACTGAGACTTACGTACGTGTATTATACCTACCTACCTACTACATTTTGTAATATTGAGCAGCCATTGTCATGGCCTTGACCAAACTTCCTTAGGAAATCTATTAGCGCTATATTTTACTGTGTAGTAATATGGTTTTTAATCATTTTCATTCGGTAAGCAGGCAGATGAGTGAAACACGCCTTTACTTCGGATCTTAGATTATTAGGTATATAAGTGACAATTTGTATGGCAGAAAAGTTTGGCGTATTCAATGTTCAATTCATGAAAAAGGTAACATAGTAAGTAAAAGGTTAGTAATAAAATAAATAGTTATGCTAAAATAGCGCTGCACTTTTGATTCAAAATAATAAATACTAAGTAATAAATACGTCAGGCGAATGATAAAAAACAAAATAAGCAAAGATAATTTAAAGATTTGCGGTAATCTTGACCTCCTCTTAGTTTTTGTTTTTAAATTCCTCGTTAATTAATTATTATCTACCTATCTACATGACTTGACTTAAAACTCATAGTCACGGTTTGATAAAAATCTATAAATGTTATTTTTGTTCGGTCTGATCTTAAAGCTACTGTTTAGTGTTTTTCTTTCGATTTTCACCAAAGTAGAGGGGTTAGTTAGGTCAAAGGTAAGTAGAGTTAGGAAATTTTAGTCACTTCTAACCGAGTGCAGCATTGTCTAGCTACTAGTTAAGATGAAAAAAGGGGTAAAGAAAAGCTAGATTTTTTATTCAACATATAACAATAGTGGCATATTTAATGTTTATAATAATAATATTGCAAACTTGATTTTACACGTGTACAAGTATTACCGTCAAAGTTAATTACGTGATATCTTCGTTACGCTAAGCTTAAAGAATAAATGTTACTTGTCTTTATTTTCCGTGAGGCCGAGATATGTTATATAGATAATATGATTCCGCATGTTTTTCCAAAGATGTTGATTTAACATGTGTCTTATAGTAGAGGAGATCGTGGGAGATCGACCTTCCCCGATCTGATAACCAGATGAGACATATTTTTTATCGAATATAATTTATAAACAAATATGCCTATAATTACTTGCCTATCTGAAAGTGCTCATGGCTATTTTTAATTAAATTAACTAGTATAGTATAACATAGATTCGCTATGTATATGTTTACTAGAACAAAAGTTGTAGTTAATTTTTATCCTGGCGTGTGTGAATAGTATTCACGATCTTTTCTGATTTTTGGTTTCTGACGTTTCGAACGCTGTACAGCAATAAATCCGCGACAAAATCCGAAAAGATAGTTTCATTTATAATGTCAAATATTCGCGTAAATCTAAGAAAGTACCTATCAGTATTCACGTATTCACCTTAAGCTCAAGAGAAGCTCAAGCTGAGCAGGAATCTTTGTACTCCGGTCATAGTGTTTATATTTTGTTTATTTTGATTGTTGTAATACATATGTCTTCAAAGTTATATATGTGTCGTCTATCAACTATGGGGTTTCTTTAACACAAGCCTCGTAACTTATCATGGCTCTTGATGGCGTTGTTTGTTAAGGCCCCAACATATTTATTTACTTATTATTTATTAAGTCATTATCTAAAGTATTTTTTATTAATATAAACGAGGTGCCATTCTTCAACGTGCCGCGCTCTATAGTCGCAGTATTCAGTAATAAGTTGAAATCCGGTCAACGAACGTCAGTGTACTTGTAGGTACCTACTTTTTATGTACCAGGGTTAACCCCTTGCAGGGATGTAACTTGAAAAAACTTCTTTATTTTATGCTCTATTGAAAAGAAAGACTTTTATTAAAACTTTACCATTGTTTTTTATTTCATTTTATCTTTTACGAAAATCTACCTCAATAAACTTGAACTCTGTACTCTAGAAAATAAACAGCTAAAGAAAAAAATTGATCTTTTTAAGTTTATTTAATGATGAATAAAAGACAGTTTTTTACGAAACTAGTCAAAATTCGACTGTAATCATTTTTATTCATTCACATACGAGTAACACTGACTCTCGCTAATCTAATACTCATCATACTTATAAATATATTTACAATACTAGCGACTCACCGGGTTTCGCTCGGGTTCGTCTCTAGGTACGACTATAATAATTTTACATAAATCTAGATTTAGCGCGAGCGAAGCCGCGGGTTCCGCTAGTTATACATATTAAACTTCCTTTTGAATCACTCTATCTATTGAAAAAAGGCATCAAAATCTGTTGAGTAGTTTTACCACAGAGCAGATGAATATAGATAATATTTTATCTATTTCGTGAGTTTTACAGCTCTAAGCTAATGGACAGACAGACAGTGGGAAGCGACTTTGTTTTATACTATGTACCTACTGATATCCATTACAACGTACATTATAAGGACCAACTAGTGCGAAGCGAGCGTGTTATGCTAGTATTATATTAATGGTAATAATAATTTATTAATCAATGTTCATATTATCATTTTTAAATCAATTCGGGCGTTGGCCGGATATACATATTTTAACAAGTAAAAATCAACGGAAAACGTCAGTTTTATTAACACTTGGCCCAATTTTATATTATTGTGTGTTTGTAATAATTGTAATTCTAAAATTTTGAATTGCAAATATCCATCCATTCATAAAAAAAAACTGCATTACAATACACTACAATATTGATATGGGATATGGTATTTCAATTTCTATTCAAGCTAAATAATAATTATTTTTTAGGGAGTAGCACAGCGGTACCGAATTCGCTTGGAAAACGAGTGATGCGGGTTCAAATCTGGGTCTCGCACCTCTGATATTTTCATTTCTATCATGATTATCACTTGTCTTACGGTGAAGGAAAACATCGTGAGGAAACCTGCATGTCTGAGAAAACCTAGCAAGTTTTCGAAAGACATGTGAAGTCCCCCAACTCGCACTAGGTCAGCGCGGTAGACTATGGCCTAAATCCCCTCGTACTGAGGAAGGCCCGTGCCCAGCAGTGGGTCGTTAAAAGGGTTGAAGCCAAATATTTTTTCGTTATGTATAACAAAATTACGAACTTAGATTTTACTAATATAAAAACGTCTTTTACAGGAGGAGCATAGTAAGTCGTGGGAGAAATGAATAAAATAAAATTTACTGTAAATGGAGAACGCTTCAGTATAAGTACGTATACATAAAATTTTATTATATTCTGAACTGAAACTTATTCTAAATTAAATTTCTTTTATTCTAATTTATTCTAAATTTTTGTTATCAGTTTAAGACAAAATACATGCATTTTATAAAGTTATTTTGACCTGTACACATAAAGACTTTATTTTTCTTAATAAGGTTAAAACTTAATAAGGTTAATCTAGTTTATTACACAATAGCTCAGTTAAAATTATACGCCAGGAAATGTCATGGAAATGTATTGGTCATGTTATAGTCGACGCTGAAGTGTCACCATCTACCACCCTCAATGACTACCTCCGAAACACCCTCAGCCTCAAGGGCACGAAGGTCATGTGCCACGAAGGGGGGTGCGGCGCTTGCATCGTGTCTGTTTCCAGAACTGACCCCGTCACTAAGGAGAAACAAATAATTGCTGTAAACTCTGTGAGAATTTCTTTTAAATTGTATATAAAATATTAGTAGTAGCAACATTAGTCTTATGTATGGTATTTGTCTACGGCCTATTGTTTATTTACGTACTGTTGCTATAACCGTCCTTAGTAAGGAAAAGTGAGTGTTGCTGATTCAAAGCCGGGCTTCGCACATCTGATACTTTCATGTGCCAATTATTTCTAACAAAATATGGTGAGGAAACAATACAAATAATAATTTAAAATACTGTAATAAATCCTTATCGATAAGTTCCATTCATCCCGACGTCCTCCGCCGCGTCTGTCTGTTCGCAAAAAACTCAAAAACTACTGCACAGATTTTCATGCTGTTTTCACCAATGGATAGAGTGGTTCTCGAGGAAGGTTTTAGTATATAATTGTGTATATAAAAGTGCAAGTTTAATTTAGGTAATTAGGAATAGATTTGAACTAACAAATCTTTTGCTTAAGTGTTGCTTTTAAAATGAAGATGACGATTTTAATACGAATCCTAGTATAAAAATTTATTTTATTTCGAAAATTATATATTTGATATTATGGATGGTCGTCTTTTTCGCAACGTATATGTATATGGTTTTTTTTAATACTAATTAATATATGAATGAATCAGTGTCTAGTCCTCATCCTATCATGCCACGAGTGGGACATCACGACCATCGAAGGCGTGGGCAACCGCAGGGACGGCTACAGCCACATACAGACGCGGCTGGCTTCCTTCAACGGCACCCAGTGTGGGTACTGCAGCCCTGGATGGGTGATGAATATGCATAGGTAATATATTTTATTGTGATTAGTTTTATTGCCTTTAAAAAATTAGCTGTTTTGACTGCGTAATAATTAAGCATGTTATATTAATATTGAGTTTATTAGAAATCGATGTCAAGAACGACATCAAAAATTTATGTTTTAAATTTTTAGTTTCTTTTAATATAAAAACTTCAATTATTGTGAGCAGTTGTAGCCCGGTGATAACGCGCTTGTTTGGATAACCGAATGATACGGGTTCAAATCCGGGTCTCGCACCTCTGATATTTTAATGTGCGAATCTTTTCTGTCATGATTCCCACTTGTCTTACGGTGAAGGAAAACATCGTGAGGAAACCTGTATATCTGAGAGAACCTAGCAAGTTTTCGAAAGACATGAAAAGTCCGCCAACCCACACATGACCAGCATAGTGGACTATGGCCTAATCCCCTCGTATTAAAGTTTTATATTAATACTTTAAATACCCTACTATGATATTTAAATCTACTTTTAACATATCGTTTTAGCACGTAAATTTTACATATTTTTATCAATTATTTTTTATATTTGCGCGGTATGAATGTTTTATGTTTTTTTTGTATAGTTTACATGAAGGCTCGAAAAACAAACTAACTATGAAGCAAATTGAGAGATCATTTGCAGGCAACTTGTGTCGATGTACCGGCTACAGGCCTATTCTGGACGCCTTCAAGACGTTTGCCACAGACGTAGACTATGATACAGAAAATAACATAAGGGTTAGTATTAAAATAATCGATATACAACAATAGTTTTCAACAATTACAAAATAGTTTATTTTCAAATATTTATTAATAAGAGTTTTTCGCTGCGCCACTTTTGTAATTTACTTATGTATTTACCATGATTCTATGGTACCTACTGTATCACGTAAATACTTATACGTGAAGAGTATTCCGAACAGTAGGTACCATCAACAAACAAACAAAAGGCGAAATAAAATCACAATGTTACAATTTTCCCCGATCTCGCATCGAACCTATAACCCACTTTCTTTTTGAAATGTACCTACACAATACACATGTTACAGTTTTTTCTAGCGACTGAGATTCTTTTTTCTAGATTTAAATATGACCTTTCAGTTTTACTCAAACCTTCATGCTGAGAATTCTAAAACTTGGGAGCGACATAGCTTTGTACTTTTTATAACTATATTGTTATTTTCTTACAATTACAATTATAAATTACTATAAATCTACTAAGTTATAATATTTGCAGGACTTAGAAGACCTTCACGAGATCAAATGTTTTACGAAATGTGAGAAGAAGTGCGATATTGAAGATGAATGGTGTTTAATAGGAAATTGCAGTGAAAAGTTATTGCACTTGACGATGGACGGCACCAGATGGTACAAAGCTTTCACCATAGAAGATGTTTACAAGGTACATACCTCTTTATTTCCACTGAAATAACTGATTAATTAACATTTGTCTATTTTCTTTGGCAAACCCGGGCAGCTTCTGGGCTTAAGTTAAAATAAATTAAAATAAATTAAAGGGTTATTATAATGTGTGAATGAATTTGAATGATTTACAATTTTATAATAAAATAAAAGTAGCCCAAGTTATTCATTATAACATTAGCTTGTAATATTAACATTATGCGAGTGAAAGTCCCGTCAAAATCAGTCCAGCCGTTTCAGAGATTAGCTCGAAGCGGGACTGGGTAGGTCTTTTCAGCGAGGCCTTTGAAAAGTAGTATGAGATGGATGAATTATGGAGATGGACATAGAATAAGAAGTACTCGTAGATAGACGAAAGTATAAGGGATTATTATAAAACACCAACACAGTGTATACTTGATGTGTGCAGAGAATCGAGATGACTAAAAGAGGAGAGTGAAAGAAAGAAAAAGGTAGTGATAATAAGTTTTAAGGCAAATACATCATTGATGACTGTATGAGTATGAGATAATTTAATAATTGTGTAGAAATCCTAGTATTTATTTCATAATGCTTACTTATGTAGGTACTTGCCAAAGAGGGTACGGACAGCTACAGATTAGTGGCGGGGAACACAGGAAAAGGTATTTTGTTGACATTTTTATTATTTTTCAATTGATTTTCAACATCCGGTATAATATAATAAAATTTCTAAATAAATTAAAAAATAAACAGTTGTTTGTATGTGCAGTTTCTATTTTATATTACACATTAGCACAACATTAGTATTACTATTGAAATAAACATGAAAATTTATTTGAAGTATAATGCGAGATAAGAGATTCAAGAGATTCAAAAGAATATATTTTCTAGGCGTTTATCCGATATCGAAGGAGCCTCGCGTGTACATCGACATTGCCTCCATCAGCTCGCTGCAGGACTTCATCATAGACGAGAACCTCGAGCTCGGGGCAGGTCTCACGATAAATCAGACGATAGAAATATTCAAACAGCAGATGAAAGACGAGGATTTCGCATACTTGGGCCAATTTATCAAGCATTTGGAGTTAGTTGCAAATGTGCCGGTGAAAAATGTAAGTATTATTTTAGGTTAGTTTTTAGGAAGCTAACTTTCGAAGACATTAGATATGACTTTAGCTTAAATATATTACTAGTACAGATAACTTATCTCAAAATAAAAATCAAAATCTAATTCGTTCTATAATTCGAAATTTTAAAATGTTTAAAATGTTGATAAAGTGACAGTAACGACTTTGTTATTTTATAAAACTTATGGTGGACTGGTCTGGTCAAGCGTAGGTCTACCTTGCTCTAGGTGTTTATTATCTACTTTGCATATTATTTTAATATATTTACGTATAGAACTAGTTTTATTTGTTGTTGTTAGGTTGATACTTATAAAAAAATGTCTCTCCTCTGGCGTCCGAGATCACTGTAATATTACATAGCATAGCCACACCTAAAATCTTGTACATAAATAAAATTTGCTTATTATAGTACGTTCATAATTATTAGTTTTGTAGAAGTAATATTTGTAGACAAATTTCGCAGTCTATTTACCTATACAGTAAAAATTTCACCAAAATTCGTTTTAACATACCTTTTTTTATATTTAGCCCTTTTTTTAACTGCTGAGTGGGCCTTTACATGTCTTTCACAAACTTAAAAGGATCTCTCAGTTATGCAGGTTTCCTTACGATGTTTTCCTACACCGGAAGACAAGTGGTAATCATGTTCGAAATGATTTGCATATGGGTACGTTTGGCTCAGTTCGTAGTGGTCCTACTTTTTGCGCCAGTTGTCGTGGGTTCGAGTCCCGCTCGGGGCATTCATTTGTTAAGCACAAATGTTTGTACTCCAGTCATGCGTGTTTATATTTATGATATGTACGTAGTATTTAAAAATGATATGTGTAGCATATCAACTATCTGGTATTCGTAACACAAGCCTCGTAGCTTACCACGGAACTGTAACTTGTAATAATGTCCCATCATATTTATTTATTTATATTAGAGGTGTACCTGGATATGAACCCACTTCACTCAGTTTTCCTATCAATCACGATACAACTGGGCTAACCAATTTATATGGTATGCCAAAACATTTTTATTTAGGTATATTACTAGTGCGATATACTTTATCTGTTGACCATTAGTGGCTTTTTTTCATCTCCATTATAATCCAATGATAAAATAGAAAATAGCCACTTTTTGGAAAAGCTTTTAATGTATTATATAGATAATGACATATCGACAGAAGGATGATATTGTACCTACCGGCTATCTACATATTGCAAATACGGCGAGGTAGGTTTAATCAAATCAAAATATTCTTTATTCTAATAGACTTTTACAAGCGCTTTTGAATCGTCATTTTTACATTATTAAAATTAAATGTCAGTCTGTAAGTCTGTGAGTAAATTACCATCCGCTCGGAAAGCTATTCTGCTCCTTTAAAACAATTATTTGGTAACAATATTGTATAACAATGTTTATCTATTTATCCTACGTGAGACACAACCAGACATTAATCCTATACATTTACATCTACTAAGTATTCCGTGATGGTGTAATAAGCCTAATATCAGAAAACCTAGTTTTAAAATCACAACGGCAAACTTTTATTACTAATACTTATAGGTCATCGAAAGCTCTAAAATAGCAGTATAATATATTCATTCATGTGTAGTCATTTCCACTTATAACCCGTCAAGTCAGAATAACAACGATTTGTTTCGGCTTAATTTCTAAAATTTTGTTTTTGGCCTCGTTTCATATAATTAATCTATACATACTAGTTTATTAAAATTCCAAGTGAGTCGAATCTGTTCATTAGGTTTTTATTAAAAAATGTTATTGAAATAGTCATTAGTGTCGTTATAGAGGCCATATCTTTGGTTTTTAGATTTTTTGTCTATATGTCTGCAAGAGTCTCTGTGAATCGGTCCAAATTACGAGATAACCTCTGGAATATAATTTGTAACTGATCGCTGTCTTGAAGACATTTAAAAGACTATTTATTACTAGCAATTGCCGCGGGTTTGCACGCGTTCTAAAGAGCGGAAAAAAAATCTTTTAAATTCTTTCCGAGTCGCGCGGTATGGTACCTCGCAGAATTAACGCCCGCCCTTCCCGTTTTTGCAACATTTTTCATTAATGCTCCGCTCCTATTGGTCGTAGCGTGATGTAATATAGCCTATAGCCTTTCTCGATAAACGGACTATCCAACACAAAAAGATTTTTTCTATTCGGACCAGTAGTTCCTGAGATTAGCGCGTTCAACCAAACAAACAAACTCTTCAGGTTTATAATATTAGTATAGATTTGGGGTCTTTATTAACGCAATGACACCCATGATATTTTCTAAATAACTAAATTTATTTTATACTATTTAGGAAAAAATATAGCTAAATTTACACCACATTTTCAGATTGGAACAATTGGAGGTAACTTGGCACTGAAGCATGCTCATCCCGAATTCCAATCAGATCTCTTTGTTTTATTCGAAACAGTTAATGCTACAATAACTTTAGGTAAGTTCAGAATAGCTTTCCATTGTTAGCTATAGTTGTGTATTCAGCTCTTTTTTACGCCCCATTGATGAGCACGGTCCTCCCTTTAATACGGGGGAGATCTGATCCACTCCGCTTGCTAAGTGCGGGTTGGCAGATTTCACAAGAACTCTCCGACATGCAGGTTGCCTCACGATATTTTCCTTTACCGTGAGACAAGTGGTAGTCATGTTAGAAATGATTCACACATGAAAATATCAGTGGTGCGAGACCCGGATTTGAACCCGCATCACTCGGTTATACAAGCGAGCGCGTTATCATTGGGCTGCCACAGTCTATACTGCTCAATGCGCATTATAGACAAAGCTATAGTAATTCTTTAATGGTAATGTAACTATTTATCTTTTTTTTCACATACACGTATGTTAAAGGTTGAATAATGAGTGGAAGAGATCTCTTATAGAGATAAGTTCACCTTTACCCACGTCATCTACTGTGTTATTAATAATGAATGTGTTTGAATAATTTATACGTTATTTTTTACTTACGTAAACAATTCATATTTATAATTGTACAATAATTAGATATATTCTGTTTCTATAAGTCTTCATTTTGATATAAAATACGCATTTGGTTTTTTTAAATTGTCAGCTTGAGTGGTAAAAGGGCGTGAAAACGTTTTATTTTTCATGGTCATAGTCACGGAAGAGACTAATTTTGGAGGTATCTTCCAGTATATCGGACTTTACTTGTAATCTTTTTCAGTGGACATAAAATTGGAGAAAAGCGAAGTGAACTTGACGACGTTTCTACAAGTAGATCTAAAAGACAAATTAATATTGAACTTGAAAATCCCGCCGCTGTCTAGTAAACACCAGATAAGGACCTACAAGGTACGCTACGAGATTGACATTACTAAATGATAATATCCTAAACTTTATAAAAAATATTTTTTATTTTCATATTGTTTTAAGTAATTTTAACTAATAGCTAGGTATTAAATTATTCTTCAGAATTTGAAACCTTATTTTTGTTATTATTGAAAAATCAATATTAATATTTTTGTTATAAACTGAATGGTTTTACAAAAGGGGCTAAAATGAGCGCTGGAACCATTGCATTTGATATATTTTGAAAACGCAAAAAGATGCTTTTTACCGGACCCACAGATGTAGAAATAAGCGCGATAATATAAAAACACACCCTTTATCTTAATATTAGTATAAATAGTTATCAAAGCCACTCTCTTAATCTGTGACAAAGAATACTAATAACTTAGTAACATTACAGATAATGTCCCGAGCCCAAAACGCGCCCGCCATCGTCAACGCTGGCTTCAATTTCCAGTTGAATCCCTACAAAATAGTACTCTCATCGAGCATTGTTTATGGTTCCATCCATCCAAATTTTAATCGAGCCACTGATGTAGAGAAAATGCTTAAGGATTTACCCTTATTTGATGATAAAACTTTGCAAAAAGTATTAAAGAAGTTGCAGGAGGTTATAGTGCCGTTGGATGATCCGCCGGAACCGGAGCCATATTGTAAAAAAGCTATTGCTTTAGGATTGTTTTATAGGGTATGTATAACTATTACTACTACAGTATATGAGTAGTAGTAGTATAACTACTACAGTATATAGATTTCTCAGAGGTCGTAAGATTATAAATGAAACTATCTTTTCGGATTTTGTCGCGGATTTATTTTGATTTTTGGTTCCCGACATCCCCCGACGGAGAGACTCTCCCGTGACCATGATTGCTGTAAAGCATTCAAAACGTCAGGAACCAAAAAGCAAAATAAATCCGCGACAAAATTCGAAAAGATAGTTTCATTTATAATGTCAAATATTCGCGTAAACCTAAGAAAGTATTGGCTTGTAAGATATTTTTCTAAAGTGAAACGTGTTGACCCAGATAACCAGCTGTCATCATACATAACATAAACATTTATTCAATGGCTAACTCGTAGCGCTCTCCGAAACAGGCAGATAGACAAAATTCTTTCTTATATAATTCTTCAACAGCCCTTAGTTTTGATAGGAAACACTTTTTTAAGAAAACATTTAATGCATCTATAGTAGTTTAAGTGGTTTAGTATCTAGAATGTAGGGCTGCACATCTGAAGGCCCTGGATCGGGCCAAATTTAGTTATTGGGTCTTTTTGTTTAGTAAGCCTTAGTAACAAGCAACAGCCCGAAGTTGGGAGATTAGCGCTCTTACATGCACGCCCACGTCAAGCTGTCGTACCTGCGTCTTAACGCTCCCCGTTCGTGTCTAGTAGTTATTCAACCGAAGTATGAAAGTGACAGGAATGGAGAGAGCACTTATGTCTGCGCACACTCGTGCTCTATAATATCTCCTGCACTGTTGATTCGTCTCAATAAGATTGGTTGCCGTGGCTAAAATCGGTCGGAGAACATCATTATTACATAGCTCTATTTATTATTATTTTCTCTTTTTCATGTACTCAGGCGATCCTGTCCCTCGCCCCGGAAGTGAACCCGCGCTACGCGTCGGGCGGCGCGGAGCTGGCACGGGCGGTGTCGCACGGCACGCAGACCTATGACACCGATAAGAGCGTTTGGCCAGTCAACCAGCCCGTGCCCAAGCTCGAGGCTTTGGCTCAGGTAGGATCAGTTTTTACATCTGTGTAAAGAGAACATAACCTCAAAAATATGTACAATATTATGTGTACCTTCATATCGATATCTTAAGTCGAAATTTGGCTAACTGCGTATCAATACACTTTTCAAGGGACAATAAATAGTAAATTTCAATACTAATAAAAAGTAGAAAAGAAAGAATAAGGAAACCAATCTTGGAGGTCTCAAACACTAAGAACACCTCTCTGTTTAGGAAACCGCGTGAGGCGGATTACAATCCGGGACCTTGTACCTCTAATGTTTTCATGTGTTAATAATTTCCAACAAGATAACTACTTGCCTTACGGTGAAGGAAAACACCGTGATGACCGTATGTTAAATTCGCTTCGCACTTGAGCAGCGTGGTGGACCAAGGCCTGAATGGCATGGCCCCGACGTATTGACGACGACAACACGTTTTGCGATCGCGGGTTCTAGTCCCGCTGGGGACATTCATTTGTTGAGAACGATTGTTTGTACTCCAGTCATGGATGTTTATATTTATAATATGTATGTATTTAAAATTTATATAATTAGTATGTCAACTATCTAGTATCCGTAACGCAAGCCTCGTAGCTCAGCACGGTACTAGGTGGTGCTGTTACATTATTGTCCCAATATATTATTATTATAATCCATTATTATAACCTCCTACCTAACTCTTCCCTCCCTCCCTTTCCTAAAAGGCCGGCAACGCATCTGCAAGCCCTGCAATGTAATAATAATAATAATGTTCTCCGACCGATTCCGGCCATGGCGGCCAATCTCATCGAGACTGGCCAACTGCGCAGGAGATATTTTAGTGCACAAGTGTACGCGCAGACACAAGTGCACTCTCTATTCCTATCACTCTCATACTCCGGTGGGGCGACTACTCGACACGACCAGTGAGAGCTAAGGCGCAGGACCGACGGCTTTACGTGCTCTCCGAGGCACGGGGGTGACTCACCGCCAACTACCCAACTCCGGGCTATTACTGAGGCTTACTAAACAGAAAGACTCAATAACTTAACTTGGCCCGACCTGGGACTCGAACCCAGGACCTCTCGATGTATGACCGTACATGCTAGCCACACCACCACCGAGGCAGCCCAGGCAGAAGACGTTATATTTTTTTTTATTATTATTATATAGCCTTTATTCAGACATTGTAGATATACATTAATAGAATTTAATTACATTTGTTCTTTATTTAATTTAATATAATACTATTAATTTATAAATTATTAATTTTACTTTATTATATTATATGTAAGTTATAATAATTGTTTAATGACTCCCGTCTGTGTGCCTTCTATTGGCAAAGGCCTCCCCCAACTGCCTCCATTTCTCTCTGTCATTGGCTATTGTTGTCCATCCGCCACCTGCTATAGCTTTTATTTTTCATCCACCCATCTTCTCGGTGGCCTTCCTGGTTTCCGTTTCCTATGACTTGTGAACCAGTGCATTGTAGATTTCGACCACTTCTCTGTACCTCTGATGGTATGTCCTGTCCATTTCCATTTAAGTTTTCTGATAGTTACTGTGACATCCTTTGTTTTAGTACATTTCTTTATATTGATGGTTCTTAAGGAAGACGTTATATACTGGTACTAAAGTTTTTGTCTTTTGTGTACGGCGCAGTGCTCCGGCGAAGCGGCGTTCGCATGCGACGTGGCGGGCGGCGCGCGCGATGTGCACGCCGCACTCGTGCTAGCCACCGTCTGCAAGGCGGACATACTGAAGATCGACCCCAGTGACGCGTTGGTAAGCTCGGTAGAATAAACTAATGTAGGTGGCACTAGGTTCGAATACAAATATCTTTATTGCACATCATAATTAAACAGTTTTATCACTGGAAAGCGAACTTTTTGATACAAATTTACGTATATATACAGATATTCTGACAGACACATTGTTCTTGATTGGATTTTATCAAATTGGATTAATATATTATAACATTTTTTAGACATTAATAAGATACACTTTTTATATAGTATGGATATAGTATATACGGTACTTATAAGTTAACACATTTTTTGTCGGTCTGTCGTTCTGTTTGTTTCGGCTAAGCTCCGAAATTGCTGCTAGGACTTGACGAGACTTTCATATAGCTAGTGTTGTAGATAATGACATAAGCAATAGGGAAAAAGAAGTAGAGTTCCGTTAAAAATACTTACCTAGGCAATAAATACCCAATGCTTCAATAGCATGAATCACGAAATAAAAAATTACAGAAACTATCAGGAGTCGTAGCATTCTATTCAGCAAAAGATATCCCTGGCAAAAACAACTTCACCCCCAACGAGGTGCCGTGGATGAAGGATGAGGAGGAGATATTCGCGAGCAAACGAGTTTCCTACTACGGCCAGCCCATTGGAGTCATAGCAGCCACCTCCCGCAAGCTCGCCCTGGAAGCCGCTCAAATGGTCAAAATTAAATACAAACTGGACAAGGCCAAGCCAGTCCTGTCCATTCAGGATGCTCTGAAAGCCCCGGATAAAGCGAAAAGGGTTAGTCGGTACTTTTTCTTTTTAAAATGTTGATTGATAATGTATAATAAATATATATATTTTGTGTATTTCTTTTGTACGTTATAATTATCTATAATTAACAAAGGTAATTAAAATAATATTTTATTTAGATAAATTATGTCCCTATCTATACTAATATTATAAAGCTTAAGAGTTTGTTTGTTTGGTTTGTTGAACGCGCTAATCTCAGGAACTACAGATTCGATATATTAATTATTAGAATAGGTTATAGGTTATATTACATCACGCTACGACCAATAGGTCATCAATGTAAAATGTTGCAAAAACAGGAAGGGAGGGCCTTAATGCTGCGAGGTACCATACCGCGCGACTCAGAAAGAATGGTTTCCGGGTTTTATAACGCGTCCGAAGCCGCAGGAATTGCTAGTGTGTTATATATGTAAACGTACAATACGTGCAATGTAAACGTGCAAGAGCCTAATAATTTAATAGCTTCTCGTTTCATTCAAGATCTTTTGAAACAATGATCTCTAAGATTACACACTCGCTATTAAAACAAAAAGGTATTGTGACTACAATTACGATGCGTTTACTTTTGTAGGTATGTTAATAAACACAAATTTTCGATCTCTGCGTCTGATCTGTTTTTATTTGTAATTTACAATTTTATTAGATATACTACTATGCGTCTTAGCGTCTAACATCTTATAGAACTTTACAATAAAAGGGCGTCAAGGAAGTCTTGATACAACAGTCGCATAGACTCGTCGCCGTGTGCAAAGTATTTGCTAAAAGATCACTAAGATCATCGGTAATTTTCTCAGATCCGTCAAGACGTACTATCCCAAGCGACAGACAAAGGCACGGATGTCATGCACAAGATAAAAGGCACCTACTACGTGCCCGACCAGTATCACTTCACTATGGAGACACAGAGCTGCCGCGTCACCCCTGAGGTCCCCGCGGGGGGCGCGGGGTCGGGGGGCCTGCGCGTGCGCTGTGCCACGCAGTGGATGGACCTCGTGCAGGTGGCTGTTGCCAGATCTCTGGATCTTCCGTTGAACAGGTAAAACATTCGTTCCATACACAAGCACCATCACCTATTGAGACAATAGGATGCCATACTCATACGTTACATTTGACAGACAAAAAACCTGAATCTTTTAAGGGAGAGACACCCCACGCAAGTATTTCAAAAACCTAGCTTTATTGAGCCCGAGAGTTCTATAGGCATATATATAAATAATAACAATAAACGAATATAAAAAAACAAGATGACGTGATTCAAAATGGCCGCTATGGCATAATAAAATAGGTCGTACTAATTCTTGCCACATCATTTTGGAATTTTCGGAAGAATCATCTGACTTTAGCGCCTTCAGCCGAGAAACACGTTATCACAAATTACGACAACTTAGCATAGATATATAAGTAGTCGATGTACTCAATTTTAATCTTAAAAACGTGTCTTAGGAAGGTAGGGTGTATCGCAAAAAAATTAATAATATTGTAATTTATGCTGCGGCTTTTCTCAGCAAAACTGTCTTACGTACGATCTATGCCGTACTTGATTATTGATAATGAATTTACTAGGTATATTATGCGCGGGGAAACCAAAATTTCACTACCCTGTTACTGCAATCTTACTCGTAATTCGTAAATCCTGTGCGTGTCACTTTTCTTGTTCTTGTTCACGAGAACTGATTTTTCTTGTTTTCCTCTACTTTGGTTTACTTTGATATTAGATAGTATAAATCTTAAATATATCTCGTAGTTTTAAATTCTTTCTGTTTAGTAAGCCTCAGTAATAGCCCGGAGTTGGGAAGTTGGCGGTGAGTCACCCCCGTGTCCCGGAGAGCACGTAAAGCCGTCGGTCCTGCGCCTTAGCTCTCACTGGTCGTGTCGAGTAGTCGCCCCACCGGAGTATGAGAGTTATAGGAATAGAGAGTGCACTTGTGTCTGCGCGTACACGCGCTGCACTATAATATCTCCTGCGCAGTTGGCAAGTCTCAATGAGATTGAACGCCATGGCCGGAATCGGTCGGAGAACATTATTATTATTATTATAGTTTTAAGTACGACTTCAAACTTGCGGCAGTTATGCCCACGACGACAGAGCGAGAAGTGAACGAGTGTTGCCAGTTTTTAAAACAGTTATTTAGTGCGGTGTTCCCAGCTACATATAAATCTCAAACACTGACTTCCGTATCGCTGGTATATTTCTGACTGACTTGCATAACGACATTTAATTTAAATTCTGAAAAGTTGTCTTTTCATAATTTAACACGTTTGGCGCAGTTTGTAGTGACCTTACTTCCATGCGCCAGCGGTCGCGGGTTCGAGTCCCGCTGGGGGCATTCATGTTAAACATGGATGTTTTTACTCCAGTGATGGGTGTTTATATTTATAATATGTATGTATTTAAACTAATATATGTAGTATATCAACTATCTGGTATCCGTAACACAAGCCTTATAGCTTACCACGGAACTAGATGGCGCTGTGTGTAATAATGTCCCAACATATTTATTTATTTAGTTTCATTTGCTATGTAGAGTGGAAGTGGAGGTCCCGCGCGTGGGGGGCGGGTACGGGGGCAAGGCGTCGCGTTCTGCGCTGGTAGCGTGCGCCGCCGCGCTCGTGGCGCATTGCCTAGACCGCCCCGCCGACCTCGTGCTGCCGCTCACCGACAACATGGAAGCCATCGGCAAGCGACAGGCCTGCTACTTTGAATATGAGGTCTTTTCATTAATCTCATCGACGACTCGTTTAGCTCAGTTGGTAGCATGGGTTGGTAGTGACCCTGCTTTCTGCGCATCGTCGCGGGTTCGAGTCCCGCTGAGGCATTCATTTATTAAGCACGAATGTTTGTTCTCCAGTCATGGGTGTTTATATTTAAAAAAAAGTGATATATGTAGTATATCAACTATCTGGTATCCGTAACACAAGCATCGTAGCTTACCACGGAACTGGGTGGCGCTGTTGTAAGAATGTCCTATCATATTTATTTGTTATTTTAAATCAACAACACAATTGTATACCTTTTAGTAATTGATAACTTGAGTTATTGTCAACATGATTATGTACCATTGTCTTAAGACGGATATAGAGGGGAAACCTGCATATCTAAGAGAACCTCGCAAGTATTTAAACCACAGTCTGTCGACTCGCATTTGGACAGCGTGGTAGACTACGATCAACCTCATCTGATCCTTCTTACTAAAAGGAGGCTTGTGCCTAGCAATTGAACGTTAAAAATGGCGAAATACATTTCGTATAAGCTAACATAATTTATCCTCCAGCTGGGTGTGGACAAAGAGGGCTTGATCCAGTACGCCGACGTGAACTACTACTCGGACTGTGGCATCTCGTTCAATGACTCGTCGGCGCCGAACATCTTGGCCACCGTCGCGCGCTACTACGACACGGCGCGGTGGAACGTACACGGGTACAGCGTGCTCACCGACAAAGCGAGCAACACCTGGTGCAGGGCACCTGGTAAGTTATAATATGTGTATGAAGTAGTATCAATATTCTCAATATTGTTTGTTAATGTTATAGATACCTTAAAGTGAACAAAATAAAGTATTCATTTTTTTATTGTTAATTTTTTTGATCATTCAAATCATACCTATTCCAAGTGTCTCTACAATTTTGCTGAAACTAATCCTGTTTACGTACGAGTAAGTAGGTAATATGGGAATATGAAGCTTTCTTACTAATACGTAAGTAAATATATAAGTACAGACATCGCACTATATCATACAACATAGGTAGAGAGAGGACAGACTTGATCTTAGCTATTTTGTTTGTTTGTTGGTTTAAATGGCCATAGATCTCTGAACGTTAATGATGATCAAATTATCGAACCGCAAATTTTTATTATAATAAATAAATCAAGCTCTTTTATCTTCCTAGCAACCACAGAGGCGACTGCGGTGGCGGTACATTTTATCCATCGCATATCACACGAAACGAAAAGGGACCCCGCGGACATCCGCAAAGCAAACATTACAGAGCAGCACAGCTCCTTGTTGGATATGATGAATAGTATGTTCAAGAGAGACACAAACTTTGACGAAAGGAAAGAACAAATAGATGAATTCAATTCTAAAAATGCTTGGAAGAAAAAAGCTCTTCAAGTAGCAGTAATGTCATTCCCGATTGGATACTTTGGTAACTATTCAGTGACGATTTCGGTATACCATGGCGACGGCAGCATTCTCATATCTCACGGGGGTATAGAAATGGGACAGGGAATAAACACGAAAGTTGCCCAAGTATGTGCGTATTCCCTTAAAATACCATTAACCATGGTGAGAGTTACGGGCTCGGACACATTTATGTCACCCAACTCCACGGCGACAGCGGGAAGCATCACGAGCGAGTCTGTCGCATTCGCTACTATAAAGGCGTGTAAAGAATTACTAGAACGGTTAAAGCCAGTTCGGAAAGAAATGGACGAACCTACTTGGTTGGATATTATTAAAAGAGCATATGAAAAAGGTTAGTTGAAATTTCGAAGTCTAGGTTACATGAAACATGATTAAAATATCTTGATTTGTTTTAACATTTTTCTGTTCTTCTTAATTGTTTTTTTATTATATGGTCAAATATTGACACATAATGCTTAATTATGTGCTTTTTCTTTAAAGTTCTGTCTGCTATTTTATTTGTTTTTAAACATAAAAACCTATTGCATATAACCAATATCGATTACAGGTATACAGCTACAAGTGAGTGCGATGACATCACCAAAAACCGAGCTCTCCGAATACACGGTGTATGGCGTGTGCTCGGTGGAGCTGACGCTGGACGTGCTGACCGGCACGCACGTGCTGGACCGCGTCGACCTTCTGGAGGACACTGGCAGGAGCCTCAATCCTGACATAGACGTGGGGCAGGTGAGGTGTTTTCAGGGGATCATGTCGTGAGAATTCATATAACCTTCTTAGCACTTATACTCACCTGCTATTTGTAATGATCTCAGTAAATAATAATTATGAAAAGGATCACTTTCAAGGTTAAGTCCAACTTCATTAACTAAGTTTATTAGTTTTTTGCAAAAAAGAATGATTAGTGAAATTAATTGATGAAATGAAATTTAAAGGTAATACAGTATTTTGAGTATATATCTACTGTAACGCAGATCGAAGGTGCCTTCATGATGGGCGTGGGTCTATGGACGTCGGAGCGGCTGGCGTACTCGGCGGTCGGACGCCTGCTGACGCGCCGCACGTGGAACTACCGCCCGCCCGGAGCCTGCGACGTGCCCGTGGACTTCCGCGTCGCCTTCCGCCGGGACTCGCGCAATATGCAAGGCGTGCTCCGTTCGAAAGGTGAAATAATGATGTAGCATAAGAAATAGTATTAAAAGAAAAAAAACTGTCGGGCCACGGTCCACTTAGTTTAAGTGTGGTTAGTTAGCATATATCGCTGGTTTTAAAAAACGCCAAAAAAAATTCAAATGGCACGGGCGCTTAACGCCTGTGGATGTATTCAGTAAAAATAAAAAATAAATAAAAAAAGATGAAATATGCCATGCCAATTTCATTGAGACTTACCATCGTGCCGCACAGAAGTGCACTGTCTATTCCTATCACTCCCATACCCTAGCCTGGGATGACAGTGAAAGTTAAGGCGCAGGACCGACGACTCACCGAGGCACGGGGGTGACACCGCCAACTTCCTAACCCTGGCCTGTTAATGAGTCTTACTAAACAGAAAGTATCTATAACTAAACTTGACCCGTACCGGACCCCAAACCCAGTTGCCTTCAGATGAGCAGGCATACGTGCCAGCCACTAAAATAGGTGAAATATTATTATAATAACTATTTTGGGACATTTGGGTCTGTGGATTATTAGTGTCCGGTTTCTTCCCTTCAATTCTTCCCTTTGTTATTGTGGTAACTTAAGCGATCCTGCGTTAGGACGGGGGAGGTTTCATTCAGTTTTAGTGGGTAGCTGTTGTTCCCAGCGGGTCCCAGTATATGCAGGGATGACTAATATGTATTTCTCAACGTTAAGGGTAACTAATAGGGATCCCGAGATACGCCTTTTTGCCGATACGATACCGATACGCTTATTGAATTTAAAAATTAATGAAGAAAAATAAATGTTTTATTTATTTTACTTCATTTCTTTTATTCATACTTCACAAGTCAGGATATTTTTTTAATTAATATAAAAAGAACAAATAACAGGACTAACTAAATAAACCCGTTTAAAACTGTAGACAGGTTGAGATTAATTAATAGTTATAGTGATTTAAATTAACATTGATAAGATTTTTGTTTAAAAAACAAAGTATTATTAAGTTTTGCGGAGTAACGGTTACCATATATGCGAATACCTGTAAATGGCTTAGTCAAAAAGTTTCAATTTGTACTCATATAATGTCTTATGTGCTGTTGGTGTTCCAAATATAAAAAAGGTGATATCGTAAATTTGTTTGGATATTGTATCGTTAAATCGGCCATAAAAATATCGCCGATGTCGATATCGGCATCGGTATCGGTATCGGATGCATCCCTATAGTAACTAATTCCACTGCCCCTACAGCGACGGGTGAGCCGGCGCTAGTGCTAGCTGTGGTGGTGACGCTGGCGCTACACGACGCCATCCTTCTGGCGCGCGCGGAGTATGGACACCATGACACAGAGTACCTTCACGTGGGTGAGTTACTGAAGATAGCTAACTTTTTCTAAGACTGTCAGTTGTACGACGCGTGACAATGCCCCTTCTATTGTGAATACCAACTAAATAGAATACCTTTACGTGGGTGAGTTACTGAAGATAGCAAACTCTTTCTAAGACTGTCAGTTGTACGACAGATAACAATGCCTCTTCTGTTGTGAATACTAACTAGGTTATATTATATAGTTAACTTTGAATTACCTAATCCATCATCATCGTGATCATCAGCCCTTTTTAACGTCCCACTGCTGGGCACGGGTCTCCCTCAGTACAAGGGGGATCAGGCCATAGTCCACCGCGCTGGCCTAGTGCATGTTGCCGGACTTCACATGTCTTTCGAAAACTTGATAGATTTTTTCAGACATGCAGGTTTCCTTACAATGTTTTCCTTCACCGTAAGACAAGTGGTAATCATGATAGAAATGATTCGCACATGAAAATATCAGAGATGCGAGACCCGGATTTGAACCCGCATCACTTGGTTATCCAAGCGAGCGCGTTACCGCTGGGCTACCACTGTTATTATTTCGAAATATTCTATGGGACTATAAATCGAAAACACGTGTGTTTTTGTGTGATGTAGTGTATTTAGGGACACACCGAACGGTGGGGGGTTAAATTGAAAGGTATTGAGGTCCTCGACCACTCTTTCCGGCAGTCTCAAATTTAATTATGGCATCGATATTGTATCGATAAAGATATAGAATCGAATCGAATCGAATAAACGATATTCAAATTACATATAATTGCGATGTAACAACACAAATCGATATAATATCGATGACTAAGAGTACGTAGAGACTGCCTGCCGTTGGATACATCAGTCTCTTTTACAAACCGATGAAAATGAATTCTTTGTTTCAGACACGCCGTACAGCGTGGACAACATCATCAAAGCAATAGAACCTAACATAGAAAGTTACAAGCTTCTGTAGTTGTGTTTTGTATTTGTATAAAAACTATAAGATCAAATATGTACACTTATTGTTATAGTTAACTAGATATAAATAAATGAGATTATAATTATATGGACGTTTATTATTTAAATATTTTTCCTATGAAATTAGCAGTATCCGTCTGTCCATCCGTCCGTCATGTCCGTCCAGTTTTTCACAATGTTACCACTTATCAACTTATCAAAATAATAGATACAAAAGTTTTATAAACTGCCAGTAGATTTCTGCATCGCGCTTGTAAAAACATCGGTAGCGCACGAGAGCCTCGCAGGGCAGCTCTGGATTCCCTTAAACATGCACATATTTTTTGCCTTTTACTAAATATTTCCGTTGAGGGGAATACTCAAATGAGTCTTTCACATTTTTGAAGCCTAATTAATAAAACAAATTCAATTAATTAAAAAATACTAACTACCACTACCAAAAACATTTTCATGTACAATGTTGCCAAGGAGAGCATATGACTCGCAATTTCGAAAAAGTTATAAAATCTCATGTAGAGCCAAGATTTTAACTCTACACGCCCTAACTCTACTAGGCTTAGATCCATAAACTCTACACCTTAGTTAAAATATGGGGCTTGGCTATTTCGCTACATTCACATAGGCGTAGGGTGATATAATTAATTAATTGTTCATTGCTTTTCTGTTTTACAATAGTAGTTCTTGTAGTAACGAAACTACCTATATTATTCCAAGATCCCACTGCATGATTCTGCAGGTACGCGTTTTTTTGATTAAATTAATTTTAAATGAATGTTGAGGAAGCATTCAATGGATTAGCGACAGGTTGCCAGTAAAAAGTTGGCCGCAATTACCTGTAATTAATTCATGTATAATCCATTTTCTGGTGTAAATTGCAGTTATATGTTTTTTTAATCAATTTTACGTAATTTTAAAGGAAAAGATGTAAAGAATAGAAAAAAAAATGGTTGCCAGCTCCCAGTCAGCCGCAACGTTAGGGTTGCCAGGTGTAAACAGGTATATTATTGTTAGTTATTTACAATCATTTGTTTTTTTTAAAATAAATATTACAAAATTAAGTTTTATATTACCTGTTCACGAAAATGCATGGTTGCCAGTTAAAAAATGGCCGCAACCAGAGGTTTCCATGCTTTCTTTTAATCAACGATTATTCCTCCAGGTAAGTGTGAGTGCAAAAGAATGGATTGTTACGTGATGTAAACAAGAGTACAATGTAGTGTAGATGTAAATCTATTATTTTTCTATCATGAAAATAATTTCGCGTGACTAAAGAACAATTTTTATTGAAAAAGTGGTCTACGAAATCTTTGAAGCACTTCGATGATGCTTTATTTTTTCATTCAATGTTCATGTATTAGGTACATTTTCGTTTTTTTTTAATGTAGAACTAGTTACTTTCTTTTTATAATAAAATCTTATCAATAATATCGTACTTAAATCGTAATAATTAAATCAAAATAATAAATATTAGTCAATCAGCGTAATGGAACATAAAATAAATATTTAAAAACTAAAAAAAATTTTTTTTACTAATTATGTACCTGCTACATAATTTACTCATTTTAAATCTTACAATTGTTCAAATATTTAATATTTTTCCTTAATTTTCTGTACTTAACTAGAACATTGAACATTGTTCTTTATTTATGTAGGTTGATCTTTAGTGTAGGTATTTCATTACAGCAAGTAAGCTGTTTATAATATTAAGTTTTATTTTGTTTAGGGCTTGGCACCGACTTCAAATCTATCAATAGGTAGCACATATAAATAATAGTAATTTATGAATATTAAAGGTATTAGGTTTGCATAAGATATGTATGAAATTTAATCTTTATTAATTTATTTTAAACTTTTTAGTTTTGGAAGTCGGTTTTGGAAAAGTAGTTTACTAATTTTATTTTTTACATTTCAGTGTCTGTAATAGGTTGTTCTGTAAACTACAGTAGGATTTTTCTAGATTACATCAAGTAAACTATAACATTTTGTTGCTTTTAATTGTCATATATTAAATACATAGTATCTACAAATCGTGCCGCGTGCCTCAAACAATATAAATCCCAAGAAACGGGAACGGAATAATAATATATAAACAACGTAAATGAAAACTCATATAAAAGTACACATACTAAAATTACATCATCCACGTAAACAAACAAAAATGTTCATAAAATGAAAACTATTGGGCAAAACTATGTTAAATATAATATTATATTGTTAATATTTGTACAATTGTAAGATTTAGAATAAGTAAATTATGTAGTAGGTACATAATTTGTATAAAAAATTGTTTTCTTAGGTTTACGCGAATGTTTGACATTATAAATGAAACTATCTTTTCGGATTTTGTCGCGGATTTATTATGATTTTTGTTTTGAACCAAAAATCATAATAAATCCGCGACAAAATCCGAAAAGATAGTTTCATTTATAATAATAAAAAAATTGTTTTTCATTTTTTCAATATTTATTTTATATTCCATTACGCTGATATACTAATATTTATTATTTTGATTTAATTATTACGATTTAAGTACGATATTATTGATAGGATTTTATTATAAAAAGAAATTAACTAGTTCTTCATTAAAAAAAACGAAAATTTACCTAATACATGAACATTGAATGAACAAATAAAGCATCATCGAAGTGCTTCAAAGATTTCGTAGGCCACTTTTTCAATAAAAATTGTTCTTTTGTCACGCGAAATTATTTTCATGAAAGAAAAATACTAGATTTACATCTACACTACATTGTACTCTTGTTTACATCACGTAACAATCCATTCTTTTGCACTCACACTTACCTGGAGGAATAATCGTTGATTAAAAGAAAGCATGGAAACCTCTGGTTGCGGCCATTTTTTAACTGGCAACCATGCATTATCGTGAACAGGTAATATAAAACTTAATTTTGTAATATTTATTTTAAAAAAAACAAATGATTGTAAATAACTAACAATAATATACCTGTTTACACCTGGCAACCCTAACGTTGCGGCTGACTGGGAGCTGGCAACCATTTTTTTTTTCTATTCTTTACATCATTTCCTTTAAAATTACGTTAAATTGATTAAAAAAACATATAGCTGCAATTTACACCAGAAAATGGATTATACATGAATTAATTACAGGTAATTGCGGCCAACTTTTTACTGGCAACCTGTCGCTAATCCATTGAATGCTTCCTCAACATTCATTTAAAATTAATTTAATCAAAAAAACGCGTACCTGCAGAATCATGCAGTGGGATCTTAGACCATATAATAAAGAATAACTACTACCAATTGAATAAACAATTATAGTAACCTAAATAAAAATCTAATATCTATGGATTAATGTCATTTCACCAAATTTCGGGTTCATCACTAAATACATTTTAGTAAATTTCTTATTTTGATGTACCCGGACAATCAAAATACGTTGTTTTTTAAATAATTTAATATGGAAGACAGGATTTGCCCACTTCTATAAAATGCAATCTGGATCTACTACAATGTGCTTTTCTAATTTTTATGTACTTACTAGGGACTTACCCTCGCTTTAATCGAGCCCGTCCTTACTCCTTAGCTATAGGTTAGTTTTATGTACTAAATAAAAAGTACGAACCTCTCAATGAACTGATTTCATTTGATTTGATGCGTATGCGTAAAACTCTACATAAAAAATAAAAAACAGCTATGGAATTAACAGTCGGAGATAATCTGGTTTTAATATTCATATAATACGTTCAAAATTAAAATAAATGTAAAACTTATGTGTAAATGATTTATTATTATCTATCTACTAAGTACTAACTAATATCTTTGATAGTACGAGAGAGGTAACTGATCTTATTTTAAAGCATTATTTGACCTTAAAATTATTATACTTTTTTACACATATCAACATCTAGATTCTAGTTCCATGCTACGAGGCTTGTGTTACGGATACTTTTACATATAACTTTAAACACATACATAATATTTGATATTAAAGATAAACCCATGACTGGAGTACAAACACGTATGCTCAACAAATGAATGACCCCAGCGGGACTCGTACCCGCGACCGCTGGCGCTGCAGGTAGGGTCACTACAATTTGTGCCAAATGTGTCGTCAAATTATGAATTTCAATTATTGGTAACAAGTAATTACTAAGTTTAAATATTATCAATATTGTAATTCTTCTTGAGTACTAAGGTCCACTTTGTTCAGGTCGAACTGTGCTGCTGCTGCGTTGTTCACGAACTCGAAGTTGGAGTTTCTCTTCAGCTTCACAATCTCACTCCGCACCAGAATTAACACGTACATTTGAATAACTGAAATATATGATACTTATTGTATTTTGTCTCATTACTTAATAAATGGGCTAATAAATAAACTGTTCAAAAGAAAAGGCTTATACCATGGAGCACTACAACCAGTGGAAAGCGCGGGACTACCGCTAAACATATGCTAAATTAAGCTTTCGCGATGGAATTTTAGTCAATCGTTGCAATTCTGTGCATAAATACGGACCAATACGAATCAATCGTCATTTGGTTGTCACTTAGTTACCCAATCACAGCTGGCGAAGCTTACCTCTCCCCGCCGTAAATGAGTGACTTTAAGCTAATACAAAAACGTCCGATGCTTTCTCCACTGGTTGTTATGCTTCATGGCTTACACTAATTCTAAGTGAAACGAAATAACGCGTCTGTAAATCAATCTTGTAACTTGTGTTGATATTATTAATGGTTGAATTGTATAGTCACATAATATGGCGCTTTTGCATTTTATGTATTGTAGGTACCAACATCACGGTAAAAAAAATATTAAAATCATAGAAGTTTTTTTCAGAAGGTGGTATAAGTGGCATTTATGGCTTCATATATCACTTATGCAAAGTTTTGTTATTGAGTCTTTCTGTTAAATGATCCTTTATTACAGCCTGGAGTTGGCAAGTAGCGATGTAAAAGCTTAAAGCACGTAGTAATGACGGCGGTCATTCGCCTGGCCTCAAGTCTGCTCTTGCAATGGTGTCACAGTTGTCTATCACTGACATCGTAATTGCTACTTTTTGCAACTTTGGTAGTCTACTAATTCAATGGCTTAGGTTAGGTTTAGTTTTCCGATGGTGTTTCACTGACACTCCAATGACACATTTTGCATATAATTGGTAGTTCCGTACATAATGACAAATCAATGATCAAATGTATTGAGTAGTATGTTGATCTATCTTTTTGGCCTTTATAATCCTTTTACATTTTTTTTTATGGTAAAAAGGGGGCAAATGGGCAGGAGGCTCACCTGATGGGAAGTGATCATTCGGTTGGTACCCGAAGGTAACAAGCATGGTACTACCACTTTAAGAATAATGCTTAGTCTTTAAAACATAAATTGACAACATATATAACCGAACTTAGCCTAAATAAACGTTTTTACGAACGCTTATATTCAATGAAAAGACCATCGATCGACCATTGTAAATTTAGTAGACTACGAAATTTTGGACCAATGGTAATTGAATTAAAATTGCATTGTTCCATAATGACAATTAATGTAAAATTGCTATTTATATATTATAACTTCAGGCCTGATGCTTTGCTGCGAATATCAAATGATCTTCTCATTGGAAATTGAAGAATTAAATGAATAAAAATCACTCTGGTGTTTGAACTCATGCACTATAATTCTTACAGTTTGTTTTAATTATTAAAATATTTTGTAAATAAATTAAATGATAGAAACTAAATCGCACCATTACGATTTTCTTATCTGCTGTACATGTACAAATAATACAATATTGATAAGCATAGATTTAAATTACATTTAGTTCGAAGTATTTAACGAACAGTGTAAAGTCAGTTGTAGTTCAGTGGTAACGCGCTCGTTTGCATGACCGAGTGATGCGGGTTCAAATCCGGGTCTCGCACCTCTGATATTTTGATGTGCGAATCATGATTACCACTTGTCTTAGGTGAAGGAAACATCGTGAGGAAACCTGCATGTCTGAGAAAACCTAGCAAGTTTTCCAAAGACATGTAAAGTCCGCCAACACGCAATTGACCAGCGCAATGGACTATGGCCTGATCCCCCTCGTACTGAGAAAGGTCCGTGCCCAGCAGAGGAACGTTTAAAAGGGCTGAAGATATAGTAAACGAACAGAATATATAACAACATATAAATAAATAAATAATAAATAAATATGTTGGGACATTTACACACAGCACTATCTAGTTCCACGGTAAGGTACGAGCCTTGTGTTATGGATACTAGATGGTTGATATACTACACATATATAAGTTTTAAATACATACATATTATAAATATTAACACCCATGACTGGAGTACAAACAGTCGTGCTCAACAAATGTATGCCCCCAGCGGGACTCGAACCCGCGACCGCTTGCGCAGCAAGTAGGGTCACTACAAACTGCGCCACGCGTGTCGTCATATAGTTTTGTATTATCTATTATTTAATAAATAATATAATAATAAATAGTAAATAAATTGAGAATCTTACGCGATATCCACAAGAATATAGCCATTTGGAAAAATCCAAAGAAAACTGCGTACAGAAAGAATCCCTCGATGAAGAACATAGACACCGAGAAAATAAGTCCGGATAAGTATATTAATAAACTAAACATACTGTATCTGTAGAAGACCCTCATTTTTCTGTGTTCTTTCTGAAATTAAATATAAATCATAATTGAGTGAATGAATGAGATTATTTGTAGTACACTACGAAATCTCAATCTAAATTAAATATGCATTTATTCGTCGTCCTATGTCAGATTGTGTTCTTTAGCTTATTGACTTATTTTTGAACATAAAGACTTTAATTTCAAATCAATCAATTTAATTATTATTAAGATATTTTTTACGTTACCTTGTGAGCGCTTATTAAAAATATTATATGAAATATTATGTCCAAAGCTAACACCGACCATATTGGGATGTAAAACGCCAAAACAGTCATAGTACGTGAGTGAGAACGCCACCTAGTGTCGGCGATTACGTCGATCACCGTAAACACAAGCAACACAGCCGAGGATATCTGTAACATACATTTACTTCAATTACAAAGGTAAATACTGTTATTTTTTTATGCCATAAGTAGTTATGTGGAGCTTACCGGCTAGAAAAGCCAGTACTACTCACTAAAACCAACAGACCTCCCCTGTTATAATGGGCCGTCGCAAGATCGCTTACGCTTTCCACATTACCACAACTTCGCCCCAACGGCCGTAAGCGTTTAGCTATAACTTCCTAGATTTTATAGTTATATCCTAAGATGACAACAAAAATCTACAGCAAGTTAAAAATTGAAAATTGTTTCAAGCAGTGATAGCAAGTGAATAAATATTTCCTCTGAATAGATAATATTAGTATGAATGTATTTACAAAAAACTTATCTTCATTTTTATATATGTAAAAATGTAAAAACTAAGCATTAAGTTTTCGGTTGTCTTCGGTTGTCAACAAATGCACGTATCTGCCTACATTTATGTAATACGTAATATGCAAGGACGGAAACGGTGAAACCGCCTACTGATAAGCATAAATTAGTTTTTTTCAAAGTTTTCTAAAAATTGTGATTTAAAATGATAACAACAAACGCTTAAGCGTACAATTATCTATGTATTTAAGTAAATTTACAAAAATTACGAACAAATATAATCGGACACGCTGGGAAACGGCCCACTTCGGTGGGCGGTGTACCATGCGGTTTACTCCTGGTACATCTCTCGCAAAGCTGATTTTGTTCCAAACAACCGATCCGATCGATAAATATTGGGAAATTATACCATAAAAAAGCATTTACTAAGGAAAGCGATTTGCATATTGATAAAACACATTTTAAGAAATCAAAAAATGTACCGTTTTTATATACGCCCAAACTAACAGGCCCAGTCTGAGCGGGAAGCAGCAGCAGCACCTGGTCAGCATCGGGAACTCGCACCTCATTTTTCCTGATTCCTATCTAATATATATAAATAAATAAAGATAATTTTCAACAGCCACGCTTTCTTTTGACGCCACGAGCTCTTTGACCCGTCTGTCACGCGGCTCTTGCAGAACTGGCTTTATTAAGTTTATGTCGTATTATTTGTAAATACGTTATCTACGGAAATTAGGATTTGCCCAGACTTGAAATACAATCTGGATCTGCTAAATTTAAATTTCATAGATATTTGTGATTTTTTATATATTACTAGCCATTCCCGCGGCTCCGCCTGCGTTCTATTCACTATTAAAAAACGGGGATTGGTGGTAGAAGGATGAAAATTTTGAGTGATAAATATTTTGTTTATGCCAGATAATAAGAAAATAAAACATAGGTTTAATAATAAAACATAAAAAATCTGGAGAGAGCCACCCTTGTCACCTAAGTCCTAGAGGAATAAGAAAAGACCTACGACTTATTATACACAAATACTATACTTAGTACTATAATACTATACTTAGTACTATAATACTAAAAAAAATAAAAGTTACTACTCAAATAGATTTCATGAAAAATCGGCCAAGCCGTTTGGAGGAGTTCGATAACAAACACTGTGACACGAGATTTTTATATATTAGATATTTACAGCTATATATTATAGTAGCGACACACCCACGCTCCGCTCGGCTTCCTCCCTAGATTATAGGTACCTATATTGTAATGGTTAGTAACTAGTATACATTTCTCAGAGATAGTATATTTTTCTTAGCTATTTGAGTGCTGCCCAAAGTGTTTTCTTTGATTTGTGAGTTCATTTAAGGAGAAATAGAGAGATTTCTTTTCCTATTATCTGTTGTCAAATCAAAGTCAGACCTTTTATTTTTTAATATTATCAATTTATCATATTTAATTATAGCTTTGTTACCTTTTTCTTGTTCTATTTTTACGTGTTTTTGTAGTTCTCTTCTTTTCTCCAAAATGTGTTGTGGATAGTCCTGTTTTATATAAGTAATATTATGCTGAATTTCTTATATAATATACTAGCAGTACCCGCGGCTTCGCCCGCGTTAATTTTTTTAATCGCTACTAATCTTTATTCGATCACTCGCAATCGGTTGATCTGTAGATTGCCTGAAAATTCTCAATACTTATACTATTATTTATTTATTTATTACTTATACAATTACTTTATAAATATTATAGGTGCACTAAGAACGGATTTTGCGATTGGGCCGGATTAAGGTGGTCTAAGGGTTCTCGCAAGTTTGTATGAAAGTCCTTCGTCTTTTGTGCTACAGACTTTAAATTTGGCAGGGAGGTAGTTAATTTAGTATGGGTCCGCTGAGAACGAATTTGGCGACAGGGCCGCATTAAGGAAGTCTAAGGGCTCTCACAAGATTGTATGAAAATTCTTCAGCTTTTGTGCTATATAGGTACTTTAAATTTGACATGGAGAAAGTTAATAGTTAGTAGACATCCGCTAAAAATGTATATTGGAACAGTGCCGGATTTATGTGGTGCAACATATTATAACCTCCTCCTTTTTTGAAGTCGGTTAAAACATAAACAAACGTGATAGAGCTGTGGAATTAACAGTCGGAGATATATCTGTCGGATTTTAATATTCAGATAATTAGTTATAAATTAAAATAAAAGTAAAACTTATGTGTTAATGGTTTATTATTATCTATCTAAGTACTAACTAATAATATAATTAATATCTTTGATAGTACGAGAGAGGTAACAGTCTTATTTTAAAACATTATTTGACCAAACTTTATACAATTATCATATTTTTTTACACACATCAAAATCTAGATTCTAATTCCATGGTACGAGGCTTGTGTTACGGATACCAGATAGTTGATACACATATAACTTTAAACACACACATATTATAGATAAACCCATGACTGGAGTACAAACATCCGTGCTCAACAAATGAATGACCCCAGCGGGACTCGTACCCGCGACCGCTGGCGCTGCAAGTAGGGTCACTACAATTTATGCCAAATGTGTATTTCTATTCAATCGTACTGCTGGCGAAGGGGAAGAGATGTGCTCACTCTTTAATGATTATTTTAAATCAGTTTATGAAACTCAGACTGCTGAACCACTTAAAACATATATAAATGATATTAATTGTAATTTAAATTCAAGTCATATAGATTTGTCAGTACCGACCATTAAAAAATATTTGAAGTCATTAGATATCAACAAGGGTTGTGGACCTGACGAAATACCTCCAATATTTTTAAACCAATGCTATAAATCATTAAGTTATCCAATTTCACTTCTGTTCAATAAATCACTACGTACAGGGACTATGCCTCAGGTTTGGAAACGCTCGTTCGTTGTACCTATTTTTAAGTCGGGAGATAAACATAATGTTCAAAACTATAGGCCCATCTCTAAATTGTGCACAATAGCTAAAATGTTTGAAAAAATTATCTATGACAGTATCTTTCCAATTATAAGAGGTTTCTTGATTGACGAGCAACACGGTTTCGTTAGTAAAAGGTCGGTAGAAACAAATGTGTGTGAATTAGTTCATCATGTGGTAAATGCCATGGACGCTGGTGTTCAGGTTGACGTGGTCTACACCGATTTCTCGAAGGCTTTCGATAAAATATCTCATACTATCCTACTAAGTAAACTAAAGCACGTTGGTATTCATGGTGATCTTCTTCGGTGGTTATGTTCTTACCTCAATAATAGAAGTCAAGCTGTGACAATAAAGGGTTTTTGTTCAACATTCGTTCCCGTTCCATCCGGTGTACCGCAGGGCTCTCACCTTGGTCCCTTACTTTTTAATATATTTATAAATGATATTAACAGTATATTCAATTACTCTTCTGTATTATTATTTGCAGATGACCTAAAAATTTTTAGAAAAATCTCTAAATTGTCAGACTGTTCATTATTACAAGAGGATCTAAATAAGTTGTGTAAATACTGTAACGACAATTTTCTGACTTTGAATATAAAAAAATGTAGCACTATTTCTTTTACACGCAAACTATCACCTATTAATTATAATTATAGTTTAAATAGTCAAATTATTAACCGTGTTTCTGAGGTGAGAGACTTGGGTATATATCTGGATTCTAAATTAACATTTAAGTTTCACATAAACTATATTGTTGCAAAGGCCTATCGAATGCTTGGTTTTATTCTTAGAGTTGGTAAGGATTTTAAGAATAATTATACATTAAATCTTATATATAATAGTCTAGTACGCTCGCTATTAGAATTTGGTTCGTCTATATGGAACCCTCAATATAAAGTGTATATAGATACCATTGAAAAAATTCAACTTAAATTCATTAAACATCTTAATTATAAATTTAGTCATGATCAAAGCCAACTTAATATTAGACCTTTAGAGATACGTCGCATGCTTAGAGATCAAACTTTCCTTTATAAGCTATTAAATAATATCATTGATAGCCCTTTCTTGTTAAACGGTATCAACTTTAAAGTCCCTACATACAGAAAGCGAAACCATGATCTTTTCGAATTGCCCTGTACAAGAACAAAATATGCACACAATACCTTCTTGTATCGTACATGTAATGTTTACAATAAAAAATTAAAAAATGTAGACATATTTTCTGATTCGTTTTTAAATTTTAAGAATAATGTTAATAATATATTGTATAACTGTTAATTATCTATGTATTTGTTTTGCCCTTTTTATAATTTTATTATTGTTTTAATTGGTTTTTATAAATTATGTAAAAAAATTTTATTTTTTTGAGTTAACTGTAAATTTTTCCTCTTTTTTGTCCTTCTGCTTCTTTTTTGTGTTATTTACCTGTGGAAACTTTATTGGTGTATGTGCTATTTTATCATTATTTATATATATGTATTATTGTACTGTTGTTTCCCAAATAAAATAAAATAAAATAAAATAAAATGTGTCGTCAAATTTTTAATGTCACTTTTTGGTAACAAGTAATCACTAAGTGTAAATATTATCAATATTGTAATTCTTCTTGAGTACTAAGGTCCACTTTGTTCAGGTCGAACTGTGCTGCTGCTGCGTTGTTCACGAACTCGAAGTTGGAGTTTCTCTTCAGCTTCACAATCTCACTCCGCACCAGAATTAACACGTACATTTGAATAACTGAAATATATGATCCTAATTTATTTTGTCTCGTTACGTGGGCTATTAAAAAATCTGTGTTCAAAAGAAAAAGTCGCCTCGCTGTCTGTCTGTCCCTATGTGTGCTTAGATGTTTAAAACTACGCAACGGATTTTGATGCTTTTTTTTAATAGATAGAATGACTCAAGAGGAAGGTTGATATGTATTACTAGCGGAACCCGCGGCTTCGCTTGCGCTAAATCTAGGGGCAAACTCGAGCCTTATATTAATATCAGCTATCAGATAATATGTTTGAATTGTATAGTCACATAACATGGCGTTTTTGCATTTTATGAATTGTAGGTACATACATTACGGTAAAAAAATTAAAATCATAGAAGTTTTTTCAGAAGACGGTATAAGTGCAGAGCATTTATGGCTTCATATGTCACTTATGCAAAGTTTAGTTATTGAGTCTTTCTGTTAAATAATCCTTTATTACAGCCTAGAGTTGCAAGTAGCGATGCAAAAATGACGGCGGTCATTCGCCTGATTCTTTACTGCGAGTATCAAATGATCTTCTTATTGGAATTTGAAGAATTAAATGAATTAAAAACACACTGGTGTTTGAACTCATGCTTATAATTCTTACAGTTTGTTTTAATTATTAAAATTATTTTGTAAATAAATTAAATGATATGAAACTAAATCCCACCATTACGATTTTCTTATCTGCTGTACGTGTACAAATAATACAATATTGATAAGCAGACATTTTAATTTTATTTAGTTCGAAACAGTTAACGAATAGTGTAAAGGCAGTGGTAGTCCAGTGGTAATGCGCTCGCTTGAACAATCGACTGATATGGGTTTAAATCCGGGTCTCGCACCTCTGAGATTTTGATATACGAATCATTTCTATCATGATTACCATGATAGAAAACCTAGCAAGTTTTCGAAAGACATGTGAAGTCCGCCAACACGCACTAGGCCAGCGCAATGGACTATGGCCTGATCCCCCTCGTACTGAGAAAGGTCCGTGCCCAGCAGTGGGACGTTAGAAAGGGCTGAAGATATAGTCAACGAACGGAATATACCTGCATATATTTTTTGTATTATCGATTATTCAATAAATAATATAATAATTAATAGTAAATAAATTGAGAATCTTACGCGATATCCACAAGAATATAGCCATTTGGAAAAATCCAAAGAAATATGCGTACAAGAAGAATCCCTCGATGAAGAACATAGACACCGAGAAAATTAATCCGGATAAGTATATTAATAAACTAAATATACTGTATCTGTAGAAGACCCTCATTTTTCTGTGTTCTTTCTGAAATTAAATATAAATCATACTTGAGTTACTGATGATTAAAGGGTAAAGACATGAAACACGATTATTTATAGTACATTACAAAATCTTAAACTAAATTAAATATGTGCACCTACGTCAGATTTTGTTCTTTAGCTTATTGGCTTATTTTTGAACATTAAGATTTTAATTTCAAATCAATCAATTTAATTATTATTAAGATATTTTTTACGTTACCTTGTGAGCGCTTATTATGAATACTATATGAAATATTATGTCCAAAGCTAACATCGACCATATTGGGATGTAAAACGCCAAAAAAGTCATATTACGTGAGTAAGAACGCCGCCTACAGTCGTTGATTACGACGATCACCGAAAACACAAGCAACACAGCGGAGGATATCTGCAACATACATTTACTTCAATTAAATATTTAAATTTTTAAAAATAATTATTTTATTTAACCTTCATCATATTAAATAATGGAAGAAAGATTTGGAGCGGGTATCCCTAAACACGCACACCTTGACAGTTGGACTTCAATAAGTACACAAGCTATACTCACACATGTCACGTAAAGTGAGGCCGTTTTCTGCGCATCGTTTGTTGGTATTGCTCAATCTAGACATGTATATAATCTAAGCTTACGACTTTTCTTATATTGCACCTCTAATATAGTCAAGCTATATTAAATGATAAAATAATAAGTAAAATATAAGAAACATTAACTTATCCTATATTTTATACTTATATCCTAAGATGACAACAAAAATCTACAGCAAGTTAAAAATTGAAAATCATTTCAAGCAGTGATAGCAAGTGAATAAATATTTCCTCTGAATAAATAATATTACTATGAATGTATAAATTTACAAAAACTTGTCTCGATTTTTATATATACCTATGTATTGTGTAAAAATGTAAAAACTAAGCATTAAGTTTTCGGTCGTCTTCGGTTGTCAACAAATGCAAGTATCTGCCTACATTTATGTAATATGTACCTAATAAGTAATATGCAAGGACGGAAACGGTGCAACCACAGAGCAGATGAATTTTTAACTATTTCGTGGGTGCAACCGCCTACTGATTGATAAGGATAAATTGGTTTTTTTCTACTTTTTCTAAAAATTGTGATTTAAAATGACAACGCACAAACGCAACAAACGCTCAAGCCTACAATTATCTATATATTTAAGTAATTAATATATAACAATTACGAACAAAAATAATCTAACACACTGGGAAACGGCCCACTTCGGTGGGCGGTGTGCCATGCGGTTTACTCCTGGTACTTCTCTGATAGCAAAGCTGATGTTGTTTCAAACAACCGATCCGACCGATAAATATAGGGAAATTATATTATAAAAAAGCATAATACTTTCTTGGGTTTACGCGAATACTTGACATTATAAATGAAACTATCTTTTCGGATTCTGTCGTGGATTTATTATGATTTTTGGTTCCCGACGTTTCGAATGCTTTACAGCAATCACAGAACTTTGTAAATTGTGGGTAGGCACTGTCTGTAACAAGTATAAAACCCCCTGAGACGTCTAATATTTTAGTCTCTCCCGTGACCATGATTGCTGTAAAACATTCGAAACGTCGGGAACCAAAAATCATAATAAATCCGCGACAAAATCCGAAAAAATAGTTTCATTTATAATAAAAAAAGCATTTACTAAGGAAAGCGACTTGCATATTGATAAAACACATTTTAAGAAATCAAAAAAAGTACCGTTTTTATATACGCCCAAACTAACAAGCCCAGTCTGAGCGGGAAGCAGCAGCAGCACCGGGTCAACATCGGGAACTCGCACCTCATTTTTCCAAATTTCTATCTAATATATAATATAAATAAAAAAAGATAATTTTCAACAGTCGCAGTAAGTGAGTGTGACACCGAGCGACGCCACGACCGCTTTGACCCGTCTGTCACGCGGCTCTTGCAGAACTGGCTTTATTATGTTTATGTCGCATTATTTGTAAACACGCTATCTACAGAAATTGGGATTTGCCCAGACTTGAAATACAATCTAGATCTGCTAAATTTAAATTTCATAGATATATTTTGTGATTTTTTATATATTACCAGCCATTACCGCGGCTCCGCCTGCGTTCTGTTCACTATTAAATAACGGGGATTGGTGGTAAAAGGATGGAAAATTTGGGGTGATAAATATTTTGTTTATGCCAGATAATAAGAAAATAAAACTTAAAAAATCTGGAGAGGGCTACCTATATATATCACCTAGGTCCTAGAGACCTAGGGGAATAAGAAAAGACCTACGCCTTATTATACACAAATACTATTTATATATTTTTATATAATATACTAAAAAATAAATTTCATGAAAAATCGGCCAAGCCGTTTGGAGGAGTTCGATAACAGACACTGTGACACGAGATTTTTATATATTAGATATTTACAGCAGTATATTATAGTAGCGACACACCCACACTCCACTCGGGTTCCTCCCTAGGTACCTATAGGCTATATTTTAATGGTTAGTAACTAGTATACATTTCTCAGAGATAGCATATTTTCCTACAGTAAAATAAAAAAAGCAATATTATTACAAGTAAATATTTTTTTATATAATTTCAATAAGATTTTCCATAAACAATTTAATTATATTATGTTTACATAGATAATAGATTATTATTAATAGTTGTACGAACTAAACGTGTGAATGTATCTTTCGTTAGTTCTAAGAATATGCCCATTCATTTTGAGAACCGGTTGAACATATCAAGTGGGAAACCCAAATTCATCGTCGCCTCAGTTAACGGTAAAACATTGGAAGGATAACAATGTATTTCTCCGAAATTTTATTTTATTTTAATTTATTTATTATATTCAAAACATGTATATAACAGAAACAACTTAACGATAATAACTGCATTAGTATAAAAATATGTCGTAGTTATTAACTCCCACTTCACGTGCGTCGTGTATGTACAAGATTTACCCCACACATATTAAACAAAAGCACATTAACAAATAAACAAACTTGCTTAAGAGCTTATAAGCACACTGTGACCAAGCACAGACGGCATTATAATGCCGTCTGTGCTGGGCCACAGTGTGTACCACAGTGGCTTGGCTCAGCTCTATGCCATCGAAGAGTCATTTCTTGGTTCTCCTCATCGCAGATCAAGAGGATATTTCATTTGGATATGATGTCATAGGTTGATGTATGAACCTTCACCCAGTATGATATTTGCGAGGAAGAGTAAGACAGATCTAAGTATACCGAAATATGAAAATCCGCGCAAAATCTGCAGTCTAGACCAAAGAACTTGAAACATACAAGTTCTGTGGCCTAGACGCTAAGCTTTTTGTTCTTCATTTTGATCTTAACTAAAAGGCCGAGAAGCATTTTTTGGTTTGCATTTATAAATTTTGAACTGCTCGCTGTATTTAGTCTAACAACTAAAACCTAGTATAGTATTATGTTATCTGTGCTAAAACTAAAAAAACTAACTTATTACAAAATGCTATGAATGCAATAATCACTTAGTTACAAAATAATATTCATTTTATTAGATATATTTTGTAACATCACCTTAATAATAATAATTATTCCTGTATCGCCCTGACAAGATGTTCTCCCGCGCTATGCCTATGACCCTCCGTAAAAACCGATGGAAGAGTTCCATCGGTTTTCCATCGGTTTCATTTTTTGGTTTGCATTTATAAATGCAAACCAAAAAATGGTATGATAATAGCTGGTTGTCCGAAAATATGAATAAGAATATATTTTATTGCTGATGAGATACTGCTCAAGTTTCATGACGAACAAAGAAAAATTAGTTCAAATGAATGTCAATAGATGATCTTGGATGTTGTGTTGTTAGTAATTGTTGTTACATTCTCTTTGGTTGTTGTTAACTTGGTGTAGTAGCTAGCATGTACGGTCGCTACGGTCACACACCGAGAGGTTATGGGTTCGAGTCCCAGATCTGGCCAAGCTAGTTATTGAATCTTTCTGTTTCGTTAGCCTCAGTTACAGTTACAGCCGGAGTTAGGAAGTTGGTTGTGTTTCACCCCCGTGCCTCGGAAAGCACGTAAAGCTGTCGGTTCTGCGAGAATTCTTTCCATGGGAATATGAGAGTGATAGGAACAGAGAGTGCACTTGTGTCTGCACTATAATATTTCCTGCGCAGTTGGCTAGTTTTAATGAGATGGCCCACCGTGGCCGGAATCTATCGGGAGGACATCACATCATAGTTGTGACAAATGAGAGAAAATAAAAAATAGATCCGAAAAAGGTTATTATTCATTAAAATATTCTAAGTGAAGGAAAACGAAATTAGTGTGTAAATCAAACTTGATAGACAACAGATTTTGATGGATGAAATTTGGCATAATGATAGGTAGTTCTACGTGACATTGGCGAAATAATCTGTGCTCAACTGGCACGCTTTGAAGCCATTTACAAGAGAATTGAAATGAATTGAATTGAATTGAATGATAGGTAGTTTTCAGGCTCAGCAATAGCGTATTTTTACTGTAAGTTAATATTTCATTTCTGAAAATTCAAAAATATGTGTGTAGGGACGCACACGAAACAAGGGGTTAGTCATTATTTATAACTCAAAATATTCTTGGTTTAATTAAAATAATACTTTAAAAATGTAATTTTTATTATTTAACAGGTAATTATTTAATATAATTTACATGCACAAGATATTTAGATAAAAATGTAGAATTTTCTAATATCATTATTTTGTGTAGTGTTTCTTGTCATTCCATTCCCGGTGGGAGGGGCTCGAGGGGGTTTGGAGTGTAGGTGTCCTGTAAACAAACAGAAATATGTTGGGATATTATTACACACAACGCCATCTAGTTCCGTCGTAAGCTGCGAGGCTTGTGTTACGGATACCAGATAGTTGATATACTACATATATATAAGTTTAAATACACACATATTATAAATATAATTGGAGTACAAACGTTCGTGATCAATAAATGAATGTCCTCAGCGGGACTCGAACCCGCAATCCGTGATTAGGGTTTTATAATTATTATCGTTTTATTGTTTTTGTTAATCAACAATTATGTACTAAAATTTAAGCAATAAATGGTAAAATTCTTAAATTGGTTTGTGTGGGTACGTCCGTGTGTAAGATATCGAGCCTGCTTGTGTATGTGTGCGTATGCACGCGTACTGTTATAATATTACATTGTATTAGTGTTTAGAAGTGTTCATCCTATCGGTAATTCCCCTTACCCTTCTGTATCTCACCGTGTTAGAGATATCTTATATTATAATAATTAATAGAATCCCATATAAATTCTCTTAGCTGTGCTACGATCATTGTAATAAAGTGTTGATACGAGTGTGTGTGAGAATAAGAGTGAGTGTGTGTGAGAAAGACAGTGGTAGCCCAGCGGTGACGCGCTCGCTTGGATAACCGAGTGATGCGGGTTCAAATCCGGGTCTCGCACCTGATGTTTTCATGTGCGAATCGTTTTCTATTACCTATGATTACTTTTTGTCTAACGGTGAAGGAAAACACATCGTGAGGAAACCAGCAAGTCTGAGAAAACCTAGCAAGTTTTCGAGAGACATGTGAAGTCCATCAACACGCACTAGGCCAGCGCGGTGGACTGCCTGATCCCCCTCGTGCTGAGGGAGGCCCGTGTTCAGCAGTGGGACGTTAAAAAAAGGGCTGATGATGATGTGTGTGAGAAAGAGTTTGTGTGTGTGACAAAATGTAAGTATGTGTGAAAGAGTGTGAGTGTGAGTGTGTGAGAGACAGAATGTAAGTGTGTGTGAAAGATAATGTGAATGTGAGTGAGAATGAAAAAGTGTGAGTGTGTGTAAGAAAGAGTGTGAATGTGTGTGTGAGACAGAATTTAAGTGTGTGTGAAAGATAATGTGAGTGTGAGTGAGAATGAAAAAGTGTGAGTGTGTGTAAGACAGAGTGTGAATGTGTGTGTGAGACAGAATGTAAGCGTGTGTGAAAGATAATGTGAGTGTGTGTGAGACAGTGTGCGTGAGTGTGTGTGAGTAAGAGTGAGTGAGAGTGTGTGACCTGCGAGGGCGCGCGCAGGTGCGGCGGCAGGAGTGCGCGCGCGCGCGGGGGCAGCGCGGCGAGCGCGGGCGCGGCGCGGGCGCCGGCGCGCTCGCAGCACTTCACCCAGCCCTCCCACGCCACCTTGTTGTTCCACACCTGCACACACAACATTATGCATTGTTAATAACATTTTAACGTACCAAAAAACTGAAAAAAATATAGATTAAATGATAAACTAAATTAATAATAATAAAAAAAATTCAATAATATTTGAATATTTATTTATTTATTCACAAATATTTATTTATTTAACGGCGCGTTTGACTATTTGAGAGTATATGGCCACATAAGCTGTCAATATTAGAATGATTCGATGAGAAAATATGCGTGGCTGTCAGATATACTCTGATGCAACACCAGATGCTAGCTTGGTGAGGGACCGTAGCCGTGATCAAGATTGAAGTCGGCAAGCTTTAACATATCTTTGTAACGCGTTACGTGTGTGGTGGAGTATCTTTTGATAAAGGAAAGTGTTGTTAAATGTGGTTGACTCTCGTATAAAGCATTGTAGAACTGTCATTGTCAAAGTCGTACATAAATGTGTCGTAATTATATTTTGTATTATATAAAAAAACATGTGATATTCCTCTCCCGATTACAGAAATGATAAAGCGGACCTACCCTGACGTCACTTTATATTTATTTACTATAGCGAATATTAGACTTTTTTATAATTTCAGTTTTTTTCCTTGCCTGCTTTTTAATTTCGGATCCCCAACATTTGTAATGTTTATTATAATTATGAAGTTCAACTTGCTTGAGTTTCTCTTGAGAGCAAAGCAGAACTTCTACTGACATTCAATTCAAAATATATAACGTTTAAAAAGCTCTAATTAAATAAATGCCAAATAAATGCGAATTAAAAAAACCTACTTATCAAAATGGCGTCATCGACATTTGTAACAAATATTTTATTTCCGTAAGACAAACCTCTTTTTCAATGAGCAGCTGTAGTATGTTGAGCGCGAGCGGCGCCAGGCCCGGGTACAGCGTGAGGGCTTGCAGCAGCGTGCGCATCATCAGCACCGGGATCTCCGGCTCCTCAGCCAGGGCTTGCAGAACTGCTGACAGCACCTGCACATCATAGGTAGTACTTTCTAACTATTAAAACATTGGGGATTGCTTTCATTATTCACATTTAGGACAAGGCCAATTGATGAGAGAACCACACACTTCAATCAGTTTTTAAAGTGTAAGGAATTAATAATTATACTTAATATAAATCACTCTGGCATAAGCTTTCTTACTTTTATTAAAAAAAAAACACTAAAAAAAAGATTCAAAGTTAGACTGACTTTACTGTTGCCAATAGTTTTAATATATAAAATTCTTGTTCTTCTTTTTATTCTTCAGCAGTGCAGAGAAGAATGAAATAAATAAATAAAAAGAATAATAAATATAACTCACGTCCTGTGTGTATGTGTGTTTTTCTGCGAAACACAAAGCTGTGGCTTTGATGATATATTTTAGGTCGGCCTTGCTCGGATCGATCAAGTGTAGCGCTACCAGTAGCTCTTCAGGCGAAACTTGAAACAAAAAAGAATTTATTGAAATATTATATTACAATATTAAAAGTTGAGTTTTACTTTACACTTGAATATTTTTCTTCAATGTTTAAAATTTTAACTTAAAAAATAATTATCAAATTGTTGCATTTTATAGCTTTTTCTTTTCACTCAAAAATCTTACTGATGGGTTTGCAAAATGTTTGCAAATATAATCTATGGGAGTTAGTGTGAAGTTTATAACATGTATCATTACACGGTACTTATACCATTAATTTATTATATATTAAATAAATTTAATTTATTTTCAAAACAATTTATAGTAAAAGATGGAACTTTTAAAAATTTCCAAAAAGTACTTACAAACAATATCTGAAAAATTCATAAAACAATTACTGTATGGAATTATTTTCTGACAATTTAAAAAAGAATAAAAAAAATATTTCATGTACCTGGCAACTGCTCATTATTGGGATTTTGGAGACCGAGTAGTTTATTGAACACCTCTTTCACAACAACTGGGTTAAGTTTTATCAATTTCGGTAAAGCAGCCAAAATCTGAAACATATAAAACAATAAATATTAAAATATATAAAATGGGAATTTTTTTGTTATACCTCACAGTTATATACCGGAATAATTCCTTGATATCATTAATATTTTTTTTTTTATGGAAAAAAGGGGGCAAACGGGCAGGAGGCTCACCTGATGGAAAGTGATCACCTCCGCCCATGGACATCTGCAAGCCTGAGGGAGGGATGGAGGAGGGAGGGAAGTGGGAGGGAGGGGGGAACGAAGGCGGAGGATGAAGGGAAGAGGGAGGGGGGAAGGAGAGTGGGCCTCCCGGACTCTCACTCACCGGACGAAACGCGACAGCATAGCTGCCACTTCACGCCGGTCTTCTGTGACAGAGTGGTACTAATGAACTATACGGGGCGTGCCGGCCCATTCGGTTGCTACCCGAAGGTAACAAGCATGGCACTACCACTTATAAGACTCATTACTAGTACCCGCGGCTTCGCCCGCGTTATTTTTTTAATCATAAGATGGGGGTAGATTTAATTTTTACATAATCCCCTCGTACTGAGGGAGGCCCGTGCCCAGCAGTGGGACGTTTAAAAGGGCTGATGATGATGATGATGATGAACTATAAGTAATGTGTACCTCCTTCTTGGTGAGTCCATTGAGCACGGGGATGAGGAAGCGTACGTCGCTTACACGTGACGCGTACAGCGCACGCACACGCCCCACTAGCCACGCGCTCGGTGCACCTGACATACACACATTTATTTATTAGTTATTACTATAGTAGTGTTATTACCTCGCTGCAGACTCGGCCATAAATTATAATCGGACTAGGGATGTGCGCTAGTTGCGCGCGCGCAAGGCCGTTATCGATAACGTCTCCAATGTCTCTGTTGAAAATTGGCAAAAATTGTGTGGAACATGCAGAATTACTTCAAGATAAAGATTTGAGAAAAGCACATTTATGCGAAGAGTTCATCGTTCGTGTGGATGATGATGACGATTACGATGAGTCAGACCACAGATCACATAAAGTCAGACATAGAATTTTAATTTTGTATTTTTAGTTTTATATAATATGTTCTTTTATTTATATATTTAATATGCTATGTTGTAATTTTATTGGTAATAAAAAATTACGTGTTTTTATTTCTATCGCCCATTTATAAAGATACAAAAAAAAAACAACTATCGATATCACTCATCGACTGCAGTACAGGAGGTCACGAGCCGTCCCATAGGGCCCGTGAGTGGGAAAGAGAGCGAAACATTCGAATGATTTATGGTCGAGTCTGCAGCGAGGTAGTAACACTTCTATAGCTTTTCCCGTGGCTTCACTCGTGTTCTAAAGGCTGAGAATCAAAGGAAATATTTTACTCCCGTTTTGGCAACGTTTTTTATTGATGCTCCGATTTTATTGGTCGCAGCGTGATGTTATATAGCCTATAGCCTTTCTCGATAAACCATCCAACACAAAAATAATTTTTCAATTCGGACCAGTAGTTCCTGAGATTAGCGCGTTCAACCAAACAAACAAATAAACAAACTCTTCAGCTTTATAATATTAGTATAGATTTGAGTCCTTCTACTGGGCGTGGGCTTCCATTCGGTAAACTTTTACCGTACTTGCAATAACTTTTTAACTCTCTACTTAAGTGGTTTACTGAGACATGCAGGTTTTTCCATGAATTATTTTTTTTAATTTAATAGGAACAATTTTTGGTTGGGTTGGAGCGTGTGACTTGATATTTGAACCAGCTTCATTGGTTTCTAACGAACGCGTAATCAATGACCTACCATTGCCTTTATACTAGTTCATAATATTTCATTTAGAAACCCTTAATTTTACTTAATAATCAGCGGCCTAGTTGTATTATTAACTATTAGTATAATTCATTTCTAACACATTTTTTTAATTTTTTTATTACAATTAAAAACTTATTCTATTACAATACTATTTATTTAACCTAAAATAGTAAATCATTTTAGCTGCCATTGAGGTAGGTTCCGTCAATATGCTCTGAAAAATACCTATATTCATATCTAACACATGCAATAAGTAATTTTCTCAAACCAAACCAAGTGCACTTACATTTGTCAGTCAGTATATGCACGACACGTGTGAGTAGCGTCTCTGCGCCACGCGGGCACTCGTCCAGCAGCGCGACCAGGGCGGGCGGCGCCCCGCCCTCCCCCGCGCCGCCCGCCCCCGGGCCGCCCGCCCCAGCCCCGCCCGCCCCCGCGCAACGCCGTAGCGGCGCCTCGAGCAAACGCAGTACGCAACGCTTGGCCTCGGCGCCCGCGTTACCATACACGCGGGCTATTTCCATTATCACTTCTGCAAAAAAAAATCTTGCTAATGTCGTGTACAGTGGAATGTTGTGATTCGATTTTTAGGTTTATCTATCACCTAGCGATTCTCTTCGGAAAAAAAACACATTTATCATTAAAAACATACATTTTTATTACTCTTTCTACTAGCTCGCACACTGATTGTCATATATGACATGATGGTATATATACCACCATGTTGTAAATTTGTACTTGCATTATCACCAATAAATGATAACCTACTAAACAAGCGAAACAGAGGTCACCCAGGACCAGCAGTCTTGACTAAGGTTCTTCGTTCACCGGTTTTAAACAAGCCAATATATTTCAGTACTAGCATTTCCCGCGGCTTCGCACGCGTTCTAAGGACCGGAAACCAAATTTTTTCTGAGTCGGTATGGTACCGAGTAACTCGCAGAACAAACGCCCGCCGTTCCCGTTTTTGTTACATTTGTCATTGATTCTCCGCTCCTATTGGTCACAGCGTAATGTAATATAACCTATAACCTTCCTCGATAAACGGACTATGCACCACAAAAAGAATTATTCAATTTGGACCAGTAGTTCCTGAGATTAGCGCGTTCAACCAAACAAACAAATAAACTCTTCAGCTTTATAATATTAGATTAGATAGATAGATTGTACTGATTAATTCATCGCTCATTCTTTTACCATTTCAGTAAGCCGTAAGTGTCAAAAGTTATTCTTAGAATTCTATGAGATAAAACTCAAATAGTAAAGCTAAAATACAAAATATTACCTCCTTTCTCCTCAAAAAGGGCCATAACTAAATTCAAGCACTGCTTATACAAGTCATCCGTCCATGTCCTCATCATGGGCCTGTTGCCATACAACTCTTGAGGCGGAGTGGATAGAGATATGAACCCTAAGTACAGAAGAGCATGTTTCTCTATAACTTTCTTAGTCGATTCTGTGGTTTGCTTGTACAGTTTCATGGCAGATTTGAGTGTTGTTTCGCGTATTTCTTCGTTTTCACTTACTAAAAACAGAAAAAAATCATATTATTATAAAAGGTATTCACAATCTCAAAAACTGCTGTACCCATTTTCATAGAGTTTTCAGCACTAAGAAGATAATAGGTTAATAGTAGGCTACATATATGATATTTGTAATTTTAGTAGAAAAAAGCGTGTGTTGCATCGGCGTATTCGAGCTGCAACCAGTACTATTATAAACATATATTATATTGTATGTTGGGTAAATTTATATATAAAAAATATATCAAAAACATAATAGGTGCCCATAAAATTTGAGAGTTGGCCTCGATTTCCCTGGGATCCCATCATCAGAACCTCACTTGGTGACAATGGGACCCCCTCGGAGCCATACCCTACACAGACGGCGGAGAAATCAGTGAACATACATAAAAAGAACATATACAATGGAACATATAACCTCCTTCTTTTTTGAAGTCAGTTAAAAAGCAATCAAAATGACATTCTATTTAAGTCCTCCTATCTCACTAGAAATAAAATTAAAAAAAATAATACTCACAAACATTACACACAAGTGCGGCAACATATTTGTGAGACCTGGGCGGTCTCAGCACACACAGTTCTTCCAACACTTCCAAAGCCAAAAATGGTGATTTCTCTTCTATGACTAAATGTTTAAGGTAGTCCACAGCCTCATCTGTCACCACGGGACATTCCAAATAAATTTTCTTTAATAACACATCTTTATTTGCCTCTGTGATCGGGTCCCCCCTTTCAGCTATCTGGGTTATCAACGCACATAGCAACTGATTGTAGTTTTCATCGTGTTTGTCGTTCATTTTCGGTTGTAAAGTCACTGGATGTCTATTAAAGCCTTGCATATAAGCATATTCTTCGTACAACCATGATAGAGCTAAATCTATTCTATTCATGGGATCACTCAAAATATAGTTGAGTACAAGATCTCTAATTTCTGGAGTGTAACTTGACGCAAATATTGTTATGAATTTTGAACGTATTTGTGTCGCTCCACCTATAACACTTTCCTTCTCCGCATCCAAAATTCTTCCAATCGCTTGAATCATTAACTTCTCCTTAATTTCTTTTGGTATGGGTCGTGTTAATTCCTGCAGCTTCAGTAATTTGACCTTCTGTTTTAATTTTGGTACTGGTGTCGGTGGGGGCACTAATTTTTCTTTGTCTTTATTCTTCCTTTCTTCTTCTTTCAGATGTTCCTGTCTGGTTTCCTCCATCAATTTGGACACAGCATTTTCCATCTGCTTGTCTGCTTTCGTTGATTCTTGTAATTTCGCAACTGCATTTTTTAGGGTTACCTTCTCTTCATCATCGCGTAATAGAGGTATTTTTACTCCATAATTGCTGAGAGGATTTATTATAGGTATAGGAGGTTCATCTTTTATTATAGCAAGCATCATTCTCGCTAAATTACGTTTCTGAGTTTTGGTACCAGAGTTAGGTATTGGTTTATAAGTGTTAATGAAGTTGTCGGGCATTTCTGAAGGTAGTTTGGTGAGGAGCGTTGTCATAACGAGATTTACGACATTTTCTATGGTGTTTAGACCATCGAATACAGAATCTTCTGTCGCATTCGCTTTTGTAATAGTTTGGGTTGTATCCTCTTCGAAATTGAAATCGCTTCTGCTATTACTGTTACTGTCGCTGAGTGTACCTTGAGGAGAATCTAGTCTGAATCTTTTAGCTGGTGTGTCTCCATTTTTTATTTCACCCAAACGTTTATTACGTTTCTCTTTGGGTATTGCTTTGTTTATTTCCTGCGGAGTCATGCCTATGTCTGATAGAAGTTGGGTGAGTTGAGGCATCATGTCATTCGATGAAGGGTGTCTTACCAAAATTAATATTTGCATTTTCAAGTGTTTTCGCACTGAATTCACTTGTGACTGAGATAATGTTGGAGGTAGTGTTGTGTGTAGGTCACCTAGTGCTTGCACTACACTTGGTAAGTACTTAGGTCTTAGTTTAGCTACTAAACAGAGGGTTGTCATACACGCCATGAGGTTAACACTTGAAATGTGCTGTGAATTATGAAATTTGAGCAGCAATTTGAAGATATGACTGAAATAAAAAAAACATTTCATTGTAAAAGTACATCTAACTATTAATACTGCATTTAGTAAATTTAATTAATTTATAAAAATATTTAGTTTCTAAGCATTTACTTTTATTTATAAAAGTTTAAAATTTTCTTAACAGTTTTTAACAAAAAAAAATCTGGAGATGAATGAAGGACCACCACCAGAAGACTTAAGCTTAAACTTTTAACTTGCTAGTTGTAAACTTACTCAGATTCTTCTTCCATTGCATTCCTGTTTAAAAATGTTAAATGGTTTGGCAAATTCTCCAAACTGAATTCTTCACTTGTATTTTCACTAGGGTTAGAACTTTGAAGAAGAACAACTTCTTCAAGGAATTTGATCGAGTGGGTCCTTATACCTTCATTGTCACTATCTATCATGTTCAGGATAAGTAACTGAAATGTTTAAATTTATTTAATAATGTGAATTACCATGAATATTATTTATTTTTGTACAATTACAAATATTTTAATTATTCACTAAGTACATAGTAGTGGTAGTGGTGTCCATTTGCATTAACGAAAGCATTTTTATGTTTTAAATGTTAATATGGATATCTCAGAGATGAGAATACTTTCTCGCAATAAAAAGTAACCTATGTTTTCACCCGGATAACCAGCCATTATCATACCAAACTTTATCTAAATCTGTCTAGACAGATTCTTGTGATGTGATCACAGACAGACAGACAAAAAATTTTTGCAAAAATTATTTGATAGGTCAGATTAATCTTGGTTAGAATTTTATTAATTCTTTGATTAAGAAAGAAATACATTCATAAAATAACAATATATTATTACAATTAGGTATGTTAATTATAATTTCTGTCAAAATACAATTTTTCAATGTACCTTTAATTTAGTAAGATGTTCCCATACAAACTGCATATCGGATATTTCTGCATCCCCTGTGCATATCCATAGGAGAACATTTCTATATACTATGCTTGCAGCTTGAATCGCTCGCTTCTGTACAGCTACAACTGTATCTATTACCAATAACTGCAGATGACTTATTACTTTAGGTAGCAGATTTCGATGTGATTTACTGCAAAAACATTCAATTCCTAATGACTAAATATTTCAAATAAGTTTTATATATGTTTTATGAACAAAACATTAGCAAAAGACTACTAGGTTTTAGTTTCAGCACTCATGGAGTGCTTTTTCCATCACAATTAATAGATGTGACAGACTAATTAATCTATTTATTATATTGTGAAATATAATAAAACATCAGCTAATTGATAATCTAATATAATATGCATACTTTTGCTTAAACTTGATTGAAGGAATAAACTCACTAACATATAAATGTTAACGATAAGCCTATAGCAATAAATAAAAGATTTTCATATCAATTTCCAACTTGTTTTAATAAATTAGGTGGTTGGTTTCCAAAAGTACTATCTTAACAAATACCTACAGTGGTGTATGGCTGCTTAATTTCACATTTGAATTATGTATAGTTTATGAGATTTGGGAATTACTCCATTTATGTATATTTACTCGTACTTAGATCCACATATCATTTCAACCATATTAATATTTTGTTTCAAAGTAGTCATTTATTACATAAAGATAAGTGGTGTGATTAATGTCACATAAATATTGAATTATTTTGATACCTTTACGTATTGATCATACAATTCAATCTTACCTTAACTCTTCAATAAAAGCAACAACCTGCTTTTTGACATCAGTACATTTATCACTAACAAAACTCAATATGTTTTCCATATAAACTGGCACCATTTCAGTGGCTTGGTGCAATAACACTTCTATAATTTTTCTTAACAAATTGGCCTTTTTTGTACCCTCTGCCATGCCAGCCTCGTTTATCCATTGTACAAGCTAAAATGAAAGGCAAATAAAACAACATTTTACAAAACAATTAGCTTTATTGCAATAAAGTTACAGCCAGTATCAGTACATAGTTCAAACAAACCTGGGATTGTGCTGTTGCACTTAAGTTTTGATTATATTTACCAGACATTTTTTAACCATATAATACTTTCATAGCATAGAAAGAAATTAAAATCAACGCTACAAAATACAAATAAGATTTAAGATCAAATTAGCAAGCATACATATTGCGGGTTATTGTACGTTATGATATATAACCTTGCTATATTCCATAGCTTTTCATAACGTGGATTAGAAATGAGATGGAAGTATAATTTTACTTGCGTCAGAAAGAAAGCTCCAAGCTGTTATTAGACAAAAAATGGTCTTCTAAATTTAATTTTATTCGAGTTATATTTCAATATGACATTTGAGAATGTTGTCATTGCATTAATAAGAAGTTCAGAAATTAAGAAATGTAGGATTATTAAATAAAGACTGGTTATAACTTTTATATTTTTATGTATTTATGTATTACTATAATTCGCGTCATGTAAAAAGAACGCTGGCTGTCAAGTTGCGCAGAGACGATTTATAGGCCAATTTGGTGGTAAGACGCGGGGCGCGGGACGTAGAGGCACGCGCCGCATGCTTTCCGGCTCGGTATTGGTCCGTCAGTTCAAAATACCATCGCGCACACAAAAGTTATTAATTACGAAATGGTTTTATACATATATAAAAAATAGAGAAAAAATATTTTTGAACTATTTATAAAGAGAGAGTCCGATAATAATGCAGTTAATAAATTTAAAACATATATTAAATGAATCAATTAAGTTTTTTGTAAGTAGATTAAACATTCTACACTGAATCAAACATATTTTATTAATTAATAGAATTCTATTTAATACATTCTATCTAATATATTTTTAAATGTACCTGCCAATAACCAATATACGTCGCGAGCGAAAGGCTAGTTTTAAAACAAAAGAATAGACTTAGTAATTACGTGTGCGAATGTACCCATGCGCAAACACACCCCCACCACTTTCTTCCAGCGTTCTTTTTACGTGACGCGAACTGTACATAATTATCACGATGTTACAGCTTGATTTAAATTCATTTTATAACTATGAAATGGAAAGATAGCACTAATGTAATAATTGACGACACATTTGGCGCAGTTGGTAGTGGCCCTACTTTCTTGCGCCAGAGGTCGCGGGTTCGAGTCCCGCTGGGGGCATTCATTTGTTAAATTCGGATGTTTGTACTCCAGTCATCGGTGTATATATTTATAATATGTATGTATTTAAACTTATATATGTAGTATATCAACTATCTGGTATCCGTAACACAAGCTTCCTTCGTAGCTTACCACGGAACTAGATGGCGATGTGTGCAATAATGTCCTAACATAAAAAAATTTAAATGTATTACAAGCTAGTCGAATATATAAAAAGGCTTTCAAACATATTTAACGTTCTTATTTCCTTATACTGAGCTTTTATTTAAAATATAAATATAGTTTTATGTATTTGATTTGCCCAAAAAAACGTCTGAATTACCATTTAAAGTTACCCTAAATTGTTTAAATAATATAAGCAAGTTGTGCAAAGATAAAATACATAACAAAATAAAGTGATTGAAAATGAAGAAAAGATATATTATTTAACACGTTCACTGTGCAAGCCGAAATAATAATTTGACCTCATACGTGTATAGTGGGTTTTGTTTTTAAATTAACTTATTGTCATAAAAATAAACAAAAAAGTAGTAATGATTTTATTATTATTATTTTTTAATAAGATATGAGGAATTTTCTCCATGTCCCATATGGAGGTCACACACGTCTGAACTTAAATCAAAGAGTAAATATACTTAAATTTAATGAAATGCATGCACAAATATTTTATTTATGTGACATGTCATCTGTCAAAATCAGTTTGCCGCGATAATTTGTCGAATAAACAGAGCATTGGACAGTTTTAACTGAGTTTTGTGCTATAACAGAAGTTTAGTGGAAGAAGGTAATACTGCCGCTCAAGCCCGAAAAAAAGCAAAAAAATGGATACGAAATGTAAAAAAGCTTTTTCTCTGGCTTGTTATAATAAATATCATTAATATTTTGTGCTAATGAGTAAAAGAGTTTTTATTAATAAATAAATAATTGTCACTTTCTGTGTTTAATTTTGCATAATGTATACCAGCAAAACCAATATAAAATTTCACTGGGACATCATGGTAAATAATTATTATATTCATTGTTCACACGTGTATGCAAGTAAAAAAAAATACTTTCATACGTGCGCGGAATTATATGCCATAGAATTTATTTTAGCTTGTGCCCCACATATGTGCCACGCACGTATGAACTGATCCTCATGGTGCCCCATATGTGGGGCATACACAGGGAACGTGTTAAATTCGTATTTGAATTTCCTTTAATAATTGACTGTTTTAAAGTTTACAAGTCGATGAGAAAATGTAAAATTTGAAATAAGTACTTACCTACGTCAATAATATATTTACAAAATATTTCCCTGAATATTTTGTTAAGTACATGATAGATTCTTCTTAATACATATATACCTACTCTTAATAACATAATATATAATATAATGATGTTTTAAAATAGGTCTAAAATAATACACAACCGCTGTACTTAGGCATTTTAATAAATAATTATTCATATTATAAAATAAAAAAAACCTTGTAAAATTATTCTACGAAAATTCTTTTAATTTTTTTCTTAAGTAACAACTTTAATATTATTATAGCAGTGGGGCCCTATGAGTAATGTACAGGTTTTGCATCTCATAATCGCGTGGTTTGTTCTTTTCTTCAATTTCAAGATACGTGCTTCTTACCACTAATAGGCAGTAAAAAATGATAACTGAAAAAAACAATTTATTAGAGATACGCTCAAACTTGTGAGGGTTAATTATTTTTTATTAAAATACTAGCATTTCCCACGGCTTCGCACGCGTTTTAAAGACCGGAAACCAAACTCTTTCGGAGTCGCGCGGTGTGGCACCTCGCAGAACTAACGTCCGCCCTTCCCGTTTTTGCAACATTTTTCATTCATGCTCCGCTCCTACTGGTCATAGCGTGATGTAATATAGCCTATAGCCTTTCTCGATAAACGAACTGTCCAACACAAAAAAAATCTTTCAATTCGGGTACTTTCTGAGATTAGCGCGTTTAACCAAACAAACAAACAAACAAACTCTTTAGCTTTATAATATTAGTATAGATCACAGGGACTTGTAATGAATGTAATGAATATAAAAATATTGTAAATTTCAAATACCCGCGTGAATCTAAAAAAGATTTCAATTATGTAGGTAGGTAATTAAAATACTAGTAGGTACATAATTATTAAAGACATTAAATAAGGTACCCACCACTCCATTTAAGCAAAATTATTGTCGCAATAAAGTGCATAAACACTGTCGAGACCACAACTGTTGCCAACATCAGCATGAGCAGGAACAAGCCGGATTGGAAGTAGGATCTCATTAAAATTGTGTTATTCTGAAAGAAAAATAGGTATAGAAGGGCTACGTTTGAAGCATAGATAAAATCAACTTTTGTTGTAAATAAACTAAATATTTAACTTATATTAAATAATAATAAACTAAAATATAAACCCTTTATTTTGGGTTAATGTTTGGCAATCCAGCTGGGCACGATACTAAAACCCGAATAAAGAAGTGGTTCATCATTGTGGTCAGCGTACCATGTGGTACCATTATAACAAAGAAGACTGTAAGAGCAACCCTCAAATGTTATAGAATCGTCGTCGTTTATGATATGACGTGAAGAGCTGGCGAAAGAATTTTTGAAGTTATTCTTCTTTTGGCGCGTTAAGGAAAAAGGATGAGAGCAAATTTTTACGATGCGCGCGCACACCGTCACAAAAAACCGACACCCTGTACAACAACAAAGTAAAAGTAAGGACATCGTATGTTTGCATGAGAACTGACAACTGTTTTCACGATATTTATTTTTACGCCAAATAAGTATAACTTCTAACGCGTGTGCATAACTAATGCATAAATAACACACGCTTTTTTTGAGAAATATTCAATAATTTTTTAAATGTCTTACCATATGTGCTCCTATAATAAGCATGACACTTATTATAATATTATACACGTATACAATCATCATATACGAGTGCACTATGTACAGACTGCTGGCCACTCTTGCGTATTCTTCTGGAGAGTGTTCTTTGTCTGTTTCGTCATGAGTCTCGACGAATGTGATTACTTTGTACAGAGAGAAAGATAACGCTGTTAGAGTGAGAAGGGAAAACACCTGAAACAGAAAACGTTCTTCTCGTACATATTTATACGTTACAACCAAAGTATAAAGAGAACAAAGTAGGGCATCTTAGGCCCAATCCGCGACATAATTACCTGTCATAGTTACCATAGTTGCCTATCACAGGGTTGTCACTGTAGCTAAATTTTAATTCAGTGCTCAGAAATTGGCATTGGGCCGGGAAGTGTGTTATTAAAAAATATTTATTATTTATATACATTTAAGAATGTAAAGCATTTTGTTTCTACATGTTTATGATTATTTTTATTAGGCCTGTAGTTACTTGCTTAAATTATATATCAGTAGAAAATAGTATTAAAAATTTTTGTTTGTTAGATTTATCTCGAAATGTATTTGTAAATAAATAAAATAAATCCTTTAATTTCTTGCGTTTACAAAAAGTATATTAATAAAAACATATCACATCCTGCCCATCCACGGGCACCGCCCCCTTACTGCTGTGCCACACATAACGATTACTACGATTGTGCCACAGATTACAAATAATCGGAAAAAATCAATGTTAATATTTAAATAAGGTGTAATATGTTATTTAATCAGGAAGACAACAAAATTAACATTATGTAAAGTTTTACTTTCTTCTTATTATAATCATACAAATAAAACAACTAATCAGTTTAATTCCTTTTATTAACATGATTCGTCACAATCATCATTTATATTAGATTTAGATTTGTCCGATTAGGAGTCTTCAGTTATATTAATTATTAACTCTTGTGTGCATAAATTATCAAATGCAATGTCACGGTCCAAATCAGACATTATGATTCTCTTAGTTCTCTCCACCATACTTAATTTTTACGATAGTAATATTTATTTTCATATTAATAAATATAAAAATAAATATTATTTTATATTTAAAAAATAAGAGATATCGATTATTACTAAATGTATTCGGAGCGGCAACGCCGCACAGTATTTCGCCGTCTAGGGGTGCATGACCTTAGCGAACTTCGCTTGCGCGTACATATGATGGTTTTAAATTTTAAAACGAAAAAAAATTCCTGTGGCTTCATTTTTGAGTATTTTCAATTAGTTTTTTTTGTATTCAACTCGTAATTTTTTATACTATATGTGGTTTGAAGGAACGTTGATCAAGCGTCACCACCCTGTATATTGTCACTATAGCTTGTCAGTCGACGAGATGTCAAAAAACCATTAACAAAATGGACAAACTATAGCTATATGTGATTTGTTTACCTTTTCTGTTCAGTAGGTAATCTGAACAAACACAACTCTGGAATCGATGAAGAATTTAGACACCCAAACACACAGCAATAAGTTCTTCTACGAATGTCACACATTTTTCATATAGTGAAAAACCGTGACGCGCGAAACATGTGCGGCGTCAGCCTAGACTGGCGCACTGATATACGGTTCGAGATATTTTTTGAGTGTGCGTGCGGCAACGTAAAGATACAATGACGCACACATACAAGCCGCGCGCGGTGCGTTTGTATGAAGATGCCGTACTATGTATTCTTTTACTATGTTACAACCGTTAGCTACACAATGTACACAATGTGCAATTAAATAACTGATATAAGTGATTGTATTTATTGAAAAAAGTAACATGGATTATGAAATAGATAAATTAATTTATTTAACACCTAGTACGTACTTTTAAATCGATGTTATATCAATTCACCATAACTTTAGTCTGATTATGTCTTTTCAAAAAAAAAAATTCGGCCAAGTGCGAGTCAGACTCGCGCACCGAGGGTTCCGTACAAACCTGTACGGAACGGTGTATGAGTAAAGGGGTAATAAGTTTAAAATTATTAAAAATATTTTTATTATATGATGTAACTAAAAATTTATGCTTTTCGCAATTTTTCCTTTATCTGTGTTATAAGACGTTGCTTCGTACCAAATTTCAAGATTCTGAGTTCACGGGAAGTACCCTGTAGGTTTTGATTCCCTTGCGAGTGTCGAAAATTTGCGGCATAAACGGGAGTATCTTTTGATCGCGTTGACTTAGAAGTTTGATTTTTTCACAGCTCCAAGAGACCATAGACTTGAGTATTTGATATGAATTTCAGCTTGATACCTCCACGCGTTCCTGAGAAAAAAGGTCTTGACAGACAGACAGACAGACAGACAGACAGACAGACAGACAGACAGACAGACAGACAGACGGACAACAAAGTGATCCTATAAGGGTTCCGTTTTTACCTTTTGAGGTACGGAACCCTAAAAAGAAATAGGGTGGAACTCGGAAGCACTATCAGAAATGTAATTGAAATCTGAGCATTACTTCAATCTGAAGTTTGTCTTATAACCCGGTTGTAAACTTTTATGTAACTTATTACGTTTAAAGTAATAATGTTCTGCCGACCGATTCCGGTCACGTGAGAGTTAACGCACAGGAATGTCGGCTTTACGCACACCGCCAACTTGGCATGACCCGGGACTCGAACCAAGGACCTCCAGAAGTACAGCCGTACTTGCTTACCACCGAGGCAGTTAGGCATAGATGCGGCGACCACACAGTAAAAAACTTATATAAGTTTATGGCAGGTAATTAAATTATATTGTAAAATGGCATTACGTTTATTTGGAAATATCTAATGCACGATAAGGAGTTCAATTCCATTTGAACATAGATCACGTTATATTATACTGGATTTGAAGAAATTATTTATATTTAGTGTCACACACTATGGACAACACTTTTGGCTCAGTTTATAGTAATGCTCCTTGTTGCGCCAGCGGTCGCGGGTTCGAGTTATTCATTTGTTGAGCATGAATGTTTGTACTCCAGTCATGGGTGTTTATATTTATAATATGTATGTATTAAAGTTTTACATGTGTAGTGTATCAACTATCTGGTTTCCGTAACACAAGCCTCGTAGCTTTCCACGGAACTAGATGGTGCTGTGTGTATTGTCCTATTTATTTATTTATTTATTTATTTATTTATTTATCTGTCGTAGCTTATATAGCTGATAATATAAAAAAATCCTAAATAATACCAAATGTAAACACAGAGTAATGTTTAAAACAAAACAGTGGTTTTTATCGTTAATAGCAGTATTGTTGATAGTATTAATGCTTTTTTTTAATTGTCACTACGTCTCAATAAATCACAGTCATATTTTTTTAAAACAAGTGAAAAACATTTCTAAGAAACAATAATAAAAGCAGACTTACAACAAAACTATATCCAATGATAAGCGAACCGACTCTCAGAGGCAAGCAACAGCAAAACTTTTGCAGTCTCGGAAGCACTATCGCCATTATAATACACTCAAACACAACACAAAAAACTAAGTAAAATCTAAAATTGTGTTCATTTAGGTACTGATGTAGATTATATAAACTGCAGCCTGCAGGTATTGATTTTTTAGGTTAAATTAAAAAATACATTTCTATAGTAATGCAGTATCGTGTTGTTATCTCTTATCATTTTAGGCATAGATAAAGCGTGACCAATGGATGACGATCGGCTATACTACCTATTATGTATTGCTTAAATTGGGTGAAAGTTATTCATTATAATCTATACTAATATTCTAAAGCTGAAGAGTTTGTTTGTTTGTTTGGTTGAACGCGCTAATCTCAGAAAGTACTGGTCCATATTGAATAAATCTTTTTGTGTTGGATAGTCCATTTATCGAGGAAGGCTAATGGCTATATTTATTATATCACGCTACGACCAATAGGAGCGGAGCATTAATGAAAAATGTTGCATAAACGAGAGAAAAATATATTCTTTTGATTTTCAGCCTTTAGAATACGAGCGGAGCCGCGGGAAAGGCTAGTGTATAATATGGGCTTTGCATTAGGTATGAATCCCATTCACATTTGAGTATAGTTTGTAATTACGAGAATCTGTATAAGTAGTTATCTTATCTGGAACATTGTTACTCGGTACCGTTACCACTTTCATTTTGCACTTCAATAAATAGCGATCGATCTCCACTTTGTTCGAGCTTAGTAAAATACACATATTAAATGTTAAGAGGTTCCACAGTACATTTGCATTGTGAATAAGGCATATTTTCAAAAATTCTATGAGCTATTTTCATTTATACTTACCCTAGTTTCATACATGTTACAATTTAATGGTTTATGGTTATAGTAGTGTTAGTTAGTTAAAGTAGTGGGTTCTATTCCGGATTGTTAATACTCCATAGAAAATGGAGGTATCATTTGGTAAACCCACGCGCCTTGAAGCACGTTGAGCGGTTGGTCCTGCACCTAATTTCTTTTCTGATATCTCAGTCAAATTGATTTCTGATCCTTCGAAAACTTCACCTCAGACACGCAGTCTTCCTAAAGATGTTTTCCTTCACCGTAAGGCAAATGGTAATGATTCGCACATGAAAATATCAGAGGTGCGAGACCCGGATTTGAACCCGCTTCTCTCGGTTACCCAAACGAACGCGTTACCACAGGGCTAATACCAAAGTATAAAGAGACCAAAGTAGGGCATCTTCGGCCCAATCGGCGACATAATTACTTGTCATAGTTACCATAGTTGCCTATTACAGGGTTGTCACTGTAGCTAAATTTTAATTCAGTGCTCAGAAATTGGCATTGGGCCGGGAAGTGTGTTATTAAAAAATATTTATTATTTATATACATTTAAGAATGTAAAGCATTGTTTCTACATGTTTATGATTATTTTTATTAGGCCTGTAGTTACTTGCTTAAATTATATATCAGTAGAAAATAGTATTAAAAATTTTTGTTTGTTAGATTTATCTCGAAATGTATTTGTGTAAATAAATAAAATAAATCCTTTAATTTCTTGCGTTTACAAAAAGTATATTAATAAAATCATATCACATCCTGCCCATCCACGGGCACCGCCTCCTTACTGCTGTGCCACACATAACGATTACTACGATTGTGCCACAGATTACAAATAATCGGAAAAAATCAATGTTAATATTTAAATAAGGTGTAATATGTTATTTAATCAGGAAGACAACAAAATTAACATTATGTAAAGTTTTACTTTCTTCTTATTATAATCATACAAATAAAACAACTAATCAGTTTAATTCCTTTTATTAACATGATTCGTCACAATCATCATTTATATTAGATTTAGATTTGTCCGATGAGGAGTCTTCAGTTATATTAATTATTAACTCTTGTGTGCATAAATTATCAAATGCAATGTCACGGTCCAAATCAGACATTATGATTCTCTTAGTTCTCTCCACCATACTTGATTTTTACGATAGTAATATTTATTTTCATATTAATAAATATAAAAATAAATATTATTTTATATTTAAAAAATAAGAGATATCGATTATTACGTTCTTTTGACTATATATTGTCACTATAGCTTGTCAGTCGACGAGATGTCAAAAAACCATTAACAAAATGGACAAACTATAGCTATACAGTTCGCGTCACGTAAAAAGAACGCTGGAGGAAAGTGGTGGGGGGTGTGTTTGCGCATGGGTATATTCGCACACGAAATTACTAAGCCTATTCTTTTATTTTCGAACTAACCTTTCGCTCGCGACGTATATTGGTTATTGTTAGGTACATTAAAAAATATATTAGATAGTACGTTATTAAATACAATTCTATTAATTCCTAAAATATGTCAGATTTAATGTAGAATGTTTAATCTACTTACAAAAAATTAAATTAATTCGGTTAATATATATTTTAACTGCATTATTATCAGACTCTCTTTTCATAAAACAATATACGTCAAAAATATTTTTCTCTACTTTTTATATAAAAATATTTCGTAATTAATAACTTTTATGTGCACGATGGTATTTTGAACTGACGAACCAATAGCGAGCCAGAAAGCATGCGGCGCGTGCCTCGCCGTCCCGCGCCCCGCGTCTTACCACCAAATTGGCCTATAAATCGCCTCTGCGCAACTTGACAGCCAGCGTTCTTTTTACATGACGCGAATTATAAGTGATTTGTTTACCTTTTCTGTTCAGAAGGTAATCTGAACAAACACAACTCTGGAATCGATGAAGAATTTAGACACCCAAACACACAGCAATAAGTTCTTCTACGAATGTCACACATTTTTCATATAGTGAAAAACCGTGACGCGCGAAACATGTGCGGCGTCAGCCTAGACTGGCGCACTGATGTGTGCGTGCGGCAACGTAATGACGCACACATACAAGCCGCGCGCGGTGCGTTTGTATGAAGATGCCGTACTATGTATTCTTTTACTATGCTAATACTGCTTTGATATTTACATAATAATTAATAAAATTTTGGTAAGGTAGTACACCTCTAAAGGTGAAATTCGTATGATTTTTTTAATAAAAAGTATAGATGACTTTTAAAATTCTCCTTTTTTCTAACACGTAGAATGTAGATACCGTCTTTATTTTTTTGATATCTTGGTTTTGCTCTGGATATAAATTTTATTTATTTATTATTTAATATTTAATACACGAATAACAAAAACAACATAACGATAAAATGTAAATGTAAGCATTTTGTATAAATAACTGTTAAGCTATGGCGAGCCGCGGATACATAGAAGTGTTCTAGAGTGGAGAACACGGCTCGGCAGGACGTTCTCTAGGTAGAGCGAGAGATGATATACGTAAAGTGGCTTGCTACAGTTGGATACTCTAGCTGCTTAGAGTTGAAGATATAAATAAATATAAATAAATATATTTTGGGACATTTTTACAACAGCGCCATGTAGTTCCGTGGTAAGCTACTTGTGTTACGGATACCAGATAGTCGATATACTATACTACTATATATAAATTTTTAAATACATACATAATATAAATATTAACACCCATGACTGGAGAACAAACATTCGTGCTCAACAAATGAATGCCCCCAGCGGGATTCGAACCCGCGACCGCTGGCGCAGAAGGTAAGGTCACTACCAGCTGAGCCAAACGTGTCGTCAATCCGTCGTAGTTGATCCAGTCCAGTGGCGTGCCACAGGAGAGGCCTATATCCAGTGAACGAATACAGGCTGAATATGACGATGATGATGAGCCGCGGATCGGTTTATGACACTTTTATTGAATAAATAAAATTTACTTAAGGGACTGAGTTTAGTGGTTCAATAAATGATCACATATTTACGGATTGATAAGATATCGTTTGACAGGTGATAGCTCCACGCCCTTCTGCTCAGTCGAAGTTATCACGACGTGTTAAAATAACACAAATAAATAGTGTTTTAATACAATGTTTCGTACAATAAAGGAATTTTATAAAGACACAAAATTTCGATTTAAAGGTTGGTAAGTACATTATAATATAGTAGAATTGCCTAATTAAGACTTGTATTGTACATCAATCGTGGAGCGATCTGTGAAATATTCCGGAAGTGAACTACGCGTCAATGTTTTTTTAAAATTCTTAATTATTACAATAAGTTTAATATTATTATTATAGTTCAAATTGAATTATACTAAAGTACATGCGACTTAACATGTCTTTGCTCGTATGTTTTCAATAGATATAAATGGTTATGTATGTACCTACCTTAGAACCCCAACCCAGTACCGTACAAACAGGAAGACAGACACTACAAAACTTATTATGTTACTAAACAACCCTACAGATGCGTGCACACGTCTGCAGAAATACCCATCTTATCACAATAGGATGTATGTTGTGGAAAATTATGCGTTATAAATAAATATATTATCATTTCTTACGTATAATACTGACTTTTTGTTAATTAACTTATTTTGTTTATGTAATTATGTGTAATCTGTAACGTCATACCGCCTAATAATACGTATATTGAGTGCTAAGCTTTGGTATATCTTTGTATACCTACCTATATACAGTATTGTTGATAAATACAACATAAAATTAAAGCTATCAATATATACTTTGACATAAATGTCAAAATTCTAACTTAGGCGAATCCGTAAATTTAATATTTTTTGAAGATCTTATTGAAATAGTAATTACAGAGGATTAATTTATATTTATTATTTTTTAGAACTTTTGTATCTCTATCTGTCTAACTGTGACTGCATTTGAACCCGCGATCGCTGGCAAAGCAAATAGAGTCAATACAAACTGAGTCAAACGTGTAGTTAAAACTCAAGTCTCAAACTTATATATGTAAGTAGTATATCAACTATCTGGTATCCGTAACTCCGGCTTCCTTCGTAGCTTACCACGGAACTAGATGGCGCTGTGTGTAATAATGTCCCAACATATATTTATTTAAGACTGTCTAAACCATTCAAACTCAGGTACGCACCCGAGTGAAGCCAGGGTATGTAGCGAGTTCACTTCAGAAAGCAAATTTAATCTCTTGTAGTGTTTTACATATTGTGAATTTTTTACTCAACAGTATAAAAAAACGAAATAATAACTGCAATTGGCCACAACTCAATGCGTACTGCGGGTGTCTGGAGCTGTCCACTGGGATCTATATCAGATCTGTCATCGCTGTGGTAAACACAACATTAAATTTTTTTCTTCTTTAATTTATTAGGCTTAAAATTTTAAGGCTTAAGATTGTTTAGGTTAAATTTTAATAAAGATTTCTGGGTTAGGTGAGCTAAAGTGGCTAAATTTACAAATACGTTACAAAATTAATGTTTGAAAACACCAGATCATTCAAAAGTACGGTGTATCAATGGATCTATGCTTTATATGTGTTATACTAGCTTTATAAATCAACATAATCTTCTACGTCTAATAAGCAATTACTATATTAATCACTAAAGAAACTTACTCGCTATGCTTGAGTTCGTCCCTACGGTGAACAGTTAGATTTCTCATAAATGAGATATTTTCCCAAAAAGTATTATATTTGTTGACCTTGATCTAAATAACCATAATCTATAGCCGTGCCAAATTTCATTAAAATCTGTCTAGCTTTTTTAGACAGCCAGATAGACAAAAATCTAAAAACTATAGGTTCGGCGTATGTAGCAATAATAAAGACTACAGAAATAAGGTTTTCCAAAAATATTTTAACGTACAGATTCAAGTCAGTTGGAACTGTATTATTTACATAAATCGATGAATGTGCAACATATTTAAAAATCTACTGAGCTCGTTATAAAGGTATGCAAGGGTTATTATTTTAACTAAAAATGTCTATTTATTTTCAGGTGGTAGTAGCTTTAACACTTGCGCGAAATTGTTATATTCTAGAGATTTTGAAGGGAGGTCGCGAATTTCTGACTGTTGGTAACTTCTCTGAAGTCGAGGACGTGGAATTTGACGTGGACAAAATTATAAACATTTATAGAGTTATTGAAATCTACATAATATCATGGCTCGTGCTTATTTTCTTGTATTTATTGTTTATCATAATCACTGTATACGCAGTTTATATGGTACGTATCAGAAGAATTACTTTTTAATAATAATTAAATAATTGTTAAACTCTTACCTTCTTCTCATACTCTCTATTTAAAACTTAGTTCTTTCTTTTTGTTCTTCTTAAAGTAGCTAATATATTTTAAGATTGCGGTGTTCCTTAAGTACCGAGTAGAACGCCATTGCATAGGTATTTAGTAAAACCTATTATTTTGACAATAGAAACAGACTATTCAATTTAACTTGACTGCTTAATGATTCAGTAAAAATTTTGGACATTTTCAGTAGACTTACCTAGATTTAAGAAGTACCTACGATAAAATGAAAAATACAATGTTGGTATATATCTCGTAGAAATATATCGAAAAAATATTCAAAGATGATCAAAGATCAAAAGTCATGCATTGTAAAATTACTGCTGCAGCTACAAATTCCACGATGGATCAAAAAACAACATCAATATTAATTAAACTACCAATGATATATTTGTATTGAAACTCTATTTTCCCTTTTTTACAGAAGCTACAAAAGCTGCTGAAATTTATTGTCTACGTAAACATACCATTTTGTGTATTCGAGTGCTTCTATTTTTTTTTAGTTTTGGCCATACACGAATTGCATTATGACTATAATCTTAGAATATTCCTGCTGATCAGCTATGGTAAGTGAAAGAATAAAGGTTAATTTAGAACCTCCATTAACAAGATCATCGGGTTGGTAAATCTAAGTAATATTGCTTAATCGAAGAAGATATAATCTAACGATGTAACTCGTAAATTTTGTAAAATTATGAAGCATCTGAAAGGATCAGCGTTGTTTTTTTATTAATTCAATCATGAATGATTTACTTAATCATAGTCACGGATGAGTCTAAGGTTAAAGTTAAAGAAGTAAAAATTATACATCCTTTGATTTTAATGAAATTGAAAAATCGCACTTCACTATATAATATAACTTAGCTCACTTATTTGTTAATTTCCATTCAACGCAAGCTTTGTAAAAGTGGTTTATGGTACCCAAAAGAAGATCGAAATTTATTGAATATTTATAGAAACAATATACTGTAACTCTACCAAATTCTTGACCTTTCTTTAAGTCAGACTTACCCAGTGATTGATATTCTAAGTAAAACACGGCTTTTTATTTACTTAGTAAATAATATATTAAGTATTTGATTTTGTTTAATGTAATTTCAGTGTTGGAGCTATACAACTTCCTGGCAATACGAAGTTACTACAAGCGGTTACGAGGAAAATCTTTGCTAGTAGTGGAAGATAATTTGGACTTTCGACCACCGACAGCTTCTACTCAAACCGTAACCTTAGTTCGTACTGCAAATAATGAAATGCATTGCAGAACATGCACTTGCTTCATAGAAGGAAATATTCCTATCGCTGAAACAGTAACTGCACAACCAAGAGCGTTACAACATTACGTAACTAATGGAACTAATGAAGTAAGAAATGACCAAGAACCAAATCAGGAAGCAGCAGAGAGTATACAAGAAGTGAATAGTGGAACAGGTACAGGTAGTGAAGCGAGACTAAATACTTTAGATCTTTCACTTAAAACTTCTAAAGAAGATAAAGTAGATCTATCCGATGTCCCCGTCATATACGACGAGCAGCAATTAAATGTTGGATCAAGTCCAGTCATAGAGGATAGAATAATATAGGCAAAAACTTAGGCAGCATGAAATTAATATGAAAAGCTCCAAACAATTTGGAAGTCAGCTTAAAAACTATGCGCATCCTATATCTTCAAACAAACATCAGTCTTTGTGAGATACTGACCAATGAATTATGAATAGTTTATAGTTTGCAAAATGTTTTAATGTATTAGCACTGGCATACTTTTTTATTTTTGTGATATACAAAGATCTAAAATAAAAATTTAATGTCTATATTTATATTTGAATATATCGAGGTTTAAAAATGTGTGAAACTTGATCTTATCACTTTACACATTACATGCATCAAAAATGATACAGTATTCTTTATGGAATACTTTTTTGTCACCTAAAATATGCAATAATTGATGTAAAGGCTGTTGTAATATTTTTGTTTCAAAGACAAAAATCTAAACTAGCAGAGTCATCAGGGACTTAAAAATGCACTTAAGTTTCAATTAAAATCATACATTTTTATTAATTTATGCCAACATTAATTTATTCCAAATCTATTGAAATTGAGTTTGTTGTGTAAATTTTGTAAACAAATTACGCAAAATTATGTAGAAAAAAAAATTAAGTAGTAGTGGCATATCCTACGATATGTAGGTAACCAAGCCCAGTGAACACAATTATGTCAGACTGATGTCTGAATGACGTCATGCTACGTCATGATTTACGTAAGATGTGACTCATATATGAGTCATATATGACTCACAATTTCCCACTTCCTGACGTAAGATTCTTACGTAAGATAGATGACGTAAATATGACGTCCACCTCCTGACGTCCTATTGACATCATTATTACTGATGTGACGTAAATTTGATATATAATATAATAGGACGACGCGTACGCAGTCCCCACTACCAAAAATTATCCGCATTAGGGATAATCGCAGAGGTCAACCCAGCTAGCCGCAGTGCAATGGGAGGGTCTCGCTCTGGGAGAACCGCCTTCTTGATCACGGTGTCCCCTACGCCAGGTAAGTATGCTCAATTTGGCACGACCTGCCATAGTCACTGTTTGCGAGAACATCTTGCCATCGCGATTCAGAAATCGCTTACAATTGAGCAGCGCCATCTAGTGGAAGATATGTCGAACTACTTACCTATGACCATTTAATTACTCCATATAAGCCTATGCATTAATAATTTGCATACAAAACCTTCATTTATCTAGCATATGTATGATCCATACGCAAAAAAATTTGTTTTCATATATGATCACGATTTATAACTCCAATATAATATCAACTGTACGTAAACAAATGACTTATAACTGATGTAACGATATGATGTTCTTGTTACATCAGTTTTACGTAAAAGTGGGGACTTATGTCTTGCATACGAATATGATGGAATTATTATATCATTTTTACGTCAGGAACCTGACCTGTACCTTATGTAATCATATGACTTACTAATTACATAAATAATACATAAAATAATGACTCCAGTATGACGTCATAGCATGATGAAAATATGATATAATATGTACGGAACAGTTAAGTCATACAAATAACATCATATCAAAGTCAATTTTGATGTCAATAAGAGGTCATAGTGATGTAATACAACATGACCTCAAATGAAAGTCATCAAACATAGTCACTATTATGTCATATTTACGTGAAATATTTTTGACCTCTGTGTGACCTATATATGACGTCATTTTAATGTCATGTGTTCACTGGGAGATGTGAAAAATATTATTAAGTACCTATAAGGTTTGTGCGCTTTCTTTGAACAAGTCTTTGAAAATGAAATATCATATTATTATTATATACCTGACAAAGTCTGTTCGCGATAAATTCAAAAACCACTGCATCGATTGTCATGCTGTTTTCGCAGAACGAGAGATAAGAACTAGATGGCGCTGTGTGTAATATTGTCCCAACATATTTATTTATCTTTTCTATTAGTATTATCTCTGGCTGGAGTTTATTCATATAATAAATCCTTGGCTTTCCGCTGTTATTTTATTATACCAAAATTAATTCAAAATAAGAACTAGATGTTCCATAACGCAAACATGACGCACATAAGTGTACGACTTACCTACTCTCACTACGCTGAGCTGCCATAGGCACGATTTTAATAGAATTATTTTTATAAAAATTGTTATTGCGAGAAAACCTAACGGAGAACGAAGTCCTAAAGGAGAACGAAGATATAGCTGTACTAATATTATAAAACTGAAAAGTTTGTTTGTTTGTTCGTTCGTTCGTTTGTTTGTTTGTTTGAACGCGCTAATCTCAGGAACTACTGGTCCAAATCGAAAAATTCTTTTTGTGTTGGATAGTCCGTTTATCGGCTATATTAGGAGCATCAATGAAAAATGTAGCAAAAACGGGAGAAAAATATTTCTTTTGAAAGCTAAATGGGGAACATGCAAATTCAAAAGTTATAAAAAAAAGTCCGCGATAGCATATGTCTATCTCTCTCTCGCTGAACATGAGCGAAGTCGCGGAAAAGGCTAGAAGAAGATATACGAATTACTAGCACATTGTTTTCATGTTTCTTACAGAGTTAGCCATGTTAGATTATAAGGACGACTTAAAATAATCAGTTGTTTAGCTTTCCTTTGGGATTGAAAGATATTCCATTAGTAAAAATGCATTCTAAATCCTCACATCAATAATCCAAGTAATAAGTTACTTATCACTACACAAACTTTGTTTACAATGTTTCAGTACTTTTTTCGTGAAATACGCACAGATATACAAACAGACAAAAATTTCAATAACTATTTCTTTTTTTACGTACTTATATTCTGTCTACAAACGTAATAGTCGTTGTTTTTAAGTTTATATTTCATGTATCGAAATCGCTTTGTTACTACATATTTCATTATAAGTAAGTACTAGAAAAGTAGTATTCTATAGTATATGGTTGACACATTACGAGATAGCCTGAGCATAGAGTAGTCTAAGAGCCGGTGGGAGATCTGAAAGTGCTCATGCTCATCATCATTTTTAATTAAATTAACTTTAATCGATTTTTTTTCATCACTTTCATTATTTTGATAACCAAATGAATTTTATTTCACTGTTAGTTTTTAACACACAATAGGTAACCTACTCATTTTTGTGTATGCTACCTGGCCAGCCGATGTGAACAGGTAAGTAGGTGACTCCATCGTTCTGCTAACTTATCGAAAGTTATATCAAATTTTAGATCATTTTATTACAAAATCAGTCATATAGACCTGACTGCAAAAAATCATACTTAAAGCACTGTTACCTAGCTAAAAATACTTTCAGATAGGCAAGTATTTATAGGCATATTTGTTTATAAATTATATTCGATAAAAAATATGTCTCATCTGGTTATCAGATCGGTGAAGGTCGATCTACCACGGTCTCCTCTACCATAGTAAGTATAAGCCTGAGTCACTAGCTTGTAATGTATCATCTAATGTTAGAGCGCAAATTAGATAAGTAGCAGTCTTCATAAATGTCTATGGCTAAGTCCTGTCTTCCTGTCATATGGGTTTTTAGAGGCACCAGTGACCATAGGATGAGAATGTTGGCAGTGATGGCGCAGTGGTAAGCTGAGTGAAGTGGGTTCAAATCCGTGCCTCGCACTTCTATAATTTTCATGATCGAATCGTTTCTAAAATGATTAGCACTGCCTTCATCATTTCTTAAATGAATACTGTGAGAGATAACATTGTGAGAAAACATATATGTCTGAGAGAATCTAGCAAGTTTCCAAAAGACATGTGAAATCCGAAGGCTTGTGCCCAGCAGTGGGACGTTAAAAAGGGTTGATTACATATACTGTATAAGTCTATTTGTGGCGGAAAATAAAGAATTTAAGTATTCATTATTGATATATTTAAATCTTGTTATCGTCTGACTACATTGTAAGAGTTAAACAAATTATTCAGGAATTTTCGTCACTGTAATTTTCATAATATGTTTACGTACGCGTCGTTTGGACTTGCCCCGACTGTACGGATGTGGGTTAGCGCATCGAATACATCAAAACGTTACTCATATCGGAAGCTAAATTGAAGAGTTCCATGAAGTGATAAGATTAACTTTGTCAATCTGGTGAATACTGTGAAATGGTTTGGTAATCCCATGTTAATAAACAAAATGTATCAAATACGTTTTTAAAAATAAAACAACAGGTATTTTTTTATTAAATTTTCACAATGTGCAAGACTAAATTTTATAAAAGAAGGACGTCACGGTTAAAACCTGGACTTACAAGATTGATAGTTAAGCTTACTCCTAATTAACTAAGTTCTACTGTAAATAGTAACAAAATATCTTTATCAAAAAATTTTACTATTACAAACAAGTAAATATTTCTTTATTTTCATACACGCCCCATGTGTTTAGCAACTACTATTATACAATTAGGTACCTATCTCCAAACATAGAACTTTTAATACAGCGTATCGCGGTCCAACACTGGAAAGTTCCTCATAAAAATCAATCTCAATGATATAGATTAATAATAGACTATATTATATCTTTTTTTATAATTAGTAAGTAGCGGACCCGACAGACGTTGTCCTGTACACATTGAAGTTACAAAGTTTTGCTACCGGTGAAATGTTTCAGTGCCCATGCGCAAAACAAACAAACGACTTATTTATAATTGAATTTATTATGTAAATTTATAAATAACTAATTAATTAAAAAATACATAATTTCGTAGTGGACCGAATTGTGAATCTAAACCATCCTCGAATGCTCTCGAACGTACAGAAAACATTTCATCAAAATCGGTCCAGCCTTATAGGATGAGTTTAAATACATACACACTCAAAGAAGTATTATATAAATAACTAGCAACTCACCCTCGCTTCGCTCGGGATAGTCCTTACATCTAGCGCGAACAAGGCTTCCTCTTGAATCACTCTATCTATTAAAAAAACCGCATCAAAATCCGTTGCGTAGTTTTAAAGATTTAAGCATACTTACATAGGGACAGATAGCGAAAAGCGACTTGGTTTTATACGATGTAGTGAAGACACATATATGATATAAACTATTATTTACTCATTAGTTAAAACCTATCTCTGCTTTAATTAAGTAGTAATTCCTATAAACAGTTACAACGCGTACATTTTGTTTGTAAATATTATAAGATGATAATGATGTCTGTCACAGGTCAAAGGTTTTACATGCATAATACTATGGCGAATGTTTTACTTATCTAACTTTGCTTTGGTGTAATATTATTGTATTAAAAAAACAAAAACAGGCACTTTAAATAAGAAGTAACTGAACAGGTGCTTTAATTTGCTATAAATTTATTGATTTAATTTACTTGTAATAAGACATTCTTGTAGTGGGTTTTGATCATATTTTTTTTGCCTTGACAATTTCCCGAATTCTAGTTAAACATCCAACTTGGCGTTTGAAATCCAAGTTATTATCGTTATAAGTTAAACATCTATTATTTTAGTGGAAGAGTCTTATACAGTAAATTAAGAACGTCATTTAAATTAAAGGTTCGTTAGATACGATTTATTTACTAATCATATTATATGATTTTAAACGATTCTCAGTAATGAAATATTTTTACACAAAAGATTATTGCATTGTTCGTTGAATAGTATGCTATGATTATACAAAATTTCATCAAAGACTGTCAACTGATTTTATATTTAACTAGCTGATACCAGGGACTTCGTCCGCGTTGCTTGAAATATTAACAAAGTTTTCCGCATGCGCGCTACGCCGCTTGCCCTACTACTCCGCGAGACGAAAACATACATCACTGAACACGCAGTGCATATACATACCGTTGTTTCTTGAAACTTTAATAACTTTTTATTTAATGAAGATATCGCAATCATTTTTTTTGATAAGGGCCAAGTGTCTAAGAAATAAAACTTAAAAAGTTTCATTGAAATCTATCCAGTAGTTTTTCCGTGATGCGCGCACAACTGCAGACCTCTATCATTTTATTTATATAGATTTAGACATTCGACTCAGTTGAAACTTAATATATGCATAGATTGGATTTTTGAACTGTTAGGCGGCAAAGTTGACATACTACGTAAAGGGATCATGTACGTGGGATTTCATACAATATGTCATCCACCGCACACATTCTCGTAATAAAATTGGTAAAATATTTGATTATTTAAAGTCCATAGATAGCTTTATTTTTTCTTGTTCGTAACTTTTTGTTTACAATCTTCTCTTCGTCTTGAATCATCTTTGAAAATAGAGATATAAAAATCTGGTAATCAATACTTAATAATAATAACCGGATTGTTCCTCATAAGCTTTTCAGAAATACATATTATTATTATTTTTATCCTACTCCTACTTATACTTCACTTCCTTATACTACTTACACTTCTTGCTTATACATCAGAATAACACATAGGCAACAATTTATAAAGATATTGTGTGAATTGTGCAAAATATGGCGATAAGTGTCAAGTAAGAAGTAAAAAATCTACCATCTGCGAGCTATTCTGGCGTGCGCTGCCAAAACCGCTAGAGTTACACATATGTAATGTACTAGCGGAAACCGCGGCTTCACTCGCGCTAAATCTAGGGACGAACCAGAGCTAAGCAAGAGTGAGTCGCTAATAATTTCATAAAGGCTATAGAAGACAAGCTGTGTGACTCTTACGTCTTAAAAATTACGTGTTCAAAAACTTTCCTTTTCTATTTTTCAAGAAATTGTGTCAGAAAAATCTGGAAAATTTAGGTCAGAAAGCTTTCAAAACATCTTACAACCAAAAAAAAAAATGCTTTACATCGTATATTCTAAACATTACGTGGCTGTCGAGATATGGAATATTTTCAGTCACTTCCTATGACAGTCTACGAACAGCAAATAACAAAAAGGTGTTTTTCATAAATATGTTAAAAAATTGCATTAAACAGGACCTGTGTCTATTTTTGTGGTCGACATAATGTCGATGCTGTGGAAACATTTAAATATAAGCCTAACAAAATATGCTGTACATAAGTGTCTACAAAAATACTGTATTTGGTTGTAAGAAAGCATCGATATGCGAGTTACAAAAATTAGCATTGTCTTACCAAACAATAGCAAAAGAAAGATTTTCATTTGAAAATTATTTTTAGTTTTACAAATTCAAAAAACCGAATTTTCATATTATTTAAACCCGGTGAGAGCCGCGAGTAATGCTTATGCATTTATTAGCATTCTAAAAAAACCATAGATCCGCCACATAGGCATAGCAAAATTCACTATGTTGATCAGTTATCATATTGAGTTTAATCAAAATCTGTCGTGATTTTCCATGATACAGTCATAAGCAGAAGTAAACAAATAAAAACAAAAATCTGTAGATCTGGCCTCTTTATCCTTGCTTGCTATTTCTATAAGATTTTGTAAAAAATATTGAATGTACAATATCGGCTTAGTTAGAATTTTATTAAGTGGACTAGCAAACCATCGCTTTGCTGGGCGGATGTTAAATAAATTGAACGGTTCTTATAATTTGTTAATAAAATTGAAGTAGCCTAAGTTACTCCTTATAACGTTAGCTATATGCGAGTGAAGTCCCGTCAAAATCGGTCTAGTCATTTCAAAGATTAGCCAGAACAAACGGACAGACAGATGAAAACTTTAAAAATTGTTTTTTGATTTAAGTACCGTTTATACTTTCATATACATTTAGTGAAAAGCTGTTAATTTGATATTAGAAACAGCCACTTCAATTTTATTTACATGTACTGATGTACTGATAAGTAATTTACCTTTTGACAACTTCATGGAAAACTGCGTCGTACTAGCCAAAACAAATATTTTTTCATGATATTTATATGCAAATTAAAACTTTGAGTAAAATAGTTTTTTTTGAAGTTTTCAACGATTTTGATTTATGGTTCCCGAAGTCATGTCTCTCCCATAAACGTGATGCTTTCTAGTAACTATACATCGTTTATTTCATAACATATATGCTGTTAGAATATATACCTAATCCTTTACCCATAAATTTCGAATAAACCTAATAAAAGCTTTTACCAATCAAGACATATTATGCGATATATCGTTAAATGTATATTTTTAAAACACAATACTTTTTACCCAATAAACAGCGGATAAGTATGTATAGAATGAGAGGAAAAAATAAAGAAAAGTTATGAGTAAAAGCTCAATACTTCTTATACAATAACAGTCGTCGTCTTAGACGTCGCAACGTTTGCTTGCGTCGTTGTTCCAACAAAAGTTAGTCAATGAAGGGTTCAAATCATGGCACCTAATACTTTCGTGTGCGAATCATTTTCAACACGATTACCACTTGTGTTACGGTGACGGAAAACATCGTGAGGACACTTGCATGTCTCAAAGAACATAGCAAGTTTTCGAACGACTTATGCAGTCTGCCAACCCGCACTTAGAGTACCGTGCCCTGCAGTGAGAACCAAAAAGGGCTGAATTACATACATACTTCTTCCAACGTTTAAAGACTATAAATAATAGAAAGAAATAAGCGATTATAACATTGAGAAAAATATTAATCACTACAAAGACCTAATGTCTGTTCGCGATAAACTCAAAAACTACTGGACCGATATTCATGCTATTTTCACCAATGCATGAAGTAGTTCTCGAGGAAGGTTTTAGTATATAATTTGCAAAGTTTTTATTTTTTTTATGTGCACAGTACACATTATCTGGAAAATATTTTGGATATCATTTAGAATTTGTCGGAATCCCTTAGAGAATAGAACGTAAACATCGCCATGACCGGAACATCCATATGAATGAAGCGCGCTTGCAGATACTATATATAACAACTGTCTCGTGCGACATTAATTCAGTAAGTTCATTGATGTTCATTGAGGACGGACGCTCCGTTGACCTTATCTATATATCAATCAATCAAACTATTCAAGAGTCCATCGAAAATGATTTGCGAGCTACCGCAATTTACCAGATGCTGTTTCTGCATGCCCTTGAGGAGGGGTGTTTTGACGTTCGGATACTTAAACATAGTAAGTGCTTCCGTTCAAGTTTAACTTTAAATACTTAATAATTCAAGGTTAAATAAATATGTTGAACTTAATTTGTTTTATAAGGTTAGTGCAATTGCTCACCGGATTAAATTTTGCAGCCGAAAGATTATAGTTTAAGATGTTATTTCTACACATTATTTCATAAGGGTTTGTCATGTGAAATAATATTGGATTGCGATTTTAAAATCTAATATATTTACGGTAATATCTATACGATAGCTGTGCTGAAGTTTAATTACTATTAGTTAGTTTAATACTAGATATTGTTAATAGAAGTCAGTCGTTTTCAAATAAAAAAAAAATACTGTCATATTTTATATTTATTAGACATATCGTTTAATAGAATAGCTAAGAAGAATGTCACATCGTAACGAACTCGAAAGTACCGAATCTTACAATCGCTTCTCATCTATTATTATTTACGTTTTAAAATTCAGTTTTAAGTTCAGGGATATTTGTTCAAAATTTTTGTTCTTTGTTTGAGAGTTATTTCTTTTTCAGATCTTCTCCATCTTCATGTTAGGGATTTATAGTTACTGTGTGCATAACAACTTTGGAGCAGTGCTGGTGTACCGCGGCGTGTCGTCGTCGGCGGAGGCGGAGTTCTGCATAGCTATATATTGTGTTGATATCTTGTTCAACGTATTAATGGTGTATGGGGCTCATAAGGTAATTTTTTGGTGTTCCATGACTCTAAGGGTAAAAGTAGTTGGTATTATTAATAGGTACCTAATACTTTCTTAGATTTTCGCGAATATTTGACATTATAAATGAAACTATCTTTTCGGATTTTGTCGCGGATTTACTATGATTTTTGGTTCTTGACGTTTCGAATGCTTTACAGCAATCATGGTCACGGGAGAGACTAAGGTATTAGACATCTCAGAGGTCTATATACTTGTTACAGACAGTGCCTATCCACGATTTACAAGGTAGTACTTTGATGGCATTTTTGTATAAATACGATAAAAATCCGAAAAGATTTTTCATTTATAATAGGTACCTTTTAAAGTTTATTCTCTCTGAATCGTAGTGTCTGACATGTAAGGTAGTTTAAAAATAACTGAACAGGACTTTTCGTCTTCGTATTTAAGTTACGTCATCAGATACTTTCGAAGTCAGTGTCAATGCTTTAAGATTGACGCAAGTGCTTAATATGATATGAACTATCACTATATAGTTTTTCTTTAGTTTTTTCATATTGCATTAATTAATTGCTATTGTATAACCAGCGAACACAAAAAATTGACCAAATTTATAATTTATTTTCAGCACATTGAATCTTATCTGAAGATTTTCTACTTTTACACACTTTCTATGACTGTAGCGGTCGTTATAATAGAAATGGTAACTATAATAGACATGGGAATATACTACCAGTTAGAGATGAGTACTGTCTTCATAGTAGGATTATGTAAGTACTATGTGTTATTCAGGCAATATTATTCAATTAAAACTATCAAAAGTAATGATAAATTCATTAACAATACAACAAATAAACTTTTTGTACATTTTTTACAATTTTTTATAATGTTTAAATTTTTCTAGGTATCCATCTCTACTTATTGTTCTTAGTACGAAGTCTTCTCCAAAAAATGGAAGATTCAGGACGCGCCTACGAGAATCACCTTCACCAGTTTTTCAACGGAGAAATAAAACTTGGAGAGAGTGGAGTTTTTCCCAACACAGTTATACCTGTTGAACATGTATGATTGATCTTAAGATTACCTTTGCATTAAGAACATACTATATCTGTTAAATATTAATGTACTTTGGTTTAGAGACATATTTTTGCTTTATCTATACTTATATTATAAAGCTGAAGAGTTTGTTAGTTTGTTTGTTTGAACGCGCTAATCTCAGGAAAGACTGGTTCGATTTGAAAAATTCTTTTTGTGTTGGATAGTCCGTTTATCGAGGAAGGCTATAGGCCATATTACATCACGCTACGACTAATAGGAGCGGACCATCAATGAAAAATGTTGCAAAAATGGGAAGTTTTTTCTTAAATTCTGCGAGAAACCATACAACGCGACTCAGTACGAATTTGGTTTCCGGTCTTAAGAACGCGTGCGAAGCCGCGGGAATGGCTAGTTATAAATAAGTATAATGTAATGTTTAATGCCAAAGATAATGTAGTTAATGTTAAGATGGATGACTCTCAGACTGAAAGTGTCGAAATGTATTGTAAGAGGCTCCGCACACTGCATACTTTTTATATAATTTACCAAATTGATCAAGATTTCTCTCTGGTCCAGTCTTTGTGATTGCTGTGTTATTACTAGCTATTTTATATTACTTTTATTTATTACTAGCTTATGGCTGTGTTTTGATATTATGTAAGTAGTATTTAATAGGTTTCGTATAAGTTTGTAGTATAAGATGAAAATACAAGGACTTAGATTACGGGCTTTATTTTTGTATTTTTAGATATAAGTTTATGAGGAATAATAAAATAATTCAAAGTTTGTATCTTTTTGTACCTTATTAATTTCTTACCATCCCGGCCATCTGCCGGCAGATTATAAATCCAAGTTAAATCTACATGAGAAACTAACACTATTCCACAACCTGAGCATTTTGTGGTTCACTTTACTTAAAAACTATTACGCCATTAACTTTAACATAGTAATTTAACTTCATATTAAGATGTGATATCTGTCAAAAAATATAATTTTACGACCATTACAAAAATTAACATTAACAAATGTCTTAAAAATTATTAGCCGTTAGAAAAACTACGCGAGCCCTCACAAAGCTCAGCTTTTTGCTAGTTATATCAATTACTTATAATATAAGTTTTATCAAACAACTAAATATCCTAAATAGTCCAAATGAAAGAGCTGTAAAATTCAAATTTAGTTTTACTTTTCCAATCAAAAAGTCTAGAAAATCATTTAATATTCGTCTATTGCGTAGTAAACTTTGAATTTAGTAAAAATAGTAATACATAAATTATTTTTTAACAAAAATGAAAACCGACTTCAAAACGTTACAAATCGAAACTAAAAAGAAAAGAAAATAATTTTAATTACTTAGTTATTGTTGGAGTCGGTGCCAGCCAAGAAGGAGAGTTTTATCCTTTTTTTTCCTGCCTTTGCAATGAACTTTCGAACGGATATTTTGATTATATTTACAAATTGATACATTAATTAAATTGTATTAGTATTATTTTGCTTTGACTGGCACCGACTCCAACAATAACTAAGTAATTAACATTATTTTCTTTTCTTTTTAGTTTCGATTTGTAACGTTTTGAAGTCGGTTTTCATTTTTGTTAAAAAATAATTTATTTTTTATTTTTTTGTGGAAATTAGATATTGTGTTTAAATATAATATTGGAAGGCTAACTAAACTACTGTTCAATATGTCAGCGAAGTTTTGAAATGAACGACAATAGTCAATCGAGATTTGTCCACGTCTATTTTTCCACGTAACTCGTAGACGTTAATAAGATTTACCTTCTATTATCAATCCACCTAATATCCTGAAGGAATACGACTATCAGTTTATAAGTACGTATAATATTAAAAGAATTTTCTTTCAACTCCTAACCGTTGAGGAGATACCTTACATCATCACAAATTCTTGAACAGCTTTAGAAAATGTATGAAACAGGTAATCAGTGGCGATAAAATTTAAGGGTTGCCCTTGATTTCTCTAGGATCCCATCAAATCAAATCAAATCAAATCAAAATATTTTATTCAGCATAAAAATTGTTACAATTTCTTACTGAACGTCATGAGTCTACCACCAGTTCGGAAAGAAGAAACCGCTGACCTGAGAAGAACTGGCGAAAGAAACTCAGCGGGACTAATGTTTTTTTTATCTTAATCTCATTCTTTTTTTTTTTAAATTAAATTGCATATTTACAATAATTCTATATGTTGAAATAGCCTGGCGGCGATCACATCATTCCCAAGGCGTACTGTCTTCTAAAAAATCGTTAATCGTATAATAACCCTTAGTACACAAACGTTCCTTCACAATTTTTTTAAATTTGGCAATAGAAGCTTTTTGAACGTTTTCTGGGATCCTGTTGTATAGGCGTATACATTGTCCATAAAAAGAATTACTAACTCGGCGTAAGCGAGTTACAGGCATTACAAGTTTATGTTTGCTCCTAGTATTAATGCTATGCATGTCGCAATTCTTGGGAAATTCGTGTATATTTTTATGAACATACATAACATTTTCGTACACGTATTGAGAAGCAACAGTCAATATTTTAATTTCTTTAAACTTTTCTCTTAATGATATTCTAGGGCCTAAACTATAAATAGCACGAATAGCTCTTTTCTGCAGGACAAAAATAGTATTAACAGTAGAAGCATTTCCCCATAATAAGATTCCATAGGACATAACACTATGAAAATAACTAAAATATACTATACGAGCTGTATCTACGTCTGTAATAAGTCTAATTTTTTTTACCGCGAACGCTGCAGAGCTGAGCCTTTTTGCTAGCCCCTCAATATGGAGATTCCACTGCAATTTCGAATCTATGATAATGCCTAGGAATTTAGTTGATGTTATTGGTTTTAACATTTCCCCTCCCAATACTACACCATTATCAACAAGTTTAACATTAGGTGTTGTAAATTTAATTAATTTAGTTTTTTGGTTATTTAATAATAAATTATTCGAATCAAACCAATAGACAACCTTTGAGAGAGCATCGTTTACATCGTCGTACATTAGTAAATTACGTTTCACCTTAAAAATAAGTGAAGTGTCATCTGCAAACAATACTATCTCATGTTTGTCCTGTACAAAGAATGGCAAATCATTTATGTAAATTAGGAAGAGAAATGGACCAAGAATAGAGCCTTGTGGAACACCCATATCTAACGGAGCCCCAGGAGATCTCTTACCATTTACATCAACCCTCTGAATTCTATTACTCAAATAGGAATTCAGGAGGCTGAGTGCCTTATTTCTAATTCCATAGTGATGTAGTTTCCTGATCAATGTCTCATGATGCACACAATCGAAGGCCTTGGATAAGTCACAGAATATCCCAAGAGCATCCTGTGACCTCTCCCAAGCCTCAAAAATATTTTTAACTAACTCAACACTAGCATCTGCTGTGGAGCGACCTTTCGTAAAACCAAACTGTTTCTTATGAAGTAGATTGTGTGCATTAAAATGCAATAACATCATCATCATCAGATGCTGCCTTGGTGACAATAAGAACATCTTGAATGTATACCCTACTGAATAAAAAAGAAATTTTTAAAATCGGCCCACAATTCACGGAGAAATCGGTGAAAACACATAAAAAACAACTGTTGAGGAATTATACCTTTCATCATCAGCTCATCGACATGAGATGATGATTTTCATACGTAAAAGCTTTATCGGTTTTAGAAAATATATCAATAACATAATAGGTGCCTGTAAATTTTGAGAGTTGCCTTCGATTTCCCTGGGATCCCATCATCAGATCCTGACTTGGTGACAATGGGACCACCTCGGAACTATACCCTACCATACAAAAGAAAAATTTTTTGAAATCGGCCCACAGACGGCGGAGAAATCGGTGAACATCTATAAAAAAAAATACATACAACGGAACATATAACCTCCTCCTTTTTTGAAGTCGGGTAATAAAAGACAAAAAATTATAACAAATAAAATGGTAAGACAGGTGGTAATCATGATAGAAATTATTCGCACATGAAAATATCAGAGGTGCGAGACCCGGATTCGAACCCGCATCACTCGGTTATCCAAGCGAGTGCATTACCGCTGGGCTACCACTGTCACTGTAATAATGTCGCAACATATTGTTTATGGATGGTTCTATAACGTTTTAAAAAAATCTAGAGCGTCTATTGGAAATGTACTACCGCAATTTGTCAGATGCTGTTTTTGCATATCCTTGAGAAGGGGTGTTTTTGCGTTTGAATTCTTTAGCATAGTAAGTGTTTGTGTGTTTGAAGTTAAGTTACTTATGGTCAAGGTTAAACGATTATTTATGGAATGACTCAATGAATCACATAAGTTTAGTGTATGTAACTACGCTGGAATATGTATTATTTAATTTCATAAAATCACTACACAGTATTTAAAAGCAAAGTCGCTTCCCGCTGTCTGTCTGTCCCTATGTATGCTTAGATATTTAAAACTACGCAACAGATTTTGATGCGATTTTTTTAATAGATAGAGTGATTCAAGAGGAAAATTTGAGTATATAATTTGTCAAGTTTATGTATATATTTACTAAAGGAATCCGCGGTTTCGCTTGCGCTAAATCTAGGGACGAGTCTAGTATGATTAGTTTAGTTTATAGCAAGCTCTTAATTATATGAAGTAGCTATTACTATACATTTAGCTCGGTTTTAGTGGGGTGTAAGGAAGACACAACTTTCTGTGCCAGCAGTCACGGGTTCGAGTCTCCTCGCTGCATTAATTTGTGTGAGCATTGATGTTGGTACTCCAGTCATAAGCGTTTATATTATATATATATTATGTTAGTTACTGCCTCGGTGGTGTAGTTGCTAGCATGCACGGTCATACATCGAGAGGTCCTGGGTTTGAGTCCCGGGTCGGACCAAGTTTACTTATTGAGTCTTTCTGTTAAACTCTTAAACTCTTTCACGTGTTGTTTTTCAACAACTTTGATTGTTAACTAATATTTATTACTAACAACTTTGATTATATACATGTCTAGATACCACATTGAACCGTCCCGAACGGCTCAAAAAAAGTCTACTAAAATTGGTAGACTCGCTTCTCACGCACGTCAGTGTCATTTGAGCCACTAGTGGATAACAAGCTCGCGAAAAAAAATTTATTATGCCGGTTTGTGCTATCAAATTGTGTCGAAATTATGTGGAATAATCGGATAATAACACCAAGATCACTTTTCATCGGCAAGTTATGTTATTTAACTACTATTTTTTAAGAAAACATGAATTTTTAATTCGTTACTATTTAGGTAAATTTGACAAGCCTGTGTAGCCAGCTTATTACTAGGGAGACTTAGCGAAATTATTGGAGACAAATTATAAATATTATTATTAAATTTATGTAGTTATTTATTTATTTATATAGGATTATAGACAGTATATATATAAGTAACATTTTAAAAAAATAATAAAATAATGACATTCATAAAATTAAATATTTTAATTACTTTTTAATTTTTTAATTTTGTATGACATTGAACGTACATAATTAGGAGTATGCAATTTATTAATTATTTAATTAGAATAAGTTTTTACAAAATAAAAATTAGTTATTAATTTCTTTTGTTTTTTTTATATTCAATATATTTTTTTATTAATTCTATTTTTCTATTTTTATCTTTGGCGGCGTTTAAATAAACATAATTACATCCTCGTAAATCATAAAATGATGGAATAGTATACTTATATTGTGTTATGTTTTTTACAAAACCGACTTTAATAACAAACACTAGAAATAACAACATAACTGATAGGTGTAAATTGTAATATAGTCGATGGTATGAAAATATATGATTATGCATCTATATTCAATGAAAACTACCAATAAAGTGTTTTTACGTTTTAGTGTTTTTATCGAGACGTTTTATTAAGTTTTTATTTCACGTTTTAGTGTACATTTGTGCACTATAGTAAATATCCTGCGTAGTTGACTAATCTTCGTAACAATATTTATTTGATCACCCTCACCAACACCTATATAAAATAAATGAAATCCATATGAATAAATGAAAACCGTAATATAGTATATGAAGCAGTACTAGTACTTTTTTATATTCTCAGGAGTAATTATCATATTTTAATTATTACATTTTAAATATTTAAATTTTTAAAAATAATTATTTTATTTAACCTTCATCATATTAAATAGTGGAAGAAAGATTTGGAGCGGGTATCCCTAAACACGCACACCTTGACAGTTGGACTTCAATAAGTAATAATAATAATATAATAATAATAGCCTTTATTCAGATCTGTTCAAAGTACATTACATATTAAAATTGAAACTTAGGTCTAGTCTATGAATTGAAATTTAGTTGTCTTCTGCAGATCTGTTTGCCAATCAGCATAGGCCTCCTCCAACCTTTTCCATTCGCTTCTATCTTGAGCCACTCTGTTCCACATCACACCTGCCACTTGTCTGATGTCATCATCCCATCTTTTCTGTGGTCTTCCTTTTTTCCTTTTTCCTTCCCTAGGATACCATTTTGTCACAACTTTGCTCCATTTATCCTGTCCTCTTATCATGTGCCCTGCCCATCTCCACTTCTGTCGTCTAACTTTATGTACTACATCTAAAATCTTAGTCTTGTTTCTGATGTCATAGTTTCTTAGTCTGTCAGATTTCTTCACATTTAGCATACTCCTTTCCATAGCATGCTGGCAAGTAGTGAGTTTGTTTGTAATATTCTTTGTTAAGGCCCATGTTTGACAGCCATACATAAGAACAGGTAGTACGCAGGTGTTAAATAATTTGCTTTTTAACTTTATGTGTACGTTATTATCTTTCATAACCTCTTTCAAGGCCCAGTATCTTTTCCAGCTATTGGTAATTCTTCTATCTACTTCTTTGCGTATAGAATCGTTTTGCGCGATTAACTGTCCCAGATAAATGTACTCGTCCGTGTAGTCAATTTGGGTGTTTCCTAAATTTATGGGGATTTTCTCTCCATTTGTCATTACTTTTGTTTTTCCCGGGTTCAGTTTTAGACCCACCTTCTCGCTTTCCGTTGCTATTTCTCTTATCATTCTTTTAAGGTCTTCTGATGTTTTCGCAAATAACCTATGTCATCTGCAAATCTTAAATGTGTCAATAAGGTGCCATCTACATTGATCCCGAGATTTTCCCAATTGAGACCTCTGAATATTGACTCCATTACTGCCGAGAACAATTTTGGAGACAGAGGGTCTCCTTGTCTAACACCTTTCCCTATTACGAATGGATCGCCTTTCTTTTCTAGTTGAACTCTCGCAGTACTGTTACAATAGATATTTTTTATTATTCGAATGTATTTGTGTTCAATTCCTTGCTCTTTAAGTGCTTCCCAAATCTTTTCGTGAAATAAGGAATCAAATGACTTCAATAAGTACACAAGCTATACTCACACATGTCACGTAAAGTGAGGCCGTTTTCTGCGCATCGTTTGTTGGTATTGCTCAATCTAGACATGTATATAATCTAAGACTAACAAGTTCAAACAGGTAAATACATCGAGGGATCGTTCGCGGTTCGAAGCGTCAATCAACGAAATACTCTAGCGCATTTATAATTTGCAGCAATTTGTATCCAACCACAGCATTGGTTATAATGGAAGTTGTAATTCGAATTTACATTATATTTTAATAAGCTATAATTTTTACTCGATAAAGTTGTTGTTGCTTAAAAAAATATAAAATAACCTTACTTTGGTTCTTAGAATAATGGAAAAGACAGAAAAAAGATATGGTTAAAAGTTTAATACTCCTAATGTATTTAATTTTTTAAACGTCCCACTGCTGGGCAAGGGCTTCGCTTCAATGCGAAGGCGATTACGCCACAGTCCACGGTTAACGGTCAATCCTTACTAATATACATGTGAAAGTAACTATGTCTTTCTGTCTGTCTGTTTGTCGCACTTTCACGCCAAAATTACTGAACCGATTTGAATGAAATTTAGTACACAGAAAGTCTAGAGCCTAAGAAAGAGCATAGGCTACTTTTTACTTCTTAAGACGAAAAAAGGGGTATAAGGGTTGAAATAGGGGATGAAAGTTTGTATGGAATATACGTCTTTTTTAAGCTAAAAGCGAGAAACTTATTTTTAGGCTGTTGATTAGATATAAATAAATAAGACATTCAAAGTTTGTAAATTCATTTTATCCTTACACAGGGACGATCCCGAGCGAAGCGAGGGTGAATCGCTAGTATTCTTATAGTTCCCTTTAATCCATCACTTTATGATTATTGATAAATCTTAAAACAAAAAATAACCATCATCGGAAAAACATGTTTTCTAAATTATTGGGAATTAAACGGAAACAGAAATCCCTTATAGATAAAAACGTAAACACCCGCGATATCAAAACATCCATATGAAGCTCGCTTATCCACAGTTTGTATAAATACGAGTAACTCTCTTTTGTGAGATCAGTGTTCAGTAAGTTCATCGATATTCACAGAGGACGGACGCCTCTTAGAGCTTTTCTGTATTTTAATTAATTAATTGTGCACTATCCATCCAAAATGTACTGTGATTTACCACAATTTATGAGATGCTGCATCTGCATGCCCTTGAGGAGGGGTGTTCTGACGTTCGGATACTTAAACATAGTAAGTTTCGTGGATTTATTTACCCTAAAGTTGAGTAAAAGTTACTAGTTAAATGAATATTATGCTAAATTTAATATTAATAAGTTAGCAGTTTTATTTATCTAGAGGAAGCTAATGATTTATCTATTAAAAAGTAAAGCGCAAGTAAAGCGCAAGTGTGTGTTAACATTATTTATATACATTTTGCCTAATAGAACATTGCTACTTGGTTAAATTTTGAATTTTAGTCCTTCAGACAAGCGTTTTTGACGGTACGGCTAGTATAGATTTCTCAGAAATAATACATTTTCCTGCCAAAAAAAGTTTCCTATATGTTGACCCAGATAACCAGTTATCATCATACAAAACTTCACCAAAATCTGTCCAATGCTTTTCTCTTGGTGCGATCACAGACAGACAGACGATACAGATTTGAAATCTGTATCGTATAATAATATCCATATCAATAAGATTTACCGAAGTATTATCATATACTAGTGACTCACACCCGCTTCGCTCGAGTTCGTCTCTAAGTACCCCATTTTGTATAAGTTCTTACAAACTTAGAATTTTTTTATTATTATTTTTTTATTATAAAAGCATTCCGGGGGCCTTAAGGAACATGAAAAAAAATATTAGCCGAAATAATCGAGCCATTCTCGAGTTATGCGCTTACCGACATTCGTTTTTATTTATATAGATTTAATGTTCAAAGTATTATTATATGTTTAAACATTTATATATATTTAATGTTCAGATTTAATTGTATTTATGAATTATTTAATAAAAGTTCGCAAAATCAATAAAGCTATTATTCGCTAGCGGTGCTTAAGTTTGTTTTATTTACATGAAACCAATGTATACGTACTAATTAAATATTTCACTTCTGAACATCTTTCGACAGACATTTTTGTTTAGTGGAGCTTTAGACAAAGATAGCAATCTATAACAAATAAACCGCTAAAAATATACTGTACTATAATAAGTATAATGTAATTAAAAATATATTATATTGAATATTGAATTAATATAAAGATTTATATTTCATATTCATAAGCTTACATTCTCATTTCATTTCTTGTGAAGCTCGAGAGATAGCGTTGTAAGAAGTATTCTTATTTATTAAAGTCTTTGATTATTTGTTAGAACTCTATTTTTAACAGTTCTTTTTTTTTCTTTTTAGATCTTCTCCATGTTTATGCTAGGGCTTTATGGTTACTCGGTACACAAAGATTTTAGAACGATGCTTTTGTACCGCGGAGTGTCGGCGTCCACAGGAGCGGAGATATGCATTGCTTTTTACTGTGTTGATACCTTGTTCAATGTATTGCTGGTATATGGAGCTCATAAGGTAATCTTTGTGAATCCTCACTTACTCAGAAACCAATTATAATGCTTTTTTTAAAATAAACTGAATACCAATATTATATAATAGTAGAAGGTACTTAAATAAATCTAATATTTTATGAAATAGAAATAAGGTAGTAAGGTAAAGTACTCCACAACGATATAAGACCTTTTGTTACATGGTTTCTGATGTTGCAATTGTAAAATGCATATATATAATACACTAGCAGTACCCGCGGCTTCGCCCGCGTTTTTTTTAATCGCTACTAATCTTTATTCGATCACTCGCAATCGGATGATCTGTAGGTTGCCTGAAAATTCTCAAAAATTACTCCAGCTATTTCAGAACCCATCGTTAATATACTCCTGAGCGGCGCGGCTACCTCTCCCACTCTTGGCTCCCCGTTCCTCTCCACATTGCCCGCTGTGCTGCGCGTTATTTTATTATTATTATTTTTAAATTCGTAATATCCTTTGAATGGAGTGTCCGATTTGTAGTATCGTAAAAGTTATCTACTAACTCAGTGCGAAATTTGAGACTTGTAGCACAAAAAATGAAGGTATCTCGTAAAACTTATGAAGCCTTTACACCATCCTAATCCGGCCCTATAGAAAAAAACGTTTTTAGCGTACTTTTACCAACAATTAACCACCTTCGTACCAAATATAAAGTTCGTAGCACAAAAGATGAAGACTTTCATACAAACTTGCTATGGCCCTAAGACCTCCTCGATTCGACCCGTCGCGTCGCAAAATTTGTTCTTTGCGGACGTCAACTAACTATTAACTACCTCCATGCTAAATTTAAAGTTTGTAACACAAAAATGAAGGACTATTATACAAAATAATGAGAGCCCTCATATCACCTTAATCCAACCCTGTCGCAAAATTCGTTCTTAGTGGATGTCTTCTGACCACTCATTGTCTTCCCGCCAGATTTAAAGTTTGTAGCACGAAAGATAAAGGACTTACATAGAAACTTGCTACAGCCCTTAGACCTCATTAATCCGGCCCTGTAGCAAAATCCGTTATTAGCGGACTTCTACCTAACTACAAAAACTACTTTCCTGTCAAAAAGTCTGTAGCGCAAAAAATTAAGAAATTTCAAACAAACTTGCGAGAGCCCTTGGACCTTCTTAATCCGGCCCTGTCGCCAAATTTGTTCTTAGCGGACGTTTACTAACAATTAACTACCTCTCTGCCAATTTCAAAGTTTGTAGCAGAAAAGATAGAGGAACATCATACAAACTTGCGAGAGTCCCTAAACTACCTTAATCCGGCCCTGTTCAAAACCCATTCTAAATTCTTAGAGGTCTTCTACTTACAATAACTACCTCTCTACAAAATTTAAAGATTGTAGTACATAAGGTGAAGGACTTTCATACAAACTTGCGACAGCCCTTGCACTTTTCACTCTGGCCCTGTCGCAAAATCGTTCTTTGTGGATGTCTACTGATTATTATTAACTACCTCCCAGCTAAATTTTAAGTTTGTATTAAATTTTATGTTTGTGGCATAAAAAAATTAAAAACTTTCATACAAACAAATGAGAGCCCTTAGACCACATAAATCCGTCTCTGTTCCAAAATACATTTTTAATGGATGTCTACTAACTATTAACTTCCTCCCTGTCAAATTTAAAGTATGTAGCACAAAAACTGAAGAATTTTCATACAAACTTGTGAGAGCCCTTAGACCTCCTTAATTCGGCCCTGATGCAGAATATGTTTTTAGCGAACGATCACAAACTATTAATTACCTCCCTATCAAATTTAAAGTTTGTAGCACAAAAAATGAAGGCATTTCATACCAACTGGCGAGAGCCTTTAGACCTCCTTAATCCGGCCCTGTCACAAAATTCGTTCTTTGCGGCCATTTACTAACTATTAACTATCTCCCTGTCAAGTTTAAAGTTTGTAGCACAAAAAATGAAGAAATTTCATTCAAACTTGCGATAGCACGTCCAATTTTTATCATTCAAAGACCAAATATTATTATCTACCTACATAAACTGTAGTTAGTGATGAAATAATTTATTTTGATAAGAATTGATAGCATGAGTAAAATAAACGCGTTTAAATGTAGTCCAAAAAAAATTCAAAATTTTTAAATAAAAAAATGGTTGTTGTGCCTCGCTCGACATAGATAGGTATAGTGTGTCGCGGACTTTTTTGTAGATATTTATAAGATCTACAATTAATTAGAACGTTTTATGGTTCTATCTCTTATAGTTTAGGCAGCGTATGCAAAATAAGTAACTTTTCTGGTTGATTTTTTACACCTTGTGTCCGAAAAACCCAAATATCTTACGGAACCCTATTTTTTTCCAAAATAAAATATAGCCTATGTTACTCGTGAATAATGTAGCTTTCGAATGGTGAAAGAATTTTTAAAATCGGTCCAGTAGTTTTTGAGCCTATTCATTACAAACAAACAAACAAACATACAAACAAAGTTTTCCTCTTTATAATATTAGTGTAGATTAGGTAGACGTTACAAATTGACTACTTAACTTGTGCCTTGCGTAATTATGATAACATATTTATTGATGACACGTCAGGATCACTTATGTTTAGCGTATGGACTATCTGCTATTCACAAACCTTCCTTCCGTTCCTTTTCATGGAACTAGTCGGTGCTTTGCTAATGTCCGAACATATTTATACTAGCATTTCCCGCGGCTTCGCACGCGTTCTAAAGACCGGGAACCAAATTCTATCTGAGTCGCGTACTATGATACCTCGCAGAACTAACGCCCGCCCTTCCCTTTTTTACAACATTTTTCTTTGATGCTCCGCTCCTATTAGTCCTAGCGTGATATAATATAGTCTGTAGCCTTCCTCGATAAACGGACTATCCAACACGAAAGAATTCTTCGAATCGAACCAGTAGTTCCTGAGATTAGCGCGTTCAAACAAACAAACTCTTCAGCTTTATAATATTAGTATAGATTATATATAATTGTTCGTTATAGGGAACAAAACTTAAATAAAACATTTAAAAGTCCTCAAACAATACACATTTAATTCGATTTATACAATTGATAAGTTAGGATTTAATTTAAAGTTAGAAAAATTATAGGGGGACACGACGCGTGCGCAGTGCCATGACAGGTTGTAATGTGTTGCATCATTTTTTCCCGATAGACGCGTGGAGCGCGGCATGACGTGATATCAAGCCAATCCCAAGACCAGAAAATCACGTCATGCCACGCGTGGCCAATGGGGTGAGAGCAGCGGCTGTGTCTCGTGATTGGCCCGATATCGTACATCATGTATCGTCATGCCGCGCGTGGTAGCCACTAGCCAATAGGGTGAGGGCTGCGGCTGCGTTCCAATTCACGGCGCTAATGTGGCGCCGACATCCTCCCGGCCGTTGAAAGCTAGATGGAGGCTTTCAAGAATCATGGCTTTCTTCTGGTGACAACAAAACTAGGCGATTGAGGGCTCTTCTTATAACCCCATTGGCTGTGGCCACATCTGCAACTCTAGGAGTTTGGTCGGAGCCGACGTAGAGCCTGCTTACCCTTCCCAGGCGCCAGCATAGGGGTGGTGTGTTGGGCTCCTTTATTAGGACTAGATCATCCTGTTTAAGATCTCGCGACCTCACTCGCCACTTGGTACGCTGCTGTAGCTCTCCGACATATTCCGATGACCACCGGCTCCAGAAGTGCTGCTTGATTTGTTCAAGGCGCTGAAACCGGTCGAGTCGATGCGTCCCGTGGTCCAGATAACTCGGCGAGGGTAGCGCAGTCATTTGCCTACCAATCAAAAAGTGAGCAGGGGTAAGAGTCTGGAAATCGTTAGGTGATGGGCTCATAGGACATAGGGGTCGGCTATTTAGGATAGCTTCTATCTGTGCAAATACAGAGGTCAGTTCCTCGAATGTCAAGTGAGATTGCCCTAAGATTCTATGCAGATGGAACTTAGCCGACTTGACACCGGCCTCCGCTAGACCGTTGAAATGAGGAGCGTAAACGGGAGAAAACCGAAATTCTATGCCCTGCCGGGCAGCAAAGTCACATATAGAGTTACAATTTGTTTGCAAAAAACTACCAATTTCCTTTGCGGCAGCTACAAAATTGCGACCATTATCACAGTAGATGATTCTAGGCATTCCTCTACGAGCAACAAATCGTTTTAAAGTTAACATGAAGGCATCTTTGGTTAATTCACTAACTAGTTCTAAATGTAGGCACTTATATCTGAAGCATACGAAGATGCACAGATAACATTTTGTTATCTTGCATCCCCGTCCCTTGCGATCTGTTATTAGGAAAGGACCGGCAAAGTCAGTGCCAACAGTACTGAATGGAAAGTCAGGTTCTACCCTATCAGAAGGTAAGTTACCCATTATATTAGTCATTGTGTCGCCTTTGAAGCGACGACAAACTAAACAGTTTCTTACAACTTCTCGTGCTAGTCTGCGACCTCCTATAGGCCAATAGCGCTCTCGAATAGAGGCGAGTAGAAGCTGGGGTCCGGCATGTAATAGGCGGGCATGCTCATACTGAAAAATAAGCTTAGTGAGATAATGATTTGACTTTAGAACAATGGGATGTCTTTTATCATAGGGGTAGGCAGAGGTGTCAATTCTTCCTCCAACACGAAGTAAGCCATTCATATCTAGAAAGGGATTTAATGAGCAGAGATGCGTGCTTGTTTTGAGGGGTTTCTTGGCCTGTAGAGAATTTATTTCCTTTGAGAAGGATTCATTTTGAGCTGTTTTAGTGAGAACAGTCATGGACGTTTCTAGTTCATGAACTTGTAGAGTTCCAGTCAGCTTATTCTTAATGTTTTTACAATTGTGTATGAATCTAAGGACTCTAGCATAGACTCTTTGAAGAGTAGTAAGTTTAGAATATTTTTGAAAGTTTAGGGATACCGCAGGTACCTCCTCCGCCACCAAAGCGTGCATCGCTTTTAATTCAGGTAAATTAACTACAATTTCAGCTGATAAGGTTGGCCAGGATGACTCAGGTTGCATGAGGAACTTAGGTCCATGCCACCATATAGTTGAATCGTTGACCTCTTGGGGATCTACACCTCGTGAGGCGAGGTCAGCGGGATTTTCAGCACTGGGAACATAGCGCCAAGCCTTGGGGTCGGTGAGTTCGCCTATGGCAGCGACTCTGTTTGCTACGAATGTTTTGGTTTTGTCGGGAGATCTAAGCCAGCCTAGAACCACACAAGAGTCAGTCCAAAAGACGCAGCGCTTAAGTTCGATTCTTAACGCTTTAATGACAGCGTTACTTAATTCAGCCCCTAGGACAGCACCACAGAGCTCTAGGCGAGGGATGGTGCAAGCTTTAATTGGAGCTACACGAGCCTTGGCACATAATAAGTTGACATGTACATTGCCATCCCCGTCTATAGAGCGTAGGTAGATACAACTTCCATATGCTACCTGAGAAGCGTCACAAAAACAATGAAGTTCTACATTATTTGAATTGGCTATGGCCCGTCTGGGGACCTTTAGAGACGATAGAGTGTTAAGCTGCTGGTTGAATTTTTGCCAAGAGACTTGAATAGAGTAGGGAACGGGTTCATCCCAATCTATTTTTTCTTTCCACAGTTTTTGTAGAAGGATTTTTGCGCTAATAGTGCACAAGGACAATAGACCTAGAGGGTCAAATATCTTGAATGCTGAAGACAAGATAGCCCTTTTGGTGAAAATAGTACTTGGTGAATGTTCGAGAGGAAAGTGAATACAGTCAGATTGAGGAGACCATCCAATACCAAGGGTACTTGTGGCATTGCTGATGATTAGGTTTTCATTATTGTTAGGATCTGCTTCTAGGACATTAGGTAAGTTTGACCGATATTTTCTTAGTGGAAAGCAACCTTTAGCCAGCTCACTGGAAACTGCGCGTTGAATGCGACGTAATTCTTCGGCAGTACTTGCCCCTGTCAATAAGTCATCACAATAGAAATCATTTTGAATAATAGTTTTGATTGTAGAATCGTCACATTCTTCGCCGATTTGCCAGATGCACCTGGTGCTGAGGAAGCTAGAGCTCGCAAATCCGTATGTAATAGTATTGAGCCTTAGAGTGCGCAAATTTTCATCTTCATTGTCGCGCCACAAGATAAGCTGCAAGTTGCGATCCGACTCTCTAACTCTACATTGCCGATACATCTTCTCTATATCTCCAGAAATGACATATCGATGCTGACGAAATCGAACTAAGATGTTAAACAATGAGTCTTGGATAGTGGGGCCCACCATCTGTAAGTCGTTGACCGATAGGCCAGAAGTGGTAGGTTCAGAGGCGTTAAACACGACTCTAAGTTTGGTGGTTTCACTTTGGTTTCGAATCACTGGGTGATGAGGAAGAAAACAGGAATTTGGCGGTGTGGGCTCTGTATACTCTGAAAGGTGGCCAAGGTCGGCATACTCATGAATGAATTCACAGTACATATTTTTCAACTCAGGATTTTTTCTAAAACGGGCTTCAAGATTATAGAACCTTTTTTTTGCTATGAAGTAGGATTCGCCCAGACAATCGGGTTCATCCCGTAGAGGGATACCTACACAAAAACGACCATCACTTTCTCTACGAGTATCAGAGATGTAGAGCTTCTCACAAAGCCTTTGCTCCTCAGATAGAGGCTGAGATTTAGGAACATTTTCAAGTTCCCAGAATTTAGATAGATCCTCCTGAATGTCCTCAAGCTTATCCTTCCTTTGAAGAAAGTTGCAGGTTAGAGACTTATTAGGCGGAGGTTGAATTTGAATAGGCGCAGGACCTGCGATGAGCCATCCGAGCTTAGAGCTACGAAGATTAGGGTTGTTCAACCCTAGAGACTGCTGTTCGGAACCTATCACATCCCAGAACAGGTCAGAGCCTATAAGCATGTCGATAGGAGATGGCTCGTTGAAGCTGGGGTCTGCAAGTTTAAAGTGATTTAACTTTAGAGAACTAATATTGAAAGGATGCTTGGGTAGGTCATCTGATATAGTTTTCAATACTAGACAAAACATAGACACTGCAAACGACGAGGTATTAGATTGAAGTTTTACAGAGCAGCGCTCTGGACATAGATTTAGAGTATTATTTCCTATAGCGACAATATTGACATTTGATGGCTGAGGAGTTAGATTGAGTCTTTGCTTTACACTCTCAGTGATAAAGGACGATTGACTCCCGCTGTCAAGTAGAGCTCGTACGCTTATAGTTTCATTGGTATTAGGATTAGTTAATCGCACCTTGGCGGTGCACAAAAGAATGTCTGACGAAGACAAGGCAGACATAACCACTGACGAAGGCAAGTTGGAAGTTGAGTCACCTGAAATTGGTATATGTAGTAAAGTATTGTGTTTTTGTTTGCATGAACGACAAGTCCCAGGCAAGCGGCAAGCCTTATTATTGTGACCTGACCTTAAACAGTTAGAACACAGATTAAGTGATTCGGCAGTAGAGTTCCTTTCTTCGGGCGTTTTGGACTTGAATGAGGCGCATTCATATATGCGGTGTTTGCCTGAACAAACCACACACACAAAATTGGGTCGAGAAGAAGAAGCCTCTTTAGGCGTAGCTACAACAAATGCCCTAGTCTGGCTCTTGTGTGGAATTGAGTGTTGGGGTACCGATTTAGTTACTGTCTGTTTGTCTGTTTTGTTTCGATTCACAGTTTCCAAAACATCAGCACGGTTCTTTAGAAATGAAAAAAAATCAGTTAGTGTGGGGATTTCTGTTAAATTATTTCTATGTTCTTCCCATTTAAAGACAGTACCGTTGTCTAACTTTGCCACTAGGTTATAGATGATAAGGACATCCCATTTATCAGTGGGTAGCCCAAGCGTTTTGAGCGCTCTTAAATTTTTTGTTACATGATCGATAATGAATCGAAGAGACCTATCAGTTTCCCGTACAGACTCAATAGCAAATAATGATTTTAAATGGTTATTGATTAGTTGCCTTTTGTTGTCGTACCTGTTGCAAAGGAGTGACCAAGCCTCATCATAATTTTTATTCGATACTTCTAAGTTACTTAGCACCCGAGCAGCTTCACCCTCCAAGTAGGAACAGAGGTAATGAAATTTATGTACATTTTTAATTTCAAGATTGTCATGAATTAATGAAGAATATATTTCTTTAAATTCTAACCACTTAGAATAAGTGCCATCAAATTTGGGTATGTTTATAGTGGGTAACTTGAACCCCAGAGGGTTGTGTTCCTGGTGATGACACCCATTGGAATGGGAACAGCTAGAAGCATTACCTTCCACCTGCTTGGGAGTGGAGCTGTTAGACTGTATTAAATCTTGAGCGATAGCAATGCAATTATCAAATTCTTGTTCTATCAAATCGCGGGCGGACAATTCAGAAGCTTGATTAGCCTCACTATGCACTTCTATTTGACTTTGCAGCCCGTCGAACTCAATGAATAATGCTTCCATTCTAGATAGCTTCATTGCTAGCTTGTTGACTTCTACGGCAGATATGCTTTCCAAAGCTACTAATGAATCTAAGTACATTTTAAATTTAGTCACACGTCCCTTAATGGAACTGCGCTTTGCAATTAGTTCTTTAAATTTTAGTTCAGAAGTCATTGCGATGAGATATCAGAATGGCATAAGATAAATAATTAAATAGGTACGTTACGCTCCTCGTTTCGTGGTCCGTGGTGTGCGGCGCGAAGGTCCGGTTTCTTGTCAGCGAAGCGGACGATCAGCTGAGTGGAATAGGCACCCGCAGCTATGCGCGCGACGTAAGGCCGCTGACCCCGAATATACTGCTTAAGCTGGAATCAACGTCAGCAAGCTAAATAGCAGATCAAAGCAGGTTAGCACGCAGCTTGGGACAGAAGACGTAAGTACATATGTAATTGTAAGTATATTATTAAAATAGGCAAGTAGTTAGGCAGGTGAAGTAAGAATGTAGGTAGAAATTAGAAAGATAACTGAGTGAAATGCAGATGATTTAGGCGGCGTGCAATGTATTTAGCTCGCAAATTCCTTGTGAATGATTAGGCCAAATGCTTACAGGTAAATTTGGGGCAAGCAATATTTCACTAGCAATTAATTAGATCACCAAACATTTAGAGAAACAGACACTTAGTAAATACACAGATAGAAGAGGATAAAACTAGGAAAAATGATAGGAACGGGCTCACTTTATGATCGTAGGCAGTTGAAGCAGGTAGGTAGGTAGGTATCCGGGTTCCCCAGCCGTGAGATCAGCTGATTAGGCGGCTCCAGGACGTAGGCACCTCCACTGCCCTCGTGCGTATTCGAAGGCACGCGACCACGTGCTTGTTCACCTCGTTCGTCTTCGGCGCAGGGATAATACCGCTCACGGTACTTTGCTTGGGTCCTCTTCTTCTGCTGGCGCCAAACACCTCAGCAATGACGATGGATGTCTGTTTCGGCGTCGATGATTTGTTGTAAACCTGCCGGACTCGATATAAGATTATACTTTATAGTGCAAGTCGTCGTGTCCTGTCACGGTCGCCACTTTTTGTTCGTTATAGGGAACAAAACTTAAATAAAACATTTAAAAGTCCTCAAACAATACACATTTAATTCGATTTATACAATTGATAAGTTAGGATTTAATTTAAAGTTAGAAAAATTATAGGGGGACACGACGCGTGCGCAGTGCCATGACAGGTTGTAATGTGTTGCATCATTTTTTCCCGATAGACGCGTGGAGCGCGGCATGACGTGATATCAAGCCAATCCCAAGACCAGAAAATCACGTCATGCCACGCGTGGCCAATGGGGTGAGAGCAGCGGCTGTGTCTCGTGATTGGCCCGATATCGTACATCATGTATCGTCATGCCGCGCGTGGTAGCCACTAGCCAATAGGGTGAGGGCTGCGGCTGCGTTCCAATTCACGGCGCTAATGTGGCGCCGACAATAATATTGTACCAAATATCTAACTAAATTTGTATTTTTTCAGCAAATCGTGACTTACATGAAGATCTTCTACTATTACACACTCATTATGACCATTGCGTTGGTGATCACAGAAATAATATCTTTAGCAGGCATAAAATACGTCTACGACATAGAGCTTGTAACTTTCTTCTTAGTGGGGTTATGTAAGTACCAATATTTTTTCTAAATTTACTAAAATAATTACAAAATAAATGAAAATAAACCAGTAAATAATAAATTTTCGTGCTATTTTAACAATATTTAACTATTTCAGTCGTCCATCTCTACCTGCTGTTCTTAGTACGAAGTCTTATACACAAGATGAGCAATTCAGAACGCGCTTACGAGAATCAACTCCATCATTTTGTCAATGGAGAATTGAAAGTTGAAGGAAATGGAGTATATCCCACCACTGTTGTGCCTATTGGAAATGCTTAGAGCTTAGTTAATGGTTAAAAATATGTAAATTTGTCCTAACTAACCTAACCTAACTTTCACACAAATTTCTCATATGCAAAGTGGCCTAAAAATAGTAAATAATATTATTTTTAAGTAAAATTGTATTGATAGATCTAGGGACTCTATGGATCAACATTTTATTTACTTACTTACTTACTTACTTTATTTATAAACATTTTATTATACATGGATAATTTTTTGCTCTATTATAAATAAGTTGATTGTAATGTTTAATGCCAAAGTTACTGTAGTTAATGTTAAGATGGACGACTCTCACACTGAAAGTGATGAGATATATTGTAAGCGGCCCCGCCCACTGCACACTTTTTACAGGTGTATAATTTAGTTAAAAGTTCATGATTATTGTAAAGATGCAGAATATTACCATCGGTTATATACACCACGTGGTAATATGATATATTCTCTATAGTCTAGAGCGTTGCGATCTTTTATTTAGTTACTTATTAGTCAATAGGCTGTGTTATACTTTCATGTAGCTAGTATAAGTAAATAAAGTTTATAAATGTAATGTAGAACAATCAAATTAATTATAATAAGTTATATAAAATGTGGAGATTTCAAGACAGGTTTTTTTTGTATATTTACATGTAAGATTAAAAACAAAAATAAACTGAATCAAAGCTCACTTACGTATTTATTTGACATCATCTATGAATTTGAATATCCTTATGGTCTTTCCGTTCTATCCTAGGCGATTTACAAACCTAAGTTACATAAGAATTTCTGATTCATGTAATTAACACTTGGGGACTCGCTAATGGGTCTATCGGACCCAGTCCTCCATATTTTTCTTAATAACTACTTAAATTTTAGGAATGCGACATTGCCGCTCTTAGTACCTTTTAAGGATAGTGTAGTACAGCAAATTATGATATCGGTAGGTAATTAGCGCGCTGCAAGTGAGTGCTATGGATGAAAAAGTTGCGTGTGGGTCCGCTGGACCCAGTAGCGACTAATTAGGTACGTTATTTTTGCATATTGTTATAACTTTTTATTTACCTATTTTTTATTTAATTTCAATAAAATGGCAACCAATAGGGTTTTTAAGCTTGGAGATATAGATAAATAATATCTTAATGAAGAAATAGGAAACCGAGAATGCTCTGAAACTGAAGACTGCTTAGATATAAGTGAACATGAATGGGATTCCGAACGAGAAAGTGAGTTGAGGCCTATGTTATTGGAAAAACGATAGAAAAACCAAACCTTTTTGTACAACAATTAAAGAACACATGAACTATAGTTGTACAAAGTTTTATTACTAAAGTTTATGTATAAAGTGCCTAAAGAATGTTGACAAGTGTGTTTATACTCCAAAGAAGATAATAATATTTTAATGTTATTTTTTTATTCCTCTGTGATGATTGTTCTCACTTTACTATTTCGTATAAGTAAGTACATTATAGTTGTGTAAGAAAACATAGAATATTTTGTTTAAAATAAGTAATTATAGAAATTACAATGATTAGCCTAAACATTGCCACAAAAGTATGGAGAAATTTAGTATATTTTTAAAATAGATTTTTTTAAAGTAATAACTATAAATATTAATATTTAATTCAATACTATCTTTTATTATACATACAAAATCCTTATAAGAAAGTAAACATTTTCGTTTATAATGCAGTTTAAAAAAAAATTATGAAATTATCCTGGGTCCAGCGGACCCGGCAGCGAGTATTTGTGTTACAAACAAGGACGCGACTCCCCAAGTGTTAAGAATTGGCCGAATATTACCAACCTGTCAACTACACATTGCATACTCGTTTATAATTTGCAAAAAAAATCGTGTATCGTTATACAAAATAATCTATGAAATGCATTGTTTTGGCTGGATATTCTAATCTAAAAAGTTTAATTATCTTTTTCTTAGCGCTAAATTGATCTTGAATTAGACGGACACCATATTTTCTAAAAGACAAAAAAAAGTCTCTAGACCAAACCATTTTTTTCAAACATTGACATGGATGAAGCGTGCGTACAAGTTAATATAAGAGCTACATCTTGCGAGATTAATTTAGTGCCTTCATTCGTATCCACTGGATGGACGTTCCGTTGATCTTCTACAAATCCTGAGTATTATCAGAAATGATTCGGGATCTACCACAATTTGGCAGATGCTGCTTCTGCATGCCCTTGAGAGCAGGTGTTTTGGCGTTCGGATACTTAAACATAGTAAGTGCTTGGTCTTTAAATTTAGTTAGTTTAGGTTAAGTTAACGAATATGTGCCATGACTGAACCATATAAGGTTAATATATTAAACTGCACAGTACAGGAAGTTATGATTCAGCTATTTAAAAGATCCAGACATTGCAGAATATTTTTCTAATTTTTCACTGTTAAGAGTACTAAATGAATAGTATAGAGTAGGTACTAGATCTATCGCTAATGGACAACAGGTGTTATAAATAGGTTAGGTACGTTCTATTAAGTTACTTGCGAAGAAACAACTCTGCAGAAAAGTTGACTTTCTGTAAGCATATTGCGTTAATACAAAATTAAAAAAGTACAATAATGTATACAAGTGACGTGAGTAATATAATCTTATTGGTTATTTGTTTTTTTTTTTATTTCAGATCTTTTCCATATTTATGATAGTGATTTATAGTTTACTATTGCATAACAAAGTCAGGATTGGGCTGGTGTACCGCGGCGTGTCGACGACGGCTGACCCAGACTTCTGTTTAACAATATATTGTGTTGATATTTTGTTCAACGTATTACTGGTATATGGAGCTCACAAGGTATGTTTTCAGATTCTGAAACAAAAAAGGAACCCTTATAATAATATTTGTATTTTAATTTAACTGAGACAGACAGAGTCTGATTAAGGAGACCTAAGGGCTGTTCCAAATTTGTATGAAAATCCTTTATCTTTTATGCTATCTTTAGCGCAAGTGTAGCCGCGGGTTCCGCTAGTTATACATATAAACCTTCCTCTTGAACCAGTATTGAAAAAACCGCATCAAATTCCGTTGCGTGGTTTTAAAGATATAAGCATACATAGGGACAGACAGACAGCGCGAAGCGACTTTATTTTATATGCTATGTAGTTCAATTTGATAGGGAAGTGCTTATTAGTTAAGTTCTTTAGTAGTAGCTGCAGTCAAACCAGGGATCTACATCCTTTTCGCACACTCTCATAGAATCAGTCAATTTTTACCTTTCCGAGCAACCCTGATGTACCACAGACACAACCCCAAAAGAACCCTGGGAGAATCATTATAATATTACGCAAAGAGCGGGTTGTTCAATTTTAGAACGGTGTACGATATAAGAACAGTATTCGAAGTAATATTAATACTAGCAAACCCGGCCCGCTTCGCTGAGCGTAAGTTAAAATAAATTAAACGGTTTATAAATAAAAATACTACTACTTACAACATTTTAGCTAATGCACCGTCTATAATCTAGAAACAGAAACACGGCGCCATCTACCGGATATCTGTGCAACTTAAATGCCAAAACGCCATATATTAGGAGTATATAGAACTAACCGAAAAATACACACTAAAGTCATATAATATACATTTAATTTGCAATAACAAATATTGAGATCAATAAAAATCTCCCAAGACCATGGACCAAATTACAGATGCTACAAAATTTGATAAAAATTGGTTCTCTAGTTCCGGAGTTTATCGCGAACATACAGCGTGACATGAAGTTTTTATATATTTAGATTAAAATATGCCCCATTTACTACGGCAACGAGGGAGAAGGCCAATCGTTAACCAATCGATTATAAATCTAAGTTTTATAACTTATTTTCAGAAAATCGCATCCTATCTGAGGTGTTTCTTCTATTACACTCTCTCTATGACCATAGCGTTGGTTGTGATAGAGATGCTAACTTTAATTGACAACTACAATAACTTGAGTTTCTACAACCAGATAGAGCTGATAAGTTTCTTCTTAACAGGCTTATGTAAGTACTCATTTTTTTCGAAAGTCAGTCGTTGAAGTGATGTGTGTATGTAAGTTTTCGGCTTTAATAAAACCACTATTGAGAAAAAATTTAAAACACTAAGTTTCCAAATAACCCATGTGATTCTCCAGGTCATAAGCTATCTACGTACTGAATTTCATCCAAATCCTTCCACATACAGATTATCACTATTAAATGCAGGCCGATATGAGGTTGATCGGTATCGAGATCATGTCCCGGAACCAATAGATCTCATTCCTGGATTCCACTGTCGCTTAATGTCAGGCAGCATGGAGTCATCTTGTCGGGCGATAATAAAAAAATAATTTCTACATGAAGTATATAAAAATACTATAAGAGAATATATAATATGGGTGTTAGTGAATGCTTACTTATGATTTCATCTTTTAGTTTTCATGTTATTTTAACTTTTTCAGCCATCCATCTCTACCTGCTGTTCTTAGTTCGAAGTCTTCTGCAGAAGATGAACAATTCAGGACGCGCCTACGAGAATCAGCTAAACCAATTCGTGCAAGGAGAGTTCAAAGTTGAAGGGAGTGGAAGAAGTCCCACCACAGTTGTACCTATTGAAAGTGCGAAGGATTATGTTTGAGATTATAACTATAATGCTAAATAAGTAACAATAAATATTAGGACTTTCTTCGGCATTTTCGATAAAAAACTGAAGGATTAAATTAATTTATGTGGTATTATAATGTATTGATAAAATATTTTTTTAAATAAGTGATTCTCAAAAAGTGATACTATAAAATACAGGTACAAGAACCTACGTGCGTGCTTTATCTTGTTTTTTCTATCTTCAATAAGTAAAGGAAAGAAATAAATTTAAATACTTAAAAGTACATAAACTTGATTTTTTTATTATACTTTTCCACAACTTTAAGACAACACTTGTAGAAAAAAATAATGTATTTAATTCAATTACACAGAAAATTATAATTGTTTTACAGCTCCTAATACATACCGGACTGTTACATTTTCGTGCGAATGAAATAACGCTCTACGAAGCCGAAATTGGCTGATGGTATACTTCCAAAAGTCAAAGTGCTATATTTATTGGGCGGGTACTGTATTTATTTACCTCTATACATAAGGTAAAATTCTGAGTCACATCTTTACAATAAGTATTTTTTAGAAAATCTTATTTACTTCACTATTGCATAGTCAGTTTCATCGATACAGGGGCTGAGTTTTTAGAATATAATATGTGTGTCTGTGAACGCATGGACAATCATGGGAGAGATAATACTTTCATAGGCTTAGGTTAAATCCGAAAAGATAGTTTCATTTATAATCAAGGGAGATCTCTCCCATATCTTGCTACATGAGGCATTTTGTCAATGTTCATTTCATAATTACTCATTTTAAAAAAATCTATATCAACCGTTAAAAAGTATGATGGGACAAAGCCGAGCGCAACTGGGACAAACCCGAAGGTAACTAGTAAAATAAAAATAGGTAAAAAAACTTTTTAAGTTAAACGGTTTTATGTTAAACATACATTGCAATGTTTAAGATAAATGTACTAAAAACCAAAAAATAATAAAATAGATACAGTCGTGGGAATTATAAACATATGCATAGACTAGACTAAAATAAAACCGTGGGGCACGTCAATTGTCTACAAATTGTCGACTTAATGTGCGATAGAAGAATCGATTGACGTGCCCCACGGTTTTATTTTAGTCTAGTCTATGCATATGTTTATAATTCCCACGACTGTATCTATTTTATTATTTTTTGGTTTTTAGTACATTTATCTTAAACATTGCAATGTATGTTTAACATAAAACCGTTTAACTTAAAAAGTTTTTTTACCTATTTTTATTTTCTAGTTTTTAATTTTTATTTCGCATTCTGTTTAATTCATTTAGTGCTAAAAAACCTACGTTATCCGCCATTTTGTAGCGGCCGCCATCTTGGATTTCAATTTTTTTATAGTATATTGTATTCTGTTTGTTGAGCCCTTAAAAAGTTTTTTTACCTATTTTTATTTTCTAGTTTTTAGTTTTTATTTCGCATTCTGTTTAATTCATTTAGTGCTAAAAAACCTACGTTATCCGCCATTTTGTAGCGGCCGCCATCTTGGATTTCAATTTTTTATAGTATATTGTATTCTGCTTGTTGAGCCCTTTCATTTGATACCCATATTGATGGGATTAATAAAACATAAATTATCCGCCATTTTGTAGCGGCCGCCATCTTGAATTTATAATGATAATGAATAAACATAATTGTATTGTCACCAAAATCCAAAGTGTATACAAAATTTCAGATTAATCGGTTGACAGGAAAAGGGTGAAATTTGAATTACTAAATTTGACCCAAGAATAAATAATAAATAATAAAACAAACGGGGTGAGCTAAATAAAACCGTTTAACAAAATAAATTATCGATTAACAAATTTTTTCTGTCCAATTGAATTTAGTACAATGAGCTAGAATGTTTTATTTTACCTCACTAAAATATCCTGAATATATGTTCACTATATTTACATTTTGCCATAAAGCGCCCGCTTTTTTGGGCCCCCAAAAAAGTTTTTGATAAAATTGATGTCAATGACTAAAATATTTCTAATAGTAAGTTCATCATTAAGATGTATTGTAATTTGTAAGTACGTACATTACCGGCCGGTTATATCGTACGTCTTCAGTGTGCGAGGCCGTCTACTAATAAGCAAAGACATACTTTTTCTAATAGAACCACCGAATAACCCAAAATAGAATTATTATAATAGTTTCGGTTTTTCGATACTCGACATTGCGCCGGCTTAATGAATATCCCGTCTTCATCCCGCAGGAAAACATATACCTATCTATTTAATCCCTATCACTGTCTTCTTCTCCTTTTTCGTGTTTTACTTGTGTTTGAAGCTTACTAATTGCGGCGCAGTCGTAGCAGTGATGCATTAGTTTGAAGGCTGGATTATCACGTAGTCTACTAAAATAGTAGTAAATTAAGTAAATCGCACCTATTCAAGATTTAAGAATCTTGTCTACGATGCGATGATAAATCATTAGTAGGCACTATAAAATATGCAAAAATCGCTACGCGTATTCTTTTATTGTGTCAAATAGAAAGTCAGTTCTGAGATATATAGAATTGTACAAGCATTGAGAGAGAAATAGAATAAATTGGTAATTATCGAATAATATTTTCTGGACACCCTTCTGTGTTTTAACTTTTAAGCTACGGGATGCTACTGGATGAACTAGCGACTCACCCTCGCTTCGATTGGATTCGTCCCTAGATTTAGCGTGAGCGAAACCGCAGGTTCCGCTAGTTAAATTACAAAAAATCTAATATAAAAGTAGCTTAAGTTACCTATAACATAGCCAATAATTGCGAGTGAGAGTCCCATCAAAATCGGTCCAGTTTCAGAGACAGACAAAATTGATTTGATTTTTTGATATTAGTACATACATTCTTTTATACGGCAGTGGTAGCCCAGCGGTATCGTGCTTGCTTGAATAACCGAGGGATGCGGGTTCAAATCCGGGTCTCGCACCTCTGATATTTTCATGTGCGAATCATTTGTATCATGATTACCACTTACTTACTGTGAAGGAAAACATCGTGAGGAAACCTAGTTTCCTAGTTTTCGAATGACATGGGAAGTCCGCCAACACGCACTGGGCTAGCGCGGTGAACTATGGCCAGATTACCCTCGTACTGAGGGAGGCCCGTGCCCAGCAGTGGGACGTTTAACTGGGCTGAAGACAAACTTTGCATGCACATGCAGTTATTATACATACATTTACATGCACTTATTATATGCAGACCATTTTGATTTATATGTATAGATGTATAGATAAGTGTAATATAATTGTTTATATGAAATGATAAAGGTCATCAGTAACTGAACTAATGACCGTGTAAGCGAACACATAAAATGAATTGTACGCTAATAGAGTGAATAAGCCACTTCCTTTGTACCTACATATTATTGTCCAAAAATGTACAATGGTTCAGCTTTTTATACCTAACTACTGCAAAAAAACGTTGCTTAGAAAAGAAAGAAGTGTGTAAGTATATAAACTAATGTATAAAAATCTTGAGTCACAGTGTTTGTTATCAAACCCCTCCGAGACGGCTTGACCGATTCGACCGATTTTTTTTGTGTATATTTGGTAGGTCTCAGAGTAGGTCGTAGGTGATAAGGATGGCCCTCTCCATATTATTTTTAATGTTTGGACCCAATTCTTTTTAATTGTTATTAGCAGGCGGGCGAATCCACGGGATTATAGTTATACTATAGTTCTTTAGCACATAGGAAATGTATTAACTGTCATAAAATTTGATAAATATATAGAGAATAAAGCCAATATTCATTATAGAGCTTTTACAACACGTTATACGTATGTAGACGTGTAAGAATATGATGTACCCATGCAGTGGCTTGTATAATAAAGGTTATTAAAAGTGAATATATATAGTTTATTATTTACCAATTTAATAATGGTTATAAAATATAAAAAAAAATTACTCTTCTATGAATAAATTATAAACTACAATTATATTATAAAAATCACGTGAAATTATTACATAATATATTGGATCATTTTAACACATCGTTTCACCTATGACCTAGTTCCTTGGGAAACTTAACGTGGATACCAGATAGTTGATATACGTAATACAATATAACATTGTATAAATGCATATTATAAATACAACATGATAGGAGCACAAACATTCGTTTTAATCAGCATCACGAAAATGAAGCACAGCGGAAATCGAACCCGCGACTGCTCACATAACAAGTAGCTCTACAAATGAAGCCTAATTGTCAATATTCACTATGGATTTATTTTTAATTCATTTAACTCTGGTTTTTAATAGGAAAAGCACTATAGATTATAATACAGTTATCTATAAAATAATTTTATTGAATTTCACTGGAAGATTGACGGAAACAGAAATCTATCGGAGATAAAAACGTAAACCGAGATCAAAACATCAATATGCATAAATCGTGTACAAACCAGCCTAATATAACAAGTGAGTCGAGTGCTGTACCGTCTAATGCAGTAATATAGTTGATATCTATGTGGACGGACCATTGTCAGTCTTTGCTGTAATTTTCAAAATGTTTTGCGAAATACCCCAGTTTGCAAGATGCTGCTTCTGCATGCCGTTGAGAAAGGGGGTCTTGGCGTTTGGATATTTAAACATAGTGAGTAGGTTCTTTATAACTTTTAATAAATTAAAACGAAAGTAAAGATTTTTTTTATCTTATTAGACTTTTTTGTAGCGCTTTCTAATTATCAATTATTAATTAGTATTATAATAAAGAAAGCCTATATGAAACTTAAATACTGTTGATGTTTAAAATAATGACTTGTTATTTACAACATTAGAATAAAAATATTTTGTGTCCCAATATCGTGTACATTTATTGTGAATATTATATAGTTTTATTCATATGTTCATACATAATGGATAAATTAACAAACATACCTACTATTATATTTGCCTATTATAATAAAACTAGTGACTCGCCCTCACTCTGCTTGGTTTCATTGCTTAGGTGCGTTTAAATGGATTAGAGTAGATCTTTAGAGATGCAACATCATACTAAATATCATTAAAATCTCTCCAGATCAAAAGTTTCCAAAAATTATCATCACTACATAGTATAAAACAAAGTCGCTTTCTCTGTCCCTATATCCCTATGTATGCTTAAATATTTAAAACTACGCAACCGATTTTGATGCGGTTTTTTTTAATAGATAGAGTGATTCAAGGGGAAGGTTTATATGCATAAAAAATAAATCTCGGAAAAAGCCTAAGCGAAACGAGGGCGAGTCGCTAGTAATATTTAAGGAACTAACTGATTTAACTTAGAATTTTACTATAACAATATAGATAAGTAATGATTATTATATAATACACTATTTCTACCTTATCTTATGATAAGTAGGTAAAGGTTAAATGGAAGATCTTGAGCTTGAAATAAATTAAATGTGAAGTACAGGAAATTATGATTTATCCATTTAAAAGATGTGTATAAGAATGCCGTAATTTGATTTTATTGCTATTTTTAACGTAGAGATTGTAGTTGAAATAAAGTATATTATTGTACTTAAAATATTTTGTAATAATATTTATTATCAATATACAATATATACCAAATCAATTTTACTCCACTTTTTTCTTTAATTGTGTTAATTTTAACCGGAAAAAGCCAATGGCGTTTGGTTTCATAACACCCTAATTTTGTTTGCTTTGATCGATGTTGAATTTTAGCATCATGAAAAATCTGTAAAAGTCGTCTAACTCTAATCCTTTTTTATCATATATCTAGATCCTTTTTCTTGAAGCCATTAATAATCAAATCAATAAAGATTTATTTTATGCTTTCGTATTGCTCTTGGTCCGAATCTATAATATATTATTATAATTAGGGTTGTTGTAGTGTGTGTGCTAGGGATCCTGCAAGATCAACTGCATTGTGGCGACAGTTTCGCCGTAGATGAGTAGATTTCACCTACGCGGTGTCCACATGGTGGGTAGATAGTGGGAGTCCCATGGGTTTCCCCGTCGTCAACCAAAAGTGTCTATCAGCTTACTAAATATTTAAAAGAATTAATTAGAAGTTTTGGCATTAAAGACAAATCTTCATATGTAACAGTAATCCCAATTAAAAACATCTTGGAGTTTAGAGTATATAAGTTAAATCGGTCGAGTACACTGCCCTACTACTTGAACGGTTTCAATTGAATCAACATTGTACACAAAATAAAGGCGAATACGAAGACACGAATGTGCAGGTTACGTTATAAAAAGGCTAGGGACACAATTGTGCGTAACGTTTCGTTACGTACTTGAGTCTAATATCTCATGTAAACGGTTTGTATGACACTCTTCAACCCATAAACTAATTTGCCCTTCTCGTGAAATGATGAACCAACAAGCCAACTTATTATTTCGTATTAATTATTAAATTTACAACTGAAGGCGTTTTATGTTAGGAATGTATTTATATATACCAAATAACTGTATATAAGTTAGCATATAAGTTAAATTTTATCTCGAAAAAACCCCATGAATATAAATCCCATGAGATAGATTTGTTCTTTGTCTTACAGCAGGAGCGATTTCGAGTAAATGTAGTGTGAGTCGCTTGTGTATAATATTATAAAGAGGATGATTTCTATTTTTGTATGTTCGTTACATAAAGTCAAAAACTATTGGACCGATTTTAAAAATTCTTTTGCCATTAGGAACCTACATGAGCGGATTATACTAGCGGAGCCTGCGGTTTCGCTCGTGCTAGTATTTAAAAAACATCTTCTTCTTTCAGGTGTTCTCAATACTAATGATAGGACTCTACAGTTACGCGGTACACCACAACGCGGGCGTGGAGTTGGTCTACCACGGTGTGTCTGCCAACGTCGAGGCAGAACTGTGCGTCGCCATGTACTGCGTCGATGTTATATTTAACATAGTATTGGTGTATGGAGCCCATAAGGTAAACGCCATTGATGATAAATAATAAATAAATAAATATATTGAGACATTATTACACACAGCGCCATCTAGTTCCGTGGTAAGATACAAGGCTTGTGTTACGGATACCAGATAGTTGATATACTACATATATAAGCTTAAATACATACATATTATAAATATAAACACCCATGACTGGAGTACAAACATCTGAGTTTAACAAATGAATGGCCCCAGCGGGACTCGAACCCGCGACCGCTGGCGCAAGATAGTGCGCCAAACGCTTGATGATTGTATGATTTGTTAAAAACCCCTAAAATTAACTTAAATTATGTATGTTATAAAACTTAGTCCAGCAACTGCAGGAAAGTATTAGTTATCTCTCTCTCTCTTTCTCACTCTCTTTTTCTCTCTCTCTCTTTCTCTCTACCTCTCTCTCTTGAAATAATAAGTAGTCAATACAATATTTTTTTTTCAGAAAATCGTGTCGTATCTGAAAATCTTCTACTATTACGCGATCTCTACGACAGTTGCTTTGGTTGTGCTGGAGATGGTATCGCTGATTAGTTATAGGTACTTGGATGACTTCGAGCTGATGAGTTTGTTCTTTACAGGATTATGTAAGTATTTCTATGTATTCTAGAGCTTTACGCTCTTATTTTATAGGTAACTACAAAAAAAATAGAAGTCGGTAGTATTCAACTTATCGATTAGAAGATTAGGTAATAAATTAATTTCTTAATGACTTAAAATGTAGTATAAATACTGTATTGGAGCGAAGAGGTTTCATGATTGCTTTTAAAATTATTGTATTTGGGTTGTAGGTTCGATTTCGATTGTAGAAAATCAAAAAATGCGAGTTTGACTCGCACCCCATGGCTTCTTAAGACGAATAAGTTACAAAAGTTCTGCCATAACGTAGCCTTTTTACCTTAAATAGAACTTTACATGTACTTGTATATTAGGGTTGTGTTGTGACAGAGCTACTTACTGACCTAAGAAATCATGTATAGTGATTTTATTATATTGTAAAAAAAATACAAATGTATACAGAATTCTCTTAAATCTTACTTAACATAAATTCTTCTTATTTAACATAAATTTTCAATTTTGTCAGATATGATAATATTTAAATTGTTTCTTTTAGGCATCCATGTGTACCTACTGTTCTTAGTACGAAGTCTTCTGCATAAAATGGAAAATTCAGGACGCGGCTACGAAAATCAACTTCACCAGTTTGTCGACGGAGAGTTCAAAGTAGAAGGAAATACGATATACCCCAGTACTGTTGTACCTATTGAAAGTGCGTAGGACGTGTAGATCTTAGGTTTAGAATATTTTATATTAAATAAAAAGTTTGTATTATATATCACATAGGTGATAAAAGCTCTCATATAATTTTCACGCTTTTTTGGTGATCTGAATCGCAGCTTTTTACTTAAAAACGTTCATCTAAAAAAGTGTTTTGAAGAATGGATGTACGATGGTACGAGTAGAGGCTTTTTTATTTTCTAACTAATTTTTAAGACCATGTGATAAAAATATTCTTAAGGCCTATAATTGTAACTTGAAGGTACTCTACCATTTTTATATGTTGTAGTTAATTTGCTTTTGAATAATCTGTTTGTTTTTGATAATCGCTGAATACTACCTACAAATTTATTATTTATATAAACGTGTTATAAAATCATTAAGTATTAAATATAATGTCATTTAATATTAATGAAATGATGGCCAGCATTAGTGTGACTACTAAAGATATACATTATGCATATATTTTCAAAGTATTTAAAGATTAAAAATTATAGTATCAGACTTACTATTCACTTTATAGTTGCCATTTCAGAAGATTGTGAGAAGAAGGTTGCCAGTTTTTATCATTAAAAATGCGGTAATTTCTTCATGTGATATCAGACATGAACAAAGATATCAATAACTATAACTATTGAATATTTAAATTAACTTAAAATAATTACCAATGGATAGGAGTCGAGTGTTTGCGCGTAGTCAAGTCGTCGGTTCCTAAAGATTTTATAAGGCAACACAGCTTAATTTATATGGCCATTCATTCACTCATCACGACATATCTATATAGTTTATAGTTAGTAGACGACCGCTAACTTGAACGGATTTTGCGACAGGGCCGTATTAAGGAGATCTAAGGGCTATCGCAAGTTTGAGTTATATAGTTTCACTCATAATAAGACGTACCTAGTACCAGGGACGAACCCAAGCGAAACGAGGGTGAGTCGCTAGTCAAATTAGGACCTTTAATGAATGTTTTCGATACTACCGACAGCATTTTGTATTGGGTACTACTTGTATAATATGTCTAATATGTTATGTTTTAAGTATTTTATGTTTTATTTATTTTAGTTTTAATAATGGATTTATTATACATCATATTAGATAATAAGCATTAGAAAGTAAATTGTTTAACAAAAACTGTTATGTATGTTATATTGTCAAAGAAAAATGTTGTTATTGTTGTTTTTGAGTTTCAGCGAGATTAGCGTATTTTTATTTTCACTTATTTTTATGGCTTCTACTATAATATACACTATTTCAATAAAACAAATAATTTAGAATATTTATTACGAGTATTAGTACAATAAAATATTGGTATTTACAAAAAAAGTTTCCGATGCTAAAGTTACTATAAGTAGGTAGGTTATAACAAAGTTTATACTGTTACAAAATATTCAGACATTAAAACTTTGAACACAAATTGAAAAAGACAGAGGGAGAGAGAGTGAGCGAGAGGGAAAGAAAAGAGAAAGGAGATATAAATATAGAGAGAGAGAGAGACGCAGGGAGAGAGATCAAGAGAGAGAGAGAGAGAGATAGGGAGAGAGAGATACCATAATTGTTATGGAGAAAATAAAATTGTACATAATAATCAAATATTATTTTTTTTTGTTTAATAATCTTCTTTTTCTGACCAATCGTTCGTATCTTTTCTATTCAACGTAACATTGGCAAAGTAATATGTGCTCAAATGGAGTGCTCAAATCACAAGGAACGTACACATATTGCCTTCATCGATTAATGTGATATGCAAATGCAACACTAAAATATTTTTTCTATTCGAACTAGTAGTTCCCGAGATTAACGCCTGCAACCTGCAACAAACAAACTATTCAGCTTTATGGTATTACAAGTAGTATAGTTTCACTGATGTGTTTTATGTATATAGAATGATTTTCATTCCACTACTAAGTGTAATTTATAATTGCTTATACGGCAAATGTATCGAAAATTGAATACTACTTATTAAGAGCGCATGCCGTTTAACTTATATTTTGCCTTATAATTTCAACACAATCGCGTACCGTAGGCGTAAACTTCCTTACGAAGAGGACAATTCCGTATATCCGCGCCTTAATCATTAAATGGGATAATAAAGACGACGTCAATTGTAGATGCTGTGAAGTCATAGGCAGATTTAGGACGAACGACGAAAGTTGGCAGGTGAATCTTGATAAGTCTCATTTCCTACATCAAGTTAATAAATGTCGAACATTTTATTGAAAAAGTTTTAGAATAGTGATAGAATTTATTTTGGTGGTCATTCTTTATTGTAAATAGTGAATGTAAATGGTAAAATGCGTGTGGAGGTACCAGAGTGTAGGCGGTGTTGCTGCTGCGTTCCGCTACGCCGCGGTATTCTCGTGTTTGGGTACATTAATTTGGTAAGCAATATTTATTTTACCATCGCTTTTCTCTTCTTCTGCCCTTGTGACAAATGTATGGAAGTCTGCCCGATTTATTGACATTTATGATTACTGCTCCGCTTCCACGGGTCATAATCAGCCCTTTTAAACGTCCCACTGCTCGGCACGGGCCTCATTGCGAAGATCAGGCCATAGTCCACCGCGATGGCCTAGTGAAGCCTCGCACATGAAAATGTCAGAGGTGCGAGACTTTCCACGGGTACTGAAGTTATAATATAACCTATAAACAGGCTGTCTAATCCAAAAAGAATTCAAATATTAACAAACAATCTATTCCTTTTTATAATATTAGTACTTATAGATTACTGAGTGAAGTATTTCAACCGATATATTTAATAAACTATTTTTATAAAATAGTTTTTATACCTAGTAGAAGTAGTTAGTTAGTTTATAGTTTTTAGTAGTAGTTTTTTTAAAGAAAGTAAACATCTTTACTAATTGTGGTAAAACACAAAATATGAGTTTCTTCCTAAGTTAAATTCAATTTATATTTGACTATGTTGTGTTTTCCTTCAACTAAATTACCAATTACGAATTTAATGATTGTAAAACTTCTGGTAAATATGAATAAAAAAATAAACAACCCGATAATTTATGCTCTTTGAAATCATCTACTATAAAAAAAATATTTATCCCTATTAATAATAATTTTCACACTGTATTAATAATGTTTCTTTAAAATATACACGAGCTAAATCACCAGCCATTATCTTTTTTTTTTTTTTATGGTAAAAAGGGGGCAAACGGGCAGGAGGCTCACCTGATGGGAAGTGATCACCTCCGCCCATGGACATCTGCAAGCCTGGCTTGCAGATGCGTTGCCGGCCTTTCTCAGGAAAGGGAGGGATGGAGGAGGGAGGGAAGTGTGTGGGAGGGGGGAACGAAGGCGGAGGATGAAGGGAAGAGGGAGGGGGGAACGAAGGCGGAGGATGAAGGGAAGAGGGAGGGGGAAGGAGAGTGGGCCTCCCGGACTCTCACTCACCGGACAAAACGCGACAGCATAGCTGCCACTTCACGCCGGTCTTCTGTGAGAGAGTAGTACTAATGAACTATACGGGGCGTGCCGGCCCATTCGGTTGCTACCCGAAGGTAACAAGCATGGCACTACCACTTATAAGAGATCTAATAGTGTAGTGGTGTAATCGAACGAAATTTTATTGTTTATAAGACCAACGTCATATATTACGAGTAGGTACCTAACTATAAACTTTTACAATTCCAACATCAATTTCAAGAATACCGAGTATAAGACATGCACATTTGTGTACTCAAATAATAATGATTTCTATTTAATTCTTAAAATATATTTCTTACACTATAACTACCTACGTGTAGGTCACATTATGTGTTTACCCACTTTTAGTTTTTTGGCTTTGTTTATATTTCTGTATAGAAAATGTATGCAAATAAAATTATTTTTCAGATATATTCCATATCTATAGTTGTGATGGAAACAGTTCTAAGTTTCAACGAATTCAACACTCCATACATGATGGCTATGTACAAGGGTGTATCCTTCTATTCGCAAGCTTGGTTCGCCTTGGTCCTGTACAGTGCTGAGATTGTATTTAATATTGTACTTCTAATCGGAGCTCATCAGGTTTGTATGAAAGGATATTGAACTAATGCCCTCGTTTACTTTAGAATTAAAAAAAATATTACTATTATTGAGTTATCTGTAGTAAATTGTCTGTTTTTGCAAATATTTGAACAAGCCTTCCAAAACACTCACATGCTAGTCTTCGTCATAATATGACGAACGGTGTAATTCTCCTTTAAGCTTTCTTAAGAATACCCTTACTATATAATGTAGCATGTTGTTTTGTTGAATTTTATAACTTATGACAAACAGGTATTGGTAAAAAACATGTATTGGTGTAAACCATAAGGGTTTTTTTCAACATTGGGAAATGTAGTGACGCATACCACCAGGTGGTTATGTGGGCCTCACCAGCCAAAATAACCTAACGGATTACACTAAAACTTCATAAATTTCATCCGTCTTAATGGGGCGTCCCTTGCGCATGCAACTCCGACGCCCCGACGGCCCGGCTGGTCTGCCGAAGCAGAAGAAGTCAAAAGGGTTACTCCACAGTCCACTCTGCTATTCAGAGAAGTACCAGGAAGAACCCACCTAACACACCGCCCACCGAAGTGAGACCTCCCTGAACCGCCCACCGAAGTGGGCCCCTCCTGCGTGTTTCTTGACTTCGCATCCGGCCGACTGCCAGACGCGGTGAACGCACGTAAAACCATAAGGGATAATAAAACAAATTTTAAGTAAAAATTATTTATGTAACTTCAACACATCTATTTATATCAGCACTAATTAATAAGGCAGTATGTAATAGATAATCTTAATGTTTTATTTGCAGAAGAAGACAAAGTTGCTTAGAGCCTACTACTACTATGGGATCACAACAACCCTAGCGTCTCTCGTAACCTTCATAGTGGTAAAGCAAAGAGAGCTGTATAGGCATTGGGGATACTACATTATAGAATGCACCTTCGTGTTTTGTGGGATAGGTAAGATATTTGGTATATATTTTTCGAATATTTTTCTTTCATCATATAATTTTTCTACTTGTTAGTAAAAGGTTGCATTTAGACATAATAATTACAATAAAAAACAATTTTAAATATTTGGCCTAAATATATTTAAAAAGCAACTCACTCTCGCTTTGCTCGGGTTGGTCCCTAACTTCACTAGTAAATGTACACAAAACTTTAAAAATTATAAACATAAACTTTCTTCAAAAACCAATCTATCCATTGGTGAAAACAGCATAAAAATCTGTGCAGTAGTTTTTGAATGTATCGCCAACAGGCAGAGTCATATGTAGTGAATTATTTACCATATTTTCAGGTATTCATGTCTATCTCTTACTGCTGGTCCGAAGCGAACTCTTGAAGATGCGTCAGAACAGTCGATTTTGTTACGTGAACCACGCTGCAGAGATGGTTATAGAGACTCCTCTTCAAACTGGACGGAACCCTTTTTGAAGGAACCCTTAAATAAGTTACAGTAATTTACATATATCATGTCGATACCTCAGTTCCAAAGTGTAACAAATCCGAAATTTAGTAAGTTTGAGATAAGTATTAGAAATTGTCCACAAAACGATTACGCACCATTTCCAAAGAGTAACAAGTCGATAACTGAATGCAGTTTGATTGTTACACCCAATGTTTTTTTGTTCCAAACAGTAACAATTAAAGATAAACTCTGAAAACTTGGTGAAAATCTAAATAATTTTCTTTGTTTTCAGCACTGAATAATGTGTTTACCTAAGACCTTTAAAAAATAGTAATACATTTTAGCTTAATGATATAACTTTTAAAAAATACATTTAGAAAAAGTATCACTAGTCACATAATTTTCTAATTATCTCATGAATACCTATTTCTGAATTGTTACGCTTTGGAACTGAGGTATCGATGTATAATGATAATTATATTTAAATAACACTTTATAAAACTTTATGAAATTAACGTTGTAATTTTATTCGATGTATAGTATTGATGATATAGTTAAAAAAACAGTAAATCTGAACGTCTTTTCTAATATAAAAAAAACTCGCGTCACAATGTTTGTTATCGAACTTCTCCGAAACGGCTATGTTTTTTTGTACAGTATATTATTTGGTAGGACTGTTAATAGGTGTATTAGGATTATATAAAAGGAATATTTTTTATTCCTCTAGGTGATAAGGGTGGCTCTCTCAATATTTTTTGTTTTATTTTTAGACGATTTTATTATTATACTAGCAATACCCGCGGTTTAGCCCGCGTTCATTTTTTTAATTGCTACTAATCTTTATTCGATCACTCGCAATCGGTTGATCTGTAGATTACTTTAGCTATTTCAGAACCCATCCTTAATATACTCTCTCCCGCTCTTGGAATCCCCTCCCTCTCCCCATTGCTCGCTGTGCTGCACTTTATATTATAAGAGCCCTTACACCACCATAATCCGGCCCTGTAGAAAAAACGTTTATTGAAACGTTTTTTCACCACCTTTAGACCACCTTCAAAAATTAAAGTTTATAATTAACAAATAAATAAAACCGTTTAAAAATAGCGTTGATCGTAGAGGGTTGAAAATTTAGGGTTGTATGTATTTTTTAATGTTGTATCATACAAAAATAAAAAATAAATAGTTTATCTAAAAATAAAATGAAAAATAGGGGTGGACTACCCTTAACATTTAGGGGGATGAAAAATAGATGTTGTTCGGTTCTCAGACCTATATGCTCACAAAATTTCATGAGAATCGGTCAAGCCATTTCGGAGTAGTTTGACTACAAACACCGCGACACGACAATATTCTATATTAGATTACTCTAAATTTTCACCCTTCTTTCAACCAATCCCTATTTTCTAATAGTGATTAGAACGCGGGCGAAGCCGCAGGAATCGCTAGTATAGATATATTTTGTATATTATGACGGTAGTACATTTGTCAAAGCTATAGTTAACTGGCTTTTGTATCGTAAGTATGATAAACTGTCTTACCCATGACGCATTGAAAACAACGGCCAAAGGTGGACTGATATCGTTGCGTTATCACTTGCTATTTTAAATGCAATATATACTTGTTCATTTTGTTTTTTCAATAAAATACTAGCAAAATGCTCTGGCGTCACCTAGGTTTATAATCGGTCGTAGAAGGGGGCCCATTAGCGTCCGGCAATTCAGTCTCGGTGGGCAGTGTCTCTAGTGGATTGCTCCTCGTACTACTCTCGTAGCAAAGTGGACCCTTGGAGCCACCTCATGGCTGTCGTCAGGGCGTCATGATTTAGTAATCTTGCATTGCTCCATAAACGTAGAACGTCTGCTAATTCTGTGAATTCTGGCAGTCCAACTAAACGTTGTTTAGTTACAATTAAACATTACCCCATCTCCAGAAGGTGTACATCTTACCACCACCTCGGGGTAAGATGGGGTGAAATTCTTAATTTTGTTTTTATTTTTATGTTTCTAAAACATACAAAAATAGTTCTTAATGTTAGAAAATATTTGAAGATTATTAAAAAGTGCTTTATTTAAGAATAAATACGATTCTGTTAAATATGGAAGTTTTGCGTTTTTGTTCTCCAAACCTTAAGTACCCCGTCTTACCACACTCTCTCTTATTTCACGTACGTAGTATCTAATCCACTATTAAATAAGATTACTAAGTATTTAAATGTGATAAGCTTATAGAAGTCTTTATTAGACTGTACGTATAACCTAACATATTACTTATAATTAATAAGTATAATGTCAAAGTTCAAATATAAACTTATATAGATAACTTTGTGTAAAAACGATGGAAAATCCTATATTTTTTTATATACATATTCTCAAAAGGTCGAGTAAGAGTCTCAGTCAACTGTTTAATCTTCATTTAAACACACCACTTTAGTTTTAAAGTATTTATAATTTATAATATAGTTATTAAAATAAGTATGAAGTTGAGTACCTGCTGCTTGTGCTTCCCACTGAGGACTGGCCTGCTGGTATGGGCGTACCTTGGACTGGTAAGATTTTTGTTATTCCAATTTATTGGTAAGTGGCTATCATCGTTGATGAACATCTGCAACAGAGGAGGAGTTAAGATTGCATTGCAGGTCTTTAAGGGTTTAGGTCCCTTCTTAGGCAAAAATCTAGAAAATAAAAAAAAAAACATGAAACACTCTCTTATGACAAACGAAATATAAAGACATCTGATCTGATAGAGCGGATTGGTTCATCAATTATTTTAAAATAATTATAATATTATTCATGGGATAGATGTTTGTCGTGGCTGTATTTTCGAATTTTGAATTAAAATTTTAGGAAATAAATCTACATGAATATGTAGACTTCAAGCAGAACTTCCGAATCTCTTTCACATTGAATTGAATAAACTGAATCTAGTTAGTAGTTATTATGGCGTTACTCGAACAAGATGGTAAAAGATATCAGTTAGATTTCCTTAGAAAACGTTGTAAGTTTTCGAAAAACGCACTTCTCGGACTTAGCCAGCGTGGTCGACTATGACCTAATCCACCGTGTTGAAGGAAGGCCGTTCCGTAGCAATGGGACGACAAAAGCGGCTGATTTAGATGGTAGTCGCTTTCTTGCTCTAAAAAAGAAAAAACAAAGCTATCCTATGGTAACTACATTTCTTTCTTTTATTCTGAAAAACCTTAGATCTTAAGATTTTATGGTTTTATATATGTTTTTCCAGATATTAAGCTACTTAAGCATTCTGCACATACTTTGCCGAATGACTGATATCCTGAATGGGATCGAAGAGTCTTCTAACACTACCTTCATGTATCTTTCCATTTCGGTGGCTTTAATGTTGCTCCACTTCACCTTCCACATCGTGCTAATTGCTGGTTTACACAAGGTGATTTTTTTTAATTAGTTTAATTTATTTATTTTATTTATATATCACAAAGAATATCACATATTTACATATTGAAATGAAATATTAACTTCAAATAACCATTACGCGTGTGAAAAAACAATATTAAAATGTAGTGTTGTACAAGTAATAAGTATAAATACAAATTATCATACAAGTTTATTATATACATATATACATATTGATTGTATTTTTTACACAATTTAAAACAGAAATGTACTAATTTCATAATAATTTTTCATTAGGACAAAAAATATTAGTATGTAATGTTCCAGCCATCGTGAATCAATTTTAATAAATATTTTCTTTTAAAACTAGGTTAATAATATCTTATATAATAGGCGCTATGGTGTAATGGTAGTGTGGCAATCGAAAAAACACTATTAATAATAAGTATTATTAACTGAATTTTTAAAATTACGATGTCTTCTGATCATATAAAACAGTATAGACAGCAGAGGTTAGGTGGAGGAAGACATTGCGTTGAAACCTGCATGTCTGAGAGAACCTAGCAAGTTTTAGAGAAACATGTGAAGTCCACCAACTAGCACTAGGCCAGTGTAGTAGACGATGGCCTGATCCCCCTTCTATTAAAGGGAGGCCCGTGCCCAGCAGTGGGCCGTTAAAAAGGATTGAATTATTACGTAAAAATCACATAATTTATATTTTTTATTTTTCAGAAAAGCAAAACGTTACTAGAAATATTCTACTCCTACAGTGTCTTAATCATGATATTAACGTCCATCATTTCATCGCTATACATCCCGCTACAAACGTACCAATTGTACCCGCTACTGAAATTCCATATCTGGCAGTTTGTCCTCCAATACTCTGTGATTGCTGTTTTAGGGATTTGTAAGTTAATAATCTATTTAATTTATTTAAAACACTGTTTTTTATTGTATTTTAACAACTTTCTTCTAATAATTTATAATAAAATATGTTATACATCCAAGCTCAATTGAGACTGTGCAAAAGTTGGATAATAAAATTGATTGAAGCATCAAATTAAATAAATTAGTTTATTTAAAAACATCTCGAAAATTATTTATATTTAGTTTATTATTTATTATTATTCTATATAAACGATAAAATTTCAATAGACATATATGTAAAGTCCGCCAACCCGCCCTTGGCTCTCTACCGTCCCAGCAATTTAACATTTGCTTAATTATGTACTACTAGCACTATACTTACAAAATAAAAATAGCCTAACTTGCTCTTTATAACTTAATCTAACTGTGAGTGAAAGGCCCGTCAAAATCGGTCCAGCTGTTTCAGAGATTAGCCGGAACACACAGACAGAGAGTACATGATGTAAATACCGTATATACTTTCATATGCGTTTAGTGAAAAGCTGTTAATTTGAAATTAAAAACAGAAACTTTAATTTCATTTATAATACTAGCGACTCGCCCTCGCTTCGCTTGGGCTTTTTCCTAGATTTAGCATAGGCAAAGCCGCGGGATCCGCTAGTTATGCATATAAACCTTCCTCTTGAATCACTCTATCTAATAAAAAAACCGCATCAAAATCCGTTGCGTAGTTTTAAAGATTTAAGCGTACAAAGGGATATAGGGACAGAGAAAGCGACTTTGTTTAATACTATGTAGTGATGTACAGATGTACGAGTATAAAGTGATATATAGAATCAACTAAAAATTATTTCAAAAGAATTCATATAAAACGGTATAGTTATTACCAATTATTTGTTACAGTACTGCAGTTGTACATAGTGGTCGGCGTACGAAGCGTGATATCAACTTTGGAAGAAGATAAAGATTGTTCGACATCCGAACCCATCGAGGAACTGTGCGTCTTGCACAAGTATAACCCTAACAAGGACTATCACGAGGAATGTTAAGTTATTAAATATGTTTATATATGTACTATTTCTAAGCAAAATAAGCATATAATGTAGCCAGTGGCACTGTCCACAGAAAGATTCAAGAAGGCTATTTCGTTGGATTCAAATGTTGTGTAATATATTAAATAAGTTTCTTCGTCTTTTTTTGGGATTCGAATGTCAAAATAAAAAAGTATTATGTCATGTAAATAAATTAAAGTATCGTTATGATTTTGTTTTTTATTCAATTTAAATTTCAGAAAATTAAAGCTCTACATTATAGGATTTACATATGCCAATTTTTGGATGTATGTTTGTTTGTACCTATCAAAAACTCAAGCAAGTGTTTTCGGTTGATTCCGCCGTTTCGTGCAAATTTTACCGTTCCGCGGATAAAATAAAAAAGTCAAAATTTTTTTTTTTTCGATAATTATCCAGTTAAGTTCGCTACTAGATTCATAAAATGTGAGAGGCACCTTTTTATCTCAATTCGTTATTGAGAAAACAATCCTTGAAATTTTACAATTGCATGGTGATGAAAAGGAGAAGGGTTGTAATGAAATCAGGTAGGATGGTAAAGATATAAACTGAGATGGTAATGAAATACGACAATTCAGTTGAAAAAGGAATCTATAATAGTAAGTATAGGAAAGAAAAAAGATATGACTTGATTGAACCGACTTGAACCGCAAAGCTCCGGATGTAAGATCCAAGAAGAGAGCCTTTTATTATCTATGGGTACGCAGACGACAGCACTGTTGTAGAGAGATACCTGCCGAATGCTCAGGCCAGTAGAGATCAAAGTCAGTCTGAAAGAGAGGCCATAGTAGAGCGGTTGAATCTCACACTCAGGACAGTCTCCATTTGGGGCGATGCCAATCTTGTGAGTTTCAACACCACCAAAACAGAGGCGTGCCTGTTCACCACAAAAAGGAGTTTCTTTTTTATCTTGACTCCTACTTTCCGAAATGTGCCTCTGGAATACACTGACCGTCTTCAGTTGTTGGGAATGGACGTTAGCCCCAACATGAACTACGGGCGGTTCATCGAGTCTAAGGCTAAGGTAGCAGCGAGGAAAGTTGGCATCCTCGCAAAGGTCCAACAGTATTTCACGCCGGGACAGCTTCTTAATCTATATAAAGCTCAAGTTCAGTCGTGCGTGGAATTCTGTAGTCACATATAGGCTGGTGCTGCGAAATGCCATCTGTCAGCCTTGGACTCGCCTTGCGCTGAGGCTTATTGGTGACTTTACCCTGGTCAAAATCAACTTACAAAGCCTCGATCACCGACGTAGGGTTGCCAGCCTTTGTGTATTCTATAGGTTACATTTCGGCGAGTGTGCGCAGGAATTACATGATTTAATTCCCCCATCCGTCAGTATTTGTCAAAGGCAAAATCTGTAAATCGATTGGACCTGAGAGAAGTTTTACATTATCAAAAAGGTTAGATTCATGTAGATATTTTAAAATTATGGACTTGTCTATGCTTAATAACTGGTCGTTATTGACATCAAGTGCTTCATTTGAATCAAATTGTTCTTCACCGTAATCATCATTATTTTTTAACAAAAATGAAAACCGACTTCAAAACCTTACAAATTGAAACTAAAAAGAACAAAAAATTTATTTACTTAGTTATTGTTGGAGTCGGTGCCAGCCAAGAAGGACAGTTTTATCCTGCCTTTGCAATGAACTTTCGAACGGATATTTTGATTATATTTACAAATTGATACATTAATTAAATTGTATTAAGATAATTTTGCTTTTGCTGGCACCGACTCCAACAATAACTAAGTAAATAAAATTATTTTTTTTTTCTTTTTAGTTTCAATTTGTAAGGTTTTGAAGTCGGTTTTCATTTTTGTTAAAAAATAATTTATTTTTAATTTTTTTGTGGAAATTAGATATTATGTTTAAATTTAATATTGCAATGCTAACTAAACTACTGCTCCAATAAGTCAGCGAAGTTTTGAAATGAACGACAATAGTCAATCCAGATTTGTCCACGTCTATTTTTCCACGTAACTCGTAGACGTTAATAAGATTTACATTCTATTATCAATCCACCTAATATCCTGAATGAATACGACTATCAGTTCATAAGTACGTATAATATTAAAAGAATTTTCTTTCAACTCCTAACCGTTGAGGAGATATACCTTACATCATCACAAATTCTTGAACAGCTTTAGAAAATATATGAAAAAGGTAATCAGTGCCGATAAAATTTAAGGGTTGCCCTCGATTTCTCTAGGATCCCATCATCAGATGCTGACTTGGTGACAATGAGAACATCTTGAATGTATACCCTACCGAACAAAAAGAAATTTTTAAAATCGGCCCACAATTCACGGAGAAATCGGTGAAAACACATAAAAAACAACTGTTGAGGAATTTTACCTTCCATCATCAACTCATCCACATGAGATGATGATTTTCATACGTAGAAGCTTTATCGGGTTTAGAAAATATATCAAAAACATAACAGGTGCCTGTAAATTTTGAGAGTTGCCTTCAATTTCCCTGGGATCCCATCATCAGATCCTGATTTGGTGACAATGGGACCACCTCGGAACTATACCCTACCAATCAAAAGAAAAATTTTTGAAATCGGCCCACAGACGGCGGAGAAATCGGTGAACATACATAAAAAAAACACATACAACGGAACATATAACCTCCTCCTTTTTTGAAGTCGGTTAAAAATGAAGAAAACCTAAATGTTTGTTATGAACAAAAGGAGTGCTAACATCTTGACATTCAAAACAATTCAGACGCCGTAAAGCTATAATTTTAGTTTTATCAGTACTCCACACGAATTGATGGACTTGCATCGTGCCTTTAAATCCTGGGAAGTGATTATATTGAAAGTGTATTGGCAAATAATATTCAAAGTTAATTCTCTTGTTCATAACTTTTACGGTTACCTCTACAACTGTCGCCTGACGGCTAATATTTTCAACCTTGGTTGGTTGCCAGTTGAAAATATAAAAATAATCCAAAAATGTCCAATATAACAGATGTAATGGTAACCTACTAAATTAACTAGATTAGACATTAACATTTTGTGGTAAACCTTTGTGATATTATATTTCTGTTCTTAAAATTATATTATATTGAGTATTTTTGTTTTTTTGTTATTATTAATTACTAAGGCAAATTATAAACTTTTATTCTCCTGTAATTGGTAGTACATAGTAATTTTATGAGTTTTGTGACAAGGCCGGATTAAGGAGGTCTAAGGGCTCTCGCAAGATTTTCTAAATTCTTTCATGTTATGTGCTAAAAATTTTAAATTTGGCAGGAAGGTAGTTTAAAGTTAGTAGGTGTCCATTAAGAACGGATTTTGTCATTGGGCCGGATTGAGGTGGTCTAAGGGCGATCGCAAGTTAGAATGAAATTCCTTCATTTTTTGTGCTACAAACTTTAAACTTGACAGGGAGTTAGTTAATAGTTAGTAGATAACTTTTACGATAATACAAATCTGACACTCCATTCAAAGGATATTACGAATTTAACAATGGGGAGAGGGAGGGGCAGCCAAGAGCGGGAGAGTTAACCGCGCGGCTCAGGAGTATATTAACGATAGCTTCTGAAATAGCTGGAGTAATTTTGGAGAATTTTCAGGCAATCTACAGATCAATCGATTGGGAGTGATCGAATAAAGATAAGTAGCGATTAAAAAAATGAATAACTATAATAATTGTATTTTAAAGTTATTTTTAATTAAAATAATAATGAAGTCTAAAACTCATATTTAACTCATTGGTTTGTTTCTACTTCACTTACTTGCTACGAAGTAATTATCAATTTCTTTTATAATTATGGTGATCGCCTCTAAAAACATTTATTCTACCCCATGTTTAAAACAGATTCTTAACAATATTAAGCTGAACTACTTTATTTTTTGTTTTATTTAAAGAGCTAAATAAAAGTTAAAAACCAATCAGTAGGTATATGATATAGATGCGTTATAAAAAATTGCCCAGAACGTTAGTTTTTCCGTTGTACGTCGCCGGCAAAACCAACGTCCGTAGATAGCGTGTTTACAAACAACGCGACATGATAACAACATGAACGAATAAACTATGGACGAGACACATAAGCGGACGTACCTTTACCGGTAATGTCAGTAATCAGGATATTTTAGGCCTGGCCGTTTGTTTTTACGTCAGTCTCAAGCACTTACTTGTCAACAAAACATCTCCCAAAAATGACTAAATGTTCTATTAGATGGTATAAAAACTATAGCAGCGGAAGCAGCACTATTTCTTTTCACTTGTAAGTAATATATTTTATTACATTTAATGTTATTTATCACAAAATTTAAGTAAATGTAAAATAAAATTTCGTATTATTCAACTATGTTAAATATAGTCGATATATCTATGTATTGTTGACATCTGACAACCATCATAAAATGGCTGGATTATACCGTTCAAAACAAATGACAGAACTGTCGAGTAAGTCCATTTGACATCGACTAGTGCGTGACAATGTCGAAAAATATATCGATATTTGACGAAATAACTAAGCGAATAATGATGTTATTTGTACAGTACAATAACATAAAATACTTTTATCGCAGTATCCTACAATCTGATGACAATAAATTTATAATAATATTTTTATAATTAAATAAAAACATTATAAATGCAAAAATTATAATTAGTATGTGTACTTAATTTTTTATTTTATTTTAACACATAAATTTTCTTTCCCATTCGAACGTTCTGGGTTTGATTGTCGGCGAAAAATCAAACAATATTTATTATTAATATTTAAAATGTCATTGATATATGTATTTTATCGACTACGTTCAAGCACTAGCATTAGAGTGAATTTTGATGTATTGTGTCAATTCTTTGTGTGCGTTATACTTCAATTGGTTGAACATGTTTTCATGCATTTGTATTTTGTGACTGGTCCAGTAGTTTATTCGTTCATGGATAACAAGCACAAAGCAAGTTCTGCTAGACAGACGGAGCTGAACCCTCATGGCGTAGTGTCGCACTTACACACTGCGAGTGTAAAAATAACTTTGAAATCAACGTTTCTCTTCAAACGAAGTGTAGTTCAATACACAAATAAATAGTTCTGTTTAGTGAATAATTGTTAAAATCAGGAATTCAAAATGAGGTGCGAGTTCCCGATGCTGACCAGGTGCTGCTTCTGCTTCCCGCTCAGACTCGGCTTGTTAGCTTGGGCGTATATAAAGACGGTATGTTTTAGTGATCTTGTAATGTTTTGATAAACATTATTGTTAGTGTAAAAATTACTTTACAAATTGTTGTACTTTAAGATAATCGTCTTAAAATTATGTCTTATCGTTTTTTTCTGTCAATATCTATTTATAAATAAAAAATGATGATGTTTAATAACATTACAAAAGTTCCTGTCATTGTTTTATGGTTAAATAATAGTTTTTTTTAAATATCTGAAGGCAGGAAATTCTCATGCTATGCATTTTATCATGTCTTGTCTAAAGGGTTTCATCTGAGCGTTAATAAATCATAGGCACGGATGGGGTTGGGGTGTGGGCAACCTTAACGACATGCAAGTCATTGTTTATGATAGCGGATACTTAGGAAATGTGGTGGAGGATACTTACTTCAGAACTTCACGGCCGCTCTGAACTTCTCCAATTTAGATGTTTCGTACCTATTGAAAAAGCAAGAACGAAAAATATAAAATTCAGCGTGTCTGATGCCTGATTGTATAGTATACACGCATAAGTATGTCAAGTTTATGAAAATATCAGTAGTGGATGCTGAGACTTTTGTTGAGTTAAAAAGGAACTTGATGTTTTTTCAATACGAATAAAGTCGATTTTTCATACATTTTTAAAGGGTGAGATTAGGCGGTTACAGCGTTCGAGTTCAAACTTGCCACATATATTTGAAAAACATAGGGAATCTATATCTTCAGATTATATTTATTAATAGCTATTTTGTAAGCAGCGATTAATACAATTAGTTAACTTTAGAACACATTATCATTGGTAAAGCAGACTCTACTGAAAAGCCACAAAACAAAGGGTTGTATTCAGTGGCTACGTGCTAGCACTAGGTCTATGAATCAGCCAAATCAATAATTTAGGAGGATTTTTGGTTTCCGACAGAGAGATAGCCTTTTTCATAACCATAATTGCTGTAAAGCAATCGAAACGTCGGGAACTAAAAATTGAAAAATATAATCCACGACAAAATCCGGAAAAATACTTGTATTTAAAATGTCAAATATTCAAGTTAATCTGATGCTGTAGATACTTCTTACATCTATTTTAATTCAATTAAATTTCTGTTACAGATATCCACGGCTATGTTGCTCTCGTTGTTTTTGTATGGGGTTATCAACGAATGTGTCCGATACGGGCTTTGTCACACATATAATTTAGCTCCTGTGTTACGATTCTACATACCAATATTCTCGATATTATCAATCGATATAATATTTCATATAATATTTATAATAAGCGCTCACAAGGTAAAGTAAAAATATCCAATTTAGAGGGCTAAGTCTAGCCATTATATATACATTTTCTCTTGCCTTTTTTTAACGTTCTACTGCTAGGCACGGCCCTCCCTCAGTACGAAGGGGATCAGATCATAGTCCATCACGCTGGCCTAGTGCGTTTTGGCGGACTTCACGTGTCTTACGAAAACTAGCTAGGTTTTCTCAGGCATGCAGGATTCCTCATGATGTTTTCCTTCCCCGTGAGACAAGTCGTCATCATGATAGAAATGATTCGCACATGAAAATAAGACCCGGATTTGAACCGTTAAAGCGCGTTACTGCTGGTCTATACCTATATAATAATAGATATAAATTCATTGAAATCTTGTCGCTGACACAATATGACCATGACATCTGATGATATTAGTTTATTACACACTCTGATGGCGCTCAGCTTTATCAACTCCATGTAGCTATTTTATTTAAGCGACTAATTTTAATGCCTTATTAAAGCATACGTCGAACGTGTCTATACAGGAAACATAGCTATATTTATGTTTATTTCCACTTTATTGTTCTTTTGCGAACGTAGTCAAGTCTCACTAACAATAGAGTAGATAGTGGTTATGGCGACGTTTGGTTTAGTTTATGTGACCCTACTTGATTGCGGGTTGATTCCCTCTGGGGACATTCATTTGTCCGTCTATCTGTCTGTAACCTCATCACGAGGAAACCACTTTACGGATTTTGATGAAACTATTTACGATGACAACTGGTTATCCTTTTTTTTTATCGGGGGGAAATCCTCATGGACTACCTCCGCCTGGGGAAAGGCGGAGGGGAGTGCCGGACTCCTACCGGCTAAAACCACCCCGGTATCTCCTCGCACGTGCGCGTGAGGCCGCGGGAATCCACATTCTTCCACAGAACAACTGGTTATCAGAGTCAACCTATAGGAGCAAGACGCGTACAACCTTGCTTGCTTATGATTTGGTAGAATAGGTACATTAGTATTTTAGAAATCATGAATAACTAATTTATAAATCACATTTGATTTCAGAAAGAACACAAGAAAATGAGGCTCTTCTACAGATATAATATATTTAGTTTTCTACTATGCTTATCCGGACTCATCATCATGGTATCTCTGTTCTTCGTCGACTCGTTTCACTTTTATAATGCGTATTTCTTTGGATTTTTCCACATAGCTGTAATTATGTGGATAATGCGTAAGATTCATAATTTATTTACTTATTACTATTTATAAACTAGCGATTCTCGCGGCTACGCCCGCGTTCTAATCACTATTAAACAATATAGATTGGTGATAGAACAATGAAAATTTAGGGTTATAAGTATTTTTGATGCCAAATTATAAAAAAATAAAATTTAGTCTAAATATAATAAAATTTATCTAAAGAGCGTCCGCACTGTATGCGCAGATACAAGTGTACTCTCTATTCATTATCACTCTCATATTCCGGTACGACTGCTCGACACGACCAGAGAGAGTTAACGCGCAGGACCGACGGCTTTACGTGCTCTCCGAGGCACGGGGGTGAAACACCTCCAACTTCCCAGCTTCGGGCTGTTACTGAGGCTTACGAAACAGAAAGACTCAATAACTAACTTGGCCCGACCCGGGACTCGAACCCAGGACCTCTCGGTGTGTGACTATGCATGCTAGCCACTACACCACCGAGGCAGTTAGACATACCAAATATACACAATGAATTTTAAAATGAAATGTGAATGAGGGAAAAATGAATAGACACTGTGACACGAGATTTTTATATATTAGATTGTATGCAAGGTACTTACATATACTCTGTTTATTCACTTCTTACAGTTCGAGCCAAAGGTTATTTAAATCTCTGCTTATCACCACTATACATTAAAATTTAAAACCTATACATTAAATAACATAATTTATACTATTGAGATAGAGATAAAGAATGTAATATAGATACATTTATGAGTTCTTAACAAACATATTACAAATATTTCTATAAATAAATACATTCATGTGTATCTTGAATTAAATTATCCAACAATATTCGAAGAACAAAAAATGCTTAAAAGTTACATAATTTAACTAGCGACTCGCCCTCGCTTCGCTCGGGCTCTTCCCTAGATTTAGCACAGGTAAAGCCGCGGGATCTGCTAGTTATGCATATAAACCTTCCTCTTGAATCACTCTATCTATTAAAAAAAACCGCATCAAAATCCGTTGCGTAGTTTTAAAGATTTAAGCGCACATAGGGATATAGGGATATAGGGACAGAAAAGGCGACTTTGTTTTATACTATGTAGTGATACGGTGCTGCTTGCTTGCTACACTGCTCAATGAATTTATTTATTAATAATGTATCTAAGAACGTGACATTATATAATTATACATTTATTTATATAAATAAAAATAAATAGCTAAGCGCAAAACTCGGAAATAGTTCGACCAATTCGGCAATTTTTTTTTGTATGGGCCTTAAGGCACGCTGAAGGATTTAATAAAAAAATACAAAGTTTCTAAATATAAAATACTAACTTAACCTAGAGACGAACTCGAGCGAAGCGAAGGTGAGTCGCTTACCAATATGATAAAATGTGAAAGTATGTTTGTTTGTTTGACGTATTTTATGTGTAGAAAAACTTTTTTTTTTGTAATAAGGCTGGAAAGTGACGTAGGCTAAAACCCCAAACAAACCCAAGAGAGAATATAATGAGTTGCTTATTAGGATTATAATATATCTAAAATTTGCTTTCAGTTATTCAAATATACGTAATAATTCTGGTGCGGAGCGAATTTATGAAGCTGAAGAGGAACTCTAACTTCCAGTTCGTGAACCACGCGGCAGAGCCCGCTGTTGCGAAAGTGGACTTGCAGAGTGTGGAAGAAATGCAATATTAATGTTCAAGCAATAATGATTTTATACCTTTATAATGTATATATTGTCAGTAATGAGAGCAAAAGAGACAAATGTCAGCCAGTATATTATGTACCTACAGTTCGCGTCACGTAAAAAGAACGCTGGAAGAAAGTGGTGAGGGGTGTGTTTGCGCATCGGTACATTCGCATACGAAATTCCTAAGCCTATTCTTTTATTTTTAAACTAGCCTTTCGCGCACGATGTATATTGAGTATTGGTAGGTACATTGAAAAATATATTTGATAGAATGTCATTATATAGAATTCTATTAGTTATTAAAATATGTTTGATTCATCGTAGAATATTTAATCTACTTACAAAAAATTAAATTAATTCGTTTAATATATTTTTTAAATTATTAACAGCATTATTATTAGTCTCTCTTTTTATAAAACAATATACGTCAAAAATATTTTTTCACTATTTTTATATAAAATCATTTCGTAATTAATAACTTTTGTGTCCGCGATGGTATTTTAAACTGACAAACCAATAGCGAGCCGAAAAGCATGTGACGCGTGCCCCGACGTCCCGCGCCCCGCGTCTTACCACCAAATTGGTCGATAAATTGCCTCTGCGCAACTTGACAGCCAGCGTTCTTTTTACATGACGCGAATTATACTTATATATAATAAAATTCTAACTCAGTTGATTTCTTTTAAATCTCATTAAAATAGTCATTATTAGCGAAATAGGGGCAGAATCAATAGTTTTTAGAACATTTGTCTGTCTGAAACCGCATCACATGGAATTCACTGAACAGATTTAGATGAAATGGTTAGTAAATGATGAAATGGTTAATGCCATATGATGATTACAATATAATACTTTTTACTGCAGGAAAATATTTAATTTCTAAAAAAACTATTACTACTATTTGTCAATATAAGTCTTGCAATATATGGTATCGGGATAGCACACCCATTCTCAGATTAGAAATAATTTTAAAATCAAATAATATTGTAAAATGTCACGGTCCGATTTTGTTATAAATAAAAGATATTTGTTGAATAATAAATCTCTACTGATTATATGTCATTGTCTTATTTTTAACTATTTAAAGAAGAAAAATTAAAAACTTTTACGTCATAACTATGGACGAACAGTTCACGTTTCTATTTTCATAATGAGTAGTAATAACTAATAAAACAAAGTTGCTCCGCACCGTCTTTACGGCTAAGATCTTTTAAACTATGTAATAGATTTTAATGCGGTTTTCATCAATAGACAGATTTATTCAAAAGGATATTTATTTATAAATTGTACGTTCAATGCATTCATACATTATGTATAGAGAAAAGCCCAAAAAATATTTCTTCTTTTCTTATACTAATCGTTGAACGTACCAAGGGATCGATCGATCAATCGATCCGAGCGCATCCAGGTTAAGTCGCTAGATCACTACATCATCACTACATAGTATAAAACAAAGTCGCTTTCTCTGTCCCTATATCCCTATGTACGCTTAAATCTTTAAAACTACGCAACGGATTTTGATGCGGTTTTTTTTAATAGATAGAGTGATTCAAGAGGAAGGCTTATATGCATAACTAACGGAACCCGCGGCTTTGCCTGTGCTAAATCTAGGGAAGAGCCAGAGCGAAGCGAGGGCGAGTCGCTAGTATGGAATAAAGCTGAATTGACATAATTACACATTTTATAATATTAATACGTATGGTAACAGATAAGTTTGTAAACAACTTCCGTTGTTTATAGCTGACGGAACAAAATATTTACATAAAAATTGGTATGTCTATTTGTATATAAACCTTTGGTCTCTGACATCTTTCCACGTGCTTTCGAAATGATAGGAAACTTCTGAGCTAAATGCGATGTACAATACATTATCGTACTAACAACAAAACGTATTATATAAATACCTATAAAAATCCCTGTGCCTTTCATTCAGATCCGTTCAGACGTGATCGAGTAACAGACAATAGTGAGATTAATCTATACTAATATTATAAAGCTGAAGAGTTTGTTTGTTTGTTTGGTTGAACGCGCTAATCTCAGGAACTACTGGTCCGAATTGAAAAAATATTTTTGTGTCGGATAGTCTGTCATTTTTCATCAATGAAAAATGTTACAAAAACGGGAGAAAATTATTTCTTTTGTTTTTTAGCCTTTAGAACGCGAGCGGAGGCGCAGGAAAGGCTAATAATTTTAAATTAGGATGTTTATGTTTATATTTTAATAATTTGATTCTCTTAGTTGTCATTTTCATATAAAATACTTATTTAAATAAATAAAATAACATACCTAGTTATGTTGGGACATTATTATTTATTACACACAACGCCGCCTTGTTCCGTGGTAAGCTACAAGGCTTGCGTTACGGATACCAGATTGATGACATACTACACATATATATATAACTTTAAATACATACTACATATTAGGTATGACATTAAAATCTGTACTGTAAACATTTTTCCCCCTTATCTCTCTTATTTTTCAATAAATTGTTGTTATAAATTCTTTTAAACAAGATCGGGATTTTATGGTTAACGGCTCACCAATATAATGCGCATAACCGGTTATCAAAACTGGCTTTATAATTCTGAGAATTATATAAACATACATACACACAACATATCAAACAAAACTTTCAAAGCAGATATATTCATTATAGTTTTAGGCATACCTATAGTTATGTATTTTTGTAGGTCAATGACAAAGTGACCAGAATATATAGTAGTAGAATGTGGGTACTAAAGGTTGTTGACATAACAGAGGTGTTTTCCACAACAGGTAGTGGTTTTGAAAAACAACATTTTTGCAATTCCTCATCAAAACTCACTTCACTATACAATAAAGTATATCACTCGGAAATGTATAAATTAGCTAATTATAATCTTTTATTATATTATAGTAATTATTTTACTTGAGCTTCATCTAGAGCTAAGCTTTAGTTCTTACATATTTAAACCCTTTATTCATTCAACGAGTGTTTGTTACAGATTAATTGAATTGAATTATTATAGATAATGCATACGCAGATATCACAAGATTAATGTCCCTCTATTACCTAAAAATATTAATAAAAGACAAGAACTCGAGATTCGTTTATAAGTAAACTTTATATTTCAGAGTCATGTATCGTCTATGGATTATCAACGACACAAGTAATTCCTCCCTAACAATTGAAGCTAAGCGAAATCCAGTGAATTATAGTTATATAAATATACACATAATAATTACAATATCTTCTATAATGATGTGTAGCCAATCCAGATTGCATTTGAAGGAAGTCGGTAAATCCTAGCTTCCGTAGATAATTTATTTACAAACAACACTAAATGATAACAAAATAAACACAGTTCAGAAAGAGCCGAGCGGCAGACTGGTCAGAGAGCTCGTGGCGTCGCTCGGTGTCGCACTCACTCTCGCGAGCGTCTAAAAATAACTTTAAAGATCAACGTATCTCTTTAAATTAAGTGTAGTTCAATACACAAATAAATAGTTCTGTTTAGTGAATAATTATAAAAATCAGGAATTTAAAATGAGGTGCGAGTTTCCGATGTTGACCAGGTGCTGCTTCTGCTTCCCGCTCAGGCTGGGCTTGCTCGTTTGGGCGTATATAAAAACGGTATGATTTGTTTTTTAGCGTTTGCCAATCGTCGTAATTGGTGTGACTATTACTTTGACCATAGCTGTTATTTATAATGATTATTTTGATATCATCTGCCATTATTTTCTTGTCATTAAGAAAAATATATATGTACTCGTTAAAGTGTTTGTCTAATTGTGTGTATATTTATCACAGTGAAGTAGTTGAACTAATTGAGCATGATGAAATATGTTCTCGTATCATATATATACATATAGATTCGATATATAGATTATTTACGCCTGGTGTTAGGAATAATGTGTGATAATTGATATATCCTAAGCAATATAGCGAAAGTAAGTAAATACTTGCTTTATAAGATTAAAATTAAATGTCCTTGCGTGTAGTGCATAATATATTTTAACATGAAGTTTATTATTATATGGTAGGTTCGGGTAAAAAGTCCTAAGCAATAAAAATCCTATTTCAAATTCTTTGAATCGCTCAAGGTGACAAACTTGGGTAGCTAAAACTCAAAAGTGGCACCTAGAGCGTGTCACGACAGGATGGCTCGTGCGATGTCGTTAGGGTGGTGCGGCGTCATTAATTGTGGGAAGCGGTTGCAAACCATCAATAACAAAAAATCGTCCGAAAGAAACGTAATCTTTTGAAACTTAAAAATAAATATGTAAATTTGCATTATTGATTTCCATTATTACATACTTTTATGACCTTTGAAGTTTAAATTATAATATTATGATTCGAAGCACATTATTTTAATTTTTCTCTACACACGTTGTTGGTGGTTATTAAGGCCTAATAAATTTGACTGTAGGCCTTATTATCCTCCCCTTTGTATTAACATTACAGTTTAAGTATCTTTTTTAAAATGCTATGATGACAACTGTTTACTTATTATTTATTTATAGTGACATTAATCACAATACCCCAAAGACGAGCATAATATTATAAGCAGCTTCAGGGCAACTGGTTTAAACCATCTTTATTAGCAGTAGCACCAGCTCACCCTATATCTCGTTTTACTTAAGCCGTTAACATAAAAACCATCGACATAAAAATTGGAGAAGAAGAAATTGGTAAAACCCTAAACAAACATCCTGAAACGTTTTACCGTATAGTTTACGATAGAGATAGTTCTATTTCGGACAATGACCCAGATCACTTGCCACTCGCTGATACAAACCGTATTTAAGCAGCTTATAGCCTACACCCTTTAGGAATGCTGAAAACACCAATCATTAGGAGAAAAGCCTTAAATAACTGGAGATGCCCAGTCACTCAAGACCAGTTTGATAAAAACAAAGAAGAGAAGAAAATGATAAAGACTTCGAATCTCAAAGGTAGAAGTGGTACTAAGAAAAAAGAGAGTTAGTACTGTCATGGTTGTGAAGAGGATAAGATGGCAGACATGAAGCAATGCGCTAAATGCGGAAAGTGGTACCACGAAGAGTGCATCGGTCTGTCAGCAGATGATACGGGCACTTTTGCGTGTCCTGATGGCTGTTAATGAAAGAAATTCGTTGTTATTAGGACTGCATTTAATATGATTAATGCATACTTATAATAATTATTGATCACAATTACCAAATTTAAGAACCTATATTATTATTAATGTAAGTTAAAGTATTAGGCCTTAATACCCGACCATATTATATAACGGCCTATAGACAAGGTTTGAGAAATTGCAATTTTTTTATTTATTTATGGCTAAAGTTGTCATTTTTTGTTTATAATAAATTAATATGAATGAATCCATATGTTTACTTAACATTAAAACTGGTTGATTTCAATGTATACTTTTTATTTTATTTTAAATCCTGCTTAGCTGGACCTAATAACTAAAAATATGAAAATATTCAAAATTTATTTCCTTTTTCATAATATACCTAAATAAGGATACATAATAAATAAAAATATATTCATTTCTATAAAATTGACGAGATGAAACGGCATGTAAAGACGTACATACATACGTACATGCATATGTGTACATGTAATTCTTATAATTATAACTCTTGAATGTAGATTGTCATTGTTTACGATCGAGTATAAAATTAAACGCAATAAATGTGCTTATTGAAATGTTTATCAAATCAGTACGCGGTTCTATATCCATACTATGTCATACATACGAGTATATAACTAGTGGACGCGATGGACGTTGTCCTGTACACATCGAAAACTTTTGTAAAATTTTTATAAACGACTTATTTATAATTTAATAAGTCATTAATTGTCTTAATGAATACATAACTAAAGAATTCAAACAATACACTTTGTAGGAGACCGAATTATAAATCTAAACCATTCTCGAATACATTCGAACACATATAAAACATTTCATCAAAATCGGTCCAGCCGTTCAGGGGGAGTTCAATTACATACACACGCACAGAAGATTTTTATATATAAAGAGAGAGGTGCATTCGAGAATGGTTTAGATTCACAATTCGGTCCACTACGAAATGTATTTTTTGAATTAATTAGTTATTTATACTAAATGTAGACAATAAACGATATATTCAATTACAAATAAGTCGTTGTAGGCAACGTTGTTTTGCGCTCGCGTACTGAAACATTTCACCGGGAGCAAAAGTTTATAATTTCAATGTGTACAGGACAACGTCTATAGGGTCCGCTAGTTTATATATAAAGGTAAACCTACCTATAATAAACGTCAGATAAAAACCACAGCTAGTATATTCCTGCTATGATAAAAATCATTGTGCAATTAATTACCACGGAACGTTTGACTCAATTGGTCCTACTTTGTCCAGTTGCGGTTCGATTCCCGCTGGGGGCATTCATTTGTTAAGCACGAATGCTTGTACTCTAGGCATGGGTTGTAATACATATATCAATTATCAACTATCTGGTATCCGTAATACAAGCTTCCTTCGTAGCTTACCGCGCAACTACTTGGCGCTGTCTGTAATAATGTCCCAACATATTTATTTACATACCAAATACATATTTTAATGATTGTAAAGCATAATAATTAATGTCTGTTACAGATATCCAGCACTTTACTGCTCTCCTTGTTGATATTCGTTACTATCGACAAGTGCTCCCGGAATTGTCGCATGGACTTGACTCATATATTCACGTTCCAAATCCCAGTTTTGGCTCTACTTTTAACAGATATAATATTTCATATAATATTTATCTTAAGTGCTCATAAGGTAAGCTAATTGAATATCTTTAAAACAACTATATAGGTTCGACCGGGATTTCGGGAATAGTTAGGAAGATTCGACTTACTTCTACGTGACATTGGCGAAATAAGCTGTGCTCAACTGGCACGCTTTGAAGCCATTAAAAAGAGAATTGATTCGACTTAGAATTTAATTATATTATGTAGAGATATATAACTTGTGTCCGATTCACTTTTCATATTTTAAAATTTTAAATAGTATTTATATTATGTAAATATGTCAAAATTTTTTAATAACATAACGCCCTCAAAAATACAGGAATTACGCGTAAAAGCTCCGTTGTTTTAATTGTTTTAAAAAAAGATTTTTGAGAGATATATAATAAAAAGATGAAACTTAAAATTATTCGTATTTCATACAGCTTCATCACAAGACATTTTGAAGTACGTTTTTTTGCCGAATTTTTGAGACAACTTCATTTCTGTTTGAGTCCCGGACATGCAGCAGGACTTCACATACGGTAGATCAGAGTAACTTTGAGATAGGACCTAAGCACCAAACCAAAAGTAAAAATATATCACAATGTTGTGACCACGCCAGTAGATAATGAAAAGTTTGATAATGCCTAATATTTAAAATCCACTCATATGCTGGAGGTCAAAGTTATCACTTATTATAAAACGAAGTCCTCCGCCACGTCTGTCTGTCTGTCTGTTCGCGATAAACTCAAAAACTACTGCACCGGTTTTCATGCTGTTTTCACCCATAGATAGAGTCGTTCTCGAGAAAGGTTTTAATATATAATTTGTCAAGTTTTTGTATACATTTACTAGCGGTACCCGCGGCTTCTATACGATGACGAGCGAGGATGAGTCCAAGCGGAGCGAGGGCGAGTCGATAGTTTGATAATATTTATTTTGCCAACTACAAAACGAATTTATGGGACATTCCTTTGTAAACAATTTCCGTTTTATATTTAACTAGCATTTCTTGCGGCTTCCAATTCCGGCGCGGAAAACCAATTTTTTTTGAGTCGCGCGGTATGGTACCTCGCAAAATTTACGCCCGTCCTTTCCATTTTTCATTGATGCTCCGCTCCTATTGGTCGTAGCGTGATGTAATGTAGCTTTCCTCGATAAACGGACTATCCAACACAAAAAGAATTTTTCAAATCGGACCAGTCGTTCCTGAGATTAGCGCGTTCTACCAAACAAACAAACAAACTCTTCAGCTTTATAATATTAGTATAGAAGTATAGATTTAGACACTTAATTAATAATGGTTACGTATTAATATAAACTAGTAAACTATTCACATACATACGTTACTATATATTTCTCAAAGATGAGATATTTTCTCGCAATAAAAGACATGCTATATGTTGATCCGGGTAACTATCTATCATCGTATAAAACTTCATCAAAATCTGTACAATGGTTTTATCGTGATGAGGTCCCAGATAAAATTCTAATAACTATAGATTCGGTTTCTGCATCTAAGTATAATAATGAATACTTCAATAACATTATACTCAGTCTTAGTTATTATTTTATTATATGTATTATGTCTTAATCAATTAATATTTTTTTTTATTTTCAGAAAGAACACAGGAAAATGAGAGTCTTCTACAGATACAGTATATTTAGCCTGGTAATATACGTATTGGGATTTATTATCTCGACCTGTCTCATGTTCACGGACTCTTACTTTATGTTCGCGTTTATTCTTGGATTATTCCAGTTGGCTGTATTTATGTGGATAATAGGTAAGAGGATGTTCAGCAGGTTCTATTACTGCTTAGTGCTATAAATAATAAAAAGATCTACTAGAGAGAATTGAGAATGTATTACACATACTAGCGACTTCTCATCGCTTCGCTGGCATTGGAAAAAAGGTGGAAAAATGTTGAAAAAACAGTTAAACAGTTCTTTCCCAAATCTCTACCTCCTCCTTTTTTGAAGTCGGTTAAAAAGTAGTCTAAGTTACGCCTTATAACATTAGCGATCTGTGAGTGAAAGTCCTGTCAAAATCGGTTCAGCCGTTCCAGAGATTAGCCGGAACAAACAGACAGAAAAACAGACAAAAAATTTAAAATTAGTTTTTTGTTGCTAGTATCGTATATACTTTCATATGTATTAAGTGAAAAACTGTTAATTTGAAATTGAAAACAGATACTCCAATTTTATTTATATATGTATGTATAGATACAGATTCTACTCAGAATTTCATTATATGTATAGATATTATAAAAGCACATAAGAATCCTGATACATTAGATACAAGTAATCACTTTCAAATCGAAAACAAACAACCAGATATTAGTAATCTTGTATATATCGTTCAAAGCCAATCTGCACATCGATTCATAAATAATTCCTTCCAATACAGTGTCAGTAACCCAAACACGTTTAACACGTTTGCTCAAGAATAAAGTAGTCATTAAAATTTACGAAAGCCAGAAGAAGACTTAATACGTACATACCTAACTGTAATATTTGAATTAATGTCTGTATGACTCATACATATATTGAAAAAAACTGGTATTGTAGAATTTCTATTAAAGCTTATTGTTTTTATTTTAATAACATAATCTTAAGATTTTATAAAATAACGGTTGTCATTGCGATTGAAAATAATATCTAAGCTTCTTGGAAAGATTACTTCCCCTAGAATTGAAGTAAGTTAGTTAGTAGAAGAAAATATAAATAAAATTGTAGAATCAATATTACACACAGCGCCATCTTATTCTGTGGTAAGCTAATAGGCTTATGTTACGGATACCATAGTTGATACACTTCAGACGTACATATAACTATAAATACATAAATTATTTTTATTTTTATTATATTATTATACCCATGACTAAAGTTCAAACATTAGTACACAACAAATATTGTACCCACCGGGACTCAAACCCGCGATCGCTAGCACAGCAGGTAGGGTCACTACAAACTGAGCCAAAATATGATATGAGCATGTACCTAGTATCAATTAAATAAATAAATATGTTGGGTTACACAGCGCCATCTAGTTCCGTGGTAAGCTACAAAAGAAGCTTGTGTTACGGTTACCAGACATTTGATATACCACATATATAAGTTTAAATACATACATATTATTATAAATATAAACACCCATGAGTGGAGTACAGACATTCGAGTTAACAAATGAATGCCCCCAGCGGGACTCGAACCCGTGACCGCTGGCGCAAGAAAGTAGGGTCACTACAAACTGCGCCAAACGTGTCGTCAGACAAGCCATACCTATAAACATTTAAAGTTGTCTACGAGAAATCGCAACTTTTTCTTTACTTTTTGGGTGTGCAATATGCACAATAATGTTTTATTATTATATTTCAGTTATTCAAATATACGTGTTAATTCTTGTACGGAGTGAAATTGTGAAGTTGAAGAGGAACACTAACTTTGAGTTCGTGAACCACGCGGCAGAGCCCGACCTGACAACGACTAAGGAGGACTACGTAAATGCTGAAGATCAACATTATTAATTAAAAGTTACTTGTAAAATACTTCAATAGACTTTAAAGCTTTTCATCTCTTAGGGGACCACACATAATGTTAAATAAAGAGTCACTAAATTTATTTTAATAATTATGAAAGATATTGTGTAAAATACAAGTGACGAACATGCAGTCAAAAATCTCTTTTCTTTAGAAGACAAAAATAAATTAGAAAAGAAAGTAAATATTAGTAAGGATTGAATGTTACTTCACTGCATAGTATAAAACAAAGTTGCTTTTTCTGTCCCTATATCCCTATGTATGCTTAAATCTTTAAAACTACGCAACCGATTTTGATGCGGTTTTTTTAATAGATAAAGTGATTCAAGAGAAAGGTTTATATGAAGAGCCCAAGCGAAGTGAGGGCGAGTCGCTAGTATAGTATAAATGTATAATAACTAATTAATTCAAAAAATACATTTTGTAGTGGACCGAATTGTGAATCTAAACCATTCTCGAATCCATTCGAACAAACAAAACATTTCCTCAAAATCGGTTCAGCCGTTTAGGAGAACAGAAGATTTTTATATATAGACATAAAATTTTATTTCATGTTATTATATATAATTTGTATTCTGATATTGGTGATAGCGATTGTACCTATGGTCCAAGATCCTATGGCCGCCAGACGTTTCTTATTTTCTCAGTAACCAAATATATGGGATTATCTTACATAATTAATGGATGCCCCTTAATTGGTTGTCGGCTCAAATTAGCAGGTAGCATACAATCTAAGTACATACTTAAACTAATTGATCCCATACATTTGGTTACCGAGAATATAAGTTATGCCTGGCAGTCCTGAGATCTTGATCTCTACACATATATGACTTAAGTATATAAGTTTGCAATAAAAAAATTGTATAAATTGTACATATAATATATAGGTATACATTTTATAGTGACAGTTTAGAATTAAGTTTTTAATAGTTACCTGTTCGAGTCTCGTACAGTTTCATATTTTATAAGTAAGATTTATTTAGTGTTATATACTTGTAACATTAATATTGATTAATTAAAATTACGTATTATCAACAATAGTTTCTTTTTTCCACAAAATAAATGAAAAGTTAAGCGTTTAAAAAAGTTAAACCTAGTATTCTTGCACGAATAGGTGTTCTTGTCATCTAGCCTTGAACGAGTAGTATGTGTTGCCAGTGATAAGGCACTCTCTTATAAAACCAAATGAAAACGATTCAATCTCCGGATCTCCCGGATCTCGCACCTCTCATATTTTATGTATAAATTATTTTCTGCATTATTACGGGAAGGAAAGCAAAACGGTCCAAAACAAAAAACAAGTATACAAAAGAAACTATTAATTTTATTAAACTTTTTTAAAGTAAAAAATCATCAACACCAACTATATTATGTACGAATTTGTCTTAACTGCCTCGATGGTATGATGGTGGACACGTAAGGCTGCTCGGAGTCCTGGGTTCGAGTCCCGGGACGCATTAAATATGAGATGAGACTTTATGACGACTCATAAGAAATTACACCTTTGTTTAATTTTGGCTCATCGGGCTCGAACTCAAAGCTTCAAAATCAATAACGTTATTTGTTATTCAACTAAACCATAAAGATAATATTTATGTCAAAAATTGGTTTAACTCGTAAAATATTACCGTTATTAGTACTATTATTACAGTTTAACAAAATTGCACTCGAAGTTGTCGATGGTTACTTCTAGTTCTATTATAATTGAGTAATTTACACAATAACTGCGATTGCTCAGCATCCTTTTGAATGTAAACCCTGTATTTTACCCAAAACAAAATCATAAAAAATACTTGATTGAAATCCATTGAAGGTTCTAAAACGCTAATTTTTCTTTTTAAGATTCAGAACGTTCAATGTAGAGCAAAGTCACGATTATTTTCAAAGATCTTACTAAGAAGTAGTATGCAGGAAGCATCCTATTAATCCCAGGAGACGTCTACAAAGGATGTCAACACGTATTCAGTACCATTAAGCGTCTGTTAAAGCACGTCTGTATCCAGAAATTTAATTTCAGATATCACAATCCAACGAAACCACCTAGTTTAGTATGAAGTGTAATTTTACTCTGAAATTACCTGTCATGAGAAAGTGTTGCTTTTGTGTTCCTTTAAGGAAGGGGGTTATTATTTTTGGATATGTTAATCTGGTGAGTTATTTACAGTAATTTGTGAAATACTATAATATAATTTATGACACGTTTGGCGCAGTTTGTAGTGACCCTACATTCTTGCGCCAGCGGTCGCGGGTTCGAGTCCCGCTGGGGGAATTCATTTATTCATTTGTTTTAAAACTTGGATGTTTGTACTCCAGTCATGGGTGTTTATATTAATAATATGTATGTATTTAAACGTAGTATATCAACTATCTGGTATCCGTAACACAAGCTTAATTCGTAGCTTACCACGGAACTAGATGGCGCTTTGTATAATAAAGTCCCAACATATTCCTTTATTATAAAGAAATTTAAAAAAAATGGGCGTGTCTAGTACTTTGTTTTGGCGATTTTGCATTACTTTTGGCGTAGGCGTTTACTTTAAAAGTAGACGCACGAAGTGACTTAATTTTAATCGGAAATAAAGTTAATTTAAAGATGGTCAATAGTGGATCGCTGGATATCTGAAAGGTAAGTCAGGAGACATGGGCTCAGGCCACTGATACTAGGCACTAGGCAGTAAGTTTGTGCGATGTCTCAACTATTTTTAGTATTACGAGTATTAACACTTGCCAAATAAAGCAATTTTAGGGTATATCCGTATCTGAAAAAAGTTTGACGGCTCGCACTTGATTAGCTTACTGGATTATTAGTAGTGTAATAAAGGGCTAAAAACACAAAGTAGGTATGTGCAGTATGCACAAAGAATATTGTTGTAGCCCAGTGGTAACATGTTTGCTTGCATACTGAAGTGAAGCGGGTTTAAATCCCGGGTCTTGCACCTCTGCTATTAATATATGCGAATCAATTCTAACATGATTACCATTTGTCTTACGATGAAGGAAAACAACGTGAGGAAATCTCCATGTTTGAAAGAACTTTACAAGCGCAGTACGCCAATCCGCACTAGGACAGCGTTGTGGACGATGGCCAGATCCCCCTCGTATTGGAGGTAGGCCCGGGATGGGATGGGTGGGATGTTAAAAATGGCTTTATATGCATTCAAAGACTATGATATAACATTTTTATATGAGAAGAAAAAAATTAAAATCAGGTCAAGGCTATTAAATGTGGAAAGCCAGGTTCTAAAGAAGTGAACGATGTTTCTACTGTAAATTCTAGATAATAATTAATTCATAACATATTTTTCTTGCGCTTGTTTACAAACTTAATGAATATCGCTTTAATTTTTATTTTCAAAACACTCTTATCAACCAAAGAGCAATTTTTCTTAAAATGTAAATATTTATTAAAAGTAATAAATACTTCCCAGAACAAAATCTTAATTACGTTATTATCTAAACTAATACTATGGGATTGTTTATTTACAAAAGTGTCTTATCTCCAAATTGAATCGTTGAAGAAGAATGCTAAATTTGGTAATTGGGTAAGCAACACGCGCACACCTAAGATTCCATTACATGAAGTAATAAAATTATTCATAATAATATAATATGTTACATTTCAAATTAAATAAGGTAGGTATGTTTATAATAATATACGCATTTAAAGTCACATATGCGTAGTGTAGCAACTATGTGGTATCCAAAAGCTTACCATGGTGATAAAATGGTGATGTGTGTTAATGTCCAAGCATAATTATTTATTATTTATTCAGCCCTTATAAATGAAACTATCTTTTCGGATTTTGTCGCGGATTTATTTGGATTTTTGCTTCCCGACGTTTCGAATGCTTTACAGCAATCATGGTCACGGGAGAGCTAAGGTATTTGACGTCTCAGGGGGTTATATACTTGTTAGAGACAGTGCCTACCCATAATTTACAAAAAAAATACAATGTAAAGCATTCGAAACGTCGGGAACAAAAAATTATAGTAAATCCGCGACAAAATCCGAAAAGATAGTTTCATTTATAATGTCAAATATTCGCGTAATCCTAAGAAAGTATTATTCAGCCCTTTTTAACGTCCCACTGCTGGGTACGGGCCTCCCTTTAATACAAGGGGAATCAGGCCATAGTTCACCAAGGTGACCTAATGCGGGTTGGAGAACTGTCACAGAAAAGGTATCATCTTTTCTGTGGTGTACACTGTACAGTGTACATGCCTTTCAAAAACTTACTAGGTTCTCTCAGACATGCAGGTTTCCTCACGATCTTTTCCTTCACCGTAAGACAAGTGGTAATCATGATGGAAAAGATTCCCACATGAAAAAATCAGAGGTGCTAGATTGAACCCCCATCACTTGGATATCCAAAATTCCAAACGTTATCAGTGGACAACCACTGCCTAGTGCCTAAGAAACAATATAACGTACCGAAAATATCGCAAAAACTACTTAAGTGTCTACTTCTTCAAAATGATTTTTCATTGAAATCTAATGTTTCAGGCATATATTTCTTTCGAAGTTTTCTTATGCACATAATATCTAAAATATTCATCATCTAATTCTTAATTTATCTAATTTAACGTAGATTCTTCACACTCTTCAGAACACATGCGAATAAATACTTATCACTACATAGTATAAAACACAGTCGCTTTTCGCTGTCTGTCTGTCCCTCTGTATGCTTAGATCTTGAAAACTACGAAACGAATTTTAATGCGGTTTTTAATAGATAGAGTGATTTAAGAAGAAGGTTTATATGTAAAACTAGCGTATTTTACTTTGCTCGCACTAAATGTAAGCCTAACTAACTAACTAAGACTAGCCCGAGCGAAGTGAGGGCAAGTCGCTTGTTTTATATTAAAGCAAAAAAACTTTCAATGTCCTGTGCTTGTTAGGGGTATAAGTAAACATTAATTGTAGTTATTCCAAATTAATATATTCTACTTAACTAGCTGTTTCATAAAATTATTATATCATACCTTGCTAATTAGAATTGATGCGCAATTTTATATTTAATTACAATGTGTGTTATATGTAATTCTATTTCTATCATCATCTATATCATCATTATAACACGGAAATTAAAAGAAACTAACTTTAAATTAACCTCTCTTAATTCAAACCCGTTAATTTATTATAACTACTAAGCAACCTATATGATACCGGCATTTACCGCGGCTTCGCCCGCGTTCTAAAATCGGAAACCCAATTCATACTTTCTTACGCCGAGTCAGTAATTCTTTTTATGTACAATGTATACGCCTATACAACAGGATCCCAGAAAACGTTCAAAAAGCTTCCATTGCCTTTAAAAAAAATTGTGAACGAACGTTTGTGTACTAAAGGCTATTATCCGATTAACGATTTTTTAGAAGACAGTACGCCTTGGGAATGATGTGATCGCCGCCAGGCTATTTCAACATATAGAATTATTTTTAATACGCAATTTAATTTGAAAAAGAGAACGAAAAAAAATTGTCCCGCTGAGTTTTTTTTCGCCAGTTCTTCTCAGGTCAGACGTTTCTTCTTTCCGAACTGGTGGTAGACTCATGACGTTCAGTAAGAAATTGTAACAATTTTTACGCTGAATAAAATATTTTGATTTGATTGATTTTATACTATATTACTGGAGAAGTGGAGAATATATACTGAAGAATACAATGTTCTGTTAGTACAGATTTCTCAGGGATTTAATATTTTCCTGCCATAAAAAGTAACCTACGTATATACCCCGTCCTCCCTACCGGACCCTACCCGTATCCACCTCGTGATGCGACAGATAGACAAACAGGCAAAAATTTACTCCTCTTCTAATACTCCATGACACATTACCATAATACCACATTACAATAAGATTTTCCAAATAATATTTTATATACAGATTCGTTGACTAAGTTATAATTTTATTACTAGGTACGTTTTATTAGTTAGTAAACATTTCTCAGAAATGAGATAAAGAGTGCCTATATGACCCGGATAACCAGCTATCGTCATACCAAGTTTTATCAAAATCAGTGGAATACCTCGTCATGTCGAAAATAAGTACGTATCTTAAACAGGGTCATCAAGTAAACAAACTTTAGGAATAATATTCTACTAATAATCTATACTAATATTATAAAGTTGAAGAGTTTGTTTGTTTGGTTGAACGCGCTAATATCAGAAACTACTGGTCCGAATTGAAAAAATGTTTTTGTGTTGAATAGGCTATATCACATCACGCTACGACCAATAGGAGCGGAGCATCAATGAAAAAAGTTGCAAAAACGGGAAGAGCGGGCGTTAGTTCTGCGAGGTACCAGACCGCGCGATTCAGAAAGAATTTGGTTTCCGGTCTTTAGAATTGCCAATAAAGAAATTTTACTTAATCTAATAACAAAATATCCAAATAAAATTTTAATTACTTTAATAAACCGAACCGAATAACCCTCACGTTGCTCGAGTTAATTATATTCAGCGCAATCCTAATTCTTTTTCTAGTATAAAAGTAGACAAAGTTCTATAACACCAGTGAAGGACAAAAATTAAAAAAAACTTTTTCCTATATGTCCCATACCATAACTTCCATATTATATCATTAAGTAAAAGATGTTATTTTGACATAAGAGACAGACGCATCAATATTATTAATCTTTATCTTTATATATATATGTATGTATGATTGTATGTATGTATGTATATATGTATGTATATATGTATATATTTATGTATGTATGTACATATGTACGTACGTTTGTGTGTATTATTATGTTCTATTTCCAGGTTTTCTGTCTATTAATGTTCCCGTTCCTCGTGTTCGTTCTCGTACAAGAGTTAACGACAGGAAAGAAAGCAAAAGAAGAAGAAGACGATGTTATATTAAGCAACAGTTTTATACATCTTCCGCTGACCATCACATATCTTATTGTGGATGTGATCATTACCATCGTTTTGTTAATTGGCGCTCATAAGGTAAGATGAGTTTTCATCTGGTGTAAAATTTCTCTGGTTTAGTAAAGAATTCTCATGTAAAAAGATTTTTTGGGGTTGCGTATCGAAATGGTAAAACGGTACAATATCATTAAAACTCCGCTGTCCTTCCGTCTTTCTGTCACCAGGCTGTATCTCATGTACCGTGATAGTTAGACAGTTCACATTTTCACAGATTACGTAATTCTAGAAAAAATACTAAAAAACAGTAAAATAAATATTTACAGTCCTCCAACCCGCATTAGGCCAGCGCGTTGGACTATGACCTGATCCCCATTGTATTAAAGGGAGGCGCGTGCCCAGCAGTGGGACGTTAAAAAGACAAAAATACTAAAATAAATATTTAAGGGGGCTCCCATACTACAAACATGATTTTTTTGCTTGTTTTTTGGTACTAAGACGTAGTGATTCTTTTTGTTTTTAATTATTAGAAATAGGAGTTTTATTTTTGAAGCAAAGCGAAATAGAAACTGTTTTTGCTTCTAATAAAATAAACTTGTTTTCCTTCTATTATATTCTTATGAAAAAATTTTGCTTTTTTTTTCCCAGAAAACAAAAGTGGCATCTGGGATACTCGTGGTATCTTTTAAACGGAATGGCATATACATAAAATCAGTTTGGCTGAAAAAAAATCTGAAATTTACACAAAAAAATTCATTTCATTTGTATTTGTAGTCGCAGACATTATTTTATTTACCAGTAAATAAGCAAATTACCGCTGTTTTTACGTATTATGTTTTAGAGACATCGAGGCTTACTTCGAGTTTACTTCTACTGCGGCATTCTATTCCAAGCGCTCACGCTCTGCATGGACCTCATATACTTCGACTTTAGAGACTATATCGAGAATATTGTATATTTTTTTTGTTTGGGTAAGAACTGTACTACTGTACTAGTCGCTTTCTAGATTTACTTTTAATTGGTGACATATTAATTTATAATATACACTTCAATAAGTATTAACCTAAAATCATCTTTTTACACACACAAGCACGCACATACACACACGCACGCATGTACGCACGCAGGCACACAGACAAAATTTTTAAAAGCTTATAAGTTCTACCTTTGTATCGTTAATAGTGACCATTTCAATAAGAACTTCCAAAAAATATTAATTACTGTATATATTCAGTTCTGAATTTTATTATATATAAAGTTGAAATTAAAAATGATCTATTGCAGGCCTTAATCTATATCTACTGGTGTTGGTGTATAACGTAATTCATATCATCGAGGAGAGTAGATTGGTGCAGTACGTGTCTCACTGCCCTAACCAGAACATATACGAGTAACTTGTATTTCTTAAAACAAATGTAATGCTTAGGTAAGTATCCTTTTCTCTAGACATTCTAATGTACTCGTACATACACACAATCATTGTATCTTCTAAACCATACCTTTAAGAAAACGCAATCATATTCCTAAAAAAAATCGCAGTGGTATCCCAGCGGTAACGCGCTCGCTTGGATAACCGAGTGATGCGGGTTCGAATCCGGGTCTCGCACCGCTATATTTTCATGTGCGAATCATTTTATTCATGATTACCACTTGTCTTACGGTGAAGGAAAACATCGTGAGGAAACCTGCATGTCTGAAAAAACTTAGCAAGTTTTCGAAAGACATGTGAAGTCTGCCAACACGCACTAGTCCAGCGCGGTGGACTATGATCCCCCTTGTACTGAGGGAGGCCTGTGCCCAGCAGTGGGACGTTAAAAAGGGCTGATGATGATGATGATAATAAAATGAACTAATCATTTAATTGCTCTTGGTTGTTCTATATTACCATTACATTGGAGTAATGGCATCGTTAATATCTCCTACTTAGCGGGCTAATTTCAGAGTTCGCTTCTGTAACTGAAATTGGCCACAAGGACATTATTGTTTGCTTCATAATGACACTTGTGAGTAATTTTGTAATCATCACATATACGTCAGTACGATTAAGTATAATACAGATATATGCATTGACATTCGAAAGGCACTGTATGAAAATAGCGTTTATCTTTTGACTACGCGGTTGGCTCAGTTTGTTAGTGGCCTTACTTTCTGTGTAAGCGGTCGCGAGTTCGAGTCCCGCTGGGAGCATTCATGTGTAAAGCACAAATGTTTGTACTCCAGTCATGAGCGTTTATATTTTGTTATGGATGTATTTAAAGTTATATACTCGTATGTGTTGTATATCAACTACCTGGTATCCATTACACAAGCCTTAGAATTATGTGATGCTGTGTGTAATGTCCCAAAATTTTTTTTTATTATTTTTCGTCAAATATGAACCGATTTGGATGAATGATTTTGGATTTTTTTGTTTGAAAGTGTATTTATTGAAAGTGAAGATAAAAAACCATTTCTAGGTGAGAAAATAGAGCAATATTGATTTTTCACCTACTTAATTTTTATGTTTGATCACACTTTTCACAGTGTAGTCCGATTTCGATTATTCTTTTTTTATTGGATAGCGTCTCGTTTTAAAATTTGGTGCTATTTAAATTAAAAAATTACATCCAGTGCATTAAATATCTTCACGTGATTTTGATATAATCTATGCGTATCTATTTATTTTATTATGAAATCGTGTTGCGGAGTCGGTAATTTATTACGTAGCTACCGACGTATTCAAATGGATAGTAATTTATAATCCCATATTATTTCCTACATATTTGTTGACTTTCAACACAACACAAAATATTCCGTCTAATATTTTTGCTTCGACCTAACCCAATAATATTCTCTGACCGATTCCGGCCACGGCGGCCAATGTCATTGAGACTGGCCAACAGCGTAGGAGATATTAAAGCACACAAGCGCACGCGCAGACACAAAAAAAAATAAAAGTAAAAAAAAGAACGACGGCTTTACTTGCTCTCGGAGGCACGGGGGTGACTCACCGCCAACTTCCCTACTCCGGGCGATTACTGAGGCTTACTAAACAGAAAGACTCAATAACTAAACTTGGCCCGACCCGGGACTCGAACCCAGGACCTCTCGATGTATGACCATACATGCTAGCCACTGCACCACCGAGGCAGTTACAGAGTAAAGGAAGCAACTTGCAATTATCTAGGTTCTAGACAGTAAACATGACCGCACCGCCTCTTGCTATAGCTCCAGTAGAGACAACAAGGCATATGATAGAGCTGTTAGTGATTCACTGATTCATTAAAAATAAAAATTAAAAACCTTGTTTTATATCCTTGTGCATAATATAAATTAAGTATTTTTATTTTATAAACTTAGAATTTTTTGTGGTATTTAATTTTGTAGAGGTAATATATGTTTAAAATATGTTTTGCCCTATTTTGTATGTAGTTATAATATTTTATTCCCGAAATTTGAAATGCTTTTCAGTTCAGATTCAGAACCTATTCGTAGTCAGATAGATTTTTTTTCATTTATTTGTGACTCTAAGAACATAAGATATAAATTTTTGAAAAGGCTAAAATAATAGTTTCATTCAATTATATATATGTATATGGATTTTAATATAATTTTAACACTTTAATAGTGGTAGTGCCATGCTTGTTACCTTCGGGTAGCAACCGAATGGGCCGGCACGCCCCGTATAGTTCATTAGTACCACTCTCTCACAGAAGACCGGCGTGAAGTGGCAGCTATGCTGTCGCGTTTCGTCCGGTGAGTGAGAGTCCGGGAGGCCCACTCTCCTTCCCCCCTCCCTCTTCCCTTCATCCTCCGCCTTCGTTCCCCCCTCCCTATTCCCTTCATCCTCCGCCTTCGTTCCCCCCTCCCTCTTCCCTTTATCCTCCGCCTTCGTTCCCCCCTCCCTCCCACATCTGCAAGCCAGGCCTGGCTTGCAGATGTCCATGGGCGGAGGTGATCACTTCCCATCAGGTGAGCCTCCTGCCCGTTTGCTTTTACCATAAAAAAAAATAATAATAATTTTAACACTTAGCATAGCGTTGCATGAAACTGAATTAAGACAAATTATTTTTGTTCTTATATAACCGGCTTTAATGAAGACTGTATACCTAGATTCTAGAATACTCCTTTATCATTTTAACTCAAGGTAAATCAAATACATACATTTATATATAGAACTAGCAACTCAGGGTGAGTTGCTAGTTCTATATATAAATGTATGTATTTGCTTCACTCGGGCTCGTCACTAGCCATGCATTCCGCTAGTTAAAATAAATAAAATTTAATACTTCTAATACCTTAGTCTCTCCCGTGACCATGATTGCTGTAAAGCATTCGAAACGTCGGGAACCAAAAATTATAATAAATCTGCGACAAAATCCGAAAAGATAGTTTCGTTTATAAATAAATTTTTTAACTCCTTGTTTGAAGTTGGTTAAAAAGTAGCCTAAGTTACGCCTTATAACATAAGCTATCTGCGAGTGTAAGTCCCGTCAAAATAGGCCCAACCGTTTCAGAGATTAGCCGGAACAAACAGACAGAAAAAAAATTTAAAAATTGTTTTTTGTTGCTAGTATCGTATATACTTTCATATGTATTTAGTGAAAACCCCTTAATTTAAAATTAAAAACAGACACTCTAATTTTATTTATATGTATAGAATGTGAACTCGCAGTCAACGCTACTCAGCAAAAAACTGCAATTACATTGCATAAACAAAAAATCCGTGAAATATACGAAAATGAGTGAGAACAACAATATTTCATAAAAACATTAAACGCTATCAAGGCGGTATTAGCAGCTCTCTATTTCCATCGGTGGAAGAAGACCGTCAGTAAGCAAAGTACCGCGTCGCGCTATACACGTACGTAGCTATGTCGGCCACCGTCGAAACTAACTTGAAGTAAGTCGGCGAAAGTTTTTCTTTTTAACGTCTTGTGATACTTTTATTTTGTGGTCGATTCGTGGTTTTACGCCTCAAGGTTAAATCGTGTTGTTGCTTCAAAGCCTTTGTTACGGCTATTATTCAGAGCGATATAATTACTTCGTATTAATTATGTTTCATATTATGTAATATTATGAAATATCTACGTATAAGTGTGAAAGTTTTTTTGTAATATACTGAAGATGTGTTGTTAATTTTATATATAATGTATTTATTACTTCCGCAAAGGAAAATCATCATTAAGATATTGATGGTATCATCAAAGATATTGGCGTTCTGATGAGGAAAACATAAAAATTGAAAGATCGGCGGACAAAAAAATGGTTTATTAATCTTATATAATTTTATACATAATAGTTATTTAATTATTATAAGTAAACATCAAATTATATAATTTCATATGTTATCTACGATTAAAAATAATATCGGAAATTAGCTAACATAAGGTTATTTCAAACAAAAAAACATACATACAAACTCGAAATAACTCTTTTTTGGAAGTCGGTTTAAAATATGTGTCGTGATGTTAAAATATACAAAATGTTCCTTTATATTCTAAAGAATGTAGTCAATCTCCGTAATCGAAATGTAAACAAGAAATTTTAATCAGAAAGCAAATTATTAGTAACGATTATAAGGCGAACTTCGCATGAGTGACTTTACGATCTCTTCTTATTGCGATAAGGTAATGATTTCAAAACAATATTTTAAAACTCACTAACCTTTGCAATCCTAATTAGTATTAATTAGTAGTATTTATATACAAACAAACTTTATATTATCTTTATGAGTAATTTTCGTGCCTTTGATAAATTAGCATTTATAATATAAAACTCATCATGTCTCTTGTTTTAAAGTTGATTTTAACATAAGGTTATTTAATGTTGGATTTCAAAATTAGAAAGAGAAAAACGTTTTTTCTTTCACATCAAAAATAGTTCCATTGGGTTCTTATAGAAATCGGTCTAAAATACGAGAATAAAGTATAATGTATTGATTCTCTCGAAAAAAGTCTGATACTATGAGTGGAATAGAACTGCCATTATTATATTTTATCAATGCATTATGTAAATTATAACTCGTAGCGGTAAAATTAGGTAAATCATTTTCAAGTAAATTTGAAATAAACGTATATGTGACCTTCAATTTGCGCTCCAGTGAAACATAATAGAGACATGGCGCGCTCAGTAGTTGCGTGTGCACAGGATCACAGCTTCGATTCACGACCGTAACATTTGTAGTGTATTTTAATTTTTTATTGTCCCACTGCTGGGGGTGGGCATTTATTTAATATGTGTGTATTTTTGTTATTTTGGTTGGGACTTTGGACTCAGTTCCAACGTAGCGACTAGCGTAGTAAGCAAAGCTAGTATTTTAATATTAAATTAGGCAACAAATGTTACCAATTGTTCTTATTTTTAAGCATTTTATATTGAAGTTCAAAGTCTCAACAAAAACAATAACTAGAATTTCTTGTTTTCCAAACATAATGAAGTCATATTTTTTTAATATACAAACAACAATTTTAAATCTTATTAGAATTTTATTAACTGGTGTTATAATAACACTTTTTTACATCGCGAATATTTGGATATTATACTATCAATTATTTCGTGCGGTTTTCATACGCTGTTCAAAAAACATCGATTAGTAAAAACAAAAAAAAAAGTACAGTTCAAATTTTAATAATATGATTTTATAATGAAAGGAAACACCACTTCAGCCACATTACCGCATTACTGAGTTTTTAGTTAACAATTGAATGAATGCAATAAAACCGCTCTTGTAACGTTATCATGTTATTTTGATGTTACTTGCCAATTTGACATTAACACGTGGCAAGATTTCGAATGATTTTTGAAATAATAACTTAATTTCCTCCTCTATATGACCTTCAAACCATCTGACATTGTAAATCTTCCATAATGATTTATTCATTAGACTATTATAATATTATTCGATAAAAAAATAATAAAAACTAGGTATAAGGCGTTTGTTTTTTGCACACTTAATAGATGTAACACAGGTTTTTAATTATGCTAACTTATACCTACTTAAATTTCTTTTAAAACCATTTATTAGGCGTCAGCCTGTACTATAGTACCTTCCACATGGACTCTTAACGGTGAATAAAATAAAAACAGTAGAGAGTGTTGATGTTAGTGAGTTAACCTCAAAAGAAAAAGTTTGATGAAGTCCGCCAATTCAATTCAATTTTCTCAATGGTTTAAATTTGAGTACGAGTTACTTCACCAATGTCACGTAGAATGGAGAAGACACAAAGAAGATTAGTAAAGAAATCTGAACTAAACCAATGGTTCCAATATCGTAATATAGAGTAGATTATAAATTAAGATTAAGATAAAAAATTAATATTAATTCCGCTGAGTTTCTTTCGCCAGTTCTTCTCAGGTCAGAGGCTTCTTTTTTCCGAACTTGTAGTACCTAGACTCATGACATTCAGTAAGAAGTTGTAATAATTTTTATGCTGAATAAAATATTTTGATTTGATTTGATATGAAGAAAATTAGTAAATAATACTGAATAATCTAACCGACCGCTACAATAAGATTGTGAAGCATCGACCGCTCTAGAGTTTGCGTGATTAATGGAGAAAGTAATGATGACATTATGAGTCCGCTTGACGGAAGACAGACTTTCTTCACGTGTAAGTACATGGAAATTGAATTATCAGATCTCATAGGGAAGGAACTAATTACTATAATATTATATATAAAATAATGGGAAAGTTAATTTATGTCTAAAGTTGAGTGAGAGTTACTAAACAAAATATAACGAAGTGTTATAGGTGCGTAAATAATCATGCAACGCATCATTGCACTGCGGCGAATAATTTTGGTGACGTGTTTAAGACGATTTTTACCTATAAAATGTGTTTATTGTTCAACTTTAGTTGGATTTGGGAAAAAACTGGTCTTCTGGTGGCTTTATTAGCGTTCCATAACTGTTTAAAGCAATAAATAAAGCAATTGCCCGAGCGAAGCAAGAGTGAGTCACTAGTGTTAAAAGTAATTGAACCGGTTACAGGTTAAAAAATTAACTCAAAGAAGGTTTAATAAAAAATAATGAAAATCAGAGATACATTAAGGCAAACATCGAACGACATCATTTTTGAATTCCGTTAAAAATTAGAACTAAAAAATAAAGATATACTAAATTCTGATAAACAGGCATTTACAAATATTCCTGCTGATCACTCAAATAACCTAACCTAACCCAACGGGACTCGAACCTGCGAGCCCTAGCACAGCAAGCACACTACAAACTGAGCCAAACGTATCTTTATAATATGGACTAAACTAGTAAGCAAACGGAAATAGAAGCCCCGTTCTTTAGAAACGTTGTAATCATATACTCCGTTCACCGAGATGATCGTACTTTAATAGACATTGTGACAACTTGGCGAGACCATGGCATCAGAGTAAAAATACTTTTTAAACAAATTAATAACTAGTAATGTGCTTCACTCGCATTTATTAGAATTTATTCGTATTAAATTTTAAATATTTCTTTTAATGTACTATGTACGTTTAATTATAAATGTTCTACAAATATCAACTTCGTAATATCCTTTTGTTTTAAGTTGGGTCGTAGATCGTTTTAACTTCCTCAATTTAAATTTTAATATTTATAAATTAATTCTGATTAAAGCTCTAATCTCACGTCAGATTTTTTCAACATCATGACGTCCTCATCCTCAGTTTAACGAATTTGGTAGGAAAATCCATTCTCTGTTTATCTAGAACGTCGTAATAATCGTGATGTTTTTTAATCATGTATAACTAAAACTGATATCTTAGTTATAAGTTTATATAGTCTATATAAAACTCGAGCTTTTTCACGACTGTCATTCCAAGGGCAAGCAGTCCCTGTAGTCATGTGCAATAGTGCGACAAATTGAGAATTTATTGATGCTATACTTTTTTACCCTACTTCTCTTTCTCGCTCATAAAACATTCTGTATATATATATTTTAATAACTCTACTAAAACCTGTTAAATGATTAATTATACCTACAAACATTCAAGACGTCGAAACTAAACGACATTGATTTGTTGGTTGTTCGCAGCAAACAATCAATTAAAGTTCGTTACGCTACTTTGTTTTAGAAAAATTAAGTTGAATAACCTGACTACGTGAAAAAGCTGTTTAAAAAGGACAAAACTAGAAAATAATGCAAATTGAAATCCAGAAATGCTTTGGTATAAAAATTGTCGAGGTAGAGCCGTGGTCGCACATGTTTATATGGATGCCAGGAATCCATCTTTTTTTTTTTCATAAAATGTTTTTAATCAAAAATAAACCCGTATTTGTATCTCTCCATACTCGTTGAGATAGATCTTACGTCTTTGAAAGATACTAGCAATACGCGCGGCTTCGCCCGCGTTCATTTTTTTAATCGCTACTAAACTTCTTTCGATCACTCGCTGAGTTGAAAATTCTTCAAAATTACTCCAGTTTTAATATACTCCTGAGCCACGCGGCTACCTATTTCATATATTAAGTGCGGCTTGCACTCCTCCTCCTCTCCTGTTATTGTAGTTTTAGTAGGGATCCTTATTTTTTCTTGCACTATATTAATTAGTGATAATGTAGCATTCAAATGGTGAAAGAATTTTTTAAATCGGTCCAGTACTTTTTGAGCCAATTCGTTACAAACATACTTACATACAAATCTTTCCTCTTTATAATATTAGTATAGATATAAAAAAGATTATTAGATACATGAACAGTTATTAAGTGGGAAGCTAATGGTGTATGTAGGTAGAGTATTGTTAAGAGTTGTCATCCCATTATACACTATTACACCGTCACGTTATGAGTTCATGCGGAACTGAGTGCGTAACAGCGATGTAGTGTACTGGTTTATACGAATCTATTACTATTTTTTGCTGACCTTAAAAAAGTTACTTCATTCTGTTACTTGTTACGAATATTATGTATTTATATATTCGACTGTACTTATTACATATTAAATAGAATTATTAAAGTGGCGGTTTGTAATTTCAAAATAACATTTTATTCAGTCTATCTGTTTTTTTGTTCCGGCTAACCTCCTAAACGGCTAGATCGATCGGTCTTTCAGTTGCAGATAGCTTATGTTTATAAGGACTCTACTTTTATAATAAAAAAGTTTTCCACTTTCCACTCACAATGGTCTAAGTTAAAATAAATTGAACGGTTTTTATATTTTTCTTATAAAATAAAAGTACCCTAAGTTACGAGTACTACTTATAACATTTGCTATCTGCTAGTGAAAGTCCTGTCAAAATCGCTCCAGCCGTTTCAGAGATTAGCTGAAACAAAAAAACAGACAAAAAATTTAAAAATTGATTTTTATGTAAGTACTTTGACATGAATTTAGTGAAAATCTATTACTTTGAAATTAAAAACATACACTTCATTTTTATTTATATGTACTGATTTGAGAAGAGATACGGTTACAGACTATAGTATATTAGCTGTTTTTTTATACGTAGGCAAAGTCATGGGCTCTCCTAGTACGTCTAATGTGCCTGTAATTTATATGTGAGTCCACATATAAATGCAACTATGAAAAGCGTAAAGTTATGGTAAATATTCGCATAATATTTTACTATTCTATACAATATCATTTCATGTGTAAATTCCTTTTTATTATTGAGATCAGGGTGTAGCTGTTCACGCCGTACGTTGTTCACGCAGTACTCACGACTCGCCCGTGTCTTCACGACTTCTTCACTCCAAGAATAGTAATAACTAGAATTCACCTTCAAACCAGTATTATTAATACAGTGATTAGAACATTAATTAAAAAGATGATAAGAATTGTGAAGTTTGTGTGTCCGCCGCAGACCAATATGATTCGCCGGATTATTTCGAGCTTACCCCCAAACTATAAAAGGAAAGGGACACATACGTATGTATTGTTATACTAGTAGGTCCAGTAGCTGACAAATAGCCCTAGCTCGGGCCAACTTTAGTTATCCATTTTTTGTTAAGTAATTCTTAATTATCCATTCTAGAGAGGAAAAGTGAAAAAAATATCTAATGAAGTCATTAAATTTATTTATTTGAATTTTAAAATTTAATATTTTGTTTCGGTTATATAGTAATTAAAAAAACTCAACTAAATATTTTATTGACACATGTAAAACATTCATACTTATAGAAAAATTGCCTTTTCTTAAAAAAAACTATAAATTAGAACAAGATATAAGTTTTAATACATGGAGCATTAAATAGCTCATAAACTCTTTGTTTAAGAACCTCAAATATGTATTTAACTTGAATGTTATTCAAACAAAGAGTATTTTTCGTGAGATTTCTTATATATTATTATAATAATTGTAAAGGTCAGATTTATTAAATGATTAATCTTGTGTTTCGGAAACCGGTTTATACTCGTAGTTAAGATGCGCTTGCCCGCGTACTGCAAACCTCGACGCCACTTCGGGGTCTTTAAAATTCATGTTAATACTTTTCATTTTAAATTAATTATTAATCTACACTAATATTATGAAGAGGAAAGATTTGATTGATTGTTTGTTTGAATTGAATAGGCTCCGAAACTACTGGACCGATTAAAAAAATCTTTTACCATTAAATAAATAAATAAATAAATATGTTGGGACATTCTTACAACAGCGCCATGCAGTTCCGTGGTAAGCTACGATGCTTGTGTTACGGATACCAGATAGTTGATATACTACATATTATATAACTTTAAATACATACAATATACATATTATAAATATAAACACCCATGACTGGAGAACAAGCATTCGTGCTCAACAAATGAATGCCCCCAGCGGGACTCGAACCCACGACCGCTGGCGCAGAAAGTAGGGTCACTACCAACTGATGATGAACCTGATGAACATAGGCTATATTGAATACTAGCGGAACCCGCGGCTTCACTCGCGTTAATTCTAGGGACGAACCCGAGCAAAGCGAGGGTAAGTAGTGCTTAATAAAAATAAAACCATCTCTTCGAATTTTGTAGCGGATTTATTTTGATTTTTGGTCCCCGACGTTTTGAATGTTTTACAGCAATCATGAGACCTCAGTCTCTCCCGTCACCACGGTTGCTGTCCAAATAGATTGTTTTATTTATAATGTTAAATATTCGCGTAAACATAAGAAAGTATTACTTTTAATAAAGTATTACTTTTTAATAAGAAAGTATTACTTTTTTATTATAATTTATTTACTAAATATATTATAACTAAATATTTACATATGAAGTTGTTAAAAATGATATTATAACTCAGCACTTGTATTTCTTTTGAAAGGCAAAAACTATATTACCTATTCATCAACAGTTTTTTTTAAACATCATTTGAATTATTATTATAATTTAAGCAGGTAAATATATTTTACCATCCACTATTCTAACACCAAAAAAATTGGTAAAGCCAAATGGTTTAACACGTGTAATAATTGCATCGTTATAATCATATACAGTCAACATACATATATATTCTTTATATATCTAGTTTACATAAATATAAAGCACTAAGTAAATAGTATAAAAAAGCACCCAAACCTGTACAACCTGTACTAACCTGTATTAAGTTAGTTACTAACTAACTAACTAACTAACTAACTAACTAGCAAAGTATGTTTCTCAATTGGGAATCAAACCTGCGACATTTTACATATGCCATCCAGCTACGCGACAATCGCGTAAGCAAAATGACCTAACAAGGCAATTATGACTGAACTATAATACATATATTTTGTGATTGACATTAATATGTTCTTTTGTTTTTATGTATGTATGTATGTATGTATGTATGTATGTATGTATGTATGTATGTATGTATGTATGTATGTATGTATGTATGTATGTATTTATTTATGTATGTATGTATGTGTGTATTTATTTATACAGGTATATATGTTTCGTATCTAAGAGTGTACACCGCCTACCTTTATCCTGTAAACTTACTCCTCCACCTCAAGGTTGCCTGGAAGAGATCGCTTACAGCGATAAGGCCGCCTGATGTGCATCTCTTCTTTGTATTTTGTATGTATTTCTATGTTTCTTTTGTGGTGTACAATAAAGTATAATATTATTATTATTATTATAATATTTACATAAAGACAGATAAATTGTAAACTTCAATCTGTATTACTATTAAATCAATGTCACGAGAAGTAATGAAGCTATTAACTTGTACGAGTATAAACAGAGGAAACTGTCCATCGTTGACTATTGTGCGTCGAACAAAAATTAATGTGTCGATGTGGGCGGCTTAGGGTTAGCGGTGTTTTGAATATATAATAGGATTACTATTAAGAATGCGAAAGTTTGTGGGTCCATGTATATTTTTTGTTTTGTTACTCCTTCAAGCTGAAACGATTATTATATTTTAAGATATAGATAAGGATTTATGAAGGAACATGTTAACTACATAGTTAGGCAGTGAAAATCAGCTAGTGAATACGGTATTTATTCAAATTCAAAATAATTTATAGGTATAATAATATTTAAATTTTATTTAATGTTTAAATTGCCAGTATGTGACATATTATACCAAATAACAAACGGCTGTTATAATAATGCCTATTAATTTGTAGAATGACTCGAGTTTTAATAACTTGACAAATGACACTTTACTCTATCTTAGTAGAGATGTGCGGTAGATTCAGAGACTTCGAGAAGGACTGAGCAATATAAATATGAAATTGTTAATTGAAATTATAATATTACAATGGTGTGTAAAATCGTTTTAAATATTTAATTTCACTAATCATACTCGTATTTTGATTAATACAGAAGGCTTCTGGTCGCATGTTTCCGCCATATTAAGTCGACAACTGGCAAAGAAATAGGTACTAAACTCTTAGTATTAATTGCTAGATTCAATGGAAATTGATCAAGTCTACTTACTAATTGTCTCAGGAAAGGAAGAAGGTTTCCTCGGGATTAAGAAAATGAATATTATGATTTTTTTAATATGGCAGTTAATACTCGTATTTCGTCAGTCTATGAATATAAAAGTAGATCAAGGAAAAGAAAGTTACTACGTCACTTATTGATAATTTTATTTTGTCAAGTTGAGATTTAAAGGCAATAAATAACTGTCATTCCGAACATATTGTGTCTAAAATATTGATATAGTACACTAAGACCTGCGTTTTTGCGGAGATCACCAGTTCGATTCTTTTCCAATTTTCTCTATATAAACAGTTTGTTTCAATGTATTCTAATCAGCTATATACTCCACATCTTTTTACATTTGAATTAAAAGCTAATGGTGTGTATAAAGACAGTTTCCGTTTCGCCTTCGCTTATCTTTTGTACCAATGACACTGATTGTTCCACTTAATGAATAGGGCAGAAAATGACGGTCATGAGAAAGTAGCCGAAGTGCGTATTGAATTCAAATTAGATAAGAAATATTTCGATCAGTATTGTTTATGTCATTCGCCTTTCATCGAGTTTTGGTTAATATTTAAGTCAAGTTTAATAATTACTCCTATATTACTAGTGGATTTGATAAGATTTTATCTCCGCGTCGATGGTTGTAGATTTGAGTACCATTCAAAGTAATATTTTTATTCGCCATACCGCTAAACATATGTATGTATGTAAATATGTAGTATGTATAATATAATATTTATGTATTTAGTACGATTGTAACGCGTATTGCTGTCGAGCCGTAAGTTTCCATTTCCTATTAACAGTGAATAACAATCTGTTTTTCTGGACATGGGAATTTAACATAATCACTATAGAACTTATGTCACTTAGCTATCTCTAGTAAGAAAACTACGATGCATTATTCAGATCCACCATAACTTGACTTTTCTTTACTTACTTACTTTATATGGTAATCGAATCCATACACTTCTAGTATGAATATCAAAAGATTTATGTCTAAGAACAAAGTTATATATGAGAAAAATGTACGTAATATCCAAGACCTACTTAGAGGGTGTTTACTTGCCGGTATTATATAACGCTACCGGGAGATTACACTGTTATTATACTTAACTAACTTTTACATTCGTTTCTTCTCGTGTGATACCGTGGATTAAAGGGCAGTTAAAATTTGTAAAATTTCTAGACGAAATTATAAATCTAAGACTTATTTCATATAACATATACGAGTAAGTATAACACATTAGTCTTGTGAAAATTTTATATGTACCTATCTAAAGATCATTGATCAACTTTCACGTATGTATGCGCTTTTTATAAGAAAAACTTCTAGAAGATACCTACTCTATTATAAATTATAATAAAGTAAATTATTTTTTTTTAAGTAAGGCAGAAGCAAATGGTCAAATAAACTAAGTATGAAACTTAAGTACTTCAATACAAAGCCAACTTATTTATTTAGTACAGCGTGATGAGATATGTAGCAGTGAGTGAGTAACTTAAAACTCGTTAACGAAAATATACTCGCTACTTCCATCGTTTGTAATATATTTGGACAATGTCAAATCATTTCTAAACTCTACACCATAAACATCAAGTAGAAACCCCCTCATGACCCCTTCTTTTGTAGTCACATCTAATAGCATATTTTACAGTCTATTCAAAACAGAAAATTATGCACTAAAATTTTGTGTGAATGTATACAAAGCTACTTGCAGTTCTTTAGTTATTAAGTAATATGAGAACAGCAGTGTTCGGACGATGTCGCAACACTATTGTAGCCGTGCTGTGTGTTTTTTGTTTGCTGAGTCTCACGCTCCTTGATTTAATTACTTATCATTTTATTATTGCGGAACGTTAAGTACTACTTAGTGTAAACATCTTTTTTCTTGTTTTTCAAGCTATTTTCTTTCTTTTTTTATTAAGTTATAGCTAATGACGAAATTCGAGTTTTAGTATTCATAAATCATATGAATAAAAAAAGTTTTAGGAAAAAAAATTCTACTCCTCTGGAAAAGCAACACTTAACTATATTTTTGATTAAAACGTGTAATAACATCTACGATACGCCCATATTCCCTAGTTTTTGGGCCGTGTACATGAAAAGTGTTTGTCTGTTTTTATTTTTTAACTCCTAAAAGAAAGAAATGAAAGATGATACATGAGAAGAATACAGCTCTTCTAATATCATGACAAATCGCTTTTAATGAAACCATTCGAAAAATCGAAATAAACCTAACTAATATCCCGCATTTAACGGTACAATGCCAGCAAAGTCGCAATTTAAATATATGTATAATATATTCAACCTGTATTCTAATGAAGAAAGCGAAATTCTTGTTAAACCAAAGTGATCAGATCAAGGTACAAACATAACTCAACGCTGCGGTCGCGATATGCTATAAGATTGCGATTGCGTAATGATGATAATGATGATGATACATAAATCTATGTAATAAAAGCGTATAATATCATCATCTTCAGCCCTTTCTAACGTCCCACTGCTGGGCACGAGCCTCTCTTAGTGCGAAGGGACCAGGCCATAGTCCACCGCGCTGGCCTAGTGCGTGTTGGCAGACTTCACATTTCTTTCGAAAACTTGCTAGGTTTTTCTAAGTCATGCAGGTTTCCTCACGATGTTTTCCTTCACCATAAGACAAGTGATAGAAAATAATTTGCACACTAAAATATCAGAGGTGCAAGACCTGGATTTGAACCCGCATCACTCGGTTATCCAAGCGAGTGCGTTATACCCCTGGGCTAACAATACCTAAAGGCAATTAAACGTATAATATACCTGTCTAAAAACACTGCTATAAAAAGTTGGCCGTCACGGGGTGTTGGCAGATGTGAAACATCTATTCATAATTAGCGTGATTTTAATCGAAAAGGTGATTTGGTATGAGATAACTTCAAAATACAATTTTATTTTATTTTATTAATCGTGAATGTAAGTTACGCCGTGGTTGAAAATCTACTGTATTCTGTATTATTTATATTGTATAATTTACAGTCTATATACATAATATACCAAGTGATTCACCCTCGCTCCGCTCGAGTTCGTCCCTGTGTAGATTCCTCAGAGATGTAATTTTTTTGGTAGTAATATTTATACTTCGAGTATATAGTATACCCGGCTAACCAGCTGTCTATTAAAATATGTCAAGTCGTTTTATATTGATACGGTCACAGACAGATATACAGACAGACGTAAATTCTAAAAACATTAGATTGGGCCTCTGTGTCGTTAAAAGCAGCTAAATCAATAACATTTTCTAAAAATATTTAATGTATTTCGACGCAGTTAGAATTTTATTGGGTACCTTTACCCCCTTTAGTATAAGTTTTTTACAAATTTTGAATTGTTATCTTTTTTTATTTTTAATACCTACCTTAAGGAACATACAAAAAAAAATAGCCGAATTGGTCGCGCCATTCTCGAGTTTCATTCATTTTTATTTATATAGACATGATCTCTAGTAAGTTATAATAATAATCATCACGGGACAAAACCGTTGAGTAACTTTATAACCTCTATTTGTCATTTCTTTGTTTAGTAGCAATTAGTAAGTTTCAGTACTATCAATCACTTTATTCAAGAAATATTTTTTTAATAGTAGTTAAAATTTTGTGTTTGTGTGTTTAATTTTGATTCTTAATATTTCTTTTGGTATAACTTTCGAATCTCAGAAAAGTTTGTTCCGAAAAAAACGTAAAGTGAAAACTTAAAAACGTGAAAACGTAAAGTGCTTCGCGTTGGTCAATTAAAATCTAAACACTACCCAGCAGTGGGATGTGTTACTTTCATAAATAATAAATTATAGAAATGAAATTCTCCTCATTTCTAATGCATTCTGATATGTTATCAGAGGAAGGACACATCCTTCTTCATTCACTTTGTTTGATAACAATGGTTCAAAGTACGATATAGACTTGTATTCTACACAATAATTGTTGTTTTAATGAATATGCATATTATTGTAAACACTTTAACTACTTGTTATTTTATAAAAAATATAAATATTCTAAGCTTTTCGCTCAATATATTTTACTAGCATTTCCCGCGGCTTCGCTAGAGTTCTAAAGGCTGAAAATCAAAAGAAATATTTTCTCCCGTTTTTGCAACATTTTTCATTGATGCTCCGCTCCTATTAGTCGTAGCGTGATGTAATATACCTATATATAGGCCTATAGCCTTCCTCGATAAGCGGACTATCCAACAAAAAAAGAATTTTTCAATTCGGACCAGTAGTTTCTGAGATTAGCGCGTTCAACCAAACAAACAACAAACTCTTCAGCTTTATAATATTAGATAGACATACGTTATTACTTATTTATTACTTACATGACTTAGTTAAACAAATAGACGACAGGCTCTGTTAGCCTGATTTTTTCCGACATCTTCAACACCTTTATGTCAAACAGACAACTGTAGTATTAAGACTTTATTTTATAATATCAAATATGAAATGATAAACAATATAAAGCAAAAATTTCAAATTGAAATAAACATAGCAGTGTAGAGTGTAGGCGTCTCATAGAAATCATGGCGATTACAATACAAATAGATAGTGAGTTTATGGTAGAAAGTTATTATTAAAAAAGATATAAATTAATTAACAATAAAATACTAGTTTTGTTAAAAAAACATTTGTATAACACCAAGTCTTATTAAGTCTAATGACATTTCTTTAAAGCTAAGTCTCTATCACTGCAGAAATTGTACTATTTTCGAGTTTATACCACAAAAAAGGGAAAAAACCAGACCTTAGTCATAAACAAAAATAATTCCAACAGTACATTTAATCAACATTAAGTGTATACCTGCCCTTAGATTAAGGAATTCGCAGGCCCCAAGTCCGATAGTGAGATAGCCTTGCAGGTTGTGAAGCTTTAAGATACCAGTTGTTTAGAAATGTATGGTGCAAGAGATTTTAACACCAATAAATTGCTGTGCACTTACTCATTAATAACGTAAATGCCTCCAAACCTCGGTTGTGTAGTGGCTATCATGTTTGGTACATAGATTCGAGTCCCGGGTCGGACCAAGTGTAGAGTATTCCTATAATGAATGTCTCAGTAATGGTCCGGTATATTCAAGTTCCCCTAACTTGCCCGTAATTTAGAACGTTCAATTTTTTTTAAATGCAGTTTTACAAAATGAAGTTCAGAACGTATACACAAAATCAGAACCAAAAAATAGCCATCACTATAGAGACAAAATAGAGTTCCTGCGTTCGTAATACATTTAATTTCAAATTTGCATATTCATAAAATAAGTAGTTTTAAAAAACGTTTAATAATTTCAGTAGTATTTTAGTACTCAAAAAATACTACAAAAAATATTCCGGTTAGAAAGTTAATCGAATTGATAGCGCATTTTACATTAATTTCAATAAATTAACAGACATTCTGTGTTCTCCACATGCGTCTGATAACGAACGCCTAATAATAAATAGTTTATATTAGTATAATTATCATCTTACAAACAATGCAAGTGTCTGGAATGTGTACCAAGAACTGTCATAATGATATCAACAACATCTATACATAAATTAAAATTTAAGTGTCTGTCCATATCATCTGTCTGTCACATAAAGGAAGTTGTGATAAGTATAATAAACTTTTTATTAGTAATGACATATTTTATTTCTGTCTTAATAAATTTAAAATAAATGTTATGTACAATTTAATTAATGTAAGCTGTTATTGATTTCATAATTTTACATTATTAATCTTTAAAAAATTATTTAATGAATTATATTTTAAGGTTTTTATTTATTTGAAATTATTGATTATTATTGACTTACTCTCTCTCTCTTTTGAATTTGTAAGTCTTTTTTTTATTGTTATTTGTAATAATATTTTGCATCTACATCTATTTCTTTGTAATATGAGTGTTATTTAACAATGGAAACTTTTATTGTTTATGTTCTATATTTTTTTTTGTTTATAGAACTTAAACAATAAGTTTCCGGGGGGGGGGGGGTTGATAGGTTATTATAGGGGGACAAAAACTAGCGAAAATAGTCTTTCGTAATGGTCCCTATAAATAAAAGAACAAAACATAAATATTATGCACGTTCGTCTTATCGCCATTATTAGCATTTAAATATAGGTATTAATGATTAACTTAACTGTTTACGTCAATCGTAAGTGAACTAAATATCATTATTATATTAAAAACATGTTTTAATAAGTACTAATTTATATTGTGATAGCACAGAATGGTATAATTATACATATTTAAGATCGTATTAGACGGTTTAACTTTAAAGAAGATGATTACTATCGTTTCTAGTTACCTTTAATGCATTTATATTATAACTAGCCTTTCCCGCGGCTTCGCGTGCGTTCTAAAGTCTGGAAACCAAATACTACCCGTTTTTGCAACATTTTACATTGATGCTCCGTTCCTATTGGTCGTAGCGGAATATAATATAGCCTATAGCCTTTCTCGATAAGCGGACTATCTAACACAAAAAGAATTTTTCAAATCGGACCAGTAGTTCCAGAGATTAGCGCGTTCAACCAAACAAACAAACAAACAAACAAACAAACAAACAAACAAACAAACAAACAAACAAACAAACAAACAAACAAACAAACTCTTTAGCTTTATAATATTAGTATAGATGCCGCGGAAAATGCTAGTCATTAATAAAATATGTTACCGAGAAGGGTCTTTAATCAGCGTATGCGATTAATTTATACGTAGAGATTATTAAAATATCTCAATTCTCTTTCCAGAGATAAGATTTGCAGCTACGTGGAGATCCCCATCTTGACAAGATGCTGCTTTTGCTTGCCGCTGAGGAAAGGCCTCATGGCTTTCGCTTATATCAATTTGGTATGTATATATTATATTCAAAAGACAGTAGAGCGTTTTTAGGCAAGTGTGATATTTTCATGTGTAAATCAATTCCAACATAATTACTATATGCCTTACGGTGAAGGAGAACATCGTGAGGCTGTATGTTTGAAAGAGCCTAGCAAGTTCTTCGAAGATATGTAAAGTCTGCCCGTTTTTAGTCAACATATTGGATTATGGCTTGATCCCTCTTGTGTTGCGATCCCATGTTCAATAGGTGGACAATGAAAGGGAATGAACTGAAATCATACATAGGTACATTTATATTTAGTAGGGACCTTCTCTCACGTGATATGGCACTGGCAAAGATATATTACATAGTACATGAAGCTATCGATAATTTTCTTAATAAAATTATATATTTTCACGTAAAAGATACTAATAATAATAATGTTCATGACACGAAATAGGAAAAACGGTTAACTGTTTTTTCTATTTCGTGGTTCATGATAATTCATTTTTCTGATAATCAGTATAGATATTATGTAAGATAAACACAATTTATTTATAAGCTTGTCCTTCTTTCACGCATCGTCACATTGTGATGTTCCGCACGAGTGATGGAGAGCGACGACGACTTCATTTTATTCATATCGAGGGCTCCGCATATCTCACACATAGGTCATGTACCATAAGGCGTAAAATCACACTTTTCTTATAAATATTTGTATTTACGAAAGATTGTTAGATATTTTGTCAGAGAGATTGTGACCTTAGAATATCTAACATAAAGACTAATATTAGTAGTAACTAATAACCTTTGCCAAAGTAATTTATCCCAGTTGTGCCGTGTGTGGTACAGTGGAAGATGTCTTCCATGTCTTAGAAGAATGTAGTAGAGTTACAGTTCAAAGATCATCGATATTACTTCAACGTGAAACAATATAGGATATTGTAATAATATTTTAGCCTATCCTTTGTCTAAGAAAGTCTCTGTCTAAGACTAGCCAACTACACAGGAGATATTATAGTGCACAAGTGACCACGTAGACACAAGTGCACACTCTATTCTTATCACTCTCATACTCCGGTGGGACGACTGTTTGACACGACCAGTGACAGCTAAGGCGCAGGACCGACGGCTTTACGTGCTCTCCGAGACACGGGGTTGACTCATCGCTAACTTCAACTCCGGGCGGTTACTGAGACTTACTAAACAGAAATACTCAATAACTAAACTTGGCCCGGCCCGGGACTCGAACCCAGGACCAATCGACGTATGACCGTACATGCTAGCCACTACACCACCGAGGCAGAAAAGCTTATAATATCATATTAAATATCATAAATATCAAACGCATCTAGAGGCTACCTAGCAAGCATCTATACATATATAAATATACCTATGTATATAAGATTGGTCTGTCATATTAAACTAGCATTTCCCGCAGCTTCGCGTTCTAAAGACCTAGAACCAAATGTTTTCTGAGTCGAGCGGTATGGTACCTCGCAGAACTAACGCCCGTCGTTTCCGTTTTTGCAACATTTTTCATTAATGCTCCGCTGCTATTGGTCAAAGCGTGATGCAATATAGCCTATAGCCTCGATAAACAGACTATCCAACACAAGAAGATCTTTTCAATTCGGACCAGTAGTTTCTGAGATGACGACATTCAACCAAACAAACAAAAACTTCAGCTTTATAATATTAGTATCGATAAAAGCTGTTACACCACGATCATGTAAAAGGAGAAGAAAAAATTTGCGTAAAAGATTGTTGACTATTGGAATTTCGCAATTTCTTCCATCTTTTAGGTGTGAAATTCTACATTTCTGTGAATATTGAAGTGGTTTGGACTTTCGTTTTAGAAAGCATTTAAATTATAATGCTGATAATTGATTTGATTGTCTCCGTCTACGCTTCCGTAATTTAATTAAGACATCACTGTCTGTCTTTCCCTATGTATGCTTAGATCTTTAAAACTATGCAACGGATTTTGATGTGGTTTTTTATTAGATAGAGTGATTCAAGAGAAAGGTTTATATGTATATACACTAGCGGAACCCGCGGCTTCGGTCGCGCTAGATCTAGTTAATTATAATTCTTTAACTGTATCTAGAAAAAAAATTCGTGATTGTTCATCATTTATATACATTTCAGAAAACTACTTCATAGAAATTTGTCAGTAAGTCAATAAGTAAAACTAGTAAGTAAGTGAGTATGTCTGTTTGTCCCTCATTTATACCGTAACTGCTAAGTCTAGCTAATCCTGAAAATAGGCTATATCTTAGATTAACATAGACATTTCTTCAAAAGTTAATGCCTTAACTATGAGTTTTAACATATTTTTTGATACTATGTCATACGTCTTCCTTTTCAGATGCTTACACTGGCAGTTACCTCAATGCTCTCGATGTACATTACCTCGATACGGACATCGAACCTCGACCCCCAAGACGCGTCGGAGTACCCACGTCTAATCGCGGACACCACTGCTCTCGTGATAGAAGTCGTTATGAGTATCATTTTCATCGTAGCTTTGCATAGGGTAAGATACTAAATTATTTAATCAGCATACTTGTTACGTAATATCTGAGAAATAAGAACAAATATGTTTGAAATATACAGTGTACGCGGTCGTGCTCAGTCATAACGCGGGTTCAAATCAGGTCTCGTACTTCTGATATTTTCATGTGCAAGTTGAGCCACCCAGGATACAACACTTCATAAAAATATTAAATTTGAATATAATTAAGAAAATAAGCAATAAGATAGCATAACAGTAATCACACCATGTACTCATAAGAGTCTGATAGTTCATAGTAGTCAAAATCAATGAATAAAAAAGGAAACACTACCAATTAGCACATTCCAGCAATATTGACGTGTGACGCAGGAGTACGACGTAATCCGCGATCGGTCATATCACCTCAGTCCTTAGTATCAAGATAGACTAAGTATCTAAAGTAAAGTAATTAATTGATATTTAAAAAAAACTATATTTTGAAATATTTTGCGTATCATTTTTAACTTGATTACAACTTGTCTCACGGTAAAGGAAAACATCCCCCCCAAAGTGCGTTCACCATATTGTGGAGGCTTAGTAACGTCGGGCAGCTGGCCGGCGAGACTAACGCGCAAGAGGGTCCCTCTTCATTTCTCTGGATAGCAGGGTGGACTTTGGAGCAGTCCTCTTAGCTGTGTGGTTTGCTTCGGCAAACCTGCCGGGCTGTCGGGGCATCGTAGTTACATGCGCAGGCGATCCTGTGACGCCCCATTAGGAAGTTTGAGTTCCGTTGGATTTTAGTGGGTAGTACTGAGTTTAAGCTGGGGAGTCCCACATAACCTGGTGGTATGCGACAATGCATATTCCAATAAAAAAAACGGTGAAGAAAAAACATGGCGAGGATCTGCATGTCTGGGAGAACACTCGGCCAGCATGGTGGACACTGCCTTATCGAACCACCCCCCCTCCCTTAATGGAGGCCTATAAAAGGCGCTGAATGTATGTGTGTATGTATGTAGGTAATTATTTTATGTTACATTCCAGAAACACGTGCTGCTTATGAAGATATACCTGTACTTCGAGATTGTCTTCTCGGTCATCGGCTTCGTGTACAGCCTCGCGTTCCTTACGAAGGAGACCGCCAGCGAACTGTTCTTAATACTGTTCCAATTAAGTAAGTACTTTAATACTTATCTATTTTATTAATATTTTTAGTTGTGTCATAACTAAAAAGATTTGTCTGTTCACAACTAAAAAGATTTGGATTTCGTTAAGGGTTTTATTCTGGGAAAAAATTAGCTTTCTTTAAAAATATCTTTGCATTTATTTATTCTTAACATTGTGTTTTTCCTCATTAATTTGTATTGAACATTGAATACTTTGTGTTGTGATGATAATGACCACAAGATTCGTACCCACTCACGATGATGTCAGAAAAATGTTGATACATCGTCATAATGTTATTAGTTTATTTAATAACTATAACAATGTCTTTTAAAACTTATAATTATGTACAAAAATAATTTAATTGTAATATAATATTATTTTAATACTTCATACTCAGTTCCAATTAGAATTATCAATTATAAGAATAAATATTAAAAGCATAAGTAATTTCCTGTTATATCGAACAATACCTGAAGATATACGATTTTAGTTTTTACTTTACTAAAAACTAAAATCGTATATGTAATACTTACCTAGATTAGACCTTTAAGTTGTTAATAATAACTATTTCAATAAGATTTTTCCAAAGAATATTGAATGTAGAGCTTAAGTCCGGCCATGCGTGGAATACTGTAGTCACATATGGGCTGGTGCTGCAAAATGCCATCTGTCAGCCTTGCACTCGATTGAGGCGTGCGCTGAGGCTTATTGGTGACCCTACCCTGGTAAAAGCCAACTTGCAAAGCCTCGATCACCGACGTAGGGTTGCCAGCCTTTGTGTATTCTATAGGTTGCATTTCGGCGAGTGTGCGTAGGAATTACATGATTTATTTCCCCATTCCCTTTCAATCATCGGACGACGCGACTAATGGCTGGTCTCCATCCTTATGTCATGGACCTTACACCCGTCCGGACGAAGCGTTTCGCTTTATCATTTATTATACGTGCGGCTAAGGATTGGAACAACCTGCCTGCGTCAGTGTTTCCGTCCGATTACAATATGGGTGTCTTCAAGGCTAGAGTGAATAGGTGGCTACTGAATTAGTGCGACTTACCATCTATGACTGCGTTACCACTTACCATCAGGCGGAGCGTAGTCAAGCACTAATTCAGAATAATATAAAAAAAAGTACAGGTAGATTCAACGCGACTATTATATTGTATACAAAGTTAACTTAGATTGTTTCTATAATTACAGTGGTACAAATCTACTTGGTGATTCTGATCTGGAGTTCGATAGTGAAGATGCAGAGGGATGGGACCGTCAAGTACACACGAGAACAGGATGCCGTGTAGTTAAATATGCTGCTTTGCAAAAACTCTATTTTAGACATTACAAGACCAAATTTGATCACATATACATAAAGGGACCAATAGGTAGTTTTTATTCATTTTTATAATTATTTAAGAAAAAATGTAAGTCCTTTTGAAGTCTGAAGCCTAATGCTTAAGAGAGCTCAACTGTCGACGTGCAACGCATGAAAAATAACCTAACTATTAACTGCGTTTTCCAAAAGATCTGTTTTGATTTTAATGTTATATGTAGCAATAAAAGATTTCCTATTTTATAAAAAAAATGTTAGAATTTCTAAAGAGGTCGTAGTTTGAGTACACATAAAAATTGTGCCTTATATTAAATAAAGATATTTTGGACGAATTTTATAATAACTTATGTACATTCTCGTACAATAGTAGAATTAAGAAGTGAGTTTTATTGAAAATTAAGTTACCTTATAGTTGTAACTGCATTAGTGATATTATACCATAGTAATTAGTAGTTACTTATAAACGCCCTTATCTAGATATCTATACTAAACATATAAATAAAATTGGAATCTGTTTTTAATTTCAAATTAACAGCTTTTCACTAAACGCATATGAAAGTATTTTATATACGATACTAGCAACAAAAAAGCAATTATTAAAATGTTTGTTTGTTTGTATGTCTGTTGTTTAAGTATCTTGTAGTAATCTCTGAAACGGCTACACCGATTTTGACGGAACTTTCACTCGCAGAATATTATAAGGCGTAACTTAGGCTACTTTTTAACCGAATTCTAAAAAGGGGAGGAAAAAATCTTATTTATTTTAACTAGCGTAACCCGTGGCTTCGCTGACACTAAACCTACTTCGAAATATAAATATAAATAGTACATAATATTTCATATTTACGCACTCGCTAGCCACTATCGTTATCTGTCAACAGTCATTTATTTTTCATATTTTTGAGAGTTTTTCAATATTTAAGTTTACAGTTAATTAATATTATTTTTAGGAATGTATTGTAAATACGACGGATTATTGTATTGATGTAAAATATAAATATTATCAGATGTTATTACAAAGTAGACTGTAGAGTGTACACGCCAAATAAATATTTTTCAATTACATTAAATATTTTTTATTTATTTTTTATATACAATGTAATTACAAAAAATAGAAATGTTCGATTCTGGCATTGACATATATTTAATGTAGTGAGTTAATATTTCACATTTTTATCATTCAAAAGAACATTTAATACTATTTTGACACTTATTATTTGATTATAAAGTAAAAGAATAACGTATTTCTAAAATATTTTTTATTATTAACAATTTAAGTGACATTTCCATTAAATCTGTTTATAAATAAATCATAAAGTCATAAAAATATCTTGGTAGGTACTACCTACTTATATTTAAAGGTGTAAAATTTATTTACAAAATATAAGTGAAAATAAAAAAAGGCAAATAAATAAATATTGTATCGTTTAGTGTTGTCAAGCAGTGTTGTACCAGTTTTCGTTATGGACGAGATCTCTTAGCCGTTCTTTTTCCTCCCATCGCCTTTCCTCCAGCTGCTTGTAGAAGCTGGATACTATCATCAGCATGTAGAAGCGGACCACTGCAAATGCAAAGTGTCAAAGTTTTTAATTACTTTTGCCATAATTATTATAAATTTTCTGTTACATGCTTGTGTTATAATTGTATTTTGTAATATCATATACATCAGGTCTTCCCATTACCACCTTTGCTGTAAGGCATTCAAAATGTCGGGAACTAAAAATAAAAATTAGTCTGCCAAAAAGTTTGAATCAATAAGTTTACCTATATTATTTTTTAAATATTCTCGTATATAATAAATATAAGTAAGTATGACCGTAATAATAAAAATGAGCCCACATGTTCCTAAGTAGTCAAACTCAACTAATTAATAAGTGCCTGATAAAATTATATGGCAAATGCCTTTAAAAATATAATGTTAGTCTTAAAATTTGGTTAAAAGTAGTAAATTAAATAGAATTTTGACTGAAACTTTTACGTAACGTAAAAGAGATCTTTCTTGTCTTGGAAGTCTGTCCTGTCCTGAATGGAAGATATCCAAGTAACAAATACAACAAATAAAAAAATAAGAGCGTTCTTAGCTTATGTCTGTATTAGTATGTAATGATAAATAATTCCTTCATATTTTATACAACTTCCAAAATAAAAGTACTCAAATTGACTGGTCAATGCACTTCCCTAATAATTGTCATCAGATTGTGATAACTATTTTTGTATATAAATATATTAAGAGAAACGCTCGCTTGTATAACTGAGTGATTCAGGTTGAAACCCGGATCTCGCACCTCTGATATTTTCATGTGCGAATCATTTCTATCATGATTATCACTAGTCTTACGGTGAAGGAAAACATCGCGAGGAAACCTGCATATCTGAAGTGAAAATGTAACAAGTTTTCCAAAGACATGTACCAGATTAACACTCAAAACTGATATTTAATGTTTGCATTTTTAACTTGTTTACAATGAAAAAATTACACATACCGATATTTTATTATATTTCCTATAAAATTTACTTCACTTAATTCATTTTTATGTGGAAAATGTAATGTGAATAAACCAACTTACTCAATCCCAAGAACTCCACAATGTAAATCAAGAGGGAGTTATCATTGAAGTGGTGGATCATACTCAGAGTTATCCAGAACACGTAAATCATCACCGACACCGTCACCAGTATCGAAGTCCAGATCACCCAGGGTCTCATTAGACTTGCTTTTTCCTGTAATGAAAAATGTGAATTGTATTGAAATTCAAATTGAATTGTATCTATATCAGTACATATAAATAAAATTAAAGTGTCTGTTTTAATTTCAAATTAACCGCTTTTCACTTAATGTATTATATGCAAGTATATACGGTACTTACACTTAAAATCTATTATAAATGAAACTATCTTTTCGTATTTTGTCGCGGATTTATTATGATTTTTGGTTCCCGACGTTTCGAATGCTTTACAGCAATCATGGTCACGGGAGAGAGAGTCAGTCTCTCAGTCAGTCAAGTATTCGCCTAAACCTAAAAAAGTATCACTTAAAACCTATTTTTAAATTTTTGTCTGTCTGTCTGTTTGTTGCATAGATACGTTATTGTCTAATTAAGAGTAGTTAGTCAAGAGAAGTATTTTCTGATAGTGACTCTACCTATCTATATTATATATCGTCTATTTATTGCTAGTGTAATTTGCCTACTATAATATTAAAAGACAGTAGTAGTCCAGCTGTAACACCCTCGCTTGGATAACCGAGTGGTTTGGGTTCAAATCCGGATCTCGCACCTCTACTATTTTCACATGCGAATCATTTATATCACGATTGCCACTTGTCTTAAGGTGAAGGAACATATCGTGAGGAAACCTGCATGTCTGAGAAAACTTAGTAAGTTTGCGAAAGACATGTGAGTCCGCCAACACGCACTAGGTCAGCGCGGTGGACTGAGGGAGGTCCGTGCCCAGCAGTGGAAAGTTAAACAGGACTAATGAATATTAACAAACATCTCGATAGCAAAGTTATAGAACCCACCTTCAACACGCCGATTGACATTAGCGTGCTAAGAAACAGAGTGACCATATGAGCAATGGTGACTCCAAAAACAACAGCATAAGCCACCAAAGTGTCGAAGTCACCCGCCGACCAGTGTGGCAGCTCGTTAAGCGCGGCCAGACATTGTGCGAGCGCGAATATCGAATATAACTGAAATGAAAACAATCTACATCACTACATAATTTAAAAACAAAGTCCTCCGCCACGCCAGTATGTCTGTTTTCGAAAAACTTAAAAATTATTGCATCGATTTTCATGCTGTTTTATTATACGATTTGTCAAGTTACTGTCTACATTTACTTCGCTTCGCTTCGCTCGCGCTAAATCTAAAGACGTACCCGAGTGAAGCGATGGTGAGTCGCTAATAGTAATATATTCACAGTAATCATAGTAATATTATATTATTCGATCTATAAAATTATAACAAACCTCTAGAAACATACAAAAAAAACTATATAAACTTACAATCAAGATGAGAGCTGACAACACACTGCCAAATTTCAGGGAGAGACATCCTAGACCCGATTGCCTCGGGATATTCTCCATAGAAAACGGAAACCCTGAAATATTCAAGAAAAGTTCGTTATTACTAAGTATTGAATACCGAATTTCATAGTGTACAGTGACCGAGATAAAGCTTGCAATGTATTTCCATGTAATTCAGTGAATGTAGAGTTCTGTACCCAAATAGCTAAAGATAATTTTTATTAATTCTTTATGTCCGTATATCGCAATTACTTGAAGTACTTCGACAGATTAGTATGTACAAGCTTGTGTACAACGAAGAAGCCGCCTTTCGTGGAGGTAGTGGTGTCAAATTTATTATTATTTATCCTTTTTTATATAGTTTATGAAAATTGAAGTGAATGTGAAAGTAGGCTAAACGTGTCTTTTCACACAATTATTTGGAAAGCAGGTATCTATAGGATCACATCGATAAGATTGCCTTATCTCGCGTACTCGCAGGACATCACTACGATAAAATAAACAAGCAAATATGACTCGTATATGTATGTAAATATAGTAGTCACATCAAACTCTTCGACATTGACCTCTCATATCCATCGTGATTAATTTCAGTTGTTCTTAATAAAATGGAATTATATATTATGTAAATAAAGAATAAATGTGTGTCTGTCCGTATGCACTTACATTTATGTTGATTAATGTTACAATATTAGTAAGGTTTACCCATGTTGTCAGCATTTTATTCGGCACAGTACTATCAAAATATATAATTGGTATGATTTAGTAAAAATGAATTTATTCTAAATACAACATAATTAAGTATAAGTACATATTGAATACATTTTATTGAACAAAGCGCATTATTCTTTCGTAAAGTTTGAGAATAATTAATATGCCTATTACATTACTAACGTAATATATATAATATCATGTTAATTAATAAAATAATTAAACGTCGGGAACCAAAAATCATAGTAAATCCGCGACAAAATCCGAAAAGATAGTTTTATTTATAATTACTTCGATATTTAAAACAGCAACTTTTAAGTTTCTTGCTGTCTTTTCTCGTAAAGCTTTCCTTCCCCACGGACCGACTACACTGACGCTTTTAAAATATATTGACGATTCAAACGAGCTTATTATAACTAGCAAAAAACTTTTTTTTGACAGATAACACATCTAGATATGAAGTTATATTACTATGTTAAAGCACAAATCTATAGACGTGATAGTTTTTCAGTAAAGTGTAAAAAGTTTCATTTCATTTCAATTTGGATATGTAAATAATTAAACTTAGACTATACTAACTCTGTTCCCTTTTCACTGACTTTAAAATGTAATTGTTGGATAAAGTTAATGTAAGAGAGTAACTAAGAGAGAGAGAGAGAGAGTACCTAAATCTTAGTTTCAATATGTTATTTTCTTTCCACATCTTCACTTAATCATTCATTCGCGTCGTTTAAACTTAACACATTATCATTATAAAAGAAAATTAGCTAATTAGGGTTTTGAAAGAAAGTACACGACATTCTCGAATCTGCTAACGATACACACTGATACGTTATCTTAACAAAGTAATCTTAGAGATAGTATGTACTTATATCATGATTATATTTATTTGTTCTTTAAATAAATACTTTGATTTAGGAAGCTAACATTGCTTTCTTTGTTTATTACACAGTTATGTATTTACAATATTGTTTATACATTCCGACAAGACTTCTATTTCTTATTATATAAGATTCCTAATATAAAATTTCGTTGAAGGGAGTATTAAGGAACTTTCTAAGACATTCAATATATTTATTTACTATATCCATTAATGCTATATGTACTCATATAGCATCAATGGATGCGCAGTAGTCAATAATAACACAATAACCCTCTACAGCGAAAGTACCTAACAATTGGTACATAGTAGGTACTTTGTTTTCATCATCCACATATTACCGGACAGACAGATCAGACATTCCATAGGTTATATTTAAGTTTGCCAAAATATTAATATGAGGTCTTACTTTATGGACTGAAGGACATTTATAAGGTCATAGAACTTCTCCGCTCTGTCATATTAACATGTATAGATATACATATACTTAGTTCTAGTCCACTTAATCCTTTTAATTCAAAAGCATTATTTCTATGCAGAAATCGTGAAGTAAGAAAATGTATTATAACACCAATTATTATTATTCCTAACTACTGTTTATTCGTAGTATAAGGCTAACAACATCAGTGATTTAAATAGCGAAAATCAAACTAAAACTTGTAAAATTGTGGAAATTTACACAAATCAAAAAACATAGTTAAAATAAATATAGAAACTTACTAGTCTTCATTTTGCACCGAAATTTGGCAGATTTGAAAAATAATATTGAAAACTTTAGGCACTGGGTACGATATCCTCGGCCGACACTACAATGGACACTGATACCTTATCAAAACACACTAATCACAGCTGATAATGGACACTATCGTAATCGTAACCAAATTAGATATTTGTAGATCAGACACATTTAAAGGATTCAAAGTATTGCCATTCCTATCAAAATTAAGCTAAGTTATAGAATACTAGCAGTCACCCTCGCTTTGCTCGGCTTCGTCCCTAGATTTAGCGTGAGCGAAGCCGCGGGTTCCGCTAGTATATCTTTATAAATTGTAGCCTATGTGTTATTCTGATATATAAGCTATATTATTGTAAAGTTTCATTAAAATCCATTCATTCCATCAACTCACCCTGACTCCGCTCGGGTGCATCCCTAGATATATTTTAACGGTTACTATATATTTCTTAGAGATAAAATATTATCACGGTAAAACGATCCTATATTTTGTCACGCATAACCAGCTACCATTATACCAAATTCCATCCAAATCTGCCCAGTGGTATCCTCATTATATACAGGACAGAAAGACAAAGATTCTAAAAACTACAGAATTGGCGTCTGTATAGATATTAATATAATTTTTCAAAAAATATTTTATGGATTTCAACTAAGTTAGAATTTTATTACACGTACCATATAAACATCTAACATAACTGAGGTATAAACACACATACAAATGAATGCCCCTAGCGTGACTTGAACCCGCGACCGCTGGCACAGTGCAAACTAAGCCAGTCGTCGTTGTTCGAAATATTACTTATATACTCAGTAATATTTATGCTTAAATAGTTTAAAATAACGGTTTTCTTCTGTATAGATTGATGATATTTAGTATAGCTTTATATATCGTGGCAGGGATGGCACAATGAAATAATCAACGAATTATTAATACTGAGATTTATTTGTTAAGCATATTACGATTTACATATTTTACAAACACCAACTAGACTGTAATTTAAACCTTAAGGTGGGAATTGCAAGGATGTAACATTACAAAATATTTTTTGTATTTTTCCTCATAAATAGGTACTTTCTTAAAGGTAAATTAAACAAATTCAAAATTTGAATATATCAAGTAACGTCCGGTCTATAACATTGTTCTTTTAACATTGGTGAAATTATTTACACAATAAAAGCTCAGTCTTAATTGTATATATAATAGTAAGTATACAAATTATAAGATAAAAGAATTGGACTAGAATATTAGATGGAGACCCTTGTACCGCTAAATTAGGTAACCTAAGATACTTTACACATTTTTGGCAAACAGCCCAAAACTTAGTGTCCCCAGTACGATCCATGTCCATAGTACGACCCATGTCCGTATTCGCCGCCATGTCCGTAGCCGTAACCAGAGGAAAGTATAGATCCTGATGATATAACCGGATGTCCGACAGAAATAACTTTAGACGATACCGCTACTGGTGCCGAGGCCAAGGAGACACCGACAGATTTAAGGCCCCCAAGAGATAGACCTGAACCAAATCCTCCAATAATACCGCTGCCATATCCACTGCCGATGATACCACCAATACTTCCAATGCCACCACCAATACCACCGATGCCTCCACCAATACCAGTAGCAACCGCTGCTACAGGAACGGCTACTGGCTGTGGTACTCCTACTGGTACTGGAGCAGGAACACTAACCGCATAAGGCTGGGGTACAGGTATGCCTACACCCTGAGTAACAGTAACTGGCACGGGTTGAGCTACTGGCACAGCTACAGGGCGGTTGACTGGAACCGCTACTGGTCTAGGTACAATATGTGCTACTGGTTGTGGTACAGATACTGGCACGGGTCGAGGGCTGTCTACTGGTACCCCAACTGGTACTGTTACTGGTACTGGTCTGGGAACGTTGACTGGTACAGGGTGAGGGATGGGTATCGCTACCCTGTTGTGATATTCTGAATAAGTGTGTCTCGTAGGTATTATAGATGCAGATGCCTCTCTTTTCTTAGTCTCTGGCCTTGCTTGTACTGCGAGGAAGCAGACAGCAAGAACAATCTGAAAAATAATAGCGACATTAGGATTTTATTACTAAATTTAAAAGTAAAAAAATCAAAATTAATACAGTACATTAAGAATATCAAGACTTACAAGATACCGAGACATTGCGATCACTCTGAATCAATCGTAGCGTTGAAGGAAAGTGGTGTAAAGCAATAAAGCTTTGGTATATATACGACACATACGATGACGACGGAACTCTACTTAGCACCCCGACATGGAGGAAAAAGGGGAAATTTCATGGACTCATATGAGTTGTTATTACCATATTCAAATTAATGTGCAATAATGTACCTTCAATCACGTAACATACAATGAAGTTAAAATAATACATTTCTTTAGAGAATCAATATGTCTGGGATTACATCATAATACTGCATTCTCTCTAAATGTGGGAAAAAAACCAGATACTCATAGTGACCCATCTCTTTAAGTACTCTTCAAGGCGCCATACTGACCTGAATATTCTACTCAGGACCTTCAGCGATACAACCACGCTACTAAATTAACGAAGTAGCCCATTTATTTTTTACTATTTAAGCAATCATCAATTACCAGGTGTTGTTATTCTACATTTCTTAACATTTAATTTCATAGTTTTGCTTTATCGCTTCAGATTCATCAAACGTAAAGGCTATTTTTTTATACATTATGGTTATCGGAAGAAATTTTTAGGCTAATAAATATTCACTTATATCTGAAGCGTAATGAGAGCTCCATATGTTAAGAATCATTACGATTAATTTTAAAGTGCCTTCATATTTTCTTATTTCATAAAAATGGAGTGTGGTATTAACTGCTTTATGTCTATTCCTTAACGTCTGCATCGGTAAGCCTTCAAAGGCAAAACGGGTCTAGATTCAGACCAGATTCAAACGTAATAGCCCGGAATGGAATAATTTTGTAAGAGTCTATTATTGACTTGAACTCTATATTTTTTTATGTTATATGTAACTTATCACTAGGCGAAGTCTTGCTTCATAAATATGTAAAAAAAATAGTCGTAGTCATAATAAAGTTTAATTTATAATGTGTTATTTAAGTGTTTTAAGCGAGTTTGGGTTTTGTCATCATGATATTCATGATCTGATTTGATTTTCACGCAAAACGATTTGCCCACACAATAGTAATTTCGCCGACACCGCTTCCGTCTAACAAGCTTAATTATTACAGCATTGACCTAACTACGCCTTACTTGTGTCGTGAAATGGATTTTGGAAAATTTGTATTTTGACAAGGTTTTAAATCTTAAGTTTGTCTATAAAACCTATATTTATGTATATACTTTCTGTATATCGTAGGTATTCCTGATAAAATTTAATTTTTTAACTTTTTTAAAAAACAAGAAAACTATTATGATACAAAAATTTGTCGCGACCTTTACCAATTAAAATAAAACATTTTAGTTTCATAATTTAAGAGTAAGTTACATTCTTCTTATCTATAAGGGAAATCTTAATTTACTCCTAATAGAAAGCAAAACTTTATTAATTATTAGTTGAAAGTCAAAATTTGAATGAAATTAAATTAGGTTGTTACAGAAACTGTGTAATTCGAATCCACTCAGGGCATACAAAATCAACACTTCTCTCAAGCTACGTGTTTGAACCGTTGCCAAACGCTAAGGAGTCCCTACAAGGATTGGTTTTTCAATTCTTCCGCCGAATGATTGGCGGCATTTCAAACATCCCTCAATGACGTTGCGCAGACGAAAACCTCATACTTATGCGTGTCGCCGACAACTCTGAATACCTTACATTTGCGTAAACTGTGATGAAAGCAATGAATCATAAAACCTATTTAAAGTGACTTTAATTGAGAATTATGTTACACTAGTGGCATGCTCTCGCTTCACTTATTTTTTTTTCTATACCCAATAGTAGCTTCTTAAGTAAAATTTATTTTACTATATTTTACTCAGTCCTTTTTAATGTTCCACTGGGCCCTTCAGGGATCAGGCCATAGTCCACTATGCTGCTCAAGTATGAGTTGGCGGACTTCACATGTCTTTCGTAAACTTGGCTCTCTCAGATTTACAGGTTTACCTACTCACGATGATTTCCTTCATCTTAAGACAATTGGTAATCATAATAGAAATGATTCGCACATGAAATTATGTGATTGCGAGATTTGAATTTGAACCCGTTTCACTTGGTAAGCCCAGCGAACGCGTTATCAATAGGCCAATGTCTTTTTAGTATAATAATATCCCACGGGAATTATTACTTGGTAAGTAATTACACTTAGTAGCTACTCTTAAGAACACATCGTTTTTATATTGAATTTTTTTTCTTATTTATAGTCCGCTAAAAAATTAATTTAAAATCTCATTCTAACATGATAAAAGCAAAAATATTTGCAACTTCTTTTTCCTCCTAACATCCACGGATGGACGTAATGCTACGGAGTGACGTACTGACATGACGTAACGTTTTGCCTATACTAGAGATAGTTTATAGTCAATAGCTTAACAGGGCTTAACTCTCTTTATTTCTGAGTGACATTATATTATATTTAGCTAGTTCTTTAATAAATATTTTAATAAATTTGGCTCGTGACCCTACTTATTGATTGTTGTGACAGCGGTCGCAGGTTCGAGCCCCGCTGGGGGCAATTTTGTTAAGTAAGAACGTTCGTACTGCGGTCATTATATGTATGAAATTTACTTCACGTATTATATGTATGCATTTAATCTTACATGTGTGTAGTGTATCAACTGTCTTGTATGTTTTCCGTAACACAAGCCTCATAGCTTACCACGGAACTAGATGGCGCTGTGTAGTAATGTCCCGGCATATTTCACACTAAGGAACTTGTCGTGGTTACCGGAATTCTTGATATTATTAAGCTTAAAAACTGTTAAGGTTTCCAGGTTCAGAAATGGCCTTTTGGATACGACGAAGTAAATTTGTATGCAACTCTTATGATTTTAAAAGTAAATTGAAGCAGTAATTGACTATACAAGTATTACGTAAGGGAACCATGTTTTCTTACTTGCTAGCTGACGTAGGGAGCAAGGAGATATACGGGTAACATTTAACTCGGTCAGTATGGGGAAGTCTGAAACTATAAGACATACGAAGATCTTAGGTACCATGTCATCGATTTTAGTAACAAGAAAAACTGCATTCATACATTTTAAAAAACTCAGCTCGGGAATCGAACCCGGAAGTTTGAAAAAATCAAACTAGCACTGTTTCTATTTAAATATCGATTGTGTAGGTCTTAACCTATATATGTTACTATGAAACATGATATCTAGAAGGCGGCCTTAAAGAATACTAATGTAATACTTGAACGGATTAAGGGTATTGTTTTTAACTTTAAACACACTATTAAAACTTGAGTAACTTTATTGAATTACTTCAAAACATATGGTGTAATATAAATCGTTTTATATTTAAAAGCGAGACACGTAAAACATCGCTACATTGAATTTCTATTATTTTGTACAACGAGAGCACTTGGTCGAAGCCTACTTTTTTCTTCAAATTACATCAACAGACAATGTCAATCGTCTACTCCATCATTTATAGACATATCCGGAAATAGTAAGTTATTAGCTAAATTCATGCCACAAATATGACGACTTAATATCATTAATTTACATGGAAGATTACCCGAAATTCCATGAAACCTATGACTTCGATTAAATCCAATGTTTAAATTAAACAACAAATAATTATTTTAAGATTTGTTTATTATTATTGTGCAGTGGCAGTTGCGCTTGGGAAACCGAGCGATGCAGGTTCTAATCCCGGATTCGTAACTCTGTTATTTGCATGTGCAAATCATTTCTAGCATGATTACCACTTGTCTTACATGGCGAGCATGGTGGACTATTGCCTGATCCCATTCGTGCTGAAGGGAGGCCTGTGCCCAGTAGTGGGAAGTTTAAAAATGACCGAATACAATACATTCATCTAATAGAAAAATCAACATAGTACATATTTTAACCCGCTTAATAATGAATACATTTAATGGTAAAAATATTAAATAAGCAATTCAGGAAGTGCAGCCTTATTGGCGGACAGACAGACTGACATTCCTACGCAACCTGTAGTTACACGCCGGAAAAGATCGGGTTTTGTTTAAACCCTTCTTACTTGGGCATTTATAAGGACTGATTGATTAAGCAAATAATTATGTAGGAGGCACACTTATTTTTTTATTTTTTAGTAGGCTACTATTACGTATTATTCGTATAATAAACTAGGAACTTACCCTGGCTTTGTTCGAATGAGTTTTGTGGGTGGGGGTATTTAAATAAATATATTAATAATTTTATTTATTTATTCTATAATATTCTGTGAAGATTGCGCCACCATTTTGCAAAATTTTATTTCGAGGCTGCTCTATCATGGTCTATGGGCTTTCATCAAAATTCGCCCAGCCGTTTTAACGTGGAGGGGTAACAAATATACAAACCAACAAACACACTTTTGTCACATAGAGTGATAAAAGCATCCAAAAATATGCCATAGTTTATCTTAAAATTTTACTATTAAACTATTTTACTGCGTCAATCTAACACATAAAATAGCAGCCGACATATTAAGAATCCGCTTAATAAGTTACGTATTAAGTATGGGCTAAGAGATTGTGAATGAACGAACACCTATAGATTACATAATATTCATTGACTTTAACATGCATTTACTAGAAGAAACAAGAAAATTTTAATGTTCTTATTGATTTGAACATTTTAATCATAGACGAAATTTATAAATATATTAAGTCAACAAAAACTCAAAAGCACTCAATTTCTCACTAACTTGTATTGTATAGGACGCGTGAAATTTATTAACTGCGCCCTAACTCTATGATTTTAGTTTTCATTCATTGAAAAGTTCCACTGTTTACTTTTCAACTTCATCATCGGATTAGCTTTAAGTTGGAAACGATGCATCTCTAAAATATCAAGATATCGGATTCTCCATCGTTATAGAGATATGAGTGTCATGAAAAAAAGCACTTTTTATCGCCTTAACTATAACACAGTAACATTATATAATAATCGATTCGTTTTTTTAAAACATGTTTCCTATTCGTCGATTCCTATCGATTATCGTCTGCAGCCAGCTAGAATAAATCAGAATTTCAAGAAACCTCTTAATATAGGCCCATTGTCTGGCGTAAAAACTATTTTCAAACGAATACTACGCCGATATATTGCTATACCTATAAAGACAGGATGTAACGAATTTGATTGACTGATTGCTTCATTATTATTTATGCTACGTAGATAATTTATACCATAGTATAAATTGCTTACGCAGCACAGGACTTAAACCTAAGTAATACCCTTCCACGTTCCCACTGAGTCACTACGGTTTTTCAGCTTAAAAACAACTCTTTCATATATTTTACTTTAACTTCAAGGCTTCTAACACTTCCTATGAACGGTACAACACTATCGCAACGTACAAAATACCGATATCTCAAAGCGTAATAAAGAAAAACAAAAATCTCCTTTGTTAACCAACCGACACAATGTTACTATAGCGCATTGAATGTTAATATGGGAGCCTTATTGTGCGGTGCGTGAGAAATTTGCTTATTTCGTATCAAATCTTTTCATATAATAAGGCGAATACGCGAAACATTATAAGGGTTAAATAAATAATAACAGCTTTTTCATTTTAACAAAACTTTATGTAAAATCAATTATATGTATTGCAATAACTACCCTACTTTCTTGCGCCAGGGGTCGCGGGTTCGAGTCCCGCTGGGGGCATTCATTTGTTAAACTCGGATGTTTGTACTCCAGTCATGGGTGTCATTATATTTATCATATGTATGTATTAAAACTTATATATGTAGTATATCAACTATCTAGTATCCGTAACACAAGCTTCGTAGCTTGCCACGGAACTAAATGGTGCTGTGTATATAATGTCCCAACACATTATTATTATTATTATTAATTATGAATTAAATATTATATTTAAAGCCATTTTATACAAAAATGTTGATGTAATATTTTATAACTATACTAGCATTTCGCGCGTCTCCGTACATTTTAAATAGAGGATACCTATTAAAACATGCTGCATCCTTTCAAATAAGTTCCATAACTTATCCAACGGATAAACCCGTTTTATCGTTATTTCAGTTAGAGCGAACAATAAATATCTCGTCATTGATTAGTATATAGATGAAAATAGAAGGAGATTAAACAAAATATGAATAGTGTAAATCGACGAAAAGTGTATCAATCTTAGGTCTCTTGAAACACTTTACAGAGATGACTGTGAGATGATTTTACAGACTGACTTTACATAGATGATCATTCTTACTTTATCCTATTCAAACTTGGAGAAACAACTAACGGTCAACTTTGTCCAGCAAGACAATAAATATACTCATATCCTTACGATAAACCTATAAAAATAGTGTCTATCAATTTGTTTTTTAATCTCTAAACATTAGTTACTAAGAGTTGGGACAAGTTCTTGGAAGAATCCATCTACAAATTGACGGTAAACATATGTCATAACCTTGGTCTGATCGCTTTCTAATACTTACCCGATTAAAGATGCCCCGATAAGCCGTATAGTGTAAGCATTATGTCGTAATGCTGTCAATACATGACTCACCTACATGTCCTAGGAATACTAGACGTCGCGTCGATTGATTATGTACTAGATTTTAATATAACTAGTGTTTATATTAATGGCATGGTAATGACTTAATAAGCTTTTGTTACTGTTTCTTATTGTATAATGTTCCTATTAATATACGAATAAACGACATCCTGCTTTTCAGTAGCTCTAGTCGTCCCTAAAGAAGCATTGAGCAATTCCAAGGGCCCCAAAATTTGGGGGCGTTGAATCTAGTGAAAAGCACTCTAGGGCCCTATCGCCTACACCATGGAGTATTTAGATGTGTTTCATATGCATGTAGATGAGGAAAACTTCATTTAAAAATCTGTAAGCCGATTTAAGAGGAAAAAGGTAAATCTGGCATAAGCTCTTAATAACGGTTGAATACATGGTATAAATTCGCTTAAGTGTGTGTATGGAAAGATATGAGTTAGTACGAATTATATGCGATTTATTAATTAACTTTACACGACAAGAAACAATCATGTTTATATCACAGTATTACGTTGGTTCTAAGTTTGTAAAAAAGTCAGGGGAAACCAGAGTAAGAATTAATGAAGTATTATCTAAGCTGTTCACCTAAAAGCCGACTGGATCTTGGACCATATACGTAACATACGGTAGGCAAGTATGTGTTACGTCGCAGAGAAAATGTGACAAAAAACTGACTTGCCCTTATTGAGAATATATGTCTCCAACTTTAAAATACTATTTTATACCTTATTTCGTGTAGTTAAAGTTGAAATACTATAAAAACTTTTTTTTAATAACCGACGCGTCCGTGCAATGAATCACGTATTTTGTGACATCTAATTGATCTATTTGTGAGCTATGTCAATTGATAGGATATGTATGTAATATGTATGTAAGGAAAAGGCAGTGGTAGCCCGGTGGTGACACGCTTGCTTAGATAGACAAGTAAATTGGGTTTGAATCCGGGTCTCGTTATCAAGTGCCAATCATTTCTAATATGATTACCACTTATCTTACAATGAAGAAAAACATTGTGGGGAAACCTGCATATCTGAGAGAAAGTTTTTGAATGACATGTGAATTCCACCAACCCACACTTGGCCGACGTGGTGGAGTATGGCCTAATCCTCGTCGTAATGAAGGACCACCTTTCATTGAACATTTAGATACGAGATAAAATTTATGAAACTCATAAAGCTGCAAGTAAACACCAGTTATAATGTATGTATGTTCTGTTAAACGTTCACGTCGAATAAATTTGTTTTTTGAGCAGTTCGTCTGAGTCAATTAAAATGTTACTGGAGTTTTGGAGTGGAGGTAAAAACGTTACAATGGTAATAATGAATGATAATAATCATTATATGTATAATATTCCTAAATCTGTGATAGCCTTGTGGTAAGAAAGAAAACTTTATAAAGCTGTTTTATTCTATGGAATAAAAAATAATAAATTTACCAAATGAAATTATTTCTGTTTTGAGCTAATCTATATAACTAGGTCCCTTCTATCACATAGAGAAAAAAAATACATTTTTATACATTTGTTTACAATGGATAAACTAAATTCTAAAAACCGATTTAGATGCAAGTTTGTATGTTACCCTGGGAACCCTGGGATCCTTTAGAAGGTGAATATTGTTTTGGAACCATTAAAAGCTTTTGTGTGTTATAGGATCAAAACTCTCGCATTATAACAGACACGATTGCGTTTAAGGTTTAATTTGTAAGGTTCTAATAACAGTGATAGTACAGAGATATTAATGCGTGTTAAATAAACACTGAATTGGCGTCCTTGGACGAGATTCATGGAAAGTGGGACTATTGGGATTTCCTTACATACCATCAATGTTGTTAATTTAAATAGAACTTTCCATTTTATATATAGAGTTCAAATTTGTTTAAAGTGATAACGTTATTAGTTCGTTTCTTATTTGTACAATTATCTGGTTCAGGTCTGTGGGAAACAGTGGTCCTTTCAAACAGTTTAATTTATGATCCCAATCGCTGCAAATAAGTCAATATGTAAATGAGTTTGGAATATAACTGGTAAGGACGGGTTGCATCACAATAAATAAACTAATGATTTGTTTATTTACGATACTAATTATTTAGGCTTCCTTTCTGTTTAAAAATAGATCAAAGAAACAAACTTAAGGTAAATCTGAATTCACTATAGGAGTAAGAAGTAAAAAATATGTAGAAACTTATTACTAAACACTTTATAAAAAAACTAAGCTAGGGTTTTCGTTTACTATAGATAACTGATCAAATACATAGTTTATCTATTCACTTTTTAATGTTTTTGCTTGTCTGGGAATAGAACACGACAATCACTGGACAGATTTTAATGAAATTTGGTGTAATAATAGGTGGTGACCCGGGTCAATAATAATAGATACAAATAATAATAAATACTAAATATTAAATGAGTTATTTAAAACAAAAATGCGGAGTAGCTGCTTAAAGTGCCAATAAATGGGTGTTTTATCATATGTACACGAGTACAAGCATCGTTGTTTAACAAATAAATGCCCCCAAAGGGACTCGAACTCGCGACCGCTTCCGCAGTGAGTAAGCAAGTAATGAGCCAAATGTCTCGTCAAATATATAGAATATTTTTTACTTAAAGAAAATATCACATCCTTGGGAAAGCTATACTAACTGACAGAACGTTCATAAGCTTTTAGGAACTTTTACATAATTACCTTTCCGACTCCACCCACTGTTACTCAATTATAACAGTTTTGTACCTTAGCTAGAACAATACAACGAATGAGCAATAGAGTCCAAAGACCCGATCGCAAGATCTAAGCTCGCCGTTATTAAATGATGCAAGGATCTATTATTCATTCGTTAAATTGAATAGCGGAAAACAGAAAAGGATTTTTTAGTATTTGCCATGAGGTGCATTTTAAAAACTTTTTTTAATTTCAGTTCCTCTGACATTTTCTTAGGATTCATTTCGATATGTTTTAATTTATCATTGTTAGGATTAATAGATAAAAACAACTTTTTTTGTTACATTAATTTAAAATTAAATTTTAATTTTATTTAATAATATTAATAAATAATAAGTGCGCACCATTGTTCATAGAATGAGCTATATAAAGGGTCACTCAAATCGCGTGCGCTGTCCGCATTTGCGTTGTTCTATAATTGTCTTTTCACATTAACTACATAAAGATATCGATAATAATCATACATACACGTGTATACTTTTACGCTTAAATACTTTGTAACATTTTCGGGAATATTTGACATTTTAAACATATATATTTAACAACTAATAACTATTTTCGAGTCTCACGACTCGAAAATAGAATCACTGCAAATCAAATCACAGCCAAATATGTTGTCAAATAAAAAAAATGACTACATTTCCTTTCTTTTTTTTATTTTCAAAATTTCGCAAGTGTAACGAGAGACACTATTAATACTAAATATCTCTTTATATTTACAAACATAATATGTTACTGACGTGTACATAACCCAAGCAGATTCTGTAGAAGAGTACGCTGTTAACTATTGATGGATAAAATAAAAAATAAATTTTAAGAAGACAACAACACTTTGATAAGAATAGACAGGGATTAGGTAAACTCAAAAAAAGACTCTACGTACTTTTTATTAAAAAAATGGGGACTACTATTTTAATTGAATATTCAAAAGGATATTTATTAAATCTTATAAATTATTAAATAACTAATACATACATTATACATATATAGTAACTATAGTACTCCTATTAATGCAGACCAGATACGCGTATGTTAGATGGTTACATAAGCGTAATGCGTAACACCCTGTACTTAAACTGGGATAATCATAATCTAAATTTCTTCTGAGTATCCTGAATTATTGCAGTCAAACATACTATGTATGTAGGGACATTATTACACAGCACTATCTAAATTTTATTAATTATACATTATACATATAACTTTAAATACCTACATTCAAAATTCACAATATTTTTACAATTTCTCACTGAACGTCATGAGTCTACTACCAGTTCGGAAAGAAGAAACCTCTGACCTAAGAAGAACAGACGAGAAACTCCACGGAACATAGGTACATATTGTAAGTATAAACGCCCATGACTGGAATACAAAAATTCATGATCAACAAATGAATGCCCCCAGCAGTACTCCAATAATAGACAGATTTTTTTCTCAAAAAAGATGTGCCTACTAAACTGTAGCCAATGTAGCCATGCTATGTGTATGTAGTTACACTTGTTTAGAACAAGAATGAAAAAATTGGTGATTTCATAATATTTAATACAAACGACTACACAATAATGCATGTATTAAGCACCGCTTATATGCTTTGGGATACTTTTCAAAAAATCATTGAGAAATACTGTATTAGAAGGTCCAGCTAACTCGCACCTAGATTACATTGCAGTCCTTTATCGCCGCCAGGAAACGATTGTACTTAATAAAGGTAGGTACCCAACGTTGCAGGCGCTTTTGTAATTTGTAGACTGACCTCTTGCATAACGCCCTGCTCTATATTATTTGAATGAAAAAAACTATTATTTAAAAATTAGATGAATACTTTCTACTATAAATGCGAATTACGAATGAGTAAACTAAATGTATGTATGCTTGTTATGCTTCACGTTAAAAGACTATGACCTGAAGTACTACCGTGTCTAATGTTTATCACTTACACTCAAGAGATGCGCCATGGGTAAGTCACTAAAATCAATATGATCATCTAGCCTACCCTTTAACGAGCAAGGGACACTGGTGCCCTGATAAGTAAATTATCATACATTTTGAAATGATAATTCCTTGATATAAAGTGAACATTATATTTCTTTATATTTCTACATTCCTATTCACACATATAATTAATAAAATAAAGCACGACAAATTTGTTAACGTAAATTATAAAAAAAAATCAAATGCAATCTTATAACAATCCTTCAAAAAAGCTTCTGAAAATACAGAAGATACATTTCGTAGCACATTACAATCATGATCAATGATATCAAGTAATGATGCTATTCATAGTGACATATTTAACATTTTTAAGGTTTTTTATCTAGGAAATCCAGATTGCGATCGGATATTACACAGTTTTATAAGCATACATTACTTAGCGGTAAGATGATGACGAATGACTAAAATGATCATGTAATTTGTGTTTCGTTCCAAAATTAATAAGAATTTTTGGAATAAATATTATCCAGTAAGAATTTTAACCCGCCCCGTGATGTAATTCGTTCTAATTACTATTAACAATAAACTGTACCATTACTGTTCTAATTACTATTGGTGACAAAAGGTTGAAAATATTTTTGATGCCAAATCATAAAAAAGTTGAATTTGGTCTAAAAATCATCAGCCCCTTTAAACGTTCCACTGCTCGGCACGGCTCAGAACAAAGGGGATCAGGCCATAGTCCACCGCGCTGGCCTAGTGCGTGTTGGCGGACTTCACATGTCTGTCGAAAACTTGCTAGGTTTTCTCAGACATGCAGGTTTCCTCACGATGTTTTCCTTCACCGTAAGAAAAGTGGTAATCATGATTGAAATAATTAAACCCGCATCACTCGGTTATCCAAGCGAGCGCGTTAACTCTTATCACCTAGGGTAATAAAAAATAGCCTACGACCCATCTCATCATCATAAAAATTCATAAAAATCAGTCAAGCCGTTTCGGAGGAGTTCGATAACAAACAATGTGACAAGAGATTTTAATGAAATTATATAAATATTTGTAATGAAACCTATGATATGTGTAAAACTTGTAGAGTTTAAACACACTAGCTATAAGTATAATAAGCTAATATGTAACATAATTTTAATATGACAAGTATATCAGTATTAATTTATAAAATCCTTTGATCCCCTTTCAAAATATATTTTTGACACAAAATTCAAAGTGGAAAAACATCGATAGCGTCATGCTATTGCAATGGTCCTTCGAGTGGGGTATCTTTCATAGTAGTATATAAGTCCCGGGCGGGACGCTCGGTGCATAGTGCGAGACGTGCACAGTGCAGTGTTGTGGAAATGAAGGCTTTTGTAAGTTTTTTGTTTACACAAACCTTTATATTTTGAAAATTATTTATAAAGCTGTGATTTTTTGAAAGTTCAATTATTATTTTTTTCTTTTTAAGAAAATTTCATGCGCTCTTAATTTAAGCCGAAATTCTACCCCTAACGCAGGATAAACAATTACGAACTGATCTTGAAAAAAAACTAAATTTTTAATTTCATTTTTAAGATTTTCCAATTTAATAAAAATATAAGAACTATTTGAAATTTATTAAATTATTACAATTATTATAGTTATTATTGTATTTTGGTAAAAATTTTTCATATTTACTTATGTATTTCAGTTTTTTAATACTTATTAAAGAAATCCTTATAACTTATAAGATTATAAATAAAACTCAAAATTCATTATGATTTTGTAAACAAAACAAATTTTCAACCGATTTCGTTGTTGCGTAAAACCTACCAGCCTAATTAAAAAATAGCGAAAACAAAAAATTTTCTTAATTTTTTTTCTATACAATATTATATTTTTTAAGTGTTTGCTTTAATACCGTCCGTAACAGTACGTGCTTATACTTTTTTTTTTATCCAAGTTAAGAGATTAGCTGGAACAAACAGTCAGACAAAAATTTTAACAATCGTGCATTTAGTGAAAAAATGTTATTTTAACATCACAAACAGACACTTCAATTTCATTTATCTATATAGATTTTTGATACTTTTCAGCAAATTCGCTCGCAATTTTGATTATCTTGCGCAGGTAGTTTGTGTTTACGTACTGGGTAAAATTTTTGGAAGAGATTCATCCAAAGAAATCTTCTTTCATATGTTATTTTTTTTTTAATATATTTTGGCAAAAAGTCTAATATTACTAATATTTTGATTTTTTAAAAGAAAAATAATGCTGTAAATCTGTAAATTAGTGTATCGTAGACCATTTTATCAAAAACTTGTCATAATTTGAACAAATTCTAAGAAACATAATGAAAACTTTTCGAGCTGAACCTAAATAGCAAACATAGATGAAAAATTATTGTTCCGCAGTAAGTCTAACCGTTACTACAATGGTAAACTGTAAAATTTCTGTAAAATATTTTACATTTCATATTTAAAGAACGTATTTTTTTCTCAAACTATAACTTATTGTATGACTTACATTTTATCCGTACAATAACTCTGCAGTTAAATATTTCATTAATTATAATGTAAACGATGTATGTATGTACGTCTAAGTTGAATAGTTATTTAAACTGTATGTAAATGACTGTTATATAGTATTACCCACATTGACAAAGCCACTATATTCGGCAATCGGAAGAACGGAAATTAATCAATAATTCATATCAAACGAAAGTAAAAACAATAACAAAGTATTATGAAATATTTATAAACCTCCATAACTCGCGCCATGCCTTCGATAGAATGCAAAGCACGCTTGAAATTTCGTTAATAGCACGCTTAGTGCATGGTGATGTGTCGGCGCCCGGTGCGTGACCGCCGCGACACGTAACTGGGAAAAGTGACTGCGATTGTTCGATCATTATTAATTCATTCGATAACATCGATATTTCGGCAAAACTTCATCAGATGTTGGCTATTGACTTATCATTTATTAACAAAATTCAAAAACAGTTTAGTTAAACTGAATATTCGTAATATCTTAATGATTTCACGCAAAAGGTTTTCAATTTCGAAATCTACATATAAGTTCTCTAACTGAAAATGTAATCTGCTTCAACTTTATGTAATATCAAAATAACAGCTCTTAGAATTTTATACGGTCATTAAATAAGAGAAACTGAATTTTAAAATTTCTTATTCCGACTAATCTCCGAAACGGCTGGTGGATCGATATTAATGAGACTTACAATAGCAGATATCTGATGTCATAAGAAGTAACTCTTTATTTTAGGCAAAGGGTTTCGCACTAAGGAACTTTTTTGTTTGAGCTAGGTACGTACCAGAGGGAAGCAGGGGTATAGGGCAGGGGTATAATAGTTATAGGATAAGGATAGTAGTGTCTGTTAAAATAATTAAATATGTTTCCGATTTTTTTAGACATTCTTAGTTCACACCTGCAATGTCAAAATATTTGCCTTCATTATATAAAATTAAAAGTTATTTAAATTATAAATTAACATAATGTTTGCTATAAAGTTATTTAATTAATTGTTTGTACATACTTTGCATTTCAGATTGCAATCCTCTTTATGACTGCTACGGTTCTCGCAGAACCGAGCAAAGTCATCCAAAAGCGTAGCGGTCTGGTGGGTCATTATGGTGCGCCTATCATTTCCCATGGATACGGCATAGGCGGTCTCGGCGGTGGCTACGGATACAGTGGAGCTTTAGCGTCTGGGTATGGCATTGGCTCTGGCGTTGGTTTAAGAGGTCTGGCCTTGTCTTCAGGGACCATTGTCGGAGCAGACGTACATACAACTGTGACGAAGCATATTGGAGTCCCCGTACCTGCGCCATATCCAGTCGCCGTGGATAGGCCCTATCCCGTTCCAGTTAAGGTTAGTTATTTTTGTATCTTAAGATTACTTTTACTAATAAATTTTTATAATTAGTAATTATATGATCTGAGAAAAACATATTTATACGCTCTAAATAATACGTAGCTCACAATATATATAATATGCATAATAAAATTTTCAGACTATGTGATGCAAATCATTAGACAAAATGTCTATAAAAATACTCACTATGTTTTATCTCTGAAAGCTAGATCAATTTTTCAATAAACTGTAAAATTGGATAAGTAGAGTTCTTAAGTTAGTCGCATCACATGCTGCTATTGTGATAAAAAGTGTAAAGAAGACTACATTTAACTCTTACGAGCTGTCAAATTCATAGCATTTGATTGGATCAATTGTCAAAACACAAAACTAGATATTTGAGTTTGTCGAGTGCAGACTTCTCTCCTTTTTCCATTCTATTTTTTTAAAACTATCCAAGAAAATTTAATTATATTAAGATCTGAGTTACCGATATGTATATGATTTCAGGTGGCCGTCCCCGTGCCAGTAGACCGTCCCTACGCCGTCGCAGTCCCGCGGCCCTACGCCGTCCACGTGGACAGGCCGGTAGCCGTGCCCGTGGACCGGCCCGTGCCCGTGGCCGTCCCTCACGCCGTGCCGGTACCGATCGTTAAACAGGTGAGTTATTATAATACACTCTACGTAATAATAAGTACCTAAGTAGAACTTTTTAATCATTTTTAATGCTTTACAACTCTAAAGTAACTCCGGTGGTGACGTTTGCCATTTAATATGCACTTAAAACAAATGATATAGTTATAAAATCTCGAAAACAAAATATAAAAGTAAAAACGTGATGGAATCCGAAATAAATATTCTTTTTTTAATATATGTTCTTTATAACAAGCTTTTAAGCCCATCTACAAAACAGTCTGAGCTGCTAAAATAGTATAGAAATAATTTACAAAAGTTACATGTATGTTTTTATTAATATTTAATAATTAGGGCATTTCTTAAATTAATGAGACAAATATTTTAAAGAACCCGTGTCAATTTCAAGGTCGGTGTCCCCGTGCCCCAGCCCTACCCTGTACCTGTGGCTAAGCCGGTGGCCGTGCCGGTGCCTCAGCCTGTCGCAGTACCAGTCGTCAAAACTATAGTCGGTAACTCAATCGCCTCTGGATATAGCTCTGGATATGGCTCTGGATATAGCTCTGGATATGGAACTGGACTCGGCTCAGGATATTATGGAGGCGGAATCCACGACGGTTACCATGGACATATCCACTCTAAAATTTGGTAAACACATGCTATGACACTCGGTTTTGGAAATCTATCTATCACAATGAACCCTTGCAAATAAAATATGGTGAAAATTGAACATCGTTTTGAGTTGCAAGAGATATATCAGAGGAAGGTCTTAAGACATTTCCCCAAAGATATCTTAAGAAAAAGACGTTCTGGGAACCGAGTGTCAGTGGTTCTATGGCATTTTGTGTAAGGCTTATATAGTCATGGTTGGTATCATGTGATTTAGAATAGTCTAGCTTTAATGTATGCGTGTGTTCGGGCTGAGTCATAATGGGGAGTGCAATTGCCAAATAGAAGCTAATTATAATAAATTTAATATTTTTTGTACTAAAATATAAATATGAAAAAGATGAATTTTAATATTTTTAATATTGGAGAAGAAGAAGAAGTTTGGAATGTTTTAAATGGAGATTTCCAGGGAAAAGGCTGATTTGTAATACTTTTAATGTCTCATGCTTAGCTGGTGCAAGGTGTATTGATGTATACTTGCTATTTGTATTACGTTCGCTGTGCATACGTGGAGGCTTCAAATGTACGTACCTGTTTTTTATACTTTTGTACATAGGTATTTCTGTAGTATAGGTTTATTTCGCCCGCAGTCGACTAAACACTATTGATAATGGACCTTTTGCAATAAAATTTACAATTTAAACATTATATTTTTATTTACTACTACTCTTATCCTTTGGTTATCCTCCTCATTCACATCACATACAAGTTTGAAATCCGAAATGACTTTGAATTCTAATAAAGATACTCACGATATCTCAACGATAAAGTACAAAAATAAAGCAAAATGACAAAAGAAAACAGCAGAGTGTAAAGCCGCGGTTTTTACTATACTACTTATTATGTAAAGAATGTAGAGCTATCTGGCGCGTGTGTGCTCTATAGACGTTAACACATTATAAAGCGAAACCAGCCGTGGAAAGTAGTCTAGCTGGAAATAACTAGAAATATAACAACAAGGTTTTTAGCACTTTTATTGTAACGTACTGCTCTATATTACTTCAATGCCTAACTATCGACTCAATCTCGCTTCGCTCGGGTTCATCCCTAGGGGTGTCTTAACGCTTACTATGAAATAGATAGATAAATATACATAGATTTGATGATATATAGCTTATAGCCGTCACCAATTAACAAATTATTTAAAGCAAAAACATTTCCTAAAATTGGTTTAGGATTTCCTGACATTAGCGCGATGAAACAAACAAGCTCTGCCTTTTATAATATTAGTAAAAGTTATAGATATGTGGGAACTTTATTATGTTGACTGGTCGCTCGTCCTCGCTTCGCTCATACACTAATAGTTGATATACGTATAGCTGAAAACTTCATTAGGTAGAATTTCCAAAGTTCGTAACTTCATGTTGAATAGAGTCAAATAAAGGTTTCAGAGTCAAAAGGAATCTAAAAGTTTCCCTAAACTTTTGGAAAATTCAAGAAAAAAAATTAATACTTCAAGTTTAGTTCTTTACTCTAAAATGTTAAAACTTTAAAATCCGAAGAGTAGTTCTCATCACAATATCTACACGACAGTATCTACATAGATGCCTGCATCAAAAACAAACAATTGCAAGCAATGCCCTACATTTACGCGGTCACGTTCAGCTCGAAGTAATCCAATGACAAATCATAATCACATAACATTAGGTCTATGGGAGTTACGCAATGTACGTGACCGGGCATCGAACACGGAACCTAGTTTACGCAATCCTGACAGGGTTCGTATACTCTATTGATTAGACGAGTTTAAAGCAACTTACAATAGATTATATAGATATTTTAATCCAGTATTATTATACGAGTAGTGTAGTTAACTGAACTGTCTAAGTGGACTTAGTGTTAGTATATAGTACAGCATATTCGGAGGTCCAGGGTTCGAGTCGAGGGTTAGGCAACGTTTAGTTAATGTGTTTCTGTTAAGTAAATAATATTAAAAGCTTGGATTTAGGTAGATGGCAGTTTCCCTCCGTCAGAGATTGAGTAAAGCCGTCGGTCTAACTCCTGATCTTTTACCAGTCGTGTTAATTTGTCGTCCCACCAGAGTAAGTGACAGTAATAGATAGAGCACTATTATCTACGCGTACATTTGTGAACTAGAAAACCTATTTCCTGCTTAGTTGGTTGTTATTAGTAAACAAACTAACTAACTATAAATCTATCGAGAGGACATTGAAAGTTATTTCAGTACCTTTTTTTTAATTGAGTAAGTTTTTTTTAATTCATACAGTAAATTTAAAATGTAAAAATGTTATTAAATTCCAGTGTTTGTAAAAGCCTACTTGAATTAAATATAATCTGTAATTCTATAAAAAAATTTAACCCTATTTAAACTATTACAAACGTTTTAAAAATAAAATGAGCTAAATCGGTATAGATATTTTCCAATGTACAAACAATTTTATCGGTACTAACTGCATATGAAAGTATTTACGGTATTTACATCAAAAAATCTATTTTAATTTTTTTTTTCTGTTTGTTCCGGCTAATCTCTGAAACGGCTTTTGATAGGACTTAGCTAATGTATTTTATTAAAACATTATAATGCCTAACTATTAATTTATTTTATAGAAAATTATAAAAACCGAAATATATTAAATATTTTAAATTACACCCAACGACCGTGTTTGCTAGTAATGTATAAAAGCGCCACAGTAACTAAGAGTGCGTACGGATTTCGAAGGTATCAAATGACTATCTAGTCTGTAGAAGCTTCATAGTTCACCTACTGGTTCTACAACGCGAGGATGGATGTCGCTAGCAGTGTGACAAGACATATCACTGCTACCTTGAGATATAACCAACTTCACACAGGAAGGAAATGATTGATAATATTATAATATGGTTCACATACTTTTATTGCTCCTTTTCTGCGTTTTAAAAACCAATAAACACGATGTCTAATAAAAAATATATCATCTATACATCTTTAAGTACATATAAATAAAATTGAAGTGTCCGTTTTTAATTTCAAATTAACAGCTTTTCACTAAATGCATATGAAAGTATATATGGTACTTACATCAAAATATCAATTTTAAAAAATTTTGCCAGATTATTTGTCTGTCTGTTTGTTCCGGCTAATCTCTGGAATGGTTGGACCGATTTTTACGGAATTATAGCATAGCTAATGTTATAAGGAGTAACTTAGGCTTCTTTAATTTTAGAAATTTTATTTATTTTAACTAGCGAAACCGGCGGCTTCACTCGGGACCAAATCGCTAGTTATTCAATAAATTATTTTACATCAGTACATCCAAATCGCGCTTCACATGATACTTTTATTCATTATATCAAGATTGTACATCACAAATCATTTAACCTGTGTTTAAACAAACTGTGCGCCTACTGTATTACTAGTACCTAGTGTATTAAAGACCTTTCTAAGCTTCAAAATTTTTTATTTCTAACTTTCTATTGTATTAATAATAACATAAGAACTCTTAAAAATTATATCTCTTTCACATGATTTGTGAATTGACAGTTTTAGATATCTTAACTCTGAAACCACGGCAAACATCATTCAATTCATTTTCACAATACATAAATCGAACCCGCTACCAACTTAATAAATTAAGCGATGTAAACACAAAAGTTGTTACAAAGTTTGTGTGCAAAATAAATACATGAAAAAGCTTTCATGTGAAAGCTCAATCAAAGCTTTCGTATGTAGACTAGTGAGGGTTAGGTGTAATCTAACACGTGACATGTCTGTCAGGTCGATAAGCTTGCATATTTTATGAGTGACCCAGATCAACATTCACCATACGTTTTTACTTCGAACTAATAGAACTAACTAAACTATTACAAATAGGTACAGCAATTTTCCTCACTTTGTTCAATACAAATAAATTATTTATTCATTGAATTTGACGACACGTTTAGCATAGCTTGTAGTGACCCTACTCTTGCGCCAGCGGTCGCGGGTTCGAGTCCCGCTGGGGGAATTAATTTGTTAAACTCGAATGTTTGTACTCCTGTAAGCCATGGATTAATTATAAGTTAATCGATATTAATGTATATTTATTTCACAAGTGTCCTATAAACTTCAAGTAACACCCAAATGAATAACGTTGTACTCGTAGTTGCAGTGCTGACGATAACACACACTAAGAGTATTACACAAATCTTTAGAAACCTAATTAACATACTAAATGTAAAAATAAATGGACTACTCTACATAATATAATATACTTACCTTCATTTACACATAAAATAATCATATTAATATTGTAAAAGAATTTTATAGTTTTAGAAGGTGAAAAATGTACGCAACATTTAAAAAAATGAAGCCTAAAATCTATTTTGAAATTTATTTTTAATGTATGAGAGTAAATCGACTTTTAGATAAATTTCTTGATTACTTATTTATATGCACAGCAACATCTGGACCCTTTGTAACGTAAAGATGGGGACACACTTTACAATATTTTTTTATAAGATAGTGGTTAAAACCCTCTAAAGTTATTGGTGATAAACTAAATATATGTTATAATATAGTACATACCTCTTCATCAAAAATACAATCTTCTCCACACTTAACCTGGGAGGGAAAGAGAAGCAAATTGAAATATAATTTAAAAACCCTACTAAGTTTAATTTAGATAATATAGTAAATCTAGGTAGGTAAGTATCATTAGTAATGTTTAATTGACCCACGTGGCCAAATCCGAATGTATCATTAAAGTAAGTTGTAAGTTAGACATTTCCACCAGGCTAGTACTATGAATACCAGATATAATACACTAACATATATTAGTAAAAATACATAAATTAATATTTATGTATTTGTAGTGTAAAATGAATTCCCCTTAGCGGAACTCGAACCTGCGAGCGCTGGTATACTCGTAGCAAGTAGGGTCACACTACAAACTGAGCCAAACGTGCCGCCGTAATTTCAATACGTAATTAAAAGAACATTTAAAACATCTAACCGCTCTACAATGTAAGATTCTATACCTTAGTGCAAGTGATCGTTATTTTTGCAAGTATCTTTTAATGCAAAAAGCCAACTAGATATTTCTAATTGGGTCCTTTTTTGCCTTAAACGAGAGTCCGTCTCTGATTGCTTGCGATCAGATGCCAGGTACGCTTTAAAATGTAAATTAATCAGAGCAGTACATTCATGGACCAAACGGGTATCAAATATGTACTAATTAGAGCTTATTTTCACTGGAGCTTAATAAATAATTAACTGTTTCGAGTTTTTCTTAGGCATACCTTTAGAATATTAAATATATGTGCATTTAGAATAGATGAAATTCTATTAAAGGTATAAAAATATCTGACTAATATGCGTCCGTTACTGACGTGCCACGCGGGGAAAGTTGGGCGAAAACTAGTTAAAATAATTTTATAATAAGCTGTCCGTTTGATATACGAAGGCATTTACAATAACTTGGTCTGTGTTCGCAGCTATTAAGAGACTAAAATTATGTCATATTTCCTTGACACAAAATATTTATAAGCGATCGTCTACAGTCTACACCATCATAGGTAATTTAATTTTATTAAAAAAACCATATAAAAACACATTTAGTAATACATATTTAAAACTTCATTCTATGATTTACACTAGTTTTATTTAACTTATCCGTATAAGTAGTCTAGATACGTTTTATTTTTTAGCGAAACTGTAATTTAAATTTGCGAGCGCCCTGAGACCTCCTTAATGCGGCCCTGTTGCAAAATCCGTTCTTAATAGACGTCTACTAACTATAAATTACCTCCCTGCCAAATTTCATCTGCAAGTGAGTGACTGACATTTCGCTTTTATATATTTAGATAAAATTAGGTTACAGAAAAATATAATTTGTTACTCTTCATCTCTTTTTCATTTCAAAAATAGAATTTGACATAAGCTCCATATAAATTACACCAAAAAAAATTTTAGGATCCTCTAAGTTTTCCTTAAAGTTGAATATGTCATTTATTGTCTCAATGTATAAATAACTAATTAAATATAAAAATACATTTTGTAGTAGAACGAATTGTGAATCTAAACCATTCTCGAATCCACTCGAACACACACAAAACATTTCATCAAAATCGGTCCAGCCAATTACATATACACGCACACAAGATTTTATATGCAGTAGCCTTATTAGCACTTCACTATTGGGTGCTGTAGCTAAGATTGCGTACCCAAATTAAAACATGTCCAAGTAAGAGTTAGTGAACTAATAAATAGGGCGGATGCATTTTGCAAAGCCTTACGAAATCTGTCACAGGCTCATATAAGTCGAGGCACGAAACTGCCGCATAAATCTGTACTAACGATTGACCGGGAGTTGCCCAACATTAGTATGAAAATGTACCAATACCAAATGTTTCTGGCATTCTGTACACCTAACACCAATTTCAATTTTACTTATACAACCATAATTAATTCATTTAATATAAATGAATTAATTATGGTTTATTATATTGAAAATATAACTTAAGTAGAGAAACTTAATGGATTATCGAAATAATGCATGCTTTAAAAAAGTCATCCCAATTGTATTATGCCCTTTTTAGCGTCCCACGGCTGGGCCTGGGCTTCCCCTCCTAATTAGCTCAAGCCAATCTTTAAGTTAACTGAATCAGCCATTAAAATTTTTTGTCTGTAACTTCTCTCTAACTCAAAAATAACCAAACCCTTTTTCTTTGTCCTTACACTGCCCGCATTCATCAATTTCTTTATATATTTCTCATTTGTTCTGAAGTCCATTAGGCCAAAGATTGCATATTACGTTAATGTTATATTAAAGCAGTATTCTTGTTCAAATAAATAGATTAATTATACTACTCCGCGAGTAACGAAGCCAGTGCACTTTATATGGACATGTAGTCTGAACTAGAAAATTATAATTTCAAGTCCAGACTTAATTAAGTTATAATCTTTTTTGTTTCTATGTAATAAATACCAATATTAATGTGCTCATATTAATATTATCCAAAATGGACTAATTATGTTATTTCTTTTTTACATGCATCTTTAAACTACATTATATTGGCAACGTCACAAGTTCGAGTCACGTCGTGAGCAACTAATGTAATTAAAACGGCTTATATATCTGTCTTTAAATAGAACTGACTTTTTGGATTTTTACAGATTTATTTTAGTTTTTGGTTCTCGACGTTTCGATTTTTTTCATACTCAGAGCATTAGGTATGTTGTACAGCGTTTAATATCAAATGTTTACACTAAATACAGTATTATAATATCTATGTCTTTAGTGAAAAGTAGTTTTTTTTTACTTTGGCTTGACTTTACAGATATATTTACGAGTATATACGTTTCAAAACACCTATACGAAAACACAAGTGTATTGTATAAGTTTGTAGCAATAGATTTTAATATGGCACTTATATATATTAGAAAATACTGAAATATGTCTATAAAATAAATAAACAAGCTGCCGTAAAGCACCAAGTAAAGTCGAAGGCTTCCACTAGCTTCACGAGTCAGGCATTACTCACTCGACTATAGCGAGCAAGCACACCAGCTGACCAAGTATTCGCGGATCTCGTGACATGCCTAAAGCATTTTTCTATTAAAATTATGGCTCGACACAGTATTTTATAATTTCCTCTCAATCCACACTATGCGAAGAATTTAATATGAATGAAGCATTAGACCGACCACACCTTTTTAAGACTAATAAAAACGATAGCTACGAAGCCTAGAAAAGAAATCAATTTATCTATACTTGGATGTAATAAAAACTTGTATCTGTACATAATTTTTATCTGAACCAATTGATGCAGAATGTACAAACTTGTCTTAGTTTTTAATTAGTCATATACCTGTCTATCACTTCTTCGTCCTTAGAGATCCTACCATCAGAAACGTGTATGATGTAGCAAAAATATTAAGTGTAACGAGCTGTCGGAAAAATTTGAAGAGTTTTAGTATTATTTTTTTATAGTGTCATATTTTATATTATGTAAAGTGACAGCTGTTATTACTTGAAAAGCTCTCGCATCGATTAGTTTTAGGGTTCCAGTCCAAGAAACTCATAAACCTAAAGTTTTGAAAATTTTTTTTACTTGTTTAGTTATACTTGTTTAATCAAACTGTTGTAAACGAAACAGACCCAATCATTTAACAAACTCTACAAAAACGACATAAAAGTGAGAAATATATTTATTTCTATAGCAAAATATGTCTACGAAATGGTGAGAAGTTGCATACAAAACTACATTAACATGAAATTCCTAGCATTTCTCCTCCATGTAATTTTCAAAAGAAATGTGTTCCATTATTCATAAAGCATAAAGCTGTTCGCGTCCAGCGCGGGTTCAGTTCACAAACTTGTACTTAGCCATTTAGCAATAACATTTACGCAATTAAATAGAAAATTCTGCAAATACTTCGTAATATAGAGATACTATACATAATATATTATTTATGAATAAGATTTTCGCAACTGTGTAAAAGTATATCGATTATTCAGTTATTTATGTTTAAGATAATATTTTTTTTTATTTATTTATTAGGCAATTGAATTTATTTTATAAAGTTATAAGCTGTGATTGTATAAGGTTCTGTCTTTAAGGCAATCAAATAGAAAAGCAAAGTTTTCTTGAATGATATTTTGCAGGGAGACTGCATATTTAAGCATTCATTTGATTTCAATTAATAAATGAAGCTTAGTTCAAAAACTATCTATAGGTCTATAGATACATTGCAAGAGAGTCAAATCTGTACCTACTGTCTCATCTCGAGCGGAACCGCAGCCCAAATCTAGTCATAGAATATAAGTTACTTTTAAATATTTGCTTCATTCGTTTCGTGATAACTACAGCCCAATTAAAATATATTTTCTTTAAAGACATTAACTATATTATAAAGTAAACCTTTGCCAAGTTGAGCAAGAAGGCCCTTTATAGGAACTAACGTTGGCTTAGTAACGGAACGCGATATTTTTTAATTTTAAGGATCATCTATGTTTTTCCTGTTTAATGTTTAATTATAACAAAAAAAACGGTATTCTAACGAAAGTCTCTTATAAAATATCTCTTTTAATGTCTCATAAATTATAATAATATATAAAAACTTTCCCAACATTCATAATTTTTCTTGTTTATATGTGTGCCACAATTTAAATCAATCCGCCACTTTTCTAACAATTACAGTTCTTCTACAATGGGAATGGGACGAAAACAAAGAAAATGCAGCAACTAAGTACGATAGCAATGTATTTCAAAATACTAATTGTAACTTGTAGGTATATGTAAAGGAAATCATAAATTAGGTAGTTAAAATTAGACCTACAAATCAAGTATGCAAATATCAAACCAAATAGCGATCAGCAGCGTTGCACACTGTATAACGATGAAATTAATCTTAAGAAATCTATATCTCATGTAACCGCCCTTACACATACCTTAAGTACGCACTGAAATTAGTGACCTAGGATGTCTAACCCAGTCCTAGCATGTGATCTAGTTCGATTTGAAATAACCACATAGGTATAAAAGGTGTGCAAACGCAATAATCGATCAGACTACATTTTTACTTCGGTAGCAACAGTCAACATGCGTTCCCTAGTAAGTTAAATTTTGTGAAATTTAATGCTATTAATTAAAGAAATACGAGTATATACTACAAAAAGTTAATAGAAGAGTTATAAAAAAGACAGTCACGATAGTCGATATCGTAAAGATATCCTAAAATCTGATTTACTATTGTCGCATACAAAATATTCCTATTGTAAATTTTGACTATCTCTTATTTTCACATATCATCATTCTTTTTCATTATTTGCATATTTTAAGGTACTTTTCGCCCTCCTCTCCGTGGCTGCGGCCAGACCCAAACCAGGCTATCTCGGAGGATGGGACTCTGGTGTAAGTATTTCATACAACAACATACATACTACATCATATAATTTTTAGTATAAATAATTGAAATTAATACTATTTTCCTTGCAACTTCAAGCCACAGTGATATAAATTAACTATTATTCATCGTTGTGGACTACGGTCTGTAGCACTCGAAGAAAAAGAGGGTATCTCTACATTTGACATTTTCTCGTACAAGATATTACTGTTTGACGCTACATATACAAAACTTAAGTATAAAAGTAAAAAAGGCTTAGAGAGTACATTCATGTTTTAACACAAATTAAGTTTAAATGGGTGCACAACTTAGACCAGCTTGGCAACTGGCTTCCCTCAAGGCGGCTGATCCCTAATAAAAGGCTTACTTTTAATGTTTCTGATGTACAGTTAGACATCGGGCACGGATCCCTGACCCTGGAGCACGCCCCCGTGCTGCAGGCCGCGCCGGTGATCCACGCCGCGCCCGTCGTCCACGCCGCGCCCGTCGCCGTCGCTAAGGCTGCCACCAGCTACTCCTCCTTCCAACGGGTATGTTACACTACAGTTACTATTAGGCTAAAGTTTGTACGTTCTTCACGATGAAACACGACATTTTGACGACACGTTTGGCTCAGTTGGTAGTGACCCCACCTTCTGCGCCAGCGGTCGCGGGTTCGAGTCCCGCTGGGGGCATTCATTTGTCGAGCACGAATGTTTGTTCTCCAGTCATGGGTGTTAATATTTATATTATGTATGTATTTAAAAATTTATATGTGTAGCATATCAACTTAATGGTAAGACCATATTACCTTAATAAAAAACGTATTGGAATTAGCTTATCAAAGCTTACTGTTTGTTAATCTACAAACACTATCGCTAATGGACAAATATGGAAATGTCACATCGAAAAGTTTTCTAATGCGGTTGTCTTTCTCATGTATTTTAGTTTTTTATGGCATACTAATATCAGTAATTAAGACTAAAATTATCTCAGATGCATTTCTGTAATATACAATAAACTAGTAATAACCTTTTTTCAAGCTTTATGATATAATAATTTGCTTGAATTAGTCTGTATTTAATCGCAGTTAGTGCTGTCATTCAATACATAAGGAGTCAAGAAATCATTAAAAATAAACTCTGAAAATGTGATGTTTAATGACTTTTCTAGTAGGAATTAGTTATTTATTGTAATATATATTGCCTTTGCAGGTGATCCATCCCGTACATCAAGTAGTGGCCCAGCCCGTAGTGCACGCCGCCCCCGTCTATCAAGCCGCCCCCGTAGTGCATACAGTCTCCCAGCCGATCATCTCGCATGCCTCCATCGGTAGCTACGGCCACGGCTGGTAGTTAACTTAAGTGTAAATAAAGTTTGTGTTTGTTAGCGCGTTGAGATCATCCCCGATGTGTCCGGGCGGTGCAAATAAATATTTATATCAGTATTTGTAATATTGCTTTTTATTTTACCCCTAGATTTTACTGATGATAACATTTTTACTGTTTTTTTACTGAATTTTGAATCGTTTTTAGTTTAACGAGACTAGCGAACAGCACACTATTGACAATAGATTTGTATAATAATACCTATTACCTAAAGTTCACTTACATTAAAGAAAACTCTAACATTATTTTTTACTAGAGACTTGCCCTCGCTTCGCTCGGATTCTTCCCTGGATTCAGCACAGGCAAAGCCGCGGGTAACCTTCCTCTTGAATCACTCTATCTATTAAAAAAACCGCATCAAACTCCGTAGCGTAGTTTTAAAGATTTAAGCATACATAGCGACATAGGGACAGAGAAAGCGACTTTGCTTTATACTATGTAGTGATAAGAATACTTATTTAGGCGATTGAGAGATGCTGGGGCTAAAGCCTTTAAAAAAATACTAAAATATAAGTTCTACCTACACTAGTTTAAGAAGACTGTATTGTTGAATATACACATACATAGTTTAACATACATTTTCATATTGAGGCCAACCCAAGGTGCTTATTAAAATTACATGACACGTCTCGTAATTGACAGGTTTTTCCTTTTACCTATAAAGTAAACTATGTCATTGGAATAATCTCAATAATTTACTGAAATTATATATAATCAAATATATCGATTAGTTTAGTGATGTACAGTATTTTGTCTGTGGTTATTGAAACACTTGGCGTTATAGGGTAAAGCTAGAATAATATATTTAGTATCGACATACATATAAAAAGTTTGATAATGATCGAACAATAAAACTTTGTTTGATAAAAATAAACAAAAATATTATTTACAGTCGCTTACGAATATGTGAATAACGACAATTATTATTTCAAATGTTTGTATTACTTTATAATTTTATAAAAAGCACAAGTCTAAATCATCTTATTTTGCGTGTTTCTAAAATAGAACCTGTACCTATTACACAGTGAAATAATATGCCACTGAATTCAAATCTTTCGTTTGAAAAATATTCCAAGGAAATTCATAAGTACTAATTTTTGAAATTCCGCGCAAAAGTAAACACAAAAACTCATGCGATGATGTTTCGTTCATAAATTGTAATGGTTTGTTGAATCGATACCGTGGCACATCACTAGCCATCGCGTGCTGCAGACTGTCCTGTACGAGCGCGGATGTGTGGTGGCCACGAGATTACAATACTTCGATTGTGAATATCTTTAGTATTAGTAAATTATAAACATATATGGAAAAAATGCTAAGTAAGTTGAGAAATTTCTTTTGAAATAAAATTCAACTACCAAAATTAAGTAAAACCCTAATTCTACTATGCTTTCGTTAATGTACTATACAAAGTCTGGGTTTTCATTTTTTTTCTGCAAGTTCCCATTCAACTTATAATTTACCTGAACGAAATCAAACTTTTTATATCTATTCCGATTTTTCGTTTTCTTAGTATTCAATTAAGATTACCTTTTATAGAATATCTTATTACATTTTCAAAAGTAATAACATTATCTTAGATTTACGCGGTTTCATTTAATTTTTTTTTTTGTATTTTTAGCGGATTGATTTTGATGATTGGTTCCGACGTTTATAGTAATTTTTATTTTATTAGAATTAAAAATACATAAAGAATAATGAAAATAGGTACATATAATGTATTATAATTATTTATATTACTGTCCGTAAAAGTTCTACAGCATGGCGACAGCGCAGCAGGTAAAACGTTTCAGCGAGGCAGCGAGCTTTCAGTGACTTAAATACCACGAAACTGAACACAGAGCTTTATGTAACCACGCACAGTGGACGTCGTGATGCGCGAGAGCGAGTTACTCGTGCATTGCTCCATGGTTTTCCCTTAGACTAAGTGCTCTCCAGGATGAATGCATGGTCTGGAGACGACTGCGACACCATGGGACCAACGGTCGCTCGTAAGTTGCAGTGTTGCGGGATTTTTATATTGTAGTTTTTACTTAAAATATATTTGAAAATTAATTACTAAGTGAAGAAAATATTCTTTAAATATAGATACTTTGCTAAAGTTGCGCTGTTATAAATGATTTTAATGAAAGATAAACTTATTGACTTAATTTTCTTATCCTTCTTCGTATTTAAAATGGAGGACCTTAAAATTTTTTGAGATTATTTTTAGGTGCTCGTCATTAATAGTTTTTTTTTATTTCTATTCTAATTACTATTTCTAAAACGAATATTGCAAATATGTAGTTTAAAGGTATGTAAACAAATTATAGGAGCTGCGTGTTTTCAAAGTTAGCAGCAAACAGTTCAAACGGAGATAATCCTAAAATTAAATATATTCTATGGTGATTTTATACCACCATATTTTTTATATATCTGCTTATTACACATATTATGCGTGTTTTAAATTATACACTTTATATATTATTTTATACTACACACATATTATGGCTTCCAACTTTTTTCTTTTGCCTTAAATTATGGTCTTGTTTCATCCTTATTATACTAATACTAATGCAAAATTAATTTGATTAATTAAGTCTTGATTTTTTTATTATTGTTTTAATTAATGTTAGGCTGATACTTACTATTCATAATTTTCGTAAGGGTAGTTTTTACGATTTACTATTTGGTAACTTCAACTGCAATTATTTCTAATTTCGATATAATCTTTAAATGTTTTACAATATTTTTAAGATGGGAGATGTCATACCATATTTTGTGCTCTCCTTTTGAGTAATATTTTGGCAACATTGACTGTAAATACACATCATAAATATAATAATAAACAAAATTGACTGTAAAAGCTCTTGCTGTTAATATGATACATAATATAATGATAACATCTACATTATTTTTTTATTAACAAAAATAAAAGTTATTTTAAGGTACTTTTAAGTTATGACCCAAACAGCTTAACTAAAACTAAATTCGATGACCTCAACTGGTTTTAAAATCGATTCCAACATTATCTAGGGTCAGTCAACCCTCGCAGCAATTACTAAGGTAACGATTAGGATCAAAGCCTCGTTTGTAAAACCTAAATGTACCTCAATTTATCACTATTTGATCTATATATAATGACTATGTAATGACTAAATCGAAGTAATTTTTAAGTATTTACTTTACCTATGTTACTTGATCACACAAATATAACAAATAATATGAATTCCAGGGTTTGTTAGTGAGTGTTAGTGAGGTGTGCCGTAATGCCGTAGTAGCCCAGCGGCAACGTGCTCGCTTGAATAACCGAGTGATGCGGGTTTAAATCTGGGTGTCGCACCTCTGATATTTTCATGTGCGAATCGTTTCAAACATGATTACCACTTGTCTTACGATGAAAGAAATCATCGTGAGGAAACTTACATGCCTGAGGGAACCTAGCAAGTTTCGAAAGACATGTGAAGTCCGTTAACCCGCACTTGAGTATGCCCTGATCCCCCTCGTATTGAATTTGAATCGTATTGAATTAGGCCCGTACCCAGCAGTGGGACGTTAAAGATGAAGAAGATTTCTGTAACATACAATACCAAAAAACCATACGTACCAAAAAATCGGCACCTATAATAATTGTCACTCTATGAAATAGTATGTAGACTAGAAAGAATAAGACAATCGCACAGTGTTTATATATTCTTGAAAATATCACAAGTTATTTGTTTATAGGAGCGGCGAGTGCTACCTCAACTATACCGCCTCTTAAGAACGGCAATGATTTACGTGAATCTGGATATTTAATCGATGTTGGCTCAAAATCAGCCAGGTACATTTAACTAGTATACATTTTTAAACAATAAGAAACCTTTGAAATTCATATTATAAATCCTCAAAAATGCTATGATACAAATTTGATCCGTTTAAAATAATTTATGGTGTTTCAGGTTCAGAAGGAGGCACAAAAATAATATATTAATTATTATTTTACTCATAATTCTTCTATTTTTATTAATTTTAGTTATCACTTTGATAGCATTATGTAAGTTATATTTTTTTATACTAGTGAATTAATAGCCCAACTCACTCCTTATATCTGTCAATGAAAATCCTGTCAAAATCGGTCCAGCCGTTTTGAAAATTAGCCATAAGATAGAAGTTTTAAAAGTACCGTGATAATGCCACATACATTTAGTAAATAGCTGTTATATACTACCTCAACTGTAGTTAGTTCGCATGTTTATCAACTACCCGAAAAATAGAAAAACTAAGTTAATTGGTTTTGTATTTTTTATAAACATCATATACCTAAGAATATAATTTCTAATGATTTTTTTTTAAATGGAAAATTCTGAATTTTTATAGACATGAAACAGAAATACCATAAACCTATAGCGATATGCAAAAGCAAGGAATGTCTCAGATCAGCAGCAAACCTCGCGCTGTCTATAGACTCCACTGCTGATCCTTGCGATGACTTTTATCAGGTACTCCTATTTGTAAATTGCATTTGAAGCAACGTAGAATCTGTATATTTAGAATGTGATAAATTAAAAACAACTTCTCAGTATGCTTGCGGCAATTGGGTGAAAGAGCATCCCCGACCTGATGCGTTCCACTCGTACGACTGGTTTAGAGATAAGCAAACTAAGGTGTACGCGGCAGTGCGAGACTTCCTTAATCAAAATACAACTAACGCTCCTCGACCGGTACAACAGGCCAAAGATTTATACGCAGCTTGTATGGATGTAGGTAAATACATATTGTTTTACTTTTCACCATCTTCTCCTTCCTTGCTGCTATACCATTAAAGCTACGATTGGCACCACTTTATATAGTGTATTATAGAATGTTTTCTTTTCAGAGACGTTGGACAAGAGAGGCCTTAAACCAATTTTAGCAGTGTTAGAGTCGGTGGGCTTGCCTCCTTATCCAACAATTATTAATGCCACTACAGGCGTAGATTATTCTACGTATACATTTGATTGGCTTGAAACTGTTATAAAAATCAAGACACAATTGGGTATGGACGTATTAATTGGCTTTGATATATTTACTGATACAAGGAATTCCTCAGTATACAGACTTGCAATGGGATCTCCTGAAACCACCAATCCGTTCCCAAGGTATACACTACATATGTTTAGATTCATGATTATTTTAATGAAAATGTACGAATAGCTTTAATTAATGCTAATGAAATTAAATACAGTATGCGTAATGAAAAGAAGCAACACACTGGTCGAAAAAATTTTGTAAGGAATAAAATAGAGAGATATAAAAAAGATAATATCCATATTCATAAGAAGTATAGAGTCAACCAAAATGCGGATGAAAATAGCGACGAAGAAGAAAAAACTGCTCATATATACAAACTGTTTTACGCTGAACTCATGAAGTTCTTTGTAATAGAAGCACAAATAAAAGATTTAAATGTGACCGAATTAGAACTGGAACAAAATATTTTTCTCTCTTCTGATGAATATAACAAAATGAATGACGATATGTACGAGGTAGGCTATCATATTTCATGTCATTTATCATGCATAAAAAGTTCTGTTGATACGATTGCAACCAAAATTCAGGATCACCCACTAGGCCAATCAGAAGATTTCCTGAATACGAAAGAATTTCATCGAAATCAATTCCCACATCGACACTTATACTCGTATATAAAAGATGTTGAGTGTATCAACCATAGGGTATCCATGATAGTATTCGAAGAAGTTTTGACAAAGTATAAAATATATAAAACATTTTTTTAGCTAGAAGCTGACAATAATACCTCAAGCGATGACGATGAATACCAAATTGTGCCGGAATATACTGTTTTTGAAATTCAAACTCACACCGATATGATTGTAAAAGATAACAATGGAACTGTATTCCCAATCTGGAAGAGATATTTGGACGGCGTGTTTAATATAAGCAATGTGACATTAGATTATGATACCGACAAAATTTTAATTTCTGATTCAGATTTGGTATATATGTCACTCATGGCGGCATATATATCAAAAACTTCTCCGATCCTTGTTGAACTCTATGTTTGGATAAAGGTGAGTCGTACTGACGTTATGAAAGCGAACCAATTATTGAAATTCATAAATAATCGTTTTTTAGGTGGTTGAAGTAATGGCAGCTCACACAACAACAGAGCTACGAATACTCCTCCAGACATCTAACGAAGCCTTAGGAACACATAGTTCGTACACGCCACCGCGTAGCCAGCTTTGTGCGGGTGCAGTAAACGATATGCTTGGATTGGCTGTTGCGTATGCCATCGCAGATACTCGCTTCTTGTATGTTACAAAACCAAAAGTAAGTAGATTCCTTATTTATTTACGGAAATTATTAGTTAATACATACTTAATATCATCTCACGGAAAATTTTAATTGTTTATATCTACATTTAAGATCGAGACTATGCTCAATGATATAAAAAATGCATTAGCCCATCTTGTGGGTCAGACGAAGTGGATGGACGACGACACGAAATTAGCAACCTATGAAAAAATTATCAATATGAAGACATTAGTAGGATTCCCTGATTGGTTGTTAGAGTCAGATAAGTTAGAGGAATATTACAAAGGAATTAATACTGATACAAAAACACATTTAGAAAACTTGATCAATATAATACAAGTTAGAATAAGGAAAGCTCTGAACAAGTTTCGAATTACTAATAATGGTACTTGGGCCACTGATCCCACAGAAGTTAATGCATATCATACATTTCAAGAGAATACTATAAGTAAGTATCGTATATAGTATAAATACGTACCCACATTACTTTAATAGATATTTAACTGTTGTCAGTCAGTCGTATCAAATTGTACAGATAATAAGGAAATACGAACGATTATTTTATTCAATGTAATGATCATCGCTCTATTACAATTCAACGATTGCAAAATGATATCACCTGCTAATGGAATGTGTGCGAACTGCGAAATGAAAATTTTACGCCCCTTTCGTTAAATGGCAATGGTATATGTAATAGTATATTGGCCGCGCCACTATCAAGCAATGGCGTTATGCTAGCCAAGTTTGTGCAAGATTGAAATTGTATTTAGTTACTTTAGAGTATTAAGTTAAATGCTGTACGGGGTTGACATAGTCAATATCAGGACTCAAACTCCCATGTAAAATAAATAAAGAAAAAAAAAGATTGCAAAATGACAAATTATCACAGACCCAAGTTGCTCTTATAAATTTGAATTTTAACCCGGCGTCATTGTGGTGCGAAATTGTTACATGGATGTTGAGGTGGGTCAATATGACCCGTATATTTAATGTATTAAATTTTCATGTTTATTGAATACATTCGTTATCTTTATCAGTATAGTGTAAATTAACAATTTGATTTTAGAAATAAAAGAAAAAAAGATTGAAGCATAGAACATTTATTTATAATATTTAAATTTTTACTTCAATCCTCAAAAACTCAACGAAATTGAGATGCCTTCGAGTTTCATCACCTTATTACTCTAAAATACAGTCTCATCAGTTATATATGGAATTTAAATTATAATTAATTAATATATCTTTGAAAAAAAAGTTAAACAAAGCTAATTGGAATCCTCATTGTTAACACAATCACTGCAGAAAGGTATGATATGCTCAGAGCAAATATATTTGTCACAACCATGACAAATTTGTTTCGTGTTATGATTCTTTTTTGCAGGCTATACCTGGCACCTTTTGCAGGCATTGGGTCTTTTAGTAGGAGGCTCTTCACATGATTTCACCAATCATCTGAATCATCATCACCAGTTCAATCACCAGTAAACTAAAAATATAAGGGATATTCTCTTACGTATTCCTCGAGACAAGCGATTCAAATTCTGGCGATTTTTTGAATAACCTTACGAATGTAAGATGTTCCGCGTTCTAACTCAATGAATTCAGGAGAAATTTGTCACTTCAAATATTAATAAATCCAATAATACTCTGATTATTGCCAAGTCATTTTTTTCCTTTCTTCCCGAGAAATTTCATTATCAAAGTAAACTACTTTGAAGTAAGGGAAAAATAATAATATCAAAATCATAAGAAAAAACTTAAATATACACCAAAAAACAAAATAAGGCAAAAAAAAAGTCATACAAAAAAAGGTCCGAAATTGTTACGTTAACTGTGAGCATGGGTCAAATTTACCCGTTTGACAAATGCACGGGCTTATCTCCTAGTGCGGTCATCAGGACTGATTTCTTTTCGGAAACGTTTAGATCAAAGCGTTGTTTCCAGCTACTGAGAAAAAGGGAAACGTCGCGGGCATACTCAAAAAAATATACGCATTCTCAAACACACTGGGTCATCCTGACCCAACCTCAATGACGCCGGGTTAAAATAAACGACAGTAGAAAAAATATATCAGATTCAAAACATAAAGGAATAAAATCTATTTGAAAGTATTTTTACAATAAAAAGGCTTTTTTATATTCTAATGAACACATCTGACTATATTGAACTTTGGACGCAGCTGTGCCTCTAGTGATGTTACAGCACCCTTTCTTCGACTTAGGACTTGAGTATGTACTTTGATTTTTATTTTAATGACATTTATAAGAAACTTAACTTTCGCTTCATTTCTGAATTTCTTTTTGTACATGCAGCTCACTGAACTACGGTTCACTCGGCACAGTGCTTGGGCATGAAATAACTCATGGGTTCGATAACTTTGGTGAGAATTTAAGTATTTTGTTATTTTTAAATAAAACAATGACAATTTGATACTTATAGGCCAGTAAAAATAGAATTTAACTACGCACTAAATTTCGGATCCATTTTTTTGGCCTATTACACTATTGACTATACTCGTATATTACTATAAAACTAATGTTTGGTTTCATGTTTAATTATTATATATGACGCTCCGTTTACATTATTGCTTCCCCTAAGGTCGTTGACTACTTACGCGCTCACGGGAAACTGATTTAATAAGCAGGTTTAAATCCCGGGTCTCGATCCTTTATTTTTTTTATGTGCCAATCTTAATCACCAAAAAAGTAATAATAATTTCAGCAAGTCTCACGGTAAAAAGAGCGGGAGGAATCCTGTATATCTAAAAGAACCACATAACATGTGACTATGGCCTGATCTCTTTTGCATTGAATGAATACCCGTAATGGGTACTGTAATGTGTAGTGATGGGACGTTCATAAGAAAAAATATCAATAAACTTATCTAGCCTGACGCAATTTTATCAGAATTTTTAAAAACACCATTTTTATAGGTCGCCTGTTCGATAAAAATGGCAATTTGTTACCATGGTGGAGTAATAATACGATAAATTCATTCGTCAATATGACAAAATGCTTTATCGACCAGTACTCGGCATATTATGTTCCGGAATTAGATGAACATGTATGTATTAGACAAACAGTATTATTTAAAGAGTTTATTTGTCCATAAATGCTATTGAGATTCTAATTTAACTATAAAATATATATTTTTATGAACTGGAATATTTATTAGAAATAGATAGCTTTAAATTACTCAACTGATTCAGGTGGATGGGAAGAGAACTTTAGGAGAGAACATTGCAGACAACGGCGGTGTGCGCGAAGCTCTAGACGCCTTGAGGAAACATCTCCATAAACAGGGGCCTGAACCAAAACTACCCGGATTTGAACAGATGTCTTCTGAGCAACTATTCTTCTTATCCTATGGAAATGTATGTATTTTCTAAGCGACGCACCAAGCGAATAGTAGTTTTACAATTGTTTCACATGACAATATTATTTGAATTCCAGCTTTGGTGTGGTGTATCAACTAAAGACAACTTAAAACTAGATCTCGAAGATGAGCATTCTCCACAACAGTTCAGAGCTCGCGGCGCGCTTCAGAACAATAAAGATTTCGCCAAAGCCTGGCATTGTCGCCCGGGGTCTCCCATGAATCCTAGAAAAAAGTGCATCATCTTTTAATTTTCTTAACTTCTTTGTCTATTGAAGTTTTTGGCTTAGCAATAAAAACGTTAACAGTATTAAAAATCTAATATATCTTAAATATTTTTGGGGTCTTAGCTTTAATGGGATGGTTGTCATTAAAAGTGGTTAATTCTGTAAACTCATTCATTTTATTATAAACAACGAAAAGACAATAAAATATTATATCGTATAAATAAAATAGTATTATACATATTACATTATGTAGTTCCTATTTTAGTCATATATATGTATATGAAGCACCAATTTAGTCATTTGCCATAATATATTATATAATTTTTTAACTAAGATACGTAACTTAAATTTTTTAATATTTATAGCGTCTTGCAGTATTCGAATAGTATTATTATAATATACAGTGTGCATATAGAATTATACTTTTTACTGTTTAAAAATCTTGTATAAAACAATTTTGTGTGAATATTATTTATGTATAAATAAAAATGTATATTATTATGAAACAAACGCTAAACTTTCTTATGATTTTATTTTCAAAAATAATATTATCCATTATAAATGAACTTGTACATTTTGGAGGCTCTTATATAAGTTTAGTGGCTACTGATGATCTTGGAGTATCCGCCGGACAGACCGTGCCCTATTCCAGATGAAATTATACCGGATGAGTAGCCACCGCCGTAAGAGGAAAGGCCACCGTAGGAAGAAAGGCCACCGTATGAAGAAAGTCCACCGTATGAAGAGAGGCCACCGTATGATGAATAGCCTCCTCCAAGAGATACGCCACCGAGAGAGCTGCCAAGGCTGATGCCTTGTGAGGCCACTGCGACGGGCTTCTCGACAACAACAGGCTGAGGCACAGCTACCGGTCTGTCAACTACAACAGGGTGAGGTACAGGCACAGGCCTGTCTACGTGCACAGGCACAGGTACGTTCACTTGACGGTCTACGTGCACAGGATATGGTACTGGCACTTGGCGGTCAACATATACTGGACGGTCTACTGGAACTTGCTTTTCAACAGTGACGGGGTAAGGTACGGGCACCGATACTGGTACTTTAACGGGGTATGGCACCTTCCTTTCGTAATACACGGGCACTTGTCTGGTGACTTCAACAGGTACTTTGTGAATAACTGGTACAGGTCTGTCGACGGGCACTGGAACTGGTACTCTGACTGGTACAGGTACTTGACGGTCGACTGGAACTGGCACTCGGACTTGGACGGGAACCTGGACATCCCTGGTTATTGTTCTGGTTATAAATCTGGGAACTTCTTGACGGAGAATGACTGGATTTGGTTGTACTGATACAGAAGTTTGGACTTGAGCCGGAGCGACGGCAACTGCGGGGGCCGCGACTGCGACGGCAGGACCCGCACTGACGCCTATAGCACCTCCGCCAATGCCTATACTACCTCCTCCGATGCCTATTCCTGAACCAACAGCGATGCCTGAACCGATTCCAATTCCTGAACCGATTCCAATTCCTGAACCGACTCCGATTCCTGAACCGACTCCGATTCCGGAACCATATCCAATGCCTGAACCAATGCCTGAACCATATCCAATGCTTGAACCATATCCAATGCCTGAACCAATTCCATGGGAAAGGCCGATACCATGGGATAGGCCGATACCATGGGATAGGCCGATACCATGGGATAGGCCGGATGAGATGTATCCGTGGCCGGAGGAGATGATGCCTCTCTTGGCGGGTTTGCCTGCGGGCTCGTCTTTGATTCCGTTCTCGAGAAGTTCAGACACTTTTGTTTTTTGATCGATCTCCTTTGCTGACAAACTACTTGCTACAAGCAGGACCTGCAAAAGAAATATAATATATGTACGGATATATTTCATACAAAATAGCTTGTCATACAAAATTAAATAAATAAAATTTCAATGCAATATGTAATTGTTAAACAAAAGAAGGGGGATGAAAGTTTGTACGGGGACTAAATCTATCTCAAGTAAGAGATAATAATACCGATATCTTTCTGTACTTTTTATTTCATACTAACCGTTAAAATGTTTTTAGGGATGAACCCGAGCTGAGTGAGGGTGAGTTGCTAGTAATACATAATTTCTGCTATCATTACAAACTAAAGCCATTAACTAGAAAAACAAGTAAAGGTCATTACGGTCAATAAAATAATGCTTTACATAATCTACATAGACATATAGACTATTAATCGAAAAACATTTCTAGTGCACCTATTATATTATATTACACAAGAGTAGTAGTATATAAAAGGGTTTTATACATAAGCACTAAGTATGTACAAATAATATGTTACATACTGTTAAGATGTGATGTGTAGGATTTTATATAAAGATTTTATTTATTATACCTTAGCGAACATTTAGAACCTTGGATTCTGGATCATAGAAACGGCTCTGGGAAGAGGTATATGCTTATTTTAATTTATGCTTATTTTAATACTTTTACGTGTATACTTATGTATATATATTTAGATAATTGGTTAATCATATTTATATATTTCTAACAAATCAATCTAACCATAAAGTAGGTAAATGTGTCATGGTATTATTTTAGTAAAAAAGTTACTAAATTTTTAAGAAATCCTTAACTTAGTTTTTAAAAAATATTTATAAAAACGCCCTTAGAGCGTAACTGCGCTATGCAGTGGTATAGATCAATGTCTACTTATATGCTGGGTCAAGGCAAGGTCCGGTCGAACTGATATTATTTTAACAACATATCTATCGTTAGCTGGTGGAAACATAACCTAACTAACATACTACGTAACTTCGAGATTTTACGATTGGAATAAAGTCACAAAAAATTGTATAATATAGTTCTTAATGAATGACTGTCATCATACTTTTTTCTAATTCAATAGCTTTATTCTCCTTAGAGAAAATATTTTTTTATAATTAACGTAATTTTTAAGCAAGCACTGTAATTAATATACTTTTTACACGACTGCCCAAAAAAACGAGTGTTATGTTTTCAGGGTTCATGGTATGTATGTATATATGTTTGTAAGTGTCTTTATTCCACCATAACTTCTAAACGCCTAAACCGATTTCGATGTAAGTGTTATCGTTATTTAACTTTTACTCATCTAACTGTGATTAGGCGTACGTACTCGTAGTAGGTGTCTCGGTCAGCAAAAGGTCACGAAACATTCACTACACGAATCAACTTTTTATGTAAAATATCCATCTTGTTACTTTAATAGACAGCAATTTTGAAAAACTACATCTAACAAGCCGAAAAAGAAAAAATGTCAACTAACGCAATCTATTTACAATGTAAAAGATATTTTCCACATAAAATTCCTAAATTAAAAGCTTATTAGTGTAAAAAGTAAGCGAGGAATAATTACGATAATTATCGAAAACATTTTGATTGCGTCGGCGTTACGTTAAAGTGCTTTTGCAACCTATTTTACTTGCTGAGCCCTAAACACGGAAGGCAGACCGACTCACATGTCCTAGATCTGTCATGAGCTGCCCGAGTTTTAGTCATAACTACATCTATAGTAATATTATAAAGAGGAAAGGTTTGTATGTAAGTATGTTTGTAACGAATTGGCTCAAAAAGTACTGGACCGATTTTAAAAATTCTTTCACCATTTAAATGCTACAATATTACTGATTAATATAGGCTATTTTAATTACAAGAAAAAAATATCCCTACTAAAACTACAATAACATGAAAGGAGGAGGAGTGCACGCCGCACATTATATGTATATGAAATAAGTAGCCGCGCGGCTCAGGAGTATATTAAAGCTGGAGTAATTTTGGAAAATTTTCAACCCAGCGAGTGATCGAATGAGGTTTAAAAGTGATTAAAAAAGTGAACGCGGGCGAAACCGTAAGCCGTATTACTAGTATTATATACATTACGTAAAATATCTCGGGATATGTAGTGCGATAAAGCGATTTAATACTAGTAAATGTTTCAATTACTAGGACTGGGAAGTGGATATGCAAAACATGTGCAAGCAAAATTGAATCTTGTTGTCGATAAAATGTTACATCTTAAGAAACAAAATTCGTATAAATAAAAAAGCTACTATTGCGATATTGTCGTAGATCAAAAATGTTAAGGGGCTTACATATGTTAAAGGACTAATTAAACTTTTAAATGGTGATAATAACAATAAATGTCAATGAAAATCTTTAAAAAATATCAAAAAATTAAATTTTTACTAACTAAATTATTCGGATTCTGGTAGAACGGAATATTATTGTGTTTCATAATGATTTATTTTAAAATAATAAAATGAAATTGTATACGACGCGTTTAAAGTACTTTTTTTACTATCTAAACAAGGCAGAAAAAAACGTTTAAGGTTAGCGGAGACTGCAGTCTGTAGAGCAAGGGACGTGACGCAACGAGCAAGGCGTTATAGCTTAATTTATGGCGGTAAATACTAGCCGAGTTTCTAGAACTGATTAAAATACTTGTAATAAATTTAAAATTTTCGTAATATTTATTATCTATCGTTAATATGGCGAAGGATTGTATCTAGTTAATTTTATGTAAGTTATCCTCTTCTGATGGTGGATTACTTTTGACACATATACTCTCTGAAATATTTTTGGCATTATCTTAAACGAATTATATAAACAAAACAAGAACAAACCATCACAGAATGAATCTTCTCTGTTTTACTCAATTTACCTGAAAATCTGAATTACCTGGAAAACTGATGCCGCTTGCCTATGGTTCCACGGGCAAATACTACTTTATATTATGAAATTTCATTTACATAGAAGTACGTTAAGAACTGCGTGTTTAAAAATAATAAAAATTTATATGAAGTATATAAATAATTGTATAACCAAACTATCCCGACCTGATGTATATCCGTAGGAAGAAAGTTAACGCGTCACGGGCCATTGCTATTTAATTGCAGAGAATAAAATGTATTTGCATATTTAGTATTACTGTTTTTAATGCAATTCTTTTTACTACACTTTTTTTTACGTACACGATAAACTTGAAAATTATAAGCAAATTTTGAAATTATACGGTATGAATGTTTCTAGACTCTAGCATTTCTAGGATAATTTATTTTTCTTGGTTCTTTTTATTTAATTTTATTTCAAAAGTACTATAATAGGATATGTAAGAGCATAAATGTTTATGTACGTTTATATACTAAATTCCGAGTATGTAGATCTAACTATTAAATATTGCAGAGTCGCTATAACCGCATAGAGCTTGATATTTTCTTGATTTTGTCGGGTTTTGTTTTAGTTATAGTTGATAACGATAATATTAGTAATTAATCTATACTCATACTAGGAAACCCGGCCCGCTTCGCTGGACGTAAGTTAAAATAAATTAAACGTAATTTATTTTAACTTACGCCCAGCATTATATATATAAAATTTTTAAAAAAATCATATAAAGTAATTTTTTTAAAAATTTTATATTTTTAAAGTAATTATATATATAAAATTTTTATTAAAATATATATTTTAATAAAATAAAAATACTACTCCTTACTACATTTTGGCCACGTACCATCTATAATCTAGAAATAGAAATACGGCGCCATCTCACGGATATCTGTGCAACTTAAATGCCAAACCACCATCTATTAGGATTTTATAGAACTAACCGATAAATACACACTAAAGTCGTATAATATACATTTAATTTGAAATAAAATAATATTGCGACTATAAATTAATATGTAAGCTATCCTATCTTTCAAGTTGGATTAAACTGCACACGGTGTGCAAATTTGATTAAAATCGGTTAAGTAGTTTAGGAGACCATCGCGAACAAACAACGTGACACGTACTATAATTTGAGATTTAAACTATCCTATCTCTCAAGTTGGATCGAACTGCACATGGTGTGCGAATTTTATTATAATCGGTTAAGTGGTTTAGGAGTCCATTGAGGACAAACATTGTGACACGAGATTTATATATATTAAGAATTATTAAGAATTATAAATGGGAAAGTTTGTAAGTATGGATGGATGGATGTTTGTTTCTCTTTCACGTAAAAAGTACTGAATGGATTTTAATGCAACTTTACATTAATATAGCTTACACATCAGAACATCACATAGCCTATAATTTATAAAGATATACTAGCGGAATCCGAGGCTTCGCTCGAGCTAAACTTAGGTAACTATTTCATACGCGCAGGTTTATTTTTGAATGTGACAGGCGGCGGCCGGCGCCGCGCTCGCCCTGGACCACTTGCCTGAAGTCGTATTGAAAACTACTAAGCCGTCAAATGAACAAAGCTTTGGTAGATTTTTGTTGGGCATATTAATATTTTATTTTAAATTCTTTAAAATTTTCAAAATTGGTTATAAATCAATATAAGAATCATTGATTGTTATAGATGTGGTCCATAACTATTTAGGTTGAGAGATTAGGTAGAGCAAAGAAATTAAGTCATATTTTGTATAATAACTGCATCTTTCCTAATAAATAAGTTTTGTGTAGAAATAACGTACCATAAAAAAGTGAATCGCCGCCATTTTATGCAGAAAGCTCCTGTGTCCGGGATACACCAAATCACATTACTTTTAACCGATATATGAAAGTAGTTAGTCGACCGATCGACTTGATATGTTGTGTCAGTCTGCTGCCCTGAGCTCGCGAACTGCTTTATATAGTACAAGCTTTGGTGGCTCTAACATATGCACCAAAACTACTTTTAAATCTCATCATTGCAGGGTGCTGCCGAGATTCAAGCTAATGTGAACCGTATTCCTTACTGAATACAGACGTGGGGTATCTTACGTATGCCATCATCAATATACAGAGATCTTAGTTAATTATATTACTGTTAAGTTTTTTCAAGCTGGACATCGCGTCGATTTATATGCTCTGATCTAAAATTGCCTTTTCCAGCTGCGGTTATGTCACGTCTTCTGATTATGGAATGTCATCAATACACGACTTCTTCTTCTCAGCTGAAAGCCCTAGTATGGGGTAGTACATGAGTACTACCCCGTACTAAGGCTATTAAAAAATAAAATAAAAATATTAAGTTTTGTATGACAAAACTTAATAAAATAATATTATCAAAACTATAGCTTTGTAGACCCAAAAAAAATAATTAAGAGTAAAAACGTAACACGTACGTTATAAAGACAAAGGTTTACACGTTCGAGTCCCGTTCAAAGTAAATTACCATATCAAATATCGACACTCACATTTAAGGCGGCAGGCAAGGCGGAACCTCCACTCGTCGCCGCGGGCACAGCGCTCGTAACTTACGTGTTAACTGATAAAGTTATGCATATATACGTGTACGTAATGGTCTAATATTTCAATCGTCTCTATGAATCGTTAATTTCAGCAACACTCTTCTTCTTGTTAATGTTCACTTTTGTAGTTGTCAAAATGTTTTATTGTTACCGATTTGATAATAACCGATAAACCGATTAAACAAACACATGTATATCAACGCTAAGTTTTAAATTATATTAGTTTGTAATTTTCCTTTTGACATTTTTTTAAAACAGCGCCAGCAGAGGCTTGTATTACGAATACCAGATAGTTCATATACTACACATATTAATTTTAAATACATACATAATATTAATATTAACACCCATGACTGGCGAACAAACATTCGTGCTCAACGAATGAATGCCCCCAGCGAAACTCGAACCCACGACCGCTGGCGCAGAAAGTAGGGTGGGTCACTACCAATTGAGCCAAACGTGTCGTCAGATTTGAACCTTTCATTTGAATCAATTTGAACCTTTACATCTTTAATGACATCCATCATCATCATCAGTATATATCCAAATATCCTCATTAAAGTCATCATACAAATAAAACTTATACAGTGTTCAGTCAAAATAAACAAAAAATATGTAATTGTAATTTACAAATAGTAACATGTGTGAAAAATTTAAATTGGAATTTATTTGCTTGAACTTATATAGCAGTACAGCCTGTATAATAACTGAATATGAACATGGTAGTAGACGTTTTGTGAAATGGAATTTTTGCTTCTGGGACTTAGTTTTTTGTTCTGAATGAAAGTCTAGATGACCTGTAGTAGTCTGGTCATACACACAGATACTGCCAACGGATTTGAGTTAGGTATCTCGACTAGGTATTTCCTACCAAATTTACAATTTTTTCTTCTGTTTTACTACATCTTTATTCAATATCTATTTGTTTTACCAACTGTGTGAAGAGAACCCTGATCAGCAGCAGTCCAAAGACATGTAATTTACTTAATAGTTATCCTAGAAAATAAAAAGTCCTCTTTAAAGTAGGTAGTTTAAAAGACTTTGGGTTACGACGATTAAAGCTTTTCTCTGATATCCCTTGGGAAACTCTCTCATCTGGGTCATTAAAACAATAGTTTTTCTTTACGGAAATTTGTTGCTACGCTACTGAGCGAGAGAAGGACGAAGCGAAGAACACATTTTGCTTTTCAATAAATAAAATAATTCTTCAGAAATGTAAACAAACGAACTTAGCTGTTTTGCACTATTTTAAATTATAATTTAATATTAATATATTAACTGTGTTCGTGAGAATTATGACATTAACATCTTATTATTTACTTTCAATCTGACTATTATATAAGTATTCTACTCGACATTGGCGAAGTAATTTGTGCCCAAATGGCACGCCTAAAAGCCACAGAATAAAGAACATGAACATGAACATAATATAAGTGCAAAATGTCTGAATACAATTTGAGCTAATCAATATGTTGGTAAAAACAGACCTACAGTGGGAATGGAGGAAGGCGCTCGTAAGTCTCCTCGACACGACAAGGTTCCAGTCAATTAATGCGTTAACAACTTGTAACAAACTCAGCAAGTCTGAAATCACTTCGTCGGTGCAATAAAGTTCGTTTTTTCGCAACATGAATGATCTCACATAATTTTTAATAAGACAGTTCAATTTCCTTTTAGATTTAATGAAGAAAATGTTACTAAACATAACATAAATATTATCTATTATTTGTATGAATAGACATGATGATCCCAAACATACTGCTACTATTTTATTTCATATATTACTGCTATTGCTTTTATTTTATTTTAGGCTTATCAGTTATAAGTGTCATTTTAAAGGCAGTGGTAGTAGCGCATTAAATCCTGGTCTTGCACCTCTGATATTTTCTGATATATGCGAATTATTATTATTTTTTTTTATGGTAAAAAGGGGGCAAACGGGCAGGAGGCTCACCTGATGGAAAGTGATCACCTCCGCCCATGGACATCTGCAAGCCAGGCTTGCAGATGCGTTGCCGGCCTTTCAGGAAAGGAAGGGATGGAGGAGGGAGGGAAGTGGGAGGGAGGGGGGTAACGAGGGCGGAGGATGAAGGGAAGAGGGAGGGAGAAAGGAAAGTGGGCCTCCCGGACTCTCACTCACCGGACGAAACGCGACAGCATAGCTGCCACTTCACGCCGGTCTTCTGTGAGAGAGTGGTACTAATGAACTATACGGGGCGTGCCGGCCCATTCGGTTGCTACCCGAAGGTAACAAGCATGGCACTACCACTTCTAAGAGTACCTAGCAAGTTTTCGAAAGAGATGTAAAGTCCGCCAACCCGCACTCAGCCCCTGTGGTGGACTATGACCTGTTCCCCTCGCATTAAAGGTAGGATCATGCCTGCAGTGAAATGTTAAAAAGGCTGAATAGATCCTATTTAGAGACTCGTCTAAACTGTGGAAGTTTTTCAAATTAAATTTGTCAGGGGCAAGTGGATGGCCTCAAGCTGCACCTGTAACATCCACGAATGATCCAAATTCTTTATAAAATCGAGTTTCCATCGCCGATTATTTCGGTCAAGCATAGGCTAATTTACTTCATTTGGTCATTACTCCTAACTGAGAGCTCATTGCACTAATATATGCGTCGGCTCGAAGCCTGTTTGACTTTTATATCGCCCTTACATAGTATTTCAAATTTCACGATCCTAACACATAATCGGACTAGTTCTGCCGCTGAGAATGAAAATCTGGTAATAGACATTTATATTATGTTTTTATTTTACGAAATTCATTATCATCAGCTCTTTTTAACGTCCCACTGCTGGGCACGGGCCTCCCTCAGTACGAGGGGATCAGGCCATAGTCCACCGTGCTGGCCTAGTGCGAGTTGTCGGATTTCACATGACTTTCGAAAACTTGTTAGGTTTTCTCAGACATGCAGGTTTCCTCACGATGTTTTCCTTCACCGTAAGACAAGTGGTAATCATGATATAAATGATTTCACATGAAAATTGATATTATTAATGTATAAAAAATCTTGATTGACTGTCTATGTAGGTATGCCTTTATTAGAATAATTATTGTAATAAAAATAATTTGCCTGTTCTCTTAACACAAATTTTGCAACTACCGCGTTATTTATTGCACAGAGGTATTTTAGTTAATGTTTTATGTACCACCTTCAATCAATTCTAAACTTTTTATGCACTTACATGTTTATTCCTAATAGAGATAGCGTATGGATATAAAAGTAGTTAAGCTGATCCACGCCAAGCGAGACGATTAGTTGCTATAGATTATTGCGATCACTGGGAGAGCAACACAGCGTGCTTCACTTACTGCCAGTTTCAATAACTCTATCTACCGATGGCTGGTAGTTACTTTCATACTATTTTGACACATTAAAAGTTACAACCTGTCAAAATCGTATGAAAGTATCTACCGGTCTATCGGTAGATAGAGTTATAGAAACTGGCAGTTAGTGTTATATTCGTTAAAATTTAATTCATTATATAAAATTATATTCGTTTTAAAGGACTGAATACATTAAATATTTTGTCTTTTCTTTCTATTTGTGTAGAAAACTGCGTAACTGACATGTAAATGGTCTAACGTATGGAAATAACACAGCGTTACGTAGAGCTGGGCTTAGATTGATGCTACTTTGCGTACAAATAAAGCCTTATATACGACCAATTGTATGTTACCCACGTGTTTGCTTATTCGTATTGCAACTATTCGCTAGGAATCTAAGCGATTGATAGTTATTTGAAATGAATATTGACAGTTATTCATTATTGTTGTTGTTTTCCCTGGGGTTAACCATCATATTATGTATATTTTTATAATCCTAAGCATCACCAACAGTTAATATTTCTACACTAAATCAATTGAAAGTTTTCTTTTAATCTTCCTAAAACTTTTACCTCTCAACTTACAATCATCACACCAATCTTTAGTCCAAATATTTTTTTCTTGTCTAAACATATTATTTTAGAAAATCTTAGTAAATTAGTCATAATTATTAATACAGTTCAATTTCATAGTTTTTAGATTTTTTGTCTGTCCGTCTGTCTGTGACTGCATCTCGAGAAAAGCACTGGACATATTTTGATGATATTTGGTATGATGAGAACTGGTTATCTGGGTCAACATACGACTCGTTTGGCTCAGTTGGTAGTGACCCTGCTTTCTGCACCAGCGGTCGCGGGTTCGAGTCCCGCTGGGGGCATTCATTTGTTGAGCGCGAATGTTTGTTCTCCAGTCATGGGTGTTTGTATTTATAATAATGTATATTGTATGTATTTAAAGTTATATAATATGTAGTATATCAACTATCTGGTATTCGTAACACAAGCATCGTAGCTTACCACGGAACTGGATGGTGCTGTTGTAAGAATGTCCTAACATAAAAAAAAAACATACAAGATACTTTATACCGCAGAAAAAATAATAATTTCTATCTCATTTCTTCTTAATTTAGAAACCTGAGCGGAGCGAGGGTACGGAGCGAGTATAAAATACCTTTAAGCTTAACCAACCCATTGTGGTTTCCATCTCTTTATCTTGTAAGGTAACCCCACATTTGACTGACGTGTCGCGCCGCAGCCAGGGTGTTGTTAAATCTTTTTATCCGCCGTAGATTTCATAGCATAATTTGTAGGTCGAGTAGATGATTTTAATTTTGCCATAAACGGCCGACATTCCTACATCAGATAACTAGACTGCACTTCATTAATTGCTAACCTAAAGAACTTGTTAGAAGAACTAAATAAAAACAAATATATGCGTAACATGCTATAATCATTGATATTTTAAAGTTGTAATTTTCCGTTAATAGCTCCACTTTACATTTTATAAATTTTAAAATATAAGCCCACATTGACTTTACATATCTTTTTCGTTAATTTGAAACACTCTTCAATTTGCCTTTTTCTTTTTATCCTAATGTGAGTTTGTAAATAATTAAAAAATCATGGCTCGTAATAATATTTTTATTATCTTACATCTAAAATAAATACTTAACCTAAAGGAATGCCAATCAACTAATGAAACGATTAATGTTGTAATGATCAGTATGGATACCGTTACAATATGGATAGTTTGGTATTTTGATAGCAAAATGTTGTATTTGTTACGAGTAATTTGATGAAATGTGGTGTTTGATCATAAAGCATAATCTTAGACCACACATGCCTTCTTACTTATATAAGAAGATAAGAGTACATATTCATGGGACTACAATAAATAGGTCGATCTTACTACTGTTAAGTAGAATATTACAATCTATGTATGATAACAATGATGATAATGATGTGATTCTTAAATAATGAAAATGAATGAAGCATGAATAAATGACGATTGGCGATGAACGAACACCAAAACTTGACTTGAAAATTGACTCAACAACAAATTCTCTTTATATTTTTATAACAGCCTTATAGTAACAAATAACTGTATATCAATGTTTACTTGAATACGTCCTGAAACGTATCGTCAGTCTCATTTTCATCGCTAGTGTCAGTTGTATTTATTTTCACAGTAATAGCTTCTATGTCTTCATTTTCAACTTTGTCAGTGGTATCTTCAATGACTTCGACGGCTTCTGTAGAGTTAGTGGCAGGAGTGGTGGAGCTGTCCGGGAGGTTCTCGCAACGCTTGCCGCTGACGCCGGGCGGGCACTGGCACCGGAAGGAACCGTCTCTAGATTCTAAAGACTGACATTTTCCTCCATTCTTGCAAGTCTCTGGGTTTTTCTCACAGTAATTTAGTTCTGAAATTATTGATTTTAAATTAAATTAATAGTTTATGAATATATAATATTTTTATGTTATTTTTTAAATTACTCCATAATATTATTTATAGGAAACAACGCTTCTTTGATTAACATATGTACACATACTATCACAGTGATAAAATGAATGAGGGAATAGTTACATCGGTATACTGAGCTACCAAAACTGAAGTTTTATTATTATAATAAAAGATATTTACTGAAGTTCTTAATTTTTAAATGTATACAATCATAATCCACCCACAGCTTCACGGGTAGAACTATTTCCGCAAGAGAAACCAACCTTCGTCGCATAGCATGCCGCCCCAACCCTCCTTGCAGATACACTCCCAGGGGCGGTTGCAGGAGCCGTGCAGGCAGCCGGGGTAGCGGTGGCACTCCTTGCACGTGGCACCGGTCCAGCCCACCTTGCAGCGGCACTCGCCAGGCCTCCGGCAGTAGCCGCGCTCGCCGTGACAACCAGGGGCGCAAATTGCTGAAATTCATTGGAAAATTAATAAATATTATAAGCGATGATGATGTCGGATAGCATGTGCGACTACAAATCTCTGTGAGGTCCTGGGTTTGATTACCGGATTGGGCGTCGACCCAAAAAACATTAATAATAAATAATAATTGTCTCATTGTAATTTAAGACTGCAAGAAAAGAGAGTTGCTTTTTGTTTATGCTCATACTTGTGCTTTCGTTTTGCAGATGCTCGTGTCTCTGATATGAATACTAAACCCGAAATAGGTCAAAACACATTATTATGTATCAAAGCACTATTATTATGCAACTTACGAGTTTGGCACAACAATCCAGTATATCCTGGCAAGCATTTGCACTCTAGAGGCTTGTCGCAGTAACCGTGCTGGCAGCCGGGCAGCGGCTGGCAGGCGCGGCACGTGGGCCCCGACCAGCCCAGCTTGCAGCGACACTCGCCCGGAGACTCGCAGAAGCCGCGCGTGGCGTGACAGTCCGAGCGGCAAATTGCTGAAAATTATCTCATTGTGAGGAAATACTGAATTGAAAGCAATTATTGTGAGTTATTTTTACTCGCTCACGTGATCCCTTAGAAGAGTGGTTGGAACTGAGTTTCAAGAGAAATATAATATAAAAGATGTTAATGATGTTGATGTCTTGTTTATAAGATTTCATTTTAGTTATGTTATAGGAATATCATTTCTAATTAATTAATATATCTATTAACGTTTTTTGACTATTAGTTCCACATGAGCTTACGTTCAGAACAGAAGATGCCGTCCCAGCCGTCTCTGCAGATGCACTCGAAGGAGACGTTGCAGTAGCCGTGCTGGCAGCCCGGCAGCGCGATGCACTTGTTGCAGCGCTCGCCGTAGAAACCCAACTTACATCTGCACTCTCCTGGCCTCTTACAATAGCCTGTAATAAAAGAAAGAATTAATAGATAAATATGCGAGAGACCACTGAGAAAGTTTTAATAATTATTGATGTTATATGTAAATATATACTAAAATGTACTTCATCGCACATGGCCAACGTGGTAGATTATATAGCCCTTTGTATTGAAGGGAGGCCCACCCCCTACTGTAAGACCTAAGGGCTGAATGCAATATGAATCATTGTAGTACCTTGATCTGTATAGATAGGGGGTTTTAAGGAGTAAGAATCACATAACCTGCCAGTTTAGATAAATAAAATAGTAATATAATAACCTTGCATGGGATCGCAGCCTCTCTTGCAGATGGGCACGTCGCACAGGTCGCCCTGCCAGCCGGGCAGGCACTTGGGCTCGCCCTTGTCATCGCACACGTAGTGGCTGTGCTCGCTCTGCACCGCCGGCAGCTCGCACGCCTGGACACTTTTCTGATATAGAGCCGGCTAGGAAGAACATGTACATGCTTGGTGAACGTGCGGTAACATATATCGTGCAAGTAGACTAGCTTCTAGGTATAGGGTCGTGCAGAAAGTAGATAGTGTTTGGTTGACTTAAATAGTTAGATTACATAACAGCGCTAGCAAAAATGTGTTAGTAACTGGGTCACGATCTATTCGCTCTGTGCGCGACTTCAGCGCCATGGTACGTTTGAACTACAGGGGGCTATTGTAATATATTTTACTAAGTATTGAATGGCTGTCAGTAATAATAATATCGAATGATAAATAAAAAAATGCTTTTTTAATTAAAGGGAATATTTATAATAAATATTTGTTAATGTAAAGTGTTCTTGTGCATTAAAAAATAAAATGTAAGTATAGTTAATACCGAAAAAGTAGCATAGAAGTTAGCACACATAAAGGTAGGTTAACTGAAATCAGACTGAAATCAAATAAAAAGAAAATAGAAAAAGTTTTTTTTAAAATTAAAATTATAAGAAAACTTGAATAAACATTCAATTATTTTTTTTTAATAGCAAATTTAGATTAAACGAAATTACCAAAATATTTGATGTTTCAAAATTCTACAAATTAAAAGTGCTGATTGTTTTTGAGTACAAAAAAAAAAAGATTATGTTTGCTAACTAAAATTAACATATTACAATTCAATAATAAAGCTGGGAAAAATTGTTAATCGATTAAATTTATCATTTTTATTTTTAGATTTTAATATTTAATATTTAAAATTTATGATCATTGGTATGGATAATCTTTTTGTTTAATATAATAAGTGGCAAAGAGTAAATGAATCTTAAATAATTAATGAAAAGTTTATAATAAAAAAATTCAATCTTATTTTTTAATATATAATTATGCTAAATTTAAAAATGTTTAAAAAAAAATTTTTTTTAATTAATAATAATATTTCCTAGCATTTTCTAAACTTACTATTTTTTTAAGTTTTACTCCTTTCAAGATTTTTATTATTACGGATAGTAAGGTTATGATTCTACTTACTTTTGTCTCCTAACAGCGGCTATCCATTTTTTCCTCTGATTTATTTTCCAACTTGCTGTTGGAAATTTATAAAAATGACAAGCACTTTTTCTACCTGTATTCTTACAACTTACAACACAACAACTTTTGTGACTCATTTTATGTTATTTTATTTAAATAAATTTTAAATAACAATTCACTTGTATATTTAGCTAACTCGAAACATAAAAACAGCCCCCCGTAGTATCGGATATAGCCACGGGTAGCGCTGACGGTAAATCAGTTTCTCCCCACCACCGGCTTCGCACAGAGCGAATACTAATATTATAAAGCTGAAGAGTTTATTTGTTTGTTTATTTGGTTGAACGCGCTAATCTCAGAAACTACCGGTCTGAATTGAAAAATTCTTTTGTGTTGAATAGTCCGTATATCGACGAAGGCTATAGGCTATATTACATCACGCTACGACTAATAGAAGCGGAGCATCAATGAAAAACGTTACAAAAACGGAAAAGGCAGGTAAAAAGAATTTGGTTTCCGGTCTTTAGAACACGTGCGACACCGCGGGAAATGCTAGTATTATAATATAGGTACATATTTTATAGTGGATAATATTTTTTTACATTAATACACAGAGCGCATTCACTTTAGCATATTAGGTTATTAAACATCACCATAGTCTGTGTACTATATTACATCCAAATCGGTCCAGCCATTCTAGCACGACGGAGTAACAGCATATACACTACACAAATATTTGTAGATATATACCTAAACTCGCTGTATGATTTTAAAACTTTCGTAATTATAAAAGTAGTCCGATTAATATTTATAATTGACATATTAAGTTCTTATCAGCTTATTACATCTTGTGATTTCTATCGAGCTCCATACATAGGTTGTGCTACTTGCTCATTTGCTCGGCGTTAAAGCTCTTGAATGAACCTACGAGTCTGAATCGTCTGAGTCTGAGTCTGAGTCTAATGAATTTACGAGTCTGATGGTTATATTACAAGAGTGAAGTTGCAAAGCTAATAATATGACGTATTATCATTGATTTATGAAATCAAAGCAATAATAAACTTTTGTTTTAATCTGTTACAAACTTGTTTATGAATCACTAATAGAGCTAAATTTTCATATCTACTCGTATTTAGGGTTTTTGAAGCTAATAGAGTCAACCTCAACAGTATTATTCGACCGTGTTGTTTATAAAGTAAAAATGGTACTTTTACTATGTAAAATAAATATAATTAATGTAAGAATTTATAAATAAATAATATTACATAAAAATTGTTAGAGTTGTATAAAGTTGAGATGGAGGAACAGTTAAAAGTGATTAAAAGTTCTGTTATAATACGGCTCTATTAGATGTATAGGTTATACATAGTTCATCAACAAAGGTGTGAAAACAAAATTTTCATTGTTCGAATAGATGATGAATGATGAGATGTTCCTTCCCGGCAGGATGCGAGCGACGCCGGCGAGTCAAAGGAACTTTCTAATAACGTGAAAGCAGCGTGAAAGTGTGCCGCGAGAAACCGCGCTTAAAATAAATGTTTACACACTCGGATATAAAATAATATACCACTTAGTCTCGTGACGAATCTTTACTCTATATTTGTTTTCCTAATGAATCTATCGTGCGAAGGCACGTCGCTTGTCACAATAGAACGTATCGAAAATGTATGGCATCATTTTTTCCTTATAAAAAATATTTTAATTGAACTCCTATTTAGGACATTTGTGGTACCTACGAGTACTAGCCAGTATGCTCGCTTCGCTTCGGGTTCGTCGGTCTAGTGAAAAAACAGTACTATACATGTTTTTACAATTCATCCAGATCATTTCTGACGTGAAAGAATCCAGCCATATATTTTTAATAATATTTTTTATTGTAAATATACTACTGTATATAAAATTTTAATAATATTTTAAGACAACTAAAAATCACTATCTGCTATTAATTACTTTTAAGCTCATGCTGTAAATAACACTTATATAAATATTTTCCATACAATTCCAATCATCTAAATTATAGTTCATATATAAATTCCATATCCACAGTAAAAAAATGCATTCCTCAAATGTATTACTCATTTTTCCTTAATAAGCATAATAACAAACTAATTACTAAATAACTCTACATTTGGAAATACTGCTAACTTTAGCGCTCTGACTCCTGGCCTTTTAAACACACAGCGCCTACTTTAGAAATAGACCAGAGTACGATTCCTGCAATCCTTTGCAGACTTTAAAATCTACTTATTATGTCGTGGTTTGTTCTATGTCTAAGATAAAGTAGATATCAGTAGTAGTAGATAGTAGAATAAGTTGATTTCAATGGCCTAATGCCTTGTCACATCGAGGGCAAGCCCCTTCCCAGAATTCCCTAAAAGAATCTATACTTATTTTATTTACGCGCGCCTATTAGTATATTATTATGTAATGTATAATGTTATTAATAAATGTTTTTTGAAATTGAAACCGTTCTTTATAAGTAAGTCTTTTTTTTCTTTTTTCTAAAAATCACTATAATCCATTTAAGATACTATTACACAAAATAATATACGTAATGTATAATCATCGATAAAAGGCACGTATGCTGTAACCTGTAAAGGCAGTTGTTAAGGATATCGGCCATGTAGGTACGATAAATGCTAATGAAATTCTAATTTTATTTACCGAAAAAAGGTTTCCGCAGAGTTACGACGAAGTCTAAAACCTAAGGAGAATTTATTAACATAAGTGTTGCGAAACTTTAGCGACAGATCGACAGATATAGTCCATTTTAAATGATTACTAATACGGTATAGATACTATAAATATAAGGTTTGAAGTTAAAGTTACCCACCAAACCCCAATAATCAGTGTGGCGGGTGGTTGTTTTTATTAATAATAAAATTATGTATAATCTAACAATGTCATAATAGGTTCGAGTATGTATTAAACAAATTGAAGTTTTGGTACCTATATTTAAATTTGAGAGGATTATTTTCCTGGGTTACAGAAATTAGAGAGAGTCTTTAAGATTTTAAGAACCTCTAATATGTAAAACCTTAATATTATAATTATTTGGCTCGTTTAAAATAAACAGAGAAAGTTAAACAAAAGAAATGTTAGCATATTGGAGGATATAGGCCATGTTAGTCACATTAATCATTATTATTAACAAAAAATATCAACTCACCTGTTTCTTCCATTTGGGTAAGCTGTACTTGGCCGGCAGCACTACGGGAGTCACACAGGCCACTACCAAAATTATTACAAGGTTCCTCATATCGGGAATAATATATAGAAATCCTGACAAACCAATCAAACCATTCTAAGCAAAAAAATGATCATATAATAATATAATAGTTAATGTTCTTGAGATTTATGTAGGATCGACTGCGAGGAAGATGCGCCGGAGAGCGGATACGAAGCGCGGCGAGCGGACGCAGTCGCTGTACTGTTAGGCGTGTTATTGAACTTGGCTCGAGAGGCTACTTTCGCCGGCTCGGGCTAGGAGACTTTCTGTTTAAATTTCTCCTATATTTTTCCTTAAGCATTCTTAAAACTATGTATAATAAAATAAACTCGTCTGACTCAAAATTAGGTACGTTATTTACGTCATCAACTCGGGCTTCTGGATATAACTTTCTTGAATTTCACCGAACGTGCTATAGCGTTGTCAACATTAAATATGGGGTCTCATGAGTGGGGAACGAATTTTAGATGTTGAAGTAACTTATTCCATCATCCATCAATACAAAAAATATAATGTAGAGTCACTACAATTCCGATACTCATGGGAAAATTTTAACAGTCTAAGCATCTTGTCTTTTAAGAGCTACTAACGACAGACGTGGTTAAATTTTGTGAACTCTGAATTCGAATAACAATATGAATGACACTTTTAAAAGCTATTTTCACTATTTTCGTATTTCCCACATTTCCGATCAACTTTCGTATTTTTTTGTTTATAAAAACATTAGCTAAATCTATCTAGCCGAAGTAATGTGCTTGGCATTGAACAGCATTTCAATTTTATTTAGATATACCTACCTATAATTTTAAGATTACTAAAATAATATGCATGTGTACTAAAACTGTAATATAATTCACATAAAACGCTTTTCTAATGGCCGGTGTGAACTTAGAGCAGAGCAACTCGTCTCGGTACAGATTTGAAAACTAGGTGATTAAAAAGAGATAAAATAGGTTGTTAGTGCTTAGTGTTCTCGCACTCCGCGTCCCGCGACCGCTCACAGCTTAACTGTAAAGTATGAGGGAAATTTCTAATATTTTTATTTGCATATCGTTATAGTAATTATAGTTAGTAATGAAGAATACTTTATTATCTTGTCTTTCTTCCTCACGCACGTAGATATTGAAGTCAGATATTATTTGTAGTTATTACTTAATTTTTTTATCGATATGTGGGTTCCAGGTTCGATATCCACTTATGCCAATATTTACAGTATTTTTTAAGCTAACCGATATTGATAAATGCTACATTTACTACTCTTTAAAATAATTGTCTAGAGACGATTGGAAATATAGGTTTTCTTTATTGTATTGTGTACAGATTTATAAAACTACTATCCTTAATTTTCTATTTACTGGTCGGTCGATATCAGTACATATTTTAATGAAATGTCATCACCGCTGTAAATGTTCAGACTGTTACAGTTACGTAGTAAGTAATAAAAGGTGGAACTGGAATACGCTTTTAGAGACTTAATAAATGTACAAATACAGTTAGTTAAGTCAGCTAAGTAATAAAATATTCCAAAATATCATTAAATAATGATGCGAGCACATTGCCAACCGACAACGATACACCAAAAATAAAACCACAGTATTATTTAAAATTATTTATTTCATTACTATTTATATTATTTTATTATATACACTAAAGCTATATACACACGATTTAGGTCCATATTACATTATACATCTCAAAGCGTCGAATACAAACGATTTCTAAAACGTTAACAGTCTGACTATCGGCAGGGACTTTCCACTGATTGACAAAATTAAGGAAAAGTACAGGAATGTAATAATTTCAGACTTTAATACAAATATACATATTACTTAATATCAAATACAACAGAAATGGAAACACAAAAACAAAGAGAAAAGTATTTAATATTCAGTGTATCCCCAGCCTTATAATAAAACAGTTTCTACGTGTAGACTTCAAAAAACCGCTCGTTACAAATTACAAATCGACCGATAGTTAAGACCTACTTTGTGTCAAAACAATAGCATTTAATGTGTGTGAAAATTTACGAACAACGGCACCATTTTATAAAAGACCTGACTCACCGAGCGAAAACGTGTACTGTAAAGAAATATTGTCTCTAAAAAATATATTTGTAAGAGCTTAGGTCTATAAGTTGTCAATCGATTTCTTCTTAAACTTGGTTCAAACTAACACGAATATTAAAAAGCAACAACAATAATAACTGTCAAAATTAATTTCAAATAACTATCAATCGCTTAGAATTCCCAGCGAGCAGTTGCAATACGAATAAGCAAACACGTGGGTAACATACAATTGGTCGTATATAAGGCTTTATTTGTACGCAAAGTAGCATCAATCTAAGCCCAGCTCTACGTAACGCTGTGTTATTTCTATACGTTAGACCATTTACAAGTCAGTTACGCGGTTTTCTACACAAATAGAAAGAAAAGACAAAATGATGTATTCGGACCTTTTAAACATTCCAATGTTGGATACGAGCTTCCCTTCCACGACCTTTGAGGGGGATCAGGTCAAAATCATACATTACACATATCAATTGAAAACTTGCTAGGTTCGCTCAGACATGCAGATTTTTTACGGTATATGCCTTCACAGTAAGACAAGCTTAAGGTAAATTATATCTGATCCCACTTGTAAAAAAAACCAAACCGGATTTGAACCCGAACCTTGACCCATCAAATGCAAAATTTTAAAATGATTGTAAATATCTAAAAACAATAACGCCGCCATCACAGCAACATATGTTAATAATCAATATATTGGTCTAACTCATACATATAACATGAACATCTTCTACTAGATATCGAACGCCGGCTCGCGCTTTACATTAAGATGCTCCTAAACGGGCAATATTTTTCTGCAATATGTGGCTGCAATAGTGGACGGCAACATTGCAAGCCATAACAGCAATATATTGCAGTACCGTCCCGGCAATCATGTTTGGTATGACCGATATTATGCGATACGATTTTCTGCAATATTGCCCGACGAGTCCTATTGTTTTTTCGGTCGCTTTATTATTATGGCATAGTGTCAAAAGGACACACGACTGAAGCTTGCTGTGAGTGACGCCGTGATTAATAACTATATTCTGTGCTATTGTTGATTTGTCAATTGCTACGTTACCTTGACAATATTATAATTTCACCAAATTGCCCGGCAATATTTTTGTGATGTCCCGGCAATTAGTTGCCAATATTGCAGCCACAAATATTGCCCGTTTAGGAGCATCCTTATAGGAATTGTTTTGGCGGTAATTAGTCGTTATACGTAAATCAAAATAAAGACTTCAAAATTACAATTATTGTATAAAAAATCAAATCGTAATTTCAAACATTAAACTCAAACTTCAATATTTATACATTACATATTTTTTATTTATAATCTTATTAATTTAGGTTATAAACCAAACTTTGAGAAGACAAAAAATTATATCTTATAGACATGTCAACTAAGTAAACACTTTAAAAATATCCGAAAACGGCTCTGTATAATAATTTAAAACAAAAAATAAACAGTACACGATTTGTTAGAAATAAATAAAGAAAAATAATTTAGTTTTTCAGATCGTATTACACTTGAGATTGGTTGGACGACTCAATTGTTTATTAATTAACATATAAGCGACTATATAACGAGGTAAAAGCAAACTTGTGGCATTACTAAATGCATTTAAATTGTTCTACGTCTAAAAACCCTTAACCAATTGTTAAACTAGAATTTCTACGGATGTATAATACGCGTCATGTAAAAAGAACGCTGGCTTTCAAGTTGCGCAGAGACGATTTATCGGCCAATTTGGTGGTAAGAAGCGGGGCGCGGGGCGGTGGTGCACGCGTCGTATGCTTTTCGGCTCGCTATTGGTCTGTCAGTTTAAATTACCATCGCGCACACAAAAGTTATTAATTACGAAATGGTTTTATATAAAAAATAGTGAAAAAATATTATTATCGTATATTGTTTTATAAAGAGAGAATCTGATAATAATGCAGTTAATAATTTAAAAAAATATATTAAACGAATTCATTTATTTTTTGTAAATAGATTAAACATTCTACACTGATTCAAACATATTTTATTAATTGATAGAATTCTATTTAATGATATTCTATCTAATATATTTTTCAATGTACCTACCAATAATCAATATACATCGTGAACAAAAGGCTAGTTCAAAAATAAAAGAATAGGCTTAGGAATTTCGTATGCGAATGTACCGATGCGCAAACACACCCCCCACCACTTTCTTCGAGCGTTCTTTTTACGTGACGCGAACTGTAACTATTACATATAATTCGCGTCATGTAAAAAGAACGCTGGCTGTCAAGTTGCGCAGAGACGATTTATAGGCCAATTTGGTGGTAAGACGCGGGGTGTGGGACGTAGAGGCACGCGCCGCATGCTTTCCGGCTCGCTATTGGTCCGTCAGTTCAAAATACCATCGCGCACGCAAAAGTTATTAATTACTAAATGATTTTATACAATATAAAAAGTTGAGAAAAAATATTTTTGAACTATTTATAAAGAGAGAGTCCGATAATAATGCTGTTAATCATTTTAAAACATATATTAAACGAATTAATTAATTTTTTTATAAGTAGATTAAACATTCTACACTGAATCAAACATATTTTATTATTTAATAGAATTCCATTTAATACATTCTCAAGTAGTACTCTCTCATAAAGTGCTCATGGCTATTTTTAGCTAGGCAACAGTGCTTTAAGTATGATTTTTTGCAGGCAATTCTATATGACTGATTTTGTAATAAAATGATCTAAAATTTGATATAACTTTCGATAAGTTAGCAGAACGATGGAGTCACCTATATTGACTTACCTGTTCACATCGGCTTGCCAGGTAGCTATACACAAAAATGAGTAGGAAGCCTACTGAGGCATATTCTGTGTGTTAAAAACTAACAGTGAAATAAAATTCATTTGGTTATCAAAAGAATGAAAGTGATGAAAAAAAAATCGATTAAAGTTAATTTAATTAAAAATAGCCATGAGCACTTTCAGATAGGCAAGTAATTATAGGCATATTTGTTTATGAATTATATTTGATAAAAAATATGTCTCATCTGGTTATCAGATCGGTGAAGGTCGATCTTCCACCGGCTCTTAGACCATATCTAATATATTTTTTAATGTACCTGCCAATAACCAATATAGGTCGCGAGCGAAAGGCTAGTTTAAAAATAAAAGAATCGGCTTAGTAATTACGTGTGCGAATGTACCCATGCGCAAACACACCCCCCACCACTTTCTTCCAGCGTTCTTTTTACGTGACGCGAACTGTACTTCATTATAACCTTTATTTAGAGCAGTAAAAAAAACGACATATGGGCCTTATATCAGTGGAATAATGCTGTAAACCTTAATAAATAAATAATTTTATATATTGATTAAACATAAATAAATAGTATATGAAAGTATAAAATTAATCTCATTGATGTTAAGTCATTTCACTATTATCATGGATAATTATCTCCCTCATGCACTGACGGCTTGATTCTTTTATAATGTCCTAGCCTCAGCCATTCCACTCAGCTCTTCGACATGTTGAAATCAAAATATCTATATGAAAATGAAACCAAATTGATTTCTTAAATTACAAAGCCGTGAACATTACATATAAAGAATATTTAAACCAAATATTTTATTGTATGGACGCGCCCTACATATTATTGTTTATATGTCCCACAACGACCGTTGTCATGGCAACGAGAAAACGCGCGGCGTAACGACCGTTGGCGTTTGTTGCAAGACAATTATTATTTATGGTACAGATCAGGGGAAAGTATTAAAAAATTGCAGGAATACGTTAGTGACAAACCATCTAGCGAATTACTATGAAATTGAGTGTGGAATGTAAGCAGTACTAGTAAGTGCAGGTCATCAAACATCGGTGAAGGCCTTATCACTAAGCTATTAATCCTTTGTAGATTCAAGGTGAAATTATCGTTTTGTATCGCCAATAAGACTACTTAATATTCAGTAAAAATAATAAAGTAGACAGCGTGGCGCAGTCCGGCGCAGGCAGCAACCGCAAACAGCAATTATAAGTTCATATTTATTTATACATACATATTTAAAACGCAATTGAAAATAAGACAATATTAATAAAGCTGATTTTTTACAATAAAAATATATTGTGAAATTCTTAAAAGCAATATGTTATTAAAATAAAAATTATTAACTGAATTTTATATTGAAATTTAGGTAAAACCATACACATTTGATAAATAGCCAGAAAATCTAATAAGTTCACAGACATTAGGCACTATATTTTAATAAACATATATACTCTACTATAATCTCGATTTATGTTCATTTACATGCTATAATATATATTATCCTATTTATTTATATAGTATAAAACAAATTGAATATCCGTTCGTTATGAAAAAATCAACGTTAATAGTACGTTAATAATAATTAAAATTATAAGAGAATTAGATTTTTTTACAGACTAATGTTATGAGTCCTTACCTACAAACACCTTGCAGTAACACGAGCTTACCCAAAAAGATACACATCTAATTCAAAATATTATTTAAAAATATTACAATGTATGCAAAATCGTGCTTATAAAGCTATTTATAATAATTTTGAGATTACAAATCACGAATATTTATTATTATATAGATTAAAATCAGTAAATTCTTTATATTTGCGACTTAATTATAATATCAAGTCTTGTTTTAAAGGTATTTATTAACGAAAATGATAAGTGTCTAATAACTACTGTAAGGAAGTCGCAAGTAATAAACACATGTAAAAAAAATACCATATTATATGAGTGCTTCATATCTTTCACTTTTTGGACATCACAAAAAATCAGGCACAATTGTAAGTTCACTTCAGTTTTCCATAAAAAATATCTGTTCTTTATCGACCATTCTTAGTAAATCAATCAACAATATTTAATAGGCATATTGTTTGCACTGTAGCTGTTAGTCATTTTGTAAAACGCCGACATTTTATGTAAAACTTTATTATATTGTGGCGATGTTTTGTGCAATAGTTAAATGTAACATTTGTACTGTAGCATAGTATTTGCTCTACAGAGTTTAAAATGGATAGAAATGACAAAATTATTATTAATGCAATACACCAGGACTAAATTAGTTATCAAAGATTCTAAATGTACCATAAAAAATAAACCATACATAGGTTTTAAAAATGATAATATTATTGCAACGTTTTATTAAATTATTATTTTATATGTCACTTCTAATAGTATAGTAAATCTATGACGAAAGATCGTATGCAACGTATCATGAATAAAGAAAATGACATCTTAACATTAAGATCACAAGGTCCAATTTAACTAAATTATAACAGTATAATTGGGCTAAGCTGAGAAAGTAGATCATTGATCTAATAAATAAGGAATTCTCTAATAAATAAAGTAAATATTGCTATATGACAAGTACGTTAAACAAAAAAATATTATTATGATGTCTTAACATCATTCCGAACAAATTTTTTTTTTCGTTTTAATTACAGTTCATTTTTTGCAGCCGCTACAATATTGCTGTATTCTGAACAAATTAAAATCTTAAACCTTTAAATAATTAAACCTTTGGAAACTAAAACATGTAGATAATAAACGAATTTATGGAACTCATCCTATGATTTAAATAAATCCAAAACTCATAAGCTTCTAAAGTAAGCTTTTACAACAATAGTCAAATATACGTTAAAATGGACTTCCAAGGTTTAATTAACAATTATACAGTAATAAATTGAGCTAATAAATGCTTATTACAAATCACGTTACTTATAAGGAATAGGGCCTTCCTTGCAGCACTTTGTATATTTTTGATAACACAATAATGAACAAAAATAATACATGTTTTTCTTTAGAAAAGGAATTACTAGAAGTAAGAAAGAGAAATAGCACGGAGAGTCGTCAGTGTAGCGCGGCGGCGCGGTACTCGGGGAAGGGGTACAGCACGAGGTGGTCCGCCGTCTTGTACCACGGGATCAGTCCGTTCTGGAAATAAACATCACATATTATTTACACATACATATACGTTATACAAATTTTAACTATAATCGTAACATATTATTATACAATTTGTCAAAAATGAGAATTGCTTATAGTTTTTTCTTGCACAGTAAGAATAGTAATTTATTAGGTGCAACTTACCAAATTAGTGCGTTTGTTGGTACCGCGGCCGAAACCGTTCCAATGGTTGCCGGCAATGCCTATTAAATCCCCCACCTGGTATAAGAAAATGTATTACTCAATGAATTTTCACAATAAAAAACAACACTACGTTTCTTATCTAGTAACAATCATGTGCTGCACTTTAGATATTCGGATTAAGCCCTGGGTCAAACCATAAATAGTCATTGATTTTAAAAACAGTAACAACGTCAATGTGTTATATATACCATCATGGGGATTTTTAACAATTGAAAACGTGCTCTGTTTTGGCACTAACCAAGCACCCATCTTCCATCAGTCGTCCGGGGTCGTCCATTAATCACGTGAAGCTCGAAAGGGGGGGGAGGGGGGCTTGTGTGTGGAACCGGTTCCGAAAAATCACGAAATATAAATAGGAGGGAGGGTGGTGGGGGTGTTTGTTATGTAGTGAGTTATCACGTGATCTTGACTCGCCTTTGCTAAGATTTTCCTGCGCGCCGCGACAACGGCCGAACATTCCTATTAAGCCAAGTCACTTGTAAAACTTCGTACGATATACATCTCTAAAAAGACCTGTGCGGGAATTACTGTCGAATGAAACGACACTATTAAAAGCACCACAATAGGTAAGTAAACCCCTAAGACGCACGAAGCGTCGTTATGAGTAAGAATGGAAGGCGTAGTCTTAAAGATCACCAAGTATCACCATGATTTTTCAAAAAGTTGCTCATAAACATCAAGTGATGACCCCTTACTGAAAATGTCTTAAAGGCTACCGGATGTACCTGCGCGTCGATCTGAGTCGCGTCCGCGGCGGCGTGCGGCATGAGCGCGCGGCGCTCGTGCGCGTTCTGCCCGCCGAAGTAGTAGATGTCGTCGAGGGACCTCACGCGCCGCGCCGCGTCCCGCCCGCCCTGCATCAGCTCGTACGCCACGCGACCCACCTGCAGACGTGGGGAGGAAACAATCAAGTACAAGTACAACGAAACGGCATTATATGTCTCTTTCCTACGCACTATTACCATCGTAAGTAAAAAAAGATAAACATATGCATTTAATTTCTTATTTTAGCCCGGCTTCCATGAGGTTCAATTTTCTGAGGTTCTGTGATTAAGTGGTAGTGCCATGCTTGTTACCTTCGGGTAGCAGCCGAAAGGACCGGCACGCCCCGTATAGTACCACTCTCTCACAGAAGACCGGCGTGAAGTGGCAGCTATGCTGTCGCGTTACGTCCGGTAAGTGAAAGTCCGGGAGGCCCACTCCCCGTCCTTCCCCCTCCCTCCTCCCTCCCTCCCTTTCCTGAAAGGCCGGCAACGCATCTGCAAGCCTGGCTTGTAGGTGTCCATGGGCGAAGGTGATATCTTTCCATCAGGTGAGCCTCCTGCCCGTTTGCCCCATTTTTACCATAAAAAACTGAAATTGAAATGTTTGTATGTCCCACCTCATTTTAGAAAATGAGTTGAGACATTATACCACCTCATTTGAAAGCCTTATTCTGTACTGTTAATGTGCAATAAGTCATAACGAGTGGTAGTGAGGTGAGGTGACATAACAAATGTCTTTTGACATTTAAAATAAAACTAACTTTTCGAATTTTTGATTCCTAACTCCTGAAGTTTCGAATGCTTTACAAAAATCATGGTTACGGAAAGATTAAGATTTTAGACATCTCAAAGGTGTTATATACTTGTTACAGACAGTACCTACCCATAATTTTACAAAAAGATCCATCAATCGAAAGAGATCAATATGAAATACATTAATGTCATGTCACAGTCACTGTATAGATGAGTAAGACAAAACAATTCATCTCAACCGTTCACTCACTCACCTTGACGTTCGACTCACCGCCTCAATCCCATTCAGCGCATAAAGTAGTTTTTAATTCAACGCCTCGCCGGTCGCCCGCGTATCGAGTACCACGAGTTTAAAGCGGTACAAAATGTGTTTGAGGTGATGGGACATTTCACAATTGGACATAATTATGCAAACCAGAACCAACCCACAATGGTGGTTAAATTGAGTTAAGAACATGTTTTATATATGCTAAGCAGATCAAAACTATATACATATTCACTACATAGTATAAAACAAAGTCGCTTTCTCTGTCCCTATATCCCTTTGTACGCTTAAATCTTTAAAATTACGCAACGGATTTTGATGCGGTTTTTTTAATAGATAGAGTGATTCAAGAGGAAGGTTTATATGCATAATTAGCGGATCCCGCGGCTTTGTCTGTGCTAAATCTAGGGAAAAGTCCAAGCGAAGCGAGGGCGAGTCGCTAGTCTATAATATTATAAAGGTATTTTTTGGAAAAGAGGTTTATACAAACTTTGTATACAGTTTTTATGAAAATCGATCATATCAGATCTAACCAACCCACAGAATGGCTGTTTTCATTCTGTGTGTTGGTTCTGGTCTGCATATCAATCAATCAATCAAAATATTTTTTATTCAAATAGACTTTACAAGCTCTTTTGAATCGTCATATTTACATTATCAAAATTAAAAGTCAGTCTGTAAGTCTGTGAGTAAACTACCACCGGCTCGGAAAGCTGTTCTGTTGAGATCAACAGTTGCCCCCCACCTGGCTGCTGAAGGTGGCGACGAGCGCGTCGCAGCGCGCCAGCAGCAGCAGGTCGCGCAGCAGCCCCGCCAGCGACTGCGGCGAGTAGCGCCGGTGCGTGGCCGCCGCCCGCGCCACGCGCGCGTCCCCCAGGAACTCGTACGCCGGGTAGCGCGCCCGCGCGTCCTCCAGCACCTGCCGCGGCCGGACAATCAATAGTCATAAGGTGCCTAGCCAAACAGCAATCAGTGTCCTTATGCGTAGCGTTGAGAGAGAAAAGAAATTCGGGTCACACACAATAGTTTATTACGGCACACAAAGATATACAGAAGGAGAGACAATGAGAAGATAGAAATAAAAGTTTAAACACGTGAAATATGAGAGAGCGAGTACAAAGTGGTAAGCGTTGGGCGTCGTTAGCGGTCGGAAGCGAACTGGTGGACAGATGCCGCGCAGGTCACCGAACCGGTTGGCCGAGTGATTGCGTCATCGCTAACGACGCCTTATGTTACATAATACATATAACTTAAAAAATATAACTTTAAATTATTTATATTTATATTAAATATATTAATAGCTCCACTACATAATATTTATTTAATCACTCACGGTACTATTTTACGATAAATATAAATTAAAATTAAGATACTGTATTGACTAGTAAAACCATATAAATAGGAGATCGCTCCCGCTAGAAAGGCAGTCTCTCGCTGATCACCAAAGAGACAGGATTCAATTTAAAGTTGGATTGTTATACAGCGTGTTTGTGTTGTGAAAGTGGGATTAAATGAGTGTTATGTTTCGTGACGTCATTGTATAGTATAACAAGATTTAATCGAAAAAATAGTTGAGAGTACGTCCTAATAAACTTGAAAGTGAGTATACTTTGGTTTTATTTTTCTACACATTTCCCTATTTCCTTCAATATATAGAGGCTTGATCCTACATAACTATGATACCAACTACTAGGACAGCAGCGAGGGTAAAGAGTACTCAAATTCACGCTGTCGTAATTGAAGGAGATTACAAGTCTCGCAACCACATGAACATGGACATTTGCCGCTGACAAAAGTCTAATACCCACTTTCACCAACGACCTATAAGATTTATGGGACCCCTTAGCATATTTAGTGACCAATTAGGAGAGGTTCCGTTTCACTATTTTTAAAGGGTCTGTTACCGACTAAACGATCCCATAAATTTATGAGATGGATTATTGGTCGCATAAACCTTCACATAAGTAAAAGCGACTTCTAGAGGACACGACGGACCGTGATCTATTGGATTTTTTTGATAATATAGACAACTGATATTCTATTTAATATAAATCGTAGTCGAAGACCTAAAATGTATCGAAAACGACCATATTATTTCAACGATTTCGATGAAATAGATTTTTTCCGAATAGGTTATCTAAATCAACAGTAATATATTTGTTGGAAAAAATTGAACATTGTTTGGAATTTCCTGATAATAGGTGAGGAGTACCTATCTTTTTACATAGGTAATATTGAAAGACTATGTCATGGGGTACCAGGGTACCAGTACTCACGCTGGCGTCGTCGGTGGCGAGGTACACGCGGCGCACGTCCACTCTGCGCGCGAGCTCCAGCGTGGCGAAGTAGTCGTGCACGTGGCGCATGTACTCGTCCAGGTGGTGGAAGGCGGCCTCCGTGCCCACCTTGTCCGTGCGCCGGATGTGCACGCTGCGACACACACACAAATATGTTGGGACATTATTACACACAGCACCGTCTAGTTCCGTGGTAAGCTACGAGGTGCGTGTTACGGATACCAGATAGTTGATATACTATACATATACATTTTTAAATACATACATAATATAAATATATATATTAACACCCATGACTGGAGAACAAACATTCGTACTCAACAAATGAATGCCCCCAGCGGGACTCGAACCCGCGAGCGATGGCGCAGAAGGTAGGGTCACTAAGTACCAACTGAGCCAATTATTATATCTTATCCCACGCTATGTGGGGTCGGCACAACATGTCTTCACGTTTTCACACGCATATCCTCTTTTATACAATCCATCTAAATCAACGTCTAAATATATAATTATTTTCGACGCAACATTTTTTCACAATACCGTAAAATAATCGATTTATAAACCCTATGTATGAGAGATATAAACGTACTCACCCCACGATGGGACTCTTAAAGTTCATCTGGACCATGGTCTCGTTGATGCTCTTCAGGATGGCGTCCTTCGGCTTGAGGATGTACTTCAGCATCTGCCCGATCCACCACGACGCCGGGTCGCCGTTGAAACGCACTATTCTGTCATCATATTATATACCATAATAAAATACAAATAATAATTTATTGCCATTTTACTTTTATAAATACAAGTTTGCTTCTACGCCGTATAACATATCTAACTAAAGTCATATAGTCTATGAACTAGAAAAATATGTAGGCACTTCTATTAAGGGTGGTCTGACGGCGGAAACCGATGGAATCGGTTGGGCCTATTTTTGTTAAGTTAAAAAATCTCTATATCAGACCGCAATTAGAAGCTTGGCGTGTTTCACGTCTATCGAGTGCAATATTGTGTCGTGTAATATAGAAAGTAAAACAAATTTTAAATGTCTGCATTATATTGTCTCCTTACATCCGGCTAGTCTCTACAAACTATTAATATAATTAAAAAATATATATCAAGTAACATATACACAAATATACACATTTTTTACCTGTGAGCCAAGTCCGAAGGTATTGCCAGTGGCAAAAACTTGGGCTTCTGAGTGATGGAGTCGATGAACGGCAGGGACACCACCTTCGCGTCGTATGATGCTAGAATAGAACAAACAATCTACGTCAGGAAACTCAGCATCATTTACGTGTATTTTAATATTTTACCGACTCATTTGTTGTTGTTTGAAATTGTTTTAATAATTATATAAGAATTTCTTATTTCATGAAACATTATATTTTAAATAAAACTGTCTTCAGATTTTGGAGACATTCCAGTTCCAATGATTGCTTTAAGCAGTCGATACATCGGGAATTAAAAATCTAAATAAATACGAGAAAAACTGTCAAATATTTGTTTAAATCTGAAAAAGTATTAGCTAAACATATTAGACTTTGTCTCTTATTCAAATATGTTATTTGTACAAGTAGGGAAATGTCTGGGAGCTTCCACTTCACGTTAGTGCACATTGCCAAGGCATAATAAATTATAGTAATTATCACTACTAACAATACATTGTAAAACCAGAAGTTGCTTATCTCTTCCACGATATAAATAAACTACAACTACAAGACACCAAATGCATAGGTAATGTAGTATGTATAAAATGTCATTAACGCTACGACGCATACTATTTGGCACACCTGTAATAAAAATAACGATTTATGTGTAAAATAATGACTGAGATCATCAAATTGCAAAATAATTTTAGCTATAAGTGTCTCAGTTCATGGTCGTTTCTCTGCAAATTGCTCAAAAAGACACGACTTCGATGATGCGTTAGTTACATGAATTATTTAAATGATAATCTATACAAATAAATAAAAATTAATGATTTGTTTGTAATGTCATAATACCAGATTGTTATTAAATACAAATGAAAAATGTAAATACCAGCGACACTTATAAAAAAAAACAATTTTTTTTGTCTGTCTCGTGTTTCGGTTTGTTCTGACTAATCTCTTAAAGGGCAAACCTTATTTAATCGGACTTTCACTGGCATATAGCCGATAGCGACAAGCGTTGCGAAGCGCACCCGAGCAAAACGTGTCTAAGTTGCTAGTAATATAATAATAATAATTTTAAAACCGATAAAAAAATATATAAGATCGTGGCAACCATGTGTCACTCGTTCTCTCTATGCACCGGAAAGTAAAAAAAACATTTAAATAAACCTCTGTCGAATAGATAAAGTTTTTAACTAAAAAAACTATAGACTTCGAATTGAAAACGTTCAGTCCGCAGAATGCTTGCGACAACTTCTCGACTTGAATAAAAATGTTACTTCATTGCTTGTTTTTCTGTCTGAAACTGTTTAGTTGAAAATTGTAAACTTTTGATAACGTACTGGTTACATACATTGAGGATACATATAGCATAGACTGCGATTCAAAGAATGTTTATTTAAATACTATCGACTCCCCCTCGCTTCGGTCGGGTTTGTCCCTGGGTGCTCCATGCCAAAATTAAAGTTTTTTGCATAAAAATTAAGGACTTTCATACAAACTTGCGAGAGCCCTTAAAACTTCTTAATCTGGCCCTGTCGCAAAATCCATTTTTAGCAGACGTTTACTAACTATAAGCTACCTCCCAAATTAATATAATAATTTGGATTCCAAATTAATTTCGATATTTCTTGATGAGTATGTGACCTCTCGCTTTATTATATTTATATATTCAACCAATTGAAATTAAATGTTAACATAAAAAAGGTCTAAGTTAATCTTAATGTCGAGTCAATTTGGCTAAATCAAAGCAAAGACAAATCAAAAATCCATAAATGTCAATGTGAGTATTAACTTCAAAACTCAACAATATTAAAATTTATATGATGATTTTTTTAAGTCTTGAAACGACTCTCCCTCACCTCACTTGGGTTACTTCCAAAATATATTGGGCTTTAACGGTTAGAAAAGAGGACTTAAAGACATGATATTTTTCCAGCAATAAAAATCATCCTATACGTTGACCCAGATAACTAGCTATCATCATGACAAATTGTATCAAAATCTGTCAGTGGTTTTCTGGTGATGCAGACAGACCGACAAAATTTCTAAAAACAATTCAGTATTTACATTTTCTAAAGAATACCGATTCGTCTCAGTTAGAATTCTATTGTATGTATTGAACGTTTTGAAAGTCCCAGAGCCAGAGGTCACCACTACTATGTTTTTATCAATAAATTAAAGAGATATAAATTAAGTAATTATTCATGCACGAGCAGCCAATAGAGTTATCAAATTATAAAGTAATCAAAAAGTTACGATGACTTAATAAGCATAAATGGTATTTATGTATTCTTTTATGAAATATCTGTCTGTTAGTTTATTTCTTTATATTTGAATATAAGCATTGTACCTAAATTGTAGAGTATCTAATGGTATGGTTTCTTTTTAGCCTCGTACCATGTTGGCAGTCAAGTAATCCGGAAGCTACTGGATTTGACGATATGTTTCCATACTACCCGTTAAGAATTAGGGGAGAGCCCAAGCGAGGAAGGGGTGCGGCGCTAGTGTATAAACATAACCCTCGACGACGACGATCCATACGACGACACGTTTGGCGCAGTTGGTAGTGACCCTACTTTCTTGCGTCAGAGGTCGCGGGTTCGAGTCCCGCTGGGGGCATTCATTTGTTAACCTAAATGTTTGTCCTCCAGTCATGGGTGTTTATATTAATAATACGTATGTATTTAAACTTATATATGTAGTATATCAACTATCTGGTATCCGTAACACAAGCTTCCTTCGTAGCTTACCACGGAACTAGATGGCGATGTGTGTAATAATGTCCCAACACGTACCTGGCCACGGCACGACCTTGTCGTCGAAGGCGGAGACGCAGGAGTCGGACAGCGGGTGGAACACGTACTCCCAACCCTTGTTGTTGTAGCGCCAGCCCTTGGAGTTCAGTATGAGCGTCCTCTCCGTGGCGTACGCGAAGATCAAACAGTACACTATGTGGTGGAGCTGGCACCCGAAGCCGCAGCCCTGAAACATTTTATACATTGCTGCAGAATTTGCATGGAGTACGAATCATGATTACCACTTGTCTTACTGTGAAGGAAAACATTCGTGAAGAATCTCGCATGTCTGGAAGAACCTAGCAAGTTTTCGAAAGACTTTGAATTTTAATTGTAATCGTAAAAATTAAATAAGTCTTAAAGTTAAGTTATATTTTTTTTTATATATTTCTATATGTTGACTATAATCAACTAACTTAAGCATTCCTATCAGTGCAAATTATGACTGACATGGGAAGTACACGAGTTAGTAGCGATATAAAAACCGTGGACATCGCAACTCTTGGCACTCCTCTTCTCTCGAGCTGTGATGACAAGAGATATGACTATATTATTGAAAACAAGCTAGTCAAAAGTAACGTCACTCTGTATGTTTGTTCTCTACACATCTATATATATAAAAGAAAGTCGTGTTAGTTACACCATTTATAACTCAAGAACGGCTAAACCGATTTAGCTGAAAATTGGTGGGGAGGTAGCTTAGAGCCAGGAGAAGGACTATTTATCCCGTTCAACCGCGTTCGTGACGTGACATTAAACGTCAGCATCTGACATGGAATAACGAAAATGACAGCTAAACGTTAATTTGTCTATGGTTAAGTATGGTTTTTACAAATTTTGACAGAAATCAATAATCAGTAATAATATAATCAGTTATTTGTATTCTGGCGGAACAGAGTTCGCCGGGTCAGCTAGTTCCTAATAAAACTTTACTGAGTCGTTTTGCATTTCAGGACTGAAAAAATATTTTTCTATGTAGATTATGTTTTGTGCGTGATAAACCATACATTATAAATACCTGGGGAAGCATTCAAATGTAACGCAAGTGTTTAATACAATTTAATTATAGTTGTATTATTGAACGTATTATACTGAACATGAAAAAAAACCTACATATATCGGTTTGACGGAAAATTATTATTATTTTTAGATATAATTCAGAAGTTTATTATGTCATACCTAAATGAGGCCTTATAGACTGAATTATTTTGTTTATTCTGCTAGCGCCTTTAGGTTCGTTGTAACATTTACTGTATATTATTAAAGAAGGAAACATTAGTCTTTTATTCGTCCATTGTAAAAATGATACGAGTTTTAAAGTATTTAGGGCTAATGGTTTTTAATTACATCCTGTATCAAGTGTTTATAGTATTTTTATAAACTTAAAGAGAAACATATAAATATATGAATGAAAAGAATTCTTATTATATCGCTTCAATTAGAGGTGATCGACCCAACATAGTGTTACGGTTCAGCGTGGATTTGTTTGTAGATCTAATTATACTGCGGCCGCGTCACGATGCTTTTGTAAGCACTTGTGTTATCATAGTCATAGTTCAAAATATAACCATTCATTTTAAGCACACTGTGTTAATTTATATGCACCTAGTTCCTGATGCATATTTCTAACTGAGACAGTGGTAGCCCAGTGGTAACTAGCTCGTTTGGATAATCAAGTGACGCGGGTTCGAATTCGCACCTTTAAAATTTTCATGTGCGAATTATTTCTTACATGATTACTACTTGCCTTATAGTGAAGGAATACATTGTGAGGAATCCTGCATGCCTAATAAAACCTAGCAAGTTCTCGAAAGACGTGTGAAGTCTGCCAACCTGCACTTCGTACTCGTTCAGCCTCGTATTGAAGAGAAGCCCGTGCCCAGCCGTGGGACGTTAAAAAGGGCTAAATGCATACATAATTCGATCACGCATTATTTACTCGTATATACTGAGCGTGTCGGGTAGATCTTTTCAAGAGGTACATAAGTACTTATTGCCGATATATAAAAATCTATGTCTGAGCCTACATAGTCTTAACAGTGCAGTGTAACCTCTAAACTACTCGTATGTACGTTTACGAACGAGTACGAATTTTTTTTATCAACATTAAAACCCAATAAAGACAAGTAAACTAGTAATCAAGACGTGCAGGCGAGATTTTGGTACTACAGATTCGCGTACTTTGATGAACTTCGCAATTTACATAATCTAATTTGTAAGGATATCGCACAACTATCATCTACTCCAGTTTATGCGTAATTAATTATGCCATAAACATCTTCAGAAACTCACTATTCTAGATATATGTCATGAATTTTTAAATAAGTATAGATCCCACCAAAAACATTTTCATGTAAAATGTTGCCAAGACGAGCCCATATGACTCGCACTGTCAAAAAGTTATCAGATCTCTTGTAGAGCCAAGCTTCTAACACTACACGCCCTAACTCTACAAGGCCTAACTTTACAAACTCTACACCTTAGTCAAAATATGTGGCTTGGCCGTTCGTTACTTTTGTGTTATACAATAGTTCTTGTAGTAACGAACGGCCAAGCCACATATTTTGACTAAGGTGTAGAGTTTGTGAAGTTAGGCCTTGTAGAGTTAGGGCGTGTAGTGTTAGAAGCTTGGCTCTACATGAGATCTGATAACTTTTTGACAGTGCGAGTCATATGGGCTCGTCTTGGCAACATTTTACATGAAAATGTTTTTGGTGGGATTTCATTTCTTTTTGTAAGTTGTTTGTAACAAAAATTTTTTTTATTTTTTTCTTCTTTTTTTTTTTTTTAACAAGGAGTACCTATACATATATATATCTGGGGGCACCAAGTTTTAGATTATAGATTAGACCTCTAGCGTCATCAAAATTTAATTTAAAATTACAGGTCTCATACAAACTCCCATCCCCTAGTTTAAGGGGTTGGGGGATGAAAGTTACAAGTTTTATAATTTTTTTGTTGTTTGTGTGCTAATACTAGCTTACATACAAAATTTCAGCTTTCTAGGACATTAGGAAATACCTTAAGAATTTTGATGATCATCAGTGAGTCAGTGACGAAATCAGCGTTTTTTAGATATAAATAAAATCTGAAGTATAAAAGCTAATGTAATTAAAACTTAATATGTTCAATAAGTCCGCTATTGACAATATATCCCGAAAATTTTGTTGATCTAGCATAATCCAAACCCAAGTTATGAGGGTTCAAAAAAACGACGAAGCGCTTCGAGAAAAGGTAGGTAGTGCCCGTGCGCTTCGCTTGGCTCGTCTTGGCGGGGGCACTACCGTGCCCCCAGATGTACGCACGAATTTGACTATTTCACGTTGGAAGTAAATATTTTATAGCGCATATCCCGTCGAAGTATAGTTCGTACTGAATTATTCACGGAGACGTATCACGTAAAAATTTACGATACGACGTCTCCCAACTCGCAAAGATTGGTATCATGAGGGCTCGCACGCAGACGGCGGGCGGCCTCGTCGAAGATTGTTCTACAGACTCTATTTCCAGTAGGAAAATGTAAGCATGAGGCAAATGTATAGGACGTAGAGTGAGGAGCCATTTTAATTATAAGTAATAATCAATTGTCTCAATCATCTCTTATATCAAGTAAAAATTATCTGGCAGCTTACGTAAAAAGCATTTTATATAGAGTATTGTTACTTACTATAATACTAACTGTAAGACAACGTACGATAAGCGGTTGTTGAACGTTGATGGTGTTAGCGGAACATATAACATTTCATGGAGTTATGGAGAAATACAGGTATTGCAATTTAAGAAATTTTGCAAACATGGTACGTACTTGTTATTTTTATAGAGTTTTATTTCTTTACAGTTATATCTGAAAGCATTTTTTTAAATATTATATCAAGGAAAGGCTTATTCTTGTCGCCGTGAAACACAAGTGGCGCCGAAAGCGGATTAATGTTCATTAAATATAAGTAAATATAATATAAGATACCTCGGTAATGCTATCGGAGTTGAACAAATATGGATTTACCAATTACATATTTGGTAATTTCAACATTTGCTTTGTTTATAAAACCTGTTTAGTTAATGTAAGTTGATGACATTTTTTATGTACTTTAAGCATCACGCAAATGTTTAAACTTACTTGTAATAAAAACTAGGTAACTTCTTACAACTCTACTTTCTGACTTTTAAACTCAATCCTACGCATTCAAAAGGCATATAACATAGTCACTGATCAAGTAAAAAATATCTGGTAACTCTATGAAATAATGTCTATCGTTCATGATAGTTGTTCTCCCTGTCTGGTTGACAGGAGGAGACACCAAAACATGTTTTTATTCAGAAAATATCCTCCCTTAATGCGAGACAGTACCCGCCCACGCGCAGGTTGCAGACTTCATATGTCTTTTGAAAACTTACTCAATATGGTTTCCTTCATCATAAAGCGAGTGGGAATGATTTTATAAATTACTTAATAATGGCTTATTAAAAAAACCTATGTTTAATAAATTTACTTATTCGAATAATGGAAACAAAAACTTGTTTTCTCTCACTGTGGTTTACTACTTTGTTTACAATATCTCCACGTCTGAAATAGAAATTCACCGTGAGCACCGCGTGCTTCGTGAACACACTCAAAACTTTTAATCCCATAAAAGTAATGGTGTTTCGACGGCATATGACGGAACTCGGAGAATGTTAATTTTCTGTTTCTATTAAGAAATCCATGGTTTATTTTAGGTATAATGCTATAACTATTATTAAAAACACGTGTCAATGTTTATGAGTTTTGGGAGAACAAATAGCCATAGATGAACATCGGATGGACTTTGATGTATTTCATTTATGCTTCAGGCTTCTCTTCACTAATATTATAGTAAGCGACTTAGCAATTACTAAGATTCATACCCTAAAATAACTACTCATATATTTTGATATATTTATATATTCTATAAGAAAAGTTTATTCTAATTGCTTTATCTTTTAGAAAGGTCAAACGTTCCTAAGCCCGTATGTAGCAACAGTCTCGATAAGAGGACGTGTCAATAGCATTCTTCCTGCAATCAATGGCGGCACAGACCAGATCAAATGTAATGCCTCTTTAACGTTTCTGCGAGTTACTTTATACTAAACATTTTATTTATTGTTTGATTAAATCACTCACATTGCTTTATATTAACTAAAGCTCTATCTAATAATGAGTGTTATCTTCATACATGTACGATATATCACTAATATCGTTTTTCAGAGTGTCTGATATTCGGCGCTTTTAATACATAGTTCAATTTACTTTATTAAAAGATAAGATTAATTTGTGATTTCTGAAATATCTAGATACATTTTCAATCAATTTTAGGTACCGACAAAGAGATAATTGCATAACAACGTGATAGGTACTTATACATATTATGCACATAGTATGTAACGATGATAATAATTATAACATAAGTATAACAGGGTCGTCAAAGCAAAAATGAACATTCCTAAAATTCACAACACGGCATAGTTTATATCAACTTCGGTACGAACATCATGAATGAACTGAATTTAGTGAAACAATTAAATGAATTTGGGTTATGTTGATATATTACGGCTAATTCTCTTCAATCAAAAGTATCACGAGTTGAAATTTATGAGACTAAATTTTTTTTAATGCTTTTCTAAATGTAAGTATTAAGATCAGCTCTAGATCAGCCGTTTCGGATATTCAATGCCCTAACAAAGAAACATGCCAAATTGAACAACTGTCGCAAAACTTACAATGCTACCAAAAATTTTCAATTTTAATCACCTATTATAAATTTACTTCATTTCCTTCCTTTTAATTATTTATCACGTTATCCATCAACGTAGTCTAATATTAAGGAAAATATATTGTTATTCAATTTTTTTTTTTCATTTTGCTTTAATAAACAAGTGCTCCCCTTGAATAGAAAGTTAAGTTATCGGAAAATTTAGTTTTACTAAATTGCTAAAAGATAAAACAGGTTTATGTACGTAGATTGTAGGTACGTATTTTTATCTTTATCTCAAAATTTCCTACTACTTTCATTTACTAAAAATGAAGTACACATCTAAATGACTACTAGTGGCCGGAATAACAGTTCAAAATGCATTTTAATTTTATTCTTTTATTTCCTTATTATACTACAAAGTCATTGAACTAACAAAATGTCCTAAATTCAGCACTTTGTAACTCTGCTGGGCATGTTCCCTCAATATAAGAAGGATCAAACTCCGTCTCGTACACTACGCCAGCCAAGTGCAGTGGGTTGACGAACTAAGCATTTCTTTCGAAAACCGAAAACTAGCTGTTGTTCTGAGAGAACCTATCTATCAAACATGCCGATTTCCTCACGACGTTTTTAAGACGTTCAAAGTAAGACAATATAATATAAAAATATCAGAAATGCGAGAATTCACTAAATTTCGCAAGTAAGCTCGTTACCATCGGCCGACCACTGACGAATCAAAATTCTTACCTTATTCAAATTACATATGACTTTCCTCGCGTCCTTGCAGTCGGCAGGGTTCTGCAGGAACTTGAGCCTCCTCTGCACGAGGTCGCTCACGTTGGCGGCTTCCGTCAGCCTCCATTCCTCGTAGCCATCGAGTTCTTGGAGCTTATCTTGGTCCGATAGTAAAGATCTAATCAAAATCAAAGAATTTGCTACTGTAATCATTTCAGTCACTTCTGATCAATTTCTCCTCACTTTTCTACACGTTTTCTCCATAGGTACTTTTTTAATTACTTTTTATTGTTCTTAATTACTTCTGTTATCATTTTAGATTACTTACGGTTGGCAACTGTTGTGGCAAAATAAGTGTACCTACCTGACTGACACTACACTAAGTCGAAAGTACAGATTTGATTACTTCGGACTAAATGTACTTATAATAATTGATATTAATAATTATATACCTACCTATAACAACAATACATAAAGTAAATATATTAAAAACGTGATATTTAAATTTTAAACTGTCACATTTAAAGGGTCACCAAATTTACATTAATTATTGTTGTATGATTTAAACAATAATGTATGTAAATTGTAAATATAATGCAAATATAATAAAGTCATTAACTTTAACAATAGTTATGAATAATCATATATAACTTCTACTGACTAACTATAGTTTTTACAATTACTAGAACATTAGTTACAATTTATGTATAAAAATCGATTATCATACTGGAACTAAAAACATTTCTTGCTAAGTCTAATTATAGATTACATTATGCATGAGGTGTTTATCGACTTTGCAAGCTGGGTATAACCGCGGTCATAAAATTGAATGTAACGTATAAGTTATAGGTCTTTAATTTTATTGTTTATCTAACTACTAACACATTGTTTTTACTGCAGTTATATAAATTACTACATTTTTCATCGATTCTCCGCTCCTATACGTCGTAGCGAGATGTAATATAGCCTATAGCCTTCCTCGATAAATGGACTATCAAAGACAGAAAGATTTTTTAATTCAGACCAGTAAATCCAGAGATTAGCGCGTTCAACCAAACAAACAAACTATTCTGCTTTATAATATCAGTATAGATATACATGGTGACTACTGAATGTATATTATGCTTTGTCCACTAACACGTTACACGCTATGAAATATGTACCCCGTGTATAACATCGCGATACCGCAACGTATTTCCTATGATAATCGAATTAAATTATTAAACTACGCGAGTCTTCGGTCGGCGGCAGCCAGACGATATTCGACCGTTTTACTACAACATTTGGTCGAAAATCGATCAAAACGAATAAATTCGATCAACTTTGTTGATAACTATGGATGACAAGTTGTCATCTGTTTTGTGTTACAGGAGGTACGAGTACGCCAGAGCCAACTTGCTAAACTATAAACTTTTATTTTACAGCAGCTTCATACAAAACCAAACAATTTATATAAAAATATATTTCCTATAAATTAGTTTTTTTTAAATATTGAAGACATACGCCAAGTTAAAAATCATTCATAGTTAATTTTCAACCGTGAATCATCACATAATTTATAGCAATGAAGAAAAAATTACATTAATACACAATCAAATAAATAAACTAACATTGCAATCAGTAATCGAAATGCGAACCCACTTGTCAGGCACTTTGTTCACCGCGCTATTATTTAACATCTTAATAATAAAAAGATTTGCCGCCTTCATTCAACTTTTTTTAGAATTTCAAAAGACATTTAATCAAGGTTATCGAAAGTCTTTGTACGGAAATAAAGTCTAAACTAGAGACATTCAGGTAATTTATTATATTTAGTATCACACCATACACTAATAGAATAAAGCAATAGTGATAAAGTACCTCTTTCTATCCGCAACTTGGTCCAAGATGGCCTGAACCTTCTCCGATTGCACGTCTTCTTTGATCAGCTTGGTCAGCTCGTGGTTAACAAAGAACCATAACTCCTCGGTGTTGGAGTACACCCGCCGCCTGAGATTCTCATACTCCTCGGACGGCCCGCCCCCGTTGTGGAGGAAGGCCGATGTATCTATGTCGTTAAGGTTTACACTAGATATACGAAAAAAGTCGTATTATACAAACGACATTAAAAAACATAACAATATTACATCATTTATAATTTAACTATCTTTTATGGCTACTTTATTACAAAATGAATTAAAATAAAAAATAAAAATAAAAAAAAAACGACATAAAATATTAATAACAACAACTAACTTTAAAAATTAATAATACGTCAAGGTAAAAATATCTAAAACTTTGTTTCAACAAACATTAAACGAATAGCAAAAAGTTTCCACCTCAGACGCGAGTACGAGCTTTGAATAACAATTCATTTGAAACAAACACCAAAAGCAATATTCCAAGACATACCCCGAGGACTTCTTTATCCGCGCGATGAGATTGCTGTGCTGTTGCTTCAGCGACTCGAGCTGTAGAGAGACCGTTTTTAATCTCTCTTGGAAGTCGGACACCTCCTCTGTGTTGCCCTCGCATCTGCAAAACGCTACATTTTTTAACGCGTCAAGGTGTAAAATTAAGTTCTTTTTTGATGATTTATGTTTGTACTAAGTAATTTTGCTAGTACCCTACATAGTGTAAAAACCAATAAAGCGTGAATTAGACTCGCAGAGTGAACCAGTTTTTACTATTAGTCTTACTTTAACTATCACTATCCGTATAAAATTAATGTTAAACGTATACCAAACCTACTTTGCGACAGAAAACTTATCTGCAGAGGTATTTTGAACTATTCTTTTCTTATTGTTTGTTAGATACTGTACTATACAGAATATTACGTGTAACAATTTAAGCATTCAAGCAGCAACCTATTACGGTTCGTGAAAAGATAGAGCCCTTTTGAAGATAGGGCATTGAGATAGACACATGCAGTCTCACTAATAGGGTCCAGCCCTTTTTGGGTACGGAACCCTTCAGAAGTACGATATCATCTACCTAGTTTAGTTATACAAGAAAATAATCATATAAAATTATTTATACTATAAACCAATTCTTTCTCGCTCCATAATAAAATTATTATAGTTTTATTTACGATTTTCAAAACACTCGTAGCACTTGCTATACATACCGTCTATTTATTATTTATCGGAACCGGATTTTTACGACGGAAATAAAACACATTATTCCAAACCTACAGTAGAATATGTAGGTAAATACAAGGAAAATAAAAAAACTTAGTGCGACATAAAAACGTGAACATTCATTAGCAAACGCCATTACTGTTTTATCGCCAATACAATTTTAATTACACTATGTTTTTGATAAATTAAACGTACAAATTCGGTGCAAAATTATTTATAATCCTATTTCGGAAGCGTAATATAAAACTCCATTATTAAACACGCATATTTCATTAGGTGTAAGCCTTAATTAAATACAAGCTAAAGCAAAGCCAATTAAGAAGGTAACTGATTCTTGTAAGATTTAAAACTTTAAAAATACTATTTGGAACTATCAGTACCCGCGGCTTCGTCCACGTTCAAATTTATAATCGCTATCAAATAACACATGATTAACTACTTGGATAAACTAAAGAATCCCTGAATATTTTATCAAAATCGCTCGTTTGAAGTTCATAGAAAACATAGTATACAATTTCATAAAAATACTAGCGACTACTTAGCGCAACCGAAGCCGCGGGTTTCCGCTAGTTATACATATAAACCTTCTTCTTCAATCACTCTATCTATTAAAAAAACCGCATCAAAATCCGTTGCGTAGTTTTAAAGATTTAAGCATACATAGGGATATAGGGACAGAGAAAGCGACTTTGTTTTATACTATGTAGTGAAGCTAGAAATATATAAAAATAAGCTAGAAATATACGACGCTGAAGGCATGCTCTACGCGTATTCTGCATACAGGAGTTCGAGTACACGAAGCCCATACAAAATGCACGATGAATTCTGAAATAAAAGTTTAATAACGAAAAATATCCTTCAATGTTGGAAGTTCGCCTCAGACGGGACGGCATTATGCACGCTCGCTCGCAACAATACGCGTACTCGCCGCGCGCCCCTGGCGATGCTCGTTATAGCGAATTCTATAATATGAAATTTTAAACGCTTCCTAATAACCTATGTATAAGTAAATTTGAATGAAGAGTTGCTAAGTAAAATTTGCGTATCGATCTTGAAATATTTTCATATTATTTACGCAACATCTACTTCGCAGTTCGAAGCAATGTAATGCTAGATACTTAGTACCTACTTGCACTACGGGGAGTGTGGACGAAAAGAATTTATAACAATAATCCAAACTGTCCAAATAATAATCGAATCAATTGTTGATGTACAATAGAACCTTAATAAAACACTACATTACTGAAAGTAATTGAATGTATGAGAATGAAATGGAATGTAAATAGCAACACTTGTTTGTCTACCTTTTACTTACAAAAGTTTAAGTATGATCTTAATAAATAAAGAAGCAGAGAATTTATACAAACAGAAAGTGCAATTTATGTATATTAGCATATTTAGCGTAAATACCTAATCCATAGATAATAAAGTCCAGCGATGGCATTGCATACATTCACTTTATAATTTTATGTGGGTATACAACTATAATATTAATTACCTTTTATATTTTATTTTACAGACAACATAAAATAAATCATTATAAGTTTCGAAATAAAATAATATTATGTACCTAATTAAACAAGTTATATTGCTAATTAAAAGATACATGTACTAAGTTATTAAAGATAGTGATTTTAAGCTAAGTTCAAAGTAATTTTGGGAACTATCCAAGCAATTCCATAATTCAGCCGGAGCCCAGAGGACGACGCCAGATCAAATTAAACACGGCCTGCTCTCCGCACTGTGGGCAAGAGTTATTAAGAGCTGTGTCTTCGGGGATTTCCGAATAATTGTGCTAGTTAAGCAACAATAAAGTAAGTATTGTTTTCATATTGAACAATAATTGTTTTTTAATGTAATATGTTAAGTTTGTTTAAGGCTGTTTCATATTCAGTTTAGAAATGTACTTGTTTATTGGTGTTTACCAAATCATCAGATTTTCTGGTCTGAATGAAATATATATAATAATATTAGAATTTTAAATAATAGTGTATTTTCGTACGGTCATGTTATGCGCAGGGATAAACTACACATGACAAGACGAGTATTGGAAATAGACGAGGGCAAGAGAGGCAGAGCTCGCCCGCCAACAACCTGGACTAGAACCATTTCCAAAGATATGACGATGCTCGGCCTAACGCCAGAAATGACACAAGACCGTAGAATGTGGAAATCGTGTATCAGGAGGGCCGAACCCAAATAGGGAAAGTGCCAGGGGAATGATGATGATGATGAGTGTATTTTCGGATACTTTCGCTTTATTTAGATTTTTTATTTCCGACGTTTCAAGTGCTTAATAGTTTAATAGATAAACAAAACCTACTTACTGTGCCAGCGGTTGCGGGTTCGATTCTTGTTGAATACGAATGTTTGTATTCCAGTTACGTGTGTTTATATTTATAATATGTATGTATCTAGTATCCGTAACACAAGCTTCGTAGCTTATCACGGAACTAGATGGCACCGCGCTGTGTGTTAATGTCCTAACATATTTTTTATTATTTAATAAAAATATTTATTACGACGACCGACGACATCAAACAAATAGACTATAAAATAGAAGGAATAACTTAAGAGCTATGACTTAATAATCGGGCGACGTCACCTACAACATTTGTACATACTTGTACAGTAAAAACAATTGTACAAGTGATCATTTTAAGTTTCTATTATCCGATGTGAACGTTTACAGTTTATCTTTTAGTTTCAATAAAATGCTACTATTAAACTAAACACAGGTGATATCACAAGGACGTGCCGTCGATGTTGATGAGCAAGAATACAATCGTACTTGCTTTAGTTTGTACCGAAAACATGTACCGTTGGATACTCTCAAGAGATAGTTCAAGCCCTATGTCATCGAAAATATGTTTGTAAAAGCTTCTTGAAATAGCAATTATTATTGATACAGTGGCCAAAATTATCAAGTATTAAATCTATTTTTTATAAATTTAATCTGTTTATCTGTATATCTGTCTGGCGCCTACATGGCTGTGACCGCGTATACTTTTTACTGCGGGAAAATTATATGTCATCTCTGAATTTAATATACCCGTTAAAACGTACGTTAAATAATAAATCTTTACAAACATAGAAATTCAAGTTTTCCTCATCCTCTAATTCTACTAATCTCACACCATAATGTGTGTAATAGTATAATTTAATTTATTTAGTACTAAATTTTACAAAACATTCTGCTTCAATCTTTTGACAACGAACAACGCGAGTGGAGCTGTAGACGTAATATTAGTACATAATACTTTTCGTACTCACCTCAGGGGCGATATGACCAGGTACGTGACAACAATCCATATAAAAAGGAGGACAACAGCCACTCGTTTCCATTTCGTAAGGTACATCATAAAGAAGCCATTTAAACCCGCGTGCCCGTTGGGATAGAGTTTCATCATGAACGGCGCATCCTTGTGTCCTCGTTACTAGGACATTTAGTATAAACGTCTGAAACAAAAGATACATAGTTGATGAGTTTATTTTCACATGTTAATATCGTAGAGTTCTGACAAGAAAACCGGGAATTGAGAAGATAGCGTGTAACTATTAAAAGATAACGTTGTTTCTGACGTCACTATATTATAAAGGATAGACGTACATTATACGGTATATCTAGATAGTTCAATTCCTTTTATTTCACAATCATGAATGACAATAATCCCACAGTATTTATGTATTGAACTAATTAAAAAATAATTTAGATAAACATTTTGGTCACAAACACAATGAGTCGTACGTTCAATAAAATTCCAATTAGTTACTAAATGGAATATACTTTGATTCTGCTTGCGCACAATTCATAATAACAATACCTTTTTTGCAATTCAATGTTTCAACTCGACGTTCTTTTTATTCGTTCGAAATAATCTAATTAATATTATGTATCTATCAATCAAGCTTAAACGTACGATGCAAATCGGATTTTGTAACAGCGCGGGCGGCGTCGGGCGGGGGCAATGGAATGAAACTATTTATATTTAATGGAAAAATGAAATGGAATAGGTAATTAGGACAAATTTCAATCATCGCATTATATTATTAATTTACTTTACTAAGCTTACTGTGTTTATTTTTCACTCATTTGCTCTGATATCCGCATACCACCATTGGTTACTAACCACAAACACAATCTTCAATAATTGAATTTGACGATTTATTCACTCAAATACATTTCCGTTTAAACGAATTATTTTTAAAATTTACGAACGTGTTATTATAGGTAAGTGAGATCACCGGAACTGCGCTTTTTAAATATTCCGAGTCTCTATTATACTTATACCATTTCCAGATACCGATCACAAATCTATGATAAAATCTGTTTGCTTAATATATTATGTATTATTTTTTATGAAAAATAATAAGAACTAAAGCTAATAATACAACGAAAACAAAAAAACAATTTTCTAATTAAGATATCATCTCATCATTCGACGATAGTGAATCAATTTCTGAATAAATGAGGTTAAATTACACGCTTTTCCCGTGCTCTATCTAAGTCGGATAATCTGCGTAATCACGCCACCGCACTGTGTCTACTGTCTACGTAAATGGACATCACTGAGCTCATGAAATGGTATGGGACTATTGCGATTCAGACGTCAGGACGACGCGATCTTCCATTATGAGCGCGATGAAAACTCTTTTATCAAACCATTTCATTTTCACCATAGAAATTGGATTTTATTTGTGTGTGTGAAGTGTATGCGGATATCAAATTAAATTTATTCTTAAAATGAAAGATATTAGGAATTTAATATCGCCATATCGCACAGGGCGCGTAGACACGAAGTTAGAAGACTAATTGGGCTGGCCCCGCTATACTATTTGGTGGTGTCAATATGCAACACTCACAAGGAGTAGTACCCACTCAGACAGTCCTGTTAACAAGAAAGTAATGGCGTACTGCTTACAAAAAATGTTTGAAACTGCACTAGGAAGATATTTTTAAAGTTTATGTACATGTTTTTATGTCCGTACTAACTTGTGTGTAGTAGAACAGTGTTATATATGTATATCAAAAACATAAAGAAACCCGTGAAATAGGGGCGTTGGATTTAATTCCTTCACTTCTTAAAAAACACATTTTTCTGTAACTGTATAATATCTAGTAGTATACCGAGATATAACTATCATCTGTTTTTTAGAGATAATGTAGCTATTATGACAAAAATAAATTTTGGAGTCAGAATATTAGCTCTAGACTCTACAGCTTTAATTTATTTATAAGAATAGGCTCTATGGATATATATTTTAATTCATCTACCTTTTACTTTTAGGTTAATAAAAACATCATCTTTTTTAATCTTACAATATAAAAGATTAAGTATGTATGTACCTAGGTCTTATTAGGTAATAGTAAATTTTCTATACATGAACGTCCTCAGTAGGTGACGTGGCAACGTGAGCATGTCATTCAGCAGCCACGTCGCATCGTGTATTGATTTATCAGTTTTTCAGAACTTAATGGCTGTAAAGTGTAACGGTACCTTACCGCAGTTAGCATCGGGATATTTTTCTGATTAAAAACTCATAGACGAGTATGGACCTAATTAGGAGATTGGACTCAATTATTATTATAGAAAAGTAATTTATAATAGGAAAAGAAGTTTCGATACGTAAATAGGCTAATGATATTTTTGGCACTTTGAGACGATTCTACGAAGTTCCATAAAAGAGTAAGGCTTAAGTACAGTACTGTTAGTAATCTACGAAGTAATGATAACCTGGCACGGGGGAGGAAAAGGCCCTCTTATGATGAGCTAGTAAAATTAAGCCTGTTTTTAAATGCAATGAAATAAATAAAACTTTAACCAGGTGGTTTTGAACCTACTAATTATTATTAATGAACAAAGATGATTATTGAAAATTGATCTCTTTAAGAAATTGAATATGGGGTTGAAAGTCATAAGGTTTATCATTTTTAAATTTATAAATATGAATGTTGCTGTAATAAATATTATCCAATCCAAATGCACAAATGATCCAAATGCACCTTTCATGAAGCATATCACAGTGGTTACAAACTAACTGAATTTAAAAGCAGGTGGAGCCGCTGTCAGTAATTAGTCTTTTTCTTTACTCGTTAATTAATAGTAAATGAGACACTCAAGTATATAAAATGTTTTAGAAACATAAAGTAACAATATACATATGTTTCGGAATACATTAAGGGTGAGGGCCAAACGAGCGTAATTTTGTGAGTCGTGAGTCGCAGAATTTCGGTCGCTTTCATAGAAATAGTCTTTCGCGACGCAAAATGAGTGGTCTGCACCGTACCAGAACACTCACGACTCACGCTCGTTTGGCTTCACCCTAAGGAGTGGTTATACAATTTTTTATGTTTTAATTATACTTCAAAGATAAAAGGATTTCAAGATAAGAACTCATCACAAGTAAGAGAGATACGATAGAGATAAAAATGTTACCTACAATAACGCGGAAACTGGCTAAGCGATAGGAAACTATGTTGCTGTAAGGATTGCATTTTCTTGCAATCTTTATCACTTTTGGTTACACGTGGATTCATCTGTATATAAATGAAATATTCCAAAATTATTTATTACAAAACCAGAAAGTATGGGAATTTAAAATGTTAAAAAAAATCAATGGAAATTTGTTTAAATTGCAATTTATAAACATATTACTTGTACTCGGCTCAGATACAGTACCTGTACAAGTTTAGTCATAAATAATATACTGTATATATAAAAATAAATAAACTAATACGGGACTCTCCCGCACAAATATTTTGATTGTATTAAAATAACAAAGAAATGATAACGTTCTGCTTGTCTTTAATTTACAAATTATACTAATTATCTGAATATGGAGGTAAGAGACTTCAGTCTGCCGACCACCGAGCAATAGTAAGCACACACTACAGTCATAATAGATATTATAGATATATAGAAGTTCTGTAACATATCTATACTAATATTATAAAGCTAACGAGTTTGTTTGTTTGTTTGGATAGTCAACAAAAATCTTTTTATGTTGGATAGTCCGTTTATCGAGGAAGGCTATATTATATCACGCTACGACCAATAGGAGCGAAGCATCAATGAAAAATGTTGCAAAAACGGGAAGGGCGTTAGTTCTGCGAGGTACCATACCGCGCGACTCAGAAAGAATTTGGTTTCCGGTCTTTAGAACGCGTGCGAAGCTGCGGGAAATGCTAGTCTATTATAAACAAGAGCAAAACTTTTTGTCGCCTCAAGGCGTCTGTAATACGTTTACTAACAAGTGTCGTATTCCACTTGCGGAGTCAATTAGCGTACTTGTATGGTTTATCTACAATTTAATACTTCACCGTAAACTCTCCCTTTACGTGGAATTTCGATTTACAGCTGCTGTGAGTCAACACTCAACACTCAACAGCGACTAACAGGAACTAAACATTATCGGTACTTACAAATAAAATCGATGTGTGTGATAAATTAATTATATTTTGTCTAGAAGTATGAGGTAGTCAACAACTATTTTCTTGGTCTTTTTGAATGTGTGTCTGTCTTTCCATATTTACCCGGACTAATATAAATAACATATTTAAATAAAACATAAAATAGAGTGATTTAAAAGCAACCATTAATTAATTAAAAATTAACTTGTATCTATGCGTACGTACTAGGGCCATGATAAATGATAGACAATAATTATTATTATTGTTAGTTGGTAGTAGAGTTAATAACTGGGGGCACGGCAGCGCTCGTCAAGCAAACAAGGGCACATTTGTAGTAACCTGACATTTTTGACCCCCGTGAAATTTCTCTGTGGATAAAACTAAAAGCCTTCATTTTTTGTGAATAGTATCTAATATAATAACTTTTTATATTCCAAACTACTACGACACACGAGCTTCCAATTTTAGTGAAAAATAGTGTTCAGCCTGCATGATGAGACCCATTATCTAGATAATATGTAACAACAACATATATAAAAACTAGCAATTACCCGCGGTTTCGCTCGCGTTCATTTTTTTAATTGCTACTAATAGTCCGGGAGGTAGTGTCAAATTTTTACGGTGATTTTGGCATGGACTCTATGAACTTATTTTGATAGTTAGTACTTGTATGAGAACAAAAATAATTGTCAGCTGGCGCGACTCCGGGGCTTTTGGGCTAGAGAAAATATTAACGTAGATGAAAAAAAAAATATTCTTGGACTATTTTGGCAATGATGAAAAAGTATAAATAATTTAGTTTATGAATTGTAGATCTTAAAAAAAAGTGTCAGCTGTATCATGTACGTGACAAAATATGTTAGCTGATCATGTGAACATGTCAAAAAATCAGAAAAACTTGTAGCATTTTGGCAAAGCTGAAAATTGTATATATTAAAGATTACAATTCAATAATCATAATAATTTATGTCAGCTGGAATTTTAACGAGGCACAACCTGTTAGCTTGACTTTCAAAGTTTGGTTAAGAAGTATAATATCAGATCAGCTAACATATTTTGTCACGTACACGATACAGCTGACACTTTTTTTTAAGATCTACAATTCATTAACTAATTATTTATACTTTTTTATCTTTGCCAAAATAGTCCAAAAAAAAATTTTTTTTATTGAAGTTTCCTGGCATTTTCTCATCTTATGCCCCGGTTTTGGGCCAACTGATACCTCATTTATTAATAAGCAATGGAACAACTGACTATACAAAAAACCAAAAACCATGCCATAATGATCTGATATACCTAATAACCAAACTTTGAAAGTCAAGCTAACAGGTTGTGACTTGTTAATATTCCAGCTGACATAATTTATTATGATTATTGGATTATAATCTTCAATATGTACAATTTTCAGCTTTGCCAAAATGCTACAAGTTTTTCTGATTTTTTAACATGTTTACATGATCAGCTAACATATTTTGTCACGTACATGATACAGCTGACACTTTTTTTTGAGATCTACAATTCATAAACTAATTATTTATACTTTTTTATCTTTGCCAAAATGGTCCAAGAACATTTTTTTTACTATCAAGTTTCCTGGCATTTTCTCATCTTATGCCCCGGTTTTGGGCCAACTGACAATTTGTTTATTAATAAGCGTTGGAACAACTGACTATACAAAAAAACAAAAGCCATACCAAAATGCTCCGGTCAAATTTGACACTACCTCCCGGACTATAATCTTTATTCGATCACTCGCAATCGGTTGATCTGAAGATTGCCTGAAAATGCTCTCCAATTACTTTAACTATTTCAGAACCCATCCTTAATATACTCTCTCCCGCTCTTGGAACCCCCTCCCTCTGCCCATTGCTCGCTGGGCTGCACTTTATTTTATAAGAGCCCTTACACCACCTTAATTCGGCCCTGTCTGAAAATTCATTCTTACCGGATTTCTACTAAGTATAAACTAATTTCCTGACAAATAATTGTAGCATAAAAATGAAGGAACTTTGTACAACTTGCGAGAGCCCTTAGACCTCCTTAATCCGGCCCAATCACAAAATGCGTTTTAATGGACATCTACTAACATTAAACTACCTCCCTGCCAAATTTAAAGTTTCTAACACAAAAAATGAAGGAATTTAAAAAAAGCTTGCGAGAGCCCTTAGACCTCCTTAATCCCTCCTCTCTCTTACAAAATTCGTTATTAGCGGACATCTACTAACTATTAACTAACTCCCTGCCAAGTTTAAAGTTTGTAGTACAAAAGATGAAGGACTTTCATACAAACTGGCGAGAGCCCTTAGACCACCTAAAAAATTAAAGTTTATAATTACCAAATAAAAAAATAGGGGTTGATCGTAGAGGGTTGAAAATTTAGGGTTGTATGTATTTTTTAATGTTGTATCATTAAAATTATAAATAATTTATCTAAAAATTAAAAAAAAATTAGAGGTGGACTACCGTTAACATTTAGGGGGTTGAAAAATATATGTTGTTTGATTCTCAGACCTACCCAACACGCACACAAAATTTCATGAGAATCGGTCAAGCCGTTTCGGAGGAGTTTAACTACAAACACCGCGACACGAGAATTTTATATATTAGATATATAAGCGATACATTCGATTACATAGTGTTGCAGATCACTAGGTTGCACCTCAATTAAATTGATCGTTTTTTTTTTGTTTTAAATAAAAGCCTCTCCATTTCTTAAAGGAAAAAAGTTTTAAAACATTAATAATTTAAAGTCAAAGATAAGTATTTTTAGATAAAAATTATCAGCGAAAATTGCGAAACATATTGTTTCCATTCGAAAAGGTCAATCGCTATTTTCTATGGACTTGGAGCGTAACGCCCTAAGTTCCTATACCAACAACAAGTGTACGTACTTCTAACAGATATTTTCTCACGATTATAATTACTATGTACCGCTTTATAATGCTGTAATGACAGGACTACTACATACTTAACTTTTTGCTTAAAAGAAAAAAATTATTGACAAATTATAATATACCTACATAGTATTTTGACTACACGTTTGGCGCAGTTTGTAGTGAGACTTTTCTTGCGCCAGCGGTCGCGGGTTCTAGTCCCGCTGGGGGCATTCATTTGTTAAACTTGGATGTTTGTACTCCAGTCATGGGTGTCATTATATTTCTGATATGTATGTATTTAAATTTATATATATGGTATACCAACTATCTGGTGTCCATAACACAAGCTTTGTAGCTTCATAGCATGAAACTAGATGGCACTGTGGGTAATAATGTTTTAACATAAATATTTATTTATTTATTTTGAATAAATAAAATTGAACTTCAGTTCTTACAGATTTAATAAGATAACTTGTTTACATATCTAATACCCGTGGGTTGCTACATGTAATATTTCATAAAGAATTTATTCATAAAGAAAGTTAAATCAGGTCCAGAACATAAGAATTAAGACTATGTATTTTTAATTGTTTTCTAGGAATTTTATATCTGTTTTGGGTTTGTCAGCTTTAATAGTGTGGGTTATATACCAATTAAAATTCATAATTTTTCAAGTACAATAATAATAATTCACCACTCTTTAACATACTAATGCACATTAGGACTACTGTCTGTGGGCACCTGTTTCTTTCACAGGTTTCCATTTCTACATCATTCTAGGAAGTGGTTATCATTTAAAATTAATTCACCTATGATGTGAGATCCCATTCCTTCATCATCATCATCAGATGAACAAATGTTATTACTATGTGCATGGAGGTAAAATAAGCAACAACAGTAGAACAATTTTTTGTTTTTCCTAATTTACATCTTAAATTTTCTCAACTTTACTGTTGCTCTATTAAAATATACCCAATTATGATTATATACAATACACAAACATGTTTTTATCCTATGTATTTGTAATCTCCACTATTACTAAAATTTTATAAAATTTTAATACCTATAGGTATCTTTATTATTTTGAATATTTTTAAACTTTAATGGTGAATTATAAATGTATCACAATTATTTTCCATAACAATGCTTGTTTGTCAAATAGATAATATTAGATAATTACATTGCTGAAACTAAATTATTTTAAATTTTAAATAGAACATATTTTTAATATAGAAAAAATTTATAAAAATTTTATAAAATAGAATATTTCAATGTTTATTGAATGTTTTTCAACATTATGGGTATTCAATTGCTGAAAGAATTCAGTTATGAAAGTTTAGTAAACTAAATGTTCGGTCTAAAAGCAAACATATAGGAACAATGAGTTAAAAAATCTCTATTAACACACAACATTACTTAATTTATGTTTTACTATTTATCAAAACCTTTATAAAAGACATTTTAAAATTATCAAAAAAATTAGTTATTTAAAGGCAACATCTAAGCACAAGTACTATACACATATTTATAAAATTATAATATAACCTCTATTTTTATGCACAATATAAATAAGACTATTATCCCTATTGGACATGTAGACAATTAAATAAATAAATTTTTTATACTTTATTACACACCAATGGAAAGGTAATTTGATCTTTAAATAACTGTTTACATCAGGGGTATAAAAATCCAAACTATTACATTATAACTTAACCTAATTCTAATTTAATATATCTTGTGAAAAAAATACAAAATAAAGTTTGCTTACCTTGTAATAAGATAAATCTTAAAAGGCAGTCTTAGGCATGAATATTATAAAAAAAGTTGTCACTCAAGAATTTTTCACGTGTGCTATGAAAGCATGAAATTAGAGTTATATCACTTAATAAAACTATTTTAAAAGAAAGATGATAATGAAACTAGCACTCCGCTAAGTCAAAATACGTTGATTTCCACTCCGTATAGTCCGTACACGACCGTCACCATCATATCGCGATCTGTCAATTTGTTTTTTTTTTGTAATAACTCTGTCAATTTGTATCAATATACTCTATGGTCAATTCATTCAAAGAGAATGTAACTATAATAAAATATATATAAATAAAATAAATATAAAATAAAATAAATATAAAATAAATATATTATAATTATTAACTAGAAGTTAAGAATGTTTTTAAAAATATGCAAGAGTCCAAGTAGTATACTTGTTAGTGCCGTAAATATATTATGTAGCAATATACTCTCTGGTAAACGCATTTAAGCCTAGTGCGTACGTACCTTTATTGCCTGTTCTATGATTATTTATTCTGTGGTCACAGTGGCAAGCGCCAACTGCCAGCCGCCAGGCAGACAGCAGCCAGTGTAGCCAACTTAGGGGTTTCCCCCCAAATTTAGGGGTAAAAAAATTGCACTGGGGGTTTTTCATTTTTAGGGGGAAAAAATATTTTGGGGGTTTTTAGGGGCTTCTAAAATTTCGTTTAAGGACTCGGAAAAAAATTAATCTTTTAATATCTTTTATATCTTTAAACATCATTTTATGATAATTATGATGACATCTAGTGGTAAATCGCATAATGCTGTAACACAACGGCCAATAACGGCTCAAAGCTTATAGCTGATAACTTACATTTACGATTCAGCAAATTTATTTGTTTATTCGAAAATTCAAGACTTCCTTACATCGATATTTTAATTTTAATAACGATTGATAATTATTGGAGTGATGTCGAAAACAAAAGATAAAAAATATTCTCAAAAATATATAAAAATATGGGAAAGTGACGGTTTATTAAAAGGTTTATTATTGTTATTATTATTAAATGGTTATAAATAATTGTAGTTCTTATGATAATAACCATAAATAAATTTTTTACGCTACTTGTAATTATTTAAAATAAAAAAAAATTAAAACTTAAACGTTTTAGTATTAGATAAGAACCTACATTTTTCAAATAATCATTTAGGGGGTTTTAGAGGTTTTTGAATTGTCTTAGGGGGATAAAATGTCAAGTGTTGGCGACACTGACAGCAGCACAGAACAATAATACCCTGACAGCAGTATTGACATTTGACATTTGACTATAGCGGGATTTTGGATTTCCCATTTCATAATTCATTATTCATCACATTTGCTGATTGCCATTTGCCGGCCACAAGCCATCTACCTATCAAAGAGAATGTAAAGGAATTCTACCTATGCCACAAGCCGAATTTGTATTTTGTGTACCTCCTCGAGTACTCCACAACAGAAATTAGAAACCTTTTTATATTGGTTGGGCAGCTGTCACTCCTCAACGTAATATTAAAACTTTTTAGTTTTTAAATTTCTAATGTCTAACAAAAAAGGAGTCATGAGTGCCTTCATGCACTTTGTATCAGATTTCAAAGAACAACAGAAGAGGAAGGGTATTGTTTATAATAACATTAAAGAAGCTATTAATGCAGCAGGTCCCTTGTGGCAGGTAAACTATTTTACACTACTGTTGTCTACGCTCATCTATACTAATATTATAAAGAAGTAAAGTTTGTTTATTTGTCAAATTGTAAGGGGTAATCTCGGGATCTACTGAACCGATTATAAAAATTCTTTCACCAATAGAAAGCCACATTATTGCTGAGTGTCATAGGTTATATAAAAAACCGAAAAATAAAAAGGCTTTTATGTGGTAGTCCGTTTTGCAAAAACGTGAATCGGAGAAAAAACGGTCGAATAAAGCGTTTCTTACGAACGCTGCCTTAACTATGAAAGATATATTTTTGAGTTCTAGAGAAAAGTTGTGGAGCTTGAAAATGCCTACAAAAAAGTCAACGACAGCATATGTCTAACTTTTATATTTAAGTAACAAAAATTAGTTTTTTTCAATATTAGTATAGATAATTTAATTTTTAATATAAATAAAATAATTTAAATTATTTAAACACTCTGTACTAAAAAAGGATTATTAACATTATGCCCAACAAAGTGGGCACGGGTCAGCTAGTAATATATAATTCAATAATAATTTTTAAGTTTTGCCTTTATTTGCCTAAATCTATTTTTAAGGATATTTGTACCATATTTTATTATTTGTGAAAATAGTTTTATTTTTAAATGTATTAGTTTTGCTCAAATTGAGTGTAATGGTTCAATAGACTTTAACTTATTGTAATAAAGAAACATTTATCAATGAATTTTAGGTGCCCAAATATTTTGTGATAGTCCTCCATATTAATATTAACATGTTAAATATAAGTTATAACATGATTTATAGAGGAGAAGGAAAGTATCAGTCTCTTATACAATAATATTTTATCTCTTCACTAGGATCTTTCACGCACTGAGAGGGCAAAGTATGAGAGCATGGCTCAAAAACAGAAAGAAAAATTAAAAAATGGTGAAAAAAAGTTCACTACAACTGGCATTCCTATCAGTGTTATTGAGAACATAGAGAAGGAAATAAGTGAATATAAAGAACAAGAAAGAAGGGATATTAAGAACTTAGTTAACTCCAGAGTTGTTAATAACAGTAATATTATAATCAATATTCATCCATTCATTTAATTTGTAATTTAATAATTTCATTTAATAAAATTTGTTTTAATAATTTTGAAGGTCTTATAACTATGGATATATACTTGATGGATGTAAATTGCTATTGCAAAGTAGAACAGACTTATCTTGTTGGAGAATGTACTCTTCTGCGCTTTAATATTAAGGATGGCATTAAAGTAACATACCATGAGGTAATTAATCCAGGTAAGATTCAACTCTTGTAGATATTGAATATATAGTTGTCAATGTATAAGTTTATGTTAGTAAAATGTGGCAAAACATTCAAAGAGGTTTATAGCTTGTTATGGTTCACCCATTTTAAAAGAAGGAAAAGTAAAATGAGATATTTTTGCATTGTCATAAAAACAGGATTTTATGTTTTAGCTGAATGTTTTCAGGTAAATATTTTATTGGAGTTTTTTTCTCATGTTTTTCAAACTCCAAAAATATACTTTAAAAGAATAGGACAAGAAGTAATTAGGATTATTTATTTTCCACTTAACTTTGCTTTCGAGGAATTTCAAAAAAATTACATCACTGTGCTAAGCTGATCACATGGTGGTTGACTTGCATCCAAACCTCTACCTTCTCGTCAATACTACCTCTCATTTTATAAATACAGATTTCATGACCATATTACTTTCTTGTTTTGTTGTAGGTCCCCCACCAATAGGTTATACATATGAGATGAAGTTGGGAGCTGAAGAATTTGGCTTGGAAATGCACGATGAAAATGTTCCACGAAGTAACTACATGAAGATCCTCGCCAATATTGTAGATTTCTTAAAACTGCAAGATCACAAAACCAATGTTCTTCCACCAATATTTGCATTACCAGAGAAAGTGCCACAGGTTCAAGATTTCATACTACAGATGTGTCAGAGGGCTGGTGAGATTGTCTTTACATGATTATTTTACATTAGATTTTCTACCATTCCCTTCTCTCATTTCTTCATAAATCTCTCACTTCTTCTCTCTTCTCATAATCACTAGAACTCAAGCTTTTAGTGGTAACAATTTTATTTTTATAAAAATAAGCTACAAAGCACAGCACTCAAAAAAGAAAGAACAAAGTCAATGGGATTTGTAACCTCTCTATAAATCCATGGTAATCTCAGGGGAGGACGAGACGCTGTTCCGCGTGTACAAGCTGGACACGCTGTTCTACACGCTCGTGAATGCGCTGAAATTGGAGGCCGACGAGGGCTTCCCCAAGGAGAGTCTCGCCACCCTGCAACTCAAGAAGGACGGCTTCGAGTACACCCCAGGACTTGGGTGTGAGGTTTGTGATGCTCATCCTGGCTCGGCTTTGCCTGTAGGTTAGGTTAGCTGGTAGGCTGTTATAGATGTTACAATAAAATGACTGGACTATTTTGGGGAAAATCTACTATTTTACAGAATGTTGATGTATCATGTGAGATAAAAATACTCTTGTTTTGTTTTATAAGGGTTTTTTTGCTTTTATAAGGATTGAGTCATTTATCCTTATTTATAATTTGGTACTGTGTGACTGTTATCTTTAAAGGTCACAGTATATCACAATGATACTTGGGGAAAATAGCCGTTTATACTATGTAGGTGGTATTTAATATTTCAACTTATTTTTAGCACAGTTTACTCGTTAAACATGCACAAAATCAGTGCTAGTTGGAATTTTAATCCATCAATATTATTAATAAGGCATCGTAAAGCAGGTAACTGAGCTGTGTATTATTATATTAAGCTTGAGACTTGTTTTTGTTGTTGTTTATGTAATGTATTTGACTACACGTTTGGCTTAGTTGGCAGTAACCCTACCTTCTGCGCCAGCGGTTGCGGGTTCGAGTCCCGCTGGGGGCGTTGTTCATTTGTTGAGTACAAATGTTTGTTCCCCAGTCTTGGGTGTTTATATTTATAATATGTATGTATTTAAATTTATTATATGTATATCAACTATCTGGTATCCGTAACACAAGCTACCTTAGCACAGAACTGGATGGCGCTGTGTGTAAAAATGTCTCAACATAATACTTTCTTAGGTTTACGCGAATATTTAACATTATAAATGAAACTATCTTTTCGGATTTTGTCGCGGATTTATTATGATTTTTGTTTCCCGACATTTCGAATGCTTTACAGCGCAACATGGTCACGGGAGAGTTTCATTTATAATGTCCCAACATATTTATTTATGATACAGTGGTAGCCCAGTGGTAACGCGCTCGCTTGGATAACTGAGTGATGCGTGTTCGAATCCGGATCTCGCACCTCTTGGGATTTTCATGTGCGAATCTTATCTATCATGATTACCACGTGTCTTAAGGTGAAGGAAACTTTAAAAAGGGCTGAAAGGTGTTGGGTAAAGATAGAAAGGGTGGATTGGACTACCTGGTTCACCGATGTCCCGCGTGGGTTCTTAAGTCGCGATTGTACACCAAACACTTTCACACAACAACGGGTGATTTGCTTATATGTAGTTTGTAATTATTAAATAAGATAGTTCAATGCGTTTCGCACGATAACTTTGACGCGTAGTCTAGACTTTAATAGGGAGCATGCGGAGCTCGTCCTATCGCCGTACGCGCCCGTAGAAGCTTTTTTTCGTACTACTGCTCACCGCCAGGTAATTGGATGGTTTTTAGGAAGTATAGGAAATGACGATAGGAAGATATGTATAGTGATGTCAATTAAAGAATGTGTAGGTCTAATAAGGGCTGAATACAATATTTATTGAAGTGAAACTTCTTTAGAATCGTTGTGATTTCAAACTCGATGAAACGAAAAAATAAGTCCATAGTACCAGGCACTTAGAGACGGGGAAGAGTTAGCCTCAGTTAGATCTCGCCCACCGCGAGTCAGTGACATTTCTAACTCTGTCTAACTCGTGGGTGTGACCTTCGCGCCATCTTCCTCTTTCGACGAGCTTAGACGGGGTTATTTAGTATAAATATAAAGGAGATTAAGGGCCAGTTTCACCAGTTTCTGATAAAGTTCCAGTTAGTAACCTGTCACTTAACACTAACCAACAGATAACGGTTGCTGATATATTTTTTCTGTTTCACCATTAAACTACCTGATAAACTAACCGGTAGATACATTACAAGCCACTTGCTATTTAACAGAACGGCAACGTCGCTTTTTTGCGTTTCATTACACAGACGCATATGATCGCTTTTTAAAATCTAGTTTGAAACCTAAATTTTTTTTAATTATTTTTTTTATTTAAAATAAGATACATTTTACTTTTTAATGTTCTTGAATATAATTTTGTTATAATATGATGAAAAGTAATTAAATCGATGGTAAATGTTATTATGATCACAATTTTGCGTTCCAAATGTAATTAGCGTAAAATGAACTCACGGATGTTATAATTATTTCGACTTTCGCGCTTTTTTGTTGTATGTTATATTTAATAGACGCTTGATTAGAACTTGTGTGAAATCAGTTTTTCGTTATTTAAAAATGAATAAACAAAAGCGTGAAAGAAGTGTGAATTTCTCTCAAGTTGAAACTGAGCTATTAATTTCACTTGTAGAAAATAAAAAAAATATTATTGAAAATAAAAAAGCGATGCTTCAACTTGGCAAGAAAAGGAAAAAGCCTGTTGTAAAAGTTGGTTGTAGTCTTTATATCACTTTCTATTAACGTATGAATATTTTGTACAGACCTTTTGGTAAGACGGAATCGAATTCTAAAATCTTTATCATCGAGCAATATAAAATAATTTGGTCTAGGGCGGATTACTCTATTCCTATGAGGTTGCGAAATATGTTCATAATATTCATCAAATTCGTCTTCTAAAAATTCAAACAAATCCATCTTGTGGCTGCAGACTACTATAAAGAGTATGATATTATTACCAAAAATAAATGACATATATTTTTATTCGCGCCCTCCTTCGAATCATTTTAGTTATCTACCAGATACCACCTTTAACGGTCACTTGATTCGGCTGATAAATTACCGGCCACTTTAACTGCCAGATACCACTATTCAAGACTTGTGAAACTGAAATTTGTAGTTCATCCGTCAGATAAGTTCCGGATACGCTATCAGAAACTTTATCAGAAACTGGTGAAACTGGCCCTTAATAATTAGTTTACCAAAGAAGTTTTACGTCTGACATGTGTACTTTGTACACACGCACTTTTTAAAGTGAAACTTCTTTAGAATCGATGTGATTTCAAACTCGATGAAACGAAAAAATAAGTCCATAGTACCAGGCGTTCAGAGACGGGGAAGAATTAGCTTTAATTTAAATTCAAGTTTTACGTCTGACATCTCGCACTAGGGACACGAGGGTCGCGGCCGCGGGCGGCAGTGCAGCGCGGCGCGGGCGCTGCGCGGCGCCTACAGCGTGCTGGACGTGGCGCTGCGGGCCGCGCGCCTGCCGCCCGCGCCCGGCCGCCACCTGCCCGCCGACTACCACCTGCCCGCGCTCGACGCCTACCGCGAGCGCCGCGCCCCCCACCCCCGCCACGCGCCCGCACACGCCACGCACGCGGTACGTATCATAGTCCTGTATATAGACTTCCGTTAATAAATGTAGTAGAGAAACACTTGACAAATTATATAAAAAATAAAGTCAACTTGACAGCTCGGTCACAGATTATCAAATATAAAAATAATGAGTGTATCCTTATTATATTATAATAATGCTTAATGCTACGTTCCACTAAGCGTTCACAACGATCACGCTCACGACCGTAGTTTTTCCCGTTCCACTTGCTTGTGAGCGTTACTGTCGTAAACTCAAGTGGAATGGATTATAGAGCGTTTTGAGCGTGGAGGTAGATAATACAAACGGCGAGTTAAAAAAAGAATGCAAAAGATTTAAGAGGTTAGTTTATAATCTGTAAGCCTTGAAAATAAACTTAATTAATTATTGTTTAAATCGATTTATATTGAAAAAAAATATAATTTAATTTTTTATATTATTAGTGGTGTATTTAGCATCCGCTGCAGAAACATTCACTTCTACTAAAATATATCCGCATAAAATAACGTAAGCACGGTCGCCATTTTTGATTTTTGAAAACGCCGCTAATTTTCTCAACGATCACGACGACCCACCTTTTTAGATGGATCGTCGCGAGCTTCGAGTGAGCGTAAGTCATGACGTCATAAGTGACGTTTTCGCCGCGACCACAACGACCGCGGTCGTTATGTGGAACGACTAAAGGAGCATTTTGGTCGTTGTGGGCGCTTAGTGGAACGCAGCCTTAATGAAATATACAATGATTTGTCAACAGCCGCCATCTTCGTGCAACTCGTCGGTGGCGGACTGCCTGGAGGCGGCCAGCAGCAGCCTCGGCGCGCTCGAACGTGAGTCGCCCCTCTATTATACTCGCATTTATTCTATTATTTCAACCTTAAATAACACTATTTTTTTAGAATTTCCACAGTTTTATATTCTATTTTCATCAATACTAACCATCAAATGATCTTAACTGCACGCATGATTATGGTAGAGTTTGCCTCTCAGCTCTGCCATAATAATGTTTGCAAAATAATACTCAAAACATCGGTAACTAAATAAACATAAATGATGAAATTTCCATAAAGTTTTAAAACAATTGTTTCATTTGACTTTTTTTTATTTATTAGGCCATATTTCCGTCCATTGTCAATCAATGTTATTTTTTTTTAAATAATAATGTATTTTTTGCAGAGTGTTGTATAAATTGCAATTACATTTAAAGTTATGTTAAAGTAGATGAATCTTATTTGGTTAAAAAATACTAGTGTTTTATGTGTGAAACTCATTCAATAGTTATTATATGTATGGGAAGTTGTTGTATCTATGGACATTTTTTTATCAAAATAAGATTTTGATTTTCTCTTTATGTATTAGACTATGAATAGAGTCAGTCAAAAAGACACATGTCAAAAATTCTTCACAAGTGTGTTAGTTCCTTAGTGTATTTTATTTTTCAAGATATCCATAGGTACAACCATCAATACGTACTATACTTCCTATATATATATATATATATATATATATATATATATATTATCATTAAACGAATTGTAATGACAATGTGTTGTACGACTGCAGTATCGAGCGGGGAGGCGCGCGTGCACGTGCCGCAGCGCATGCCCAAGACCGACTGTGAGTACTTGCATTCATGTCTTTTTTTATGGTAAAAAGGGGGCAAACGGGCAGGAGGTTCACCTGACGGAAAGTAATCACCTCCGCCCATGGACATCTGCAACACTGCAGCGCTTGCAGATGCGTTGCCGGCCTTTTAGGAAAGGGAGGGAGAAGGGAGGGAGGGGGGTAATAGGGAGGTAGGCGGGATGGAGAGTGGGCCTCCCGGACTCTCACTTACCGGACGAAACGTGACAGCATAGCTGCCACTTCACACCGGTCTTCTGTGAGAGAGTGGTACTATTCGGCTGCTACCCGAAGGTAACAAGCATGGCACTACCACTTGTTAAATCTGTATGTAACATTCATATAAATTGACAGAAAATATGAATCCTAAGATTTTATGTACATCGCAAGGAAACCCGCATGTCGGAGAACCCAGCAAGTTTTCGAAAGACATGTGAAGTCCGCCAACTCGCACTAGGCCAGCGCGGTGGACTATGGCCTAATCCCTCTCGTACTAGGGAGGCCCACCTCCAGCAGTGGGACGTTAAAAAGGGCTGATGATGATGATGTTATACAGTAGTGGTTTTAATACTTTAATTTATAATTGTACTGATTTTAATTAGGCTTTAATGAGTTAGTGCAGTTTTTAATAATAGGTGATGTAATAGAATTAAATGAGAGTAAAACCTTGTCCGCAGACTCGCAGCGCATCCGCCTGGCGCCGGAGCTCACCGAGGAGGACTTCCCCGCGCTCGGCGCGCGCGGTACGCACGCACACGCGCACGCACACACACGCACACACACACACGTACACACATCTACAACTTCTGTTTGTTTTAAAATATATACAAGTTATATTACTTTTAATTTAAGTAAATTTTATTTTTGTATTATATAATTACAAAAAACATATAACATTTAATTATATTTAAAATTAGTTGCTCGCCCCCTATTAGGTTCTTAGGATAGGTCTTAGTTTAGGTTCGAAGCCTAGATTTAGCGCGAGCGAAGTGGCAAGTTCTACTAGTTAAAATAAGTAAAATTTCTAAAATAAAAGCCGTTTCAGTTCAGCCGTTTCAGAGATTACCCGGAACAGATACCGACAAAAAAATTTAAAATGGTTTTTTGTTGCTAATATCGTATGTGCTTTCATATGCTTTTAGTGAAAACCTGATAATTTGAAATTAAAAACGGAAATTTTTTATATGTATAGATTATTCTGCAAATCTTATTACTTTTCTAAACCTCCCTTACAATATAATTTAAATGTTATTTCCTTATGTTGCAGGCGCAGGGCGCGGCCGCGGCAAGAAGTGAGTTTGCGCTCGCCTCGTGCTGACCGACTTCGGAAAGGAAGAGGTTATTAGTTGTAGGTTTTAATGTTAGTATGACATCTCAGTCGGGGTGCATCCGGTACCGATATGTCGAGAAAATGCCTATGCCAACAAATGCCTATAAATATATCTTCAGTAATTTAAAGTTAAGCAGTCAGAAAACGCATCTGAACAAACATTATAAATGTGAATTTTAAATATTCGCTTTTAATGTAAATGTTGTCATTAAATTAGTCTTCTGTTTAATTACAATTTTTGAAAAGCTGATATACTGTCAAATAACCATTTGTAAATTTCAGCTAGAACAATGCTATATTTATATGGGAAGCAAAGAATCAAAATGTTTTAGTCTATAACATACTGGAGTATGTTTTTTTACTATACTTATTTTTTTACCATTCAATTATTTTTCTAAAAGATTATATTGCCTATTGTCCAGGAGACCCGCGTAGCTTGAGACAGTACTGCTGTTTATTTCTTAGTTTTCCATTCCAAACCTACAGTTTTTTATTTTTGAACCGATATTGTATCAGCGGAAGTTTGTATTGATGCATCCTGACCTCAATGTGATTTATGACTTCAACATCAACTTTGTCTATATCAGTAAGTAATAACTTTTTGCAGTGAACAGATTCTCGGCGACCACCTTCAAAACTAGCTACAGCACATCAAATTATTCTTTATTCAAATAGACTTTAACAAGCTTTTTTGAATAGTCATTGAATAGTCATACATTATTAAAATAAGACTTAAATGTTAACATATAAGTCTGTGGACAAGATACCACCGGCTGAGAAACTCAACAGTTGCTCTATTCAAAAAATATTTGATAACAATATTGTATTAGAAAATTTATCTATCTATCCTACGTGAGAACTACAGCATTGACACTTATCAATAATTATAACAGTAACAGCGTTATTTACTTTTAGAGCCCATGGATACTTTAATGAATATATTATTCTTCAAAGTTGTATAAAGAATCTGTTCGCTGCCGAAATATATGTGTCCTTATACAGATATGGCTCGAAGTGGGAAAATGTTAAGTTAATAAGCAAATTTATGTACTAATATATGTAACTCTTTAATTGGTAATTAAAGAGTTTTAGCTCTTTGTTAACTTAAAGATACAATCTGCTTATTTTAACATTTTGCCGCTACGTTCTATTGTTGTTGTGATAGATGTGTTCTGACTTTGATTTCTGAGGAGAATGTTGCCATTTGAAATCAAATCAGTTCTTGTGTGATGATTAAGACATGTAAATTTCTTCAGGGTTTTATAATTATAATATATTTTTTGTCATTTAAACTTTGACTAACTGAAAGTAAAAACTATTTTTCTATTTTCTATTATACTACTGTTATTTTTATAAGTTTGTTTCTTGTATCTGTTGCTAAGCTTAAGAAAATTACAAACTATAGTTTTTTTTTTAAATCTAATAAAAATGTGCCATGGGATAGTGAATGATTATGATTATTCGATGATTTCGAATCTCTGAATCAATTACATTTCCTATGCAGTACATTAAGACCTAAATTCAGATAATACTTAGTAATAAGTAAGTAACTTAAAAAGTTACAAATATAAATAATCGAGATATCGTTTATAGTTAGTTATTTAAGTGTATCAAAGTATGTCACTTTGCTTATGAAGCAAAACAAAATTATACACGAGACGAAATAGTTTTCACCATTAAAATAGCAACAAAGCAAAGTTAGTAAGAAACAGCTGGATAAAGTAGAAATATGTAAAAACTAGTTAATATTTATACAGAACTATTACTTGGATGTAAGGAACTAAAAGTATAATGTAACTAAATATAATAAATGTAACTTCTGTAAATATAACTACATCAATGTTAATTATATAAAATGTAACATATATCGATGTTGGTTATATCGATATTTATATATTTATCAATAAAAAGTATAAAACAGCGAACAGCTACAGCCATTTTGTATTGGTTAAACTGTTGGTGCTTTGGAAGTTACCAAGTAGTGTGTAAAATGGTTTTACTTTTCTTTCTTCCTAGTGCTTATAAATACATCCTTAGTCAATTATCATCATCCCTATTTTTATATGACAAAAAATAGACTTTGTATAGATTATAAAATACCAAATTTTGTTTTGCTTTGTTTAGTTTAATTTTATCAAAAAATAAATGTTCCTTAATTATAAATTGCTAAATTGATATTATTTTCTTGTAGTGTATGTGGAAGCAATCAGTCGCGCACTCGGTGTTGTGCTGAGAGCTGACTCACTGTTGACTAAATATAAGATTATAATCTCATTTGTGTCTATTTGTTTTTGAAATACATTACTTTGCAATCGTATTTATTGTTTTAATTTCATCACCAATCCTACTGTTATATAAATAAAAAATAAAGATAAATCTCTATACAGCAAGTTGCCATCCAGCGAAAAGCAAGGGTGGGATTCACAAAACGGTATTGAAGTAGAACAGCGTCAATGTCGGGGTCAAGTTAGTCAAGTTACAGGATCTGAGATCGCAATACTTTATATACTAGCAGTTATAGCACAAATGCCTCATTCCATACAAAGATATTGGATTTTCATGTGCGAATCATTTATATCATGATTACCACTTGTCTTACGGTGTACATAAATGTGACGTCATCTAATAATATTTTGTAGAACTAAATTTTCTTAGTTCGTGATAGGAATTGGGACCCATACAAGTTGCAACATTTGAAAATTTATTTAAAAAAGCATTCGTGATACAATTATCAATAATTCGACTAAACAAATAATTTATAGCTGGCAATATTTATTCTTCTTTAGGGTTCTCCGACACAGTTTCCAATGTAACCGGCGCATGCGCTGGTTTCTCGTCAGGTTTGATCTCCTGCGGTTCCGTCTTCTCATCCCCCGCCGCCTCCGCGTCCAGGACGGGCTTGTCCCGGGACAGGCTGGACTTGTCCTCCTCAGCTTTGACCACGGAGTAGAGCACCACGTGACCGTTCTGCTCGTCGCTCGCTCTCTCCTTGATCTCCACGATGGCGCTCCGCACTAGCAGTATCACGTAGCCGTTGAATACTGGGAAAGTGTTGAAAAGAGTTTCAACTCACAGAAGTCACACTGAAGTGAAAACTAATTTGAATTCTTTATAAGCCCTATGATAAAAAAAGTGCGTGTGTACAAAGTACACATGTCAGAAGTAAAACTTGAATTTAAATTAAGGCTAACTCTTCCGTGTCCCTGAGCGCCTGGTACTATGGACTTATTTTTTCGTTTCATCGAGTTTGAAATCACAACGATTCTAAAGAAGTTTCACTTCAAAAATATTACAGATAAGAATAAGGAAATGAGTAAGTCTGCTAGTTGTTTTTTGTCAAAGCAAACCAATACGGTTGTCGAAATTATGAAAACTATTCCATGAAAGTGTTACCAATGTTCCCGATGATGACCATTTTGGTGAGCAGCGACATGGCGACGATCACCATCGAGTAGATGAGCACCGCCGCGACGATCTCCGCGACCAGGTAGTACACGTACACGCGCAGCAACACTATGTCATTCTGAAATAAATATTCATACATCATTATTGATGTGAATCCTCGTTTGGCCGCGAGCGAATTTTGGTACGAGCCAGACTAATTTAACTATTTCATATCAATAGAAAATAGTATAAGTTATCTATTAAAATTACTAGTGACATACATAGTCTGTTTGTTTACTAAAGTGTGAAGTAAATCCACATCACTCCAGCTATTTTAAAAGGAACACGAACAAATCTTTCGTATTTGTAGTACAGTAGTAAGTACTCCGATAATATCCGTTAAAAAAACCTATTGTCTCAAATATGTGACTCACGCGGTACATAGCACATATCAAAACGGTGCTGAACACCAGCTCGGAGGAGTAGGCCAGGATCCCGACGGGCTTCGACGAGTTGTCTTCTAAAAACACTTCCTGCACTTCCATGAGGGGGGGCGTGATGCCGCCATCCGCCGTGCCCACGAGAGATAAAACCTGCCAATATACATTTACAAAATATTCTATAAAACCGTTTCACCAAGAGTAACTTTTTAAAATCAAATTGAGGTGCCTAAATCCCATGCAAATAAGAAATCATAAAAATTATACAAATGCCCATGGGTTATGGTGGTTTAAAAAAAACTACTTACAACCAATTATAGTATATCATGTTTAGGTAAATTAAACTAACAATTTTGGTAAACCTCAATAACAAAAATAGCACCTCAAAAGCGGTTGATCCAATTAGTAACTACGAGCACATATATGAGTAGATAGTAATTTCATCTAATCTTCAAAACGTTGAAGCTTTAAATTGCAATGTTTTAAGATTTGAGCTTTTTCTCCATGAACACATTGTTAATCCAGTAAAGCGCTCGCTTGGTTAATAGAGTGAAGCGGGTTCAAATCCGGCTCTCGCACCTCTGATATTTTCATTTGCGAATTTCTTGCACTTGTCTGACAGTGAAGGTAGTTAGTAGATAGGTTTAGTTTATTATAATGAATATCTAAAATACCATTTGCAAGGACAATAGGTCCTAGATTAAGATAATTTCTATTAAAGATTAAGCCACCAACTCACCGATATCAATAAATTGAAGTATGCAATAATAAGCACGCCGGCGCGAATGGGCGCCAAGCAGCAGCAGCTGTCCAGCTTGAAGTTGACGACCGCGGACTTCGCGTACTCGTAGGCCTTGTCCATGTCGCACGCTCGCCGCCGCCACTCTCGCCTCGAATGCCCGAAATAATAGGAACTATCCACAATAATTAGGAAACGCTAATTGAAAAGGTTAATGATAAATTTATTCGACGTTATAATTGTCGCGTTCATTATCATTTCTAACAGCTGAGTTTTTATGTCACGCTTAGTAAAATAGACGTTGGTACACAGAGCTGTGTGGTGTCTGAGCGAGCGTGAAGTAGGTTCAATGCTCGATGGGTGTTAATCTACATCATTTGTATATATCTAGTCGAGATCGAGATGTTTGTATTTTATGCTGCGACTGTATTACTAAGTATGGTTTTGTTTGCGTTATTTGAGATTGCTGTATTTTGCTCATACCAAGTTACAAAACCTACAGGTACCAAACATTAATACAATTCCTTTTTTTGTTTAATTAGATTTTTGGTTCCCAACACTTTACAGCAGTGATGGATTCGGGAGAGATTAAGGTTTTAAATGTATCAAAGGTTATTTTATATTTGTTAGATAATGCGTCCAGCATCGGACAAACAAAAAAAACACTATAACTGGGCCCAAAGAACGCATTATCACATAGCTGACATGAAGCACCAGAAAAAAAATTACAGATTTTCATAATGAATTATTTATTCTTTAAAGTTTAGAAGAACATAAGTTCATGTTGCAAAAGTACTGAATATCAGAACATAATATGAAAGGACTATCTCGAGTTTCATTAATGTCTCCCTATAATAGTATAGTTGTGTTCAAAATAGACAATAGTTCTTTAAACATTTTGAATCGCTTGTTATAACGATATTAATAAATATAATTTAATACAACTCGCACACCACATTAATAGCAATAATTGTAAACACAGTTATCTGTTATTAAAATTATGTTACAATACATAAAAGGCTTTTCTTACAAATGGAAGGAGGTAAGGTAAGGGATAAATAATACTTGTAAATTTCATAAAAATATTTTTATTTCAATACGTAACGAAAAATAAACAAACGATCACCGTCGGAGTCACCGGAAGTCGGAACACGACCGGTTGACAACTCGCAGAATATACAATATGCCGAGTAATTATAATTTTAATACAACAAATAATAATAATAATTATATATTAAACTCTTTATAATTGCTTCTCACTAAAACGCATGATATAAGGCAATGTCACTTATAAATTTGCTAAAGGTAACGTTGATGCTCTGTCGCGGGGACTCCCGGTGTCATACCACAGATTATATAAAAATTTACTCTCCAGAAAGTCATGAAGCTAACAATAATTAATGTATAATTTGAGAAATAATTAGAAAAAATAGTGGCCATGACACCGGGAGTACTACAGTGTTCACCGTCATACTAATATTGAGACAAGGCACTGTAAAATTAATTCTACGCTTTACCTAAATGTATATTTTCGCTAGCTCTCGTCCCCGGCGCTTATACCTTACACGGAGAGACGGCAAATAAAAAGTTAGGTGTTAGATAAAGGAATAAATGTTGACGCTAAATAATATTAAGTTAGTGATTACAGTGACGGAAGTTACACTGATTGTGAGACATATTGTAGAAACTATCTTATGATGAGCATTAATTAAAACTATTTAGATAAGTACTTATTTACCACTTCACCGAAAAAAATACCAAAATAAACACTATAATTTATTGCCATATTTAATATAATTGTTTTACAAAAATTTTGTTATTTTTATGCAAAAATACATTAATTAAAAAAAATTTTTTTGAAACGGGAATTTATTCAAAGCACTTCATTTAAAGTGTACTTATAAAAATTCGAAAAAGTAATTAACATAACGTGGTATGTATAATGTAAATATTTTATCGATATAGCCAATAAATGTGCAAAATAATGCGCATGCAAAATTGCAAAACCACAGAGTATAAAATGTCAATCGAAATGTAAATATTGTTTATTATGAAGACCGAGGGGAGGTGGGGGGAGTGTGGGGGGAGTTGGTCTACTTCATGAGCGCACGCACGACGGCGGGCGCGTTGAGCGCCTTGAGGTCCGCGTAGGTCTGTCCGGTGCCCACGAACAGCACGGGCTGGCCGGTGACGTACGCCATGGACACGGCCGCGCCCACCTGGTCGTCCACCGTGTCGAACTTGGTGAGCACGATGCCGTCCACCAGGTGGTCGTGGTCGCCGCGGTCGCCGTGGTCGCCGTGGTCGGCCAGCGCGCGGTCGAACTTGACGAGCTGGTCCACCGCCTCGTTGCCGACCAGCGCCTCGCCCACGAAC